>OZ018318.1:166250563-167475510 GCA_963969495.1 Ceratothoa steindachneri
TGTGCATTTATTTCTTAAATCTTTATGGAAAAATTCCTTGCAGCTAAGAAAAACCCTTCATATTGAAAAAGTTTGAAACGTTATAAGGGTTATTTCCCCAAAATCTTGCCTTCTTTACCAAGCTCGGTAATATGTCGATGCTACATATTCAGACGATAAATCGTCATATAACCAATGAATAAATTTGGTAATATGTCGATGCTACATATTCAGACGATATATCGTCATATAACCAATGAATAAATTCGGTAATATGTCGATGCTACATATTCAGACGATATATCGTCATATAACCAATGAATAAATGAAATGAAATGGAAGGTGTGAGGTGAGAGACAGCGAAACTTTCGCCGAACCCCTCCCCCAACCCTCCATCACCCCGCCGTTACCGTCAAGAGGGCGAAGAAAGAAGGGACGGAGAGAGAAGGGTGAAGGAAGAGTAAATTGTAGAAATAGCAAAGGTTGAAATACAAGAGTATGGTTGATAGGTGAGTAAGGCAGTCGGTGGACCAAGATTGTGATCTTTATCGACTCACAAAGTACCCTGAGTGCTCTCGGAGCATTGAAATCTCCACACCCCATGTTTCGCAATATCCATGACGCTATGTACGGTTGCCGTGAGCTGGGGAGGAGGTCTAGATTATCTTCTGCTCGGCTCCTGGACCTGTGAGAATTGAGGGGAATGAGCGTGACGATGAGGATATCAAAGAGTCCGCGAGGACTTCCTCAATATGGACTACATAGCAGGAATCAGGGCAGCCCTCCGAGATTCCTGATAGAGAAGATGGGAGACGGCCGAGGAGAACTTAAAGTCATGTGCCGTTGCGCTGCGACTGTTCCCATAGACCCTCGCAAATGCTGAAGGCTTCCGGTCGCTTTCTGTTGTCTTCGAATTGGGCACATTAGCAGGTCTCACCGCTATTTGATGGAGCGCTCGGCTGTGCCTTATTGCGCCGACTTCGTTCTCCCCCAGATTGTTCGGCACTTTCTTGTTGAATGTCCTAGTCTGGGTGATTTTCGCGCACCTTAGCTGTCCAGGTACCGGGACGAGTCGGGTCGCTACCGCTTCTCCCTTGTACTCTCCACAGGTTCATGCACAGATACTTTGGTTTATCTGACTTTTTGGGGGAGGTCGGCCTTCTCCACTTTATTTGACTCTTTTTAGTGTTGGTTGCAGGTTCTTGCGCCGGGGGAGGGGGGGGGGCTTCTATAGAAGCTAGAGCGTGCTTTCTTCTTGTTATTTGCTCTGTTTCTCGTTGTTCAGCCGTTATGCTTTTGTTTTCTTTGGCTTGGAGAGGGCAGGACTTGGGGTAGTTGGTTTGGGGGATTGTGGTTTGTTGTTTTTTTACTTATTTTTTATTTTAATGTAGACTAGTATTGGGCTTGGGGTTGAGTACGGCGACTAATGCCCTTGTGAGCAGTCGCCAGATAGGAGCTATAATAAAGAAGGATCACAAACCACCTCATTAGTATTATTTTCCCTCTAACAATTTCATTTTCATTTCATTACTCTTTTATTACCATTTCTTATACACTATTGTCTGTTTCTATATTGACCCTATTTCTCTAGGATTGGGGTAGATGGCGTCTTTTGGGGGGAGCTACTTCTAGTCATTCGACTCATTAAATTATTCCACACACATTCACTACTTGTGTACATAAAATAATTAAAGTCCCATAGGATTTTGAGAAGTCTTGATCCGAGATATTTCTGAACCAGGCAATTTTGATCGCTCAATAACAACAAAGAGCTGCGATTGATTGAAAATCAAACGAATCATGGTTTGTAAACACACAATTGCTTTATGGCAGGTATTGTGATAGAAATATAAAATAATAGAGAATTTGAGAATTTATTTATAAAATATGATAAAAACAGTTTTTCAAAAGAGGGAATAATATAATAGCAGCAAGGAGTATTCATCCACGCTTCTTCATAAAAAAGGGGGCAGTTGAAAAAATATGATGACGTTCGACGAAGTGAAAATACCTTGCGTCGTCCCGACCTAATATAACTAGGTTTTGCCTACAGAAAGGCACCAAACTTACACCCTTTATCCACACGACCACACTAAACTTCTCTCCTTTTGTCCACACAAGGGACACCAAACTTACACACTTTATTCACACAACGACACCAAACTTCCCCCTTTTTGTCCACACAAGAGACACCAAACTTACACCTTTTATCCACACGACGACACTAAGCTTTCGCCTTTTTGTCCCCACAAGGGACACCAAACTTACACCTTTTGTCCAGAAAACGACACCAAACTTACTTTTTGTCCAAAAGACGTCACTAAACATTCACGTTTTTTCACCATGACCACAAGCAAATTTACACTTTTATACCACAAAATGACACCAAGAATTTACCCTTGGTCTAGGCAACGACACCAAACTTACACTTTTTGTTCACACGCCGAAACCAAGTTATGACAAAATCCTGGAATTTGCGAGAAAACTACCCGTCCTTCTCCTCCAGGGCCATATCCCGAACAACCCTCCTGAGCAGTTTGCCAGCTTTACTCTTGGGCAGATGGGCTAGAAAGCAAACCCCTGCCGTCAGCCAGCTGAGTCGAGGTAAGCTGCCCTCCACCTGGGTCACCAGCGCCTCTTCGGTCAGAGACGCGTCATTCCTGACGACGTAAGCCCGAATGAGGTTGCCTCCTGATTCCTTTGGAAGACCGATTACGGCCACTTCGTCCACACCATCGTGTCTCATCGCTGCATCCTCGACAGAGGCAGGCGACACCTGTAACACACGCCACCAACACATGTTCATGGGTTGTGGTACCCACCAAAATAGGGGCACAGGAAACAAAACAAGAATGGCAAAATAAAATACTTTAACAGTAAATAAAAGAAAACGGGCAGACCCAAATGCTCTTTTCAGGGGATAATCTCCCCCCTTCCCGTTCCAAGCAAACCCAAGTAGGCTTCTCCTTACGTGATTTGTCCTTTCTACATATTAACTCACCGCTTAAAAGAAACTGGTTTCCTTTCTTAATTTTAACTTGTAAAAATAATAATAATAATAATAATAATAAATAATAATAATAGTTAAATGATAATAAGTTACGGGTGTATGATTTCATTAAATCGCTACTCTTTGCATCATCACTAAATAACATCTAAGTTACCATTTGACTTTCCAACTGTTACCATCGGTTAAAGTCGTGTTATTAACAACCAAAATAAATACACGTTCCTACTTTAGAGTATTTGGATTTTATCTACAAATTCTTTTATGTAGTTTATATGTTATTGTCATCACTAAATTCTATTTCTATTCATCTATTATTTTTTTCCTCTATCTCCCCGTTCCCTCATGAGTTGGCCACTGGGCGCAATATCGCAATGGGTTATTACAGTTTCCGCTCTTTTCTGAAAAGATTAAAATTTTAAGAGGAAACAAGGGGCGAAAAAGAACGAGAAAAAACGAAAAGGAACAACAAAGAACAACAAAGGACGAGAAATAGCGAAAGGAACAATAAAGAACAAAAAAGAGAAATAGCGGCAAAGAACGAAAGAGAATGACAAAAAAGAAATGTCGAAAAAGAACGACAAAGGACTAGAAATAACGAACAAGAACGAAAAAAGAAAAGAAAGAACGACAAAAAAAAACAGAAAGAGCGCCAAAAACCCAGAAAGACGAAAAAAGAACGACGTAAAACAAGAAAAAAACGAAAAAGAAGCGCAAAGGACTAAGAAGAACGAAAAAGAATGACAAAAAAAAACGAGAATGAGAGAGAGAGAGAGAGAGACCCACCAGTTCACCCAAATCATGTCTTTCATTCTATCCACGACACTGAAGTAGCCACCCTCCGTGTAAGTTACCATGTCGCCTGTGTGCAACCATCCGTCTTCGTTGATCGTCTAAGAGGTCAATTTGGGATCATTGAGGTAACCTGACATCATCTAGAAAACATTATTCGTTTACCAATAAGGAAGAAAAGTGGCCTCTAAATTACCACTCAAGTAAAAAATAGGCTTTCCTTGTTGACTATTTTCATGTTATCTAAAATTTCTAATTTAAATATGGCTCTTGAGCGGCACTTTATCGACGCCTACATAAAATCTAAATAGATACATTCAGCGACGGCCTACGAGTATGTAACCGCCGATTCTAACTTTCTTGTTTTGAACAACATATACTACATTGCCGCGGGCCACAAATAATGTGGTCATTGGCCTGCAGACCTGAGTACATAGTGCAGACCCATTAAGTTTAGTGCGATTTAACGATACAGAGTGGGTAGGCCGGGGCAAGAGGGTTAATATTAAGCCCACATTGTTGTAAGAAACAATTTCAAAACATTACCGATATTACCTTTATTGTGCTCTTATCATTTTCAGTATGTCCGTTCGACATTCACGTTTTACTATTGTGTTCTGGCTTGATTACAATGGGACGCAAAAACATCTTACAATAAGGCGCAAAGCATCTTTTTTGAGTTTTACAAAGGTTTTAAATTATATTATCAGCAAAAATACTTTAGATATGAGAAAAGAGCTGTTTGCCCGTCTTCCATCAGCGTGGGTAAAGGCTTTCACTAACTTTTAAATGATCTTCCCTAAGAAATTCATTATTACGCAACTTAAGACCATTTCGTCTAATATAACCATTCTCTTTATAAGAATCTGAAACATTTTTTTGGAGCCCATCTGGCGACTTCCTACTAAGGCAAAACTCGCCGTAATCAGGCTACAGTTTAATACTAAGCTAGATTAAAAACCAAACAAAAACGCATACAAAAACCAGAATACAAAAAATAAATCAAAACCAAAACAAAGGCAAAGAAACAAGAAAAAATAAGCAGGAAAACGGAAGCACGCTCCGGCGTCGGAGACTCTCAATGGGGAACGAGGGGTAGCAACCCCGCTCGTCCCGATACTGAGACAGATAACGTGCGCGAAGATCACCCAAACTGACACCTCCTTGTTTAATGTGCCGAACAGTAAAAGGGACAACGCAGTCGTCACAATAAAGTGCAGGCGAGCGCTCCATTAAATAGCGATGCGTCAAACGAGTGTACCCAATTCGAAGACGACAGAAAGCAGCCTGACGCCGCCGTGGCATTCGGGTCATTTTGATGGGAATAGTCGCGGTGCAATGGCACGCAACTTTGAGTTCTCCTCGGCCGTTTCCAATCTTCTTTGCTAAGTAGCCAGGAGGACTGCCTGATTCCTGCCATGTAATCGGAGAGGGGAAGATCGAAATGCTGGTCTGGTCGCCAAGTCCTTGCGGACTCTTTGGAGCCCTTATCGATGCGCTCATTCCCCACAATTTCCACATGACGAGAAACCCAGAAGAAGATAATCTTGACATCCGCCCGATTTGAGGTAACCGTCGCGCGTCACGGATATCACAAACCAGGGGTGTGGAGATTCCAATACTCCAAGAGGACAAAGGGTAATTTGTGAGTCGCTAAAGATCACAATTAGGCCTCTAGATAGGGCACGAGGGGTTACTCTCGTACCGAGTGGTGTATTGAAACGAACTCGGCCATAAAGACAGATCTAGCGCCTGGTAAAGTCCTGCTGACTTCAAATAGAGAAGATACGATGTGGAAACTGACCCTCTCCTAGGACTTGGAGTCATCTGTATACACTTGCACCGAGCCAGCGTGACACAAAGTGTGCTCGCAAAAGTCCGAAGGCGTGTGGAAGCTTTGGGAGCAGAGGTGAGGCGACAAATAATCAAATAGGGTGGCGTCCTGAGCAAAAGTAGAGGCACCACAAGCCCGAAAGCACCCCGAGCTCACGAAGGAGTTTCCTAGCCATAAAATTAAAACGCTTAGGGTACGACTGGCGTCTTTTGGCGGCATGGACACCGTTAAGATGGGCTGTGGATGAAGTGGGAACCGTTGGGGAGTGAGTGAGGCTCCGGGCTTGCACGCACAAGCAGATAATGCACTGTACACGGCGTAGAGCGAGTGGTATCTTACAGCATCCTCAAAGTAGGCTCTCAATAGCAGAAGTGCGGAAAGCACCGGTTGCCATCCGGAAACCGTTGGAGTGTATCGATTTCTCATTCCGCAATACATGCTTAGATACGGATGAATAAACCCTCATCCGTAGTCAAGCCTTAAATAAACAAATGATAGATAGAAATGTAAGGCAGTAACCCTATCAGCACATCAGGCGCTGAACGTCACGAGACTAAGAATGTTCATCGTGTGGTTACAAGAGACACTAAGACTGCGAATATAAGCCTCCTGGGTGAGGCGTTGGTCAAAAAAAGACGAGAAAACAGTGCGAATTCACCACTTCTAGACGAAACCCGTTTAAGCACAAGTCTGGTTCGTGGTGCACGGTCTTGGCCGTGTGGGCAGAGGCACCGTCCTGCTCAAAGGCGTAGTCTGCCTTCTTCTTGATCTTTCTCCCCAGGACAGGACTTTCGTAGCCAAGATGTCTCTGTAATCGGCTGCGAGAAGCCTGTAACCGGTCGCGAACCACACCGGCGGTATCTTCTCTATATTCGAAGGCACGACGCCGAGCATCATCACAGAGGTCGGGTACTTGGTCCTGGATACTTAATGGACTTCGTGGACGTCCTGGCTGAAGCTTCAGTCTTTCAGTTTTTTGACGACTGGATCAACTTTGGGGAGGGGGGGGCTTCATCAGAAAAAAAATAACACTCTGATTGCCATGACTATTCAAGTTGTTGAGATAGTTATGTCATCGCTCTCGACGTTGTTCTCGCATGCGGTCGGTGAGCAGAGGCCTTTCCATGCACCTCAAGCTCCTGTCGCCCTCTTCTTTGACGGCGCTGGACACCGTGACCCCCGAGACGTTCTTCTTCACGAGCGGAGTCATTTTGAGCTTCGGAGGGAATTCGAAGGCCTTTCTCACAGCAAAACGGTTGTCGATCATTCGGCTGACGTTGAGCCGCTTAGCGATGTTGGACTTGTTATGACCCGCGCACAGGTGAACACACATCTAGATTCTTTTCACTTCCATCTCGAGACTTCTACACACAATGGAAAAGGCGTTTTAATGACACATGTTGGAAAACTAGAACTTTGAAAGTTTGTTTAACAGAACTTTTTCAACTACACACGTAAACCTCTCGAATGATAAAAAAACGAGTGTAACAGAACCTTTTCAAAATCCGTTAATTATATCACTTATTAATTGATTGAAATATTAATTATCTCAGTAATTATTTCGCATATTAAATATTCCAATAATTAATTACCTCTTTAATTTATTAATGCACTAACTGAATAAATTTATTATAAGTTAAACCATTAATTACTTGGCTAGGCGATTTATTAATTCCCTATTTGATTATTGATTAATTCAGTAATTTACCCCCTACTTAACTGGCTAAGTAACTGAAAAGCTTGTTAAGCTCTGCAAAAATTAAGTCTAGGGTTAAACTCAATATACTTTAGTGGATTACATATCTTTTTTATCCAAGAACAGCCTTGTATAGGGAGTATTACAAGGCTAATTAATCAGTACCCTTGTTATATCAACTGCATCGATCGAATGAACTTACCTTGAATCAGATTCAGGATTCATTTTAAGTTAGTTCTCGACTTTTTATTCGTTTTTAAAAGACTGAAATGTCGTTCCGTAATATCGAGACGAAGATGCAAAATTTTGAAATCGAATAAAAAGCATTAAATTCTAAGATAGTAATATTGGTGTATAATTTATAGTTACTGTACATCTTGAATGGGCGGCATTCGGTGTGACAAGTAGAATTACCTTTTTAAATACAATATTGTAAATTTATTCAAAAATACAAGTTAATTATAATTCCCCTATGTTACCCTTGATCGCTAATTTTATGTATACGGGCCGTCAAAATATGACAACAATATTCAGATAGTTATTTTTATTATTTGTTAGAAGTTACTAAATAATCTTTTAAACTGTATTTTAACTCGGAAGTTTTTCGAGATTTTCTTTTTAAGTTTGCATTTACAAATTGACCAAGAAAAAATTTCGGAATATGGATATAGTCGTGGCCAGAAGTTTGGACATTAATTTATTGTAAGAGTATATTTTAACTATAGAATTTCTAAAAATAAAATGAAGATAAAAAATATAATTATCGCATGTTGGAATTTGTTTGAAGAAAAAAGAATTAAAAATAGTGAAGTTATAAAAAATATTAGAATTTAAATATGGTTGTTTGTTTTTTGTTGTTTTTAGTTGCGTGTGACTCTATATCTCACTATGTCGGTCGAACGGTGCGTCGGTTCCCGTTTTTTGGTAATAACATTGTAACTATTCGACCGATTCTAACGATATTTGAAACCTGATGTTGCTTTACATTCTCTTTCGAATGATATAATTGCCAAGATCCTCCTAAGGTTATCCCGGAAATTATTTTGTTTTGGCAATAACATCCTAACTATTTCGCCGATTCTAACGAAATTTGAAACCCTTATGTTGTTTTACATTCTCTTTCTAATGATATAATTGGCAAAGTCCTACCAAGGTTATCCGGGGAATTATTTGGCAATAACTTCATAACTATTCTGGCGATTCTAGCGAAATTTGAAACCCTTATGTTGTTTTACATTATCTTTCGAATGATAAAATTGTCAATGTCCTAATAAAGTTAGTGCGGGGATTATTGAAAGGTTTGCAGATCGTAAGGTCATAAATCAGAATAGGTGAGAGCACGCGACTTTGGTCAGCAGACCTTGTTTCATATATTCGAAGGTTTTATCGAATTTATTCCAAAAATAGATTTTCAATTTTAATCTTTAGCAGGAGGAAATAGTTACTGGCCCCTAAAACTAAACCAAATTATTAGAGCAAATTTAGTTGGAGAAATAAAAGGGTCGTGAGAATTTTATTTTCCTTATTTCAAAAGAATTCCGATAAAAGTTTCTTTCTTGTTTTTAGAAAAGCCTAGAAAATAAGCACCGAGGTAAAAAATATAGAGCAAGAGTAAATTATTAGGAGATAAGTATTGGAAACCTTTGAAAATGTTTTAGACTAAAAGCCAGTTGCCGAAGCTCTGCGTGGGGAGCGCAAGATGTTGAGAGGAGTGACGAGGCCTCTGCTCTTGTAATATTAATAAACAGGAGGAGCGGCTTGCAATTCGCACACAAACCTTCGGTCTCTGGTCTAAGGCCTATCTCGCTCTAGCAACTGGATTTAGATGTAAAAAAATTAAAATATTTTTATTACATATTCCCTAATAGCTTACGCTTAATCTATTTGTTTTCATTTCCATACTTATTTTCTTGACCTAAATTCAGGAAAAAAACGTTGAGCTGAATTCTCTTCATATACCGTAAAAACGATTCTCACTTTTTTTATCTAAATTTTATTTAAAATGAGTTCAAATGCTTTAATTTTGACTCATTTTATGAACTTTACGATTTATATATTTTTTTCATTCTTACATTCAGTGAGTAAAAATTATAGGGTGAGAAAAAATGGTAACTCTTAAAAATTACTTAGATAAAAGCTTCAATTATACGAAAAACGAGCAATAAGAGATGTTTTGTCAAAGTATATCAATCATACTTTGTATATTCGTGGCGTGTTTGCCTCAATTTCTATTTTCTCCTTTGAATTCCAAATTAATTTCTCTCTCTTTCAAGGTCCCGATCGACCTTGCGAAGCGTGCCTCAAAAGCTTGTTTATTCGGAAGATTTTTTGGTCGTCCGCGTAGCCGAGTGGTTAATGGTTCGGTTTAATTGAGATCAAAGCGGTTGCTCGGTGCCGCAGTGTGCTTGGTTCGAATCCCACCCCAATACGAAATTTTTCGAAGTAGGAAATAACTTTTTCCGACGAAAAAATTATTGCGTTTTCTCTTTCTTGCGGTGTGTTAGATTTATTTTATCATTCTCTTGCGCCCATTAGAGACATAATATATATATATATATATATATATATATATATATATATATATATATATATATATATATATATATATATATATATATATATATATAAGTAGAGGATTACAAAGAATTAAATTAATTAATAATTTTACCAAACACCCCTCTCCTATGATAGATGAATTGATTAGGGGGGGAATGGGGGGGAATTGAAAGCCGCAATAACAACGAGGTCGTTTTCCCGGAAAGTTATCAAGGAGAGCTATCTAAAGAAAGAGAAAATATGTGAAAGATATAATATAGTCTAGGGTCTTCTTGCGAGCATTGGAGGCGATTGGTGCACAACAAGGGGGAGTGAGCCCGGGCGGGGAAAAAGGGGTGCCGTTGCTCCATGCTCTCTCTCTCTCTCTCTCTCTCTCTCCTCTTCTTTTGTTCTTCTCTCCCCTCCCTCCCCCTCCCTCTCCCCTCATATATCCCTGTTCGCTCCTCTCTTCGCCTTCCCCTCTTTATCTCCCTGGAATTTTCAATCTAATAATTCTTAAAGTACATGAAAACAGAAAACAAATAATAGATTGCTTTACTAGTATGTATCCAAAATGAAGAAGGGTGGGATAGGAAGAACATTTGTGAATATCTTGGATTCAAGAAAATTTTGTAAGATAAAGAATTTATTTTCCTTTTAGAATTTTTTTAGGAAATATTCAAACATGCTGATATTCTTTTTGGAATCTTACAGTTTAGAAAAGCAAACAGTATTACTTCTAAAGAAGCTCTCAAGAATTTTGAAATTGCTATTATCCAACTGCGTGAAAATGTGTCCAAATATTCTAATAATAGTGATCAATCAAAACCAATCAGAAAATTTAACATCACAGCAAAGAAAAAGGCATAAAAGGAAAACATCTCATCTTTTTTTTCTTATTTGGAATCATGTGCAGCAGAAGCGTGCAATAAAATTATAGATGAATTAAAAGCAAACTTCTAAACTTCAGATATGTTTAATTCATTTACTATAGTAAATCCAGGTGATTTTAAACTCTACAGAAACTCTCTTTCCTAACGGTCATATTGAAGCCATTTCTCTGAATTATTCAATGCTCAATAAAGAGAAATTAAAATGTGAATTATCCGTTTTGTATGCAAATGATACCTTCGTTAAAATTCCAAACATTAGTAAGTTACTGAAATTAATAAATGAAAACAGCTTTAATGAAACATTCCCTGAAATATCGAAATTGTACTTGTAACACCAATTTCAATTACTGATTCAGAGTGATGCTTTAGCACAATGAAGCGAATAAAGACCTTTAAGAACATAAGAAAAGAAGGAGACTGCAAAAGACCATTCATGGCCTACACTTGGCAGCTCCTCTACGAAATAACGTCACAAGATCGGTTGAACAGTCTCGCATGCCCATCCATACATAGGGAATATATAAGCGAAATCGGATATTACAACAGCAGAGTAATTAATACCTTGGCTCAAATGAAGAACCGAAGAGCTGATTACTTATACAAATAAATAAAGGTTAGTATGTGAGATTTATTTAAAAATTTGAATTACATATATTACTTAAATAGCTAGGTAGCCTATATACAAAAATTGTTGGTACCTTAACTAACTAATAGTTACCTTTCCTAGCCCCACCCTTATTGATACCCACGAGCCACCACCATATATATATATATATATATATATAATATAGATTTTTTCTTCTTTTTTTTCTTGCAGGACATTACATTCATTGCGAACCTCACGTGCTACTTTGTATTAAGCAGCTTATCTTAAATTTTAACCCTTTACTTTCTTAGTTTCTTAGTGCCGATGATGAAGAAATGTTGCAGTACGCATAGGTCCAGAATTCTCTACCTACTACTCTGCGAGAGGCGCCACAAAACCAGATATAATACTGGCAAGCACCCAATTCTCCTATAGCTATCACATTCAACAAGGACCAGTGACCCCCAGTAAGCATGAGGCAGTAGCCATTACTGTATCAACCAGCCCCATCCAGATCCCAATTAAAGAAAGGAAAGCTTATGCGCGCGCCGACTGGGATACATACCGTACCGCATGCCAAGGCTACCTACCACAACAATTGGAAGAAGTGACACCACAAGAAATAGACAATGAACTAAACCGCATAAAAATAAAGATGTTAGAAGCGGACATAATAGCCTTGCCAAGAACTAAACACAGAACCTTACCAGCACGAGTTTGGACCCAGGAGATGATAGAGATGCAAGAAAGCATTAGGAGAAGAGTCGAGGAAATCAGTAGATGGGGCCTGTAGGTGAATCGTCACTCCCCCGTTCTCTCTCAGTGGAGATACGGGACGGTGACTGCAAGAACATCCGGGCCAGGCAACGTGGGTCAAGCGCGTAACCACATACACTCGCCACTCGTCTCTATGAAAATCCGTATGGGTTTAAACCGCAGATCTCCCCTGCGAGTGTATATTCAATTTCACCTCAAGAAATTGAAGACGCGTTTCTCTCAAGCTCGAAAGCCAACGAGAGCCGAGGTAAGACTTGGTGAGAAAAACCGTTGGAATAAGAACCCTCCTGAGCCCGTCCACAAGCCCCCCATCCTCCTCCTACCCCTACCCCAGTGGGGTGACGAGGTATAAATAAGAAACACTTTGAAAAACGTGGTAGAATACGTGAGTCTCCAGGCTACGAAGTCCCCGGATTGAGACCGGGCTACCAAGACTGGACAGGTAGAATACGTGAGTCGCCAAACTACGAAGTCCCCTGCAAGAGAGGCAGGGCTACCAAGCGGGCTAAGAAGCAGCTCATCCTCGAGCTAGTCCCTGGTTATCAAACCGAACGTTAAGTTAACTTGTTGAAGTTCAACTTACTCTCGTCAGAGAGACTCCTCCTATCCTGGTGCATCGTAAAGCCCAAGAATAATCCCCGCGCTTGAGGAATTACGAAAAGAAGAGGAAAAAGGCTCCCCCTTGAGCCCGTTACCCGGTGGCCACACCAAACTCTAAGTTAACTTGGTTGAGGAACCAAGTTCAACTGATTCTCGTCAGAGAACCCCCCCCCCCAACTATCCGGGTGGGTCCTAAAGCCCAGGGATAGTCTTCGTCCATGAGGAATTACGTAACGAAGGAGAAAAAGCTCCCCCGCAAGCCCGTTACCCGGTGTCCACATCAAACTCATAAGTTAACTTGGTTGAGGAACCATGTTCAACTTATTCTCGTCAGAGAACTCCCCACCTTCTATCCTGGTTCATCCCAAAACACCGAGATAGGCCTCACCCTTGAGGAAGACTGGAATTAAGAAAAAGCTCATCCTCGAGCTAGTTCCTAGTTACCAAACCGACCTTTAAGTTAACTTGTTCAAGTTCAATTTAATCTCGTCAGTGAAACCCCCCTCCTCTATCCTCGTCCTTGAAGAAGACCCCCCCTCCCTCCCGAGTACAGTCCTCGCCCTTGAAGAAATCCCCTTCCAAAGTACACTCCCTCCAGCACTCCCCTGAGTCAAGGTATTCAAGCCTTAGCGCATCGCTAGACAGTGCGAATTACTCCTTAGAGTAATCCAAAGAGGAGAAAGGAGCCTTCTTTCCCTATTCCTTTGCGATTTCCCTTCCTGCCGAAAGCGTGTGGACCCTAGCTGCCACCCTCGCCAAAGTCACTTGTGGCTTTCAAGTTATTCGTCCGCAACCTCCATCTGGCCGGTCGACACGCGTCTTGGAGACAATAACATTCCCGAGGTAAAGTGCTCATCGAATTCAAGGTCAGACTCAAACCCGTTCCAAGGGGTTTCCATAAAGATAGTTGCGGCCAGTAAGGGCCGTTAGCATTTTGTTTTTTTTAAATTGAAGTGTGTGGTGGGTCAACCATCACGATAATGTCAAGTAGGTCAAGTTAGAAAGCCTTACGGAGAAATTATTGAAGTCTTTTTTGTGTATTTTGAAAATTGTAGTATTTCTGTGGTTCATGTTTTGTTCTTGTGTAGTAAATTGTTAAATTTGAAATATAAGTTTATTTGGGGAATTCCTGTGTGTTTCCTTATATCCTTACGTGTTGAAGCGGCTCTTCCTTAAAACAACAAAATTAGCACTCTTAGAACAAAGCCCACTTCATTAAAGAAGTATATCACGACCACAAGGTATACAAAGATAAAAGTGGTGTCAGGTGTGGAGTGATAAAAATGGGAATAATACGACAGGGGCACAGTAGGGAGCTCCACCTGATTCTTCGGGAATCATGTGACAACCTACAACTGCTCATTAGACAACAACAGTCGGAAATATGGGATCGAATCATAGAAAAGTTCGATGAGGAGATGCACCCCAGAAGCTTGTGGCAAACAGTGAAAAGGTATCGGGGAAAACCCCCCACCAGGGAAGATGAAAATAAAAGACCAAGGAGCGGAACTTATCACCGAGCCCAACCAACTGGAAGCCGGATTTAGACGCTACTGGGCGAACATCTTCAAGATTACCGAAGAGGAAGAGGAGAACTTCGACACGGAATTTGCCAATAACATCATGAACCAATTAAATGCCGAAATAGACCGAACCTATCCCTTTAACAACACCACGGAAGAGAGACCCATGGATAGACACGGAAGAAAGATCACCCACCAGGAACTAAGTCAAACTCTGAGGAACTTTTAACAAAGAGTGCCAGGATTCACCGGATTAACAAAGGCAAACTTCGCAAATGCCCCGCCTAACATCAACCAAGGATTACTAAATGTTATGAATGCGACCTTCAACACTGGTACTACCCAGATGAGTGGAAACTATCAAAAATGATATTTATTCCAAAAACTGGCAAAAACCCTACCTCCCCAGCAGATTATAGACCAATCTCTCTGCTCGAATTTGGAGGAAAAATTATGGAGAAGATCATTTCCAACAGGGTGCAAACCTACCTCGATGTCAACGGACTTCACAACCAACAGCAGCATGGGCTTAGGAGACAGAGGGGTACGGATACTGCACTGGCAATGATCACAGAGAAATTCGCGAAGATAGAGGAGGAAAAGAAATATGCTGACCTAGTGCTGAGGGATGTAAGGAAGGAATTTGATGGAGTCTGGCGCTGGAGCCTACAGTACAAGATACTCGTACTGTGACTAAACCCCAGACTGGAGAAAATAATCTGTAATTACATCATGGGCCGAAGAGCCTTCATCACAATCGGAGAGCTCCAAGGGCCCATATCAACAAGTTGTAATTGTGATGTAGGGAGAAAGTATAAAGCTTGTTCTGTTAAACGACAAGAAAAGGAGGAAGCCATTTAAAGAATAAAAAACTCAAACTGCATCTAAATCAATTGAGACACCAATTACGCCTGAATCAGCTGGAGAAACTAGTCAAGTCAGGACTAGAGTTGCACCGGGTTTTTTTCAAAGTGGTTTTGTTTTGTTTTTTTAAAACGCTTTTTTCTGAAAAAAACATGGCTTTAAAAAAACATGAAAAAAAGCGGGGTGGGGTTGTTTCAAATTTTGGGGGGGGGTCAAAATATTACCAAAATAACATATTTTGATGTACTATTTTGAAGCAAATGAAAAACATTAAGCATTTATTAGATAAACAATACCATATTTTCATATTTATAAGTAATTTTAGCTCTATCAGATTTGTAAAAAGCATTTTAGACGATATCCATATAAAGATTAGCGTGAATAAATTGCCAACTCACCAATTCCTTAGGAAAAATTTTTCCCAATGACCAAATTTAATGAAATCTTGTAGAGGAATATTCAAATACCAGTAGCCTCCTTTTGTCTTTAAACTACTTAATAGTTAGTACTGACTCATTACAAAAAATTGTTGATCTATGATTCAAAAATAATTTGGCTCCCTCTAATTTCAAAGTTAAGGATTTCGAATTTGAAATAAAATTTAATACAACTAGAAGTTACTTATCCAAAATTTAGATCTGTTTAATTAGTTGGAGCTCTTTAGGATGATAAATAAACTCATTAATTAAATTCAATGTATATATATATATATATATATATATATATATATATATATATATATATATATATATATATATATATATATATGATGAAAATTAATGCAATATCGCAAGAAAAGATGAGGAATTAAACCACATTCTCCGAAGACAATTTAATTCAGAACAGTTTCGGTGTATCTCACACCCTTTTTCAACTGACACTGGGCAGAAAATTTAAGAGAAATGCATAAAAGCATAACACAAGATCCCCTCTTTTTTTCCCCAATCGCCTACTTGTGGCTAATCTGGAGGGAGGGGGGGTAGGCCTAAACATATTGAGGGGCTGACATTTTACTATTTTATTTATTTGCGATCTTATTACAGGATTAAAAGAAAATTGACCCTCAGATAGATTTAAATTAGGAACTGACGATATCAAGCTCGATTCTACGATTCTTCTCTTAACATAGTTAGCCGATTTAAATAACATTTTACCTCCATTCAAATCGATCGTATGATTCTTGTCTCAAACATGGCAAAATATTCTACTACTTTCACTGCCCACTCTAATATCTCTTTTGTGTTCGTACAATCTCTTGTCTAGATTTCTCCCCGTTTACCCTATATAAACTTTATGGCAATCGTTGCATGGTACTGCATATACTCCTATGTTATGATGTTCTTTGGGTTTCCTGGCCATCATCAATTAGTTTAAGGAATTATTATATTTAAAGGCTAGCTTAATACCCGCTTTTCCAAATATGTCCTTTAAACTATTTAATTTATTATTAAATGGCAATGTTATACATTTGTTGAAGTCGTTAGTGCGGGAAGGCTTATTACCATAGAATGTTTTCCTAGCTGCAAAATGGGCAGACGATATGAACCAATCGGGGTAATACAAATTAGAAAAAATGGTCCTGATAATGACAATTTCTTCATCTAAATAGGAAGGATGACATATTTTGTATGCTATAACCTTTTCCTTAGAATGTGACTGGCAATATTTTCCTTTGACAAACAAAATTAATATAAGTACATAGAGTTAATCTAAATCTGTTGAGTGACATGAAGTTAAGACTAGGTACTGATTCTCTAACTTGAGCTACCATCTAACCCGGAGATATTCTCATCGCTACTGTCATGTAGGCTATATGAATCTGATGAATCATTTGAGGATAATTCAACTATTTCATCATCATCTGCTGTTATAATGGTTATCTAATAACTTGTTAGAAATTTTGTTACGGCTAGGAAGTTTGAACTTCGGTCTTAACATTTTGAAGAGTTTTACCCACTAACATATACTGCTTTTGCAAGTTGTTTTTCACACTTTTCCTGTAATTGAATTTAAATATTTATCAACTAAGAAAACTAAATAGTTAGGTATCTAATATATTCAATAGGGAAAATAGGATATTTGCATTTTCAAGTTCAGTAGGGTTTTCTCTACTAAAATCATTTTTATTTTGCATTTAATTGAGGTTTTTTTATTAAATATATTCAGGTTATTTCAAGAAGGAGTTGTGAAATTTAAATATTACTTTTAATTATATGGTTACCTAAATTTTATATATTTACATTATCATTATCATTCATTTGGTCCATGAAAGCACTGAATTTTTTATTGAGGTGCCAATTTTTTTGAGACCAAGCGGTTGAAGAACAACTTGGCTCTAGAAAAATTGGGGCAATCCTTTGTGGGCTTCTATTATGTTCTTCAAAGTTATCAGTTCCAAATGATGCATTAGAATGTGAATCAAGTAAATCACCTGCGTTATCTTCCACACTAATTGATTCAACATAGTCACCAGTATCAGACATTTTTCTACTTGGTAAATATTTTATCTTCACTGATTCATGGCACTTTTTGCATTCCTTGATATGGTTTATCATTCGTGAGCCATTTTTTTGGTACTCCTTTAAAACAAAAAAAAAACTTTGCTCTTGGACCTTTAAATTTACTGTTCATCGAGTCCTTAAATAGCTTATTTATTTTAAGAGTTCTTGCAGCCTGAGCCTTGAACTTTACCCATATTGACTAAAATTAATACCTATATCTGATAGGAAAATTATTAAAGATTAAATGCAACAATAAACAGTATACTATTAGCTTGGGTAGGTCCTTGTCAAAACATATCTGTTTTTAAGGCAAGAAAATATTTAATCTAATTAAACCTAATCTAACCTATCCTTGATAATTTTAAAGTTGAACCATTAATTATTACCTTATTTGGCACTCTTTTAGTTTGGATGGGTCCTTCAAAAATAAAGAAAGGAATTTTAATAAAATAATTTTATAATTAACGATTTAACTTTAAAATCATCAAGGATAGGTTAGGTAAAGATAGGTTAGGTTAGATTAGTTTAGGTTTCGTTAGATTAAAATAGTTTTTTTGCTTAAAGACAGACATGTTTTGACGAGGACCTACCGAAGCTAATAGTGAACCCAATAAAATGATACTCTTGGTTAAATGAAACCTATCAATTTAAGTACCTATATGGTATACATAAATATACTTAAACATAAAAAAGGAAAAAAAAATGGGTAAAAAATCAATATTTTCATATTTTGACCCCAATAGCAAAAAAATATTAATTTCTTGTGTTTATATTCTTTTATAATACAAACTTTAGTTCCTTAATGTTAAATTGTTGACTATAATTGCATAATACTCATTGTTTTATAAAAAAAATAAAAGTTTTGGGGAAAATATATTGAATCTAAAAAAAAAAAATAGGGAAAAAAATGAAAAAAAACATGATTTGAAAAAAAGACGTTTCTTTTCCAACACTAGACACGTCTAGTATTGAACCTAGTGTAGGTATCGCAATTGAACCTGAACACATTGGCAACGAGGGAGGAGACACAAAAAGAAATGAAAGTTATGAATACAGTTACTGAACATGGATTTGAAACTGATCTTGGATTATGGCCTAAAATAATTTCTGGAAATGTGTGTGACTATTGGGTGAAAAAGAGAAATGCAGAATGTATACATTGCGATGGTGACTCCAAAGGGTCAGCTGTGAAAGAGCTAAACAGAACCTGTCACTATACAAAAACATTATTCACTCGAACTCATTCATTATCTGGCCAAGAAATTAATCTTAAATGTCTGTTACTCTAAAATAACTGGTAAAGTGTATTGTTTTCATTGCAAGCTTATGTCAAAGGGAAAAAGCTCATTCACAATTGGCTTCGCTGACATGGAAGAACGCTAGGTACGAGTATACCATAGAATTTCACGGTAGGTCAGTGAAGCTGAGTACATACCATATATAACTCATTTCTTAAATTGGATAGCTAAGTGAGGTGCAGAAAGCTGTCCAGCTGCAATGTCATTGTTTGCTCTGATACAAAATATGTACTCTTTTCTTGTTGCATCTTCTTATCGTTGGAGAAGACGTCGTGACGTACTACATACTAATAAAGAGAAGTAGTTGCAAGTTGTCAAAATTCTTCCAGACGCCGTTGGCCAGCACGAGCAGATGCTGTAGCTACTCTCAATGTAGCATACACAGAAAATATCATTGTTCTAGAAGAGCTTTTCTTAGATCAAAATCAGTCAGCTGAAGCAAGTGGTCTTTTGAAAGGTTTGAAATAATTTAGAATACTGCTTCTCCTTGAAGTTTGGGATACTGTATTGGAAATATTTCAGAGTAAAATTATCCACTTGCAAAAATCTGGGTTATCCCTCAATGCAGCTGTCACACTGCTAGAGTCTGTTTTACAAATGGCTAAAGAGCTGAGATCCCAGTTCTATGACTTTGAAGCAAAACCTATGGCTAAATGTGATTCCAGTAACATGACGAGTATTGATGCATACTATGCCGACACGCATCGTATTAGGAAGCGCAAGTGTCACCACGATTAAGTAAACTCCGCGGAGGATGTTACTCTGACAGGGAAAGACAAGTTTAGATTGACGGCATTCTTACCATCATTGACAATCTCTGTGTTGCCCTGCAACAACGCATTGCTACTTACAGCGTCCTTGGAGAGAAATTTGAGTTTTTATCAGAAACCTCAAACAAAACAAACACTAACTATAAATCATCAGCTAAAGAGCTTGTGTCTTCATATCCTAAGGACTTGGAGTCGGAGCTTTTGCTATTTTCACGTTATTAAATCCATTCTAATTTCAAGAGATTCACCTGAAAGTGCTACTTCATCAGGTGGCACAAAGGCGCAAAAAGTCCTGAACAAGAGATGTATGAGATAATACAAAAACATGACATTCTAGAAATATTTTCTAATGTTAAAATCGTATTACGAATTTATCTGTGTATGTTTGTCACAAACTGCAGTGGCGAGCGATCATTCTCCAAGATTAAGCTATTCAAGAATTATCAGAGAAACCCCATGGGGCAGGATCGTTTAACTTCACTCCCCCTCTTGATCATTGAGCATGAGAAATTATAAAAGCTTAGTTTTACTGATGTCATCAGAGTTTACAAGTAAGAAGGATAGAAAAAAAATTGACTGATATGATTAAGAGAACTGAACGAATTCCTTGCAATGGGTAAAATGCACGCATTCCATCATTTTTATTTTTCATTTAATTATTTAGTTATTTGGTAGTGTTAAGCTTAAAAAACAAAAACAAATGTGTAATATTCAATTGTAAAATTATCATTTGGCTAATAAAATTAATAATATTTTTTTAACAAGTTGCTCCCCCATTGATTTGAAGGCCCCGCAAGAGCACTGGGCCTAGGGTCCCGCACAACCTAAAACCACCCCTGACTAGCCTAGATTAAAAAACAAATAACAATATGTAAATAACTAAGATAAAATAGACAAAGGCTCAGCACAGGGTTAAAAATAAACAAAAAAAGAAAGAAAGGGGAGCAGAAAGGCAACAAGAAAGAAGTGCGCTCCGGTGTCGGGCCTAGGCCGCCTCTCCCGGCCGCAGGAACATGCGACCTTCAAAAAACAGTCAAATAAAGTGAAGGAGGCCAGAATCCTCCAAAAAAAACGCATAGTCGACAAGTTTGTGTGCCAGAACTAATCCAGAGTAAAATGGACAAGCGGTAGCAACCCCGCTCGTCACGGTACCAACACTGGTAAAGTGCGCAAAGATCAACCAGACAGACATTCAACGAAAATGTGCCGAACGGTGGGTCCCGCGTGTGGGTTGAATTCGAAGAGGATAGAAACTAACCTGAAGCTGTCGGAGCATTGTAGGGTATGTCCATGGGAACAGTCGCGGCGAAATCGAACGCAACTTTAAGTTACACTCAACCGTCTCCCATCTTCTTTGCCAAGTAGCCCGTATTCCTACCCTGTAGTCGGTGTGAGGAATTGCGAAACGGTCGTCTGGTCGCCCAGTCCTCGCAGACTCTTTGGCACCCTCATCGGCGTGTTCACTACCTGCAATTCCTACGTGTCCAGGAGCCCAGCAGAAGATAATCTCGACATCTGCCCGACTCACACAAACTGTGGCGTCACATATATAGCGAACCAAAGGGATGCGGATATTACAATGCCCCGAGAGCAATCAGGGCGCTTTATGAGACGCTATGACTCACAATCCGGTCTCCGAACCAGGCACATCGTGTTATCTACCGTACCAAGCGGTGTATTGACGCCAGCTCGGTCGTGAAGACAGACGCAGCGTCTGGCAGAGCCCCGCTAACTACAAACAGAAGGGATACGGCATGAAAACCCACCCCTCTTGAGACTTGGAGCCATCCCTATAAACTAGCATGGTTACACCGTGACACAAAGTGTGCTCCAAAAAGGCCGAGCGCAAAACTGCTGGCGCTGTAGAAGCTTTGCGAGCAGAGGTGTGGTGAGAAATAGTCAAAGGTGGTACCTTCCAGGGTTGTGTCCTTGGCAGAACTAGGGACGCCATTGGCCCGAGAGGTATATCGAGCTCTTGAAGGAGTTTCCTAGCACTAAACTCAAAGGGCTTATGGTATGACTGGCGTCTCTCGGAGGCATAGGAACCGTCGAGATCAGTTGCGGATGCAGTGAGAGCTGTTGGTGCCCTAGGGAGAATCCGGGCTCGCGCATACATGCAAATAAGGCACTGTGCAAGGTGCAAATCGAGTAGTATTTCCCTAGAATATAAGGGAAGGCTCTCAATGGAGGACATATGGAAGGCACCGGTCACCAGGCGAAGTCCGGTGTGGTGGATCGAGTCCACCTTCCACAATACACGCTCGGCTACCGATGCATGAAACTAACATCCGTAGTCGAACCTTGAACGAACAAAGGATCGATAAAAAAGTAAGGCAGTAGCCCTATCAGCGCCCCATGTGCTGAACATCACGGAACGAAGAATATCCTTGGCGCAGGTACAAAAGACCTTAAGGCTGCAAGTATGAGCCTCCCAGGTGAAAAGTCAGTCAAATACTAAACCAATAAAACGGTGCAAGTCCATCACTTCCAGGCAAACCTCATTTATAAAAATTTTTGGGTCAGGGGGGAGCCGTGGGGGGCGGCAGAAGCGCACTACCTTAGTTTTCGCTAAATGAGAGACCTTGGCCTAACCGGCCGGGATATCATTTTCCATAAGATACGCACTACCTTGCTTCGAGAAGCTGGGTGCGGCTCTCTGTAAATGACACACTTGGCCACACTCGATTTGAAATTATCGCTTGTGGCCTTGGAGCAACTTACACAGAGTTCGGGTAAACCCAACTTTGCACGTCTATAGAAGCGATTCGTATACCCGAAACGATGACAGTAGTCGCACTTATGCGTCAGTGGCACGACTGCATTCATGCGATAGCGATACCAACCGGCACGCACCGACTCAGAGAGCTTGTCACAGGAGAATGTGACGAAGGGTGTAAGGGTGGGTCTCGATGCCCATCCTTGTTTTTTCATCACACGTTCGAGCTTGACCACTCCATGGTTGGCCAGCTGTAGGGTGATGTCATCTATAGAGTAGCCTACGCGTTCCCTCGCATAAGCCACTCCTTTCACGAAGTAAGTTCATGATAGAGTGCGACATAATCGAGGATCCGCTCTGCGCACTTGCAATTTTGGTCTTTGCACGTGACTACCCAGCAGGGGAAGCACCAATCATGGCTTAGTTGCTTACCGAAACGTCAGAGGATTCGTCCGTCCCCGTGGCTCCCACAGAGGGAGAGGAGGGGGGGGGGGCTGAACCCACTTCTCTCCTCCGCCGGAAGGACCGACCTCAGCAAGATGCTTTTCTGAAATGGAGATGATTTTAGCTGTCAAAGGGGCAACAGCCGGTGGAGGAGAGCCCTCATATCCTTGCGAATCCTCGGGGTCTGAGCCATTTGAGGAGAAGCTTTCACAGGGGTGGACTAGAGTTCTGTGCTTGGAACCGAGCCCGGGTTCGACCCCATTGAAAGCTCTACCGTCTGGGACTTGGTCACCTCAGGGACCATTTCCATCTCAGGGGGAGGGGGGCTCCAAAGACATCACGGATCTCACTCGAGGTACCTTTTGTCTCGTCTTGGGCCGGCAAAACGGCATCTGTTAGGGAAGAGTGGGATGTGCGCACAGTGACCCCGTGTAAATTCGATATGAACGCCAGCAGGACTTTAGATGGCACGGGCCGACGGTTTCTGTCATCCTTTTTCCCCCTAAGGTGGTTGGCCCTATCGCATCAAGTAAGGGCCTTTGACTAGCTTTCTTTGCAGTCCTGCGTGAAACTAAAGGGGGGACTGCTGCTAATAAGAGGGAGTCGCCCAAGGGCGCCTCTAGAGAAGGGGGTGACGGAGAGTCCCCTGCACCCGTAGGTCTAGGAGAGGAGTAAAACCCCTCTCCGGTCAGAGAGGTTTGGAGGGTCCCCTGAGAAAGCACAAGGGGACCTCCTTTTCTTTAGTTGAGCTGCCCTAGAGCGGCTTCGAATGTGGTAAAGGGGTAGGCTTTGTTTTCTTCATCAATGTGCATGGTGACCATATTAGTAACACGGGACGCAAACGCTAATGACTCCACGCAGTAGCTTGCTCTGCGAGGAATGAATACTAGGCCGGCAAAGCCAACTGCCACCAGTTGGGACCACTCCTCCCACCCAATGGCCAGGTAGCCCTTAATCATGGCGGCTCCAACCTGGGCTGGGCATAAAACTGATAAACCTTGAAAGGAAAGAGAAAGGGTATGTGAGGAAGGTGAGGGTTTGGGAAAATCAGGTTGTTAAAAAACCACCTCCTTAAACCTAATCTTAGGGGTGAGGGGGCGTTGTCCATTCTCCCTCAGCTCCGATCCGGGATGGTTGGGTGAGAGGAAGCTGGTCGGTGTCTACCTTGTGAAATTAGAGGCCGACCAGGAAAAGTTGTGGGAAAGTGAAGAAGCATGGTAAGAGTAAAGGGTGTCAGAACGAAGGAGAATAGGCTAAGCTGGGGCCGGATGGAGCGCTGAGTCCCGTCAGCATGGTAGCCAGGAAAGCAAATTTCCGTGCCCCTTACGGGGTTTCGACTGACGCCGATTTCATTGAATACAATGAATAGTAAAGTTCTTCAAGTCTTTAACATGTAACTTTGGTAAATATATCTTTATAAATGTACTTCCTGTTTTATTTTATTATATATTGTTGTTAGGCGTCAAATCACCCACTTCATCTTGTAAAAGTTAAAATAGTACACAAACTAGTGGCGTAGCATTTTCCGACACCAAGACATAGCACCATCTATAATAGAAATCATAGTAAATTATAATAGATTAATCTATTAAAAGGATCAAAAGGATAGTCCGTAATATATCTAAATATTTTTCTATTTTTCTCTCCGAGGAGAACTTCATACAGGGTGCTGCTGTACAATATAATTTAAAACAACGGCGACATGGTTTTTGTTGGTCAAGTCAAGAAAAATGTCTATCTGTGTGTGTTTAATGGAAGACAAGTTTAAATTCTGATCATAATTTATTCATTCATATTGTGTTTAAATATATTTTTCAGTTTCATCGTTTATTTCATGTTTTTATCTTCAAGTTGCTAATGAGTATCCATACCGATACATTAGCTTCAGTATATACATTATTGTGCAAAAATCCCAGGCAGATGCTATATTTCTATTGTTAACTAAGAACATGAACATCAACAACAATATTAACTATAATTAATTTTTAAACGTCATATAAGAAACAATAGTGTCGTCAAAATTAAAGAAGCCAAAATCGTATAATTATATAAAATGACAGCAAGTATTTTTTTTATCATTCGGGTGAGCGGTTAGTAGGGGAATTATTTTTTTTCTATCTGCCGATGCAATATTCTCCGACTATTTGTAACGTTTTGTGAATAAATAACGAAAATGAACAAACGCATGTCATTTTCATGTTTTCTTTTCCTACGAAATCCAATAATATTGAATATTTGTCCCTTTATATTACTTAACCAAAATGAAAGCGTTAAAACGTGAATATGTACGTCAAAACCACCTGACCCAAAGCACGTGAACACAAATTCATCTATCGTTCGTCAAGAAGTCACTAGTAAAAAATCCATCGAAGGCATTAATAAAAGATCCATCGAGATGTCCCTAGCAAAAGATCAAACAAGAAGGCACTAGTTAAGGATATCCAAGTTACTCTGAAACTATGTATCAATATTCGAGATATGCATTGGAAAGAAAATATAGTATGTACGGCGAAGAGTGACCGAAGTTCTGAAATAAATGCGTATAAAATCTAGAATCAAAATTGGATAGTTCTTATTAATATCCGGTGTTGTTTATCATTCAATGGAGACAGAAATTTTAATAAAAATTGACTGGATAATGAATGACGATATATATTGTTTAAAAGTAATCTACCATACAATAGTTTGCAATACCATCTAGAACAGTGGTTCTCAAGTTTGTTTGCCCCATGTACCCCTTTCACCATATTTCAGAATGTCATTTCTCCCCCTTTCCAAGATTGTCTGCCTTAAAAGGTGTCGGAACGGGGAGTCCGGCAGGGGTGCAGCGGCGTCGCTTTACTGAGGGCGGAAGGGGAAGAGGGATACGCATGCTTGCAGCAAGTAACCGATGCATACTGCGTTTTGTGCCGCCCTGGGTATCTCTAAGGCAATACAAATATCAATATTCCAACAGTTAGATTCTGCCAATCTGTGGTCCCAATCCCCCCCCCCCCGGTTGAGAACCCCTGATTTAGAAGGTATTAGGTGAAACAACTTTGTTTTTTAGCATAACCCCACCTAAAAAGTCTGCTACAAAAGTATAGACGTATTTAGAAAGTAAACAATCGTCTTGAGAACCCAAACTTAACACTGTCGAACCTAAAAAAACAAACATGAAGCAACTAAAATCCATAGATGAATTTTGGGAAGGTCTTTAAAAGAGTACCGGTAAGTAAAATTCCACACGAATATTTTTCCAAATTGAAAATTATGATTGGAAAAGGAATTGATACTCTTAAGTCATCCAAAGACAAACAAACTGATTATTAGCTATAAAGTT
The DNA here is from genome assembly GCA_963969495.1 of Ceratothoa steindachneri. NCBI lineage: Eukaryota > Metazoa > Arthropoda > Malacostraca > Isopoda > Cymothoidae > Ceratothoa > Ceratothoa steindachneri. Next base: position 166,276,701 of record OZ018318.1, read on the forward strand.
ATGTACATACTAAATCACTTTTCCTTTAAAACTAAAACCATTCATCCCAAATAAAAACCTTAAAACATGAAAATAAGATTTCATCATCCTTTATTTATTTCGAAAGATTTGAATGAAATGTGTGTGTTTGTGTATGCAAAATGATCGTTTCTACATAAATACTTTCCATTATTATTCAGCAGAAAAAGAAAAGATTTAAGTCAACAAATCATTTAATATCTACGTTATCAGCCATAAGGAAATTGTTGAGATGATAAAGTGAAGGCCACTTTAGTAATCACCCGAAGTGTCTCTCAAGGTCAATCACCGTTAACCAAACATGAATTTAATTGTCATCTTCGCCTACACTCCAGATATCGAAGGAAAATAGTTTAAAAGAATTAGTAGCAAAACATCCACAGTAAAAGATTAAACAAATATACAAAACAATTTACTGAATGCATTGAGGATTTAGAAATATAATGCACGATAGATCCCCTTCCCTCAGGTGTTGAGTTTAAATTGGAACTCGCATTATAAAGAGCGACTCCCACTTTCACATTCTGCCAACAAGACTGAACAAAATGGTGCCATCGTGTCATAATCTAGGTCAGGTGTTATCAAACCGCAGCTCCCAAAGCAATTGTGTGTGGTTTTAGAGATGATAATAGCTTTCATAACAAATTAACTGTAGTAAATTCAACTGAGTAAACCTTTAGTAGTATTCGTAAAACTGTTTGAATTTTACCAGTTCGTATTTGTAAAAATGATTCGCAAGAGCACATCAAAATATCGCTAATCCCAAGAAAAGAAAAAAATATAATAAATTCATATACTCTATTTGAAATGCCATCACTTAGAGAACGGAGGTTATGAACATTTCTTCTCAAGTGCTTTATGACCACGACATACATCAAACTCTTAATGACTGAGGAGGAAGTACCATTAGTAAATACAAACGAACTGCTACACCCACTTAAAAAAAATGAAAATGCAACGCACCTGGAAAAGATGTAGCAAAGAACTTGATACGGGAGTTGGACAGAATAAGGGAAACATTATATTTTGAACCCTACATTTTAGTGGGCTAGACAAAAAATAATTACAATGATAGATAAATCTTGTGTATATGCACTAGAGAAATCCTTCTTTTATAGATCTGTGCATTATATGTCAAAATTTGTGACCTTTCTGATTTACAAAGAGGTCAACTTTTGAGAGCACGATTGGCTTAAGTTATGCTAGCCTACCAAAAACAAGAAAAAACTAGCTCTGGGGAGCACAAGTCAAAACGATAAGCGAAACTCAATGACAGAGACTACAGAACATTTAAATGCATTATGTCAATAAATTACATAATGACAACTAATAAAATAACTCTAGAGCTAAACCAACATCTTTAAAGCCCAGTATCACCAAACAGTCCATCCAAAGTTGCTGGATACTATAGAAAGGCTGCCATTGACAAACCTTTTATTTACCCCATCAATGTTAATAAATATCTCAAATGGTGAAAATACTACAATAAGTGGACAATGGGCCGGGGAAAGAGAGTCATCACGCTTTTTCCTTGTTCAGGACATATTAATATATGGAGGACATCCAAAGAAGCCTTTGATCCAGATTTCCTGACCCCAACCGAGAAGCATGGGCGGCTTTGATATGCTTTGAGCAACTATATCGTGGAATTCTCCTAGTATTGTGATAATAATGAATGCTATGGCTATTTCTAACGAGTATCTTTCAATTATATTGACCATTTTCACCCAATAGTACATTCAATGTTTCTCAATTGAGGCACCACATTCCAAGAAGATAATTCACAGAGCTAAACTTGTTAAAAACTGACACGAATAGCACAGCAGTGAAGTAGAAAACTTGATTTGTCTGGCCTACTAAATCACCAGATCTTTACATGATCGAACATCTCCGGTATATATTAGAGCAACAAGTATGGAACCGCTTTCCTCGCACTATCATCTCTGAAAGAACTGGAACAAGTTCTGTCTCAGGAATGGATTAAAATTCCCATAAATACTGTCCAAAACTTGTATGGTTCTGTCCTTCGACGTATGGAAGCAGTTATTGCTGCCAAATGAGTACCAACTAACTTGATATAAAATAGTAAAAGTGTTATATATTTTCCCCAATCACTGTATATTGCCCAACTATATCTGTCATCATATTGTTTTGGAATTTTTCGAAGCAAAACAAGATAGTACAAGCGTGGTTCACCGCCCACGTTGAAATCGTTTCCAAAAAAAAGAAAGGAAGCGGTTTCCTATCGCTAACACAGAAAACGACTACAAAAGCCATAAGCCACAGAATAACACAAACGCTCGACCTCAATTAACATCGAAATAGGAATAATTCATTTCAGGATTTTCAAAACTCCTGTTACAATCCGTTACGACGATATCAACAATGGATACAATGATAGTTTTTATGCAGTTAGACGCGTTTTTGTTGTTTTAACATATAAATATGTGTTTATATTATAATATTAATCAATATGGTTGCCCCTAGCAGCGAGTACTCGCTCCAGGCGAGACCTGAAGTCAGCACATACGTTCCGGAGGAACTCCTTCCTAATGTTGGGTGACACGTGTTGACGGAAGACTTCAGCTCTTCGAAGTTGCTGTAGCGGACCTTGCAGGCCTGTCCCTCGACACGTGCCCAAACGATGTAGTCGATGGGATTGAGCTTAGGAGACTGCGGCTGCTAAAAGTCCATAGACCAGAAGTTCATGTTTAACTTCAACCACTCTTGCACACCAACTACTTCAATAACATAGGTAAAAACCTGGACACAATCATCGAAAGAGGCGTTATAGTGAGAGTGGGACTAGATTTCCCAACATACTTTGAACGAAGAAGGCTATCCAAACCGGATATTGTTCTAGTGCCACATGCTTTCTGATTCAATTATCTGATATTAAAATGGCCCCCCTTCTTACAGCGACCACAAGATAGTCATAATGACTATCTCGATCGACCCGATACAGAAGAAATGTTTGTTGAGAAAAAGCTACCAAAACATTACGACTTCGAGCTTACTGCAGGCGTACCGCAAGGGGGGAGGCCTAAGCCCCTTCCTATACAATATATACACCCTCGATCTACCCGATCCAGTCAGGAAAGACACGCTGTACGTCCAGTTCGCTGACGACATCTCTCAGATCATGATTGCCCCCTTCAAAAGTCCCGAATTCATGGCACAAATCACCGCCAGAGAAATCGACCATGTCAACAGGTTCGAAAGAAGATGAAAAATCGCCACTACACCCAGAAATTTAAGGTGATTTCATTATTCCGTATGAAACGAGCCCATATTGAAACTGATAACGCCCTCATTCCATACAGCACTGAAGGGACAGTATTGGGACTAAAAATAGGTAGAAATGGATATGGTAGCCACGTTGACCAGACAGCAGCGCGAGCGAAGGTCAAGCTCACTAAGCTATTCAGGTTTCGAAACCTAAACACGACCAACAAAAAGAAAATATACAACGCGCTCATAAGATCAAAGCTGCTGTATCCACCGATACCTATGAACACTAGTTCCAGTAATAAATTGCGACTCCTCAAAAGGGTACAAAATAAAGGAGTGCTCTTAATAACAAACACCAGGAGGAGAGAAAGAAGGAGGCAGAGAGACCTACATCGCATGATCCAAATGACTCCAATTAACTTAGAGCTGCAAAATAGAGCCACAAAATCTGGAAGAAAGTCCCACAACTAATGAAATACGAAACAAGACAGAGACACATATACATTCCGTTAGAGGACAGAAACAGAAGAAGGCTAGACTTCATCAGTAGTTAAAGACAGACCGAAAGACAAGAAGAACCAATCTACACATAAGACTCTACATATCTAACAACGACAAACAATGAACTACACAAAGGATATACAATAAGAAAAACACTATAAAAATACACATCAACGAGAGAAACACAAAAGATACAGAAAACACTTACAAAGGCTTGAACGCTGCAAAAAAAAAAAAACCCACCAGAATCTACATGAGACAAAATTTAAACACAAACAATAACATCACAAACCAAGAACAACACAAACAAAAAAGCAGAAAAGAGTATGCAAAAGAACATGAATATTAAAACAAAAACAATGAGAAGAACACCAATCTCAGATAAACGCCTGCGATTCTCTATCACCAGGGATTTTCTACCCTTCTATCCCTTTCACCAGGGAAATCGATCCCTATTTATCCATCTCCTACTATTATATATATATATATATATATATATATATATATATATATATATATATATATATATATATATATATATATATATATATATGAGTGCAATTTCAATCTTATATGCGTGTATGTAATTTTCCTTTCACAACTTAATATATCCAAGTCCAAGTCGTTTTATTAACCTCTTTTCTTTTAATAATGGTGTTATTAACGAGCATATCTCTCGTTAGATTAATATTAATTACACTCTCCATATGTTTTTTTGGCCCTCCGCTTTGTAGAGGCATAGTCAAGCGCCTCGAAAGTGTGGTAGATGCCCTGCCAATATATTTAGAGTTATTATAAAGCTTACAGTCTTTATTGGGGCAGGTGAACTCGTAAACTATGTTGGTTGACTTGAGATTCGAGGAGTTAGAGCAGATGCTATTTTTCATCAGAAGGTTGCTGGCTTTTGTAGTTTTATAAAAGGGTGATGAGTTGGATTTTATCGGTTTGATTTATAACCTTGATGTTACGGTTAATAATTTCCTTGATGTTTTTTTCATCTATTTTATAGGCCATGGACATCTGGTTTCTGCAGTACACTTTAATGTTATTGACTTCTCCATGATTACTTACAGTTTTATCCGCATGCTTGTAATAGTTATTTAAAAATGATTGGAGCTGTTTATCAATCATGCTGTTTGAGAAACCATTATTCACGAGTATTTGCTTTACTCTTGCAAACTCTTGGAGGAAAAGTTCCCACGTAGAGCAGCATTTGTAAGCTCGGCTGATGTATGAGCCGATTACGCTTATTTTGTATCTTTCAGGGCATTCACTATCTGCATTGAGGCATCTTCCCATGTCTGTACTTTTGCTATGTACTTTAGTGATGTTGTTGCCATTGAGGTTATGAACCTCAACGTCCAAGTAATGGAGTTTATTGCCCGTTTTCAATTCATAAGTAAATTTTAGCACGGAGTTCTCCTCAAAATGCTGCTTGATGTTAACCAGATGATCTTCGTTTTGGACGTTGATGCAGATTTCATCTACATATCGGCAATATGTGTGTGGCTTGTTTTCCATGATGTCCAATAATCTCTCCTCGAGTTGACCCATGTAATAGTTAGAGAAGGTCGGCCCTAATGATGACCCCATAGCCACTCCATCCACTCGCGTGTATACATTACCATCTGGTGTCCTGAACGGTGCCTCTGATGTGCATGAACATAACATGCTCCTAAAGATGTTTTGGTCAAGATTTAGAGGAGACGTAGTATGGTGGTCTCCAAATCTTGACCAAAACATCTTACTGTAAATCACTTTTTTTTTAATAAGCTAGATCGAAATAGATTCTATGGCATTGCCAATATCTGGTTCACACTTACCTGACAACTCGGCAACAATCAGTGGTAAATATGTAGATTAGCGGCCCGGCCGGAAACAAAATTTGTGTGTAAATATTATTGTTCACTCGTGTCGGAATATTCATGGGTAAATATGTAGATTATCGGCGCGAACGATGGGACGTACTATTTCGTCCATGTTCCAAAATGTTTCACGTTTTTGGAGTATATTTAAGTTGACGGCTTGTGTGGGGTTTAAACACAATGGGGGGACTACACTACGATGATCCTGAGTTTCATTAAATTGGGGGGGGTCTGGGGGGTTATTGTTTATAGAATAATAATTCGAAAAGGACTCAAACGCGTATGAATATTCCGACACGAGTGAACGATAATATTTACACACAAAAATTTGGGGGGGCCGGGCCGCTAATCTACATATTTACCTATTCATGCGCGTTTGAGTCCTTTTTGAATTATTATTCTATAAACAATTAGGATTTTATACAGACCACCTGGACAAACTGACTATATTGATGAGCTAATGATCAGGAAAATAAGAAAAGGATGTGAAGTAGATACAGTTATTCTTGGTGACTTTAATTTAAATTCTGTGGACTTGGAAAATATGATAGGAAGGGATAGAATAAGTTGTAAGCTTATAGAATTCTTTGAGGATAATTTTTTGACTCAATTCCTTAATGAGCCAACAAGGGGTGTCAATATCTTAGATCTGGTTCTTTCAAATGATGATCACTTGGAACTGATTCAAGAAGGTGCAGATCACCAATATAACCGGTATTCTATACAACAAAGCCAAAGTCAATAATTGGACGAATATGCATAATGAACACGACACATAAACTGAATTGATCTACAAACGGTACCTCGGAGAATATTATTAGCAACACCATTAGCTTTAACAAAGACCTCTCTAACATGAAGATAGAATTTTAGAGTTGCATCTACCAAAATGCCAAGCTCCTTAAAGGAAGATTTAAGGCCCATCGCCCAAGTAGTGCATAGGGATAGCAGGTGAACAACAAAAGCGGATGTGGGTACACTTACAGGAAAGGCCCTAGGATTTACTTTTATTGTAAATTAGAGAAATGTCATTTTGTAGAGAAACACATGCACCATTATTATTAAACTTAGACTGAGTGTGGAAAAAAAGATATAGATGACAAGAGAATAAGAATAGTAAGAGCAACAAAGAAATTTTTGCAGTGTGTGTGGAAGAAAAGAAATGAACAAGGCTAATAAATTATTTCTCTTCTCCACAGAAAATAAATTCCATATCCTGATACAAAGGGTGGCTTAACAACCTGAACCTGTTACTATTATTAACCTTTCAATCAATGGTCGTACTTATGTTTAAGCTACTGTACTTCCAAACGCATGTACTGATATTATTTTTGGCCTAGAATTTTTAAGAGTGCATAAAATCATTAGCTTAAATTATGGTGGTACAGAACCATCTTTAACTGTATGTGGACTGACTAAACTAAAGATTTCCCCCAGTTAAACTATTTAGAAACTTATCCTCAGATTACATGTCAATTGCTACCAAGTCTCGTTATTACAGCTCTGAAGATGCTGATTTCATTGAAAATGAGGTTAAATGTTTTCTTTGTGAGGGGACTATTTAACATAGTAATTTTTCTTGGCGTGCAGAAGTTGTAATGACATCAAATGCAAATAGGAAAAAATGAACCATTGGCAAACTTTTCTAGAAGATATAGTATCAAATATCACTAAGAATCACTATTTTAGCATTATTGATCTATCCAATGCACCTCCACCGAGTCATTAGACTCACAGGAGGCAACACCCCTGACTTGGTCTTGAGGCCATCTTATGTGGTTCCTAAAGCTGTTCCCCAAAAGAAGGAAACAGAGAGTTGTGCTGAATGTGGTGAGGTCACAGGGGAGGGATGTTATCAGTGGCGTACCTCAGGGATCCATTCTAGGCCCTTTATTATTCATAGTTTATATAAATGATCTTGGAAGTGCTGTAAATAGCAAAGTGTCAATTTTTTGCTGATGACACCAAATTGGCAACTGTAGTCAAAGAAGTTGGGGGTAGCTTTAAAGTGCAGAGTGACTTAAATAAGTTATTAGCTTGGGCTCAGAAGTGACAGATGACTTTTAACCTTAAAAAAATGCTAAGTTCTTAACAAGGGAAGGGATAATAGGGAATTTAGCTATGAAATGGATGGGTATTGGCTGAATTCAGTTGAGGATAAGAAGGACAGGCATAGTAGTAGATAGATCACAGAAGTTTTCAAAGCAGTGTATTGAGGCAAAAAATAGAGTAAATAGGGTGCTAGGATACATTAAGAGGAATGTTAGCTACAAGGGAAAAGAGGTTATCCTTAAACTCTACAACTCATATTTAAGGCCACATTTAGAGTACTGTACCCGGTAAGGGGTGCAGCAATTTGCCATCCTGGCCGCCGTGCTGACGGGACTCAGCACCCCTTCCGACCCCAGCTTAGCCTCTTCTCCTTCCTTCAAATCAAAACAGTTGTTTCCTTGCTTTTCATATAACCTCTCCCACAACTTTCTCTGGTCAGCCTCTAATTTCACAGGGTAGATGCTGACCTCAGCCAACCGTCCTGGATCGGGGCTGAGGGGGGAGGGGATAATGTTCCCTAACCACTGAGATCCAGTCTGGGGTGGTTGGGTTTTAACAGCCTGCTTCATCCCTACCCATACCTACCTCACATCCCTTTTCTTCTCCTCTTCACAATCTATCTTCTTTACACCCTGTCCAAGGTGGAGCCACCAGGCGGGAAGGCTCTGCCGGGCCTGTAAGCACCTCTTGCAGTGCGGGCTACTGCGAGAGGTGATGCGCGATTGCCTCCCGAGATACAAATAGGGTCACCATGCCCAATGATGATTATAAAAAAAACCCAACACAATTCCCCTGTATAATCAACGGAGCCACCCTCAAGCAGCTCCACAGAAAAATGGAGGTCCCCCCCACTCCCTGTGCTTGTGCAGGGGACCCTCCATATTTCTAACCGGAGAGGAGGCTCACTCTTCTCCTTTGCCTACGGGTGTAGGGGACTCCCCTCACCCCCTTCTCTGGAGGTGCTTTTGGGCACCTCCCCCTTTCCAGCGGCAGTCCCCTCTGTTCTTTCCAAGGGGACTGCCAAGAAAGCCAGCCGCTCCACATCAAAGAGGCTCGGTAGGGCAAACCCCCTTAGGGGGAGAGGGAAGCCAGGCTCCTTCCGTCGCTTCCCTCAAAAGACCTAGGGCAAGAATTTTAAACCTTGCCGGGGTCAAGGCCTGCACCTCCCCAAACAAGACTGGTTAAGCTGCCAAGGGGACCTGTGATGTTCTGGGAGGGGATGGCCAACTGGAGGCCCCTCCTGTGATAGACATGGTCTTTGAGGAAACCCAGACTCAGACGGTAGGGCCTTCCATAGGGGGGAATCCATGCTCGGCGCCAAGCACCGAATCCGAATCCACCCCTATGCAAGGTCCGAGGCAGTACAAGGAGGGAAGGGATGTCCTCTGACTGGTGCCCCTGCAACCACCAAGACCTTCTCCATTTCGGAGAAGGACCTGGCCTAGGGGCTTCTGCCGGTGGAGGTGAGAAGCGGGTTCATTCCCCGCCCTCCTCTCCTAAAAAGAAGAAGAAAAAGACAAGAAAGACTCAGGGCTCCTCTCCATCCATGGGTGCTACGGGGACGGATGGGTCTGCTGCCACTTTGGTAGGCGACCAAGCCAAGATCGGCCCATCCGGCCCCTCTGCCTCCCCTGGATGCGGATCCCCTGACTATGAAAAAGATGAGAAGTGCACAGGGCGGAGCCTCGATGACATCGGGGCCCCTGATTCAGAGGTTACCTGGCGTTTTTTAGCCCGCTGGCTTCAAACGCTTCCTCGTTATTCGATCCACTGATGGCACCATGTTGGCGAAGGGCAACATGATCCATCAGAGAGGATTAGCTAGTGCAATTGGTAGAGAGCCGAGGGTGACCAGTTTCTCAGACGGGAGCCTTCTGGCGAATCCAAGGCGGCCAAGATAAGTGCTCTTCGGACACTTTATGGCACCCCGGTGAGTGTGATGTCGGACTCTACCATGAACTTTGTGAAAGGAGTAGTTTATGCGAGGGAACTCATTGACTACTCCATTGACGACATCACCCTAGAGCTGGCGGACCATGGGGTGGTCAAGGTCAAACGTGTGATGAGAAAACAGAGAGGGGCCTCGAGACCCACCCCTACACTCTTCGTCATGTTCGACTGTGACAAGCTCCCTGATTCGGTGCGTGCTGGTTGGTACCGCTACCGCGTGAATGCATTCGTGCCACTGCCGCGGCGGTGCTATTACTGTCACTGCTTTGGCCATACAAATCAATCTTGTAGACGTGCAAAGTCGGGGTCACCCGAAGTCTGTGTAAATTGCTCCAAGGCCGCACACAATAAATCTAAATAATGTGTGGCCAAGTGTGTCAATTGCAGAGAGCCGCACCCCGCTTCTTCGAAGCAATGTGGTGCATATCTCCTTGAGAAAGAAATCCTGGCCGTTCAGGCCCAGGATCGAATCTCATTCCGCGAGGCTAAGGACTTGGTTCTGGCACGCCAGGCTCTGCCTGGGACATCATATGCTTCAATAGTTAAAAAGGCACCCTCTGCTCCTGGCCCATCCAGGCCAATGAGCACATTTGTTTCCACGCCCATTCAGAGCCCTTCTGCGGGCTCTACTCAACCCGAGCACTCCCCTGGTAAAGCTGGCAGCAAAAAGGGTTCATCCCCAGCCCTGGCTAAAACCAGGGCTCCCCCCTCTTCCTCCGGCGTGACCGTTTCCCGTAAGGCGAAACAGCCACGCGTCTCCACCGAGTCATTGGACTCACCTGGGGCAACACCCCTGAAGTTGGTCGCCAGGCCATCTTCGGGGGTTCCTAAAGCTGTCCCCCGAAAGGAGGACAGCAAGAAAGGAGCTTCGGCTACTTCGCCCATGCCTAGTGGTGGAGTGAGTGGCTCAAAGACAGTGGTTCCTCGAAAAGAGGGCCCCCTGCCTCCAAAGCCGCAATGCCCACCTAAGGTTTCGAGGTGGAGGGATGAAAAGAATCACATGGCGAGCCCAATAAGTCTTCATAGGCGACAGCGCCCGGGGTTCTCCCTCCGGGAAGCATTTGACCATTCCCGTGAGGGTCTTCTGTTTGAGGAGGCTTCCCGCGTCTCCTCCGAGCTAGGCCTGGAGGGCATATTCCTTCAATGGAATTGCTGTGGACTCTGGGCCAACTGGGAGGAGCTGCGGAGGCTCGTCTAGTCCCGTTCCCCGTTAGCTATTTTTTTTGCAGGAGACCATGCTAGGCGCGTGCCCCCTGCCCGCCCTCCCGGGGTATAAGGGTCTTGGGACCTGACCACCACCGGATGGCCGGGCTGGGGGGATGCGCGGTTTACACCCGGCATGATGTCTCCGTTCTTCCTTTCTCTTTAGATACCTCCTTTCAGGCAGTGGCTGTTCAGCTGCACCTGGATAAGAGGTATACTATCATTTCTGCGTACATTCTACCGTCATCTGACTTCGACGCCGGGGACTTCCGCTGCATCATGGCATGGTTGCCGAGGCCCTTTCTCTTGCTTGGAGATCTGAACGGCAGGCATCCTCTCTGGGGAGATTACTCAATAAATCCCAGGGGACAAGTCCTTGCCAATCTGATTAAAGAGCTTGAGATAGGTGTCCTAAATGTGAAACCATCTTATCAGTCTTGTATAAATATTTTCTTTGTCTCAGTGAGCTCAAAATCTTAATCATCGCACTTCCATTCTTTTTATTAGTTTTTAGTATTTACTAACAGGCTCATTCCTTAAGTGCACCTGAAGTATCCCTGGATGCGGCAGATTTTTTTTTCTACTCATTCTCAAACATAACTATTATTATTTTTATCAGTTGACCTTATGTGCTCAGTTAAATAAAAAATGTTTTCCAAATCTCCTATAATATTGGTTACTTAGAATTATAGTTGATTTTTCTTTGTTAGATTTTTACTTAATATATTTAACTCTTATATTGTGTATGAACTATAAACAGATAATCTAACTGCCATTTTCCATCCCGCCAGGATCTTATTACCCTGTATCCTGATAGGGGGGCATAACAACTTGACCAAAGGGATTGTAAGCACCTAAAATTCATAGTTTACCACTCAGATTTTCTCTATATATTTATATCTCAAAGTGTTTAACCTTTTTGTATTGCTAAGTGAAATGGAAACTTATCAGGACTTTAGAAGTAAGTACTATAATTTTTAATAGGTCATTCTTATACTGAGAAGTACCAGAGGATTTTAAATTGGCTAATGTGCTTCTCATTTTATAAGATGAATAACATATGTGATGTTATGATTATTTACTTACTCACCTTGTACCTATTTGTTTGGAGAAGTTTATCAAAGCTAGGTTATTTGATTTCTTAGAAAGCAATAGTTTGATAGAAAAGTTTCAACATGTTTTATTTTTTTCATGTAAATCATGTTTAGCAAATTTAACTTTCCTATGACATGAAATTTAATGAGGGTAAGTGTAAGGTAATGAATAAGGGTACCTGGATTAGGGCTTTATATTACAGAGTGATTTGGATAAGTTAGTAGCCTTGGCAGATAGGTGGGATATGCAATTCAATTATAAGTGCAAGGGTATACTCTTGAAAAAATAACCCATGCTTTCATACAAAATGTGATGGGACCTTGGCTCCAGGAGGCTAAATGCGAGAAAGACTAACTGATAATAACTGAAGATTAAAAAGGTTCAAGACAATGCATTGTACCCAGAGCTCATGCTAGCTGAGTGGATACGGCATTGGCCTCCCAGTGGTTTGAGATGGTTGGGGGATCTCCATGATAATTATGTGGAGTGGACACATTGTGTTATACTGTGCCAACTGAGTCACTTATATAGTGATAATGGGGCCTTGATAAGCCCTTATGGACCTTTGTCATCATTAAATAAGGGTTATTATCTGCCAAGTCATTAAGGTCCATAAACGCTGTCTTGAAGTTAGAAACATTTAATATAATGTTAGGTTTATAAAGAGAAATGTATCATATAAGAGCAAAGATGTGGTTTGTAGGTTACATAATTTTAAGGTAAGACCTCATCTGGGCTCCCTACCTGGTGTAGGATTTGAGAAGATTCAGCATAAGGCTACTAAGCTTATCCCAGGAGTAGAATAGGTTATGATGATTGTTGGAGTTGAAAGTGTGAATAATATATATATTAGGGTATGTCACGTCAATAGAGGTGGAATTTCAAAATGAAATATTAATGTGGAACTCTTTATTCTTTTCCTTTTCCAACAGAAACAAAATGAGAGGAGTCTCCAAAGAGACTCCTCCAGTGATCAAATATCCTTTCCTTCAACGTCTAACCCATTAAATATCATTAATATCATTGTAATTTTAAAAAAGGACACAGCATATAAATCTGAATTTATACAATGGAAAATTGTAAAAGGACTTCCAAACGATTTGAGCATTGGGATCAACAAAACTGAGCTACCCACTTAAATATGCATCATCCCCATATTTTAGAGAAATACTAATTGATGATTTGAAATCTTCATACTTTGCATTTATGTTTGACGAAATGAAAAATAATGAAGGTAAAAAAGAACTTCAAATATTAGTGCGTTATTGGTCAGAAAGGAATGAAGAAATTAATCATCATTTAGAGATATTCTTTATGGGTCACCCAACTGGAGAAATTCTGCAAAATATAATTTTAGATTCGATTAACAATGCTCAATTAAATCTAGCCAATCTCCTTATGTTAGGTGCAGATGGCTCAAATGTAAATAAAAATGTCTTTAACTTATTTAATGTAGAAGTTAAAAAAAGTAAGAGATAAAAATCTATTAAATGATGGGTCATGCAACTTGCACATATTGCTTAATGCATTTCAAGATGGAATGAAGGCAGGATTTGATAATGATCCATCTGATTTGTTAATGTGTGCATTCAATTTTTCTCATAATTGGCCCTCTCATCAGGAAGATTTCAACAAAAATTAAATTTGCCCCAAAATAAACTTATTCGCCATGTTTCAAATTAATGGCTTACATTGCTGCAAAAACTTTTAATGATCAATGGGAAGCAATACACTTGACCCTCAATTTAACAGATTAAAAGGGGGGAAGGGTGGTCTGTTGCTTAAAAATACTTACATACAATAAATACCGGTATGCAATAAAATTCAACATTTTACATCATCTATCGTACCTTATGGCTTCTCTACGGATTGATATCAGTTGTGTGCATGAGGACCAAGAATTATAATTATGAAAGCCCTGGGAGCTACTAGCAAAGGGCTAATGAACCGAGATTGGCTACAAGAAACGCGTTTGTCACTTACTTTTTAAGTTATTTGGTATTAACTTTGCCCTTTCAATATTATTTCGGCGCTAAGTAAAACTTATGCTTGGGCAATTTGTTTTTGTTATACCATCTTTATAACTCGCCTTTAATATTTTTAAGCCATGCATCACTGGCTATATTAACCTTGCGAACTAAGGTTTTGTTTTTATTTTGTGAAAATTTATTTTATGTTTAAGTAGTTATTGGAATATGCCACAGCACTTTTCACTTACCAGGGTATCAAGATACCCAACAATTCGTTGTTTTGAAAAAAAAAAAAAAAAAATGAAGAATTGCCGGTGTTTTCCCCAGTATTTCTGCAATGATAGTAGCCTTAGGCCTTATGACCAAAACTTTCCTGCACTTGTGTTCAGAGTTTTTAATTTTTGCATTTGGTTTGTAATATTAATAAGGAATCACCATATGCTAACTATTTTTATTTTTGACACTTTTGCACCTAAAAAAACAAAGGTTATTTATATATACTTATTTCATTACTTTAACCTTCAGAATAAAAAAAAAGAGAAAAGAGTTGAACTTAGGGTCTCTTATCGCAATTTCCATTTGGAAATAGGTTCCCAGTGTCTGGTAAGGAATCAGCTCTGAGAGGCATTTAAGCTCTTTTCCTAAGGACTTAGCTTCGCAGCATATGATTTGTCAATCGACTACTACAATATTGGTCCTAATCCTCAGTTCCTCTTGTACTCAGTGGGGTTAGAATTCACTAGTTATTTATTAAACAATGTAGGATAAAACTAACCTGTCTCATGGTGATCTAGACCCAGCTCATGTCCCCTTTCTATTGGTGAACAATCCAACACTTGATGCCAAATCTACCCAGCAACTGACAGAATGTTCGTTGCTGGGTATTTGTCCGTTGAAATTTTGTGATCTGTTAAATCCAAAATCCGTTGAATATACATTAATATTTCATGGAGTACATTCCTGCCAAGCAAAAAAGTTTCTTAAGTAATTTTTACTGCAAAAAGGTCAGTGAATGTTTGAAAAAGTTTTCAATAAAAGCTGAGCTGTATTTTCTGTCCAGAGCAGCAGAAATATTTTCAAAGTTCCTAAATAAATATCAATCAGAAGCTCAATTCATTCAAGATTTGTATCTTGATTTGAAGGAAATTGTCATCACCTTAGCAAATAGGGTTATTTATCCATCACTCATCTCCTCTACAAACCCCTCACTGCAATCCTTAGAAGATGTACTGGACAGAAATATACCAGGTGATTTTGTAAAGGGTCAGAATGTGAGTGCTGTAATGAAGCAAAATCATTAATAAAGTCTTTCCAAAAATGATCAGGAAAGGTTTTTTAATGGTTGCATAAAATTTTATAAAAAGAGTTGATCATATTTTAAAGAAGTCATCTTTAAAAACAGATATATGTCAAAAATATTACTGATTTTTGAAGCCTGAGCAGAGGACCAAGAATGTAAGTATATCAGACATTCAGAAAGTCAGCAAAATACTGCCATTCGAAGTAAGGGAGGACCTCTTGCATGATGAATGGAGATGTTTGATGACTTTAAAATATGATGGAGAAATTGATAGAATTGATCACTACTAGCGAAATGTATTTAAATCTAATTTAAAAATAGAAAATATTGCCAAATTAGTGAAAGCTCTTCTAGCTGTCACACACTGCAACTCTGCTGTGGAGAATGGATTTTCTGTGTCAAAGAATATATTGCCAGAAGATGGAGCAAGCATGTCAGTTGAAATGCTAAATGCAAGGCTAAGTATTAAAAGTGGACTTTATTTATATAATAACAAACCACCACTTGTCCCTATAATGAGAACCTTACTAACATATGCACACACTGCATATTCTAAATATAAAGAAGAACTAGAAAGGAAGAGAAAATTAAAAGAAGATGAAGAAAAGGCTCAAAAAGAAAAAGAGAAGGAAAAACTGGAAAAGGAGAGATGTTTCAAAGAACTGTCTGTTAAAAATGCTCATTGAAGAAGCCCAGATTTGACTAAAAGAAGGTATAGACAAAAAAGACTTTACTGAAATAAGCATTGCAAGTAAGCTGGATGAAATTCAAAGAAGAAGTTACCAAGAAACAAACACTAATTATAAACAATTTTTTTTTTAACTTTAACATAATTACACGGATGACAAAAGCCACAAGGGCCTATCAAAGGTCATCCGACTCTGCAAAACCCACCCACAAAAAGCACCATCACCAGGGGAAGACAAAATCAAAGTCTCCCACAATATAATATAACGGATGACAAAAGCCACAAGGGCTCATCATAGGTCATCCGAGTCAAGCGGCCTCTTTTTCAAGGCACCCAAACTCCCAGGAAAACTACATCCAGAGGATTGCATCCAGAAACAAGTGTATCACCAATCAAGGCTTGTCAACAACTAAATCATGCAGCTATAGATATATACAAACAATATTAATATATACAAAACTTAGGAACCATCACAACCTTCCCTTCCCATAAACTCATCCAACCTACTCTTAAATACATTTAGATTTGGACTACCTACTACCCTCTGCGGCAATTTGTTCCAGAAGTCTACCACTCTATTGGTGAAAAAATATTTTCTTAAATCCAACCTACACCCTTGCTTTTTAATTTTCAAGTGGTGACCTCTAGTCCGATTTCCATCATCTAAATCAAAAAACTTGCTAACATCCAATTTATCTATCCCGGAAAAAATTTTAAACAGCTCAATCATATCCCCTCTCACACACCTCCTTTCGAACGAGAACATATTTAATACCCTCAGTCTATCTTCATATTCAAGGTGCCTCAGGGAAGGAATAATCTTTGTTGCCCTCCGTTGCACTGACTCAAGAAGGTTAATATCGTGTCTAAAATGTGGGGACCATGCCTGTATACAGTACTCTAGATGTGGCCTAACATAAGAGTTATAGAGTTTAAGAATAACCTCCTTACTTTTGTAACTGACATTTCTCTTAATAAAACCCAGCACTCTATTTGCCCTATTTCTTGCTTCAATACACTGCTTAGAAAACCTTAATGACTTATCTATTACTACTCCTAGATCTTTCTCATCCTCTACTGAGCTCAGCCAATGCCCATCCATTTCATAGTTAAATTCTCTATTATCTTTTCCCATGTTAATAACTTTGCACTTATCAAGGTTGAAAGTCATTTGCCACTTATGTGCCCAGGATAACAATTTATTTAAGTCCCCCTGCACTTTAAAATTATCATCAATATCTTTAACTACAGCTGCTAATTTGGTATCATCCGCAAAAATTGACACTTTATTATTAACTGCCTCCCCAAGATCGTTTATATAGATGACAAATAATAATGGACCAAGAACTGATCCCTGAGGAACCCCACTGATAACATCCCTCCACTCTGACTTTACACCATTTAGCACTACCCTTTGCTTCCTGTCTTTCAGCCACTCAGCTATCCAATTTGAAACACCCCCACATATCCCAATCATTTTTAATTTATGAACTAGTCTCCTGTGTGGTACCTTATCAAATGCTTTACTAAAATCTAAGTAAATTATATCTACATTCTCTCCCTTATCTACTTGATCTGTTACAAACTCCAGAAAGTCTAGTAAGTTAGTCAAACATGATCTACCTGATCTAAACCCATGCTGAGCATCGCTGATTAACCCCTCCCTCTCTAGATGTTGGCAAATCCCTTTTTTAACTATTTTCTCAAGAATTTTACAGACTACAGGAGTTAGGCTAACCGGTCTAAAGTTATTTGGATCCTCTTTACTACCCTTCTTGAAAATGGGGACTACATTTGCTCTCTTCCAATCATCGGGTATTTCTCCATATTCCAATGACCTAGTATATAACTTGTCCAGAGCTATTGAGATACTTTCTACCCCTTCTTTAAGTATCCTAGAATGAATATTATCAGGGCCGGAGGCCTTGGTAGTATCTAAATCACCTATTAGTCCTTTTATCATCCTCCGATCCACACAAATGTTAGTAAACACCTCTTTTCCTGACCTATGAGTACTATACATAGGACTATTTAGTTTCTCTTTTGTAAATACTGATGCAAAATGACCATTTAGTACCTCAACTATTTCCTCATCAGTTTCTCTCACAAACCCTTCATATTTGATAGGTCCTATTTTAACTCTGCCACACTTGTTATTAATTTTATAGTAACTAAAGAACTTTCTAGGATCTTTGTTGCTATCCTGAGCTAATTTAATTTCTGACACCCTTTTGCTCTTCTTTATAATCTTATTTAACTCATTCCTAGCCATTCTATAATCACTTAAATTTTGAATATTATTTTCTACCTGTAATTTTTTATATGCCCTTTTCTTCTCTGAAATTTTTCTAGCTATCTCCTGATTCCACCATAATGGTTTCCTACTTTTGTTCCTAATGGTCTTCATTGGGATACATTGTTCTTGGACTACATTTATTATATGCTTGAAAGTATCCCACATCCCATAAGCATTTTTAGCTCTGAATTCTATATCCCAGTCTACCAAATTTAGCAAGCTTCGAAGTTTTACATAATCTCCCTTATGAAAATTTGGAACTTTTTCAGCATTCTCAGTTATTTTACCCTTCTCAATTCCCAAGTTAAAACGAACTATCTGATGGTCACTATTTCCCAATGCTTCCCCAACAGTCAATTCTTGAACTAAATGATCACTGTTAGAAAGTACTAAATCTAATATATTGTCCCCCCTCGTTGGCTCATTAACAAATTGATTCAAAAAATTATCCTCAAAGCATTCTATGAACCTGCCACTTGTTCTATCCCTACCTATCATATTTTCCCAGTCCACAGGGTTTAAGTTGAAGTCCCCAATAATAACTGCATCTGTTTCACATCCCTTACTTATTTCCCTTATCATTAGTTCATCTATATCATCAGTCTGCCCAGGTGGCCTGTAAAAAGCTCCCAAATGCACCATTCTATTTTTACTGAACCTAATATCTATCCAAAGTGACTCAACTCCATCCTGCTTTATTGAAGTATTTAAACTTGAAACAATGTTGTTTTTTATATAGATAATTATTCCTCCACCAATCCTACCTGTCCTTTGACTAATGTACATATTATAGCCCTGTAAATCAAATTCACTTATAGTGTCACTAAATTCTATTTCATTAACCCATGATTTAGTAACGCATAATATATCTATATCCTCATTGCTAATATAACTAAATAGCTCATCCTTCTTGTTTCTAAGACTACGAGCATTTGTATAGAAACAATTTAACCCCCCTATCCCTGAAGCACCTCTTGAAACTTGAATGACCTCACCTCTATTGTTTGTACTATGTTGTATCTAAAGTATAAAAAAAAAAAAATTAAGAAGGTAAAACATTAAGAACCTAGCAACACTTATATTCTTTTTCATCCTGCATTATTCCAAAAGTAAAAACTAACATTTAAACTGTTTAATTAATTGTGGGATGGGCCTTGTTGGGGTTTTACCTTCTTTAATTTTTTTTATAATGTTTAACTATTCCTGTAAAATTGTATAATTGATTTATTATGTTTAGAATTATAAATATTCTATAATATAATATAATATATATATCTAGGTGAGATCAGCTAGATAATTTAATCATAAAACAGATAAATGCATTTATACTTAATAGAGGGGGGGGGGTCACTTTTGCTCCAATTTTTGTTACATTTTCTAGTTTTTGGTAAAGTATTTGCTGGAAGGCCTGCATTTAGTGTCATAAAAGGACCCATATGACCATGGGACATATGGTTATTCACCCTGGAGATTTCAAATCAGCCATCAGATTTTCCACTAGGTGGTGCCATCTAGGGGCAGAAGCCTCATTTAGCCATTCAAAGGCACTTGTAAGTGATTTGAACCATGGGAAACCATCAATGCAATAACCATTGATCATCTTATCACAAAACACCGCAGGTCATTGGAGGTACTTTCCCTCCTGTTCTGATTGTTTAGAGTTCTCATTTCTACCATTGATAAATCTTCATCAGTTGATGATCTTCACAATTATTATTTTTATGGCATACTTTTTCCCTTTTCTTCTTTTTTTAACTATCATCCCCCCCTTTCTCTTTCATTTGACATCTTGACAAAATTCTGAGTTGCAAAAACATTCATTAGTGGTATTATCTAAATAATAATGCAATACTATTTTAGGAATACTCCAATGTGTTTCCTCATTGAAAGCAGAAAATATGAATTTTTTTTTCAGTGGCAAAACTTTTGAACCGCTGTGTATGTGAAGATGAAATTAAGCAACAGAAAAGTCAGGGGCCAGAAATTTTTTCAGATTCTTATTTGTTCTGAATATATACATATCGCAAATCATAGATAATCTGGATACCAATTATAGCATTGGGAAAGTGGGCATTCAGTGTCAGACAAGGATGTTTTTGCCCCCCACAGAAAGGCTGGTGACATGGAGGAGCAGATAGCTTCCTTTAAGTGCAAACTTTTGGGGGGATTGACTTAAGATAGTGTAATTGAAAGCACACACCATACAACAAAAGTCCAGCTAGATATGGGGTAACGGGTAGTAGTAAGAATTTTATGTTATGACATTGGTAACTTCATACCTTGAGAGTAGGTACACTCCATATGTGGAAAATAAGAGGGATCTTTTGCAGTTTTCTGAATATGGTCAAAATAATGACAGCTCATTTCGCACAAAATCAGGCAAATTTCAAAAATACTTACCAGGTGACCATCTTGGATTTTCTTCATTTTTGGATATGTTGATACATGTCATAAAAGAACTTCACGTGCAAAATTATAGCTCTGTACCTCAAACAGTTCTGGAGATATGGCCCACGTAATTTGAGGGGGCTCTTTAGAGAATTTTCAAAATCGCCAACTTTGAGGCCTGATAAAACATGCAGTTTGAAAGTTATAGGTTGGAAAAGTTCAGGTCCTATAGAATCAGGACCATAGATTCCAAAAAAAGCAATCAAAACCAGTCTATCTCTAACCATCAAAGAGTTACGAGTATAAGCAAGCAAAAACTGAAATATTGAACAAATCGTCACATCTGAACCAACTTCCAATTCAAAATATTCATACTTAGAATCAATACTAAAAGTTCTAACTGATAGGATATTATGATATATGTCTTTCATTGTATTTAAAACCTTTTCTGGCAGTTGAACATACATAGCAGCTGCGAAATAGTGTTTCAAATATAGTCAATTTTCATGATTTTTAGAAAATGACTTTGACCTTTTTGACTGTGGAAACATGAGGACCCCCTTCAAATTTTTTGTGCTTGAAGGGAAATGTCTATACACTATCTATACTAAATATCTTATTTGTTCAATTATTCCTTCCTTCATTTTCACAATGCTGAATTCAGGACACTATCAGCGTTACAGCAGGGTCCCTTTATATCATGAATTCTGTATGACATGGTTTCTATTTGAATCCTCTGATATTTTGGGCTGATAGTTAGGGACGCTTGTAATGATACTTCAATGTTAGCATTGAAATTCCAATTTGCTTAGCAGGCTGATGCAAAAGCTGAGTCTAGCAAATGCTGTTTTTGGAAATTATCTGAAGGAGGATTTCCACAGAAAAAAAGGTGTCTTATCTTTGACTTATCCAATGACTGTTCAATTGTTAGAAGTAAGAACTGGATATAAATGCAAAGAAGGCGACTCATTTTGTTATCATCATGAGTTTCTTTTTGAGTAGATATCAAAGTTTGCAGACAAGTTGTGCTGACCCATTCCAGAAGCATAAAAAGTGAGTGACTGGTAAGTAGAAATTCATTAGTTCTTTATGTAAAATTTAATTTATGTAAAGTTACATTTTAGAATTAAGTTTAATTTCATATTATAGGGGCCCTGATATATATGATATGATTTATTTATACACTAAATACGAAACTCACAGTTTTTGTGAACAGTATTTACATTTATCTAGTGTGGGAAATTCAATAGTTCTTTATGTAAAATTAAATTTATGTAAATTATATTTTAGAATGTTTAATTTCACATTATAGGGGCCTTGATATGATATGATTTATTTATACACTAAATACAAAACTCATTACAGTTTTTGTGAACAGTATTTACAATTATCTAGTGCGGCAAATCTCCTAGCCCGAAGGCTGTGCAATATCAAAAAATGAGATGAGGGGATAAGCCTTGTGTGTTGTTGAGTAGTAGAAGTTCTATCCATTTACTGTCCCTATCTTTTTCAGGATCATTGCGGGTTGTGAAAAGCCCAAGAGCTGAAATGTACAACCTTAAACCTGGGCAGAAGGTCTGTCCACGTTGTGATACCTAGATGAAAGTGCCTTCAGATTACCCCACGTATGAAGAAACAACACTCGAAGATGCCAGTGAGCAGTCATTTGAAGAGACCTTTGAATCCCTCAACTCAAGTGTTTTACTACTAGAATGTTCCCCAATTAAGACTAACATAAGAATGAGAGACAAGGTAAATTATCGTAAGGGGAAAGTATCGGAGGTTCAAGAAGTTAAGCAAAAAAGGTAGCCACTGTTCTCAACATTACGGAAGAATCAATACAGTCGCAGATACCACCAAAGAAGCCTGTACAAAATGTTCTGACTTAGACTGATTTATTTGATGAACGAGAAATTGAAAAATTGCAAATCCAAACAGGACAAAATTCAAATATTGACACTTGTTCCAGAAAGCTAGACTATTGAAAAAATGTGCAATGAATTTGGTGTTTCAAAATATGCAATAAACCAAGCTAGAGATCTAAAAAAGAAATCTGGAATCCTTGCACGACCCAACACCTATCTAGGGAGTACGACGCTGTCACAAGATATTATTACTGCTGTTAAATTGTTTTATCGATCCAGCCCACTTCCTACACTAATCTGGATGTGAGAAATTGAAGGAGAATGAAACGGATTGTATATACAGTCCCTTTACTTACAAAAAAAATGTACAATGATAATTACAATAGAGAGGGGTGATATATTAGAGATCTCTTTCCTATTCACACACAAAAATATAGCTAAATTTCCTTTATACCTGCAATCAAAAAAATAAACAAATCCTACTTACAAATCCTATTAATTGATCCTAAGAAACATAAAAAAAAATCAACAGCCAAAAAAAATCCCAACTATAACAGTCAATATATAGTTTACAAAAAAGAGAAGGCCTCACGTGGTACAAAGAGGGTTGGGGGGGGGATGTCCAGCCACTCGAGCAAGCAAAATGCCTATGTCTTCCAAACACTTGGCTCCTCTGCGCTTGATGGAAGATAAGTGATCTTATCACTCTTGCGTGGCTATTAATAGGGCTCTTCGTTAAATTTACTTAAGCCAAAGTAATATTTTGTTTGCTATATAAAGATGTGCTAGACTTAAGTCCTTTTCAGAATATGGCGCCTGGAAAAAACAAAAAACATGGTAATTTATTTATGCATAAAATAACCAAAAAACAAAACAAACCCATTCCCATTAACACACACACATTCTTACAGAAGGAGGGAGAGTGTATTGGGAAAAAGGGTGGGAGAATGGCCCCTTATACACACACTCACATTCGCTCCACCACACTTGCACAACCCAACACCTATCTAGGGAGTAAGGCACTGTCACAAGATATTATTACTGCTGTTGAATTGTTTTATCAAGATGATGAGTTTTCCAGAATGTGCCCAGGAAAGAAAGACTTTGTTTCTGTCAGAATCAATGGTGAAAAAGTTTGTAAACAGAAAAGACTGATTTTGGTAAACATCGCAGAATTGTACGCAATTTTAAGATTGGTATATCAAAGTTCTTTGAGCTTCGGCCCAAATGTTGTGTACATGTGGGAAGTAAGAGCTCTCACTCTGTTTGTGTGTGTGAGAAACACCAGAATGCCAAGTTGTTACTCAATGGGTTACCCACCGCAGCTGTCAACGGTACTGATTACAAAGATATTTTTTTGTCAATGGCTGTTTGTGATATATCTAAGCGGCCCTGTATGTTGACAATCTGTGAAAAATGTCCTAGTGTTCAGAAAATTAGAGAACATTTGATGTCTGTGTTTACTGCTAATAAGCAAGAGCTTGATGATAACATATCATATAAACAGTGGGTTAGGAATGAGTGAGGTAAAATAACTCTGGAAACATTGTCTTATACAATTGAGAATTTTATTTACAAGTTCTGTTTAGTGTATGAAGCACTGCTTTCTCACCAGTTCATCACAAAAGCCCAAGCACAGCATCTAAGCAACCTGAAAGAAACTATTTCTGAAAGTACCAGGCTTTTGTTGTTAGTGTTTGCTGAAAATTACAGTTTTGTTGTTCAAGATGCAGTTCAAGGCCACCACTGGGATAACAGTCAAGCCATACTGCACCCATTTGTCCTCTAGTACATTGTAGATGACAAGCTGAATGTTTTGAATATATGTGTGATAGCAGATTCTATGAATCATGATACTAATGCTGTTCATGCTTTTCTAGAGGTTGTTATCAAACATATCAAAACAGCGATGCCCACTTTCACCCCCTGTAAGGGGCGCGGCAATTTGCCATACTGGCCGCCATGCTGATGGGATTCAGCACCCCCCCATCCAATCCCAGCTTAGCCTCTTCTCCTTCTTTCAGACAGCCTGTATTTCTCCCCTACTTCATCGCTTTTCATACAACCTCTCCCACAACTTTCTCTGGTCAGCCTTTTATTTCACAGGGTAGATGCTGACCTTCTTCTCAGCCAACTGTCCCGGATCAGGGCTTAGGGGGGAGGGGACAATGTTCCCTAACCCCTGAGCTCCGGTCTGGGTGGTTGGTTTTTAACAACCTGCTTCATCCCCACCCATACCTCGCTCAAATCCCTTTTCCTTTCCTCTTCACACTATCAATTTTACGCCGACTTCAAGTTGGAGCCCGCCATGCCAATGGACTGCCAGGCCACCAGGCGGGAGGGGTGGTCCCAAATTGCGGCACCTGGCTCTGGCAGGCTTGTACGCACCCCTTGCAGTGCGGGCTACTGTGAGGGGTGATCAGCTATTGTATCCTGTGGTACAAATAGGGTCACCATGCCCACTGATGATAAAATTCAAAATCTCCCCCTTAATTCTCCCTGTGTCATCGACGGATCTTCCCTCGGACAGCTCCACAGAAAAAATGGAGGTCCCCTCCCCCCTGTGCTTGCGCAGGGGACCCTCCATATTTCTCTAACCGGAGAGGAGGCCTACGACTACGGGTGTAGGGGACTTCCCCTCACCCCCTTCTCTGGAGGTGCTTTCGGGTACCTCCCTATTTCTAGTGGCAGTTCCTCCTTTTCTATCTAAAGGGACTGCCAAGAAAGCCAGCAGGCAGCCCATTGCCGACCGCCCCTCATTGAAGCGGCTCGGTAGGGCAAACCACCTTAGGGGGGAGAGGGAAGCCAGGCCCCTTCGGTCGCTTCCCTCAAAAGATCTGCTGGCAAAAATACTCAACCTTGTCGGGGTTAAGGCCTGTGCCTCCCCACACATGACTGGTGACTCTGCCAAGGGTACCTGCGATGTCCTGGGAGGGGATGGCCAACTGGAGGCCCCTCCTGTGATAGTCATGGTACTGGAGGCAACCCAGCCTCAGACGTAGGGCCTTCCATGGGGGGGAATACAGGCTCGGCGCCAAGCACTGAACCTGAATCCTTCCCTATGCAAGGTTCTCCTCAAACGGCTAGGGTCTCCGAGGCAGTACAAGGAGGGCAGAGATCTCCTCCAACCGGTGCCCCTGCGACCACCAGGACCTTCTCCAATTCGGATAAGACCTGGCCTGGGGGTTCCTGTCGGCGGAGGGACGAAGCGAGTTTATTCCCCGCCCTCCTCTCCTAAAAAAAAGACTCGGGGCTCCTCTCCATCCGCGGAGGCTGCGGGGACGGATGGGTCTGCTGCTACTTTGGCAAGCAACCAAGCCAAGATCGGCACATCCGGCCCCTCTACCCCCTCATGTGTGGAACCCCTAACTATGACTAAGACCAAAAGTGCACAGGGCGGAGCCTTGATAACATTGGAGCCCCTCATTCAGAGGTTACCTGGTGTTTTCAAGCCCGCTGGCTTCAAACGCTTCCTCGTTATTCGCTCCACTGAGGTCAACATGATTCATCAGAGGAGAGCATTAGCTAGTGCAATTGGTAGAGAGCCGAAAGTGACCCATTTCTCGGATGGGAGCCTTCTGGCAAATGCAGCGAATCCCGCCGAGGCAGCCAAGATAACTGCTCTTCGGACACTTGATGGCACCCCAGTGAGTGTGATGCCACACTCTACCATGAACTTTGTGAAATAAGTAGTTTATGCGAGGGAACTCGTTGACTACTCCATTGAGGACATCACTTTAGTGCTGGCTGACCATGGGGTGGTCAAGGTCGAACGTGTGATGAGAAAACAGGGAGGGGCCTCGAGACCCACCCCTACACTATTCGTCACGTTCGACTGCGACAAGCTCCCTGAGTCTGTGCGTGCCGCTTGGTACTGCTACCGCGTGAAGGCATTCATGCCACTACTGGAGCGGTGCTATTATTGTTTCCGCTTCGGCCATACGAATTGTTCTTGTAGACGTGCAAAGTTGAGGTCACCCGAAGTGCGTGCACATTGACTGGTGGACTTGTTGACTTTTGGGGGGTAGCCAGCCTTCTTCCTATTATTTAACCAGGTTTTTTTTGTTTTGTTTTGTTGTTTTTTTCCCTTATAAGTTTCATGTTCCTGCGCCGGGGGAGCCTCCCCCTGACGCAGGAGCTTGCTTACTACTCGTTTCCTTTTCTCTTTTTTTTAATTTGTTGGGTTTTTGTGTGTGTGTTATTGCATTAGATTTTAAAGTAGCCTAGTACTATGCATTTGTTAATACAGTGACTAATACCCAAGTAGGCAGTCGCCAGATGAGCTCTTAAAATAAAAAAAGACCACTTTCTCAGATATACAGTACTTCAGCGATGGTGCTGCTTCCCAGTATAAGAATTACAAAACCTTTTGAATCTTTGCTACCACAAAGATGATTTTGGAATACCTGCACAGTGGAATTTCTTTGCCATTAGTCATGGTAAGAGTCCCTGTAATGACATAGGTGGAACTGTCATGGTTCTAGTTGCACATGCTAGTTTGCAGGCCACTCACTATCTCTGGACAAATTCTAACCCCTCTAGAAATGCATGATTGGTATGTCATCAATGTGAAAGGTATAAAATTCTTTTAGGTATCAGCAACAGATGTCATCAATAGTTGTGAATGGTTCAAGTTAGAGGAAAGGTATAGCCATGTGTCTATAGTCCCAGGTACACGTTCCCATCATAGTTTGTGCCAGTTGGGGGCATGAAACTTGAGATTAGGCGAATTTCAGTAGACACCATCTTTAAAACGTTCAGATGGGAGGCTTGCAGGGTATCAAGCCACAAGATGATAGTGCTTTTGAGGTAGGAAAGTATGTAGCTTGCATGTATAACGAAGACTGGTATATTGGGATTGTAGAAGATCGCTCTGACGAACAGCATGACTTGCTCATCAATTTCATGCAGAAGGGTGCAACAGAGCAGTCACTTTCATGGCCACGAAAACATGACATCTGCTAGATTCCTTTCTGAGATGTAATCTGCACAGTTGATGTCCCTAGTGCCCAAGGAGCAAGTGGCAGGCAGTATTTCTTGTTGAATTCCGATTTGCAAAGAGTCCTGCAATACTGTGAGAAATCATAGATACCTGATTGATCAATCTGTTTAGAAAGGAACTACCTGTTAGTGTTTTTGTTCATTTTATGGTTATAACATAGATATATTTTGTGGCACATACAATATCATACTTTCCATTAGTCCGTACAGTGAGGTGTGTAAATACGATAAGTAAATTAGCTAAATCAATGGTGAAATGGTCTGTCCTAATATGCATGAATAAAGGATGGTACAAATAAGATATTTAGTATAGCTAGTGTATAGACCTTTTCCTTCAAGCTTCAAGCACAAAAAAATTTGAAGGGGGTCCTCATGTTTCCACAGGGTCCAAAAGGTCAAGGTCATTTTCTGAAAATCATGAAAATTGACCATATTTGAAGCACTATTTCTCAGCTGCTATGTATGTTTCTCTGCCATAAATGGTTTTAAATACAATGAAAGACATATATCATCATATCCTATCAGTATTGTTTTTAAGTATGAATATTTTGAATCGGAAGTTGGTTCAGATGTGACGGATTTGTTCAATATTTCAGTTTTTGCTAGTTTATAACTCTTTGATGATTAAAGATAGACTGGCTTTGATTGCTCTTTTGGAATCCATGGTCCTGATTCTGTAGGTAGGACTCAACTTTTCAGACCTATATTTTTCAAACTGCATGTTTTATGAGGCCTCAAAGTCAGCAATTTTGAAAAATCGACTTAGTCTCTAAAAAGCCCCCAAAATTATGTGGGCCATATCTCCGGAACCGTTTGAGGTACAGAGCTATAATTTTCCATGTGAAGTTCTTTAATGACATGTATCAACATACCTAAAAATGAAGAAAATCTGAGATGGTCATTGGTTTGGCATTGCCTGATTTCATGCGGAATGACTATGAACGAATGCTTTTATGTATATGGGTATAAATTTTAATAAGGCTGTTTATCTTCTATAGCAACTTTCTTTTTCTGGCAGTTGTTAACTTGAAATTTGATGAAGAAAGCAAAGAAAGTTGGCAGATATTGTGGAAGCCCCATAGTGTGAGAGAATATAATGAAAGTAAACCAGGTGGTCGTACTTTATTCATTGTTAATCTTCCTTCATTTATTACCAAGGTGAGGTAAGTTTTTTTTATATTTGTTATTTGGGTATGGGGGGGGAATATTATATTTTTTTCAAAGTTTGTTTTGTAATTGAAATAGTAAAAATATTGTTTATCCTTTATCAAACTTTCTATTTAGAGTATCAGAGATTCACTTTCATAATTCTATCCTCTGTTTTTTCTCCATTTAGATTCATTGATTTACTTTCCCTTTTTTTTCCCTATTGAATGAGCCTTTTAGTATAAGTTTGCTCCTTAAAATTATAGTGTGGAATTTCCTAACATCTGGGTCATTCATTGCATATCAAATCACCTAATTTCCAGAAGAGTTCCATAGTGACCATCTTGGATTTTGATCAATCTCACAAAATGTACCTCATGTGGTGTAATGAAAAAGCCCAAAGTTTCATTCACATATTTCAAGGGGTCTCTAAGTTACCCCTTTTTCTAAACAAGATAAAAGGCTGAAAACTGCTATAAATGATCATTTTTATCCATCCATTCAGAATTGAGCTCTGTGACATTTGAGAATATTTGCATCTCAAAGTCAGTTTTTGGTTTGAAGGACAAGTCTTTTTTCAGACTGACCTCATGGTGTGGGGTCAACTGTTAGACTAGACCAAATATTCTGCTTGTATATTGTATTATATGAATGAAACTGCACAAATGAAAGATTTTCCCAAAATTTGTCAAATGAATATTTAATGGCTATTTGAAAATGATTACAACTCAAAAAACACCTTACAGACCCCTATCTGTTGGGGGGGTCCATTGACTCTGGTCAATGAAATTACACCTTAGAAAGATGGAAATCTTCCCATAATTAATGCAAATATCATTATTTCAACTCTATCAATATAAACTGTGAAAAATGGGTTTTTTATCTTCTAAGCCTATATGTCTTAATGTATTAGACTTAACACAGGAAAGCCTGAGGAATTAACGCATAAAGAATTGCTCACTGAAGAGAAAATAAATGATAAGCAAATTTTTTAAAGAACTGATTTCACAGAAATTTGCAGCATCTTTCAAAATTGTAGGGAAATAACAAATCTCATGTTCTTCAGTTAAGTTCAAGTTCTTAATCCTAAGTTGATATTTTTGATTGAAAATTCTGTTCTATGACTGAATGTCAGATGGAGAAAGTTTGTAAGACCTAGCACTCAGTCCCTCCATTTCTGGACCACAATGGACATGTTGAAATGGGACTCAACACCTGTCTCAATGAGTTTCAATTGGTTAGCTGAGAAGTCTGTTTGATTTTGATCTTTTCATGAAGTCAACTCAAAAATTGTGGTGCTCATCTGAATATTCTAATAGCATCCAACATGCCACTCCTGATGCTTCAGTTACCACAGAATCAGTTGTGTGCCTTTGAACTGCATTTCTAACCAGCTTGTAGCAACCCTTTTAGCTTCTTTAATGTTTCCAAAATGGACTTCTTTCACATGTTCTTTTAGTTTTGGAAACAGAAAGAAATAAAATCAAGCAAGATCAGGACTGTTGCATTCTTTTCCAATCAATTTTCATCAAGAATTTGATGATTACTCTTATCTCAAAGTTTTTGCTTTCCATGGCTCAGAAAAGGATGCTATTTTAAGTGAATCTGCACAGTGCAATGGTGAGTGAATAAATGAACACAAACTTGATATTGAGGTGAGCTTTCAAAGACATGTTTGAGCTGTTTGTTTTCTGGGGGGGTTTTTTAACAACTCAACATGAAAAAAAGGTCATTTTTCCAGGAATTCATTTTACTACACCTTGTATATTGTGTTACTGGTGTTTGATTGCATGCAGTGCAGTCTTCCACAATATGCTTAATTGTGTGAGGGTGGTGTTGAATTATGGCCTGACACTTGCAATGGTCTCATCCAACCTCTTCTGGTAGCTTAGCAGGACAGAGTGATGTCCACACCACAGCAAGGCAAGATGGATTGTGTTCTCACAAGGAAGGGTGGCTGTCAGACGATCACCCTGGAGAAACTGCAAGGAGAGCTATGGGAGCCAAACTGCCACAATTACCCTCTGTAAACCCCACCCCCTTTCCTTTGGCCCTGGGCATGAGGCTCTTGGAATGGCTTTGGTTGCCTTGGCAAGTATTACCTTGAGTTGATAAAAGATTCAATTCAAACAGATGTAAGATTTCTTGCTTATTTTTCTCATACCAACTGCTACATTGACACATCCCTGCCAGATATTTGCAGATTGGTTAAGGTAAAGATGTACAGAAGCAGGTGTGTATACACCAAAGAAAGATTCATCAGGATGATGTCCAAAGGTGCTGAACAACTGCTGAGACTACAGTGCTTGACAAAAGTTTAGGCCGAGTGAGCAGGGTGGACTAAACTTATGTTTAAAAAAGAATGGTATAGATGAGGGTGATTTAATTTAGTCAGAAGTTTGGGCCGGCTGCATGATGTCACTTCATCCCTCAGTTTCCCGCTCAGCCTGCCAGCACGTGCTCAGTGTCGGCTTGTCCGCGTTAGTGAGAGGACTGTGCTGTTGTGTTCTCCTAACCGACGCCATTTTGTGACTGGGTTTTTGTTGTTTGGGAGTGTTTGTGGCCTTATTATGGGGAAAGCGAAGCAGTTACAAGGGAAGGACGTCAGCACTCTTCCCAAGCTAGAGAAGGAAATTAGGGCTTGTTGGGATGCTATACCTACCCAGAAGCTACATGATCTTGATATGGCCATGCCATGACGCCTGAGGGATGTCAAGAAACGCAAAGGATGCCCAACAAAGTATTAAAGGTTGATTAATATTTCTTATGGCACTTTTATCATGCTGCAACTTGTCTGACATGCACCCGGCCTAAACTTTTGTCGAGCACTGTAGATCCTCATGCAGTCATTTTCTCAACTATCTAGTCAGTCATGCAAACTTTGCTAATGATTGACAACAAGCATATGAAACTGATTTTCTCTGTATTGTGTGATGCAGAGTTTTTGGCAGGGATTACAAAGACATTGTCAAAAAAGAAGAAATACAAAAATTAAAATGCAGAAGACTGGTATAAAGTTAATTTCTTTTCTTGGTGATTTACTGCTAAATGAAAGTAAAATGCTTTCAATTGTTAACACTATAACAACCTAAAACTACCGTATATGAGGTTTCTTCTCATCTAAAGAGTGTTGGCTCTCTTATGCCTTGCTAACAACTTGTGCAATAAAGTTTAAAACATAATGATATGGTCTGTTCCCGGTATGATAGAGCCCTGCCATTGGTTTGGAAATTTTACACAGCAGTGGAATCGTCACTTTGAAGTCACCTCTAAAGAGATCACAGGACCAATTAAGGTTTTGAGAATGTGGGATTCACAGGACCAATTAAAGTTTTGAGGATTTGGGATTCGCAGGACTAATTAAAGTTTTGAGGATTTGGTATTCACAGGACCAATTAAAGTTTTGAGGATTTGGGCTTCACAGTGTAGCGGGCCGAAAATCTAGACTAACCCCCAATCGATCCAACCCGCTTCCTACACTAATCCAGACGTGAGAAATCGAAGGAGAATGAAACGGATTGTATATACAGTCCCTTTACTTACAAAAAAAATGTACAATGATAATTACAAAGATTTATATTTACAAGGGAAGTGTGCACACTTCAAAATGAGGCCAAATTCCCCAATCCAAACAAGATACCAAAAGAATTTTATAACGGCCGAATAGAACAAATTTACTTAAATATATCTACACAACGAAATGAAAAACAACAACAACAACCGAACAAAAAGGGGCACACGCTATCACTTGTGTGCTGGAGGTGGGTGGTAGTAGGCTAATATAAAAGGAGGCAGGCTTGTCAGCCAATGCGGGTGTGGTAGTTCAGGTGTCTAGCAAGGTATGAAAGCCCTACGTCTCAGGGCTGGGTAGAGCACTCATCTAGAGAACCCTTCTCGCAGTCCGTCCAAGCTTCCACTCTCTGTAGAAGAGAGATATCCTCCGTTTATGATCTATTTACTATACATGGAAGGGAAACTAATAAGTGGGCATTACCCGAGTAAATTTATCGACTATCTTACCTCTAAATGTATATCCAAACAATTTTCAGCATTAATAATTCTTTAAATATTTATCTTTAAAACTATTCTTTCAAAATATAATCTCTGAAAAGAGAATACAAACATAAATAAAATTAAAAACAAAATAAAATTTAAATTCCAGTTATTCACTCACACACATTCTTACAGAAGGAGGGAGAGGGTATTGGGAAAAGGGGGTGGGAGAATGGCCCTTCATAAACCATCACATTCGCTTCACCACAACAGGACCAATTAAAGATTTGAGGATTTGGGCTTTACAGGACCAATTTAAGTTTTGAGGATTTGGGCTTCACAGGACCAATTATATCTATACATTTAGGCTCTTCAGTTGCTCCTATGATGATGTGTATGATAGTAAGTTTAGGCCTTGGGCATACATGCAGACAGTTCCACATCATCATAAATATAGCCAATCACACCTTTCCACATAAAAAACTTTACTCTTCCATCCCATAAACTCCTGAAAGAGTTTTTCATAGCCATACTCCTCTATGGGATGTGTGGCCCTCCTTTGGGCCATGAATGGTACCCCATTCACTCATTGATGCCAAAACACAGTACTACTATCACTTTTCCTGCTGCTTCTTCCCCAAAGGGTACCAGCTCTTGGGCCCTCCAATTGTCATTGTAATCTTTATATAAATTTCATCTAGGAGATCTCATCTACAATTGAAAGGGAGAGGGGGTGTAAGTGCAATTTACTGGTAGATGTACCTTTCAGCCTTGGGTCTGCCTGGTATTATGGATTGAAGAGATTTTGCCCCCTTTTTTTTATATGTAGGTCCCTACCATCAATCATAAGTCCTCGGGATGGTCTCCCTAACCAGACGAGCATTTCATCTTGTTGCTTGGCAAAGAAGCTGAGAGGGGCCAGTAAGACCCTAAAGTTGGGCACTATCACACCTCAATTGTTCCTGTAACACCCCCCACCCCCCAAGTAGGGCCACACAACCATGACTGCATGGCCATTCAAACTGTCCAGCAACATTATTGTTGCATCCCAGTCTGAAGAGATCTTCCTGAACATTACCTATCCCGCTACCAGGATGAGTGCGATTGCTTGTCCCTCATACTCAGGCCTCGTTTGTGTACACCCGATTCTTATCAAACTAACCTAACCTTACCGGGAGAGTGGGATTGCGATTGCTTGTCCCTTGTACTCAGGACTCATTTGTGTACACCCGATTCCTATCAAATTAATGTATATAAAAAAAGCAAATAACTGTAAAATGTTGGAAGAGCTAATTTTAAATTTATAATAGAGGCTTGCATTGCACCCTGTAGAACAAAGCAAATTTAGGAATGCTAAAAGGAAGCATGAGACTGGTATTAGCTTGATTCACACATTATTTCAATGCTAAAACTTTTATCTGCGCTAAAAGGAAATGAAACTGTAGCTCACTTAGTCTATTTTTCATTCCAAGGGAAAAGTGAAGCAGGTAAAATGAATGAAAAGGAGTTGATTAGATTCGGCATTGGCAAACCACATCATCCTCTTATTCCAGTATTCGGAGGAGGCATTTCAAACCTCTGAAAAGTTTGTTTGAATTCATCCAGGAATAATTGTAAAAGTTATGATAGTGTAATGCATGTATGTGAAGTAGGAAGAATAGCCATACTGTCCTCTAGCATCTGTCATAAGAGGGCACTGGCCTTACAAGTGTAATAGGTGGGGTTGTCATGGACCCTGTCAAGTCATGCCAGTTAATCAGCATGAATGTCCTTAAAGGGCATAAATTGTATAGGTGAGTATTTCTAGTGACCAGATTGGCAGGTAACATCATCTGTTGTAAGGCCACTTGCCTCTCAAAGCTATATTTGATTGATATTCCTGAACATGATTTGTAATGGGGGGGGGGGGGCATTCTTGGTCTGATGAACCCATGACACAAGATTCATCTCTTGTTGTGGTAACCTATTTATATCCAATGGCATTGGGTATGGTGATGAGTGGACAGCCTCAATTAAATATTGCACTTAGTTTTGTAGCTGGGGCAGACTCCAATAATTTTGACTGGATTGCTATTTCTCTATGTAAATAGATACCCATAGTAATTAAATTTCCCTCCCCCATTTTGCCCCATCATTATGCCTTTTAAAGGGACCCATTCTTTTCTTTCAGCAATCACTCAAAGAAATGATGGAAACATTTGGAAATGTAACTGATGTCTTCCTTCAAAAATACCCAAGCCTATTTGCTCCTCTTGATGTAAAATTTCCATTATTGAGTCCAGAGATAATTCCAAAGGTAAAAAAAAAATAAAAATAAAATCTGAATATTGCTCTTGTGCTGACTATAACATTTCTGAAATGACTTATTTTCTATGGTTGCTTTGTGTGTTTTAAATATTCCCTAAACTTTGGTTGATCAATGAGAATAACTCCCTCTATCCAGTGATATAGATGTTTGGCTTGTACAGTTCATAGGCTCAAATAGAAACTGGGGAAAGTTGGCCATATATCACTATAGCTATAGACAGCCTCAATATTCACCTGACTACTTAAGAATGATGTGAATGTCAAAAAGTTGCGTTTCTTGGTATCCATTTATTGTTTTGAAATTCAGGATAAAATGCAGTAGTTAGAGAGAAACATCATTCTGCAGTAACATAAGTATTGAGCCAAATAGAATGTGAAAAGAAGTTTCAATATGTAGGAAATAATGAATGACAAATCTTAGAATAACATGAGTGGAATGGATATGGCCATCCTTGAAGATATGCCCCAGATTCACTATCTTGAGACTGGCATTGAGCATATACGGAAGAGAGAATTGAGTTACTTTTATTTTACATCTTGCTTTCCTCATTGCCCACCGTGCCCTTACTGATTGATGACTGCTAGTTTCATTGCTGTTTCTACTTCGTATAAAGAGAGTGTCTGATTACTCGATCTTTTTAAGGGATACAAGGTTGGTTATGTTGTCTTCGACAAATCAAAATCATTAGCACTTGCCATGGACTTCCCTTCCACCAATCATTTGTTAGCATCATCAAAAACTCCAATCGCTACAGGATTGAGAAGTAAGAAAATATTTGTCTATTTTTTTCACAATTACCAATAGCATGACTGAATGCAAAATTTTAAGAGAGAGAATATTAAATGGTTTACTTTTTGCTATAGCAAAGACCCCTCACTACTACTCAATTAATCTGCTTAGACAGTTATGCAGATGACCAATCCATCCCATTCCACCTTTTCATGCAGCAAGTGCCTACACCTCCAAAATTTGTTCACACTAAACAATGCCCTACCTCACAATCAAGTCACCCTCTCTACCCCTGACAATCACCCCCACACTATTGGTGATACCGTAGATAGAGCCATACATGACCTTCACTCAAAACACAACCACAAATTCCATAGCCAAACTCACCACCATCAGAACATGCACAAACACTAACTTTGGACAACACAAAGAAAATGAACATCTTATACAGCTCATTTGTATGACACTAAACTAGGCAGCTCCAGACTGCGCACCAAACATATCTACTACACAGACAAGATATAAACAGTATCCTCTGAATCACAACTGGCTGCACAAACTCCCCCAATACACAACCTCCATGCTTAAATGAAAATCCTTCCCACCGTAAACCACTATAACTTGGTAGGAACATACTTCTGAAAATTGAGATGCCCCTCACATCCTCACATGCTCTATCCAATTCCTACCCCCAAAAGCACAAAACTCACCGAGTTATTAGCTAACCTTTTCCCCAATCTTACACCTCTATATTGCCTTTCCTACATTTCACCAATCTCAAGCTTCTGTAATTCACTGAACGAGTTTCTCTGGGTCGCCTGTGATCAGTAGAACTGATTTGCTCCTCTAATGGAGATTGAAAGTTTGTTGTTGTTTTTGTTGGACACTATGAGTGAACAATGGCGTGAAGCTATCCAGATGGCAGTCAACCTGCCGATGTTGTTCCTAATGAAACTGCCATTCCCCCAACCTCCTTTATATTTTTTGTGACACTTTAGCATTGCTCCCCCCCCCCCTTTTTATTAGTTTCCTCTGGTTGTCTTGTATTTCCTTTCTGTCCATCATTCCCCTTTAGGATTTATTCAAACTCACGACTCATCCTGATGACAAATATAGAGTTGATCGAGATGTAATTTCTCTTCCTTGGGATTAGAGTGGTTTGATGAATACAATTCATCCTTCAAGTCAGAAGAGAACCTCAGGGAAGAAGTGAAGATGATAATGGAAGAATATGACACATTGAAGGAGCGTGAAAAGGAGACGAGAGTGACCAAGGAAAAACCTGATGATGAAGGATGGATTACAGTTGTTTCCAGGTAAGGTCACAAGTTCTAAAGGAAGAGGCATACCTCTTGTCTTGGATGGGAAAGTTCAGGTTTCAGGTTTGCGACACATCCCTCTGACCCGAGTACCAATAGGGAAGATCTGGTTCACTGGGTTGAATTAAACTCTGACAAAGTCTCAGGGGCTCATTTCTGGATCTGTCACTTCGTAAGAGATCCACCCTGTCAACCTATCTCTGAGCTGTGGCCATTGGGGAGCGACAGTCCATTGGACTACTTCTAGTCGCTGTTCAGGCAAGGACAAGTCCGATAATTCGAGACGTGAAAGGGGGGAGCGTCTGGACACGAGATATAGACTACCAACTACTCTTTTTTTTTCTTGCATGGGCACAAACTTGATAATTCTTGTGAATTGGCAAATTTTCTATCAAAATTTCAGATTAGGTCTCAGATAGCAAAACCTCGATCAACCTTGTTAGGGTAGGCGAGGAAAGCCACAACAACATAGCTCTGACTGGTGGAAGGCTTCCTTCTCAACACTCACAACCACACAGGAGGTACCCTTTGTGTCGCCTGTTACACTTGTTAGCCAGAGGAGTTACACATCCTCCCAGCCTGAGTGTAAATTAGGGAAACCCTGTCACTTGAGTTGATTCGAGCTCTGACGGGCCCTGGGAGAGGTGTTGTGCACTTTCACCTCACCCCCAATCAGCAATATTTTACCTTTTTTTATTAGTGTTATTATTTATTAATATTATGGTTACTCCCTCAACCTTTTCTACTTGCACTTTGTACTAGGGGGAGAGTTTCCACCTGTACAGAGTTCAGTCCGGTAACCATGGTGCCTTGGCGAACTGCACACCATCCTGGAATTAGCAAGCACCAGGGTATGATAATAATAGGTAATCACCGACCCTACTCGTTAGTAGACTCGCCTATCTCTACTTCTCTTTATTACATACCGTCCTACCCCTTCCCAAACTTGTTCTTCCATCCACAGAGGTTCTGATTGCCTGGTCCATCCTTCGTCCTCTTATGAGCCTCAGTCGAGCTGCAGTGTATACCATGAAGTCCCTACCTGCTACGAGGGCTGCAAGCCCACTTATTAGGTACCGGGTGTGTTGGACTGTCAACTCTGCTCACCCCACTGCACATTTAAGCTGGCTACGCTGGCACCATCCTTTATGGTTTAAGTTCTCGGACAATTTAGCTTAAATGGCGGACCGGGTTAGCAAAGCCCATCAATGCTGGATCCGAACGATTATGTGTAAATAATCACATTCTGGAATTTCTGATCCTATGATGACTTTTCTCAAGTCCTCAAGTTACTGGGGGGGCGGGGTCATAGTATCTACTCTCCATGTGCCCTTTTTTTCTCTTATTCTAATATGGTGACAACAGAAGCCAATAGTGGGAAAGCGCACAGGGATCTGCCTCCAAGCGCAGCCTCCCCCTCCCTAGGTGTTGGGGAGGGGCTTCCTCTTTGTCATTTTGGGAGCCACGAAAACCTCTGAAAAGGAGGTGCATCCAACCCTCTTTTAGGTGAGAGGAGGATTATTCCTCTCCTAGGCCTGTAGGTGTGGTGGATTCCCCATCTTCCCCTGCTCTGGAGGCGCCCTCGTGCAACTCATCTACCTACCAGCGGCAGTCCCTCCTTTACAATTACAGACGACTGCCAAGAGAAGAGGCAGGCGGCCCAAAATTGACTGCTTCCATTGGGGGGGCTTGATAGGGAGAACCACCTCCCCCCCTTAGGATGGCAAAGGATAGCAGGGCTTGCAGGTCCGTGCCCCCTATAGTCGTGCAGTCCTGCATCTAGAGTTTACAGGGGGTTGGCGTGCCTGCCCACCTCTCTTCCCAGATGGATGCCCGTTTACTGGCCAGAGATGACACAACAAAAAGTACCTCGAATGGTATCTGCGATGCCGCCGCGTACAGTGCATTCTTCGCCTGTACGCGCGAGCCCGGTGCCTCGCTCAGTCGCCAACAGCTCTCGACTGCATCCGCAGCTGATTTCGACGGTTCCTATGCCGCCGAGAGACGCCAGTCATACCTGAAGCCCTTTGGGTTTCGGGTCAGGAAACTCCTTCGAGAGCTAGGTATAGCTCTCGGGCCGGTGGCGCCCCTGGTTCTGCCCAGCACGCCACCCTGGAGGGTACCACATTTGGCTATTTGTCGCCACGCCTCTGCTCCCAAAGCTTGTACGGCACCGGGAGTATTGCTTTCGACCTTTTTGGAGCACACCTCGTGTCACGCTGGAACCGTGCCAGTGTATACGGATGGCTCCAAGTACCAAGAGGGGGTCGGCTTCCACGCCGTAGCCCCTCTGTTTGAAGTCAGCGGTGCTCTGCCAGGCGCTGCGTCTGTTTTCACGGCCCAGCTGGTGGCAATACACCACTCGGTACGGGAGATTACGTGACGTGCCCGGTTCGGAGACCGGATTGTGATCTATACCGGCCCCCCCTTTCCCGCCTGACAGTTTCCCCATAAGGCGACACGACTGTGTGCCCTCCAGCAAGTCTTTTGACAAACTGGAAGCAACACCACTTAAGGTGGACGTGAGGCCATCTTCCGGGATTACCCAAAGCTCCCCCCCCCCCTCACGAAAAGAGGACAGCACCAAAGGAGCTTTGGCTCATATGCCCCCACCGAAACCTGGACTGAGTGGCTCGGACACGGTGGATCATCCAAAGGAGGGACCCCCGCCCACTAAAGGTTTCGAGGGGAAGGGAGGAAAAGAGTGGCATAGCGAGCCAAACCTCCCCCAGTGCCTTGTGAGGCCAACAACGCCAAGAGTTCTGCCTCCCGGAAGCGTACGACTAGTCCCGTAAGGGTATTCGTATCTCCACTCGGGGCTAGGCCTTAATTGCTTTTGGCTTTAATGAAATTGCCGCGGACTCCGGTCCAACTGAGAGGAGATGCTGAGGCTCGCCTGCTCCTGTTCCTCGTTAGCTATTTTGTTACAAGAAACCATGCTGGCCGCTTGTGCCCTGCCCACACTCCCGGGATATAAGGGTTTTGAGACCCAACCACGATGGGTTGGGGGCCGGGAAGGAAGATGCGCCATTTATACACGCATGATGTCTCTGTTCTACTATTTGCTTTAAATACCTCCGTTGCCGTAAGGGGCGCGGTGATTTGCCATCCTGGTCGCCGTGCTGACGGGATCCAGCGCTCCGTCCGGCCCCAGCTTAGCCTCTCTTCCTTCCTTCAGATAACCTGTATTTCTTCCCTACTTCGTCGCTTTTCATACAACCTCTCCCACAACTTTCTCTGGTCAGCTTCTAATATCACAGGGTAGATGCTGACCTTCTCTTCTAGGCTGTCGTGTTTCCGGCAACTTATGCCCAATTGGGCAGTTGCCAGATAGGCTCTATAAAAAAAAAATTAAAAATGCTGACCTTCTTCTCAAGCCAACCGTCCCGGATCGGAGCTGAGGGGGGAGGGGACAACGTTCCCTAACCCCTGAGCTCCGGTTCGGGATGGGTTTTTTTTAACAACCTGCTTCATCCCCACACATACCTTCCTCACATTCCTTTTCCTTTCCTCTTCACACTCTATTAGTTTTACGCCGTGTCTAAGGTGGAGCCGCCATGCCGATGGACTGCCATGCTACCAGGCGGGAGGGTTGGTCCCAAATTGCGGTGCCTGGCTCTGCCAGGCCTGTAAGCACCTCTTGCAGTGCGGGCTACTGAGAGAGGTGATGCGCGATTGCATCCCGTGTAAAAAAAAGAGGGTCACCATGCCCATGTATGACAAAATTTTTAAAAAACCCAAATCTCTCCCCAATTTACCTTGCTCATCAACGGAGCCGCCTTCGGGCAGCTCCACGAAATAAATGGAGGTCCCCCATTCCCTGTGCTTGCACAGGAGACCCTCCATATTTCTTTAACCGGAGAGGAGTCTTACTCCTCTCCTACGCCTACGGGTGTAGGGGACTCCGCCTCACCCCCTTCTCTGGAGGTGTTTTCGGGCACCTCCCTGCTTCCAGTGGCAGTCCCTCCTTTTCTTTCCAAGGGGACTGCTAAGAAAGCCAGCAGGCAGCCCATAGCCAGGCCCCTTCGGTCGCTTCCCTCAAAAGACCTGCTGGCAAGAATATTAAACCTTGCCGGGGTCAAGGCCTGTGCCTTCACACACAAGACTGGTGACGCTGCCAAGGGGACCTGCGATGTCCTGGGAGGGGATGGCCAACTGGAGGCCCCTCCTGTTATAGACATGGTCCTTGGGGAACCCCAGCCTCAGACGGTAGGACCTTCCATGAGGGGGGGATCCGGGCTCGGCGCCCAGCACCGAACCCGAATCCGCCCCTATGCAAGGTCCTTCTCAAACGGCTGAGGGCTCCGAGGCAGTACAAGGAGGGGAGGGATCTCCTCCAACCGGTGCCCCTGCGACCACCAGGACCTTCTCCATTTCGGAGAAGGACCTGGCTGAGGCCGGTCCATCTGGCCTAGGGGCTCCTTCCGGCGGAGGTGAGAAGCGGGTTCATTCCCCGCCCTCCTTTCCAAAAAAAGATTTAGACTAAAAAGACTCGGGGCTCCTCTCCATCCGCAGCGGCTGCGGGGACGGATGGGTCTGCTGCTACTTTGGCAAGCGACCAAGCCAAGATCGGCACATCCGGCCCCTCTGCCCCCCCCGGGTGCGGAGTCCCTGACTATGACAAAGACCAAAGGTGCACAGGGCGCAACCTCGATGACCTCCGGGCCCCTGATTCAGAGGTTACCTGGCGTTTTCTAGCCCGCTGGCTTCAAACGTTTCCTCGTCATTCGCTCCACTGATGGCAGCATGTTGGCCAAGGGCAACATGATCCATCAGAAAAGAGGATTAGCTAGTGCAATTGGTAGAGAGCCGAAGGTGACCCGTTTCTCGGACGGGAGCCTTCTGGCGAATGCGGCGAATCCCGCCGAGGCGGCCAAGATAAGTGCTCTTCGGACACTTCATGGCACCCCGGTGAGTGTGACGCCGCACTCTACCATGAACTTTGTGAAAGAAGTAGTTTATGCGAGGGAACTCGTTGACTACTCCATTGAGGACATCACCTTAGAGCTGGTCGACCATGGGGCGTTCAAGGTCGAACGTGTGATGAGAAAACAGGGAGGGACCTCGAGACCCACCCCTACACTCTTCGTCACGTTCGACTGTGACAAGCTTCTTGAGTCGGTGCGTGCCGCTTGCTACCGCTACCGCGTGAAGTCATTCGTGCCACTGCCGCGGCCATACGAATCGTTCTTGTAGACAGGCAAAGTCGGGACAGCCGAAGTTTGTGTAAATTGCTCCAAGGCCGCACATGATAAGTCTAAATCGTGTGTGGCCAAGTGTGTCAATTGCGGAGAGACTCACCCTGCTTCTTCGAAGCAATGTGGTGCATATCTCCTCGAGAAAGAAATCCTGGCCGTTCAGGCCCAGGATCGACTCTCATTCCGCGAGGCTAAGGACTTGGTCCTGGCGCGCCCGGCTTTGCCTGGGACGTCATATGCCTGAATAGTTAGAAAGGCACCCTCTGCTCCTGGCCCATCCAGGCCAACGAGCACGGTTGTTTCCGCGCCCATTCGGAGCGCTTCTGCTGGCTCTACTCAACCCGGGTGCTTTCCTGGTAAAGCTGGCGGCAAAAAGGGTTCATATCCAGCCCCGGCTAAAACCAGGGCTTCCCCCTCTTCCCCCAGCGTGACCGTTTCCCGTAAGGCGAAACGGCCACGAGCCGCCACTGTGTTGTTAGACTCACCTGGGGCAACACCCCTGAAGTTGGTCGCCAGGCCATCTTCCGAGGTTCCTAAAGCTGTCGCCCGAAAGGAGGACAGCAACAAAGGAGCTTCGACTCCTTCGCCCACGCCTAGTGGTGGAGCGAGTGGCTTGAAAAATGGGCCCCCCGCCTCCGAAGCCGCAACGCCCGCCTAAAGTTTCGAGGCGGAGGGAGGAAAAGACTCGCATGGCGAGCCCAACCTCCCCCAATAAGTCCTCGAAGGCGACAGCGCCTTTAGCGCTTTGTCCGGCCAACAGCGCCCAGGGTTCTGCCTCCAGGAAGCGTACGGCCATTCCCGTTAGGGTCTTCTGTTCGAAGAGGGCCCCCGCGTCTCCTCCGAGCTAAACCTGGAGGGCATATTCTTTCAATGGAATTGCCGTGGACTCCGGGCCAACTGGGAGGAGCTGCGGAGGCTCGTCTCGTCCCGTTCCCCGTTAGCTATTTTTCTACAAGAGACCATGCTAGGCGCATGCCCCCTGCCCACCCTCCCAGGGTATAAGGGTCTTGCGATCCCACCACCGCGGGATGGCCGGGCTTGAGGATGCACGGTTTACACCAGGCATGATGTCTCCGTTCTTCCTTTCACTTTAGATGCCTCCTTTCAGGCAGTGGCTGTGCAGCTTCACCTGGATAGGATGTATACTATCATTTCTTCGTACATTCCACCGTCAGCTGACTTCGACGCGGGGGACTTCCGCTGCGTCTTGGCACTGTTGCCGAGGCCCTTACTCTTGCTTGGAGATCTGAACGGCAGGCATCCTCTCTGGGGAGATTACTCAATGAATCCCAGGGATAAGTCCTTGCCGATCTGATCAAAGAGCTTGAGATGGGTGTCCTAAACGTGGATGAGTTTACGCATCACTGTCCGAGAACCGCTTCATTTTCTTGCCTTGACCTATCTTTGTGCTCCAGGATGCACAGCCTGATTTTGATTGGGGGGTGGTCGATGACCTCCATGGTAGTGATCACTTTCCCATTAAAATATCATTTTCAGGGTAACTGCCGCCTGAGAGCCCACCTCGGTGGTGCTTGGTGCGGGCGCGGTGGCCTGCATTTTAGGAACTGTCTGAATTCTCCATCTCAGTCGAGGAGTAGGACGGCTTGATGAGGCCGTTTTAGTTCATCTCCGGCAACCTCATCGCCGCGGGCCTGACTACTATTCCTAGAACGTCTGGCTGTTTTGCACGCCGACCACTCCCATGGTGGTCGGCCGAGTGTGAGGGCCCTCAAACAGAAGCGTTATGCCTACATGCACAGGACCCCCTTCCCGTTCTCCAGGAGAATAGGACCGCAATCTCGGACCCCGCGTCCGCGGCGGAATCCTTCGCGACCGCTTTTTCCGCATTCTCTTGCCGGGATGCTGCTCCGCCAGCATTCAATGCAAGTCGTGATGTCGCGGAAGGCCGCCGGCTGGACTTTACCTCCAGAGGCGGAGAACTCTTCAACGACAGGTTTACTGTGAGTGAGTTGCGCTCCACTCTTGCTTCATGCGCGGACACCGCCCATGGTCCGGACGATGTCCCGTACGCCATGCTTCGACACCTAGGGGATCGAGGCATGGCCTTTCTCTTAGATTTGTTAAACAGGATCTGGGTGGAGGGTCTTCTCTCAGATTCCTGGCGAATCGCTACTGTGCTCGCCTTTCGCAAACCGGGGAGAGATCACTCTACTCCGACCGGTTTCCGCCCAATATCTCTAACCTCTTGCGTGTGCAAGTTGATTGAGAAATTGGTAAATGTTAGATTAGCCTTTTTCCTGGACAGCGGAGGCCATCTGTCTTCTGCACAGTGCGGCTTCCGCAAGTTCCACTCCACGTCGGATGCTCTGCTCCACCTGGAAAATGCCGTCTGCGAGGCCTTCCTTCGTAGACAGCACTACGCCACGTTTTTTTTCGATCTGGAGAAGGCCTATCATACCGCATGGCAATACGGTGGGGGGAGCCCTCTCCGGCCCAAAAGAGCAGGAAGAGGGTGTCCTCAGTGTCACACTCTTTGCCTTGAGCATCAACGGCATCACCTCGGTGCTGCCAGAAGATGTTCTCGCTACGCTCTACGTGGATGGCCTTTCGATCTCTTTTGGCGCGCCTCAGATGCCAGCTCTGGAGCGTCGACTCCAACAGGCATTGAACCGCGTCTCTCGCTATGCCGAAGCGCACAGGTTTCCGTTTTCTTTGGCCAAGACTAAGGTGGTCCACTTCTGCCGCCATTGACGGCTCCACCCTGACCCAGATTTGTTTCTTAATGG
The DNA here is from genome assembly GCA_963969495.1 of Ceratothoa steindachneri. Classification (NCBI taxonomy): domain Eukaryota; kingdom Metazoa; phylum Arthropoda; class Malacostraca; order Isopoda; family Cymothoidae; genus Ceratothoa; species Ceratothoa steindachneri. The sequence continues at coordinate 166,321,564 of OZ018318.1, forward strand.
GGTGCGCCTGGATGTAGTTGAATCGCACCGTTTCCTTGGTCTTGTACCCGCGCCATGGATATTCTCCGTTCCGTGACGTTCAGCGCTGATAGGTTTACTGCCCTACTTTTTTATCGATCCTTTGTTCGTTCGAAGCTCGACTACGGATGCGAGTTGTATGCATCCGCAGCCGAGCGTTTATTGCGGAAGGTGGATTCGATCCACCACACCGGCCTTCGCCTTGCGACCGGTGCCTTCCGCACTTTTCCCATTGAGAGCCTGTTGGTCGATGCTGGGGAGATGTGTCTCGCTCTGCGCCGCGTGCAGTGCATCACTTGCCTGTACGCGCGAGCCCGGCGCCTCCCTCAGTCGCCAACAGCTCTCACTGCCTATGCCGCCGAGAGACGCCAGTCATATCCTAAGCCCTTTGGGTTTAGGGCCAGGAAACTCCTTCGAGAGCTAGGTATTGCTCTCGTGCCGGTGGCGCCTCTGGTTCTGCCCAGGACACCACCCTGGAGGGTACCACATTTGGCTATTTGTCGCCACGACTCTGCTCCCAAAGCTTGTACGGCGCTGGGAGTATTGCGTCGACCTTTTTGGAGCACACCTCGTGTCACGCTTGAACCGTACCAGTGTATACGGATGGCTCCAAGTCCCAAGAGGGGGTTGGCTTCCACGCCGTGTCCCCTCTGTTTGAAATCAGCGGTGCTCTGCCAGGCGCTGCGTCTGTCTTCACGGCCGAACTGGTTGCAATACACCACTCGGTACGGGAGATTACGCGACGTGCCCGGTTCGGAGACCGGATTGTGATCTATAGCGACTCTCATAGCGCCCTGAGTTCTCTCGAGGCACTGGAATCTCCGTATCCCCTGGTTCGCGATATTCGTGACGCCACGGTTTTGACGAGCTGGGCGGATGTCGAGATTATCTTGTGCTGGGTTCCTGGACATGTAGGAATTGCGGGGAATGAGCGCGCCAAAGAGTCCGCGAGGACTCTGCGACCGGACCAGCGTTTCGCTCTTCCTCACACCGACTACATGGCAGGAATACGGGCAGCTCTTCGGACTGCTTGGCAAAGAAGATGGGAGACTGTCGAATGGAACTTAAAGTTGCGTGCCATTGCGCCGCGACTGCTCCCATGGACCTATCCCCCAATTCCGCGACGGATTCAGGTCGCTTTCTGTCGTCTCCGAATCGGACACACTCGTGTGACGCATCGCTATTTGATGGAGCGCTCGCCTGCGCCCTATTGTGACCACTGCGTCGTCGATCAGACTGTTCGGCACATTCTTGTCGAATGTCCCAGTCTGGGTGATCTTCGCGCACGTTACGTGTCCCGGTACCGGGATGGGCGTGGTCGCTACCGCCTGTCTCTTGTGCTTGGGACCATTTCGTGCACATTGACTTTTTGGGGGAGGCCGGGCTTCTCCGCTTTATTTAAGTAGGTTCTATTTTTTGGTTTGTTATTGTTTTTGTTGTAGGTTGCACGCTCCTGCACCGGGTTGAGGGAGACACCCCCCCGACGCCGGAGATTGCTTCTTAATTGTTAAGTTTTTCCTATTTTTATCATTATGTTTTCATATTCTTGTTTTAAAGTACCCTAGTTCTAGGTTGTCGTGTTTCCGGCGACTTGTGCCCAAGTGGGCAGTCGCCAGATGGGCTCTAAAAAAAAAAAATACCTCCGTTCAGCAGTAGCAGTGCAGCTGCACTTGGATAGGAGGTATACTGTCGATGAATTTACACATCACTGCCCGAGAACTGCTTCATTTTCCTGTCTTGATCAATCTTTGTGTTCTGGATGCATAGCCTGATTTTGGCTTGGAGGTAGTCGATAACCTCCATGGTAAAGATCACTTTCCCATTCAAATATAATAATGATAATATGTATTTATAATGCGCCCTTCAGGGCTGTTAGCCCTCCCAGAGCGCAGTTTGTGTATCGAGTGTAGAGAAAGTTTACAGGGAAGAGAAAGTGATCAAGAGCTTTGAGAATGGGATTGATCATTGGGGAAATCAAAGACGCTCACACAACAACCTATCCCTGACGCCATTGAGTAAGAAAAAGAAAGACACGAGAATGGAAAAGAATAATAGAATGAAACAAATATAGGTGAGGAATAAGGAAAGAGTAAAAGAATAGAGAAAAGAGAGACGCAGAGAGGACAGAGAGAAGGAGCGAGTAGGGAAAGAGAGAGAAAATAAGAGAAGAAGTACCATTGGCTAAGAAAAAGAAAGAAAGGAGAATGGAAAAGAAGAAATAAAGCATAATAGAAGAAAAGAAAAGAGCTAAAGAAATAAATAGATGAATTAAGAAGGCGTAGGGAAATAAATAGACAGATTTATAATAAGAGGTTGATGGTTGGGGTAAAACGGTGGTCATAAATGTTGACAGGGAATTAACTTGTCTGCACAACTTCCGTCTGCTTTTGTCTACGATTTGGAAAGGGGATTAATTTTGGATTATCGGCATCGTACAAATTGTTGCGCAGAGTAACATATATAAAGAAATTGGTGGGGGGGGGGGTAAGGAGGGAGAGAGATATAAATAATGAGAAGAAAGATGTGAATGAATAGTTAAATAGATAGATACGTGAAGATGGATAATGTAAGAACGGAAGCGGAGAGAGAGAGAGAAAAAAAACAGATGATAGATGGGGAGAGAAAGGGAGCACAGATAAAGAAAGAAGAGATGAAAGAAAAAAGACAGGGAGTGGAGGGAGAAGATAGAGAGAAACAGAGACGTGACGGATAAAGAGAGAAGGGGGCACAGTTAGATACAGAAGAGAAGGGTCGGCTGAAAGAAAAGATAGAGAAGGATAGATGATGGATAAACTCATATATACAGGCAAGAAAGGACATGTGAAATACGCCAGAGTTCTTTAAAAAAAAAAATAAATAAATAAAATTAAAAAGCGGTAGCGACCCCGCCCATCCCGGTACCGGAACTGGTATCGTGCGCGAAGATCACCCAGACTGGGACATTCAACAAGAATGTGCCGAACAGTGGGGGACAACGCAGTCTACACAGTAGGGGGGCAGACGAGCGCTCCATCAACTGGTGTTGCATCCCGCGAGTATCCAATTCGGAAACGAGAGAAAGCTACCTGCCTGAAGCCGACGCGGTATTGGGCGGGGGGGGGGGCATGAAAACAGTCGCGGCGCAATGGCACATAACTTTAGGTTACCCTCGACCATCTCCCATATTCTTTGCCAAGCCGCCCGGAGGGCAACGGAAATTCCTGCCATGTAATCGGTGTAAGGAATAGCGAAACGCTGTTCTGGTCGCCCACTCCCCGCGGACATTTTGGTGCCCTCATCGGCGTGCTCATTCCCCGCAATTCCTGCATGTCCAGGAACCCAGCAGAAGATAATCTCGAACTCCGCCCGGCTCGCCAAAACCGTAGCGTCACGGATATTGCGAACTAAGGGATGTGGAGATTCCAATGTCCTGAAAGCACTCAGGGCGCTTTGTGAGTCGCTATAAATCACAATCCGGTCTCTGAACTGCACACGTCGCGTTATCTATCTCCCGTACCGAGTGGTGTTTTGTAACCAGCTTGACTGTGAAGACAGATGCAGCGCCTGGCAGAGCCCCGTTGACTTCAAACAGAAGGGATACGGCGTGAAAACCGGCTACCTCTTGGGACTTGGAGCCATGGGTATACACTGTGCACGGTTACAGAGTGACACGGTGTGCTCCCAAAAGGTCGAACGCAATACTCCCGGCGCTGTAGAAGCTTTGCGAGCAGAAGCGTGGCGACAAATAGTCAAAGGTGGTACCCTCCAGGGTGGCATCCTGGGTAAAAGGATGGGCGCCACCGGCCCTAAACCCTATACCCTTTAGGGTATGACTGGCGTCTCTCGGCGGCATAGGTACCGTCGAGATCAGCTGCGGATGCAATGAGAGACTTGGGCGACTGAGGGAGGCGCTGGGCTCGTGCGTACAGGCGAATAATTCACTATGCATGGCGTAGAGCGAGTGGGATCTCGTGAGCATCGACATGTAGTCTCTCATTGGAGGACGTGCGGAACCACAGGTTGCCATGCAAAGTTTGCGGGGGGGTCGAGTCCACCTTACGCAATACACGCTCGGCTGCGGATGCATAAAACTCCCATCCGTAGTCGAGCTTCGAACCAGGGAACGAAGAATATCCATAGTGCGGGTACCAGAGACCCTAAGGCTGCGAATATGAGCCTCCCAGGTGAAGCGTCGGTCAAATACAAGACCAAGGAATCGGTGAGAGTCCACCACTTCCAGGCGAACCTCATTTAGAAACAAGAGGATATTTAAGAGGGTATATGAAACTTTTGAGTGAAAAGGTATAAAATGTTATTACAGAAGCACCCGCTAACTGAAAATTTGATTGAAAAACGAAATCTGTGTCTTCCATCAAAGGACAATGTGCTCTTCCTGCCCCGGATTTTAGTTAGGGGGTTTTAAAAGATTTTCTAGCGACTGTCTAATAGGGCAAAATTTGCTGTAATCACCTTACAACCTAATCCAGTCCGAGAAACAGAGACCTTCCGTTCTTGACCGCTGTCACCTGAGAGAGAGACTACCCCCCCCCCCCCCCCCCCTCCCTCCCCCGCCTCATCTGGTGGTGCTTGGCACGGGCGCGGTGGTTCTCATTTCAGGAAATGACTGATTTCTCTGCCCCAGTCGAGAAATTTAGGTCGGTGGATGAGGCCGCTGAGTTCTCCGTCACCCTCATCGCCCTGTGCTTAACTAATATTCTTAGAACTTCTGGTCGTTTTGGACGCCCACCGCTTCCGTCGTTGTAACGTCGCCTAAACAATTTCGTCGACCTAGGGCTATGTTTAGAAGCACACTCACCGCTCTTCCTGGCGGGCATAAGTGTCTTCACTTAATGTGAAGGCCTTCTAGCAGAGGTGTGGAAGCGAGTCAAAAGGATTCGGGGCAAGTCCTCGCAGGATCCCCCTCCTGTTCTCCAGGAGAATGGGGCCACAATATCAAACCCCGCCTTCATGGCGGAGTCCTTCGGGACCCCTTTCTCGCCATTTCCTAGCCGGGATGCTGCTCCTCCACCATTCAATGCGCGCCGCGATGTCGCTGAAGGCCGCCGAATGACTTTACCTCCAGAGGCGAAGAACCCTTCAACGACGGGTTTACATCGAGTGAGTTGCGTTCCGCTCTCCCTTCGTGCCATGCTTCGACACCTAGATGAGTGCGGCATGGCTTTTCTTTTAGAATCGTTCAACAAGATCTGAATAGAGGGTATTCTCCCAGATTCCTGGTGAATGCCCACTGTGCTCGCTTTTCGCAAACCGGGGAGAGATCTCGCTACCTCGCCCGGTTTCCGCCCAATCTCTCTAACCACCTGCGTGTGCAAGTTGATGGAGAAATTGGTAAATGTTAGACTATCCTTTTTTCCTTCACATAGGAAGCCCCCTGTCTTCTGCACAGTGTGACTTCCGCAAGTTCCCCTCTGCATCGGATGCTCTGTTCCCACTGAAAAATGCCGTCTGCGAGACCTTCCTTAGTAGACAGTTTAGCCACGTTTTTTTTCGATCTGGAGAAAGCCTATGATACTTCATGGCGATACGGTACGGTATCATGTGGACGACAGGACCCCTCCCAATTCTTATTTCTGAGTCTTTTGTGTGATCGTCGATTCCGCATACGGGAGGGAGAGGCCTCTCTGGCCCATTGGAGCCGTGAAGTGTCCTTGTATCACGGTCTACGTGGACAACCTTTCGATTTCTTTTGGTGCGTCCCAGATGCCAACTTTGGATCGTCGACTCCAACAGGCAATAAACCACATAACTCAATCCCATAGTGCACAGGTTTCGGTTTTCCTTGGCCAAGCCTAATATGGTGGACTTGTCCCTCCATTCACATCTTCAACCCGTCCCGGACGTGTTTCCCGTAAGGGGCGCGGCGATTTGCCATCCTGGCCGCCGTGCTGACGGGATTCAGCGCGCTCTCCGGCCCCAGCTCTGCCCTTAAACAATCAATAATCAATCAATCCCGGACTTGTTTCTAAATGTGGTTCGCCTGGAAGTGTTGGATTCGCACCTTTTCCTTGGTCTTGGTTTCGACGGACCCCTCTCCTGGGAGACTCATTCGCAGCCTTAGTGTCACTTATACCTGTGTCATGGACATTCTTCGTTTCGTGACGTTCAGCACCTCGGGTGCTGATAGGGTGTCCCGTCCGAAACTTGACTACGGATGTGAGTTTTATGCATCCACTTCCGGGTTTGTAATGCGGAAGGTGGAGTCGATTCACCATACCGGTCTCCGCTTGGCGCCTTCCGCACGTCCCCCATTGAGAGCCTGCTTGTCGATGCTGTGGAGCTACCACTCGTTGCGCCGTGTACAGTGCATTATTCGGTTGTACGCGCGAGCCCGTCCCCACCCACAATCGCAAACGGCTCTCACCCACACCGACTGCATGGCAGGAATCCGAGTACCCCTTGGCAAAGAAGATGGGAGACGGTTGAAGGGAACTTAAAGTTGCGTGCCATTGCGCCGCGACCTTTCCCATGGACCTATCCCCCAATGTCGATACGGCTTCAGGTCTCTTTCTGTCGTCTCTAAATTGGACACACTCGTGGGACGCACCGCAATTTGATGGAGCACTCGCCTGCACTTTATTGCGACTACTGCATTTTCCCCCAGACTGTTGGGCATATTTCTTGTTGAATGTCCCACTATGAGTGATCTTCGCGCACGTTACCTGGCCCGGTATCGGAACGAGCGTGGTTGCTACCGCTTGTTCCTTGTACTCTGGACGAGTTCGTGCGCACAGACTTGTGTCGGACTATTTTACTTTTTGGAGTAGGCTGGCTTTCTTCGTTGTTTTTTTTGTGCTAGGTCGATTGTTCCTATGCCAAAGGAGGTGGGCCTCTCCCTGACGCCGGGACGTGTTTCCTTGTTTTTTTTTCTTTGTTCTATTGTTTCTGTTTTTGCGAATTATAGCAAAGCTTAATATTAGGCTAGAATATTAATTACGGTTACTTATGCCCTTGAAGGCAATCGCCAGATGTGCGCTTAGAAAAGTGTACATACACACGCATTGTGTAAGTGATGTGGCAAAATATTTTCACCATTCGCAGCCGCTTTGCCGTAAGGTGGTCTGCATGCATCAACGTCACGCATTTCTTATCGCACTCGCAGAAACTAAACTTTCGCAATGACTGACTTCACTGGCCATTGAGACCCATATCTGGGTTTAGCCGCCTTCTTACGATGCGCTAGAGGACAGTATAGGTATTCGTACCCCACAGGCAAATATTCAAATCGGTTGGTTTTTTACTTTTTTCACCCAGGAAAAAACGCAATCCGGCGGCCTCTTTAGAAGGCAGGACGTCGAGACGGCCCAGGCGCTCTCGGAAGAAGAAGGTGGTTCTCGTAAATTTCTACAATTTCCAGAAATCGGAAGCTACTAGAAAACGTAAGGCATTTTCCTCCAGTATTTAGAGTTGTGGTGTAAAATTACTGTTGTCACTGTGACGGCACCTGTAGGTGGAAGCTGAATTGCGTGTCCATTCTTGTAAACTAATCCAATGCATGTCAATATTTAGCTTTTTTTTCTCTTTCTACTCACCTCGGCATTAAGCTGAGCTCTTCATCTGTTGATTTCTTGAAGCTCGGGGAAATTCGAGGCCATCTTCTAATGACCGCACTTATGCTTTAATCGGACACGGGGAATCGGGGTTGGAAATCCTGTATTAGTCCCATGAATGCATTAATGGCACTCGAAAGTCTGATCTGCATAAAAAATAGTTAATATGTCAATTGATGCATATCTACACACAACGCCTGTATACTGTTTTTTTTTATGTGATAGCAGGCTAGTTTTTAACCTTTTATAATACTTTATTACTCTTTTCAAAACAGATTTGGAGGAAAAACGAAGGAAGTTTGAAGAGGATGGAAGAAGAATGGCTTTGCTTAGAAGCGCGAGAAAGTTTAGACCTTTGTGAGAGTAAAGTTATATTGAGTCTGCTTGGTTTGATTTCACCTAGATTTCAACAGGGGTGGGGTGGGGGGTGCTAAGTTAGGGTAAGTATCCTCCACATGCTGTAAAAGTTCCCATCTTGTATAGAAAACTTTATTTTCTAGACTACTTAAAAAAAAAAACAGACCAGGCCCTTAGTCCCCTCAGATCCTGGCCAACACTGGCGAATAGTACGCGGGTGATTCTCCGCCAGAGTAAAGACACAAAAAAACGCGCTCGTGGTGAGCTGCTGCCATAACAGCGGTGCGTATTGTTTAAGGCATGTCCCTGGCCACTCCTACGATAAGGAAAAATTATTATACCTTTTGAAAAGTGATGGGGATTCAAACCGGCTCTGTCAAACGTCTATCGTTGCTCGGGTCAACACAACCGAGCCACGAAAAAGGGAAGTTTCAAGTAACCTTGTTGGTGCGCTTTTCATCTCGCTCCCTCAGCGCTACTATATTTATTTATGATTATTTTAGGTTAGCTCCGGTGGAAGGAATATGGAGTAATCCAACGGGATATATAATGGACGAGTTGGAAATGTAACAAGTATTGAGGAAAATTATTTTTTTAACGAATATAATAATTTTTCCTTAATGATACATTTCCAGTTGGTGCCATTACGCCAGCACACCCAAGGCATATCAGATCACTACTGTGTGATCCGCTAGGTTAGCTGCGGACGGGTCCCACCTTCTTGAGGGTGGGGGATAGTTTCCCCGTGACCAAGCTGACATTTTTTATGCCCTTTTACTCTCCCATCATTTTGTTCCATACTACTACATACATTGCTTTTCTTTCCTACTACAACCATCATAGGCTCTCACAGGAGCTCTCATGGCTAACACGCTAAATGGTTGGGTGTGCATCCTGTTTACGTTTTTGACATAGCCAGGGGTACGAAAGTCCTGATTTGGAGCCTCGAACCCCTAGTGTGTGACGGTGCTTAGTGCTACTAAAAAAGTTTTGGATCTACCAATAGTGCCTGGGGAAACGAGTTTAAAACTATGACCTGACAACGAATAGAGATTAGTCACCAACACATGCCCAGTCCCCTATTTTCTCGTTCAACCCCTTCCCGGCAAAGCGGTACCATGTGTAGCCTGTTGAGCTTGGTACCTGGAGGAGCTGCCCATCCTTCCGGCTTGAGTGCAAATTAGAGAAGCCCTGTCACTGGGTTGTATTAAACACTAATGGGGACCGGGAAAGTTGTTGCGCTTTTCCCTCGCTTCCTCAGCGCCACTTTATTTTTTTATTATTCTGGCTATCCCCTCAAACCTTTTTTTACCCACACTTCGTACCAGGAAGACCTCTCACCTAGAGAGAGGTCATTTTACTGGATGTGTCCTGATGAACTGCATGCCACCCTGCGTTATCTAGCTCTAAGACATTGGGAGGTGATAGTACATTTTTTTTTCTTGTTCATCTAATAATAGTTATAAGACAAGATTGTGACCGCAGGCGCATGGAGATCCGTCTCCAAACGCGGCCCCGTCCTCCCTAGGTGTCTGAGAGGACGAGGTAAAACAAGGCACAACTCCGACCGGTGGAGGGTTTCCTCTACCCCAGGACCATGCGACAAAGGAGGTTCTCATTTGCCATCTTTAGAGCTCCACCTATGAAAAGGTGGATCCCTCCAAATTTATTCCAGCGGAGAGGGCCCTTCTCCCTCTTTTTCTCTTAAGATTTCAGAAGCTTTCCCCTTTACTTTCTTCCTTGGGCAACTCCATTTTAGTACCAGTGATTGCCTCCCACTTTTCTAACACAAAAGACAAGGCAAGCAGCCCAAAATCGACTGCTCCCGGTTGTAATGGCTCCATAGTGTCAAGGGATAGCACGGCAGGTCGTACCATGCTTCCTACGGGCGTACAGTATGGTCAGCACCTTGCACTGGGCATACGTGCCTGTTCCACTCTCTTCCTCGATGGAGCTCAGTTCGCCGAACCTGTGCATGCTTCGAAGACTGCTCGGACCTCCGACGACTAACAAGGAGAGGAGGAACCTCCTACCCCTACTGGTGGCCCCTTAACAGCCAACCCCTTCTCCATCCCAGAGAAGTATTTTGCTGAGGCCGGTCCGTCTGGCCTAGGAGCGCCTTCTGTGGGTGAAGATAAGCGAGTTCATTCTGCAACCTTCTGCTAAAAATACAAAAAAGCAAGCATTAGGGGTTCCTCTCCCTACTCAGGTTCTTCGAAGAAAGACTAGTCCGCTTTGGCAAGCGACCATCCCGCTGGCTTCAAACGTTATTCTCTCTACGTATGGCAGCTTGTTAGCTAAAGGCAACATTATCCATCGGAGAGAATTAGCTAGCTTGATGGGTAGAGAGCCGAAGGTGGACGTTTCTTGGACAGATGGCTTCTGTCAGACGCTCTCCAGGCGCCCATGATTAGTGCACTTCGGACACTTAATGGCACGCCGTTGAGTGGGACAAGGCACTAAAATGAGCTTTATGAAAGGACTGGTTTCTGCGAGAGAACTCGTGGACTATTCCATAGATGACAGCGCCTTAGAGCTGGCCGATCATCGAACGGTCAAGGTCTAACGTTTGATGATAAAAATGGAGTGACTTCGAGGCCCTGCCCTACACTCCGTCACGTTCGACCATGACTGGATACTTGAGTCAGTGTGTGCGGGTGATGTTGCTACCGCGTGTTGGCCAGTGCGTCACTGGGGCATATGTGAACATTATACATTTTTTAAAATTGTCCTTTTTGAGGTGCGGTAATAGAATAAAGTTTGGGTGGGGGAGGTAGCAGTCTATACCCCTACAAGTGTAAATATTTAATCTAACTATATATATATATATATATATAATTTCAAGAAGGGTTGGTAACCCTGACTTAAATCGTGAGATTGCTACTCCCGCTCTCCCAAGCGTCCTTAAATTAAACCTATGAGGTTCATTCACTTTGCTCGAACATCGGAATCAGGTCTGTAAATATTGGAATTGTAATTTTTAGCTAAATATGTCTCGAAAGAATCCTGATTTAATGCATGATTCTTCTCTCATTTACAGACCCTCCCAACTCCGTTATAATCTATTTAATCATTATCCAATTACCAATTATATTCTAATTATCATCATATGTTTTACCCTAATTACCAAACCATATTTATCATATCCAATCTATTTAACCAATTAATAATTACCAATCACTTTTTTATAAATTATCAATCTATTTACCAAACTACTGTATTTACAAATTACTATTTAATAATCTATTTAGCCAATTAATAATTACCAATCAAATTAGTCAATTACCAATTATATTCTATTTATCAATCATCATATGTTGTATACTCTAATTAAACTCTGTGTTTTTAATACTTATTCCCACGACGTCGCCGAGATTTAGGCCTAACGAAATTCGTCTGCAGAAATTTAGACTTCGCGTAGCATTTAACTTCATTCCCTCGAATAACAAAATTTAGGTTTATTGTGATCAGAGCTATCTAATGTATTGACTCAATATACACCTCAAACACCTATAGGGGCTTAAAATGAGATTTGCTAATAATCAAATAAATAGGATATTTAAGCTGAATGAAATTGCAAATGTGGTTGTCGATTTCATCCTAAGGGAAAATTGAGTCACAGGTACTATATGTTCGGAGGAATAGGAAAGAAAGAACGAATATCTTAAAATTTGGCGTCAAGTGACAATAAATTTATGTATGCATTTGAATTGTTAGGTTTACGATAGACAGAATAATGTATCCGATTATTGAAACAATGGATTTTTACATCCAATAACGGTAAAGAATTATTCGGTTCCAATTTTACTTTGAATTTGTTGAGTGCTATTTGGAGGAAAAATTGTTATCTAAGGGCCATGTTAATACCATATCGTCTACGTATTGGAAGCAGATAAGAGGTTGTAGGGCTCGTATTGTAATATACGTAGGCCTGTGGCACCCAAATTGCAGGATTTAATTGGCACAGCGAGGTTACTCCACAAATGAACGCTTGGAGGATTTAACAAATCTTTAAAATTGTCACGTGCGTAAATTAAGGAAATAGTATGCCAAGTGTAGTAAATAAAGAACCAAAGAGAATTAGGAAAATAAACTATTTTTATGTCAAATTGTACAAATAGAGGTGAGGCAAGCGGTCGTTAAAAGTCATGCGGAAGCATACGAACGTTAGAAACAGCTTTCAAAGGTGACCACCTGAAAAAATACTAGAATCACGTACAAACAAACATACGCATGTTGGCAATATTTATCAGCAACGGAAGACTACAAGTCAAGCTGAACAAATACAGGTTTTGACCAGAGATCTGCAACAAGCGATTCCCTATAATAAAGATAAATCTATGGGAAATATGTAGTCACAACAGGTACACAGAGCTGTTTGAAACTCTGCCCAAGGGGTGGAAATTAACGAACAAACTAGATCCCTGGGTCCTCCCCACGGACAAGTCAAGGTCATGCCCCTTGGAGACGACACACACACACATATATATATATATATATATATATATATATATATATATAGAGAGAGAGAGAGACAGACAGACAGACAGATAGAGTCTCATTATTCATTCCCTTAGTAGCGTTACGGAATCCCGTTTACTCGCCTAATTCCTACCGGCTTTATTTAGACTCGATACTTGGCGTAAAATAGAAAGCCTACACATTGACTGCAAAAAAAAAACTTGAGACGTTTCCGCTTCCTTCTTTTAGTAGGCCAATTTAAAAATAAAGTAATATTTTGTTTGCCGCGTCCTTTCTAAGTCCTTTACTTACCCCAATTAACGAGCCACCTTCAGTGAGCCCAGCCTAACGCATAACCCTCCTGAGAAAATATAAGGACTAAGGAGTCAGAACCAATTCAACAGCGGCATAAAGTATGACTACTGCCTAAAGTCCTCGTTACCCGTCGTGCGCAATAGCAACGAAGACCCTTCAATACATCCCCTTATAATTATCGACTACGAACCCACAAACCAGTAACTTATATCACGATAACTGATAACATCAACCCCCCAATAAGGTTGCGGATGGATTATGGCAAGGATGGACGTTTCGTAGTTTTGCATATAATAAGAGAAATAGGATTCTCTATGCTTAGGCCATATTTTTGACGGAAAAACCTGTCATCATGGGAAAACAGTCTCAGTTACACATAAGCGAACTAAATTAATATTTTTTGAAAGAGGCAGAGGTAGGTCGATATAAATATCGACCTACCTCTGCCTCTGAAATAGGAAGAAATTTCGATAAAACGTTAAGAGCTTTATCAGAGGGGACTTTGGTGAAAAGGCCGTTTACGTCGAACATCACGATTCTCTCCTTACACAACAAACCAGAAACCGCTGCACAACAGATACAACCTTAACTCAACAAAATACACACATGCACAATAGAAGACTCACTAAAGCTTAACGCCAACAAAACAATGACCACTCCCTTCACACCAGACCCTGCAGAATACAACACAACCCTAAATCGAAACATACAAAACATAACACTATCCACCACAAAAGAACCGAAGATTTTGGGCCTCATTTTCGACCCCAAACTCACATACTAAAAGCGAAGACAAAACACAATAGTCAAGGCCACGAAAACACTCAAAGTCATCAAGTAACTCGCAACTACACACTAGGAGAAAACCAAGGAAACGCACATTAACACATACAAGACAATCACAAGACCAGTACTAGAGTACGCCAACACAATCTGTTCCCCAATCATTTCAGAAACCAACACCAAAAAACTACAGACAATACAAAACACAGCCCTTCGCACTGCCGCAGGGTGCAGTCTTGAAACAAACACCCAACATCGACACGACAAGATGAACATCCTACCAATCAAAAATTACCTAAAACTCAGGTTCAGGTTGTTGAGCCACCCTTTGTATCGGGATATGGCATTTATTTTCTGTGGAGAGGAGAAATAATTTATTAGCCTTGTTCATTTCTCTTCTTCAACACACTGCAAAAACTTCTTTGTTGCGCTTACTATTCTTATTCTCTTATCATCTATATATTTTTTTCCACACTCAAATCCTAGTACTATGCTCAGTCCATAATTCTCCCTTCTCTCCACCTCCTCCCACTTTTCTCTTCCTAGCTCTATCACCAATTCTTCTTTCAATTCCTCCATCTCAAGACTGTGGCCCACACACTCCACAATCAAATGTTCTATAGATTCTCTTTGCCCCAATAGGCACCATTCGCATATGTCCTCTCCTCCAATCTACCTGTATGTCCGCCCATTCGCCTCCAAGGATCCAGTCCCTGCCTTGAATAGTAACTGGCTTGCAAAACTCACAACATAGTATAGGTTTTAAATGAATATTGCGGCAAGATCCTAGATAGCTCTCAAATCACAATAAACATAAAAAACCTATATTTCGTTATTTAGGGAGTGAATTGTTAAATGATCACAAGTCTAAATTTTGCATACGAATTCCTTAGGCCTAGTCTGTGCGACGTTGGGGAAATATGTAAAATAAAAACAAAGAGGCCTAATTTACTAATTAATATTTACCAATCAAATTACCAATATTTACCTATCAATTTACCAATTAATATTTGCTAATCAATTTACTTATAATCACTTTACCCAATCCAATTATCAATCATCATTTGTTATACTTTAATTACCAAACCATATTTACCAATTGTAAATCCATTCACGTTAACTCACTCAAATTTAATTCACGCGTAATATTCAATACAATCATAAACTGTTACTGTATAAATTCACCCTGAAATAATCTAACTGCGTATTCAATAATATATATTTTTCTTAACTCTTTGTTTTTAATTTACGTATTTCCCCAACGTCACACAGATTAGGCCTAAGGAATTCGTCTGCAAAATTTAGACTCGTGATCATTTAACAATTCATTCCCTTGAATAACAAAATATAGGTTTTTATGTTTATTGTGATCTGAGAGCTATCTAGGATATTGCCGCAATATTCATTTAAAACCTATACATATTTGCCTTATTTTGTCTTTTATGCTTCTCAAATATATCCTTCTGATTACCAACTGTTATACTCAAGTATATATAATCATTTACCACTTCTAGGATGTCGTTTCCTAGGATCCATCCTTCATTTCTTCCTTCTACAAATATCATTATTTTGCACTTTCCCCTACTAAATTATTTACTCTCCATTCTTCCCCATACTGTACATCGCATTCAGAAGTCTCTGCAAACCCTCTGCTGTTTTACTAACCAGAACTATGTCGTCTGCAAATCCCAGGGTTGTCAATATGCGATCTCCAACCATGACTCCTGCCTTGACCTTCCATATTTACTCTCTCCTAAAGTTCTTCAATGAAGAAGCTGAACAAGCTAGGAGACATGGTACACCCTTGTCTAACCCCGATGTCATTCACCATCCAACCTGTTTCTATGTCTTTCAGATTGAGTTTGACTTTGTTATTTTCATATAGTTTTTGTACCACATTTAGAATATTTTCATCCATCCCCAATTTCGTTCTATCAACTCGACCAAAGGCTTTCTCTATATCGAGAAAGTAGACATATAGCACACCCTCTTGTTTTCTTACCGCCTCTATTACATTCCGTAGTAAATAGAGATTGTCTATTGATCTTCTTCCTCCAGTCCTAAATCCATTTTGCTCATCTCCAAGTATCCCCTCACGTTCATCCCGCCCCTTCAGTTTCTTTGTCATGATAATACCAAACGACTTTCCTATCACACTCATTATGGCTACTGGCATGTAGCTATCTACCAGTTTTCTGTCTTTACCACCTTTGTGCATCAAATTCATCTTACTTTTCTTCCAAGTCTCAGGCACCCATCCTTTCACTAGCATATCATTAAATAAGGTTGTCAGTAATTCCTTCATCATTTCTCCCCCATATTTCAGAAATTCCCCCTCTATCCTTTCTTCATCCATTGCCTTATGATTTTTTAACATTTTCAACCCATAAACTATGTCTTCCCTGTTGGTTCCTATACGTTCGTCCTTTAATTCCTGTATTGCATACTGAAGTTCCTCATTAGCTCCGATTTCTTCCTATCCCTCCCGTGTCCAAATGATTCTTCCCCAATATTCTTCAATTTGCATCATTATTTTTTCCTCACCCTCGCATTCTCCTTCTGTTGTCTTCATTATTACTTTGCCCTCACTTTCACCTCCTTCTAGGGCCCTCCTCAGATATCTCCACTGCTCTCTTTTTCGGTCATTTACACCTAAATTGCTTCACTGTCTTATTTTTTTCCTCTTCCTCCTTGATCTTTGCATCCCAGATTACTTGTGTAACTTTTTGCTTTTGCTTCCTATATTCTAACTCCATCCTTTCCTCTTGTTCTGCCTCAACCCTCTTCCCCCTCTCTTTCTACTTTGGCTTAGTTGATTGTTCATCTTTCTCCTAGTTAAGTACTCTTTCTCCACTTCTTTGTTCTACCACCCCTTGCTCGACCTTTTCCTTCCTGTTCGGATCCATTTTTTCCCAACCTTTTGCATCGCCACCTCTTCTATTTTTCCTTCTAACTGCGCATAATTTACCCTCATATCCTCCGAGATTATTATTCCTGCCAATGCTTCTTCCATCTCATTTTCATATGTTCCCCAATCCGCTCCTTTTCTCTTCCATATATTTCTCCGCTTTCCTTTTTTTCATTTTCCATACCAGATCCCATTTTACTTTCACTATTATAGATTTATGCTCTGTTTGGATCCCTATTTCCTGATTCACATCAATACATATGCCTTCATCTATCTTGCCACACTTTCTGTTCATTATAGCTAAATCAATTGCACTCATCTTCTCTCCTCGTTGCAAGGTTGGGATTCCTTGTATTTCTATATTCTTCAAAATTACATCGCTTTCAATTATCCATCGATACACCCTTCTTCCATTGCCGTTCACTTCTTCATCCAGTAGGCACACATGAATATTAAAATCCCCTATCACTAACCATTTTTGTCTCTATTTCGGGTGTCAGGCTCCTTAATTCTTCTATTAGCCATTCGCTCTTCCTCCGGTTGGTACTTTCCACATAATTGTACACTATTGTCACCACTAGGTTTGTTCTGCCCCTAGTGATCTTGTATGTCTGTAGCCTTCCTTCCAATCCTCTCTGTATTGCTTTTTTATTCCGCTCCACCTCTCTGACACCATATAGCCCTCTTTAGCTGGTATACCTACTCCATTGTATCCACCCTCCTCCTAAGTCCTACCTTTTCCCTTCAGATGATAGCTACCACCAATTTCCATTTGTTCTTCAATAACCCTCATATCTGCTAATGCCATTATCTCTATCCCTGCTCTTTCGCATCCCCTTACAATCGCTTCTCTCTTGCCTAGGACCATTCCTTGGCAGTTCAAGAATCCTACCTTTACTCTCTTGTATCCGCTTTCCTCTCTCCTCTTCTTTGCATTTGTCCAGGGCCACTTTGGCCTTCTATCCTATCTATCATTACACTTGACCTGCTCCACTTGCCTCAGTGCCCAAATCCACCTTTTTATTTCTTTCACTAGTTCACTGGTCCCCGTATCTTGGAGGTGGACTTCATCTCTCCTTAACCAGTACTCCCATTTCTTCATATCTTCTTCCAATTCAATAGTATTTCCTCCTTCCTCAATTGTCATCATCCTTATTCTCCTGTTTAACTCTCTCCTCCTCTTTTCATAGTTAAATCCTCCACACCACCTTGGCGTTATCGGAACCACAGCTACCTTTACTCCAGGGTGCCTAGCCTTCACTTCTCTTATGAGTCCCCCGATAGCTTTCATGTATCATGTAGCGCTCCTTTTCATAAGCCCATTCTCACTTGCTTGTATCACCATCCAATCTCTTTCTGCCATTTCATTGCATGCATTTTCAGTTTCTTTTTTTAATATCCACTATGTTTTTTCCTTGCATAGCAACAACATCTACCTTCATAGAGAACCCCTTCAAACCATGTGTGTAAGTTCTTCACTATACTGTCTCCAAATATCCGCAATTTGCTACTGTTCGACCTATCTTGCTGTCTATTAGCCCTCTCCTCTGTTTGTTCTTGCCGACTTATCCTCTCCTCTTCATGGCGGTTCTCTCTCACTTCAGCCACAGCATCCGACTTTCTCTGTCCCTTAACCCTTCAGTTGCTCCCGCCTCTCGTTCTACTCTCTTACTTCCCACCTCTTCTCCCTTTCTTTCCACTTCTCGCTCATTTTTTCTATGTCCTTCCTGTCTGGCCGTCCTCTTTTATTTGCCCTCCCCATTCACTTGTTCCTCTCGTCCTTCTTTCTTCTATATCCTTTCTCTCATCCTTTTATCCTGTTTCACTCCATGATCTATAACTGTATCCTATTTTTTGTACCTTTGGCTGGCTCTCTTGCTTCACTGCCCAATGCTTCTCTCTCCATGTGCTTTCACATATGCATGTTCCTCCTCTATCTGTGCTTTTTCTTGCTCCATCAGCATCCTTTCACTCCCATCTAATTCTTCTGCCAGTCGTATGTTTGCTCGTTCTACCAGTTCAACCCTATTCTTCCACGTCTTGTTTTCCTCTATAAGTTTTCCCATAGTTTTCCTTAGGTATATTACTTCTTCTTCTAGTTTCTTGTATTACTTGCACCTCTTGCATATGAATATGCTCTCTTCTAGTTCCTTCAGTCTAACTTTATCTTTGGTGTAGACCTACATTTCACAATTCCCACACATTATAGACCTCTCTTCCGCTTCATGCACTATCACTATATTCCTATCCTTCACCTGACTGTACGTTTTCTCCACTGTGATCCTTCGTACCTTTCCTCCCCTATCTAATTCCTCACTCAGGCAGAAAACGCAACATCCAAATCATCCCCTCCACCACATCACCAGACAATCCACCAATCACCGACACAAAAAACAGACCATTTTCGATTACAATAACTACACCGCCAACTCAGATACAGACCCTAACACAACAACAGAACACACAATCAAGCAAAACATGAAAACAATCCACTCTCAGATCACACAACAATACTTGACACACAGAAGCCACAACAAAATATTAAGTACACCACCTCCAACCATACTCAACTCAGCACAAACACTCATAAAGCAGATGAGAACACTAGCACGGACACGAACCAACAAATCACCACTCCTGACATCATACATGCACAAAATATATCCTATTTCCCATACAACATAAAACTGCCCCAAATACTTAAAACAGAAACATGGCACCACACATGGCTTTGACTGCCCATGGATACACACAGACCTGGGCTCGGTGGTGTCTGGGAGAGACCCGATTGAGAGATTCTACCCAAATAATTTACCAACAGGCCATTTAAATAGTTTATAGCCATGAAACGCAAGTCAAGAGATAATCGGGCGTAATTGGTATGGCTTCTTTGTGGTGCTCGGTACTCAATACATATAATAGAATAAGGGATTAATGGTTTTGAATTTCTTGGATAATTCAAAGTTGGGGCCTTGACAAAACTTCGTCCCACTAACAGAGACGCAAGTGTATATTTAATCCAATATAAAGATTGCGATAAATCCTACATTGTGAGTCTGGTCACTTTAGTAAGAGGCTTAAAAAACACGGTGTAGATATTAGGAGAGATTGTTTCCTCCGGCCTTTTCGTCCATATGCAAAACTGTGATCAGAGAAGTAAATAAAACCAAACCATATTATATATAATTCTAACAATTATATAGAAAGATGGATTGATGAATCAATTATTATTGGCAAGGGTGATAACTCTAATATTTCGGAAGAACAATATAAATTTAACAAATATATTTCATCATAAACCGCTAAAATCTGTCAATCCTTAGAACTAGAAGTTTCCTTCCGTTCCATATATAAATATATATATATATATATATATATATATATATATATATATATATATATATATATATATATATATATATATATATATATATATATATATATATATATATATATATGAGAAACTCACAAGGTAGCGCGTGAGTAGAGTAATAAATGCAAAAAATCCCACAGGAAAATGAAAGGCGGATTCCAAGTACTTTCGAACTTGTTCAGTTCATTCTCAAGGAATAACGATTTTTTTTACAAAGGTGGTATATATATATATATATATATATATATATATATATATATATATATATATATATATATATATATATATATATATATATATATATATATGAGAAACAACAGAGTAATTCCCCGCCCATGTACAACGAAAGGACACAAAATAGAAAAATATTATCAAAGACGGGTTTAGATACCGGATATGAAGTATAAAACCAAATAGATAAGGTCTACTTCCGGAAATTCCAACTGTGAGCACAGAATGTAGACATTTAGGTCACTAAGATAAATACATACACACATAATTGTGAAAACATAAAAAATAACGAGAGAAACAGAACTAAATTAATAAATCAAAGGGCTAAGATTTAAAATGCATAATTTCGTTATAAATAAGCCTTTTAATAACATAGTCCAGTTTAAAGAGACCGGGGGATATATTCAAATTATCTGAAAACAGTAACTCTATCAATTGGAATTCGGCTAAATTTATTTACAAATCTGATGACTTTGTTCAAAGAAATATTGTCTAATGCTCATTCATTAATTCCTCGCCCAATTTTAATATATCCCCCGTTCTTTTTTAACTAGACCCTGTTATTAAAAGGTTTATTCATAACGAAATTGTTCATTTTTAATCTTAGCCATTTGATTTATTAATTTAGTTCTGTTTCTCTCGTTAATTTTTATGTATTCACAATTAGGTGTGTATGTATTTATCTTAGTGACCTAAATGTCTACATTCTGTGCTTACAGTTGGAATTTCTGGAAGTAGACCTTATCTATTTGGTTTTATACTTCATATCCGGTATCTAAACCCGTCTTTGATAATATTTTTCTATTTTGTGTCCTCTCGTTGTACATGGGCGGGCATTACTCTGTTGTTTCTCATATATATATACTACCTTTGTCAAATCTTTCGTTATTCCTTGAGAATGAATTGAATAATTTCGAAAGTACTTGGAATCCGCCATTCATTTTCCCAGGTGAGTTTTTGCATATATATATTGTGAGGGTATGGAACGTACATACTCGCATGCCGCCAGACAATCGTGGGAACGAAAGGAATTTGTTGTTTGAGTTGACCTTCGTCTCCTCTCACCCCCACCCCAACCCTTTCCCCAACTGGCGACAGGAAGTCTGACGAAAGAAGGCCTATCTCTCAGATAAGCCTAAATTCTATTTGCCTTCTTTATGAAACCATGGATATTGTCCATAAGGCGCTGCGATAAGCGAATTGTCGTGAATGGAATATCTCTCTCGATTTCCCACAATCCTCGGTATAAATAATAACGCCGTTCATCCCTCTATAGCAGTGTCCCAAACCTACTCGCGTAATCCTCACGTTGAACGAAAGTCGTTGCCGTAACGTATCGACTGTCAACGCGCCGCCGAGATAACTTGGTCGCTGTCTCAAAGTGTTCCTGGAAGTAAATCCCACCCCGCAGAGTCTGTGACTAGAATAAAACGCTCTGTTGCTCAACGTAACTTGAGAAAGAAAAGGAACATCCAAATAGTTACTGGAAGTTACTATTTGTTAGTGTCACATCCAGTTAGGAGTGAACTAACCGGAACTGCAGCCAGCAGCCCCGAACCCGTCGTCTTATCCCCCCTCTCCCCGAGAACTCATGTTAACACCACCCGAACCACCCCGTCTGGACCTGAGTAGTCATCTCTCCAATCCATCACAATTAATGGTAATCTGTAAACCCAGTGTCCCTCTATTCTTAAATTACCTATTTAATTAACAGTGATTGATACTCCCATTGAGTCATTATAAATCTGGGCGCTTAACGTCAGTGTTTAATATTTAATCCTTAATTTTGCCCGTTTAATTATTGCTAATTATTATATCTGTGTAAAGTGAAGTTTATTTTTTGAACGTGTGTTTATTTGTGGCTCCTCCCTTTTGACGTACCCTTGGCAAGACTTTAATTAAGAATCCCTTCGGCACAACCCGCCTCTAACCAGCTTTCGCACGTTCAGTAGGAATTAAAGCCTATATATATATATATATATATATATATATATATATATATATATATATATATATATATATATATATATATATATAATCGTAGATTGAGTTATAGGGTCAATACCATCGACTTAAACAAAAGAGGTGTGTCCAGATCAAGGACTAGAATAATTATTGGACCAGACTATGAGCAATTCTACGACATATATAAAAGTGGTGTCAGCTTTAAGGGGTTAAATTTTGAGGAAGCGAACTCATATAACCTAAAACTTGCCAACGTCCAAGGAAGCCCAAATAAACTAACATAAATTTTAATAATTAGAGTCTATTCCCCGAAGGAATATAAATTATAACCATTAATAACCCTTTCCAGATAGCAAAAACAAAGCTAGGAAAATATTCGTTATTTTGGGGATTAGTTATTAGATTGTATCGGTTAGGAACAATCGCAACTTCTGATTCTCTTACCAGGTGCGTAAGTTCTTTCGTGAGTCACCAGTTGCGTCAGCAATGCATCAATGGCTTCACAATCGTTCGAAGTTTTCGTCAAGCAAGCACAAGCTCTCGGTCTCATAGGACAGGAACTAAAGGAATTAGTCAAAAGCGAACGGTGAGAGGAAAGAGCACGTGAAATGGAAGTAAGAAAAGATGAGTTAGTTTCGGAAGAAAGGAGAAGAAAAGAAGTGTTAGAAATAAAAGTAAGAAAAGAAGAGTTAGAATTGGAAGAAAGGAGAAGAAAAGAAGTGTTAGAAATGGAAGAAAGGAGAAGAAAAGAAGAGTTAGAATTTGAAGAAAGAGAAAGGATTTGAAAACATGAAAGGGAATTAAGCAGAGACCAAGTTGAAGTCAGTTCTGTTGGATCCCGTGATCATCAACCCCAGGCCCCCGCTATGAAGCTTCCCCAATATAAAGACGAAGAAGAATTGTGCTCATACTTAACACATTTTGAAAAGATCTTCGAGGTAAACGGATGGGCTTTAGAATCCGAAGGAGTGAGTAGATTGCCCCCATTGCTCAGTCCGCGCTTAAGAAAAATTTTCATCTCGTTACCACACGAAGCTATAATAGACTATAGGACCTTTAAGGCCGAATTGGTATCCGCCTTCAACTTGAACCCTCAGTTCTACCGCGCTAAGTTTAGATCGGCTAAAATCCAGCCCGGTCAAACTTACTGACATTTTGGATATATCCTGAAGCGAAACCTCCAGTTCTGGTTAGAATCCTCCAAAGTCGAATCGGAGTATGAGGCCCTGATTGACTTTATGTTAAAAGACCAGCTATTGTCCACCCTTCCCCAGGAGATCCGAGCATTCGTGCAAGAACGCCGAGCGTCTACCTTTCAAGAATGCCTCGAGGAAGCTGATCTCCATGCGACAAATCATCGCCTATACCCACAGGATACCAGGAAGAATAGTCCCCCGTCCCCGAAGAATAAATTTAGTCAATGGAAGTCCCAACAAAGGAAACACCCTCCATTGATAAAGACCACAGCCCCGTTCAGGCCAAAGAATAAGCCTTTTATAGCC
Organism: Ceratothoa steindachneri; assembly: GCA_963969495.1. Taxonomy (NCBI): domain Eukaryota; kingdom Metazoa; phylum Arthropoda; class Malacostraca; order Isopoda; family Cymothoidae; genus Ceratothoa; species Ceratothoa steindachneri. The sequence goes on from OZ018318.1 coordinate 166,345,024, forward strand.
CACGAAGACAGAAAACCCCCAGTCTTCAATACCCCCTACAATAACCAGCACCAGAATAAGCAGGTTATATGCCACTCCTGCAATTTCCCCGGCCATTATAAGTCCCAATGTGTACAAAATTCCAGCCTACGTCCCACCCAGAGCCAACAAGTCCACCAAGTAACTGCTACCCTTTTCCCGGAACAGCCGGCCGCGCTTACGTAATACCCTCGTCTCCATCCCCACAGGAATTTCAAGTGAACTTCCTGTTCAACAAGAGTTCCCCCGGAGGACTAAATTTCGAAACTGGCTCGATCAATGGCTGTAAAGTGTCCACCCTCGTCAGAGACACAGGGTGCACATGCATTGTGGTGTCAGACAAATTGCTCCACCCTGTCGACCCCCAACATAAGAAGTACGCAATTGTACACGACTTCTTGGGTCGAGAAAATAGATTCCCGGTAATCCGCTGCCATGTACAGTGTAAATATTTCACTGGTTGGGCTGACGTAGTGGCAGCCCCCATCAAATTTTGCTCGGTACTCATTGGCCAGAGCGCACTACTCTCCTCGAGTGAAGTGACTCAAGCTGTCGTCACTCGAGCGCAAGCTAGCCGCGAGGCCTCTCCCCCAACACGCCTTTCCACGCCAGAGGCTCCTTTAGAGGTCCCAACAAGTAATGCACAATTCCTCAGAGCTCAGCAGAGCTGCCCTTTACTTTAATCCCTTTGGGAAAAGGCCCGAAAGAACGAAGAGGTGATCGTTCGAGGGAACCGTCCCATAAGGTATATCATTAACGACTCCCTTCTGTTTCGCACTTCGCGAGATGAGTCGGACCCACCTTCCAAGGTCATGTGTATTCCGCGCACACATGTAGACCAAATCTGCGAGTAGCACATGAAAGTCCCATGGCCGGTCATTTCGGTCATAACAAGACTTCTCAGCGAGTATTTAAATACTTTTTTTAGCCCGGTAGCCAAAGATATTGCAGAATTCTGCAAAACGTGCGATTTGTGCCAGAAAACCCCTGCAAAAGGTCGAATAGCCCCAGCTCCCCTGCAAAGAGCCCCAGTCATTTCGGAGCCCTTCTCGAGAGTCGCCATCGACCTCATCGGACCAATTCACCCTCCTTCCGCCGAAGGTCATACGCATGTACTAACATTGATAGACCTCTATACCCGATTCCCAGACGCTGTCGCTCTAAAAAGGATCGATAGTATCTCTTGCTCTGAAGCCCTTATTTCCATTTTTTCTAGAGTAGGATTGCCCAAAGAAATCTTGTCAGATAGAGGCCGCCAGTTTACCTCTGAGCTCATGGAACACGTGAACACCCTGCTCCAAATCAAACCTATTTTTACCACCCCCTTCCATCCGAGCACGAACGGCATGTGCGAAAAGTTCCATGCGACCTTGAAAAGCGTCATCAAAAAGCTTTGCATGGAACAACCCCAAGAATGGCACCGATATTTGCCAGTTGCGTTATTCGAATGCCGCGAAATTCCCCGTAGGACCATCGGATTTTTCCCATTTTAGCTCCTGTACGGGAGAAACGTGCGAGGGCCCCTCAGTATTTTTAAGGAGTTTTGGACAAATTCCCGTTTGTGTCCAGAATTAAGGAACATTTATTCCTTCGTCCTCGAACTAAGGGAAAGATTAAAAAGGTGTTCTGACATAACAGTCAGAAATTCCGAAATTAATATGGAAAAGTATCGGACATACTTTGATCTAAAGGCCAAACACAGAAAACTGAAGCCCGGAGATGAAGTTCCCTGTCCTTTTCAACGAGTTGGGCAGGGGGTCTGTAAAGCACCAGGGTCCTGTATCTGACAGGACCTATATCTAGGTCAAATCCTAGCAGCTCGTGGTCGGATACAATGTTGCAGTTCGTCGATTTAAGTGTATCCTTAACATGCAACATTGCACCGCCACCCTCTCTGTCTGACCTATCTTTTTGGAAGAGTTTGTAACCGAGAATCGTGAATTCACCTTCAAAATCTCGGTTTGAGGTTTTTACCCACGACTCCGTTATGGCTACCATTTCAGGTTCTTCCGTCGCTACGAAGCCACGAAGTTCAAGAAACTTGTTCCTGATCGACCTCGCATTAAACATAAGAAGTTTCAGGGAGTCTCCGAATGTAAGACTCCTTACGCTCTTCCGTTTTCCGGCTTATTTGTTTGTGAGGGGGCAAAAGAGGGAGAGAGGAAGAGAGAGAGAGAGAGTCACAAGGAGTCACAAGGAATAGTAGTACCCGACATTACTGACCATACCGTGGAGTTACTATTTGGGGAAAGCCTTAACCTATTACATAAGAGAAAGTATAGCATAGATGAAAGTTCTCTCCGCCCATCTCTCCCACCCGCATTTGCGGGCCAGAAAGCTGAAACGATACTTGAATGTGCTGAAAAAGAAAACACAAAGAGGAAATTTTTATAGACAAAGTTGAAACCTATCTACTTTACTCAGATCTATAATTTATACTAAGGTGTACCATCTAAGTCATAGTGTGGATTATCTTGTCAAGTCGAGATTTGAACAGTTCGACTGACGAACTGTTCACCAATTCTGTCGGTAGACGATTCCACGTTCCGCAGATTTTATACGAGAAGTTTCCGCAAATGCTAGTATGGAATTGCGGTAATTCCAGTTTATAACCGTGGTTACGTGTAGCATTTGCGTTTAACGTAAACAGCCCCTCCTGTGATCTACGTGTTCAACTCCTCGTATTATCTTAAAGGTTTCAATCAGTTGACCTCTTAACTTGCGCGTCTACAAGGAGAACATCCCCAGATCTCGTAGCCTATGCTGATAACTTCTATGTTTAAGGGAGGGGATCAATTTTGTGGCTCTGGTCTGTACCCTTTCTAGCCGTTCAATATCCTTCCTCAGGGTTGGGGACCAGAATTGTACGACTAGAGAGTTGTACAAGGCGAAAACAATCTGCTTATTTCGGAAGCGAAAATGCCTCTTTATGTACCCCAGCATTCGCTGGGCCCTCTTTTACACCTGGAGGCACTGCTTGGAAAACTTTAGATCACTGCTGATTAGCACGCCTAAATCTTTCTCAAGGTCAGTGGTATCTAGTTGTTTGCCTAGAAAGAAGTAGTCTTCCCGAGGGTTAGCATTAGCCGATGTGCATTACCCTGCACTTGTCAAGGTTAAATGGCATCTGCCACCTTTCTGACCACTCGCCTATCCTGAGAAGGCTATTTTGCAGGCGTTCCACTCCTTCTCGTGAGCTCACACTACCTCCTAGCTTGCTATCGTCGGTGAACTTGGCTATCGAGCATATTAGTCCTTCGTCTATGTCATTGATGTAGACGATGAACAATAGAGGTCCAAGCATTGAGCCCTGAAGCACCCCGCTACTGACTGGCGTCCATTGCGAGACTATCCGTTAATCTTTACTCGTTTCCTCCGTTCCGAGAGAGAGAGCTACAAGGAGCTACAAGGAGCTACAAGGACAGGAAGTACCCTAGGAGACTCTAGGGTCCATTTAGAGAGGGAAACTTTGGGCTAACAGTTGAGCAGGCACAGTTCTGCACAACGACTTAAGTGCTCAAACGGCCACTTTTCAAGACTTTGTCCAGTCTGGACTTGAACTGATCAACAGAAATGCTGTCGACAACTTCCACTGGAAGTGCGATCCAGCTACCGCAGATGCTGTATGTGAAAAATTTACCATACAAATCACGGTGGTAACGCATCAGTTCAAGTTTGTAGCTTTTATTTCTCGTTCTGCCCTCACTAAGTTGCAAAATATCCGTGTAGTCTACATTATAGAAGCCTCGAAGTATATTAAACATTTAGATAAGCTGACCACGCAGTCTCCGGGTTTCCAACGAGAACAGATCTAATTCCATTAATCTATCATCGTAACTTTTGTGTCTGATAGAGGGAATCAGTTTGGTTGCCCTGGCTTGCACACGTTCCAATTTCGCAATATCCTTTCGAAACTAAGGACTGCAAAATTGTACGGCATACTTCAGGTGCGGTCGGACAAGTCAATTGTACAAACAGAGTGCTATCTCCTTGTTCCGATATCCAAACTGTCGCTTTATATAACCTAGCATCCTTTGGGTCTTTTTCTCCGCCTCAATGCACTGTTTCGAGAACTTGAGGTCACTAGTGATTGTTACACCCAAGTTCTTCTCAGTGACGGTGGATTCAATAGCAGTGCCCTTAAGGATATACTGAGATTGGTGATTTCGGTGGCCGATATGCATCACTTTGCATTTGTTCACGTTAAATGACATTTGTCACGTGTCCGACCTCTCCCCAATCTTCCAAAGATCTTCTTGAAGGCAGGCAGTATTTTCTTCCTTTGCGACATTCATGCCAAGCTTGGTATCATCGGCAAATTTAAAAGTCTTCTCAACCATGTCACCGTCCATGTCGTTGACGTAGATGATGAATAGTAGTGGTCATAGGACAGAACCTTGAGAAACATCGCTAGTAACGGGCACCCACTCAGAAGCCTGTCCATTCAACACTACCCGTTGCCGTCTGCCGTGTAGCCAGTTCTCTATCCAACTTGCTACATTTCCGTCTACGCCCAGCGCATGCACTTTCCGAAGGAGACGGCGGTGTGGTGCCTTATCGAAGGCTTTTTGAAAGTCTAAGTAGACCACGTCCACCATCTTATCCCGGTCGTGCTCACTAAAAACGAAGTGGAAGAATTCCACAAGATTCGTTAGGCATGAGCAGTGCCTTCGGAACCCATGACGGAAACTCCCCAATCGCAAGTTTGACTCTAAATATGACGTCATTTTGTCCACCAAGATGCTTTCCATGATTTTACCGACTAAGAGGTTAATCTAATAGGTCAGTAGTTCGACGGCTGCCTAGGGTCTCCCTTTTTGAGGATAGGAGTTACCTCCGCTTCACGCCAGTCTCTAGGAACGCATCCGGTCCGGATTGAGATGTTGAAGATTATACTCAAATGTAGTAACACTTCATCGCGCACTTCTTTCAACACTTTAGGTAGAATCCTGTCCGGGCCAGGGGACTTATTCGTCTTTAGATCAGTGATCTTTTTTTTCTCTTTCTCCTTGAGTAAAGTCCATTTCCTCCAACTTCTTACGCAAGTAGATATTTGTGGGCTGGGGGATGGGATCACTCTCTTCAGTAAACACTAAAGAGAAGTAGTCGTTGAGGAGGTTAGCATTTCCTGCATCTGAGTGCTTTAATGCCCCCTCCTCGTTTATTAAAGGGCCAATCGTGCGATGGAATGGCTTACGGCTGTTTACATAACCAAAGAACTCCTTGGGATTCTTCTTGCAATGTCTCGCCACTCGGAGCTCTTCGGCACGCTTGCCGCCCTTATGCTGGATTTCACTCTCCTAGCCAGCCTACGGTCCTTGTCAAAGTCACCAGAGATCTTTGACTGCCGGTACACCGTTCTTTTCTCCCTCCGCAGGTGACCAATTTATCGATTAAACTGCTTTGGTTGAACGGAAGACCGACGAAGTCTTATCAAAGGGATGAATCGTGATTGAAAAATCATGAACGTAGTTTTGAATCTATTCCACGAATCTTCAACATCCACGCACACATCTAGCCTTGCATCACTCAATCCAGCACGAAGACCTGCAAAGTTTGCTCTTCTCAAATCAAGGTTCCTCGATTTACCAGTTGCAGCCTCTACCTTGTGGACCATGACTATTATAAATCAGACTAGTCTGTGATCACTGCCACCGAGCTCTTCGCCTACAGAGATATCATCAACGATGTCATCCTCAGAGGTGAAAACCAGGTGGAGAGTATTATTGCCTCTCATCTTCTCTCTCACACATTGAATCAGGAACTCGTTTTTCGCGAACTCCAGGACTAGTGCGTTCTCGCCACAGGGTTATCTGGTTTCCCAGTCAACTTGGGTATTGGAATCATCCATGGCGATACACACACTGTCTTGAACAAGTTCACCCAGTAGCCAGGACAGATCCCTGTCCTTTTCAACGAGTTGCGTAGGGAATCTGTAAAGCACTAGGGTCCTGTATCTGACAGGACCTATATTTAGGTCATCTCCTAGTAGCTCGTGGTCGGATATAATGATGCAGTTCGTCGATTTAAGTGTATCCTTGACATGCAACATCGAACCGCCACCCTCTCTGTCTAGCCTATCTTTTTGGAAGAGTTGGTAACCGGGTATCGTGAATTCACCTTCAAAATCTCAGTTTGAGATTTATACCCAAGACCCCGTTATGGCTACCATTTCAGGTTCTTCCGTCGCTACGAGGCTACGAAGTTCAAGAAACTTGTTCCTTATCGACCTCGCATTAAATAGAACTTTCAGGGAGTCTCCGAATGTAGGACTCCCTACGCTCTTTCGTTTCCCGGCTTATTTGTTTAAGAGGGGGCACCACTCTTTGCGACCTCTGAGAAGGACGTTCCAGGAGTGACACGGGCGTATTAGCGTACTTCCGCCCTCTCTCTGGGCCGGACACTCCTTTGGGTCCGCTCCACGACATCCTGTACCATGTTACAGAGTAAGGCCCTTCCTTTAAAGAAAGATGCACTCCATCCCTTTGGTATAGATCTTTTCTACCATAAAAGGTGCGGTAAGGGTCGACAAAAAACCCTCCGCCCTCCGTACACAAATCTGACAGGCGTCGGTTCAAGGAGATGTTCCTCGAGTGAGCTATCCCGATTGGACCTCTTATTGGGAGCATCCCGACCACAACACGTCTGCGGGTTTTTAACTTACAACGTCAACGGCTCCCATAACCGTCTGTATAATCTTTCCTTCAGGAACTAACTTACCTCCTTTGAGGTTGAGTTCGTTGCCGCTTATCATCAGGGCAACGACTGAGTTCTCAGAAATCTGAGATTTCTCCACCTCTACCCTGATTCGTTGGTTTCCCCGTCCTGGAGGGCAGGTTACCTTCACACTGGTGCGAAGGCGGGTCGCTAACAATAGTTGCTGACCCCGTGCTTGAGAGTCGCCAATAAGGTTGACTCTCGCACATTCGGCTGCAGAGGAAAGAGTTTTTCCTTTCGGAACAGACTTGTCCGTTTCCTCTTTAATCTCAATATTTTCCTTCTTTTTATTTTTCTCCTATCTTACTCCGGTTTCACTTCTGTTTCTACTTTCCCTTCTTCAGTTTCTACTTTCTCTTGTTTTTTCTTTCCTTTCTTCCTCTTTCTCTTCTTCTTTTTGGCCCGTTGAGCCAGTCCCGCAGCAGCTGCCTCCAGCTCTGGGACGTCTGAAGGCTGGCGTGGCACTGCTGATTCAGTGCTCGCCTCTTAAGTGAGGGTCTCGTCGGCGGATCCACCCACGTCGGTGGGAGATACATCATGAGCCGACTGGACCTCTAGTCTTGAGGACAACTGGACGATCATTTTCCTCGATATGGCGAAGCTGACGCGCGTGTTCAGAATCTAGGTTCTGCAGCTTCATCTTCAGTTCTTTAAATTTTTGATCAGATGATCCATATATCTTGCGCTTCTCCTTTAAGGGCACAGTCAGCGCAGATACTTGCCAGATGGCATTTGAAGTAATACCTCTCAAGGAAGTCCTCGCACCACTTGTCCTTTTAGCACACTGAATATGTGTATTTAAGAGCAGCCGGTCATTTCTTTCCAGTCATGCTGAACACTTTATATCTCTGAATACTCTGTAATTACTCAATAAAAAGAAGGGGGTTGGTGAGTTCGTCCTGAGTGAGTCGCTCCCGCCTATCCATCGGAGACGTTTCGGATCTTTCAGAAGGCACGCTCCTTTTACTTCTGTTTGCCCGACCGATCGTTCAAGACCGTTGTGCCATGGCTCCCAACCAAGCAGCACTGACAGCCTCAGAAGGGGGCTATCGATTTCGCACCAGGTGAACAGCGGAACATGCCTCGTACTAAACTCCTACTAGTACCCTTTAGGGCAGCCAGGATCTCGGCTTAGGGTTCAATGGATATCCCGCCACACCAAGAGACTCGACCCAAGGCTCTGTGGCAACCAACCTGGAAACAAGGCCTGTCACCTCGAACAGTTGCTACCAGAGGCACCCTTCAACGGTTACTGGGAATGGTCAGTAATTACGAGCCAGGAAAGGGGTTAACGGGGCACTTACCCTAATCCCATTCATCGCGCCCCAGCGCCTAGGATCCCTCTTGTCCTAGTCTCTCGCAGCCAGTGAGCGCCGATTGGCGTTATTTTTAGAGGTTCCAAAGCCTCTCTTCTGACGCATGAGGTAGCTGTCAGGTCCTTAAATTTAGATAGATGTAGGATAAAGCTGAAAGGATAGTAGTAGGGTTGTTTTTTTTTAATCAGTCGAAGGGGTAGAGAAAACAGTAACAGAATACAGGATAGAAGAGTAGAAGATGGACTCACTTTGTCTGGAACCTTATTCCCCACCAATTTGACAAGGGTAGCCCTACCAGGGGTACCATAAAGGTTACCCCCGACGACACATCTCGAAAGATCTATGGTACACGCAAGCTCTCTCCCCATGACAAGGGGGCATCTCGAAAGAGAGAGAGAGAGAGAGAGAGAGATAAGTTAAGGATGAATCCGATAATGAGACAGGTAACAGTTCTCATTTAATCATAACTACGTTTCGGGTACCTTACCCATCATCTGGTTCTATAAAATGGATAGAGTTAGAACATAATAGCTATGATCCCAATAAATTATAATTGTGATCAAAATAAAGGACAATTGAAATTGATACTGTAAAATATGAGCGGGCTTACACTGAGAAAACAATGAAACGAAAACATTAATTAATTAGGTTATGTAAGGAATTTTGAAATTATGGATTGCTTAAACATAAATAAGTTAACCTTTAGCGAAGAGGAAAAACGTAGAACTGGAGGAGAGATTTTGTATGCAACGTCATAGGATCGGTAGGTTGTAAACTTTTTAAAAGGATTTATGTGATTAGGGCGGGGAAGCAGTAGAATCAGTATTGAGACAGGTGTTTAATTTTTTTTTATGAACAGTGATTCAAGAATACGAAGGAAGGTGGATCTTCGGAATGTCCTAAAATTCCAAAGTTTAGGTAGGAAATATCAATCTTGCATTGAATGAAGTGACCACGGATGGGGGACATCTCTTTATTAGTGAGAACGGAGCCAGTACGCGGGCTTATGCCTAGGTGGGAACAGACTCGGTGGCACCTGGGGCAAATAAATCTATAAACAACCGAGCAGCTCATATCAAGGGGGGGGGATGAGGGTTCTGTCCTTGATTCGAAAAAAAATTCTAAATGAAAATTAATAAAGGAAACTTTTAAAGTTAGTGTGTGGGAAAATCTTTTCATAAGCTTATTGAATTTACGGCGTAAGTGAGAATTAAGGTGACCAATATCTGGAAGGAGACAATAGCGAAGATTCTTGGGAACAGTGGCAATTAGTTGAGGTGGATAGTATATTTTGTCCCAAAACTGACGAATACATTTCTGGATAAGGGAAAGCTGAAACCCATTCTTTTGGAAACAACATTTGAGGAAATCAAATTCTTTTTGTACGAGAAAATAGTCAGGTGATAATTGATATCCATGATGGAGGAGAGTTTAAATGTTGCTAATTTTGTATGTAATGTCACAGAAACTATAAAAAATGCATACTGAGGCCGGTAAATGAAGATTTTCGATAGACCGAAGTGGTGAAGTTGGTTGAAGTATGGGTTAGGAGGATATCTAGAAATGGGAGGTATCCTCCGAAACTAGTCTCGTAAATATATTCTATGATTCTCAATAACTCAAAACCTATTGAAGCCAAACTAATATTTTTTTTTGTAGGTTTTGAATCAGCACGTCAATAACTTGGATCTCTACAAGTTTGTTGTTTCAAAACGCTATTAAAAATTCGAATTTTGCACTTTCTAGCTTTTTTTTTAGCAGTAATCGCAGTTTTGAGTTGCAATTAAAACACCAACCTTGCTCGTGGAAATAATAAAGGTTTCACAGACCAATTCTGCACCTGCATGTTTTAAAAAATGCTATAATACATATTATCAGCATGCCCTCTACTCTCACAATTTAGATATTCAGTTAAAACTCACGCCCATTTGCTTGAGGTTACTATAAAGTCTGTGGCTGCCACCCAAGTAGTCACGTTTGCCTGCCTGCCCTCTCCCTACCCACCCTTTTGCTCGTCTAGCCGCACTACTATGATGTCATGACGCTGACTTGCTTGCAACAAATACCACGCCACAATCCCTCATGCTCGGCCATGCACGCTAATGTAAACTCATGACGCTAACCTACCTGCAAGAAAGGTCATGCTGCAATCCCGCTTGCCCGGGTGCGCGCGCTACTGTGATGTCATGACGCTAGTCTTGAGGTGTGCCTTTTGCTTTCTGAAAAGAAGGAGTCATCAAACGCTACACTGCGAAGCATCGAAAGATCATCAACCGAGAAATGCTAAATAGCAAAACAACCATCATTTTCTGGAAGAGTGATCGACAATAACTGCGCATAGCTGAAGCTGTCACAATATGAAAGCGAAGACCACAAATCAACATCCATCTATAGACAGAAACAAGCTCGCCAATCACACGCACTCTTAATATCATAGCATAGACAGATAGAAATAAAGGGGTGAATATATATATATATATATATATATATATATATATATATATATATATATATATATATATATATATATATATATATATATATACGCGAGGGGGGGTCAATAAGTTTTGCGAATCGGTAGTGCAAAACAGAGGAAGGGGGATGGCTGTTTGTGGGGGTGTTAGGATAAGTTATGACAAGTCAGCACCTGCAGCCGCACGCTCCTGCCTTGTCTATTTAAGAAGCAGTATCTGATCGCAGATCATCAGTCACAAAATTTTCAACAATGGAGAAGGTTGAGCACTGCGCAGTGATCAGATTTTTGACCAAGGAAATCAAGAATGCAAAAGAGATCCATGACCACCGACACCGCCCCTTCCTATGCAACCATTGCTCACTAGAATAGGTAGTTCCGCCATGGTCGTGAGTCCCTTGAAGATAACCCCCGTCCAGGACGCCCGCCAGACGTGACCAACGAGGACAATGTGGCCCGTGTAGAGAGGATCATCCTCGAAAATCGACTGGTGAAGGTCGAAGAAATCGAGGGAGAACTTGGAATATCACATGGAAGTGTTATCAACATCATCCACGGCAATTTGGCCATGACCAAGGTCTCTGCCCGTTGGGTCCCTAGAAACCTCACGCGCTATGATTGACTTCAATGTAGTCAAAGTCCACAAGGCCAGAGTTGCACAAGCTGCCATGCACGAGTGCGGATTCGAGGAGCTCAACCATCCCCCCTACAGTCCAGATCTGGCCCCTAGTGACTACTTTTTATTCCGCCAGCTCAAAGCTGCACTGCGTGGACGCCGGTTTGGGGACGATGAAGATGTCCAGCTCGCCGTCCAGGAGTGGATTGAGCAGCAGTCGAGAGATTTCTGGTTGTCGGGAATTTAAAGCCTCAGGGACAAGTGGCGCAAGTGCATTGAAGTCGAGGGTAGTTATATTGAAAAATAATAAAACACTTTTCCTCATATCCCGTTTCCTTATATCAGAATTACAAAACTTATTGACTGCCCCACGTATATATATACGGTCCAGCCAAGGCAAAGCAAAACATCAGTCCCATTGTGGAAATGCCAATTGCACTTGTGTAGTGGCGGCCTATGAAAAAGATAATGTGCAGTTCCTCCGGAACCCAAGCCGCTCCGAACCATATTAACCGAAAATCAAACTAGAGCCATTCACCAGCGAATTTTACTTTAGGCGCGCATTGACTGGAGGGCATATGTGTCTTCCACTACGTCTTCAGCTCAAGTGTGGAAGGGAATTAAAAAAATGAAGGGTTGGTAGGCTGGTCACTGCCCCCCCCCCCTGGCATTGAGATGAATGGTTCTATCGATTGCGATCCCTCCAGCGTCGCCAATGTCAGCAGACTTGAGCGCTACCCAGCGTAGTTAATACTTGTCAAGCTCGGACTGACTGGCGAAGTCCTGTGTTTCTCAACCTGTGAACAAGAGCCCTAGAACACATTTTTAACCACTGCTGAGATACGTTTATCGCAGTATCGGTGCGCTCCCACGTTCCCGGGCCTGGAAAATATCCGGTACGACTTCCCCAAGTATCTCTATCCTCGTATGAATCAATGCAACTAAATATTTTAACTGGATTTGAATCTAGGAATTCTATCTTACTGCGTGGAGAACGGCGGTGGTCGTGTCATTTATGAACCGGGTAGAGACGGCTTGTCTCCTTCTCATTATAGGCCTATGTCACCACGTGATGCTATGGAATCCTCCGTCAGTTGTATGAGGAGGGATTGAGGAAACTTTTATCAGTTTATATCCTGAGTTTATTATTTTCTTGCAATTGCCGGGGGAGGGTTGGTAACACTTATTCTAATCTCTATGTTCGGGAGTAAGGTGTTCATCAGGGCAGTGTATTAAGTATTACTTTATTCTCTATTGCGATAAATAGCCTGGTATGTTTACCGCTTGAAGAGATGTCTGTAACCCTATTTATCGAGGACCTCGCTCTTTATTGCTAATCATAACACCCGGCATCCACCACCTCCAGTTGTCGGTTGATACTGTCCACCGCCAACCTCTTCGTAAAGGGTTCCGCTTCCCCCCCTCAAAATCGAAGGCCATGTAGTTTCATCGCAAGGAAGGGCAGCAAGGTAAAACCTCTTTTTTTCTATAGGAAAACCCCTTGGAATTCGTGTTAAAGATGCGTTCCTGGGGATGATCCTGGATCCCCAAATTACATGTTGTCCTCATCTCAGTGAACTGCGCCGGAGATGTCTTTGGAAGATTGACCTACTAAAGATACTTTCCCATACATTTTAGGGTGATGACAGGCTCAAGTTGTGGAGGTCATACATCTCACTCGTCTACTCTAGGTCAGAAGATGGCAGTGACGTGTATTTCTCGACCTCTCCTTCATATCTCCGTATGCTGGATCCTCCCTGCAACATCGTCCTTCGTCTATCCAATGGCGCTCTTCCTCTATATCGAGCATTTTATGCTGAGGGCGGCATTTTCCAGCTTCATCACCACCGCCTCCAGGTCTGTCTACGGTATATTTTCCGTATTAAACAGCTTCCTTGCTCAGGACTCTACAAGAGCTTCTTCTTTGTAGGGTTTGTCATCGCTTATGGTAGGTCTCCATCCGTACACCGGCCCTTGGGACTTCAAGTGGCAGAACACGTTTTTCGCGAAGGTCCACGCAACTCAGTTCTGCTCTTCTCTTTCCGGCCAGTCCACCGATGCACATTCAACTTGTTAAATATTTAAATATTTGCATGGCTCTCTTGTACGTGCACAAATCTCTGGTTAACCCGTGTATTGTATGTGCTATGTTTATTGAACATGCGACACCACACACTTTATCATGTCATCTCTTCTCAGACAGGTTAAAAAGGGACGATGGTGTGGGGGCTGCCGCGATCTCACCGAGGTCTATAGCCTCCCAGTCGTTACCGCAGGTAGCTTCCATTTCCCGTCTAGCTTTTATGCAGCTTTATTAGCCTTACGCCTTTTATCTACATTGCGTATTACATGTCTTTTTCTCCTTTATTTCTGACCATCCACCTGTCTCCAAAATACATACTTAGATCCTCAACAATCCATCCAGGAATACAATAGACTTTTGCTGGATTCCTAGTCATGTCAGAGTCCAGGGTAAAGAGCGAGGCCATGAGGCCAATCTGACACCAACTTGCTTCAGTCCTTATTGTCATTTTTATCTTCTTATTAGAGACTACATTCGGTCAATCTAGCAGTTAGAATGGATGGATGCATCGATAAACGCTGCATTCTATTAAGCCCTTAGTTTTACTGTGGGATAGCAATTATCAACCTCGTCCTAGCTGTGCGGTAGTGAATTATTGCCTGCGAATCAGCCACTCACGCTTCAGACATGGGCATTTAATGAGTAGCTATGGGCCCTACAAGGCCGCCCTCCCTATTCGTCTCCTATATCAGTAACTATCGACTGCGCTTCTTCGTAGCTGAAGGTCCCTCTTTTAGCACTAATTCCTTCTTCCGATTTCTCATAAGGTCCTTTTTTTTCTCCTTTATAGCTTGCAATTGGTATGTTCGCGTGCCTTTTTTGCCTTGGTTAAGAGTAATAGGCACCCCTCGCCTTGTTTTCGATTTTAGTTAGGCTATGCCGAGGCATTTCATTTCTTTATTGCTCCGGCCGGCCCTATTTTTAATGCTTATAGCTTTTATTTTAAATTTACCACTCTTTGTATTTTAGGGCAGTGACGAGCTTGGATAAAAATTGGGAGAGGGTGTACTAACCTGAATGCTTCCTGCAAGGAGTCTGAGAAAAGGGCATTAAACATTAATAATAGTTATCTTACACAACATTGATTATAATAAATAACAGAATATCGCATGGGAGTGAGCACTAACTCTATCAGATCTGATTTTTTTTCCATACATCATAAAATTATGAATTGTAGTTTTTGGATGTCACCTAAAGTATAATACTTATTTTAATACATATTTTTGAGAATTACCAGTATGCTATACATGTATCATATAAGGTGCATTCAATCACAATGGTTTGAAAAACTGTTTTTATATATATTCTATATGATTACATAACTCTCTTTCTGAATTTCAAAATACAAGTATGGCTTAAAAAGGAATATAAACATAAATGGAGAGGAGGCTTCAGCCACCTAGATCCGAGCCTGTTTTTACGGCCTCGTACCTTTTTATACCACGCCACTTCATAGTCTGCATAAATTTTAATGTCATATACTTTGTTCCAAATAATAATAATAATAATGATAAAGTGTATTTGTTTGTATGTTTTATTGAGGTGCAGTGCATATGTTGCGTTAGGAAGAGTTGCTTTGTCTGATGCACATACAGTATGTTCTTTATGGGGATTTTTTTGCTGGCACAGGTTGGACTCTATGACCCAGCTAATCTGAGTTTGATCCTTGTTACTGGGTCATCATATTCAGAAGTGAAGTGGAGAGGAAGGCATTATGTACTGAGACTGCGAGGCATGAGAATCCGGCAGCTGTCATTCAAGGAGTGACTCTTCCATTTAAGGAATGGTGTCATCCGCTCAGTGTGAGAAGTGAGTGCCTTTCTTTGCCATTCAGAGGGTGATTTCGGCCCTTTAAGTCCTTTAGAAGTCGATTGGCTGGGTGAACCTAACACTTGCAACAACTATCTTCGCACTTAGATTGTTAAATAACATAAGGTTATTTGCCCCAAATTCTTTTGCCTTTCTATTGACAATAATTAATGGACGAATTTTTTCCGGCATAACTTAGATGAAGATTTCCTTTAAGAGCCTGTTAAATTGCGCAGACTGAGCGATTTCTGCTTTATCCAGCTCTCTTTGGTAAGCCCAAAGTTTGGCTGAGGTGTTTTCCGTTATTACTTGTATAGATAGAAAAAAATTCTTATTTATTTGAAGATGCTATACATAAATCTGACCTTAATTCCCGTCACAAACGAAGCATTACCGAGACGTATCTAGCTTAACATACCTAACCAATTTCTCTTAAATTAACTAACTTATCCTGACCTAACCAACTAAACCTTATTAACCTTAATTAACCAAACCTTAAACTAAGAAAGAAATTAATAGAAGCATATGTGGTACACACAATATATGTGCATGCTGTGGTGCACACAATATGTGCACACACAAACCCATGAAGTATTAATGTGTACGCTCAGCCAATGTAAATATATTTATGTCTGTGAAACGAAACAAAAAAAAAAAACTCAAATGAAACATTATAACATGTAACAGGATATTTTAGAACCTTTCCCATTTTTTATTTCCCTAGAAGACCAAAGTCGAGGTGAAGAGGTAAACTGAGAATGAGACTAATTATTCTGTGGTTACGGTTTGGAAAAATAAACATTAAGAGAAAAGAAAAAGGAGCCTTAAAATGCGTTAGCTCGATCGTAACGACACTCGGTGAGCAGCAAATTACAACCACAATATTATATTTTTATTTTTATTAAGGAAGACGAAAAAAAGCGTTTGACCCAATTTCACCGTTTCAATAAATTTTATCACGAGAGAAAAGGTTTTCAAAAGTATTGTATATATATATATATATATATATATATATATATATATATATATATATATATATATATATATATATATATATATATATGTTTGTAAATGTGTCTAAGTATAAAACGAGCAAATCGAGGAGGAGAGAGGACCATTCGAGAGAAATCATTCGAGAGAGGGCATTCGAGAGATTCGAGGAGCAGTTTCACATATCGCTCGCGGGTCATACCAATCAAGCTGTTTACTCCGCATTAAGAGATAGCATTTACGCAACTGGTATTACATCAAGACGAGTCTTATTCGTTCATCGTACCAAAGCACGAATATTAAGAGACTTGTATTTAAGCATCATCAAAGATAAGCTCGTGAAATCGATAATCAATCTAATTCGAACTCCACCTCCATTTGCTACCCAAAGCCACTAAAAAAATAGAACCATAGTCTTCTTGTTTTCATCACCATTTTGCTCGAGGGCAAAATCAGATCAGAATTTCTACTCATCGCCCAGACAAAAATAATCATCATTACCTTTTGAAGTCAGTTAATAATTTCTCGGAACGTTATCGTATCACCCAAATCCGGTTTGACGATCAACGTTTCGCAGCAATCTTATGGGGAGGACAATAGCAAAGAGGATCACAAAACGATATGGAATACAAATATATCTGGCAACCAACAAATTGATCCTTTCATCTTCCCCCTCCCCCTATATCTAAAGTTAGCGAAATACAACTGATTATTCTTTATCTTCAAAAGTAAGATTTTATATAATAAAACCTGAAATCTCTGCAACGCGCGGCGTCAAGGCTGTTTTCTGTTCCGTAAATCCAATCTCTATTAGATTTCCGCCATAATCACTTGTTCGATAACACACCAGTCGCTCTTTACGTAAATGCCAATTATGTCCTCTTGAAAACAAAAAAAAAAGAGGGCAGTCCGTAATTCAAGTCCGCAAAATCAATAATCCACTACTAGGAGAATAACATAAATTTTGGAATAGCGTTAGTTAAAATTTTGAAAAATTGGCGGATTTGAAGGTAGCGGAATGCCAAAATTATACTTCGCTAACGCAAATTTTTAAAAACCGTCAATAATGAAATTTCCTGGAAATTCAAGAATATAATTGAAAGTGTGGAAAAACTTCTAGATTAGGTTGGCCAGACGTCTCGGATTTCACTTCCAGAAATCTGACCACCCTATTCTAGATCTGTCTGATGCGCAACCGGTTTGCACAGCACGCATGTGGCAGGCTGCACAGGCTGCGTTGGCAGGAGTATTCTAGAACTGTCTATTACGCAGCCGGCCTTTCCCGCCAGCCTCCGTTGGAGGCAGTTTACATTAATTCGCCGAGTCTTAAAGACGTATTACTTGCAGTATTTGTATCTGATATATTTTCACAGTGATTTGCATTTTAAAATGGAACGAATTTGGACGTCGTCGCTTTGCTCAAGCCGGCTTAGCAGCGCCATGAGCCAGAGTGAAGAGGTGGAAGCCGCAGACCAGCTTGGGCTCTTACGTCCTCAGTCTCGAGCAGTCGTCCCTGACTGATGATAACTTTAATAAGCTGGTGTTCGTCAATGGAAACATGCACCTCTTCAAGGAGAAGTCACTGTGCCAGAGGGATAAGGAGGAGGAGGACAACAATAACTAATGACTGTAATGAAGATTCTGTATTTTGCTAATTTAAAAGTTTGTTATATATAAATTGTAAGGGAATATTATTTTAAATTATGTTTTTAACTACCAATAAAGGGTTAGCGGATTTGCGGTAGCGCACCGGCAAAACAGGAAAATTTGCAGATTAGCGATAGCGGAATGCAAAACAAAGTTTGCGGAATTGTGAATTGCGGACTAACAAATAATCAGCGGGTGCCTACCAGTGGAAAACAGTCAACTCAATTATTCTATTTAAAAGGCTCTAAAAGAACGAAGTCAATAAAAAAATAAAAACAAAAGTGAGTGTAGCGAAAAGGAAACGCTAAATACGAACAAATTCGGGGGACCAATATATGGCATAGTAAAACGGAATAAAAAGAAACCAAACATTAAAATGAAAGCAAATGCCAGATATTTTTTAAACACTCTAATTATAGATTTGTGAGGTATAACTTGTGTTCATAACAACCCGTAATTCATTAGTAAATACTCCTAATATTCACGAATAACAAATTTTATCTACATGTAATATAATTCCCTCTCGAATGTAATATTAAAGACCAAAGAATCACCGATGCAAAGGCGATACTTCTGATCATTATAATTAATGCCAGGTGAGTAATATTCCTGTGCTTTCTTCCGTCCAACCTTTTTCTATCACATACTAAAAGAATTAATAGAAAGAAAAAAGCTGAACCAACTTTTGTTCAATGCATGAACATGAAAGAAGAAAGCTTAGCCAACTTCCTTCAATGCATGAACTGGATCCCTTCATGTAAAGGGACGAACATATAGGTTCGTCCATATAGTTCGTCCCTTGGGGGCAGAGGGGGAGAGAGAGAGAGAGACACTAGAACATCTGATGGTAGAATGCGAAGGACACAAGGCACAGAGAAAGACCTAAAGTAGAGTTAGTAACACAGTACAAGAAAAGTTAGATGAGGTTAGAAGTAAAGAGGACCATGGGCTCAAGTGTGGTTATGGAGTTTAAATGAGATGGATGAGTGTGTGGAAGAGGAGAAGCTAGCCATAAATCATTATTTCTACAGAAGTAAATGCGGTAATGCCATATCTTGTTACAAAGGGCAACAACATAATTTCATGGATGACAAAAGGCATAAGGGCCTATCAAAGGTCATCCACATCTGTCAAAACCCACCCATGCATCTACAATATACAATTTAAACAATCCATAGGATTGTGCCGATTATGCATCTACAACATACAGTTTGAAGCATATAGAGGAATGTGTTGAAAACAAAAAGTGGTAACACTTCAGTTTCGGGGCGCATGATAGGTGGGGCTGTTTATAGACTACAATTTGGGTCTACAATATATGTCTTATGACATCAGACAGTAGCGTTAGGTGTGAAAAATTACGACGTTATATTTTTTTGTATATGAGTATATACTGGGGGGCTGCACCCCCAGACCCCCTCCCCCCAATTGATTGAAACAGGATCATCGCAGGGTGGTCCTCCCGCAGTGATATCTCCCCCACGAGCAGTCCCCTTGAATTTACTGGGTTTTTCCCCCAATAGTTTTTTACTGGCAGAAAAACCTAACCTAATGGCAAACAATACTTACTTTTATAGGTTTCTTGATTAGTTTATGCACCTCTAAATAATCTAAAAGTTTTTTGTGGTCATGCAAAATAAACCCAAATTTGTATAACGAAGAAGCACAACTAGAGCACGAAAAAGCCATAACAAAACAGAAACCACTGCGAAGCGGGTCCTATTTATAGCTATGATATTGCCAGTAAGAAGCTGTTATCGTTCACTGCGAAACAAAAAATAAGAAAACAAAGAAAAAAAACAATAAAAGACCAAGAAACCTTACCTAAATTAGAAAAAACTATAAATGAGCAAAGACGCAGATATTTAGTAAATAATACAGACTAAAGGTTACAAATCCCCCAAATAAAAAAAATATATAACGCCGTGATTGGTCATATCTGAAGCTGACCTCATAAGAGATATATTGTAGCCTACTAACAGCGCCACCTACCGTGCACCCCTAATAAGAACATAAGAACATAAGAAAAGAAGGAGACTGCAAAAGACCATTCATGGCCTACACTTGGCAGCTCCTGTTCCATTCAACACACAAAAGATTTCTTACCAGAGAAAAGTCATCAACATTGTCACCCTTAACAGGAGTTCGTCAGATCTAATCTACAATATACATAAAATGCATCCAGAGGATTATGTCCATTCATGCAACCGAAAAATATAATCTTCCCACTCCTTAGAAAAATATATACATATGTACATAAAAAAAAGTCAGTCCCATCTAGCAGCTTCATCCATATATTTATCTAATCTATTCTTAAAACTACCCAGAGAGGAGGCTTCTATCACATGCCTAGTGAGCCTATTCCATTCATCTACCACACGATTTGTAAACCAATTCCTCCCAATCTCCTTCCTAAACCTATACTTATCAAGCTTAAACCCATTGCTACGTGTCCTGTCATGTTCACTAAGTATAAGAACCTTACCCAGATCCCCTTTATTATATCCTTTTACCCATTTGAAGACTTCAATCAATTCCCCTCTGACTCTTCTCCTTTCCAATGTATGTAGCTTTAGTTTTCTGAGCCTTTCACCATAAGGTAAGTTCCTTAGCCCACCAATCATCTTTGTCATCCTTCTCTGCACAGACTCAAGCAAATCAATATCCTTCCTATAATATGGTGACCAAAATTGTACTGCATAGTCTAGATGAGGCCTAATTAGCGCCAGATACAGTTTTAGAATGACTTCAGCACTCTTATTGCTTACACTCCTCCTGATGAATCCCAATATCCTATTAGCTTTATTCTTAGCATTTAGACATTGCTTTCTAGGACGAAGGTCTGAACTTACCAAAATACCCAAGTCTCTCTCACAATCAGTCCTCCCTAAAATTCTGCCATTTAATTTATAACTATTCAATGGATTATTTCTACCTATACTAAGTACACTACATTTGTCTATGTTAAACTTCATTTGCCATTTCTCGGCCCAATTGGACAGAATGGTCAATTCCTCCTGCATTACAACAGCATCAGAATCAGCCCTAATGGCCCTACCTAGCTTAGTATCATCAGCAAATTTACTCAGGTCACTACTTATACCTATGTCAAGATCATTAATATAAATTAAGAATAGCAAGGGACCCAAAACAGATCCTTGAGGAACTCCACTGCTAACACACCCCCACTCAGATTTAACTCCATCTATACTAACTCTTTGCTGTCTGTCACTAAGCCATGACTGAATCCACCTAAATATACTGCCATCGATCCCGTGTGCTTTAACTTTGCTCAGAAGTCGTAAGTGTGGCACTCGATCAAAAGCCTTACTAAAGTCCAAGTATAAAATATCATAGTTTTCATCATTATCTGCTGCTTCATACACCTTACTATAAAAAGACAGCAAATTAGTCAGACAGGATTTACCCTTACTAAAGCCATGCTGTGATTCTTTTATCAACTTATGCTTATCCAAGTGATCTCTAATATTCCTTGCTATAATAGATTCCATCATTTTCCCTACCACTGATGTCAAACTTACTGGTCTGTAATTAGACATATTTGTTTTATCCCCTTTCTTAAATATAGGTATCACATTGGCTTTCTTCCATGCCACTGGCACAATGCCACTCTCCAATGATTTTCTAAAGATGCATGCTAGGGGCTCACTTAACACATCCTTACATTCTTTCAAAATTCTAGGAAAGAGCTCATCAGGACCGGGTGCTTTACTACTTTTGATTTTATCAATTTCCTTTGTCACTATCTCCTTTGTGATCAATATATCCTTTAATTTCTCTTCATCATTACCCCGAAAGATCATTGACACCTCAGGTATATTTAGAGTATCCTCCTGTGTAAATACTGAGAGAAAAAAGTCATTTAGCATTCCAGCCATTGAGTCCCTATCACTCACTAATTGTCCATTGGAATCTATAAGTGGGCCTATTTTATCTCTAACCTTAGTTTTGTATAATTGATAAAAACTTTTAGGATCTTCCTTTGCCTTATTTGCCACTTTAATTTCATAATTTCTCCTTGCTACTCTAACTAACTTTTTAACATCTCTTGCTAGTTCATTATATCTCTGCCTTAAGTGATCCTCTCCATTTTTTATTTTCCTATAAATGCCCTTTTTAATGCCAATATAATGCTTAATTTTATCTGTCATCCATTTTGGGTCATTATTTTTAGTCCTAATCTCCTTATATGGAATGTTAATCATCTGACCTGTAATTAATTGCTCAATCTGAAGTATTACCTTGTGTTTACCCCCACATGAGCCGTCCCCTTAAATTTACTCTAAAAATGTGAAACATTTTGGAACATGGACAAAATAATTTATTTCCCATTGTTTGAGCCGCCAATCTACATATTTATCGGGATGAGTACAGAGTACCCCCAAAGTTAACCCTCCCTTCCCATATAATCTTTAATCTGCGTCTCAATACATTCAAGTTTGGACTGTCTACTGTCTCAGATGGCAAACTATTCCAGTAATCTACCATTCTATTGGTGAAAAAATATTTTCTAACATCCAACCTGCATCTCTGTTTTTTTAATTTTTAACCTGAACCTACCTGTCTTTCCTTGCCCAAGAACTGGGAGAGGAAATTAGAACATGTGTAACAAGTTAAAGAAGTTAATATCTGCGAAAAAATCGTACATAGAATACTGTGGGTACTGAGTATATTCTGACATACAGGAGGCCCTATGCCTCCTGCAAAGAAAAGCCTCTTGAGTGACCACCAGCATGAGTTCAGGGCACAAAGATCCTGCCTTACCCAACTGTTAGAATATTTTCAGGACTCAAGATGATCCTTGACAAAGGCGGGAGTGTGGATGCCATCTATCTCAACTGTCGTAAGGTCTTTGACTCACTCCCGCATGGAAGGCTGTTGCTCAAACTTAACTCATTAGTTGCCTGAAGGCCTTTATACGATATGTTACATAATCGCCCTAGGGCCTTTTGTGACCTTTTACTTTTAGACTCTTATTCACCCTGATTATTGATAATTCATCATTTTTCTTTTTGTCAAACTCGTATATTAGTTTGTAATCATATAGTTAAAATACATAAATGGCTTAGGTCGTCCTTCTTTGTTTGTAAACAGTGATTTATGAATGAGTAACTTTACTGTTAAAGGCTGCTTCATAAAGCGACCACAAAAAAAAGGGTTGATTTATGGTTCACATACTTCTAAACAGCCGGTTTTTGAGGACTTGCTTTTTTTTGTTCAATACACTTATGTTCTTCATTTTTCATCCAATTAAAATCATTTAGAAATCATTCAATTAAAATCAGCATGTTATTCAAAGTGGACTAAGGGAAAAAAGCATATTCAGCCAAAAAATAGGTGATTTTTGTGGTTCCATTTTTTTTCCAAATTTTAAAAATTCTTTCATATAAAAATGTTTTCTAGAAAATGGCGTTGGCTTAGAAGCGGTAACTAAAATGTACTAATTCCTTTCTTCAGTTAACAAGAAATAACTTTGAGCAATAAGCAAATATTTCCAATTATAATTCTAAATATGTAGAAGTCTATTAATAATTTTTAGGTTAAATCAATAGAATAATTCTTTTATTTAAAATATATTATTTGATTTATAATAAAGGATTTAAATATTTTATTTTATTATTTTCCATAATCAAGTAGCAAGGATAAATTGTTTGAGGGCGATTTCAAAGCAATTCGCTTGCTGACTAATGGGTTAATTCAGTATGAGTCAGCGGAAGTATACTAAAGTGGATAGAGGAATTCCTGATGGACAATAGTAAGATGAGCTTATCAAGATGGCTACATGTCCTCAGTGGATTGCTTACCTTAGTGATAGTAAGGAGTCAGTGCTCATAAGGGGTGCCTCTTCTCTGTTTTCTAATGTTCTCAGCATAGTCATCTGTTCTTAAAGGAATTCACACTAGTGCTGCTGATTTCATTGTCGCTGAGAATGTTCTACTTATTAATTATTCTAGAGTTAAGGAACTTGTTCTGTTTGGAAGTCTTGTGCCATGTTTTCTCCAGCTTTATACTGTGCCCTCTGGTCACTGGGTGGTGTCAAATTGGGACCAGCTGTAAAAAGTTTTCTCTTTACTCTGTCATAACATAATTTCACAATGATAAAAGATCATCTATCAAAATCCATCCACAAAATGCATCCATAGGATTGTGTCAGATCATGCATCTAAATATACAATTAGAACCATCCACAGGAATGTATCAAAAACAAAAGCATCATCATAAAGACTCATCAAATCAATCATAATATACAATAATAAAAAACCATCCACACGAATCTGCGTTTGAAAATATTTAAGTTTGGACTGTCTCAGTAGATAGTCCAAACTTGAATGTCAAACCTTTTCAGTATCTTAAAGGTCTCCAGGTAATTTAAGACAAAGATAGCACCATCATTTCCAAGGCTTTAGAGCCTTCTAATAAAAAAAGTTATAAAGCAATGTTATTTAGCTCATTGAATTATATAGGAATACCTATTTATTTGTACAATTGTGAAGAAATTTATTTTTCTAAATTTTGTTAGTTTTTCAAAGTCTGGAGAGTTCTTTCCTTTGTCTTTTCAAAAGGTCTCCCTTCCTCTTCCATCTGGTAGCATGCCGCCGATGCATGCACAGTATAGCAAAGAACCACTGATGTATACAGGGCCTGGCAGCAACCAACCTGTACATGCATGACTTGTCATGATATCACTTTTTGACCAATTGCCAGTCAGATAGTTTTAGACGCAATATACTTTTGCCCAAGCGCATTTATTCAAAATAACTTATGAAAGAGGGTGCAACCTTAATTTTGAGCTTTTATTTACCAAAGTTCTGTGCAATCGCGAGTCTACTGTTGCATTTTTAGTGTTTGGAAAGCGGTTAGCACTTTGTATCCACCGGCAGATACACTATAAGATAAGGAAATAAAGCTCTTTTGTTTAACAATCGCCTTACGCATTCGAATCTGCAGTAGGCTTTCAAATTAGGACTATTTAGAGTTATTTTTTTAGATTGGGGGTGCATCCCCTCACAATTGAGTGGGGGGTATGGGAGGTGAAGCCCCCCATTTCAAAAGTACCTAAAAATGTTAATTTTTGGCATGAATAGCCTAAATTAGACTACGCTATCATCATCTTAAATTACCGAGTTCCACAGGGTAGTGTATTGGGTCCTCTGCTCTTCATGGTGTATATAAATGATCTCAATGGAATAGACTCCAGTGGAAAGCTGTTTGCAGACAAAGCGAAAATATACAGAAGAATGCACAAACTAACTGACTAGAAGCTTTATAGGAGGACGTTCAAAAACTACAGACCTAGAGTGATGACTGGCAAATGCAATTCAACAGCTGATAATGTAAAATTATGCACCTGGGAAGACAGAACCAAGAACACCAGTATCAAATGGGAGGAGTGAACCTTGGAACTACAACTGGAGAAAGGATCTGGGAGTGCATATCACATAACATAACATAATTTCACAGATGACAAAGGCCACAAGGGCCTATCAAAGGCCATCCGCATCTGTCAAAACCCACCCTCAAAGTGCATCCATAGAATTATGTCAGACCATGCATCTACAATATACAATTAGAACCATCCACAGGAATGTGTCAAAAATAAAAAGCATCATCATCAAGATTCGTCAAAATCCAAATCAATCATAATATACAATAATAAAAAACTGCATCCGCAGGAATGAGTCCAGATGTCAAACTATTCCAGTAATCTACCACTCTATTGGTGAAAAAATATTTCCTAACATCCAACCTGCACCTCTTGTTTTTTAATATTTAAGTGGTGACCCCTAATCCTATTACTACCTTCCAACTCAAATAACTTGCTAAAATCCAACTTATCCATCCCAGAACAGATTTTAAAAACTCAATCATATTTCCTCTCACACATCTTCTTTCAAATGAGAACATATTTAGTACCCTCAGTCTATCTTCATATTCAAGGTGCTTCAGGGAAGGTATTATTTTTGTTGCCTTCTTTTGTACTGACTCTAGCAGGTTGATGTCTTGTCTAAAATGTGGTGACCATGCTTGTATACAGTATTCTAAATGTGTCCTTACCTCTTTACTCTTGTGGCTAACATTCTTCTTAATGTATCCAAACACCCTATTTGCTCTATTTTTTGCCTCATTAGACTGCTTTGAAAACTTCAGTGACCTATCTACTACTACACCTAAGTACTTCTCATCTTCAACTGAAAGGGGCGTGGCAATTTACCTTCCTGGCCGCCGTGCTGATGGAACTCAGCGCCCCATCCGGACCCAGCTTAACTTCTTCTCCTTCTTTTAGACACTTGTGTTTCTTCGCTTTTCATACAACCTCTCCCACAACTTTCACATGGTAGATGCTGATCTTCTTCTCAGCCAACTATCCCAGATTGGGGAGGGGGGGGGGGGCAATGTTCTCTAACCCCTGAGCTCCAGTTTGGGATGGTGGGTTTTTAACAACCTGCTTCATCTCCCGCCATACCTCCTTCACATTCCCTTTCCTTCTCACTTCATACTCCAGCCTTTTTATGCCATGCTGAAGGAAGAGGGGGCCTAAAATGGCAGCCCCGTATGCACCCCTTGCAGAGCGGGCTACTACGAGGGGCGATTAGCATCTGCATCCTGTGAAAAGAATAGGGTCCCCCTGCCCGATAATGAAAATTAAAAAAAAAAAAACCTTTTCCCCTCACCATCGATGAAGCTGCCTTTGGGCAGCTCCAAGTTGAAGAAATGGAGGTCCCCCCACTGCTTTCACAGGGGAAACTCCAAAATTCTTTGACCGGAGAGGAGGCTTAATCCTCTCCTTTGCTTACAGGTGTAGGGGACTCCCCCTCACCCCCTCATCTGGAGGCGCCCTCGGGTGTCCCTCTTTCCAGTGGCAGTCCCCTCTTTATTTTCCAAGGGGACTAACAAGAAAGCCAGCAGGCAGCCCATAACTGAACGCTCCCCATTGAAGCGGCTCAGTAGGGTAAACCCCCTTAGTGGGGAGAGGGAAGACAGGGCTCATCGGTCGCTTCCCTCTAAAAACCTGCTGGCTAGAATATTTAACCTAGCAGCGGTCAAGGCCTGTGCCTTCCCATACTCGACTTGTGACACCACTGCCAATGGGACCTGTGATGTCCTGGGGGGAATGGCCAAATGGAGCCCCCCCCCCATCCCCCGAGATAGACATGGTCCTTGAGGCAATCCAGCCTCAGATGGTAGGGCGTTCCATGGGTTTGGAGTCAAGCACTGAAATCGAGTCTGCCCCTATGCAAGGTCCTCCTCAAATGGCTTGGGTCTCCAAGGCAGTACAAGGAGGGGAGGGATCTCTTCTTTTGGCCAGTCCCCCTGCAACCACCAGGATCTTCTCCATCTTGGAGAAGGACTTTGCTGAGGTTGGTCCATCTGGCCTGGGGGCTCCTGTCGGCAGAGAGGAGAAGCGGGTTCATTCCCTGCCTTCCTCTTCTAAAAAGAGAAAAAAAACAGACTAGGGTCTCCTCTCCATCCACAGGGACAGTTGTGTCTGCTACTTCGGCAAACGACCAAGCCAAGATCAGCACATCTGGCCCTGCTTACCCCCTGGGTGCAGAGTCCCTGACAAAGAGCAAAAATACAAGTACAACAAGTGAACAGAGAAGAGCCCAGATGCCAACTCTGGAGTGTTTACTACAACAGGCATTGAACCACGTTTCTCTCTATGCCAAAGTGCACAGGTTTCGGTTTTCCTTGGCCAAGACTAAGGTGGTGCACTTCCGCCATCCACCCTGACCCAGAATTGTTTCTCAGTGGGGTACACCTGGAAGCGATTGAATCGCACCGTTTTGTTGGTCTTTTATTTGATCGCTGCCTCATCTGAGAGGCTCATATTTGCAGCCTTAAGGTATCTTATACTCGTGCAATGGATATTCTTAGATCTGTGACGTTCAGTGCTTGAGGTGCTGATAGGGCTATTGCCTTACTTTTTTATCAATCCTTTGTTAGTTCAAAATTTGACTACGGATGCAAGTTTTATGCATCCGCAGCTGAGCGTGTATTGCGGAGGGTACAATGATCCACCACACTGGTGACCGGTGCCTTCTGCATTTCCTCTATTAAGAGCTTATTTGTCAATGCTGGGGAGATTTTACTCGCTCTACATCGTGCACAGTGCATTATTTGCCAGTACATATGAGCCCAGCACCTCCCTCATTCGCCAACAGCTCTTACTGCATCTGCAGCCGATTTCCATGGTGCCTATGCCACCGAGAGACACGTCATACACTAAGCCCTTTGGGTTTACGGCTAGGAATCTCGTACAATAACTAAGTATAGCTGTCGGGCCAGTGGCACCCCTGGTTCTGCCCAGAATGCCACCCTGGAGGATACCACCTTTTGCTATTTGTCGCCACACCTCTGCTCCCGAAGCTTCTACAGTACCAGGAGTATTGTGACCTTTTTGAGCACACCTTGTGTCACACTGGAACCGTGCCAGTGTATACGGATGGCTCCAAGCCTCAAGAGGGGGTTGGCTTCCACGCTGTATCCCCACTGTTTGAAGTCAGCAGGCATCTGCCAAGCGCTGATGGCAGATTACGTGCCGTGCCCGGTTCAGAGACCGGATTGTGATTTATAGTTCTCTCGTGGCATTGGAATCTCACATCCCCTGGTTCACAATATCTGTGACATGTAGGAATTGCGGGGAATAAGGGCGCCAAAGAGTCTGCAAGGCTTGGGCGATGACCGGTGCTTTGCTCTTCCTCAAACCAACTACATGGCAGGAATGCAGGCAGCTTTCCGGGCTGCTTGGCAAAGAAGATGGGAGATGGTCTATGGTAGTTTAAAGTTGTGTGCCATGCTTCCGTGGCAGGCTTGAGGTTTCTTTCTGTCGTCTTTGAATTGGATACACTCGCAGAATGCACCAGCATTTGATGCAGCGCTCGCCTGCGCCCTACTGTTGAGACTGCATTGTCCCCCAAACTGTTTGGCACATTCTTGTTGAATCTCCCAGTCTTGGCAATCTTCGTTTACCTGTCTCGGTACCTGGATGGACCGGGTCGCTACCGCCTGTCCCTTGTACTCAGGACATGTTCGTGCACATTGACTGATGGACTTACTGACTTTTGGAGGGAGACCATCCTTCTCTCATTTATTTAACTAGGTGGGCTTTTGTTGTTTTTTTCTCTGTAGGTCGCACGTCCCTGCACCGGGGGGGGGGGACCCCCCACTCCCCGACTCTTGAGCCTGCTTCCTGCTTGTTGCCTTTTTCTTTTTTATTGTTTTTGTTTTTTTAACTCTAAAGTAGCTTAGTACTAGGCTGTTGTGGTGAGTACGGCGACTTATGCCCAAGTAGGCAGACGCCAGATTGAGCTCCTAAAAAAAAAATATATCCCATAAGTCCTTGAAGATGACAGTACCTGGAGTCCTGCCTCTGGGAAATGTATAGCCATTCCAGTAAGTGTCTTCTGTTTGAGGGCTTCTGCATTTCTGAGGTAGCCCTAGAGGGCTTATTCCTTAAATGGAATTGATGCAGACTCTGGGCCAACTAGAGTAGCTGCAAGCCTTGTCTCCCATTTGCTATTTTTCTGCAGATCATACTATGCCTGGTAGATCGTTTGTAATAGGTGTGAGGGTGCTTGGTAGATAGAAGGGATTTGCTTGTGTGGGGAGTTATATAATATTTACCAACAGTAGTTAGACGTTTAGTTTCTAGATTCTCTTTTTGTTTATTGAGTTTGCTGCTTTCTACAGCTAAAACACAAATTAAACTTTGTCTTTTCGTTTTCACCCAAAATAAATCTAATCATATTTTTTCAGGTTAGGGGATTTTTATTTTGTTTCTATTTGAACACTCACTCTAGGTTCTTTTTTTTTTACTGCTTATAAAATAAAACAATAATAGCAATATAATATAAAATGTCCTGAATTTTAGAAGTTTGCTTCTACTGTTCTGCATAAAAGTTTCATAAAAAAAGGCACAATTTAAACTCAGCTACTACACTGGTTAGGCCAAAACATTTTTTTGCATATTAGTTTGAGACCAGTGTTTTTATTTTTCTAATGTTTGTAATTTTCTGTATCAGAAGCTGTGGTAGCTTTTAAAAGCATTTCATAGGTTGACCATCAAAAATCCAGCAAGCTTGGATGACTAGCTAAGGGTTCTGTAATATGGATTGGAAGATTTTTTTTATGGTCAACCTGTATAATAAACATAAAATTAAGAAATATGTTCCCATTTAGGCAAAAATTTGTTACATTTATCAAAATTCTTGCTGCAGTCTGGCTTAAGGCACTATTATCAGATTTCAAATTAAGTTATTATTCCAGCTAAAAATACTTTTTACAAGAAAATTTAATAAGCTAGTAGTTTAGCATATAACCACAAAGAATTTGGCTCCTTGTTCAATTAAAATTGTCTTCCCAGTTTTGAAGTAGGGTAAGAAACACAAAGTAACTTTAGAATGATTGTAAATTCCATTTTACCGTCCTAGCTATATTACAATTTTAGCAAGGACTGTCCTGTAAGGAAGCAAGATGGAAGTGAAGATGGCCCAGTCAGAAGGAAAAATTAGTGTGGATTTAGACCTTATTGCAAAACAACTGCTGCAAGTAAGACATAAGTGCTTCATAATTATTCATTAATTTTGAAGATAAGTTTTTTCTTATACCTGGAGTATTTGATTGAGATTAGGGATATATAATTAAAGTTATTCAATTCTCAATCTTTAAGATCAATATTCACTTGTCTTCATGCATTGAGGTGTAACAAATAAGTGTATGCTCCAAGAAGTTTATTTAAATTATATCCAACTAGAATTTTTTTGTATCATACACCTATATAATTAACAGTTCTTTCTTATATTTCAGAGACTATAGACATTCTTCAAATGTATATGACATTATACAAACAAAACAAATATAAGGATAGAATTTAGCATTGGGACACCAATATTTTATTTGCTATAATTGCTGTCAGGTGTTTCTTATAAGCCTTGACAAAGTCCTGGCAACATTATGTTGGAATATCTGCCCACTTCTCCTTACACATAGCTTTCAATTGGACGATGTTTGCAGGTTTCTTCTTGTAGACTTTCTTCAATATTCACCACAGTTTTCAAGTCAGGGCATTCATTCACTTGGCCACAGTAGAACAGTATTATTGTTTGGCAGGACTCATTATTTGCTTTGTGCTTCAGACCAGTCTTGCTGTAACATCCAATTGTCTTGAATTCCAACTTCTCCACAGTTGTTAAGTTATTGGCCAATATTTGCTAGTACTTGGCTCCATTCATTGTTCCATCACTTATATGAAAAGCACCAGAAGTCAGTAGGTAACCCATCTCATTAAAAAGAATAATAACAGAAAAACAGTCTCACCCACATTAAAATGCTGCCATCTATATGCTTGACTGTGGGTATGGTGTTTTTCCGTTCATAGGCACTTGGCTTGCATCATGACACCAACCCTAGCAAGCTGCATTCCAGCCAAAGAGTTCAATTTTGTACTCACCAGTTGAAAGAACATTCATCTAAAATTGATCTGGCTTCTTTATTTGCTCCTGAGCAAACTTGCATCATTCTCATGAGTGAGTTTTCAGAAAGGGTGTCTTGCATAGTGATCAAGATCTGAGAGCTTGGCTATTGAGCTCATTACTAATTATTATTTTTGTAACTGATGTCCCAGCTGTACATGGATCTTGCAATTTTGCCCTAGTTAGCATAAGTTCATTGATACCAATTTTAGTGCTCCTGGAGGTCCTCCACTTTTTAACAATTCAACCTTCTATGCTCTGTGATACTCAATTATCTTGCATTTCAAATCATTCAAAAGCTCTTTCTTTTCAACTTTGTTGGCACACTGTTGCAATATGATGGTTAGATATTAAATGAGGTTATGCAAAATAACAACATACCAAAGTACTCTCTCTTTGTAAAATACTCTAGACCAAAAATTCTGTAAATAAGCTAATTTTAAAATATTTTCCCAATGTTTAAATACTTATTTGCACCCTTGTTTTGTCTTTTCAGCAATAGTTAATTTTCTTTTATTAACATATAAAAATATGTTGGTTCTAGTACCATTCATTTTTAAAGCTTGAATACCTAATTTTTGCAAAAGTTGATTACACTTTTTTTAAGCATTCAGAAGTTTACGTGTGTGATAGAAAAAGTTTCTTCAAACATATTTAAACTTATACTTTTCCAGCACATGTCATTAAAATGACATTTTCATTGGGTACAGGTGTGATGAGATTAAAGTGAGAAGAATTGCGATCTCCACTCTCCTGTGCATGGGCCACAATAAGTCCACCATTGCCAAGTGGCTCAATGTCAGCTGGATGACCATCCACAGAGTCGCAGAAAGATTCAAGAACGGAGAAGATGTCAAAGATCAATCTGTACTCTTGTTCAGGCTTACCTCAAGTTGTCAATCTTTTGTCTGTGGGAAATGCCTTTGGAAGTGCTCCAAAGCTCAAAATTACCCCTGCTTGTAAAGAATATCTCAGTGGCCACAGTGTCCAGAGCCATCAAGGAGGAGTGGCAAGATCTTGAGGTGGAAAGGCCCCTCCCTGCTCACACCCATATGCATGAACGTGGAGAGTGCTGTTGTTGCCTTCTCAAAGACTTGGAGTCATGGTAATATGATGAGCTGAAGTCTTCCGTTAATCTCATGTGGGTCAACATGAAGTACTTCATCTGCAATGTGTGTGTGGCCTTCAGGTCTCACCTGGAGTGTGTGCTTGCTGCTGAGGGCAGTCAGATTGAATTAGGCAGCATTAGAGAGAGATAAACTCGGTAGGATCTCATAAATGAACAGGCTCGAGTGCCCTCACTAAAACTCCCCACATACAAGGATGGAGAAGATTTTTGCTCTTATTTAACTCACTTCAAGAAGATCTTCAAAGTCAACACTTGGGACTTAGAATCAGTGGTGTCACCCGGCTACTTCCACTCTTGAACCCTCGTCTTAGCAACATATTCATTTCACTTCCTTCAGAGGCCACCCTTGATTATTCAACCCTAAAGGCAGAACTTCTTTCTGCTATTAACATGAATCCAGAATTTTATTAGGCTAGATTCTGCTCCGTGTGAATATAGCTAGGCCAAACCTACAGACAATTTGGATTCATGCTTCAGCGTAACTTCCAATTCTGGATGGATTCCACCCAAGTATCAAATGATTTATGAGTCAATAATTGACTTCATTTTAAGGGATCAACTGATATTGACCCTCCCTCGGGAACTAAGGGCCTTCATAGCGGACAGAAGAGCATCCCCTTCAAGGAGTGTCTGGAAGAAGCGGATCTTTACACTTCCAGTCATGACCTCTACCCCAAGGAGGTCAAGAAGAACAATTTCCCCTCCCACAAACACAAGTTTGGGTTTAACCGAAGCCAACCCAAGGGCATCAATAGCTTCATAAAAGTGCAAGTACAGGCCTCACCCGCCGTGAGAGCAAAATGACGTGAAGCCTCCATTACTCCCCTCCATACCTAGCAACTACTCCCATAGACCAATTGTATGCTTTACGTGTGGCACCCCTGGGCACTTAAGTTACAATTGCCCCAAAAATTCTCAACTGAGGACCTTGTCGAGTCACCAGGTCCACCAAATCTCTGCTGCCCCCGCACCTAATCTGCCAGTGACCCCCTGCTCCCTCTCTCCCGGATCAACGGGTAAATTTCCTGTTCAACAAGAGTTTCCCTTGTGGGCTCCAGTTTGAAAATGGCGCAGTAAATGGTTGCCGAGTGTCCTCCTTGGTTAGAGATACAGGTTGCACCTGTATAGTAGTATCTGACAAACTACTACCCCCTGTAAGCCCCCAGCATAACAGGTTCGCATTGGTGCATGACTTTTTAGGTCGTGCCACCGGGTTCCCAGTTGTACGGTGCCATATTCAGTGCCAGTACTTCACCAGATGGGCTGACGTAGTCGCAGCCCCGATAAAATTCTGGTCTGTCCGATAAGGACAGAGCACACAGCTCTCCCTTAAACCCAATTTCTCAGCCGGTCGTTACTAGGGCTCAGGCCGAAAAAGATGTATTGCTTCCAGTACCCCAATTGTCCCCAGATGTCAACCTCGCCACCAATGTTCAATTTGCTGAGGCGTAGAAGAATTGCCCCACATTACAACCCCTGTGGGAAAAAGCAAGGAAGAAGGAGACTGAAACAGTGCTAGGCAATCCTAAGATCGAATACACTGTGGTGGAGCGAATGTGAGTGTGTGTAAAAGGGCCATTCTCCCACCCCTTTTCTCAGTACCCTATCCCTTCCTCTGTAAAAATGTGTGTGTGTCTGAATGGGAATGGGTTTGTTGTTTTTTGTTTATTTTATGTATAAAAATGATTACCATGTTTTTTTTCTTTCTTTCCAGGCGCCATATTCTAGGAAAGATAGGACTTAGTTTCGTATATCTTTATATTACAAACAAAGCGTTATATCCTGGAAAGCTATATATTATTATTGTTAATAAATAAAGGCCAATAGTATAGCTTAATGAAGGAGGGCTTATAATAGCCACGCAAGCTTTTTAAGGTCATTATCTTCCATCAAGCGCAGAGGCGCCACACTTGTTGTAAGTCCTAGGCATTTTGCTCGCTCGAGTGGCAGGTGGCTGGACATCTCCCCATCCTCTTTGTATAAAGTGAGGCCTTGTTTGTTGTTTATATATTGACTGTTGTAGTCAGGATTTTTTTGGTTGTTTGATTTTTTTATGTTTATTAGGATAGATTAAA
The DNA here is from genome assembly GCA_963969495.1 of Ceratothoa steindachneri. Taxonomy (NCBI): domain Eukaryota; kingdom Metazoa; phylum Arthropoda; class Malacostraca; order Isopoda; family Cymothoidae; genus Ceratothoa; species Ceratothoa steindachneri. The sequence goes on from OZ018318.1 coordinate 166,379,390, forward strand.
TAGTATTCATATATATAGGATTTTCTTTTTGTATTTTTTGGTGAAAAGTAAGATCTCCAATATAATCGCCCCTTTCTATTGTAGATATTTTGTGCATATTTATCCATATTTTTTGTAAATATTGTATTTTTTGTTAGTAAAGGACTGTACATACAATCCGTTTCATTCTCCCTCGATTTCTCACATCCGGACAGTGTAGGAAGCGGGTTGGATTGATTATCGATTGGGATTAGAGATATATTTTCGGCCCGCTACAACACCGTGAAGGATGCATTATTATATCGTTCTTCTGTTGAACCGGACAGTTCCTCAACCAACGTGTTGTGTGTGCCAAGAACGTATATCAAACCCATTCTAAAGATGGCTCATGATGGCCTAATGGCCGCACATTTCGGTCATAACAAAATGGCACAGCAAGTTTGCAAATATTTCTTTTGGCCAGGCACGGCCAAAGAAATTATCGACTTCTGCAAGTCCTGTGACTTTTGCCAGAAGGTCATCTCCAAAGGGTGTGTAGCCCCCACCCCCCTTCAAAAGACCCCGAGAGTGGGTGAGCCCTTTGCCCGGGTCTCAATCAACCTAATAGGCCCCATTCATCCCCCATTGAGCGAGGGACACTCCTATATTTTAACCCTTGATGATTGTGCCACTCATTTTCCAGAGGCTATCCTCATGAAGAAGATCGACAGCATTTCTTGTGCAGAGGCTTTAATCTCAATCTTTTCTCGAGTAGGGATCCCGAAAGAGATCTTATCCGACAGAGGACATCAATTCACCGCTGAATTGATGGAGTATGTCGGTAAACTCCTTCTCATCAAGTCCCTCTTCATGAAGTCGCCAGATGGGCTCTAAAGGAAAAAAAAAAATCCCTCTTCATGATGCCCTGGCACCCTTCCGCTAACAGGATGTGTGAAAAGTTAAATTGCACCCTCAAAAGGGTACTCAAGAAGGTGTGCCACAACCAGCCCCATTTGAGTTGTTATATGGGCATAACGTCCGAGGACCGATGAGCATTTTAAAAGAATTGTGGTCCAATCCTAGAATGGATGAGGAAATTACATCCGCTCCTCTCCCACTGGAAAGCACCTTTCCCCATTTTAGAGTTCCGCGGCCCGGTGGATTACCTAATCGAAACCCCCTCCAGTAATAAGATTTACCACAACAACCTCCTAAAAAAATACCACCGCCGAGCTTGCCTAAATAACATAGTCACCCTAGATGAAGAACCCATCCTCGAAGCCGCCTAGCCCATTGAACCTTTGTGTCTGGTCCAAACGGTGTGTGTAGAAGCAGACGATGAGTATCCCCTGCCATCTCTTCCTTCTCCCCAAGTGGAGCCTAACTCCAACTTGGATGTAAACCCCAATCTCGCCCCTAATGAGAGGGATCAATTGCATGCCTTATTGGAAGGCTTTCTCAACGTCATTTCAGAATTCCTAGGTTGCTCAACTTAATTTACACATGAGATTGTCCTCACTACTCAAGATGCGATAAGAACCAAGCCTTATCCCATACCCGTACATTTACGAAGGACTTTCAATGCAGAGAGGGAGAACTTATTAAAATTAGGAATAATAGAACCCTCATCGTCCGATTTTTGCTCCCCCATTGTTATGGTTAGGAAGCCTGACAAGACGTTTAGGATGTGCGTTGATTTTTGCAAATTAAAAATGGTTACACAGTTTGATGCAGAACCGATACCCCTAATCGACCAAAGTCTTCATGCCTTCGAAGACGCGAAGTTCATCTCCGAGATCGACCTCTGTAAAGCCTACCACTAAGTGCCACTTTCAGAGCAATCAAATGCTTTACTGCTTTCACTACTGAAAAGGGGTTATTTCAGTTTACTCAACTTCCTTTTGGGTCGGTAACTGCTTTCGGAAGTTATAACCAGATCATACGGCGGTTGTTAGATGGCCTATCGAATGTGACATTTTATTTTGTTTCTTTGTACGTCGCTACTCATACCTGGGACCAACACATACACACTGTGCTCGCTTCTATCCTGGTTATGCGTACACAGGTTCACAGTAGGCCCAACAAAGTGTCACTTCGCCAATGACACTATTAACTACCTTGGCTTCCAGGTCGGTAGGAATCAAATGCTTTCCCAGGAAGACAAGGTAAAGGCTATTTCAGAAATGCTGCTCCCTCAAACGAAGAAACAGTTTTGTTCCTTTTTGGGATCCGTGTCATGCTATCTGCGTTTTGTGCAGAATATCGCTGCCCTGCTTAAGATAACGGCCTCCGATCCAGTCAATTGGACACCTTCCGTGGAAGACCACTTCCACCAGTTAAAAGATAAATAGTCTCTGCCCCTATTTTGAGATTATTGAGATTACCAAATCCTAATAAAACATTCGGGGTTTGTACCAATGCCTCCCAGGGGGTGGCCTAGGTTGTGCTCTCATCCAATATGATGATGGAGTGGGATATCCTGTAGGATATGCTCATAGGAAACTGTTACATCGCAAAAAGGCATATGCCACCATAGAGCTCGAAGCTTTAGCCATAGTGTGGTCTATTCGTAAGTTTAGGATGCTCTCTCATAGGTAAAGAATTTATTGTAGAAAGTGATCACAGACCCCTGACGTACCTAAAAAACTGTTACAGCCAAAATGGCCATTTAATGCATTGGAGACTACTACTCATGGCATACCGATTTTGGATCATGTATGTTAAAGGCACCGACAACTGCCTAGCCGATAGCTTAAGTAGAAATCCAATAGAAGACCCCCTCCTCCAACAACCTGAGTGTATAGTAAAATTTGTGTTTCACTAATTTTTGTAAATACTATCCTTTTTTTTTGCCTTGTTGATGTTGTGTTTGCGTATGCATAGATTAAGTTATCTGTGGTTACACATATGTAAATCCTGTGTAGTGTTATATGTTTTTTTCTGTTGGTAAACGTTATAATTGTAGCTTTATAAGTTCCCCTCTTGATGAAATTAATTGTAGACATTTTTTTTGCCCCAAAGTGTTGTGTGCTGTAAAAATGTCTTTGGATAGGGAGGAGTGTAGAGGGATCCACTAAAATAGTAGTATTTCCCTACCTCCTAAGATATTACTTCAGGAGAGAAAGTGAGCCATTACTCCCCCCCTCCCTTCCAACTCACCCTTTTTGGACTTGCCACCAGGTCACTGAGAAATTCACACTGAGGCATAACGCTGAATTTGAAGGCTACCTCCCCACCGTCTTAATCTCCCCCCTCCCCCTCCCCTGGTCGGGAGATTACTCATCTATTTTGTAGGTTTGTCTCAAACAACTTTTATGGCTCCAGCCACTGGTCGTTCCCTCCGACCCGCTGATCCCTGCCTCTTACACTTTCCTGTAAGGACACGCTTGGTTGTCGCGGCTGATAATGAGGGTTTGAGAAGGCCCCTCTCTCTCTCTCCCTGTTTTGGAGAAATCCGGGTATATATGCACCCTCTCAACGATTATCCACAGATTCGGTTAGATGACGCTTTCCCGAACAGGAGTTCGATTCAACAGCGCTCTCTCCCGAGAAGTGTTTAGTGAACGGTCGCAGGCCACAGAAGAACTGGACATCACACTCGTATCTTTGGGTCAGGGAGAAGAGTGTCTTGAGGAACTGTCAGCCTTTCTCAATTGCCTTTGGATCAAGGATTGAAGAAGCTGTCCTCCGAATTTCTTCTGGTGACCTCTTGAGGACAAGAAGCACAATAGCTCGTTCAATCTTGAGTTTGGAGAAGTCATCCCCCTCCCTTCTCCCTTGGAAGTTTGACCTGTGACCTCTTGAGGACAAGAGGCCCGATAGATGGCTCAATCCAAGTTTGAAGAAGTCATCTCCCCCTTTCGAAGTTTGTCTGGTGACCTCTTGAGGACAAGAGACCCGCATCTCGCAAAATCCAAGTTTGGAGAAAGTAGTACCACCCTCTGCTGGTTTGGGGTTACACCCGTGAGTACAAGGTCACTGAGACCTCCCTCCAAGTTCGCCCTGCTTTATTCTTGAGTTTCAAAGGAACTAAATCGCTCACTACCCTAAATCTCCCATTATAACCATTTAATAACCCTGGTTATCCAATTAGTATTCAGAACCTAATTTGGTCTTATTCATGTACCTATATATATCCCTATTTATTTTGTGCCTTTTATTTAGTGTGTATTAAAATCTATTTTTGTCGTTGTGTTTGGAATTTTCCATGGGCACGCACCTGCAGCTATCTATTCAAATCGCACTCTTAGAACAATAACAGTTGTTGCCTTGCTTAGAATACCTTAGAGCCTGTGTGTGTATATTCCCATACACTTGGCCAGACTTTGACACACCTCACTGTAGATACTTACTTAGTTTATTTCTCTATTTATTTCCTTGACAATCATATTCTCGGAATATCCTGTTTATATCTTTGTGGGTTTCTTTTGTGTACTCTTGTTTCTGGGGGCTTGTAATATTTGATGAGGTTTGTCTGGGGAATCTTTCCCCCTCTTTAGAACCTACCTTTTCTCTTTTTGGCTAATTTTTTTCGGGAGGAAGGCCTGTATTTATTGTAAAATTGATTGCACTTATTTAAGATGCTCAGTACAGTGTATGGCAGCCACCATGAAATCAACCTGAATGTTGATAGCCTAAAGGTACCCTCTTTGAATGGACCGTAAGGTCTCCTAGGGTACTTACTTTCCTTGTTACTCCTTGTTACACCTAAATGGCTTAACTTGGTCAAGGTAGAAGTAGTGTTTCTATTCATTTTCGCCATAGCCTCACCCGTCTCTTATTTCAAAACAAGGGGCATTTTATGAGAGTTGTTTGCTCTAGTGTACAGTGTTGCAGGTAGTCTTCCCTGTTAGCTACTTAGGCCCTGCACTATCCCCACATTTTCCTAGCTTTTCTAAACCTGATGGAAATGCCTTTGTTGGTTTTCACCACTTTAAAATATATAATAAAAAAATTATTCCTTTTTTCCTACTAATTGAAAATGCATTTGTTAGATTTTGCCAATGTCCTCACTCATTAATAGCAGGGTTGGCAAATAAAAAAAAAGCACTAAAAAAACTGTTTTTTTTTATTTTTCAAGTGAAATTTGAAAAAAACCTGAGTTTGGGTTGTTTTTTTTCAAAATGACATTTTTTTTTCAAGAAATGAATGCTACTTATTATTCTTTTATTCAAAATGCATATTTATGTTTTTAATTTCAACAAATATGTATCAAATTAAGATTATTTCTCAGATACTGACTAATAATTCATCTCTCCTACAAATTATGGCTATCATGGGTACCCAAAATTCTCAATCAGTGATCTGTTCTTACCTTAATATAATTATTAAACTAATTAATTATTATTATAAAAATAGAGATAGCTATTCTTTTTCTATGCTATTCTACAAATACTTGTAGCATTTGTTTTTTGAAAAAACCCGAGATTAAAAAAAAACAGAATAAAAACTGAGTTTTGTTTTGTTTTTTCAAAATTCTAATTTTTTTTTCAAGAAATGAATGCTAATTATCATTATTTTATTCAAAATTCATATTTATGTTTTTAATTTCAACAAATATGTATCAAATTAAGATTATTTCTCAGATACTGACTAATAATTCATCTCTCCTACAAATTATGGCTATCATGGGTACCCAAAATTCTCAATCAGTGATCTGTTCTTACCTTAATATAATTATTAAACTAATTATTAATATTATAAAAATAGAGATAGCTATTCTTTTGCTATGTTATTCTAATGCTTGTAGTGTTTGTTTTTTGAAAAAACCTGAGATTTGAAAAACCTCAGAATGAAACCTGGGTTTTATTGAGCTTTTTCAAAATTTGGGTTTTTTTGCCAACCCTGACTAATAGTAATAATTATATATTTTGTATAAATTTAACCAACCCCACTTCCCCTTTTAAAGATTGTCCAATTTTCATCCTTCAGACCTTGGGAAGTTGATCCAAATGGAGGGTGGTAGAATTGAATAGTTGTGCTTTCATTGGCCACTTTGATTTTTCTAATAAGTCGTTGGTCGAGAAGTTCTATTATTCATTGCCATTACATTCTTTATTTTACACAGGAGCGCTTCATATTGACTGCTCTTGAGCTTTACACAGAAGTTATGGAAGTTGGTCAGGAAATCCCACGGCTTCGTGATTATTTCTCCAATCCTTCAAATTTTGAGCTCTGTTCAAAGCCATCGACAGAACTTCTACATCCTACAGCAAGTTTAAGTATGAGAAAATGGAATTGAGTATGAGCTTGCTGTAACTTATTTAGGGCAATATGTATTATCACATTTTTTAAACATTGGAGTTCCAAAATTTGTCTGTCAAACCTTATATTTTCCACAGGCAATATTTGTATTTTAATTGCAACTCATGGTTAAAAAAAACAACTAGAAACAGCAAAAGTTCTAATTTTTTTAATCATATTTTTTTAAACAACAAACACACGCAGCTCCTAGACATTGAAGTGCTGATTCCAAATCTGCCAAAAAAAAATTCAATGCCATTGATAGTCAAAATGTAAAGTTCTAACTTTACATCTTGGTAGTAGCTGAGTATTTCTGTGTTTCATGTGGCTGTGGTAGTCTGCAAGAAGTCAATGACTTCCATATATCTTCCTGATGCTCTTCTTCCTGCCTTTATTTGCAGGATTGGATGACATATTGAAAGGGGTTAATTTGTTTATAGCTTTGTGACTTGTAATCTTGAATCAATTTATAAACCTCAGTAGCAGATATCACTTAACCAAGAAAAGATTATAACATAATTTATAAGGTAATTTGTATAACATCACTACCTTCTATATTAACTACAATCAGTGATTTCAATCATACTAGTAACTTGTTAATACACTGCTGATTAAGATTGATCATTTGCATGCATCAATGTCATAGGATAGAAAAAAGTATAGGAGATAGAGATTGATAAATACCCTTATCCTCCCTTACCCCCAAATATATATACTTGCTATAGACCTCAGCCTGATCATTTTGTGGCAACTAAGATCTAGGCTTTATTCTCTGAACCACACCCTTACAAATCATCTCTAAACACACATGACATGCAATTCTCCCTGCTCACTCAGGCAATAACCTTCTTTCTTGTCAACATTCTGTCAATCTTTATCCAACCACTGATTCCTCTCTTCAACTATTTCAGACAGGTCATCCAGCCAAACAACTTTGGACTCGCTTGACTGGGCTCGCTACAGTGAAGATGGGGAGCGAGCGCTTGATGACAGAATTGCTGTGCTTGAGTTTGAACTCAGAAAAGCTAAAGAAACCATACAGGGCCTTCGAGATAACTTAACTCAAGCAACTGGTAAAAGAATCTGTATATTCTATAGGCCAACCTAATTATTATGGACTTAAACAAGTTTGTATGTTCTTTTTTTTATTCATACAATTAATATTTGTAAATGCATTGAATTCTTTAAATGACAACAATTAGTAGCCATTTTCTACAACATGAAACATATGCAAATTATTACCAATTAACCACCATAAGAGGGGTGGTTGGTTTGTTGGTAGGAGAAACAAATAAAAACAAGTTAGCCACACAAGTCTCTTGTGAGACCATCTTCTATACGAATTTAAACCCAGAATCAAAGCTGCACAACTGAGCCACACAATATATAGTGTGTTGTGGTGATGAAGTTAGTGACTGCAGCACTCAAAAGAGAGACAGGTTCATTAACTTGAAATTGACCATTTGATGACACTTCTTCCAGGATGACCAGAAAGCATTAATGATAATAAACTGAAGTTTGTTGAATAAAATCCATTCCAAAAATGTTAGATGATTACATTAAAGGTTAGCAGAAAGGGACAAAAACCACCTGTCTGCTTCTGCGCAACATCAAAGATTTTTGTTTGACTACATTCTCTTAGAATTCAGATATCGCACAAACTTTAGGATCACCTGGTAATTTTCTGAATGCTGAGTTTATCACTCTATAAAATTGTAATGAATCTAGTTATTGATATTGTAATAGTTGAATTAGGTTTTATCTTTTGTCTCATGTATCTGCAAATTTGTATACAAGATAATACATCTTCCATTCTCATTTGTAAGATCCATGAGGCTTGTTCTTTCTGGCTCTTAAAAGGATTTAAGTTATTTGTACCAGTTGGCTCCTGGACATCTAATGTGTATCCTTTCATTTTCAGCATTTAGAGCTGTTTTCCCTTACCAGTTCTTGACACCCTTAAACTTTTTCATTCATTCGTCCCTTTAGCTCATTCTCATTCTTTCCTCGATTCTGCCCTCTGTAAGTTTGTGTTTGTTTCCTTTTAATGGTGGAGAAAAAGCCACCTTTTTATAATATTTATAATTCATTGTGAACAAGTTCTTGCACAGGAGAGAAAAGAGAGAGAATAAAATACAAATTTCAAGCACACAAATTTGCTTTTAGTTCTCTATTTTGTGATCCGGCAGATCCCAGGAATGTCACCACATCCACTGGGTGGGTCCACAGGCCCCTCAGTGAGGTGATGGAGTGTTTTTGCTTGTACGAGTCTTAGACACTTGAGGTGGTGTTTAGTATCATCCAAGTCTAAGTCGGATTTATGTTAGTATTTAGGCAAGGTGGGTAAGGTTTATTCAGTGCTTGTATTTTTGGAGGATAAAGTAGCTTGATCTTAGTTGGGTCAAAAGTAATGTGCCTGTCTTGGGTAAGGTAGTGATTTGTCTATTTGTGGAGATAGTTCATTTAGGATGCTTAGTGGTATGTTGTTTTCATGTCTTTGTGTGAAGCTAGTGCGGAAGTGTTTTATCAGATGGTAGGTTACTGTGTTAAAGTTTGTAGTATTGTGCTGGGGTACGTTTTTGAGTTAGGGTGGTAGGATTGGTTTAGGACTCTTCTGAAGTGTTGGGTTTCTATCATGTTTAGATGTGCTTCAACTAGTAGGACTTTGGTTTGGCATAGGGGTGCATTATTTTGAGATAGTGTTGGGTGCCTAGCTGGTGCTCAGCAATTGATGTAAGTGCAGATGAATTCATTTGTATAGTGATGCCTTATGTTGTCCTAAAAGTGGTGTTTGCGAGTCTGATTAGAATATTTCTTTGATATATTACTTGTGTGGAATGAAGGTCATGTGAGTGTTGTGTGATTCACAGGAGTTTAAAGGTCAGGCGTGTTCATTGAATGCGGTTTAGGGGTAGTTTATTGATTCCTAAAAGTTTGGGTAGTGATCACTTTCCCATTCAAATATCATTTTCAGGGCAACTGCTGCCTGAGAGACCACCTCGGTGGTGCTTGGCGCGGGCGCGGTGGCCTGCATTTCAGGAAATGACTGAATTCTCTATCTCAGTCGAGGAGTTTAGGTCGGTAGATGAGGCCGTTGAGTTCTTCTCCGGCAACCTCATCGCCGTGGGCCTGACTACTATTCCTAGGACGTCTGGCCGTTTTGCACGCCGACCACTCCCATGGTGGTCGGCCGAGTGTGAGACGGCCCTGAAACAGAAGCGTTATGCCTACATGCGCTATAAGCGCCGCCCGAACGATTTCACTGTCGCTGAATTTCGTCGGGCTAGGGCTAGGTTCCGGTATATTTCGAAGCACGCCCGCCGCTCTTCTTGGCGGGCATACGTGTCTTCACTTAACGGGAAGACCCCTTTAGCTGAGGTGTGGAAGCGAGTCAAAAGGATTCGGGGCAAGTTCTCGCAGGACCCCCCTCCCGTTCTCCAGGAGAATGGGACCGCAATCTCAGACCCCGCGTCCGTGGCGGAATCCTTAGCGACCGCTTTTTCCGCATTCTCTAGCCGTGATGCTGCTCCACCAGCATTCAATGCACGTCGTGATGTCGCGGAAGGCCGCCGGCTGAACTTTACCTCCAGTGGCGGAGAACCCTTCAACGACAAGTTTACTGTGAGTGAGTTGCGTTCCGCTCTCGCTTCGTGCGCGGACACCGCCCATGGTCCGGACGATGTCCCGTACGCCATGCTTCGACACCTGGGTGAGCGAGGCATGGCCTTTCTGTTAGATCTGTTCAACAGGATCTGGGTGGAAGGTCTTCTCCCAGACTCCTGGCGAATCGCTACTGTGCTCGCCTTTCGCAAACCGGGGAGAGATCACTCTACTCCGACCGGTTTCCGCCCAATCTCTCTAACCTCTTGCGTGTGCAAGTTGATGGAGAAATTGGTAAACGTTAGATTAGCTTTTTTCCTGGACAGCGGAGGCCATCTGTCTTCCGCACAGTGCGGCTTCCGCAAGTTCCACTCCACGTCGGATGCTCTGCTCCGACTGGAAAATGCCGTCTGCGAGGCTTTCCTTCGTAGACAGCACTACGCCACGGTGTTTTTCGATCTGGAGAAGGCCTATGATACCGCATGGCGATACGGTATCATGGAGACTCTCTACACGATGGGGGCGAGGGGACGCCTCCCAATGTTTATATCTGAATTTTTGCGAGATCGTCGATTCCGCGTACGGGTGGGGGGAGCTCTCTCCGGCCCAAAGGAGCAGGAAGAGGGTGTCCCGCAGGGAAGTGTCCTCAGTGTCACACTCTTTGCCCTGAGCATCAACGGCATCACCTCGGTGCTGCCGGAAGATGTTCTCGCTACGCTCTACGTGGACGACCTTTCGATCTCTTTTGGCGCGGCCCAGATGCCAACTCTGGAGCGTCGACTCCAACAGGCATTGAACCGCGTCTCTCGCTATGCCGAAGCGCACAGGTTTCGGTTTTCTTTGGCCAAGACTAAGGTGGTGCACTTCTGCCGCCATCCACGGCTTCACCCCGACCCAGATTTGTTTCTTAATGGGGTGCGCCTGGATGTGGTTGAGTCGCACCGTTTCCTTGGTCTTGTATTCGACCGACGCCTCACCTGGGAGGCTCATATTCGCAGCCTTAGGGTCTCTTGTACCCGCGCCATGGACATTCTCCGTTCCGTGACGTTCAGCGCTTGGGGCGCTGATAGGGCTACCGCCTTACTTTTTTATCGATCCTTTGTTCGCTCGAAGCTCGACTACGGATGCGAGTTTTATGCATCCGCAGCCGAGCGTTTATTGCGGAAGGTGGATTCGATCCACCACACCGGCCTTCGCCTTGCGACCGGTGCCTTCCGCACTTTCCTCATTGAGAGCCTGTTGGTCGATGCTGGGGAGATGCCACTCGCTCTGCGCCGCGTGCAGTGCATCACTCGCCTGTACGCGCGAGCCCGGCGCCTCCCTCAGTCGCCAACAGCTCTCACTGCATCCGCAGCTGATCTCGATGGTGCCTATGCCGCCGAGAGACGCCAGTCATACCCTAAGCCCTTTGGGTTTAGGGCCAGGAAACTCCTTCGAGAGCTAGATATAGCTCTCGGGCCGGTGGCGCCCCTGGTTCTGCCCAGGACGCCACCCTGGAGGGTACCACATTTGGCTATTTGTCGCCACGCCTCTGCTCCCAAAGCTTGTACTGCGCCGGGAGTATTGCGTTCGACCTTTTTGGAGCACACATCGTGTCACGCTGGAACCGTGCCAGTGTATACGGATGGCTCCAAGTCCCAAGAGGGGGTCGGCTTCCACGCCGTATCCCCTCTGTTTGAAGTCAGCGGGGCTCTACCAGGCGCTGCGTCTGTCTTCACGGCCGAGCTAGTGGCAATACACCACTCGGTACGGGAGATTACGCGACGTGCCCGGTTCGGAGACCGGATTGTGATCTATAGCGACTCACAAAGCGCCCTGAGTGCTCTCGGGGCATTGGAATCTTCGCATCCCCTGGTTCGCGATATCCGTGACGCCACGGTTTTGGCGAGCCGGGCAGATGTCGAGATTATCTTCTGCTGGGTTCCTGGACATGTGGGAATTGCGGGGAATGAGCGCGCCGATGAGGGCGCCAAAGAGTCCGCGAGGACTCTGCGACCGGACCAGCGTTTCGCTCTTCCTCACACCGACTACATGGCAGGAATACGGGCAGCTCTTCGGACTGCTTGGCAAAGAAGATGGGAGACGGTCGAAGGGAACTTAAAGTTGCGTGCCATTGCGCCGCGACTGTTCCCATGGACCTATCCCCCAATGCCGCGGCGGCTTCAGGTTGCTTTCTGTCGTCTCCGAATCGGACACACTCGTGTGACGCATCGCTATCTGGTGGAGCGCTCGCCTGCGCCCTATTGCAACGACTGCGTCCTCCCCCAGACTGTTCGGCACATTCTTGTCGAATGTCCCAGTCTGGGTGATCTTCGCGCACGACACCTGTCCCGGTACCGGGATGGGCGGGGTCGCTACCGCCTGTCCCTTGTACTCGGGACGAGTGCGTGCACTTTGACTGGTGGACTTGCTAACTTTTTGGGGGAGGCCGGCCTTCTCCCTTTTTTTTAACCAGGCTTAATTTTTGTTGTTGTTTTTGTTGTTGTTGTTGTTTTTGTTATTGTTTTGTTATTGTTATTTCTTTTTTGTTGTTCCCTGTTCCATTTTTTGAAGTAGCCTAGAACTAGGCTGTTTGTTTACGGCGACTTATGCCTAAGTCGGCAGTCGCCAGATAGCCCCTTAAATAAAAAAAAAAAAAAAAAATCCTAAAAGTCTGATGTGAATAGTATTACTGGTGATTCAAGGGCAAAGGCTGTGATTTGGTTTGGTGTGGGCAATTAGTCTAGTGTGTTGTTGTAGTGTTCTGGTTGTAATTTGACTTTGGGGTGTTATGTTATTATCTAGATGTCTGCATCAGTATTTAGATAATTGAGGATTATTGTTGTGGAATTTCATGAGGGAATAGGCTAAAAAGTTGGGTGAGAGGATGGCACCCTTTGGGATGCTGTTGGGAAGTTGTAGTGTTTTTTGTGTTCTTGTCTGCTGAAGATGAAGTTTGATAGCTTTTTTTGTCAATGTTAGTGAGGTTGGTGTTTAGGATTTTTCATGCTAGTATATCTTTATGTACCCTGCTGAAGATGAAGTTTGATAGCTTTTTTTTTGTCAATGTTAGTGAGGTTGGTGTTTAGGATTTTTCATGCTAGTATATCTTTATGTACCCTGCCAAAGGATTTATCTCTATTCCTGCTAGTATTGTGTGGCAGGATGTTTCCTGAAACTCTAGAATGTGCATGTGAGGTTGGTTAGGAGAGTTGTGATTGTAATGTTTTCTGAAGCCATGTTGTGTTCTTGAGAGGGGTATGTTTAGACCTGTTCTTTGCTCTTTTGACACTTCTATAATTTTTCTTTATTAATGACGAGGTGCATTAAATTAACAATAATTATACAAAATTAATACCCCAGAAAATGACTATGATATGTCAAAATATGTCAAACAGGTACCAAGGCTTCAAGTTTAGTAGACTAAGCTAGTATAAAAACAAACCTTTCAATTATGGCTAGTCATAAAATAATGATAAACATAAAAAAAATACATTACTAATGAGATGACCTAATAAATCTCCAGGAACAAGGTTGTACAAATTAACAAATATACTCAAAGTTAGGAAGGTTTTTTCTTGGTAATTAGTATTAGGGACCCCTGTAGGAGAGTGTGTGATATCTCCCCATCTTGCAGCCCCTTCTGAACCCAGCGATAATCCTATCATGTTTGGCGGTGGGAAAGGGTCTGGAGATTTCCCGAATGGCGACCTGAAGCCACACGAAGTGTGCACTCTCAATTTCCTCATTAATGAGTACCTCGTCCTGAGGAACTATAAGATGACCGCTAACACATTCGCCGATGAGAATGACAACCAGGTTAGTACTTAGGTAGAGTCCCAAAGGGTCGGGTGCGGGCAAGGCTGGTTGTTAAAACAGGTTTAAGAAAGGAAAATGGCACTGAATCTCAAAGATCAGTTCACACTCTCGGTTTGTTTAAGCAGTAAATCTCTTCAATGTCTTTCCAGCAATTAGTTCCTGACCATCTCTCCTGAGATCTGGCAAATGGTAGGTTTAATTATTGAGAGTGTAATAGTGCCAAAGGGTGGTTGAATTCTGTGAATTCCTCCTCAGTCATTGGGGCTGGGAGGGCACAATCTTCTTGGGGCTAAGAATGCACAAAATCCTCCAGGTTTCAGCTGTAGGATAGTAGCATTTACACCCTGTTGCAGGGAGAGGGCAGAGCAAGTGGGAAGAATTGGGTATGATAAGCATGCTTGAAGCCCTATGGCTCCTCACATGATTGCCTGCAAGCAAGTTTAGATCTGTACTTTTGACTCCCTTTATATTTTGTAGGCTCTAAATGTGACCTCCTACCATCATTTAAGGTTGTTTGTTCTTTCCTTTGAACTTTAAAAAAATAATGATTCTTAGGACTTTGAAAATTGGGATGCTGTGGGTCTGAACATCCCCCGCCCACCTGCCTTGGTTCAGTGGCTACAGGAGAAGGTGCCAGGACTCTCCCCGAAGGTGGATGCTTCTTGCCAGACGGACCTTGACACTCTCCAATTAGACGACCTCCAAGGGTCACTGCGGGCAAAGAACTTCCTTGAGGAGAAAGTCAAGGAGTTGGAGAGCCGCTGCGAGAGACAGGAATTGTGAGTAGGGGAACAGAGGGGTTTATGTGGACAAAAATGAAAAAACTACCTTGGATGCATGGGTGACATGGTTCCTGAAGCTGTACTTGGGTGGGTTTGAAATAAAGTTGAGGATGAGGGCTTCTAATAGGTGGGGTGGTTAGTGGCTGAATAGCTCCTCCCATGCTTTAGATTTTCATGCAATTAGTCATGAGTGTGTGTGTTTAAGAACAAATGATTATAGGGATGTAGAGGGAGTATAGTGTGGGGAAAAGTAGGTACTTTCCCACAGGCACAAACTAAATAAGGAAAAAAGTGTAAAGGAAGATCAATAGAATCTTAAAATCATGTATATATTTACAAACCAATTTACTTAGTGTGCACCTCATAAATACTATGTAACACTAGATTTATATTTACACTAAGTGAGTCATGCTCCGCCCTCGCTTTGTGGTCAGATACCACCCCTGGTCTGAACAATATCCTAATATTTTTGTCCTAGTTCTTGCTAGGTCATCGGTTCTGCATGAAGGTGGCGAGAGCTCTCTCCAGTCCAATAGGGCAGGAAGAGGACATTGTGTAGGGAAGTGTCGTAAGTGTAACACCCTGTTGTGAGCATACAACGGCTCTGAACCTCATCTATCATTTCAAAGTGCACAGGTTATGGGTTTCTTTTGCCAAGACTTAAGGCAGTGCACTTCTGCTGCTATACAGGGTTCTACCCTGACCCAAACCTGTTCTTAAATAGGGCTCACCTGGAGATGTGGTAGATTCTAACCGTTTCCTTGGTCTTGTTTTCAACCGATTCCTCATCTGGGAGACGCATTCACACTCTTAGGGTCTCCTTTACCTGTGTCATGGATATTCTCTGCTCCAAGGTGGACTTGATCTACCACACTGTTCTCCGCTCATGAGACCAGTGCCTTATACACATCCCCTGTAGAGAACCTTCTTGTCCATCCTGGGGACTGTGTACTCTACTCTGTGCACATTGCACTGTCTGCTTGTCCATGTGAGTTCAATATCTCCCCCAATCGCTAAGGGCTCTCATTTCGGCCGTGGCCGATCTTGACAGTGTGTAGGCCAATGTAAGACACCAATCATATCTTGAGTCTTTCCTTTTTAGGGCTAGGAAACTGAGAGATTGATGTAGCTCTCGGGCTGTTGTCACATCTGATTCTGCCCAAGACGCCAGCCTGGAGGGAACCACATTCGAATGTTCACCACACCTATGCTCTCAGAGCTTCTACAGCACTGGAAGTACTGTGTTCATACTTCTTGGCACAAATATCTTGCCATACTGGAGCCATGCCAGTGTACAGGGATAGCTTCCAATCCGAAAAGAGGTTAGCTTCTATGCCATCTCCCTGTTTGAAGCTATTAGGGTGAACGCTCTTGCAGCATCAGAATCTCCCTAGTTTGCAGTATCTGAGGGCTCCTGCGAACTGGTATGATGATGAGATTGTTCTCTGCTTGGTTCCTGGACACGTAGAGATTGCAGGAAATGAATGCACGGATGAGGGCACTAAACTGCACAGATTGGATGACTAGACAGGTATTTTGTCTTTTCTCACTGAATATAGCCCTTTAAGCTACATGACAAAGAAGATGTGAGACTGCAAACCAGAATTATAACTTTTTTATATTGCACCCAGACT
Source organism: Ceratothoa steindachneri (assembly GCA_963969495.1). Taxonomy (NCBI): domain Eukaryota; kingdom Metazoa; phylum Arthropoda; class Malacostraca; order Isopoda; family Cymothoidae; genus Ceratothoa; species Ceratothoa steindachneri. The sequence continues at coordinate 166,395,405 of OZ018318.1, forward strand.
TATTCCATGGACTTACCCCAATGCCTCAAAGATTTCAGGTCCTTTTTTGTTGCCTCCGAATCACACACTTGCCAGATGCAGCACTTCCATGAACCCTTCTGTAATGACTGCTTGTTCCCTCAGACTGTGTGCCACATTTTGTTGAATGTCTGAGCAGGAGGAACTTTGCATGTGCTACCTGCCCCGGTGTGCTATGCCAGTGTACATATATGCCTCCAAGTCCGAAGAGAGGCTCAGCTTTTAGTCCCCTCTGCTTGAACCTAGCAGGTCTCTACTGTCTTCACAGCTCAGTACAGGAGATTATGCATTGTCCCTGGTTCAGAGACCGGGTTATGATGTATAATGACTCAAAGAGTGCCCTGATGCTTTTGAGACATTGGAATCTCAGCATCCCCTAGAGATTGGTATCCGTGATGCCGCAGCTATTTCGAGATGGATGTTGAGATTGTCTTCTATTGGGCTCCTGAACATGTAGGGATTGTGGGGGAAATTGCATGCTGATTAGGCTACCAAACAGTCCGCAAGGACTGGGTGAATGGACCAGTGTTTTGCTTTTTCCCACTCCATTGCAGGATGCATGCCATTGTATCATGACTTTTCCTGGACACAATGCCTCAACAGCTGCAGGTCAGCTCTGAATCAGGCACTCTTGCAGGATGGAGCACTCCTCTGCACTTTACTCAGATGATTGTGTGGTCCACCACACTGCCCAGTTCATTCTTGTCTCATGATCCAGTCTGAGGACCTCACACATTACCACTACTGGGACAAGTGAAGTTGCTACCAGTGGGTGGCCCCTAGGAAGGCCGCCACGCTCCCTGGGTGGGTCCATTGGTCCATAAGAAAGAGGTGTAGTGTGTGTGTTTTTGTGAGGTTTGGGCAGTCTATAAGTAGGTGTTTGCCTTTGTCTGAGTTTTGGTTGCATCTGGTGTTTGTTGGTGTCAGGGCAAGGTTTATTCTGTGCTTGTAGTGTTAGATTGGAGTGATTGACCTGAGTTGCGATAGGATTACTTTGTGTGTTCTGTGTAGTGATTTCTCTGATTGGTTTATTAAGGAGGGGAGGGGTATAATTTAAGATGTTTGTTTGGTGGGTGTGTTAAAAGTATTTTTGGGTGAGGATAGTGTGGGTGTGTTTGATTAAAGTGAGGTTTGGTAGCCTATAAAAGGCTTCACAATGCATCATTTTTAAATTTCAGCAGTAATGCCCTTGTTATCACTCTCCAGAATAGCCCTCTTTAAATACACCCCCCTTCCCTCTCTCCTGGTATAGTATGTGCAACGAGCAAAAGTGTGAGGAAGTTGCTAGTGTAAAAGTAATGTACAGGAATGAGTGTCAAGGTGTGTGAAGGGTTAGCAAACCCTGTTAAATTGGGGGGGGGGGGTTGTAATTGAGTGTCTGAGGAGGAAGTGGAGGACATTAGGGTGTTTCACTCCCGGAGGTAAAAAAATGAAATGTGTTGAAAGTTGTCAGCACGGGTGTCCCCTTGTTTCTCATGACCCATAAATACTTTATGCAAAAATTTGGTTTGATTCGTCAATATTTACTGATCGCACAGATTGACAAGATTCCACATTTCAAGTGAAACTTCGAAAGAATCAATTGGAGGAGAAGACAAAGAATTGCAACGAACGGTATTCAACTGAAAATGACCAAACAAAGTTGTGAAAAATTCGGGAAGACCGTCAGGGAGAGTGAAATTCTTCCTTTCAAGTCTCTTGAGTGCTTTTGAGGTTGCTGGACGGCTTAGGTTCTTGACCATGGCCGCCCGGTCATCGGGAGACACTCGTTCGTCGAAGAACGATATGGCCGCTCCTTGCTCCGAGAGGTACCAGAGGTGCCTTCGGAGGGCCTTCTCTGCCGTTGACCCGAGTTCTCTATCCACAAACACCTGGGGAGTCGCCAAGAACTCCAGGCCATTCTTCGGTGCACAGTTCGGGACGGCTGCCTCATGCCAGAATCTGACGTAAATGAGACTGATGAAACGGGTTAGTCGTCGGACTCCGCGTGTTTCCGACCTCGTCAGCTCCAGTTGTTGCGAAAACAGGGCAATCTTGAGGATGTAAATAGCCTTTGCCACCCAACACCCCTGATGGTAGGCTCCAGGTGCCCTGAATCGAGGCAGTTCCCTGCTCCATCCTCCTAGGTAGACAAGAGAGGGATGAAGGAGTTCGAGATAGTCCTCCCTTGGGTGGGCTCTGCGATTCGCTCGACTCATCCAGGGGTTCTCCATCGTTGAGGGTACCGACGGATGTCTTGTCCAAGAAGTCCCGTCTTTCTCGGAATCGTTTGAACAGGGGAATCTCGGGACCTGGGGGAGGGCCAAGGAGTAGTTCATAGGTGTCCTTCAGTATCACCGCGTGAATGTGATGCCCACATGCCAGCCAAAGAAGAGGTCTTCCAAGGGACTGTTCAATTATGGTGCAGGCTCCGCTAATCATGCCACTGTTGGACGCAGTCGTATCAAAGGAGAGAGCGATGATCTTGTCAGCAATCTGATACGTTTCCAGCAGCCGAAGGACAGTAGCCGCTACTTCTCTCTCGGTCCCATCAATGGCGATAGGTACTCCAAGAAGCTCCTCGAAGTTGGTCCCAGAAGCACAGCAGCGATCCTCTCCTCTGAGATCTGAGATGTGGCAGCACTTCGAATCAGTTTGCCATCCCAGTGGAGAACAAAGGGAGGCGGATCACGGAAGGCTTCTTCAATGCGCTTTGTTCAGTTTCTCGGTTCTTTCTCCTCATCCGATGCACCTTGGAGGCAGAGGAGGAGATCTCCAAGATATCATGCCCCAAGCTTGAGGCTGCACCAACGAAGGACACAGCAGCTTGACGACATAAAAGGTTTTCCCGGTCCCAAGTCGTGGTCAGGGCTGGAGTCATTGGGTTCTTGGACGGCCTTCTCCTCCGTGGGCCTTTTGAGGGTGAAGGGCAGCCTTGGAAGTCCTCATCCGACACAGATGATCCAGAAGAAACAGGATGAATCGGAAGTGTCTTCCAGGGCAACCTTCTTCGACAACTTCTCCACTTTATCCTCTCGCTTCCTCTTCCTCATCTGCCCCTTCTTCATTTCGTCAGCCTTCTTGGCGACAGAGGACGCATGGAGTTTATCGACACTTTCCATTGAACAGGACTGTCTGTCCTCCCTCTGCAGTTCCAGAAAGGCCAAATCTTCTTCTGGGACGTTGGCCTCCACGATCTTACCGCTCGCGATATCGAAGACATCCTGTAGGTTGCCCTTCCAAACCTCCCTCTTTGTCAGGGCGACAGGTGTCTCCCGCTAGGCTTCCTTCTTGAGGCTCACGTACTCGTTGTCAAGGTTCCTGATGTTACTACGGATCACGTGCTCCGCCTTGACAGTGAGGTTCGCTTTCCCCCACACTTCGTGCAGCTTGAGAGAGGTGCTTTTGGCCGCCTCCGGTAGGGTCTCCCTCTGCACCTGATGATGGTGGAGGAAGAGTAGGAGGACATCTTACCGCGAGGGCAGGCGGGTTCCCAAGAAACCTGGATTCGGTGACTTCTCCAGGAGCCAGAGAAGGTTCTTATTTCGTGTGGAAGACATAATTTGAAAACTCCCTTCAATATGTCATTCAGAAGGGAAAGTTAATACCCTCACCATGAAACTTCCCTCGCTCCCACGGGACACCACCGAAAAGACAAAAGTGTGTGGGAGAGGCTTAGTAGTTCTAATGGCATTGGTGGACACAAACCTTACTTTGTGGCTGTGGTTGAACTTAAAAATCAATGTTTGTAGTATGTGTGCAACCCGCAAAAGTATGTGGAAGTTGTGAGTGTATTTACTTTTGAGTATTGTAGTGTTTGTGTAATAGCAGAGAAAAGCTGACTTTTTTTTCTTTTTAGCTCTTGAAAGAAGTGAATATGAATGGAGACATCTTCACTTGAACTCTGTAGAGTGATGAAGTTTAGGGAATAAAAATGTGCCACAAGGAACTGGTGATATCCGTCAATCCTCCTAAGGGGTGTACTGTAGTGCCCGCCATCTCTCTTCACTTGTTTAGCCTTCTGTCTCCCCCTTCCTCCCTCACCTTCTCTGATAGGTATCTGGATAAGCCCTCATTGGATTACAATTTCCAGAAGGAAACTTGTCTATTTTGTGAATCTGGATGGAGTGGTCATGTTTTGGAGAGTGATTTGCCTCCCTAAGTAGTCTCCTCTGGATGTACCTTCACATTTTCACTTCCCCTAATCTTACCACATTGTAAATTTTCTGTAAACTCCCAGCCCTCATTGGTTTTGCCTCATTTCGCACATTCATGTTTTTATTATTTCTTGCATGCTGTTAAGTTAATTGCCTCACCTGTCACTTTCAATAGTTCACAAGGTCCCCCAACTCAATGATGAATTTCACATAAAGATCATAATAACAATCGCTGGCCGGCCCTTGGGCACCGGGGGTCGCTCCTGTTGGGAAAAGAAAAAAGTGCATGTAGACTGGTTGCAATGTCTTTTTGCCACCAATTGTTAGTAATCTTTCTGGGCTCTAAGGAAAGCCATTGATGCAACAATGAGGCGCGCGTTGAAATGGAAACTCCTTAGCAGGTCCCGCAGACGGAATAGTGATGTGTTGTGTGTGTGAAAGGCAGGTGGGTAGGGGGAGACATTGGTGTCTGAGCGCATTGTGAAGAGACTGATGAGTGTGTTGGGTGAATGTAATTTTTTTAATTTTTTGTTTGGTTTAGGGAACTTCAAAAACTCCATCGGAAGATGTCTGCACCCCAGGTGATGCCCTTGGTGACAGCGAACCCGGATTTGAACCCAGATCCGTCCAACGAAGCCCCCGGGCCAATTACCCGAGACAAGAGCATGGATCGCATCGAGTTTGGGCCCACAAAAGTGACCTACAGCAAGAAAGGGGACCCATTTCCTGGCACAGGACCACCCGATCCCCAAGAGGGCAGAGAGGAGACACCGGCCATCATCCCCACCCCGACGATGGAGGGTCCTGACAGAGGTGCTCCACTGGCGGACCAAAAGCAACTTGGTGGAGATGATGCGCTGGGTGGTATCGTCTCAGAAATCCCGGCGCTGATGGAAGGTTCCTCTTATTTGGATCCCTGCGAGGCCTCGATCGAGGACCTGATCGAGAGCCCCTCCGCCAGCCTCGCAGCCCCCTCCCCCGGAGATGCCTCTTTATCTATGTCAGCCTTGAACGTGGGTGAAGTGTTCTCACCTGAGGAAGGGAAGGAAGATGGTGGGGTGGAGAATCCCACTGACCCTGAGTCCGAGGGCCAAAACTCACCCGAGCTGTTCTCAGAGGAGACGAGCGAAGTCTTGGACCCCCGCAAGTGCGACCGTCTTCCCCCCTTGGGGGCCAGCAGCGAGTGCAGTCCCCAGGGAATCCTCGCCGGAGAATTCATCTCAGCACAACGTGACGAAGCCAGGAATTTGCTCCGCTCTTCCACACAGCGGTGAGTTCGTCTCGATGCCTTTGTGTGGCTAGGTACTAAGGTTTCTAAGTGGTTAGGTGCACACTGGCGTGGTTGCCAATCTGTGTATACATGTACCTATCAGTGATTGTAATGTGTTTGCCTTGTCATAATCCATGCTCCCGTTTTGCTGGCAGAGAGGTACCCCTGTTCTTGGAGTCTCAGATCCTGGGTATCTGCTTTGGACAGACGCTGGGCGTCGATTCGCGTCTCCAGAACGAGGTAGCCGCCTTGAGCTTGGGTCAGTGCGATTTGCTCAACCTCGTCTCCTCGTCCGTTCATAACATCGCTCCCAACGTCATTCTGTCCAAACGCGAGGTGAATGTCTGGTGGTTGTCTATATATATCTGGATTATGTTACTTCTTTGTTTTAACCCTGGAATAATAATTTTACAAATGCATTGGGTGCAAAAAAGCAGGTAGGATTCTTATTAACCTTTTCAGACCTTGCAAATTTGGTTGTTTAGGGTTTTAATACCACAGTTTTTCAAAGTTTGGAACTAGAACCAAAATAAACACACCTCCTTTAAGTTGTCCCTCTTTACCAACTACTCTCATACTCCTTTCATTGCCACTAACACACACTTCAATCAAATTGACGATTTTCGGCAGAAATGGCAGGGAAAAAAAATGTTCCAAATGTTTTCTTCTAAGCTGAGACAGATGGGAGGGGTAGGCAAATCCTCTTGTAGGGTATTAGCTTCCAAATGGAGATGGGATGGGGGTAGTCTTCCTACAGGGTCAGGGGAGTTTGTTATGGGTTGGATAAAAGGTGAAGTATGTCAGAGTTCTATTTCAAATCTCAAGCAGATATCAGATGGTAGAGGGATCAGCTTGTCTTCGGCATCCCCAATTTTCAACTTCAGATGGTCAAGCTGTGGTCTTCTATCTAAAGTCGGGACTATCGGGGTACCCCTGGTGGATTTCTCTTTGCTATCATTTCAACTGGTATACAGTCCTTGAAAATTAAGGTAATTTTTATACCATTGGGACCCTTTGATTATATTCATATCATTTAACAATATAAAATGTTAATTAGTACAAACATGGCCAAACCCCTTCCGCAAAATAATTCCTGAAATAAATAACAATTAATTATTGGGTCATTAATCATTGAAAATAACCTAATGTGAAAAAAATGTCTGCTTACCATTCCCCCTTCTACCCTCTGCCTATCTACCAATCTCACTCACTCTTTTCTTTCACACTCAAGGTGAAAAATAGAGTAAAAGGAGAGAGTAAGGCAAAGTGGTGAAAATCCACAGTAGAAAAATTGGGAGAATGACTCCCACATACCTTAGGCACGCATTCATTCACCACACACCACACTGCTCTTGGTCCAACGATATCCCATATGCCATGCTTTGACGTGTGTGAGCGAGGCATGGCCTTTTTGTTAGCCTTGTTCAACAGAATTTGGATGGAATGTATCATCCCAGATTCCTGTGAATGACTACCGTGCCTTGCACAAGCCAGGCAGTGATCACGCAACTCTGGCTCATTTCCACCCAATTTATTTAACTTCCTGTATCTGTCCTGTTGATGCATAAGTTGGTTAATGTTGGGATAACTTATTTTTTGAACAGTGAAGGTCACACGTCTCCTGCACAACGCGGCTTTTGCAAGTTCCTTTGCTCCCATAGTTTCTACACTCCCAGAAGTATGTTGTTAAAATTCTTGGATCCATACCAGTGTACTTGGATGGCTCAAAATCTGAAGTCAGGGTCAGCTTTCACATCTCTTCTTTGTTTGAAGCCACTGTTGCTATACTGGGTGCTGCATGGTTCATGGCTGAGCTGGTTGCAATACACTGCTTGATACAGGCTTGAAGACTCGACTTTACTTGCCGGACCCCCTTAACTCTTCTGCGAGGTGAAAGCCACCAAGCTCCCTGGGTTGGTCTACTGGGCCCTAAGACAAGAGGTATTGTGTGTTGTGCATACCTGTGTAAGGTTTGGGCAGTCTCTTAAGTAGGTGTTTGATGTTGTCTGGGCTTTGGTTGCATTTGGTGCTTGGTGGTGTTGGGGGGGCAACTTCTTTTCTGAGTTTTTATTGTTTTAGTATAGTGGATCGGTTGACCTGATTTGAGATAGGATTACTGTGTTCTATGCAATGATTTCACTGATTGGTTTATTAAGGCGGGGGGTGCTCATTTAAGATTAAGTTAAGATTGGGTTAAGTATATTTGGGTTAAAGTACTATGGATGTGTTTGATTAAGTTGGAGTTTGGTAGTGGGAGAAGGAGGGCATTGTATAGGTGTTGGAAAGTGAGCTGGGGCTTTTTTCTTGTGTCTCGGTGGTGGGGTTGTTGCTGTCAGATGCTGATGGGGATGGATGAATGCTCTGCTGAAGTGTTGGTTGCAGTCATGTCTTAAGTGTATATTGATCAGGAGTATTTTTGCTTCAGCATGTAGGTGTGTGGTGGGTATGTCGCATGTACATCCTGTGATTGTTCTGTGCGTTTTGTAGTTTGTTAATATGAGATTTGGGTGTGGTTGGGTGCCATGCTCGTATTGTGTAGTTGAGGGTGATGCAAATGAATTTTTTTGTATAGAATGTTGAGGGCATCTTTCTGTTGTCCAAATGTAATGTTTGATAGTGCTTTGATGTCATTATTCTGTGTGGCCGCGTTTGTAATGTTTGTAGTGTGGGTTTTTAATGTCATATGGGTGTCTAATGTGAGTGCTAGAAGGTTATGGGTTTTGTTTAGTTGCCTGTGCTGTAGGGCAGTTTATAGTGGAGGGAGGCTGTTGCATGCTGTAGGAATTTTATAGCACTCTGCTGTGCTAGCGGTCCATGCGACAGCTAGGAAGTGGAAGTTAGATTGTTGCTTAACCTCACACAGAATACAAGTGGGGTGTTCCCAGTAGAGGATTACATCCAAGTCGGGTGGTCGTGTCATTTCCATCGTGGGAATGATTGACCAGTCTACAACTCTTTTTCTCTTGTCCTACAGGTTAGGTAGAGTTTTAAAAACCCAGCCTTCCCTGCTGGTAGATGTTGTCCATGTAGTCTGATTTGGGGGTGTTTGTTCAATTTGTGGTTGTCAGGTGTTAAAAGTGTTATTGTTGAGTTGTTGGTTGATGTAATGTGTTTTTGTGTGAGACTGTTTTAGTGTGTATCTATGTTGTTGGAGTATCCCTGTTATGATTAAGGGGTGTTGTGCTGTGAGTAATATGTTGTCTGCATGTAGTTTGTGGTTGTGGGGTGTTATTTGTGAATAGGTTGAATAGTAGGGGTGAAAGAATGGCTCCTTGTGGGATGCCATTCTAGAATATAAAGAAATCAATATTATATGCTCAGTAAATATTCAATGTGATGAACTGAGAAACGGATATATGCTATAAAAGAGACGGAGTTGCCACTCCACTCTTTCCACATCTCTATGGTCAATGTAGTTGCGATGTCTTCCAAACCTCATCATTGAAAAAAATGAACTGCGTTCTCCCCTAGACTGACCCGCACATTCTTGTTGAATGTCCCGGTTTGGATGATCATCGCGTACGTTACCTGACCGGGACGAGCGGGGTCGCTACCCTGTTTGTTGTAGGTCGCGTGTTCTTGCTCGGGGAGCGGGGATGGGGGGGAATACCGTCGACGCTGGAGTGCGCTTTTTGCTTCTTTTTTTTTAGCCTTTGACCTTTTTTATCTTTGTTATTTCTTATTTACATATTGTTATTTGTTCTTAATATAGCTTAGTCGTAGGCTCTGGTGATTACGGCGACATTTGCCTCAGTAGGCAGTCGCCAGATGGCCTCGTAAAAAAAGAAAAAACAACAAAAAACAAAGACTGGATCAAGAGTAGAGCACGATTAGGTGAAGGGAATCTTCCCGGTGTGGATGGAAACAAGTAAAGTCTTAAGAGCTTCAATTTTAGTTATGATAAGAAAATAATTGGATGGATTTTCAGGAATTCTCCTAGCAAACTTTGTGTGGGATACGCCCTTATTGGCTTAAGCTTTGAATTTGTGGAAGGGGGGGGGGTAATTTAAAGTCAGAACTGTGGCCGTCAAGTGGAAACATATTTAGAAGATTCTCCTTGTTGAAATATGCCCCCCTCCTCTTCCGGCAATAACATTTTGTCCTTTGTGCCACTTAACTACAAGTTGGAAGCATTACACTTACCCGGAAGTACTGAGTGGGGATGCTTGAGTCAGGGCGGCAAAGTTGTAGCTTATAGGTAGTGTTTGCGATAGGGCGAAAACTGAGTTACCATTTTATACTCGACATATATTCATCGTTCTCCCAAAGGAGTGGGGGGCTTTGTTGCAAAATGATGGCTTCAAGAGAGATACATACCCTCCCAATCTCCTAGCATCCGTGTAGTTGACTGTTTACTACCTTCCACATACGTTCATGTCCAACTTCACTATAATGAACGTTAAATTCTTTCTGGCAGAAAATGCGCTCATTGGTTTTCCCTTTATTTTAATGTTTTGCAGGAACTGCTCCCGCTGTTGGTGTACAGCATAAGTCAGCATGCGGACAGCCGGGAGCGAGAGGGGCTCCTGCACCTACTCTTCAACCTTACCAAGCGCCCGGACCGCGAGCAGCGAAGCACGATTCTCCTGGGGTTGGTGAACCTCGCCCGAGTGCTGGGCGCGGACAAGCTCGAGGCAGAGCTGTTGCCGCAGTGCTGGGAGCAGCTTTCGCACAAGCACCCCGAGAGGAGGCTCCTGGTGGCGCAGTCGGTGGCCATACTCGCCCCCTACACGCCCCCGCCCCTCCGGAACTCCCTCCTCCTGTCGATGCTCCAGCAGCTGCTTGGTCCTGGCGGCGAAAAGGAGGCCGCGGTGCGGGAGGCAGCTATGGCCAGCCTGGCCCTCGTCGTGGCCTACCTGGACGACACAGCCAAGCTCCCTCCCCTCGTCCAGACCCTCCTACTCTGCTTGCAGCGGGTGGAACCCCGCAGGGGCGATTCTGAGGGGGGCCGGCCCCCCTCGAACGCGTACCTTCTGCTGGACGCGGTGGCGCACTGGGCTCTGCGGGCAGGCCGCTTCCCGGTTTTCGTGGACGCGCAGCTGCAGCGGCTGGGAGAGCTGGTCGGGGGGCTCGTGCGGGCGTCAGGCGAGGGCCCCGCCCGGGGGGGTGGCGTTGAGCAGTTGGGCGCTGAGTTAGCTAATGTGTGTCGCGGGTTGGGCGCCTCCCTCCCCCACGTGTTTATTTTCTTATTCGAGTCCATGTGTCCCGAGCCGCGCGCCCAGCTCCCACCCCCTCCCGGGGGCGCCTTGCCCCTCACACCGTCCCCGGCGGCGCTCGCCTTCCTCGACGAGCTCAGCGTCCTCCTGGGCGGGCGAGAGGAGGCCGAGCGCAGCCTTCTCGCCCTCCATCGCCGCCTGGAACTAGAGGTACCTGAGGTCCCCTGGCCCGAGTTGAGTTACCTGCTGGAGGCCGTCCTGTCCCGTCTGGTCGAGACCCTCTCCCACCTGGAGGCCCAACCTAGGGGGGTGGTGATCGCCTTCGTCGACTTGTTCAGCCGCCTCGGCGCCTGCGTGGGTCCGCGCCTATGCCGAGACGCCATTGCGCCGCTTTTCCAGGCCGCGTTAGAAGTCACCGAAAGGGATCTGGCTGTGGTACGCGCAGGCTCATCCGCCCTGACGAAGTCCCCATTCGTCGTCTACTGCGTGGCCGTTCTGGGGGAGTCGGACCCCCACACTAAAGTTGGGGAACTGCGCCAATTCTTGGCGCGCCAAATTTCCATCCTGGCACTAAGCGGTGCATCAACAGATGCCTTGCAATTGACACTCCTCCTCCTTATGACGTCCTCCCTGGGCCAAGAGGAGGTCCTAGGTGCCCTCTGGGACTCTGTGGTCCGCCCGTCGACGGTGGTGCGCGCGGCCACTGCGCCCCTGTGGTCTCTCGTGGCTGGGCATCTCAAAGAGACCGAACTGGCGTCGAGGGTAGTGCCAGCGTTGGTTACTTTGGCCACGGACACGGATGTGGCTGTGCGGGCATCCGCCGTCACCCCCCTCGCTGTCATCCTCTCGAACTCCTCCAGCAAAGAGGTGAGTGTCCTCCCTCCCTTCCCTTCCCAACTCCTCATCCCTGTGTATGTTAACGGATTGTGCCACACGATCCGTCGTGCTGCCTTCATCCAGGTTAGTGGTAATGTGTTGCCACTGATTCGCCTTCGTGTTTCCTGGGATATAGGGAAATTTTCAAAGGTTAAAATTTGTATAGAAAACAAAGGAATTTAAAAGTAACCCAGGTTTTAGGAGAGTTGCGTGTTTCAAATGCTTAGTGTCACTGACCTCTAATCCATCGGCCTCTAGTTTAACCTACTTTCAGGTCATTACAGCTTCCCATAAAGACGTCTTGACTTTTCATTTATTATCATCCACTTTTTCACAAAATGGGGATGGTGACCATTAATGCCACCTCATGTAATGCTCACACCAACAAATAATTTGATGGGGGCCTGTCTTCCAAGGCCAGCGCCCTCTATCTTGTTTTAGTTGCCTTTTACAACACAAGCATATACTTAATGGGTTCCTTCCTACCCCACATATCGTCGATAGGTGATCACCCACCCTCCCCTTCCATTAACAAAATTCTTAGTAAAATTTTTTTTTAGGTGAAAGACAAAGTCCTTCTCCAACTTGAGGCCGTTTGTGAAGAATCCCAAGTTCTGGAGAACTCGGCCCTCCAAGTGGCCATTGCTCAAACTTGTTGTTCCCTTGCACACAACACACCTTCACACCTCCTCCACAATTGTGAGTTCCCTGCTTCTCTTTGCTCTAAACGGGTTTGTAGGCTGTCTTGATTGCGGCGACTTATGCCCAAGTTGGTAGTCGCCAGATAGGCTCCTAAAATGGAAAAAAAAATAGTTTGTTCTTTAGAATACATTTTGTTGCTTCCTACATGGTTCTACTCCTTAAGGGCTTGTGAATGTTATAATGACCCAGGTCATCCTTGAGACTCGTCCCATTCCAAGTGGCCCAAATAGGCTACTTAGGCTTTGCATTCTCCATACACTTAATTTCCCGTAAGTTGGCACTTTTTAAATGTTCTGTCAAACTCTGTTTTGGTAAATCCCATCGGCTTAAACTCTTCTTTTTTGTCTACTATTATGCTCATTTCTCTCGCAGTTTTTACATCACCACACCATATTCTTTCTAGGCTGAAGCGGATCAATCATACTCCGACATTGATCCTCTCTTCTTTCCCCTTACTTGTGTGTATGCATGTTCTTGTGCTGAAAGAACCCATTTGCCGCACACGTTTCATGCGGCATCAATGTGAGAAAAAATGTGTAAAATGTGGGATTTACTAAATGTGTTTGAGGGAGAAAAGCCGTGCTTGCACTATATAAGGCAAACATGAGAGCAAATGCAAAGTTTGAGTAGTATGGAGTAAATAGAATGTGATGGGTGTGAATCATAGTAGTTGGGGCGAATGGGACTGGGTATCGGTTGGTGGTTGTAGGAGAGGTGAATGTAGCCCTGGAGCTGTGAAAGATCGTTAATTTCACAGATTGGTGGGGGGAGCGTTCTCCAGCATTGTATGGCAGGAAGAGAGTTTGTGTTGGAAGTATTCTCACTCTCACCTTTTTTTTCCTTGGGCATCATCAGTATCACCTTGGTGCTGGTGGAAGATGTCCTTAATTACCCTCGATGTAGATTTCCTTTCAGTCTATTTTGACGAGCATCGACTCCCTCCAACTGGCTCTGAACCGCATCTCTCACTCTGCCGAAAAGCGCACATGTTTTGGTTTTCTTTTGTCAAGACTCAGTTGATGTACTTCTGCCACCACCCACGCCCTTATCTCATCCTGGGCTTGTTCCTAAATGGGGCACACCTGAATGCGGTCGAGTCCCACCGTTTCCTGAGCCCCGTTGAGAGAGGGGGGGGGGGGTGACGCGGGGCTTCCCTGCGTCACCTTATCACGCCTCTTGGGTATTTTTTTATGCCATTCAGCCGATCGTGACCTTTCCTCTCCCCCCCCCCACCCCTTTCCACAGTCGCGTCTTCCTTGGTGCTCAGCAGAATAGAGATGGTGTATGGGAGAAGTTGGGAGGGGGGGGGGGTTGTGATTGGAGCACTGTAGGAGCTTTGAGCCCCACGGTATGGTAAATAGCGCCATGACATGATACGCTTGTGTCTTGGCTCGGATGGCATGGAACCATAGCCAGCTTAGCTTTCGAGGGGCGAGTGTCATGCCCGAGCAGAAGTCTGTGGGAGGGTATCATTGGCTTTTTCATCTTGGAGCATTGTAACCACCAGTCAAGCATTGTAGTTGATATCGTAGTGAAGCGAGTTGTTGGGGGGGGGGGCACACAACCCTCACCACCCATGGCAATTCAGATCCGGTTTGGAATTTCTAGGATTAATGGGGGGGAGAGTAAGTCACCCCCTTTCTCCCCCCCTTATTTGTGGGGTCCCTAGGTGGCAGATTTGATTCCTTATCCTCTCTCGATGCAGTGTTCCTGCCTTTGCTGTGTCGGGTGGCCCTCGAGGGGGGCGGCTCTCCCGAGGAGAAGCTCCAGTTTGGGGTGGCACTTCTGGAAGCATTCACGGCACTGGCACCGTCGCCGATGCCCAATGTCCTCGTGGCACACTTCATTCTTCCGCCCCTCAACCAGGTAAGGGTGTATTTTTGTGTTGGTTCGTTCGTTACCTGCCCATATGGGCATGATATGATGTGCTCTCCCAGTCCCAATTTTCGCAGGGAGGTCTGAGTTAATTGTAGATGAGTTGCACAGACTCCCCTTCCAGTGAAGTCCCGGGTAGTCTCCTCTAATCTATTCGGGCCATGTACCTTCTACACATTTTTCGCTTCTCTCAACTTCACCAGTTCGTGTACTAGTTGCTCCTCTAAAACCTTCTCGTGAAGATGCCCTCGTTGGTTTTCTGAGCGCTGTAGCCACTACTCAAAATGTCTCATCTCATTTTGAATGGTTTTAATTCTCTTAAAACTAGAAACAAATAATTCTTCCTCGGCAGGTGGGGGGGGGGGAAGACTGCCAGTGTTATGTTAGCTAACCGTCTTAGAAAATCAACAGACGGATCTGAATCATCACATCTTCATCAGCACTCTCCCCCCAAAGTATGGTTGTCGTGCATTAATGCAACTTTAAAAAAAATTGCCCCCTTTTAAGGTTATTAAACACAGGGTAGCCATCATTTTTTCCACCCCAAATTGCCCTCCATAGCGAATAAAGAAATGCGTTCGGTAGAGATGCGGCCTTTCCCCACCTTGGAGGAAATGAAGGAAAAAGCGAGGCTTCCTTAAAAAGAGTTGGGCCATGGCAACGCTATCCACTATCTAGGATTTTGGTACCCCACCCCTGTGCTTTTTATGGGCCACCATAAAGACAGAAGAACCATAGGGGAAGAATAAGCCCCCTCCCCCCCTCCCTCGTGGGATCATGGGCTGATGATTCCATTGAACCCTACCCCCTGTGTCTTTTACCCTCTTATTGTGGTTTTCTTGGTGGGCGCCGTGTCCGCTCCATAGAATTTCCCATTGCTACTGCCTCCAGTTCCCCAGACTTGCAAACCAGAAATAGGCTGTGCCTAAAGAGCCCCGTTGGTATCCCAGATGACTTGGGTGATGGAGTGGGAGGATCATCACTAGTGATGAGGACCCCAAGGTCCCTCTGCACTAGATGGCATGACCTTTCCCAGTGGTAAATGGTGGCTCGGCGGGAAATGGACCCGAGGTTAACTCCATTCTCACGCAGGGCCCTTATAAGGAGACAAGGGTCTTGGAGAGGTGTGTCCTTCCAGAACTGCACTGGCGGCCGTGTCCTTCCCCACCTCTGAGAGGAACCGGGCCGAAGCAGTCGCCAGAGAGCCCTTTAAAAAAAAAAATATCGGGTTGAGAAGAAAAGGGTAAACAAACCATGCAAGGAAGTGCACGAAAACTAGAGAATCTTCTCCCTCCTCCAAGAATGGATGGATCTTTTGATGCTCCTCCCCCCCCCCCCCCAGTGGTGACTAAAGAAAGAGTAGATGGACCCCCAGGAACCTTAGGGCCTTTGGTCGAGAAACGGCCGAGGGTCTTCGAGCCCTCCGGTATCAAGCGGTTCCTAATCATCCGAGCAAGAGATGAAACAAGGGTGTATGCAGGACACACGTTCCATCAGCATCAAGGTCTAGCTTCCTTTCTTGGTAGGGATCCTAGGGTGACCCATTTTGGGGATGGGACACTACTTGTCAATGTAGCTAACTCAGCACAAAGTGCCAACCAAATTGGGTGTTCCTAGGATACTTAATGGCACACTTGTGCGAGAGACAACAACCCTACCAACGAATTTTGTAAAAGGAGTTGTGTATGCTAGGCAACTGCTAAACCTCGTCCAGGATATTACAAAAAGAGCTGGCTAACGACAGGGTGTCGCCATCAAGCGAGTGTCGAGCTAGTTGGGCGGTCTCTAGACACACCTCAACATTATTCATCACTTTTGACCTGAACAGACTCCCTGAGTCGGTGCGGGCTCCCTGGTACCGGTATGGCTAAAAGCATTCATGCTGTTACCCCACAGATGTTATCACTGCCATCGCTTCGGCCATATTAATTGCCTGCCAATTTCCTTGTCGATGCTGGGGAGACGACCATCTCTCTATGCCATACACAATGCATTATGCCCTTGTACGCGCGGGCCCAGCGTTTCTCTTGATCGCCACGGCTCTCATTTCGTCCATGGGCGATCCAGGCCCTGCCTATGCCGCCGTGAGATGTCACTCATACCCTAAGTCTTTTGCGTCTAGGGAAAGGACACACTCCTTCGAGAACTCGACGTATCTTTTGGCTCGGGGCGCAGCTAGTTCTGCTCAGGTCGCTTTCCTGAAGGGTACTAGCTTTGAACATTAGTCGCCATACCTCTGCTACCAAAGCTTTTAGAGTACCGGCCCCGTATTGATTGTTACACCTCGTATCCGGAACAGTGGCACGTCCTCCTGCCCAGATTCTGGATAAGGAGGGGCTGACTTGCAATGGCTGGAGTAGCGAGTGAGTTCCCCTTTTCTCTCTGTGCAACCAGTGTTTTTCTGAGAGTATCCCTCTTTATTTTTGCGCAAAAAGGCTCACTAGTGTAGCCGGTGATAACAGCCTTGCTGCAACTGAAACCTGTAGGACAGGCCCCGCCTCCCACTCCTCCACTGCCAGTGTATGATTAGTGCTGTGGGTTACCGACTCTCTTCACCGCTTTCAGTGCATATATGAGGTGTCTATGCCAGCCACATCCTTTATGGTTTAAAGTACCTGGACAAAGTCGCCATATACGGCGGGTCGAGTTGCCAAAGCCCATCTTAGCTCGTACCCGTGGGCTGAGTATGTGTAAATGATCATATTCTGGATGTTCGGATCCTCTGGGGACTTTTCTTTTAACCTCTCAAGACATTAGGAGTTAATCGTATTTACTTTCCTTGTTTCTTTTTTTTTTTATTAACATTATGATGGAGACCCCCGTAAGGGGCGCGGCGATTTTCCATCCTGGCCACCGTGCTGACGGGATCCAGCGCTCCGTCCGGCCCCAGCTTAGCCTCTCTTCCTTCCTTCAGATAGCCTGTATTTCTCCCCTACTTCGTCGCTTTTCATACAACCTCTCTCACAACTTTCTCTGGTCAGCCACTAATTTCACAGGGTAGATGCTGACCTTCTCAAGCCAACCGTCCCGGATCGGGGCTGAGGGGGGAGGGGACAACGTTCCCTAGCCCCTGAGCTCCGGTTCGGGATGGGTTTTTTTTAACAACATGCTTCATCCCCACCCATACCTTCCTCACATCCCTTTTCCTTTCCTCTTCACACTCTATCAGTTTTACGCCGTGTCTAAGGTGGAGCCGCCATGCCGATGGACTGCCAGGCCACCAGGCGGGAGGGGTGGTCCCAAATGGCGGCACCTGGCTCTGCCAGGCCTGTAAGCACCTCTTGCAGTGCGGGCAACTGCGAGAGGTGATGCGCGATTGCATCCCATGGAAAAAAAGGGTCACCATGCCCATAGATGCAAAACTAAAAAGAAAACAACCCTTAACTTCCCCTGTTACATCGATGGAGCCGCTCTCGGGCAGCTCCACAAAAAAAAATGGAGGTCTTTCCCTCTGTGCTTGCACAGGGGACCCTCCATATTTCTTTAACCGGAGAGGTAGCTTAATCGTCTCATACGCCTATGGGTGTAGGGGACTCCCCCTCACCCCCTTCTCTGGAGGTGCTTTCGGGAACCTCCCTGCATCCAGCAGCAGTCCTCCCTTAGCTTTCCAAGGGGACTGCCAAGGAAGCCAGCAGGCAGCCCATAGCTAACCGCTCTCCATCGAAGCGGCTCGGTAGGGCAAACCCCCTTAGGGGGGAGAGGGAAGCCAGGCCCCTTCGGTCGCTTCCCTCAAAAGACATGCTGGCAAGAATCTTAAACCTTGCCGGGGTCAAGGCTTGTGCCTCCCCACACAAGACTGGTGACACTGCCAAGTGGACCTGCGATGTCCTGGGAGGGGATGGCCAACTGGAGGCCCCTCCTGTGATAGACATGGTCCTTGAGGAAACCCAGCCTCAGACGGTAGGGCCTTCCATATGGGGGATTCCGGGCTCGACGCCAAGCACCGAAACCGAATCCGCCCCTATGCAAGGTCCTCCTCAAACGGCTGGGGCCTCCGAGGCAGTACAAGGAGGGGAGGGATCTCCTCCAACCGGTGCCCCTGAGACCACTAGGACCTTCTCCATTTCGGAGAAGGACCTTGCTGAGGCCGGTCCATCTGGCCTAGGGGCTCCTTCCGGCGGAGGTGAGAAGCGGGTTCATTTCCCGCCCTCTCCTAAAAAGAAGAACAGAAAAAAGACTAAAAAGACTCGGGGCTCCTCTCCATCCGCGGGGGCTGCGGGGACGGATGGGTCTGCTGCCACTTTGGTAGGCGACCAAGCCAAGATCGGCACATCCGGCCTCTCTGCGCCACCGGGTCCGGAGCACCTGACCAAGATGAAAAGTGCACTGGGCGGAGCCTCGATGACATCGGGGCCCCTGATTCAGAGGTTACCTGGCGTTTTCGAGCCCGTTGGCTTCAAACGCTTCCTCGTTATTCGCTCCACTGATGGCAGCATGTTGGCCAAGGGCAACATGATCCATCAGAGGAGAGGATTAGCTAGTGCAATTGGTAGAGAGCCGAAGGTGACCCGTTTCTCGGACGCGAGCCTTCTGGCGAATGCGGCGAAACCGCCGAGGCGGCCAAGATAAGTGCTCTTCGGACACTTGATGGCACCCCGGTGAGTGTGACGCCGCACTCTACCATGAACTTTGTGAAAGGAGTAGTTTATGCGAGGGCACTCGTTGACTACTCCATTGAGGACATCACCGTAGAGCTGGCCAACCATGGGGCGGTCAAGGTCGAACGTGTGATGAGAAAACAGGGAGGGGCCTCGAGACCCACCCCTACACTCTTCGTCACGTTCGACTGTGACAAGCTCCTTGAGTCGGTGCTCCTCGGTTGGTACCGCTTCGGCCATACGAATCGTTCTTGTAGACGTGCAAAGTCGGGGTCACCCGAAGTCTGTGTAAGTTGCTCCAAGGCCGCACACGATAAATCTAAATCGTGTGTAGCCAAGTGTGTCAATTGCGGAGACCGCACCCCGCTTCTTCGAAGCAATGTGGTGCATATCTCCTCGAGAAAGAAATCCTGGCCGTTCAGGCCCAGGAAAGACTCTCATTCTGCGAGGCTAAGGACTTGGTCGTGGCGCGCCAGACTCTGCCTGTGACGTCATATGCCTCAATAGTTAGAAAGGCACCCTCTGCTTCTGGCACATCCAGGCCAACGAGCACGGTTGTTTCCGCTCCCATTCGGGGGCCTTTCTGCGGGCTCTACTCAACCCGGGCGCTCCCCTGGTAAAGCTGGCGGCAAAAAGGGTTCATCCCCAGCCCTGGCTAAAACCAGGGCTTCCCCCTCTTTCCCCAGCGTGACCGTTTCCCGTTAGGCGAAATGGCCACGCGCCTCCACCGAGTCGTTAGACTCACAGGAGGCAACACCCCTGAAGTTGGTCGCTAGGCGATCTTCCGTGGTTCCTACAGCAAAAAGGGAGCTTCGGCTCCTTCGCCCACTTCTAGTGATGAGCTGAGTGGCTCGGAGAGGGTGGTTCCTCGAAAAGAGGGCCCCCCGCCTCCCAAGCCGCAACGCCCGCCTAAGGTTTCGAGGCGGAGGGAGGAAAAGACTCGCATGGCGAGCCCAACCTTCCCCAATAAGTCATCGAAGGCGACAGCGCTTTGTCCGGCCAACAGCGCCAGGGGTTTTGCCTCCGGGAAGCGTACGGCCATTCCCGTGAGAGTCCTCTGTTCGAAGAGGGGCCCCGCGTCTTCTCCGAGCTAGGCCTGGAGGGCATATTCCTTCAATGGAATTGCCGTGGACTCCGGGCCAACTGGGAGGAGCTGCGGAGGCTCGTCTCATCCCGTTCCCCGTTAGCTATTCTTCTGCCGGAGACCATGCTAGGCGCGTGCCCCCTGCCCGCCCTCCCGCGGTACAAGGGTCTTGCGACCCCACCACCGCGGGATGGCCGAGCTGGGGAATGCACGGTTTACACCCGGCATGATGTCTCCTTTCTTTGTTCCACTTTAGATACCTCCTTTCAGGCAGTGGCTGTGCAGCTTCACCTGGATAGGAGGTATACTATCAATTCTGCGTACATTACACCGTCAGCTGACTTCCGCCGCGTCGTGGCACGGTTACCGAGGCCCTTTCTCTTGCTTGGAGATCTGAACGGCAGGCATCCTCTCTGGTGAGATTACTCAATAAATCCCAGGTGACAAGTCCTTGCCGATCTGATCGAAGAGCTTGACATAGGTATCCTAAACGTGGATGAGTTTACGCATCACTGTCCGAGAACCGCTTCATTTTCTTGCCTTGACCTATCTTTGTGCTCTTCGGATGCACAGCCTGATTTTGATTGGGGGGTGGTCGATGACCTCCATAGTAGTGATCACTTTCCCATTCAAATATCATTTTCATGGCAACTGCCGCCTGAGAGCCCACAACGTTGGTACTTGGTGCGGGCGCGGTGGCCTGCATTTCAGGAAATGACTGAATTCTCTATCTCAGTCGAGGAGTTTAGGTCGGTAGATGAGGCCGTTGAGTTCTTCTCCGGCAACCTCATCGCGGCGGGCCTGACTACTATTCCTAGAACGTCTGGCCGTTTTGCACGCTGACCACTCCCATGGTGGTCGGCCGAGTGTGAGACGGCCCTGAAACAGAAGCGTTATGCCTACATGCGTTATAAGCGCCGCCCGAACGATTTCACTGTCGCTGAATTTCGTCGGGCTAGGCCTAGGTTCCGGTATATTTCGAAGCACGCCCGCAGCTTTTCTTGGCGGGCATACGTGTCTTCACTTAACGGGAAGACCCCTTTAGCAGAGGTGTGGAAGCGAGTCAAAAGGATTCGGGGCAAGTTCTCGCAGGACCCCGCGTCCGTGGCGGAATCCTTCGCGACCGCTTTTTCCGCACTCTCTAGCCGGGATGCTGCTCCGCCAGCATTCAATGCACGTCGTCATGTCGCGGAAGGCCGCCGGCTGGACTTTATCTCCAGAGGCGGAGAACCCTTCAACGACAGGTTTACTTTGAGTGAGTTGCGTTCCGCTCTCGCTTCGTGCGCGGACACCGCCCATGGTCCGGACGATGTCCCATACGCCATGCTTCGACACCTGGGTGAGCGAGGCATGGCCTTTCTGTTAGATTTGTTCAACAGGATCTGGGTGCAGGCTCTTCTCCCAGATTCCTGGCGAATCGCTACTGTGCTCGCCTTTCGCAAACCAGGGAGAAATCACTCTACTCCGACCGGTTTCCGCCCAATCTCTCTAACCTCTTACGTGTGCCCCCCTCCCTCTCTGGGATCTTTTCTTCCGTGGTTGTTCCCAGAGAGGCTCTGGCCTTCTCGTGGCGAGGGGGGTCAGCCCTGGGCCATCTAGGGGACCCATGGTGCTGCCAACAAGACTTTTAACATACCCCTCTTTCTTTCCTCCTCTATTACGATCTTCCACTGCCCTTTATTTCCCCCTCTTCCTTCACCTATCTAGTGGTCCTTATCAATACCCGACCTCTGCTCGTTTAATGGATTGATTCTGAATTGTTCTTTCATGAAGGTGAAAGAGGCTGGGCATCTCCACCGCCTTCGTCTACCGAATGCCCAAGGAGAAACCCATCGTTGGCCCCTTTTCTCCGTGCGTAGGAGAACTCGGGCAGCCTCTTAGGGTTACAAAGATGGTGTGGTGGATCCGTATCCATTCTCCAAGAGGACATACCGGACGTAACTGATTGCATAGTTGCAGTAGTGCCGGGCCCTTGTAGGCCTCCATGGTGGGGAGCCCCGAGGGAGAATGCGAAGTTTTTTTTCTTTTTGCAATGGCTAGCCATAAACCAAAAACCTCCCCTTCTCGTAAGGGTTCTCGTGCCAAACGTTCCTTAGCTTCCCTTTCAGCCTTTCCTCGCTCGTTGGACCCCTATTCCAACGAAGTAGACCCAGATCTTGATTATCCTCGCTTTCTTGTCATGAATTCATCATCTGACATCCCACTTGCAAAAGTCGATGTGTTTGACGTCAATGAATCTTTTGAGTCCCGCTGTGGTGAACCCCGCCGGATGTGGTCAAGAGGGAGTGGTGATGTCGTAGTCGAGGTGTCATCCCACTCTCAACACAACCTTGTGCGAAATCTATCTTCGATAGCTGAAATTCCAATAACTGTCTCGCCCCATCCGCGTCTGAATTTCGTCAAAGGTGTCGTCCGTTCAAACGAACTAAAGGACTACGACCCCACCCGCCTTCAGAGTAAGCTCAGTACCTAACGTGTGACACACGTACACAGGATAACTAAAACATTAGGCTCCACTAAAGTTCCAACCGCCACAATGATTTTAACATTTGAACGACAAGAACTGCCGCAGTATATTAAAGCTGGGTACCTTCGTGTCCCGGTAAGTCCCTACATCGAACTACCCAGACGCTGCTTCAATTGCAATCAATTTGGACATGTTGGCCGAGCTTGTCGGCACTCTCGCTCCTGCGTGAATTGTAGCTCTGACTACCATGGCCCCGAATGCACCAAAACGCCCCACTGTGCCAACTGCGGAGGTACCCACAGTGCCGCGTCGAAACTCTGCTCTATATTTTTATATGAAAAGGAAGTTCTCGCTTTGCGCGACTCCCTACGTCTAGATATAA
Source organism: Ceratothoa steindachneri (assembly GCA_963969495.1). Lineage (NCBI taxonomy): Eukaryota > Metazoa > Arthropoda > Malacostraca > Isopoda > Cymothoidae > Ceratothoa > Ceratothoa steindachneri. Next base: position 166,417,969 of record OZ018318.1, read on the forward strand.
GAGAGGCCCGCCAGCGTGCCCGAGCACAAACCTCGCCACTCGGCCGGCTCTTCTCTGACGTTTTACGTGATGCTGGACGAAACCGACCATCACGCGCGAGTTCCGACCGGCCTGAAGCACTTCACCCTAGATCTACTCGCGGCGTCGAAAATATTCAGAATATGCAGTCGAAGCATCGCTCTCATACCGAGATAATTAATGTAGTCCCCCTCTCTCCAGCAGCTCTAGCTGGGAAAGACGCTCAGGGTGAGACGCTTGAAGACATCAGGCGCTATTTGAAAGAATCCTCAACATCGACCAGTGAAGAATCATCCACCCGGCCACGAGACTCAAAGCCCAGTGGTAAGAGAAAGGATTCCTCACCTGGGTCATCGACCACCAATAAGCGGGCAGCCTCTGGAGCCGACTCGGCCGAACCCCGAGAATCTCCAATGGACTCCTCCCCTATGGTTGAACATTCTCTGCCCTTAAGTCCGTCTCGCCCTTAAGTCCGTCTCGCCCTTCACAGGACGTAGGCCCCATCCTGATCCAAACGATGGCAGAAATACACCCAGCTCCACACACCTCGCTCAGATCACCCGTTCGCCCCGCTCACCCTTCAAACCAAGATCCGATTGAAGCAGTTGATACTCCTACATCACCAACTGCGGCGGTTGGACCAACTCCTCAGACACCTAAAATACCCTCGACCCATGAATCCGGATCTACCGGCCGAAAATCCCTTCTTGATCTTCCTTTTCCGCCTGGTTGCGAGCCCGAATTACAATCAAGGGCCTCGGTCGGTTCTCCAAAACCCACGAAAAAAACCTCAGTTACTACTCCATCTAGGATTTCTCCCCCTGCAAAAGCAGGATCCTCAAAATCAGCTCTCCGTCTCCCAAGCTCTTTGGGAAGAACCTCAAATACATTATCGGCCTCAAAAGAGAAAAAGATATCAACAGTGGTATCTAATCGTCACACATAATATCTTCCATTTTACAATGGAATTGTCAAGGAGTTCTTCCAAAGTGGGAAGAACTCAAAATTCTTTTGACGACTATCCACCCCGCTGTTATTTGTCTCCAGGAGAATAAACTGGGTATACGGCCCTTTCCGCCGGTACCCGGTTTTCTCACTTTCAACTCTATTGCTCCTGCTGGAAGCCCCTCTCATGGAGGGGTGTCAATCATGGTATCTTCATCCTACCATGTTTCTCTCATCTCCCTACATACTACCCTCCAAGCTGTTGCTGTGAGGGTTTTTCTTACTAAGCTTTTTACCGTTTGCTCTATTTACCTACCCCCTTGTTTATCATTGTCAAGATCCGACCTTTTAGAACTTATAGACCAGTTACCCTCCCCATTCTTATTACTAGGAGATTTTAACGCCCGTCACCCATACTGGGGTGACATCACTCGAAATGCCAAAGGCAGTGTTTTAGAGTCTCTTTTATTATCTGACCTTCTTTGTGTTTTAAATACTGGCGATTTTACCTCTTATCATGTCCAGACGGACTCTTTTAGCTGTGTTGACCTTTCTGTTTGTTCCCCTGATTGCTTCACGGAATTTCGATGGTCAATTCTTGACGATCTCCATGGAAGTGACCACTTCCCTATTGTCTTGTCGGCCCTTCAAGTTAGCCCTCATACAACCATGCCCCTTAAGTGGGACTTAGGTCATGCAGATTGGGAAGGTTTCCAAGAGGCGTCCTTCACAAATGCATCTTTGGGGACCTTCAATGGAGTGGACGCGGCAGTAAAATACTTAACATCTACTATCTACAATGCAGCAACACAAACCATCCCACGGAGGCGACCTGTCACGGGCCGCTCAACCGTGCCCTGGTGGACTTCGACGTGTGCAACAGCTATCAAAAATTACAAGTTAGCCCATGCCCGATTCCGAAAGAACCCAACTTTGTGCAACAAGGTCGACCGAAACCGAGCTCGTGCGCTTCGCCAAAGAACCCTTCGTCAAGCTCGCCGAAATTCATGGCGCAGATACGTTTCATCGATCTCCTCTATGACACCTACTGCTAAGATCTGGAAGAGGATTAATAAGATCAGGGGCCGTTATGCTAATCATCATACCCCCACACTCAACTTAGACGGTTCCTTGGAGAATGACGGCCTGGCGGTCAGCAATGCTTTTGCTGACCATTTTCGCGCCATCAGCAGTGTCAGCCGTTACGATAAGGCTTTTCAATCCTACAAATCAAAGGAAGAATCTCATTCTCTCAACTTCACAACAAAATCTAACCTTCCGTATAACGCTCTATTCAGCATCTATGAGCTGCAAAGCGCTTTGTCCCTTTGCAGATCTACTTCCCCTGGCCTTGATGAGATCCATTTCGACATGATTCGGCACCTACATCCACACTCTACTCTCTTCCTGCTTGATTTGTACAACCTTATATGGGTGAAGGGTTTTTACCCGTCATCATGGCGCATTGGGATCATCCTTCCCTTTGTCAAACCGGGCAGGGACGGGTTGAATGCAGATCACTACCGCCCTATAGCTCTCACCAGCTGTTTGAGTAAGTTGCTGGAAAAAATGATATTGGAGCGCCTAAACTGGTTCCTAGATGCCAATCACCTTCTCTCTCCATTTCAATGTGGCTTCCGCAAAGGTCATAGTACCCATGACCTACTAGTACGTTTCGAGGGATCGGTCCGGAAAGCTTTCTCATTAAAGCACCGAGTCCTGGCCATATTTTTCGATATTGAGAAAGCCTACGACACAACATGGAGATACGGCATCTTGAAGCAGTTATACGTCTGGGGGATGAGAGGCCTTTTACCTTCATTTATTCAAAGTTTTTTAGCATCTCGATCCTTCAAGGTACGTGTTGGAGACGCATACTCTGACCTGCAACCCCAAGAGGAGGGAGTTCCTCAGGGCAGTGTTTTAAGTGTCTTATGTTTTATAATTGCCATCAATGATATTATTTCGTCTCTCCCAGAGGGTGTATCGGCAACTCTGTTTGTCGATGATTTAGCACTATACTGTTCCTCACCTCGCCTTTCATCAGCAGCGCGTCGGCTACAACTGGCGGTCGATGCTGTATCCAAAAGAGCACAACTTAAGGGATTCCGCTTTTCCACGACCAAAACCAAAGCAATGTATTTTCACCGAGGCAGAGGGGTTCTTGTTCCGCCATCTATATCCCTACAAGGCGAAGAAATAGAGTTCGTCTCCGAGTTTCGGTTCCTTGGCGTAACTCTCGAGCCAAAGTTATCCTGGTTACCACACCTACGCCGACTTCGAACAGGCTGTCTGCGGGCTCTAGACATTTTGAAAGTCCTCTCACACACTTCGTGGGGCAGTGACCGACAAACATTGTGGACATTATACACAGCCCTCGTTCAATCCAAATTGGATTATGGCTGTCAAATTTACTCATCGGCTTCCCCTTCAGCCCTTAAAATGCTGAACCCCATTCGAAACCTTGGAGTTCGCCTTTCTAGTGGAGCCTTCCGTACTTCTCCTGTCAACAGCCTTTACTGCGAGAGTGGGGTACTCCCTTTGCCCTACCATAGACTTCAAATCTGCATGCGATACCTCTGCCGAGTACAGCAAGCCCCTGTATCAGAGGTCTACAGATGCCTGTATGCTGCCGAATCAACGGCGGCATATGATAAGTTGCCATCTTTACCCCGCCCTTTGAACCTTCGCATAGGAGATCATCTCTCTAACCTGGGTGCTCCAAGGGTCCTTACCCTTCCATCCTTACTGAACTCTAGGTGGCGTGCTCCTCTCCCCACAGTATGTACCAACATGTGGAGCCGGGAGAAGTCCTCCATGGACCCTCGCATCATTAAAAGCCTGTTCTTAGAGCATTCGAGCTCACACAAACAATGCTGCCCACTATACACGGATGGCTCTAAGTCGGACGGTGGCGTGGGCGCCGCAGCCATCTACCCTGGAGGAGAATTCTTAACTTTATCTTTGCCGCCAGCAGCATCCATTTTTACCGCTGAACTTTCAGCAATCCTTTTAGCCTTTAGACTCATCCAAATCTTACCTTTTAGTGATTTTGTCATTTTTTCCGACTCAAGTAGTGTCTTACAATCAATTAGATCTTTTAATGCGTCCCATCCCATGGTCACAGAAATTTGCAACTGGCTGATCCAAAATGCATCCCGATATAGAATTATTTTTTGCTGGGTTCCTGGGCATGTGGGGGTCCTGGGCAACGAGAAGGCTGATCGGCTGGCCCGCTCAGCACATTCTGTGTCCCCTGAGAACTCTGCTCTGCCTTTTAGGGACTACTTTCCTTCAATAAGAAAGTATATTTTTCAACTGTGGCAGAATGAATGGGATGACTGTTCATCATCCAAACTATACAAAATAAAAAATTCTATCCGCTCTTGGCCCTCGAGTCGTCATAGAATGCGGTCGTTGGAGGTGGCCCTTTGCCGAGTTCGCATTGGCCACACGAGACTTACTCACGGCTATCTTGTTTCGGGCGATGCCCATATCAGCCCTCGCTGTCGTTTTTGTGGTGGGGACCAATCGGTTGCCCACCTTTTATTGGATTGTAGCCATTTTACCATTCTCCGGTTGTCCTGTTTCCCGACCCTTTTAACTATTCCTCAACACACCCGTCTTCGATTCATATTGGCGGAGGAATCTTTTAACCCGTCGTTTTTTAAATTTTTGTCACAAAGTGGTCTCCTCCACCTTTTATAGATGATATTTCTCGTTTCACCCTAGCGGCCATATAGAATCCACTTGGATTGGGCAGCAACCCACCGGTAACTTATCTTAAATCTTAAATCTTAAATCTTACGTGTGCAATTTGATGGAGAAGTTGGTAAATGTTAGATTAGCTTTTTTCCTGGACAGCGGAGGCCATCTGTCTTCTGCACAGTGCAGCTTCCGCAAGTTCCACTCCACGTCGTATGCTCTGCTCCGACTGGAAAATGCCGTCTGCGAGGCCTTCCTTCGTAGACAGCACTACGCCACGGTGTTTTTCGATCTGGAGAAGGCCTATGATACCGCATGGCGATACGGTATCATGGAGACTCTCCTCACGATGGGGGTGAGGGGACGCCTCCCAATGTTTATATCTGAATTTTTCCGAGATCGTCGATTCCGGCCCAAAGGAGCAGGAAGAGGGTGTCCCGCAGGGAAGTCTCCTCAGTGTCACACTCTTTTCCCTGAGCATCAACGGCATCACCTCGGTGCTGCTGGAAGATGTTCTTGCTACTCTCTACGTGGACGACCTTTCGATCTCTTTTGGTGCGGCCCAGATGCCAACTCTAGAGCGTCGACTCCAACAGGCATTGAACCGCGTCTCTCGCTATGCCGAAGCGCATAGGTTTTGGTTTTCCTTGGCCAAGACTAAGTTGGTGCACTTCTGCCGCCATCCCCGCCTCCACCCCGACCCAGACTTTTTTCTTAATGAGGTACGCCTGGAAGTGGTTGAATCGCACCGTTTCCTTGGTCTTGTATTTGACCGACGCCTCACCTGGTAGGCTCATATTCGCAGACTTAGGGTCTCTTGTACCCGCGCCATGGATATTCTCCGTTCCGTGACGTTCAGCGCTTGGGGTGCTGATAGGGCTACTGCCCTACTTTTTTATCGATCCTTTGTTCGTTCGAAGCTCGACTACGGCTGCGAGTTTTATGCATCCGCAGCCGAGCATTTATTGCGGAAGGTGGACTCGATCCACCACACCGGCCTTCGCCTTGCGACCGGTGCCTTCCGCACTTTCCCCATTGAGAGACTGTTGGTCGATGCTAAGGAGATGCCACTCGATCTACGCCACGTGCAGTGCATCACTCGCCTGTACGCGCGAGCCCGGCACCTTCCCTTAGTGGACGAGGATGGTGCATTAACTCACTCAGTTGCAGAAAATGCTAATCTGATCAATGACTACTTCTCTTCAGTGTTTACTAAAGAGTGTGGTCCCATTCCCCTGCCCACGGATTCCTACTCGGGGGAAAAGCTGGAGGCAATGGACTTCACCGAAGGAGAAATAAAGAAAAAGATCGCTGACCTAAAGACAAATAAGTCCTCTGGACCCGACGGGTTTCTATCCAAGGTGTTGAAGGAAGTGTGCGATGAAGTATCACGACATCTGTGCGCTATGTTTAACATGTCAATCCGGACCGGATGCGTTCCTAGGGACTGGCGTGAGGCGTAGGTGACTTCGATCTTCAAGAAAGGCGACCCCAGCCATCCGTCAAACTACCGACCTGTCAGTCTGACTTCGATAGTCGGTAAACTCATGGAAAGCATCATGGTGGACAAAATGACGTCGTATTTAGAGTCAAACCTGCTACTGAGGAGTTCCCAGCACGGCTTCCGAAGGCAACGGTCATGCCTGACGAACCTTGTGGAATTCTTCCACTTCGTGTTCAGTGAGCACGATCGAGACAAGGCGGTGGATGTGGTCTCCTTAGACTTTCAGAAAGCCAATGATAAGACCGACCTGTCAGTCTGACTTCGATAGTCGGTAAACTCATGGAAAGCATCATGGTGGACAAAATGACGTCGTATTTAGAGTCAAACCTGCTACTGAGGAGTTCCCAGCACGGCTTCCGAAGGCAACGGTCATGCCTGACGAACCTTGTGGAATTCTTCCACTTCGTGTTCAGTGAGCACGATCGAGACAAGGCGGTGGATGTGGTCTCCTTAGACATTCAGAAAGCCTTTGATAAGGTACCACACCGCCGCCTTCTCCGGAAAGTGCGACCACTGGGCATAGACGGAAAAGTAGCCGGCTGGATCGAGAACTGGCTAAGTGGCAGACGGCAACGGGTGGTGGTGAATGGACAGGCTTCTGAGTGGGTGCCCGTTACTAGCGGGGTGCCTCAAGGTTGTGTCCTGGGACCACTACTATTCATCATCTACGTCAACGACATGGACGGTGACATGGTTGCCAAGATTTCCAAATTTACCGACGATACCAAGCTTGGTATGAACGTTGCAAAGCATGGAAATACTGCCCGCCTACATGAAGATCTTGGGAAGATTGGGTAGTGGTCGGACACTTGGCAAATGCCTTTTAACGTGGAGAAATGCAAAGTAATGCATATCGGCCACAGAAACCCCCAATCTCAGTATATCCTTAAGGGCACTGCTCTTGAATCGAGTGACACTGAGAAGGACTTGGGTGTAACTATCACTAGCGACCTCAAGTTCTCGAAACGGTGCATCGAGGCAGAGAAGAAAGCCCAAAGGATGTTAGGCTACATAAAGTACCAGTTTGGATACCGTAACAAGGAGATAGTACTTTATCTGTACAACTCCCTCGTTCGGCCGCAGCTGGAGTATGCCGTACAATTTTGGAGTCCTTCGTTTCGAAAGGACATCGCAAGGTTGGAACGCGTACAAGCTAGGGCAACCAAACTGATTCCCTCTATCCTACATAAAAGTTATGAGGATAGACTAAGGGAATTAGATCTGTTATCTCTGGAAACCCGTAGACTGCGTGGTCAGCTCATCGAAATTTTCAAAATACTTTGAGGGTTCGACAATGTTGACTACCGGGATATTTTCACACTGAGAGAACAGAATGTGCAATCACGGCTTCAAACTTGAACTGAAGCGTTACAACCGCAATCTGTGTGGAAATTTTTTCACCTACAGTATCTGCGGTAAGTGGAACGCACTTCCAGTGGAAGTTGTCAACAGTGAATCTGTTGACCAGTTCAAGTCAAGACTAGACAAAGTCTTGAAAAGTGGCCGTTTAGGGACGCAAAACAATTGAGCAGCCATGTGCCCGCTCGATTGCTAGTCCAAAGGTACCCTCTTTGAATGGACCGTAAGGTCTCCTAGGGTACTCTCTTTCCTTGTAACTCCCTCAGTCGCCAACAGCTCTCACTGCATCCACAGCTGATCTCGACGGTGCCTATGCCGCTGAGAGACGCCAGTAAACCCTTTGGGTTTAGGGCGGGCCAGGAAACTCCTTCGAGAACTAGGTATAGCTCTTCGGCCGGTGGTGCCCCTGGTTCTGCCCAGGACGCCACCCTAGAGGGTGCCACATTTGGCTATTTGTCGCCACGCCTCTGCTCCCAAAGTTTGTACGGCGCCGGGAGTATTGCTTTCGACCTTTTTGGAGCACACCTCATGTCACGCTGGAACCGTGCCAGTGTATACGGATGGCTCCAAGTCCCAAGAGGGGGTCGGCTTCCACGCCGTATCCCCTCTATTTAAAGTCAGCGGGGCTCTGCCAGGCGCTGCGTCTGTCTTCACGGCCGAACTCGTGGCAATACACCACTCTGTACGAGAGATTACGTGACGTGCCCCGTTCGGAGACCGGATTGTGATTTATAGCGACTCACAAAGCGCCTTGAGTGCTCTCGGGGCATTGGAATCTCCGCATCCCCTGGTTCGCGATATCCGTGACGCCACGGTTTTGGCGAGCCGGGCGGATGTCGAGATTATCTTCTGCTGGGTTCCTGGACAAGTAAGAATTGCGTGGAATGAGCGCGCTAAAGAGTCCTCCAAGACTCTGCGACCAGACCAGCGTTTCGCTCTTCCTCACACCGACTACATGGCAGGAATACGGGCAACTTTTCGGACTGCTTGGCAAAGAAGATGGGAGACGGTCGAAGGGAACTTAAAGTTGCGTGCCATTGCGCCGCAACTGTTCCATGGACCTATTCCCCAATGCCGCGACGGCTTCAGGTCGCTTTCTCTCGTCTCCGAATCGGCCACACTCGTGTGACGCATCGCTATTTGATGGAGCGCTCGCCTGCGCCCTATTGCGATGACTGCGTTGTCCCCCAGACTGTTCGGCACATTCTTATCGAATGTCCCAGTCTGGGTATCTTCGCGCACGTTACCTGTCCCGGTACCGGGTGTGGCGGAGTTGCTACCGCCTGTCCCTTGTACTCGGGACGAGTGCGTGCACATTCACTGGTGGACTTGTTGACTTTTGGGGGGAGGCCGGCCTCCTTCCTTTTATTTAACTAGGGTTTGTTGTCGCTTTTGTTATTGTTATTTTTTCTTTTTAGGTCACACGCTCCTACGCCGGGGGGAGGGGGACCTTCCCCCGACGCCGGAGCGTGCTTCCTGATTGTTATCTCTTTTTTATTGTTGTTTCTGTTCAAATATTTATTTTAAAGTAGTCTAAAACTAGGCTGTTTGTTTGCGGTGACTTATGCCCTAAGTAGGCAGTCGCCAGATAGCCCCTTTAAAAAAAAATTATGATGGTGACAATGGAAAAAAGAGTAGGCGTCCGTAAATGCTAGGAGAGCCGCCTACAAACGGGGCTTCCCACCTTCCCCTCCACCTAGGTGACGTTGCAAGCGAGGTGAGTCGAAGTACCAATTCTACCTCCACCATCTTCATCCGGTAAGGGTGTGAGCCTTTTACCATCTTTCGAGGTGCCATCAGGCAGCTCGACTTCTATAAGGACGCTACCCCCCCCCTCCTTTCTCAGGGGCTCCTCCAAGACTCGTAGCATAGAGGTGGTTGCCCCCTCAATCCTTTCCTCAGAGTCGTCCCCGAGCAATTATCTTTACCAGCGGCGGACCCACGTTTTCTTTCCCAGGGGTCCACCAAGCCCTAGAAAAGCTCGCCGAGGCAGCGCCGCCTTGATTTCCACTCACAATGGTGCACTTAGACTCGACGAACCTCCTGTGACAGGGGCAAGGGATGTCGCGATGGATTTCGGCATGCTCCCCCGATGACGATTTTTTGCCTCAGTCGGCCACAGGCCTATCGAGTCGCCGGTCGGGATCTTCTGCACCCTGTGCGTGGCCGATAATAGATCACCCCCCACCCAATGTAGGGGAGAAATCGATAACTCGTGAGGGACACCGGACCAAGATCGTCTCTGGGTCGCACAGGCCCCCGAAGACTCGAAAGGAGAAGAGGGACCGCCTCCCTCAGTTGGAGCAACCCAAAAAGAAATCCGTGCCCATCTGGGAGAAATATGTGTCGTAAGATCGCATTGGGGCCCCTTCCAAGGGCTGAGGAAAATGGGTTCCTCTCCTTCCTGGGTGGTTCCACGGACGGACGTGTTCCCCGCCGATTCCACAGCTGCTCAGGCCAATGATTGTCTGTCAGGTACTTGCCAATATTCTCGGTAGAGAACCGAAGGTCTCCCGTTTCTTGGACGGGACCTTTCGGGTCACTGGGGCTGACTTTACAAAGGCGAACATGTGAGTTTGCTTTGCACACTTGTTGGCGCGCTTGTGCAAGTGACACCGCACTCTCCGATTAACTTAGTGAAAGGTTCAGTCTATGTGAGGGAATTCGTGAACTACACTTAGAAGATATCACCGAAAAGCTGTCTAACCAGGGGGCAGTCAATGTCCAATGTCTGATGATGAAACAGCGAGGGGCATATAGACCTCCTCCCCGACCCTTCACTCTTTTCACATTCAATCATAACTGGCTCCCCGAGTCAGTGCGTGCTGGTTAGTATCTCTACCGCTTCAGCCAAACGATTGAAACTTGTTGGCATTCTAATTCTGGCCAACTCTTTATCATGTAGGGCCAAGTGTGTGAATAATTGTGGTGAGTCACCGCCTGATTCCTCGAAGCAATGTGACTTGTATCATCTTGAGAATGAGATACTGGCCGTTCAGGCTGCGCACAAATTTCTTTTCGAGAGGGCAAGAAATTACTCCTGTCGCGCTTTGTGCGACCCCCGGATTTCATTCACCTCTCAGGCGACAAAAACTCTCTGCCCTTGGTCCTTCCAGGAATACAAGCACGGTTACAACCGTGCCCATTCAGAATCCTTGTGCAGGTTTTACCTTCTGCGACACCACCCTAATAGAGTTGGGGGTCCATGGGCTTTCGCCCCTCTCAGGTTTAAACCAGGGCTCTCTTCGACGCCAGTGCGTCATGCTTTTGTTTCTTTTATCTAGTGTGTATCGTTTTGTTTTTTTATGTAGTCTAACAATAGTCTAATTAATTACAGCAACCTAAACCATTGCTAGCAGTTGCCAGATGGGCGCTATAAAAAAATTACAGCGTCCCTTTAGCATTTTCTTTATTGGTCATTTTTATCTTGTTTTGGTGGGGGTTTTTTGTATTTTAATGCTGATTTGGTCTGTTTTAATAATTAACCCATTTATAGGCTTACATTGACCTCTAAGTGGTGTGTAATTTTGGCCACTATGCCCTTACTAGTAGTCACCAGTTCAGATCACTAAAAAATATTGGTTTATGATATTCGTTAATTTGTTTTATTAAATTGTTTTTATTATAAAATATCTGAAAGATGACATGTTTGTAATCTCTGCCCATGTCAGTGGCCGCCAAGATGAGTTGTATAAATAAAAGCTTTTTCTAACAAGGGAGCGCTCATATTTCCTCCCCTACGACGTGCAGCTGGCATCATCAAATACCCCCCTCTTCTTAGATTGTTCTAATTGCACATTAGCCTGATCTTACGTGGGTCTGTTTTGCAGCTGCAGAGGTCCCTTGGTGCCCTTTCTTATGAACACATGGAGACCATCACAGTGTTGACCAAAGAATACACCCTGCGTGCCCAGTCTGCCCCCTCAACTGACAGGTGGGCTGCATATCTGCCATTACATTATTGGAGTGGGGGAAGGGGTATTCGGAGCAGGGAAAATTTCCATGGTAGGTTATGTGTGGTAAAAAGGGACTAAACGGATCTGAAGGTTTTGTTCTCACGATATATGGAATGACGGTAATGTGCGAGGTTGTCGCGAACTCCATCCATAAATGGATCCTGGCTGGACAAGACACACTAGTACATTGCCCCGCTCGCTATCGACGGCTAATATGCCATGGGGGGGGGGTTGATAGGGTATAACAGGGATGGGTTGTTTTTATTGGGGAAAGTAGTTAAGGATGGTTCTGTTTATCCAACCACTTGATCTGTCTGGTTCATCCCTTTCATTACGCATTGTTTGCATTAATGTCATTTATCAAAAATACTGTCGTTTCTTGCCTAAAACCCCACCCACTCAAAACCCCATAAACAGCCACACACACACACTCCCCGCAGGGGAGTACCCTATATCCTGTTACACCTTATACCTGGAGGAGGTGCAGGTCCTCTCATTCTGACTGCAAATTAGCAAAGCCCTGTCACTGGGTTGACATGAACTCTCTTATGGGGCTTGGGGAAGTTTTTTGTGCACTTTCCCCTCACCCCCACCTTCACCTTCCTCACATCCCCTCCCCTTTCTCTCTCCTTTCATAGTCTATCAATTTTACGCCGAATCTAAGGTGGAGCCGCCATACTGATGGGCTGCCAGGCCACTAGGCGGGAGGAGTGGCCTCAAATGGTGGCAGCTGGCTTTGCCGGGCCCCGTATTCACGCCTCGCAGCGCGGGCTACTGCGTGAGGTGATTAGCGTATACTTCCCGTGCTACAAAAAGGGTCATCACCATGCCCAATGATGAGAAATTAAAAAGTACCCTCCCTCTACCACCATCGGAACCGCCCTCAGCATGGTTGACAAATCACAACAACTCGGGGTTTGTGGGGCTTTTTCAAATGAAATTTGAAAAAACCTGGGTTTGGGTTTGTTGTTTTTTTTCAAACTTACACTTTTTTTCAAGAAATGAATGCTACTTATCATTATTTTATTCAAAATTCATATTTATGTTTATAATTTCAACAAATATGTATCAAATTAAGGTTATTTCTCTGATACTGACTCATAATAATTCATCTCTCCTTCTACAGGTTATGGTTATCATGGGTACCCACAATTCTCAATCAGTGATCTGTTCTTACCTTAATATAATTATTAAACTAATTAATTATTAATATTCTATAAAAATAAATATAGCTATTGTTTTTCTATGTTATTTTTAATGCTTGTAGTGATTGTTTTTTGAAAAACCCCAGAATAAAACCCGGGTTTGGGGGGTTTTGCCAATCCTGGCCCTCGGGCTGCTCCACTCTAGAAAATGAAGTACCCCCATCCCCCTGTACTTTCTCAGGGGGTCCTCCAAACTACTACCACCAGAGAGGAGGCTTACTCCTGTCGCATGCCTATAGAGGAAGGGGACTACCCCTCACCCGGCGACTCCCTCTTAGTAGCAGCAGTCCTCCCTTTACTTTTCAAGGGGACTGCCAAGAAAGCACGCCTCGATAGGACCAACCCCCTTAAGGGGACAAAGGATGGCAGGGCCCGTCGGTCAGTGCCCCCTAATATCCTGCACTCGTGCGTGGAGCGTCTAAAAGGGGTCACTGTATGTGCTCGCCTCGCATCTACGACTGGTGCCGGTTCGCCGGCCGAAGACGATACGAATCGTTCCTCGAATGGGATGCGTGATGTCTTTGGTGGGGATGGCCACATGGAGGCCCCCAAGAGATGGATATCGTCCCTGAGGTGACCCAGCTCCAAACGGTAGAATCTTCCATGGGCTCGGTGCCAAACACAGAACCCGAGTCTGCCCCTGTGCAAGCTTCTCCTCAGACGGCTTTGGCCTCCGATGATGGGCAAGGAGATGAAGGAATTCCTCTCCTGGCTGGTGCCCCTGTGACAGCAAAGACCTTCTCCATTTTACAGAAGGATCTGGCTGAGGCCAGTCCATCTGGCCTATGGGCAACTACCGGCGGAAGAGAGAAGTGGGTTCATTCCCCACCCTCCTCGAAGGCATTCGTGCCACTGCCGCGGAGGTGCTACTACTGTCACCGCTTCGGCTATACTAATCGCTCCTGTAGGTGCGCAAAGTCATTGTTACCCGAAGTCTGTGTAAGTTGCTGCAAGGCCGCACACGATAAGTCCGAATCGTGTGTGGCCAAGTGTGCCAATTGAGAAGAGCCGCACCCCGCTTCTTCAAAGCAATGTGGTGCGTATCTCCTTGAGAAGGAAATCCTGGCCGTTCAGGCCCAGGATCGTCTCATTTTACGAGGCTAAGGACTTTGTCCTGGCGCGCCCGGCTCTGCCTGGAACGTCTTCCGCCTCAATGCGTAAGATGGGCCTCATTTGCCCATCCAGGCCAATGGGCACGGTTGTTTCCGCGCCCATTCGGAACACTTCTGCGGGTTCTGCCCACCCTGGGCGCTCCCCTGTTAGAGCTGGCGGCATAAAAGGCTCACTCAGCCCAATCTAAAACCAGGGTCCCTCCTCCTTCCTCCAGTTTGAAAGTTTCCCTAAGCCGTAACGGCCGCGCGCCTCCACCGAGTTACTAGACTCACAGGAGGCAACACCCCCTGAAGCTGGTCATGAGGCCATCTTCCAGGGTTCCTAAAGCTGCCCCCCGATAGGAGGACAGCACTAAAGAAGCTTTGACTCCTTAGCCACACCCAGTGTTAGGCAGGGTGGATCCTACAAAAGAGGGACCCCCACCTCCGAAACCACCCGCCCCTTCCCTGCTTAAGGTTTCGAGGCGGAGGGAGGAAAAGACTCGCATGGCGAGCCCAACCTCCCCCGATAAGTCCTAGAAGACGACAGCGCCTTCAGCACATTGTAAGGCCAACAGCGCCCGGAGTTCTGACTCCGGGAAGCGTACGGCCATTCCCGTGAGAGTCTTCACTTCGAAGAGGGCCCTCGCATCTCCGAGCTAGCACTGTAGGGGATATTCCTTCAATGGAATTGCCGCGGATTCAGGGCCAACTGGGAGGAGCTGCGGAGGCTCGTCTCTTTCCGTTCCCCGTTAGCTATATTTTTACAGCAGGATACCATGTTGGGCGCGTGACCCCCGTCCACCCTCCCGGGGTATAAGGGTTTTGTGACCCCACCACCACGGGATATGGGCCGGGCAGGAAGATGCCCGATTTACACCTGGCATGATGTCTCCGTTGTTCTCTTCGCTTTAGATACTTCCTTTCAGGTAGTAGCTGTTCAGCTGCACTTAGGAGGTATACTGTCATTTCCGCGTACATTCCACCGTCAGCGGACTTCGACGCGGGGGACTTCCGCCTCTTCGTGGCACGGTTCCCGAGTCTCTTTCTCTTGCTCGTGAACTTGAACGGGAGACACCACCTCTGGGGAGACTACTTGATCAATCCCAGGGGTCAGGTGCTTGCCGAGCTGGAGATGGGTGTCCTAAATGTAGATGAGTTTACGCATCACTCCCCGAGAACTGCTTCATTTTCTTGCATCGATCTATCTATGTGCTCACAGCCTGATTTTGGGTGGGGCGTGGTTGATGACCTCCATGGTAGTGATCACTTTTCCCATTCAAATAACATTTTCTGGGCCGCCTGAGAGCCCGCCCCGGTGGTACTTGGTGCTGGTGCGGTGGTCCGAATTTCAGGAAATGACTGATTTCTTTGTCTCAGTCCAGGAGTTTATGTCTGTAGATGAGGCCGTTGAGTTCTTCTCCGGCAACCTCATCGCCGTGGGCCTAGGTAATATTCCTAGAGGGTCTGGTCGTTTTGCACACCGACCGCTCCCGTGTTGGTCAGCCAAGTGTGAGACGGCCCTCAAACCAAAGCGTTATGCTTACATGCGCTATAAGCGCAGCCCGAATGACTTCACAGTCGGTGAATTTCGTCGGGCTAGGGCTAGGCTCCGGTATATTTCGAAGCACGCCCGCCGCTCTTCTTGGCTAACATACGTGTCTTCACTTAACGGGAATACCCCTCTACCAGAGGTGTGGAATCGAGTCAAAAGGATTCCGGGCAAGTTCTTGCAGGACCCCCCTCCCGTTCTCCAGGAGAATGGGACCGCAATCTCGGACCCCGCGTCCGTGAGGAATGCTTCGCGACCGCTTTCTCCGCATTCTCTAGCCGGATGCTGCTCCGCCAGCATTCAATTACGCGTCGTGATGTCACGAAAAGACGCCGACTGGACTTTACATCCAGAGGCGGAGAGCCCTTCAACGACAGGTTTACTCTTGAGTGAGCTGGGTTCCGCTCTCGCTTCGTGCGCCGACACCACCCTTGGTCCAGACTATGTCCTGTACGCCATGCTTCGACACCGAGTGAGCGAGGCATGGCATTTCTGTTAGATTTGTTCAACAGGATCTGGGTAGAGGGTATCCTCCCAGATTCCTGGCGAATCGCTACTGTGCTCGTTTTTCGCCAACGGCGGAGAGATCACTCTACCCCGGCCAATCTCTCTAACCTCCTGTGTGTGTAAGTTGATGGAGAAATTGGTTAAATTTAGACTAGCCTTTTTTCTGGACAGGGAGGCCATCTGTCTTCTGCACAGTGCGGCTTCCGCAAGTTCCACTCCACACCTGATGCTCTGCTCGGACTGGAAGGTACCGTCTGCGAGGCCTACCTTAGTAGACAGCATTACCCCACGGTGTTTTTCGATCTGGAGAAGGTCTATGATACCACATGGCGATACGGTATCATTGAGACTCTACGAGATGGGTGCGAAGGGACGCCTCCCAATCTTTATATCAGAATTTTTATGAGATCGTCGATTTCCTGTATGGGTTGGGAGAGCCTTCTCCTGCCCAATGGAGCAGGAAGAGGGTGTGCCGCAGGGAAGTGTCCTCAGTGTCACACTCTTTGCCCTGAGCATCAACGGCATCACCTCGATGCTGCCAGAAAATGTTCTCGCTACGCTCTATGTGGACGACCTTTCGATCTTTTTTGGCACGGCCCAGATGCCAAGACTGGAGAGTCGACTCCAACAGGCATTGAACCGTGTCTCTCGCTAGGCCGAAGCGCACAGGCTTTTGTTTTCCTTGGGCAAGACTAAGGTGGTGCATTTATGCTTCCATCCACGCCTGGGCGACCGGACCAGTCTTTCGCTCTTCCTCACACCGATTACATGCCAGGAATACGGGCAGCTTAGCAAAGAAGATGGTCGAGGGCAACCTAAAGTTACGTTACATTGCGCCGCGACTGCTTCCATCGACCTACCCTCCAATGCCACGACGGCTTTAGGCTGCTTTCTGTCGTCTCTGAATTTGACACACTCGCGGGACACACCGCCATTTGATTGAGCGCTCGCCTGCGCCTTACTGCGACAACTGCGTTACCTTGTTGCTTTGGTTTGGTTTGTTTTTAGCCTATGATCTTTTTATCCTTGCTATTTGTTATTTTCTCAAAAGCAAGAAGAAGAAGAAGAAGGAAACACTCTCCGGCGTCGGAGGAGGGCTGCCTCCCTCGGCGCAGGAACATGCGATCTACACCAAAGAGAGTCGAATAAATTGGAGGAGGCCAGAGTCCTCCAAAAAAGTCTGATAATCCGTAAGTCTGTATACCGGAACCCCTCCCGAGTATCATGGGCAAACGGTAGCGACCTTACTCGTCCCGATACGGGGACAGCTAACGTGCTCCGTGACAACAGAAGGCAATAATGGGAGAGTGCACCTAGATCTGCCCCCAAGTGTGGCCTCGCCCTCCCTAGGTTCGGGGAGGACGAGGAAAATCGAGGCAAACGGGCTTCCCCTTTGCCATCTTTGGGCCCGCTCTTGGGCCGCTCCACCACTGAGAAGGAGCTTTCTCTTCCCCCGCCTGTGTTTTCTCAGGAGCCTCCCCTCCATCCTTCTTGTACTAGAGAGGAGGTTTACTCCGCTCTTCGGTTTACGGGTGCGTTCGCTTCCGCTTCATCCCCTTTATTGGAGGTGCCCTTGGGTATCTTGTATCCGTGCCATGGACATTATTCTTCCGTGATGTTCAGCACCTGAGGTGCCGATAGGACCACAGCCTTGCTTTTGTACCGATCCTTTGTTCGTTCGAAGCTTGATTATGGATGCGAGTTTTATGCATCCACAGCCGAGCGTTTATTGCGGAAGGTGGACCTGATCCACCACACTTGGCGACCGGTGCCTTCCGAGATGCCACTCGCTCTGCGTCGTGTACAGTGCATTCTTCGCCTGTATGCGCGAGCCCGGTGCCCCCTTCAGTTCCCAACGGCTCTCCCTGGTTCCGCAGCTGATCTCGACGGTGCCTATGCCGCCGAGAGACGCTAAGTCATACCCTAAGTAAGCCCTTTGGGTTTAGGGCTAAGAAACTCCTTCGAGAGCTAGGTATAGCTCTCGGGTCGGTGGCGCATTTGGTTCTGCTGATGACGCCATCCTGGAGGGTACCACTTTTGATTATTTGCCATCCACGCCTCTGCTCCCAAAGCTTCTACAGCACCAAGAGTATTGCGGTCGGCCTTTGGGGGGCACAATTCGTGTCCCGCTGGATCCGTGTCAGTGTATACGGATGGCTCCAAGTCCCAGGAAGGGGACGGCTTCCACGCCGTATCCTCTCTGTTTGAAGTCAGTGTGTCTCTGCCAGGCGCTGCGTATGTCTTCATGGCCGAGCTGGCTGCAATACACCGCTCGGTACGGGAGATAACGCGTTCTACCATTTTCGGAGACCGGAAAGTGATCTATAGCGACTCACAAAGGGCCCTGAGTCCTCTTGGGGCATTGGAATCTCCACACTTAAAGGTATCCGTGACGTTACCGTTTCCAAGCCGGGTGGATGTCGAGGTTATCTTCCTCTGTGTTCCTCGAGATGTGGGAAATGCAGGGAATGAGGGTTCCAAAGTGCGCGAGGACTGGGTGACCACACCAGCGTTTGGCTCATTATCACACCGACTTTATGGCATGATTCAAGGCTGATCTGCTTGGCAAAGATGTGAGATGGCCGATGGGACCTTAAAGTTGCCTGTCATTGCGACGCGACTGTTCCCATGGACCTAGCTTCCAATGCCCGACGGCTTCAGGTCGCTTCTTGTCGTCTTCGAATTGTGTACACTCACTGGACGCACCGCCATTTGATGGAGCACTCTCAGGTGCACTTTATTGCGCCTTCTGCGTTGTCCCTCAGACTGTTCGGCACAGTCTGGGTGATCTTCGCGCTCTTTGCCTGTCCCGATATTTGGACGAGCGGGGTCGCTACCCTTTGTCCCTTGTACTCTGGACGGTTTCGTGTACACAGACTAATGGACTATCTGACTTTTTGGAGGAGGCAGGCCTCCTCCATTTTATTTGCCTCTCTTTCTGTTAGGTCGCATGTTCCTGCGCCAGGGGGAGGCGAGACTTTCCCCGACGCCGGAGCGCGTTTCCTTCTTCTTGCTTGTTTGCTTCTTGTTTTTTTATTGGTATTTTTGTTATTTGGTATTTGGCATTTTTATGCTATTGTTTTTACTCTAGCCAAGCATTAGACTATAATGTGATTAAAGCGACTCTTGTCCTATTCCTAAGTTGCCATATGGGCTCTAAAAAAAAACCCATACACATTCACACTTACCCGCAGAACACCTTAAGGCCAGCTCCACAATGCCCTCCTCTAAAGCAGCCCACCCAACATTCATCCATTTGAATCCAAAGTTTTTACGCCCCTTCTCGCCCCGCTGCAACCTCCAGCAACCCTAGAACACTGACCATTTATCTTATCCTATCCTGGCGTCATTCTTTACTGCCGTCGAGTTCGAAGTGACAATGGGAAATACCGCGCCTCTTGTGATTGATCTTTGCTCTAATTCTTGGTCCTGACGTATTTTTTAGGCATCGCAGTGGAAGTGGTGGCCTTGTAGGGCTTGGCACTGGAATGGGTGGTGGTCTTCAGGTCGGTGTGGGCGTAGAAGACGTGAAGAATCGCATGAGCAAGATGTGGTCGTCCACTGGCCGTTCCATGAGCAGTGGGTTGCAAGGCAAAACACCTTCTCTCACTCTTCCCACGCTCTTCAAGAAGAAGTAGCTGAAGATGAAGAGAGATGGACAGCCAAAGCAGGGGTTGGAGTTAAGGCGATCATTCGTGCTCCTCGCCTTGCTTCAATTTTTTGTTGTTTGATTAGGAAAAAAGGACATTTTATTTAATTGATCCAGATTTTTTGCCATTGTCCTAAGTGATGTGAAGTGGATGTGTAGTAGTTAGTTTCGTTTTCGTTATTGTTTGAGTATATTTGCAGGAATTGTTCATGTTATTAAAAAAAAACACTCCTCCTCTGTTAACGCACGTTATTTCACCATAATAGTAGTCCATTCATATCGCGGGTTTGTGTGTAGTTAAGGACGCAGAGTGATTTGGTTGGCTTGTGGGTGTAGTAGGATTTATTGAAGAACACATAAGGTGATTTTTCTCTCCGTTTTGGGAGGGATTCTTTATATATATATATATATAATTTATGTCAAACGCACATATGCACTCATACATTCAACATGCACGCGAGTGCGAGAATGAGTGCGTGATGGAGAGATTTAAACATGGTAATATAGTTGGTCTTTAGCACCCACTGTAATAGTACAGGGTAAATATTATTCTTTAAGGGTTGTTGGTATTTTTTATGCGCTTTTTTTTTAGAGGGACATGTGCAAAATTTGTGTTTTTGTAGTTTCTTTTCCATGTAGCTGTAGAACACAGTGAAACCATTACTTGTCTTCGAATTAGTGGAATAATCATTCTTTCCATCATTCTATGGAGATACGCTCACCTAATCCCTCTGTAATGGTGACTTTTTAGGTCGTCTCACCCATAGGCGCAAGGGAAGAGATCAAAATGCCTAGTCGTGCGGGATTTAATGTAATACATAGTATCAATTTTCATAATTTTGGCAATACTTAAGAGAAATTGAGTTATTATACAAAGACTAAGGAGTTGTTTGATTGTTATGTTTTCTGAATATTTTAATGCATTTTATATTTAATAAATTTATTATATTTTTAGGTAAGAATTGTGTTTTTCTTCTCTAAGAAGAAATTGGTAATTGTAAGGCTAGTTTCTAGCTGTCTTTGCCTTACTAAGGCAACTAGTAACTGAAGGACTCTCAGATTTTAACATTGATACTTAATTATTCCCAACATTTAACTATTAATGTCCAGAGATGCGGATATTGTGCCTTTTATATTTTAATGCGGAAATTAAATATAAATTAATGTCAAGGGATTAAATGCCATGAGTGGAGGCTAGATGCATGTATGCAAACTTATATTATTAAATACCTCCCTACCCCTCTTTAAATAACAAAATACCTATCTGCATTTCAGTTGGGTTTTTTTAATGGTAAATTGTGTAGTTCTTTTCTTTCCCTTCTAAAATAATAAGTGATTAGTGATGTCACAGTGCTCCTGTTCAGCCTGACATTTTTATCGCCTTGCCAAACTTCTTTATATTGTCATTTTTTGAATGCTTAACTCCAAATTAGATGGTCGTAGTTTTTGGTCTTATCCCCAAGTTTGATGGTGGCAGTTTTGACCTTGTCTCCATGTTAGATGGTAGTATTTTTTTGGTCTTAGCTGAGCCATTTTCGCCGCTGGTTTCTGATGGTCGCAGGCACAGAACTTGCGGATCCTGGCCGAATACCTAAAGGAGTTCGATAGGACGCCTGGTACATATCTCACTGGGGGACTAAATTTATTAATATGGGTTCCGAACCCTCGGTCCTTAAGACATGATAGCTATTGCCACTGTGACCTTAATAGGGCTCCCATTTGACGACTTACTGGTTCGCAATGTGGCTTCGTCTCACTTATGGAGGGAACTTCCCCCACACCCTTCAGTTACAACAGACTCCCTCAAGGTACCATCCTTTCCCCCTTTCCCTTTTATGTGCATGATATACCACTTCCCACTACCTAATCAGTTGGACTAAACAACCATCCAATGACTCATGTTATTCCAATCTACCTCTGCAACACAACCTCCAAAAAAACTAAACGCATACCTACAACACCTTCAAAACTGGTTCACACTAAAGAGAATGTCCATCCCACCCCCAAAATCAAGAGTCACCCTCTTTACCCATAACAAACATGAAATAAACAATCGCCCTCGTATCATGTTCCATAGCTAACCTTTTACATTACTGGCCATCACCCTAGACGCACACATACCCTTCGAACCTCACCCAATCATCACCTCGAGGCCAGATCCAAACTCCACACCCTCAGAAAACTCAACTTACCAACTTTAGGCAACACAAAGAAACGCTCAATATTCCTTACAGATAGTTTATCGGCACCACCTTAAATTCTGCACCCCCAGCTGGGCATCTTTATCTTACACAAATTTGCACAAGATACAAACATTACCTTCCGTATCTAAACTAGCTGCATAAAAAAAAACACCTTTATGCAACACCTCGATACTGAAACCGAAATTATCCCCATCAAAAAACTCATAAACCTGAGTGAAATTCAAGTGCCACGGCTTCTTTCCTGAGCGCTGCCGGGTTTGATTGAAGAGAAGCCGGTAGCTTGTCCTCCAGGACCTGTCGTGGTTGACTAATGGAACAGGTATTCTCCTCTTGGTTAATCCATACCATTTTATGCACCCTTCGTCCGTTCTCACCTCCATCGATTACCTATCCTCCCCTCTTAGAGAAGCTGGTACACAGATCGGTGGTGAAACTCTACCAATAAAAAAACAACACCGTATGTTCGGTCTGCATCCCTTTTCCCATAACCGCTCCTCATCTGTTCTACTCGAACCTATCTGACAGCTCCTCCCCTTGTTATTACTGGTGGACTTGAATAGTGAAAGCCCTTTATGGTAGGCTGCTGCTCCGTATCTTTTTTTTCATCATGCTCCTTTTCTCTCCTTAACTCTGGTTACTGCACTTGCCTCCATCCCTCCACTGACAAATCGCTGAATGATTATCATTGGTTTTATCCTAGAAGCAGTTCGATGGTGAACACCTACCAGTCTTCCTTTGCCTCTTCCGCGATAGAGGTGGCTCCTTGTTTAAGCCAGACCGAATTAATTTCTCTGTTCTTACGACTTGTCAATGATTATCCCGGATGCATCTTCCTCCATTCATCAATCTTCGGGCACGGTCCAGCTTCGAATTGTCACTCCAGGCCTGTGAAGCAGGCAGCTCGTTGTTTTTGTCTTACTACTCTCCCCCAAGATATAGGAGTCGGGCCGGAAGCTCTTCTCCTTCGTTACTAAAACAGCTCCGACGGCCCACTCTCTGCTCGTTTCTGAAGTTTGGCTGTACGGTCCATTGCTTAGTTGTTAACCATGTCCCGTGGTATCCGCTCCTCTTTCCATACAGCCCCAAGCCAGTCTCGGAGTCCTCGGATGTCTCCTCATATCGTTCCCATTGCTAGAGCTTGTTGTTAATGCAAGGTCATGGTTATGGTGGCTTCAGGCCTGTCCCTACGCCGAATCCAATCCCTATTATGAGGTTGCGAGGCCGCTTTCTAACACTCCCAGTGTTCTCTGTCCTCTCCTCTTTAGTTAGGTCGTTCCTTTCTCTCTCTCTCTTACGCTCCTTGCTTTACGCGAGTGTTTGCCTGATCGATCTTTACAGGTCCGAGTCGGTTCCTCCGCCCATTTCCTGCTGGAGGATGGCGTCCCCCAGGGGCTGCTACTCTTAAGTGTCCTTTCCTTCTTGATGAACACACTTCTCTCTAGTCTTGCACTCCATGCACTTTGGTAGGGACCCCTTCATAGATGACCTTTCGCACCTTTGGTTTTCCATTCCTTTTGTTCCCCACTGGCCCGGTTACATTTATGGATGTCTCATTGGATGTGGGGCCGTGTATCGGCATGTAAGCACTTGTCGCTCTGTCGGTAAGGCCATGGACATGATGAACTGAATTCTTCAGCCATGTTTCTGTATGTGGCCCAAGATAAGCCACCTACGCAGATGACCCCCGACCTTTCTGCAGTTATCGAGTGCAGTTGTTGTGGCCGGCGTCCCCACCCCACCCCACCCAAGAGTTCTTCCTACTCGGCTGAACTTTACACCTTCCACGGCTTCCCGTTCCCCTCATTCCCTAATTTCATCGTCCCCGCCAATTCCGAAATGCTATCTCCACGCTGACCTCTACCTTACACCTTCCCTTCCCTTCCATACTCTGGAGAGTTGCTTTTCCTTCCGATTTCGATGCCAAAGCCAGTGACTACTCATCCCTCCCTCCCCCCCCCCACACACACCTATAACCCGAACCTATCTGACCATCTGTGCCCCATTCCTAACCTCGCCTTATAATTCCTCTCTTCAGTACCTTGGCCCCAATTTTCCACCTCTCGCTCTATTAATGCCAGTGCCCCAAGGTATCTTCTCTAGACTCCTCGGGCTATGTACCTTCCATCCGTTTTCACTTCCACTAATTTCACCACTTTCGAAGTCCCATTTTCTGGCGGTGCCCTCTTTAGTTTTCACTTAGTTTAAAAAATAATCCCCAGGTGTTGCTAGCCTCCCGATGCTTCATTCAAATCCGAATAACCTGTTTCTCCTCCTAAGGCATCACTCAGGATTTCCCACCTACTAGTTGAGTGTGCCACCCTGTATTTCGAACCCCATCGCCCTCTTCTTTTTTATCCCCCCCTCTCTTCCAAAACATTTGCATGTAATTTTAGATAAAGGCTCCTGTTATCGGTAGACAATCTTTGTTGTTTCTTTTATACGCTTTCCCTCTCTAGCTACAATCATCCCTTCTTCCCTTTACCTTCTCCAATTTCCAGTTTCTAAACGGTAGATGAACTGAACGCACTAGCGCCAATGGTCCTCCCCCCCCCCTTAAAATACCCAAGTTCCTTCTGCCCTACTTCCATCCAAGTAATGAATTTTGATTATTTTAAGCAACCCCTAAACGGATGCTTGTAATGAAGTATTGTAAAGTCTTAACATTCCAAAAACCTGAACAAAAAAGGATTTTTCTTGAATAAAGTAGAATATATTTTTCGTGTCTCTTATTTAATATTGTATTTTTATAATTCAAGCTTTAAATTCGAAATAATATCACTGTTGAATCTCTGACCTAATTTTAAAATATTTCTGTATTCATTTGATCTTTATTTCCACCAACCTTAATATTTATTTTGTAAAATATAAAAATAATACAAATAGGTTTAATTTTACAATGTATCTTCAACGCATTGCCACTTTTCTTTATGAACAACTAAAAAAAAATTCGTCTGAGATACTCTCGTCGTCTTCATTATTTTTAAGTTACAAAAGAATGTAATGAATTTTAAATTATTCTTCTTAATCATTAGATGTCGGAAAATATGTTTTACCACAAAAACTGAAGGTGGAATTTATACTTTAGTATTTTCTAACTTGTGATTGCTTATTTGGGGGGGTGATATTTATGTTAAATACTATCTAGCGGTTATTTATCATTGCTCTTCTTTGTCTTTGCTTTTCTGTTTTTTTTGGTCTTCATTTTGGCATTGCCCTCAACTTTGCATGTTTTCTGTCCCAGGGTAGGAAGGAGTTGGCATTTTGTAGAGAAGATGTGGCGTCCGATATTCTCAAGACAGTTAAATGGAGATAATCTTCAGCTGGGTGATTAGTAGTAGCGAAATCTAGATTATTTATATTGTCCATTTTACGGATCAAAACACGAATCTTTATTTTTTGACAATATCCAGAAATCTGTGGTGTTTTCCTGTTTGGTGCCATCAGCGCGTCAGTGTACGACATCATAAAAGGGTGATTATACCGCTCTAAGAGCCGGCTCTATGTTGAATAAGCATACTTTCATTAAGCCTGGATGGAACTGATGGAAATTCTTCAGGCAAACAGCCTTAAAGTGGCGCTATTCCTTTTATCGCATTGACTTAAATGCACAGCAGGAGGGTGGGATTGAAGCGTCTAATTAACCTAACTTCCTTTTATTGAATAGGGAAGTTACGTTAAACAACCGATGCCATTTCTTACCACCTTTCAAGCCTAAAGTTTTTTACTGATTCGCGCAAATACCTCAAATCGTGGGCAATGCCTAAAAGCAAAATGCCAGTTTTAGATGGGGTTGATTGGTGCGTGTGAATGAAATTCTAGTGGAAAGTATTTGCCCTCTTTTGATTAAATGATGGAGCTCTAAGGACAAGGGTGTACTAGAAAGAAACTGGGAATCCATTTTAAACCAACTGTTCATACGGAAATTGAAAACTGTTTCAATTAACCACTGCTTCTCATCTGCTTTTTCCATTCGCTTATTTCTCCCATCTAACCGCAAATCATCATTCTCTCCACCACCCAACTCTACCATCACCATTTGCCATGAGACATAATGTGTAACAGGTCTATTGGTTCTTGGAATAACACGGTTGCTTTCCACACTCCCCTTCGCGCTGTGCTATCAAAGCTTCCACCTAAATCCAGGTAACCAGTGTCTTTTATTTATATCCTGCGCTGAAGCCCCCATCTTTTGCCTCTCTCTTCGCTTGTCTGAGGTTAAAACCAGCGATTTGTGCTTTTAGGTAGGTAATCCTGATTGGATGTATCAATAATTTGAAGTATTTTTGTATTAAATATTTATATTGAAAGACATTTGTGTTGACTGGGATAAAAGGGAATTAATTTTTAACTCATCTCTTTCTTGCCCTTGCAGTTCAAAGAATTCCATTCTAGGGGGGCATTTTTGGTTGGTCAGTTTACAGATTTTCAGCCACTAGGATCTGAGACGAGAGGCGACTTAAGAAAAAAAGATTTGGATCGAGTCAAAACGGTTGATTGGATGGTTCCGTTGCGGATGCACAAACGACTTGATGAAACCTTCAGGAGGATTTTAGAATTTTCGATCACCCATCTCAAAGTTCTACTAATAAGAATGACGTTCCCCCATTGGGAGTTACGAGGGGTGTTCAATAAGTTCTCGGCCTAACCCAGAAGGAGTAAAATAGAGCAAAGGTTCACTCAACTATTTTTATTTATTTTTCAACGTAATCGCCTTTGACATTGATGCACTTCTCTAGTCTCTCATTCGTCATCAGCGAAAGAGATAACCCGCAGCTGCTTCTTCATGTGTGGGACAAAGTGAAAGTCTGTGGGTGCCAGATCAGGGGGATGGGGCAACAAATCGAGTTCGTAGGACACCAATTTGTTCATGGCCACCATGATCATGTGTGCAGCTGCATTGACCTGCAACAGAAGAACGCCTCTGGTCACTTTCCTTCGGCGTTTCGGAAGGAGAGCCTCCCGAAGCTTCCCCAGTAGATCTGCATAGTATGGTCCGTTAATGCTCTGGCCATGATCCAAGAAGATCACGAGGAGGAATCCCTTCAGGGTCCCAGAACACTCACCATAACCTTCCGGAATGACTTCATGACCTAGAATTTTCGTGGCGTTTGAAAGGAGGGGTGCTTCCTTTGCTTAGATTCAGCTTGGTTTCCGGATCGAAGTGAGAAACTCACGTTTCATCCTGCATTACTACTCGAGCCATGAATCCCTCGAGATCCGCTCTCATGAGGGTCAACAACTCCATTGTAGTCATTATCCGGTTCTTCTTTTGCTCAGGCGTCCCATCGGATAGACACCTTGGAAATGTTGAGGTGATCGTCTAAGATGGTAACAATGGATCCATTACTTATCCCCAGTTGAGAAGCAATTTATCGCACTGAGATTCGGCGATTATCCATGACCATGCTCTCCACCATGGCCACACTTTCCCTGGTGCCTACAGTTGACGGACCACCACTTAGAGGGTCATCCTCACGCGAGTCGATCCTGCTTGAAGAGAGCAGTCTGACCCAAGAAAAGTCACCGTTGAACTGAACAAAATTCGACGAGAGGATCGCAGCCCGTGCATTATCTGTAGGAACATGTATGAACGCGATCCAGCTGCGGCGGACTCCTGTCTCCCCTCTTGTTGTTAGGACGAGAACTCATTGAGCACACTCATAAGTTTGAGATTTTAAGAGCGTCCGTGCTATTTGTACGAACTTGTTCTTAGAATTTTATAAGCCATACCCCACTTCTTGTGCTGTATTGATATTATCCTCCTGAAACATCTTTGTCCCAGAGACGTAATTGGACTCGAACAAATTTTCGTTATGGATCCGAGCACCGAGTGCGAAATCTCTTTCCCTTCAATCAACCATTTTTTTACATTATCCTCATTTCTCCGTACTGCTTTTATGCTATTCCTTCTTCCTTACACTGGTCATTATGATGACTTGTGGTCATCTAGGGACCTCAGCGAGGGTGGGTGGGGGAGTGTCGCCGTAAACGGCCCCACATTTTTAGATGGACGGTTATCCGAGTAGTGATTCTCGTCCTGCTTTGGTTTTGCAATTCTTTGGTGGTACGAAATACTTGATTCTGAGGATCGGACCCAGTTAACCCGGGTTAACCGCCTTACAGGGCGAGTATTTCTGTAAAAGTCTCAATATGGCCAGGATCCTCCGTTTTCGAATTTTATGTATGGGCAAAAATAATGAAATTGGCAAACGACCTGTCAATGAATATGGACTACTCAACAGCCCCTGATATCATGATGAACCAATCATACATAGCCTTTCCACTCCTAGCTCTCCCTAACACCCATTCCATTGCTCTACTTTAATATTCCCATCCTCCATCTTCTCGTCCTTCCCAATCCCTACCAACCATCTCCTCTCCACTACCTTGACTTTGCCAAAACTCAACAATTCTAGTCCGAAACAAACGCCCGCCGCCTATTCTCAAATACATCTTCGACGCCTTTTCTGGTCCCTAGACCATCATTCTTATTGTTCTCAAGCCAAGGGCGATTTTATCAGTCGCTCCATGCTAGAAAGGGATAGATATAATGATATTCTGAAGGCTACCCTTTCGTATAGAGGGCGAGTGACGATCCATAGGAGGTTGGAAGCAGTGTGCGGTTTTATTGCTTTACACTAACCACACCAATTGTCATATCTTCCATCTGTTCTAAGCGTTTAAGCATCGACAACCACCCAAATAAATAGAACATTCTCCGTGTTCTGCGACGGCCAGAGGCTAAGGTATAAGCGTATTATTCAAAAAGGTTTCCCATACTCGCAAATATAGGGGCTTTTACCCGAGCCATAGGTGTTGATAGGACTTCTGCTTTCAACCCCGGGGGCACGGCGATTTTCTTTCCTGGCTGCCGGGTTGCGTAGCGCCCCGTCCGGCCCCAGCCTAGCCTCTTCACCTTTTTGACACGGTCTTCTTACCCTTCTTCCTCACTTTCCCTACAACCTCTCCCACAACTTTCTCTTGGCTACCTCTAATTTCACAGGGTAGACACCGACCAGCTTCATCTCACCCAGCCATCCTAGATCGAGGGGGAGGGGGACAACGCCCCCTCATCTCTGAGCTCCGGTATGGGGTGGTGAGTTTTTAATAACATGCCTCACCCTCACCTTCGTCACATACCATTTCTCTGTCCTTTCACAGTCTATCAATTTTACGCCCATTCCAAGGTAGAGCCGCCATGCAGAAAGGCCACCTGACCACTGGGCGGGAGGAGTGGTCTTGAATGGCGGCAGCTGGCTTTGCTGGCCCCGTATTCACTCCTCGCAGAGCGGGCTATGCGTTGGGTGATTAGCGTTTGTGTCCCGTGATACTAATAGGGTCACGATACCCGATGATGGAAATCTAAAAAAAAAAATAAAAAATCTTCCTCTTTACTACCGTCGGAGCAGCTTCACTGCACTAAAGGAGGTCCCTCATCCCCCACCTTGTTCTTTAGCAGGGGCCCCTCCAAACCTCTCTGACCGGAGAGGAGGCTTACTCCTCTCCTAGGCATACGGGTGCAGGGTACACCACCTCCCTGTTACCAGCGACACTCCTCCCTTTAGTTTCACATGGGAACTGCCAACAAAGCACGCAGGCAGCCCAATATTGGCCGCTCCCGGTGGGAGCTGCTCTATAGGGCCAACCATCTTAGGGGTGGACAAGGGATGGCAGGGCCCGTCAGTCCATGCCCCCCCTCCCCCCCCAACGCCCTGCACTCGTGTATTGTGTTTACAGGGGGCCGATGTACCTGACCCCATCTCTTTCCCGATGGATGCCGGTTCGCCGGCCCAAGACGAGACAAAAAGGTACCTTGAATGGGACCCCTTATGTCATGGTGAGGGATGGCCACATGGAGTCTCCCCCCCCATCCCCATGAGATGGATATGGTCCCTAAGGTGACCCAGCTCCAGAAGGTAGGAGTTTCTATGGGGTCGAACCAGTGCTCAGACGGCCTGGGTCCCCTATGCCTCATAGGGTGTGGAGGGATCTCCTCACCCGACTGGTGCCCCTGTGAGAGCGAAGATCTGAATTTCAGAGAAGGATCTTGTTGAGGCGGTTCATCTGGTCTAGGTGCTCCTTCCGGCGCAGGAAAAAAGCGGGTTCATTCCCCGCCCTCCTTTCCTAAAAAGAAAAGAAACGGGAAGAAGACGAAAAAGATCCAGGGCTCCTCTCCGGCCACGGGGTCGGACAGGTCCGATAAGCGACCAATCCAACATCGGCGCGTCCGGCCCCGGTTGGGGGAGTCCAAGACAAAGACCAAAATTGCATGCGCGCAGAGCGGAGCCTCGATTACGTCGGGGCCCCTCATTCAGAGACTACCTAGCGTTTCCGAGCCCGCTGCATTCAAGATTTCTGGTTATTCGATCCACTGATGGCACCGTGTTGGTCAAGGTCAGCATGATCCATCACAGGAGAGCACTAGTTAGCGTGATTGGTAGAGAGCGGAAGGTGACTCGTTTCTCGGACGGAAATCTTCTGGTGAATGCGTCGAATCCCTCGTAGGCTGCCATGATTAGTGCCCTTCGGACACTTGATGGCACGCCAGTGAGTGTGACGCCGCACTTTACCATATATTCGTGGATTACTCCATATATGACATCACCTTAGAGCTGGCCGACCATGAAGTGGTCAAGGTCGAACGTGTGATGAGAAAACAGGGAGGGGTCTCGAGACCCACCTCTAAATTCTTCGTCACGTTCGACTGTGACAAGCTCCCTGAGTCGGTGAGTGCCGGTTGGTATTGCTACCGCGTGAAGGCATTCGTGCCATTGCCGCAGAGTTGCTACTACTGCGCAGAGCAGAGCCTCGATTACGTCGGGGCCCCTCATTCAGAGACTACCAGGCGTTTCCGTGCCCGCTGGTTTCAAACGATTTCTGGTTATTCGCTCCAATGATGGCAGGATAATCCATCACAGGAAAACATTAGCTAGCGTTATTGGTAGAGACCCAAAGGTGATCCGTTTCTCGGACAGGAGCCTTCTGGCCAATGCGTTGAATCCCTCCCAAGCTTACATAATTAGTGCCCTTCGGACACTTGATGGCACGCCAGTGAGTGTGACTCCGCACTCGACCATGAACTTGGATAAAAGAATGCTTTATGGAAGGAACTCGTGGACTAATCCATAGATGTCATCACCTTAGATCTGACCTACCATGGAGCAGTCAAGGTTGAACGTGTTATTATAAAACAGACCCACCACTACTCTCACAGTCACATTCGACTGTGACATGCTCCCCGAGTCTGTGCGTGCCGGTTGGTATCGCGCTACCGCGTGGAGGCATTCGTGCTTCCACCGTATCACTGACATGCTTCGCCCATACGAATCGCTCTTGTAGACGTGCAAAGTCGGGGTTACCCGAAGTCTGTTTAAGTTGCTCCAAGGTCGCACATGATAAGTCCAAATTGTGTGTGGCCAAGTGTGTCAATTACGGAGAGCCGCAATCTGCTGATTCGAGGCAATGTGGTGTGTATCTCCATGAGAAAGAAATCCTGGCCTTTCAGGCCCAGGATCTTCTCTGCTTCTCGAGGCTAAGGACTTGGTCCTGGCAAGACGGCGCTGCCTGGGACGTACTACGCCTCAATGTTAAAAAGACACCCTTTGTTCTTGGCCCCTCCAGGCCTACAAGCACGGTCGTTTCCGGGCCTATACGGAACCCTTCTCTGGGTTCTATTGCCCCCGGGTGCTCCCCTGGTACAGCTGGTGGCACAATTGGCTCACACCAAGCCCCGGCTAAAATCAGGGCTCCCTCCTTTCTTCCGCGTGAGCGTTTTCCGTAAGGCGAAACGGCCGCGCGGATCCACCCACTCGTTAAACTCATAGGAGGCAACAACCTTGAAGTTGGTCGTGAGGCCATCATCCGTGTTTCCTAAAGCTGCCTCCCAAAAGTAGGACAGCACTAAAGGAGTTTTTGCTCCCACGCCCACACGCAGTGCTAGGCTAGGTGACTCGAAAGTAAGGACCCTCGCCTCCCAAGCCTCCCCACCTGTCTAAGGTTTTGATGTAGAGGGAGGAAAAGACTTGCATGGAGAGCTCAACCACCCCCGATAAGTCCTATAAGATGACAGCGTATTGTCCGGCCAACAGTGCCCAGTGTTTTGCCTCCGGGAAGCGTACGGCCATTCCCGTGAGGGTCTTCTCTTCGAAGAAGGCCCCGGCATCTCCGAGCAAGGCCTGGAGAGCATTATCCTTTAATGCAATTACCGCGAACTCCGGGCTAACTGGGATGAGCTGCGGATGCTCGTCCCCTCCTGTTTTCCCTTAGCTATCTTTATGAGGTAGACCATGCTGAGCGCGTGCCCCCTGCCCACCCTCCCGGTGTATAAGGGTTTTTCGACCCCACCATTACGGGATGGGGGCTGTACACCCGGCATGATGTCTCCGTTCTTCTTTATGCTTTAGATACATCCTTTCAGCAGTGGTGGGCAGTCCGTCAGTACCGAGGACGGAAAGTTCGTGACTGACGGAATAAGCGCCGACGGAAGCGATTTTCAGCCGTCACCCGAACCGTCATTTACCCGAAAAGCAAAGACGACCTTCGGCAGTCGTCAGCGAAATGGAAGTCCGTTAGTGACGGACTTTCTGTCATCGGTACTGACGGACTGCAAACCACTGCCTTTCAGGCAGTAGTTCAGCAGCTGCACCTGGATTTGAGGTATACTTTTATTTCTGCATACATTCTACCGTCAGATGACTTCGACGCGGGAGACTTCCGCCTCGTCGTGGCACGGTTGCCGAGGCCCTTTCTCTTGCTCGAGCATCTGAACAGTAGACCACCTGTCTGTGGAGACTACTCGATTAATCCCAGGGGTCAGGTCATTACCGATCTGATCGACGAGCTGGAGGTAGGTATCCTAAATGTGGGTGAGTTTACGCATCACTGTCTGAGAGCCACTTCATTCTCCTGTCTCGCTCTCTCTTTGTGCTCTCTGGATGCATCGCCTGATTTTGGTTGGTAGATAATCACTTTTCCATTCAAATATTTTCTGGGCCGCTGCCACCTGAGAGCCCGCCCCGGTGGTGATTGGCGTGTGCGCGGTGTTCCTCATTTCAGGAAATGACTGATTTCTCTCTCACACTTGAAAAGCTTCAAGTGAGAGAGGTCGGAAGATGAGGCCGTTGAGTGCTTTCCTGGCAACCTCATCACTATGGTCCAACTACTTTTCCTAGAAAGTTTGGCCGTTTTCAGGCGACCTCTTCCGTGGTGGCCAGCCAAGTATGAGGCTGCCCTCAAACAGAAGTGTTATGCCTACATGCGCTATAAGCACCGCCCGAACTATTTCACTGTCGGTGAAGTCAAGCTAGGGCTAGGTTCCGGTATGTTTCAAAGCACCCCTGCTGCTCTTCCTGCGGGCATACGTGTCTACACTTAACGGGATGACCGCTTTAGCAGAGGTGTGGAAGCGAGTCAAAAGGATTCGGGGCAAGTTCTCGCAGGACCCTCCTCCCGTTCTCCAGGAGAATATGACCGCAATCTCGGACCCCGCGTCCGTGGCGGAATCCTTAGCGACCGCTTTTTCCGCATTCTCTAACCGTGATGTTGCTCCACCAGCATTCAATGCACGTCGTGATGTCGCGAAAGGCCGCCGGCTGGACTTTACCTCCAGAGGCGAAAAACCCTTTAACGACAAGTTTACTGTAAGCGAGTTGCGTTCCGCTCTCGCTTCGTGCGCGGAAACCGCCCATGGTCCAGACGATGTCCCGTACGCCATGCTTCGACACCTGGGTGAGCAAGGCATGGCCTTTCTGTTAGATTTGTTCAACAGGATCTGGGTGGAAGGTCTTCTCCCAGACTCCTGGCGAATCGCTACTGTGCTCGCCTTTCGCAAGCCGGGGAGAGATCACTCTACTCCGACCGGTTTCCGCCCAATCTCTCTAACCTCTTGCGTGTGCAAGTTGATGGAGAAATTGGTAAATGTTAGATTAGCCTATTTCCTGGACAGCGGAGGCCATCTGTCTTCTGCACAGTGCGGCTTCCGTAAGTTCCACTCCACGTCGGATGCTCTGCTCCGACTGGAAAATGCCGTCTGCGAGGCTTTCCTTCGTAGACAGCACTACGCCACGGTCTTTTTTGATCTGGAGAAGGCCTATGATACCGCATGGCGATACGGTATCATGGAGACTCTCCACACGATGGGGGCGAGGAGACGCCTCCCAATGTTCATATCTGAAATTTTGCGAGATCCTCGATTCCGCGTACGGGTGGGGGAAGCCCTCTCTGGCCCAAAGGAGCAGGAAGAGGGTGTCCCGCAGGGAAGTGTCCTCAGTGTCACACTCTTTGCCCTGAGCATCAACGGCATCACCTTGGTGCTGCTGGAAGATGTTCTCGCTACGCTCTACGTGGACGACTTTTCGATCTCTTTTGACGCGGCCCAGATTCCAACTCTGGATCGTCGACTCCAACAGGCATTGAACCGCGTCTCTCGCTATGCCGAAGCGCACAGGTTTCGGTTTTCTTTGGCCAAGACTAAGGTGGTGCACTTTTGCCGCCATCCAAGGCTTTACCCCGACCCAGATTTGTTTCTTAATGGGGTGCGCCTGGATGTGGTTGAGTCGCACGGTTTCCTTGGTCTTGTATTCGACCAACGCCTCACCTGGGAGGCTGATATTCGCAGCCTTAGGGTCTCTTGTACCCGCGCCATGGATATTCTCCGTTCCGTGACGTTCAGCGCTGATAGGGCTACTGCCTTACTTTTTTATCGATCCTTTGTTCGTTCGAAGCTCGACTACGGATGCGAGTTTTATGCATCCGCAGCCTAGCGTTTATTGCGGAAGGTGGAATCGATCCACCACACCGGCCTTCGCCTTGCGACCGGTGCCTTCCGCACTTTCCCCATTGAGAGCCTGTTGGTCGATGCTGGGGAGATGCCACTCGCTCTGCGCCGCATGCAGTGCATCACTCGCCTGTACGCGCGAGCCCGGCGCCTCCCTCAGTCGCCAACAGCTCTCACTGCAATCGCAGCTGATCTCGATGGTGCCTATGCCGCCGAGAGTCGCCAGTCATACCCTAAGTCCTTCGGGTTTAGCGCCAGGAAACTCCTTCGAGAAGTAGATATAGTTCTCGGGCTGGTGGCGCCCCTGGTTCTGCCCAGGACGCCACCCTGGAGGGTACCACATTTGGCTGTTTGTCGCCACGCCTCTGCTCCCAAAGCTTGTACTGCACCGGGAGTATTGCGTTCGACCTTTTTGGAGCACACATCGTGTCACGCTGATACAGTGCCAGTGTATACGGATGGCTCCAAGTTCCAAGAGGGGTTCGGCTTCCACGCCGTTGCCCTCTGTTTGAAGTCAGCGGGGCTCTACCAGTTGCTGCGTCTGTCTTCACGGCCGAACTGGTGGCAATACACCACTCAGTACGGGAGATTACGCGACGTGCCCGGTTCGGAGACCGGATTGTGATCTATAGCGACTCACAAAGCGCCCTGAGTGTTCTCGGGGCACTGGAATCTCCGCATCCCCTGGTTCGCGATATCCGTGACGCCACGGTTTTGGCGAGCTGGGCAGATGTCGAGATTATCTTCTGCTGGGTTCCTGGACATGTAGGAATTGCGGGGAATGAGCGCGCCGATGAGGGCCCCAAAGAGTCCGCGAGGACTTTGCGACCAGACCAGCGTTTCGCTCTTCCTCACACTGACTACATGGCAGGAATACGGGTAGCTCTTCGGACTGCTTGGCAAAGAAGATGGGAGACGGTCGATGGGAACTTAAAGTTGCGTGCCATTGCGCCGCGACTGTTCCCATAGACCTATCCCTCAATGCCGCGGCGGCTTCAGGTTGCTCTCTGTCGTCTCCGAATCGGGCACACTCGTGTGACGCATCGCTATTTGATGGAGCGCTCGCCTGCGCCCTATTGCAACGACTGCGTCGTCCCCCAGACTGTTCGGCACATTCTAGTCGAATGTCCCAGTCTGGGTGATCTTCGCGCACGACACCTGTCCCGGTACCGGGACGTGCGGGATCGCTACCGCACGCACTCGGCCTTCTCCCTTTCATTTAACCAGGTTCAATTGTTGTTGTTGTTTTTGTTATTGTTTTTGTTATTGCTTTGTTATTGTTATTGTTATTTCTTTTTATTGTTGTTTCCTGTTCAATTTTTTAAATTAGCCTAGAACTAGGCTGTTTGTTTCCGTCGACCTATGCCTAAGTCGGCAGTCGCCAGATAGCCCCTTAATTAAAAAAAAAAAAAATTAGGAAATGACTGATTTCTCTCTCACACTTGAGCTTCAAGTGAGAGAGGTCGGTAGACGAGGCCGTTGAGTGCTTCTCCGGCATCCTCATAGCTGTGGTCCAACTACTATTCCTAGAACGTTTGGCCGTTTTCAGGCGACCTCTTCCGTGGTGGCCAGCCAAGTATGAGGCTGCCCTCAAACAGAAGTGTTATGCCTACATGCGCTATAAGCGCCGCCCGAACTATTTTACTGTCGGTGAAGTCAAGCTAGGGCTAGGTTCCGGTATGTTTCGAAGCACCCCTGCTGCTCTTCCTGCGGGCATACGTGTCTACACTTAACGGGATGACCGCTTTAGCAGAGTTGGGGAGTTAAGTCAAAAGGATTCGGGGCAAGTTCTCTCAGGATCCCACTTTCGTTACCTAGGAGAAAGGGACCGCACTCTCGGACCCCGCCTCCGTGGCTTAGTCTTTTGCGACTACTTTCTCCGCATTCTCTAGCTGGGATGCTCCTCTGCTAGCATTCAATGCTCGTCCTGATGTTGCGGAAGGCCACCAACTAGACTTTACCTCCGGAGGCGGAGAACCCTTTAACCTCAGGTTTACTTTGAGGGAGTTACGTTCCTCTCTCGCTTCGTGCGTGGACACCTACCCTGGTCTCGACGATGTCCCGTATGCCTTGTTTCAACACGTAGTTGAGTGAAGCACTGCCTTTCATTAAGATTTGTTCAACAGGATCTGGGTAGAAGATATACCCCTAGACTCCGGGCGAATCGCTAATGTGCTTGCGGACAGATTAGTTTACCCTGGCTGGCTTTCGCCCAATCTCTAACCTCATGCGTGTGGAAGTTAATAGAAAAATTGCTAAATATTAGATTAGCCTTTTCTTCTGGACAGCGGGGGCCACCTGTCTTCGGCTCAGTGAGGCTTCCCCAAGTTCCACTCAATGTCGGATCCTATACTGCGAGTGGACATTGCCGTCTGCGAAGCCTCCTTCCCTAGAGATCACTACGCCACTGTGTTTTTCGATCTTGAGAAGGCCTATGATACCGCATGGCAATATTATATTATGGAGACTCCACTCGATGACGTCGAGGGGATGCCTCCCAATCTTTATATCTGAACTTTTGCGACATCGTCGATTTCGCGTGCGGGTAGAGGGAGCCCCCGCCCCCTTTCCCGGCTCAATGGAGTAGGAAGAGTGTTTCCTGCAAGTGAAGTGTCCCAAGGGTTGCACCCTGCCATGAGCATCAACGTCATTACCTCGGTGCATTGAACAGCGTCTCTCGTTTTTTCGAAGCGCACAGATTTTGGTTTTCCTTGGCCAAGACTAAGGTGGTGCACTTCTGCCGCCCTCCACAGCTCCACCTTGACTCAGACTTGTTTTTAAAAGGGGTTTGCCTTGAAGTCGTAGCCTCGCACCGTTTCCTTGGTCTTGTATTTGACCGACGCCGCACCTGGGAGGCTCATATTCGCCGCCTTAGGGTCTCCTGTAGCCCACCATGGATATTCTTCGTTCCGTAACGTTCAACACCTGTGGCACTGATAGGGCTACTGCCTTACTTTTTTCTACATCCTTTGTTCGTTTGAAGCTCGACTACGGATGCGAGTTTTATGCATCCGCGGCCGAGCGTGTATTGTTGATACTGGCAGATGCCACTCTCTCTGCGCCGTGCACAGTGCATTATTTGCCTGTACGCGCGAGCCCGGCGCCTCCCTCGGTCGCCAACAGCTCTTATTGCATCTGCAGCTTATCTCGACGGTACCTATGCCACCGAGAGACGTCAGTCATACCTTAACCCCTTTGGGTTTAGGGCTAGGAAACTCCTTCGAGAGCTCGGTATAGCTCTTGGGCTGGTGGCGTCCCTAGTTTTTCCCAGGGCGCCACACATGAGGGTACCACCTTTGACTGTGTGTCGCTACACCTCTGCTTCCAAAGCTTCTACAGTGCCGAGAGTATTGCGTTCGGTTTTTTTCGAGCAGACCGTGTCATGCTGGAACCGTGCCAGTGTATACAGATGGCCTTAAGTCCAGGGAGGAGGTCAGTTTCCACGCCGTATCCTCTCTGTCTGTTTGAAATCAGCGGTGCTCTGCCAGGCGCTGCGTCTATCTTCACGGACGAGCTGGTTGCAATACACCGCTCGATACGGGGGATACCCCCTAATGCCGCGGCGGCTTCAAGTCGCTTTCTGTCGTCTTCGAATTGGGCACACTCGCCGTATGCACCGCCATTTGATTGAACGCTCTGCTGCACCTTACTGCGTTGACTGCCTTGTCTCCGGTACTGTTAGACACATTCTTGTTTAATGCCCCACTCGGGGTGCTCTTCGCGTTGTTTATCTCTCTCGCTACAAGGACGAGCGAGGTCGCTACCTCTTGTCCCTGGACCTGGGCGGGATTTTGTCCATATATCTGTGGACTATTTGGCTCCTTTGAGGATACTGTCGTCCTCCAGTTTTATTGACTCTCTTTGGTGTTGGTCGCTTGTTACTGTCCGGGGAGTAGGCGAGCCTCCACCCGATGCCGGTGCGTTCTTCCTTCTTCTTCCTGCCTTTGTGTTTTTTTCCTTTTGTTTTGTTTTGTTTTGTTTTTTGTGCACTTTTTTTCGTTTTTAATCTAGCCTAACAGGCTTTGAAATAATTAATGCGACTTATGTCCAATAAGCAGTCGCCAAAAGTGGGCGATAATAATAAGAGAAGACAAATTCTCTCCCTATAAAGATAGCCTGCGCGATGTCTATTCTTCCTTTTCCTTTGATTCGACAACCGTCTAATTGCACCTCGATACGATATTCTTTATAGGCCCAGCTGTTATCTTCCACAGCTGCAATATGCAGCTCCCTTCTGCTCTCCTTATTGAAAAAGAGGCATTGATGCATTGGAGAAATTAGAGCGAGAGGCGATAAAGCTCATTCCGGACCTACGCAACATACCATTTGAATACCGACAAATATAAATTGCTCTCGCTTGAAGTTAGGCACCATCGCGGCCAATTGATATAAGTGTTTCAAAATTATGAATAGTTTTATATAATATAAACTTTGATTCACTTTTTGTACGCAATGAAAACGGCGAACAAATGAGTTTAAATTGAAATTCCAGCCTTATCAGACGAATAATTCGGGAAACTTTTTTACTTATAAAATGGTCTCAACTTTGAATTCTCTGCCAGCATTTTTGCACATCGATAAACATGTTTATAAATAAATTGGATGAACACTTTTTTTTTTTACTTAAGCACGAAAATTATTTAATTTATATTAACTCTAAAGGTCCTCCGAAGGCCTCCTTATTCTACCTTCCCCACTTTTTCACTAGCCATAGAGCGGATAATTGGATCTTTACTAGTTTTGACTCGATAATACTGTCCTTTCATTTAACATACCACCCTCATTTGACTTCAATCCGGGCGAGTCCGGTAAGTTACTACAGCTTTCTTCCTCCTCGGTGATTTGAACAGTAGCTCACCTCCGGGTAACTAGACGGATAATTCCGTGGCCAGGGTTCTTTGCTATCTGATTAACGAACTAGTTAGGCGTCATTAACGTGGAAGTCTGCACGCACATCCGTACACAAAGCGCTTTCTTTACCTTCCTCTATATATTGGTGTGCTCTCCCGATGCACAAGAGAAATTTGAACGGGACGTGATTGACGACCTTCATAGAATCAATCACTTTCCCGTTCATCTTATTTTTAAATCCAACTTGGCTCAGTGAGAAATTTTACCTAACACATTGATTGTGAATTTTGCTATATATGATCCATGAGCCTTCCTACTCTTTATTATGTAGTCAGATATCGTACTTTAGTATTAAAATATTAAAGTTTACGTGATGTACATTAATTGCAAAACCTTTAGTTTTCAGACACTTTATTCTTTAATTTACCTATACAAAATTTGATTTTTAAAGAGAAAAACAAATATTTACAAAAATATTCCTTTACATAAAGCCAAGAATAGCATAATTTTTAAGATTTTTTTTACACGATCTTCCCTAATTCGCACAGATGTGTAGTGGATGAGGTTATATTTTGGCATAATGCCAATACAGTGCCACTTCGACTTTGAAAATAACTAGGAGATTTTTTTGGGGGGGGGGGTGCTCAATAAGCCCATCTCACATTAGTGGGCTTTTAAGGGTTTAAGTCGGATAATTTACGAGTGAGCTTAAACATGACTGTTTAATAGACTGAAAAAGCCTTACCAGGCCCCAACAAAAACTAGGCCAAAGTCTACAAAATGCTTCTTTTTTTAAAAATATGAACAAAACCTAAAATATTGTTTTAATGCAATGATTTAATTAAATTGATATTTAATTAATAAGGCATTATAGTAGTTAATAATAATGCTCTTATCAATATTAATATCAATATTAACAAAAGTATGAAACTAATAGTATACTTTGCATTTTATAAAGTAAAACATAAGTGGCTATGCAATCAAATGTGGATTACAAAGTTGCTAAGTAAATACTTTTAAAATTTAAAGCCCCAAATTTTGTTTTGCCATTTTCAATGTTATCTATACAATATAACGATAAAAAGCATAATTTATAAGCAGAAAGCACGCATTTACTTAACTATATTCTAAACTAAACCAAAAAAGAAAGTCGAAATGTTATTTATATATCACATCAAACGCTGTCTCTAAACTGCATTCAGGTAACAAAATCAAATTAGCAGCAATCTGAAAATAATCTAAATTAAACAGATGTAAGATTACTGAGTTTTATAAGCATATGGCAATTAAAAAATGCAAGAAAAGAATCAATTATAAAATATCGAAATTATCCGCCGCTTTTTCGATTAAAATTTACATTTCGAACATTAATCGAAATTTCTGGCTCGAGCTCAACTAGGCTCCCGCATGACAAGATCTATAAGTCTTCTAAAGTTTTCATTTAGAATTCTTTTTAAATAATAAACTACATTTAGGTCGTATTAAATTGCAACGCGTGTTTCTTTTTATAAAAGTATGGACGGTAGTTGTTTACAATTTAAAAGTCACTCTTGGTGATATTTGTAGAAGTGTCATCTTTATTTAGGTCATCTAGGAAAAAAGTATCAGGAATATACCTAAAAAAATAAAGTTTTCGACAATATTTACCACAAAATTTGGTTCAAATATCACCGTTAATAGAAATATTAAAAGTGAGCAGCGGGTACTGTAGATGATCTTATAAACTGAGAGTTTCCTTGGTCGTATCTGAATTTTCTATAGTCATCGTGATGTGCTCGTGTGATGTGGATCGGAGCGTGACCACCGTTCATTGGGTAGTCAAAGGTTCTCTTCGAGGTCCGCGGTTCCAAGTGGTCAACCCGCGCGGAAGACCGATCGAGACCCGGGTGGCGCTGATGATCTGGCAGCTCGTTGTAGGGGACTCCAGCCGTCCTAGAAGGAGAAGAGGAACTTGAGGTCCCGGGGGACGCCGATGGCCCCATCTGAGCTTGGGGAGCGAAGGGGCGTCGCTCTTCGGTCGAGTCGTAGAGGGAATGCCGTCGAGGATCATGACCTCTTCTCTCGTCCTCCATGGTGGCAGATCTTCGCTGGGTGAGATCGTGCATTGACTTCGCCCTCAGATACTCTTGACGGTCCGGGGATCGAACCCTTGGAACGCGGTGTTCTCTTACTGGGGTCCGTGCGCGACCACGCATGGGGCTTTGGGTTCGTTCTGGAGCTCGATATTCCCACATATCTGGGGTCTTGTGTCCTTCCCTTCTCCAGGGTTCGATTTCCCTAGGGTCTCTAGGATCCTTGGAATCTCTGAGATCTCTTGG
The DNA here is from genome assembly GCA_963969495.1 of Ceratothoa steindachneri. Taxonomy (NCBI): domain Eukaryota; kingdom Metazoa; phylum Arthropoda; class Malacostraca; order Isopoda; family Cymothoidae; genus Ceratothoa; species Ceratothoa steindachneri. The sequence continues at coordinate 166,459,608 of OZ018318.1, forward strand.
ATCTCTGGGTTCCCTGGAGTCCCTAGAATCTCGGAGGTCTCTTGCGTCCCTGAAATCTCTTAGATCTCGCTGGTCTCTTGATTCTCTAGTATCTCTCGGGTCTCTTAATTCCCTTGGATCTCGTAATTCTCTTGGATCCCGCAATTCTCTAGAGTCTCTGTCTCTGGGGTCTCTTAGATCCCTAGCCTCTCTAATATCTCTCGGATCCAGAGAATCTCGTAACTCTCTCGAGTCTCTGGACTCTCTTGGACGTCGCTCGCGTAGAATCGCATCTCTGGATCCATAACCGGTGTCTCTATCACTCTTCGGCCATATGATGTCCTCTCTGCTGCCAAAGGCTCTCCTTCTCTCCCTGCCCCGGTGGCCCTGAGCCGAAGGGTAGGGTTTGGACGTGACTTCCCACGAGGTGGATCTGCCGATAGCTTCTGGATGAGGGGATGCTCCCCCATTGGAAGCCTCTATGGCACTTCTCTGTCGTTCTAGGGAGAGGAACTTTTCGCGTGCATCTTGAAATCTGTCTCTCGGAGAAGAGGAAGACGCACTTCTGGGGAAAAACAAATAAGCAAAAGTCAGAAAGTCGCTACACTCGGTCAAACTTCTGGTCTCGAGTCATCACTAGACACGAGGATTTTGACCGACTTCCCCGTGAACCTTATTGATCGAGTCGATTCAATGACTGGCAACAGATTAACTGAAGCATTAAAATATGACCCTTTTTTAATTTTGAGAGCTAATCTGGCGACTGCCTACTAGGGCAAAAGTCGCCGTACTCACGCTAAAGCCCACTAGTAGGCTAGATTAAAAAACAAATAACAAAAAGAAAGACTTAGCACAGGCTAAAAAAGCAAACAAAAACAACAACAATAAAAAAGGAAAAAGAAGAAAGCGCGCTCTGCGTCAGGGGGGGGGGGTGGACCTACTCCCGACGCGGGAACAAGCGACCAACAAAAAAAACTCCAGTCAAATAAAATGAAGGAGGCCAAAATCCTCCAAAGGGTCGTATAGTCCACAAGCCTATGTGCACTAACCAGTCACGAGCACAAGGGACAAGTGGCAGTGACCCCGTTCGTCTCGGTAGCGGGACACGTAACGTGCGTGAAGATCACCCAGACTGGGACAGTCGAGAAAAATGTGCCGAATAGTCTGGAGCGCAACGCAGTCGTCGTAAAATATGCAGGCAAGCGCTCCATCAAATGGCGGTGCGTCCCGCGAGTGTGTTCAATTCGAAGACGACAGAAAAGCAACCTGAAGCCGTCGCAGCACTGGGTGGTAGGTCCATGGAAACAGTTGCGGCGCAATGGCACGTAACTTCAAGCTCCCCTCGACCGTCTCCCATCTTTGCCAAGCCATCCGGAGGGCAGCCCGTGTTCCTGCAATGTAGTCGGTGTGAGGAAGAGCAAAAGCCTGTCTTGTCACCCAGTCCCCGCAGACTCTTTGGCACCCTCATCCGCGTGCTCATTCCTCGCACCTCGCAATTCCTACATGTCCAAGAACCCAGCAGAAGATAATCTCGACATCCACCCGGCTTGCAAAAACCGTGGCGTCACGGATATCGCAAACCAGGGGATGCAGAGATTCCAATGCTCCGAGAGCACTCAGGGCGCTTTGTGAGTTGCTATAGATCACAATCCGGTCTCCGAACCCGGCACGTCGCGTAATCTCCCGTCATGAGGAGTATATTGCAACCAGGTCGGCCGTGAAGACACGCAGCGCCTGGCAGAGCCCGACTGACTTCAAACAAAGTGGACAAGGCGTGGAAACCGACCAACCCTTGGACTTTTAGTTATCCATATACACTGGCACGTTTCCTGCGTGACATGAATTGTGCTGCATTAAGGCCGAACACATTACTCCCGGTGCTGGAGAAGCTTCAGGACCAGATGCGTGGCGACAAATAGTCACAGGTCGTACCCTACAGGGTGGCGTCCAGGGTAGAACCAGAAGCACCACCGGCTCGAGAGCTATACCGAGCTCTCGAAGGACTTTCCTAACCCTAGGGTATGACTGGCGTGTCTCGGCGACATAGGCACCGTCAAGATCAGCTGCGGTTAAAGTGAGAGCAGTTGGTGACTGAGGGAGGCGCCGGGCTCGCGCGTAGGGGTGAATAATGCACTGTGCACGGCGCAGAGCGAGTAGCATCTCTCCAACGTCGACAAGTAGGCTCTCAATGGGGGACGTACGGAAGGCACCGGTCGCAAGGCAAAGGCCGGTGTGGTGAATCAAGTCCACCTTCCGTAATACACGGTGTGTTTCGGATGCATAAAACTCGCATCCGTAGTCTAGGATTGAACGAACAAAGGATCGCTAAAAAAAAGTAAGGCAGTTGCCCTATTGGCGCTGAAAGTCATGGAGCGATTAATATCCATGGCGCGGGTACAAGAGACCCTAAGGCTACGAATATGAACCCCTTGGGTGAGGCGTCGGGCAAATACAAGACCAAGGAAACGGTGCGATTCAACCACTTCCAGGCGCACCACATTAAGGTACAAGTCTGGGTCAGGGTGGAGTCGTGGATAGCGGCAGAAGTGTACCGCCTAAGTCTTGGCCAAGGAAAACCGAAGCCTGTGCGCTTCGGCATAACGAGAGACGCGGTTTAATGGCTATTGGAATCGACGCTACAGAGTTGACATCTGTTCTGCGCCAAAAGAGATCGAAAGGTCGTACACGTAGAGCGTAGCGAGAACATCTTCTGGCAGCACCGAGGTGATGCCGTTGATGCCCAGGGCAAAGAGTGTGATTCTGAGGACACTTCCCTGTGGGACAGCCTCTTGCTGCTCCATTGGGCTCCCTCCCGTACGCCGAATCGATGATCTCGCAAAAATTCAGACATAAAGATTGGGAGGCGTCCGCTTACCCTATCGAGAGGAGTCTCCATGATTCCGTGTGGCCATGCGGTATCATAGGCCTTTTACATATGAAAAAACACCGTGGCGTAGTGCTGTCTACGAACGAAGGCCTCACAGACGGTAATTCCAGTCGAACAGAGCATCCAACGTGGAGTGAAACTTGCGGAAGCCGCATTATTCAGAAGAAGGATAGCCACCTCTGTCCAGAAAAAAAGGCTAATCTAACATTTACCAATTTCTCCATTAACTTTCACACGCAGGTGGTTGAAGAGATTGGGCGAAACCAGCCGGGGTAGAGTGATCTTTTCCTGGTTTGTGAAAAGCGAGCACAGTAGCAATTCACCAAAAGTTTAGAAGAATACCCTCTACCCAGATCCTGTTGAACAATCTAACAGTAAGGCCATTCCTCGCCCACCCAAGTGTCTAAGCATAGCGTATGAGAGGGCGACCGGACCAGGGGCGGTGTTCGCGCACGAAGCGCGAGCGGAACGCAACTCACTCAAAGTAATCCTGTCGTTGAATGGTTCTGTGCCTCTGGAGGTAAAGTCCAGTCAGAGGCCTTACGCGACATCACAACGTGCATTAAATGCTGGCGGAGCAGCATCCCGGCTAGAGAATGCGGAAAAAACGGTCGCAAAGGACTCAGCCCGGAGAAGGGTACCGAGCTAGCGGTCCCATTATCCTGGAGAACTTGCCAAGAATCCTTTTGACTCGCTTCGACACCTCTGTTAGAGGTGTTTTCCAGTTACTTGAAGACACGTATGCCCCCCAAGAAGGGCGGCGGGTGATCTTCAAAACATACCGGAACCTAGCCCTAGTTCGACGAAATTTACGGACAGTGAAATCTTTAGTAGGCATAACTCTTCTGTTTGAGGGCCGCCTCACACACGGCTGTCCACCACGGGTACGGTTGGCATGCAAAACGTACAGGCGTTCTAAGAATAGTAGTTAGGCCCACGGCGATGAGGTTGCCGGAGAACTACCGACCTACAATCCACTGAGACAGAAAATTAGTCATTTCCTGATATGTGGACTACCGAACTGCGCTAAGCAACAACGGGCCGGCCGAGCTCTCAGGCGGCAGCGGCTAAGAAAATGATACTTGAATGGGAAAGTGATCACTACCATGGAGGTATAGCAATGCCTTTGGGCATTCCTATGATAAAAACCTCCTGGGAAACTTAAATGTATATATCATCATTTATTATGTATAAAATTCAATTCTTTAATCATTTTCCTTTAACTTGTCAATTTAATCATTTAATTATTTTCATTTAACTTTATTAATTTAATCATTTAATTATTTTACTTTAACTGAAAATTTAATTATTTTACTTAACTTTGTCAATTTAAACTTTCAAATTAATTTACTTCAACTTTTGTAAATCAAATCATTTATGTTAAACTTAATAATTAATTAATTCATTTATTTTCTTGTCAATTCAATTAACGTATACTGTTCCAAACAACATCTCTTAAATTTCACACGCAAACAAACAAACACACGTTCCCAGCTCGACCAAATAAGCACGCTTTTTGCCTACTTCACTCGCCGCTTTCGTCGTCTCAAGGTCGGTAACCATTCTTTCTACAATTATTCGTTTACCTCCAAATAAATCAGACTGAGTTAATTCCACTCTCACATTTTTTGCAAACGACAATACGAGAGTAAGTCCTAATTATATTTGCTTCTCATTGCAGGCCCCAATTCACAGTTCATCATAGATACTTTAAAATACTCTAAATTACTACACTATATTACTTACAACTCAATATTATTTACTATATCAAAGATACTCTATTACACTCTATATTACTATATTATTATTTACTCTATTATTCACTCTATATTGTTTCACCATATTATTCACCTTAATCACTTAACCTACTTATTTCTGTACATTCGTTGATTTTTATAAATATATTTATATTTGTGTAATTCTCTTTCTTAACGCCCAAGTTAATATTCCAAAATTTACTTCGCTGTCGCCTCTAAGCCTAAAGCTAACGGCAGACATCTTCGAACAAACAAAATTTATGGTTATGGTTTTCGAAACGCTATCTAGGCTGATTTATTAACCGAAGATAAATCACATTGATAACCATATACTACAGAGGTCATCGACTATCATCCACTCAAAATCACGCTGTGCATCCGGAGAGCACAAATATAGATCGAGACAGGAAAATGAAGTAGTTCGCGACCAGTGATGTGTAAACTCGTCCACATTTAGGACACCTATCTCCAACTTTGTCGATCAGGCCGGCAAGGAACCTGACCCCTGGGATTGATCGAGTACTCCCCCTAGAGGGGGTATCTACAGTTTAAGTCCCAGAGCAAGAGAAAGGGCCTCGGCAAACTTGCCACGACGCGGTGGAAGTCCCCGGCATCGAAGTCGCTGGAGGGTGGAATGCATGGAGAAATAAAGGTATACCTCCTATCCTGGTGCAGTTACACTGCTACTGCCTGAAAGGAGGTGTCTAAAGCAAAGAGAAGAACGGAGACATCATGTCGGGTCTAAATGGCGCATCCTACTGCCTAGCCCCCAGCCCGTGGTGGTGGAGTTGTAAAACCCTTATACCCCGGGAGGGTCGGCAGGAGGCATGCGCCACGCATGGTATCCTGCAAAAAGTTACCTAAGAAAAAATAGGGACGAGAAGAGCTTCCGAAGCTCCTTCCAGTGTGCCCGGAGTCTGCGGCAATCCCATTGAAGGAATATGCCCTCCAGGCTCAGCTCGGAGTTGCGGAGAAGAAGGCCCTCACGGGAATGGCCATACACTTCCAATTGTCAGAACCTTGGGAGCTGTTAGTCATACAATGCGCTGAAGGCTCTGTCCCCTTCGATGACTAATCGCGGTATGTTGGGCTCGCCGTGCGAGTCTTTCCCTCCCTCGTATCGAAAACTTAGGCAGGCTTGGGAGGATCCACCGCCTTCTAGTCACCCAGCCTAGCACTCGTTGTAGGCCGAGGAGCCGAAACTCTTTAGTGCTGTCCTGCTTTCGAGGGGCAGCCTTTGAAACCCCGGAAGATGGCCTCACGACCAACTTCAGGGGTGTTGCTTCCTGTGGGTTTAACTACTCTATGGAGGCATGCGGCCGTTTCACCTTACGGGAAACGGTCACGTTAGAGGAAGGAGGAGGATCGCTGGATTTATCCAGGGCTGGGTGTGAACCTTTTATGCCGCCAGCTCTACCAGTAGAGCGCCCAGGGTAGGTAGAACACCCAGTAGGGTTCCGAATGGGTGCGGAAACGACCGTGCTCATAGGCTTGGATGGGCTAGGAACAGAGGGTACCTTTATTAACATTGTGGCATAAGACGTCCCAGGCAGCGTAGGACGTGCAAGGTCCAAATCCTTCTCTTTGCCAAATAAGAGATGATCCTTGGCATGAACAGCCAAGATTTCTTCTCAAGGAAATACGCACCTCATTGCTTCGAAGAAGCGGGGAGCGGCTCTCCGCAATTGACACACTTGGCCACACACGATTTTGACTTATCATGTGCGACTATGGAGCTACTTAGCGCGTCTATAGGAGCAGTTCGTATTGTCGGATCGGTGCCAGTAGTAGCACAGCTACGGCATTGGCACGAATGCCTTCACACGGTAGCGATACCAAACGGAATGCACCAATTCGTGGAGCATGTCACAGTCGAATGTGACGAAGAGTGTAGTGGTGGATCTCGAGGCCCCTCTCTGTTTTCTCGTCGCACGTTCGACCTTGACCGCTCCATGGTTGGACAGCTCTAAGGTGATCTCATCTATGGAGTAGTTCACAGGTTGTTCCCTCGCATAAACGACTCATTTCTCGAAGTTAATGGTAGAGTGCGGCGTCGTACTCACCAGTGTGCCATCAAGTGTCCGAATGGTACTAATCAAGGCAACCTCGGAGTGATTCGACGCATCGGCCAGTAGGCTTCCATCCGAGAAACGGGTCACCCTAAACTCTCTAACAATCTCGCTAACTAGAGCTCTCCTCTGATTAATCATGTTGCCCTTAGCCAACATTCTGCCATAAGTGGAGAGAATAGCAAGGAAGCGTTTGAAGCCAGTGTGCTCGAAAACGCCAGGTAACCTATGAATCAGGGGCTCCGACGTAATCAAGCCTCCGCTCTGCACACTTGCACTTTTGTTCTTGGTCAGGGACTCCCTGCCCGGTGGAGCACCGGTGCCGAGCGAGCCCATCTTCTCTTGGTCGCTTGCAGAAAGGGCAGTGGATCCGTACGTCCCTGTGGCTCCCGCGGATGGAGAGGCGCCCTTATCCTTTTTAGTCTTGTCCCTCTGTCTTTTCTTTTTTGGAAAGGAGTGTTGGGAATCAACCCACTTTTCTACTTTCCCGGAAGAGCCTCTAGGCCGGATGGGACAGCATCATCAAGATCCTGCTCTGAGAATGAGAAGGTCTCCGCTCTCACAGGGGCACCATCTAGGGGAGAAGCCTCGGGGACTAGAGCCGTCTGAGGGGGAGCTTGCACAAGGGCAAACTCGGTTCCGTGCTTAGTGCCGAGCCCGGGCTCGACTCCATGGAAGATCCTAGAGTCTAGGACTGGATCACGTCAGGAACCATGTCCATTTTAATGGAGGCTTCCATGTGCCCCCCCCCCCCATCCAGACATCACGGGTCCCATTCGCGGAGCCTTTTGTCTTGTGTTCTTGGGCCGACGAACTGGCAGCCGTCGGGAAGGAGAGGGAGGCACGTACAGTGACCCCCTCTAAACTTGCTATAAGCGCCAGCATGACTTTAGAGGGCACGGGCCGTAGGGCCCTGTCATCCCTCTCCTCCCTAAGGGAGTTGTCCCTATCAAGCCGTTCTCATCGGGAGCTGTCAATTTTAGGCTGCTGACGTGTTTTCTTGGCATTCCCCTGTGGAAGTAACGGAGGAACTACCGCTAGTAGAGGAAATCATCCAAGGGCGATTCTAAAGAAAGACGTGAGGAGGAGTCCGCTGCACCCGTATGCATGGGAGAGGAGTAAGCCTTTTCTCTGGTCGAATAGTTTGGAGGGTCTCCTACAAACGCACGAGGGGGGCCTCTTTTTTCGGTGGAGCTGCCCCAAGGCGGCTCCGACCCTTGTAAGGAGAAGGGGGGGGGGGGGGTGTCAAGTTCTCATCATTGGGCATGGTGAACTTATATTTTAAATGGGACGCAAACGCTAATCACTTCACGCAGTAGTCCGCTCTGCCAGGGCTGAAGACAGAGCTGGCATAACCAGCTGCTGCCATTTAGTTTAGTTTAGTTTAATGGAAAACAAGGTGGCAGCAGCCCAATCCTAATGGATTCTTAATGGCAGCACTGTTAAAACGGGGTCGCCCGAAAAAAAGTCAGAAGAAGTGTGGGAGACACTCAATAAAAATGGGGAAAAGCAAAGGATTAGAAGAAAACAGTACAGCACACAGAGACGCACACTTAAATTAGGGGCATACAACACGCATTCTAAAACAAGGATGGCTGGGGAAATAAACAAATGACATGCGCCAGCCGCAGGGGAGGGCACAGGATAAAAGATAAAAGAATAAACCTAAACACAAAAATGGAAAGAATTTATAAAAGGGATAAAACGCCACTTCGTGATAGAAATGTAACGAGGGAGGACGACAAAAGGGAGTCCTCTGTTAAGATAAAGCGAAGTCGCGCAGGTAGGCGACGCCACAAAGGGTAGGAAGGCAAGAATTTCGAAGAGAAGCAAGGCGGGGACAAACTACTAAAATGTGAGCCACAGACAGCTCGCCACCGCAAAAGGGACAACCAGGGGTAACTCGGCCTCCACCCAAAACTAAATAGCCATGGGTGAGTCGCGTGTCTCTAATTCGCAACCGGCAAAGAGCAACCTCCCAATACCGGAGTCGCTGAGAGCTAGAGGACCAGGAATGGCCAAAGCGTTTAATATTACGGACAGCTTAGAAGAGGGAAACGAATCCCACTCTCTGCCACAAACAAAAGACATACGCCCTGATTACGGGGTAGGAATCCCTAAATGGCAGAGGGGCTGCATCCGGCACCTCGAGGGCGGTCGAGCCGGCTAGTCGATCGGCCGTCTTGTTGCCCGGGACCACAACATGAGACGGAGCCCAACAGAACGCCACCCTATAACGAGAGGCATTTCTAACCAGCCAAGAGCGAATCCGTAAAACCAAAGGGTAGGTGGACGTAAAAGAACGAACGGCCTCCAAAGCCGGCCGGGAATCGCTAAAAACAATTAAATCTCGAAGAATTGAGGGATAAAATCAAATTAAAGCCAAAAGAATGGCCGTCAACTCTGCGGTAAAAACAGATGCTACAGGAGGGAGGGTGAACCGAAGAGACTCTGTAGAGGACACTGTGGCCGCCACAGCACCGAGGTTCGACTTCGAGCCGTCAGTATAGATGGAATTCTGGTGAGCATGAGAACACGCATGTTCAAGAAACAGACACTTTAATAGACGAGGATAAGTAGATCCTTTATCGAAATGCCCAAAAGCAGTACAGACCTCAGGAGGACGAACGATCCAACACACACGGAGCCGGCAAGAATGGGAAGGCCAATATCCTGGGAACACCCGGGAAGGCGAGATGGTCCCCAACCCTGAGCCCCAGAGGCCGAAATAAAGATGGTTGCCGATTAAAAGATGCCGAAGAGGACTGAGCAAAAAGACACTCATGGACTGGGGATGAAGGGTATAGCTGAACACGAAACAGGGATCGTAGGCACACCAGCGGCCGCTGATATCGCAAGGGAAGCACGCCACCCTCAACAAAGAGGCTAGGGATAGGCGAGGTGCGAAAGGCTCCACTACTAAGACGGGCCCCAAGCAAACGAACAGGGTCAAGTATTTTCAAAGCTGAAGGAGATGTAGGGGTGCGAAAATGTATCAGAAAAAAATTCCTTTTAACTCGATAATATAAATAGCCGATAAAATTGCTAACCAAAAACGGACTTAAGCCGGTCGTGAGGCTAGAATGTTGGCGTTTAAATTCAACGGTACCGCGTTCGAAACTCAAGAGTCCAAAAACTTTTAAGAAGATCTCCCAAGAAAGAAAACGTAAGAAAACGTTTGAAGGACTAACTCAACAATAATCAAAAGAAATCAGAAGACTCAAGATAATTGGCAGAAAAGGAAGATATATCAAGAAATAAATCAAAGATTAAGGACCAACCCAGCCAAGAAGTAAACGGAAGTCAAGATAAAGGGAAGACAAATGTTTGAAGGGCCAATTAAAGAAAAAAGAAATTCATTCAAGAAGAAGAAAATGCATCAAGGAAACCAAGTGAAAAAGCAAGAATAATATTTATAAATAAATAAAAATGAATAAAAAGGATAAGCATCCCCCCCATCTTCCCATAGAGAGACTGAAAAATACACCTGGCAACCGTAGTCCAGCCGGGATTGGACCAATGCCGAATAAAGCGACCACAAGGTGCGCCTATCACCACTCCAAGTGGTGTGGGATAAAACCCTAAGCAAATCCATAGCCTTCGAATAGGACGCCTTCAAGCGACGCAAATGGGGCACCCAAGTGAGCTTGCTATCAAGCGTTAAACCCAAGAACTTAAAAACGGGGACATATTCAATCGCCATGACATCAAAGAAGAGGGGAGGGGGACTAAGGACACCACGACCCCGATAGAAATGCATAGCTTTCGTTTTGATGACCAAAAAACGGAAACCCTTTGAGGCCTCACGACCCGATATGACATCAATTGCCAGCTGTAATCGAAGGGTAGCAGAAGACAAGCGGGGAGATGAACAAAACAACGCCAAGTCATCCATGAAGAGGGAAACCAAAACTCCCTCCGGAAGAGTGGACACCAGAGTATTAATGGCAACGGCGAAACGTATCACACTTAAAACACACCCTTGGGAAACATCCTCCTCTTGAATCCTCAAGCCTGAGAAAGCATCCCCAATACTGACCTTAAAATTACAGGACGATAAAAATTCTTGAATAAAAACCGGTAAAAAGCCTCTAATACCCCAATCATATAACTGACGTAAAACACCATATCTCCAGGTGGTATCATAGGTCTTCTGAATGTCGAATAACACCGCTAACACCTGATGCCTGGGGAAAAAAGCCTGTAAAACGAATTCGTCAAAACGAATGAGGTGGTCAAGAGTACTACAGCCACTGCGAAACCCGCACTGACATGCAAAAAGGAGCGAGTTGGACTCCAAAAAACAAGTGAGGCGAACTTGAACCATCTTCTCGAACAACTTACTGAGGCAGCTCGTAAGAGCAATCGGGCGATAGTGACTGGGGTCCAAACCGTCGCTACTGGGTTTGAGAAATGGTAGAACAACCCCCACACGCCAGGAGGACGGATAGATTCCTTTGGCCCAAAGCAGGTTGCAGAGGTCAATCAAAAATAACTCCGAATGGGGATGGAGACGACGGAGAAAGTCGTAGTAGGTGCAATCGTCACCGGGAGAGGTAGAACCACAGTGAGACAAAGCACCTCGCAGCTCATAGACGGAAAAGAGAGCATTATAAGAGTAGGTGGCGCATGTGGTAAAATCTAGAAGGGAAGACTCTATAGTGGCCTTATGATCGAGAAACCGTCGAGGATAGCTATCAACGCTACTCACCGAAGCAAAATGGTCAGCCAGAGCTTCGCTGACCAACCGGCCATCGGACACAAGTGAGCCTCCGATGTCCAGAGTGGGAATGGCATGACCAGCGTAGCGACCACAGATCTTATTGACCCGCTTCCAAACCCGAGTCAGCGGCGTAGACGAAGAAATGGAGGCTCCTTTGGCGGATGGCACGAGCCCGGTTCCGATCGACCCTATTCGAGACGGTCGGGTTCCACCTATAACGGAAATGGGACAACGGATAGGCAGAAATAGCCGACGCGCAATCATTCTACTACCAGGGGACGGTGGAGCGCCCCGCAACAGGGCACCTCTGCGGAACAAAGCGCTCAGCAGCCTCTAAAATATGAGTAGTAAAATATGAGACCGCTGAATCTACGGTATCGAAGAAAAACCCGAGAGGCATCAATAAAGGAAGCCTCCCGGAACCCAACCCAATTTGCTCGCCGCCGATCCCAACGAGTAGGAAGGGAAAGGCACGGGCCCCAGGAAGGGCGGCCGAAAGGACGATCGGGAAGTAATCACTCCCGGAAAGATCGTCCCGAATCGACCACCAGAAGTCGAGGAAACAGTTGGGCGAACATAAAGACAAGTGTACAGCACTAAAAGAATCCGTTTGGACATGGTAAGAAGTAAAATCGTCGGAATTTGAAATACAAAGAGACTGATAATAACAGAGAATCAATCACTCTGCCTCGGAGATCACGGGAAGTATCACTCCAAGATGGGTGGCGAGCATTAAAATCATCAAGTAATAAAAACGGGGTAGGTAACTGACTTTTGAGCTCCAAATGGTCAGACCGACTCAAATTAAAATCGGGGAGATGTACAAATAACAAACAGTTAAAAGCTTAGAAATAAAAACCCTCGCAGCAACAGCCTGCAAAGTAGTACGGAGGGCAAGTGGCGCAGAGAATAGCGAAGAGGAAATTAAAAGATAAGCAACACCATGGGACACGCCCCCGGCCGGGGGGATGGAATTAAACACCTGGAAGTGCGGAAGTACTGGGAAGGGGTTGAGTCCCCAGCTTATTTTCTTGCAAACAGACCACCGAGGGCCGAACGCTAGAAAGTAAGAGCAGGAGTTCCTCCCCCTTGGGGAGAACCCCTTGACAATTCCACTGTAGGATGACAGACATTACTGTCGTCTCGACACCAACGTCAGGATTCTAGTAACGGAAACCGTCAAAGGTTCTCGACTACTAGAAGGCCAAGAAGGGGCAAGCGAACGAATGGAGGCGACACCTGAGAGCCAGACCGAACCTTCAACGTAGAGGGCTCATGGCCTGGAGGGAAAGGAAGATCGAGCAGAGACGGACGAGATTTAAGATGTGAAGAAGATGGAACAGAAGGCGGAACATGGACAGAGGGTGAGAAAGAACCAGGGTCAGAGGGTAAGGAGAGAATTGAATCAGATGGATAGGAAGGACCAGAGTCAGAAGGTGAGGAGGGAACAGGATCAGAAGGAGATGAAGAAACATGGGTAAGAGGCAAGGGAGACGAAACCCGGGTAGGAGACATAGAAGACTGCACAGAGGTAAGGGGCAAGGAAGATGGGACCGGGGTAGGAGGCAAGGAAGACGGGACCGGGGTAGGAGGTAAGGAAGACGGAACCGGGTGAACTTCCGCCCGGACAATGACATCGGTGATGCCAACGGGGGAGGCCAGCGAATACCAGGGAGGAGAAGCCATTAAAACGGAGGACGCCCCAACAACCGACTTGGGGGCCAAACCAGCCTCATCGGAGGCAGCGCGCTTGAACTCCGAACGGGGTGAGGAGGAACCCTTCTGTTTACGCTGAGGCAAAGTAACGGAAGAAACAGCGGGGGCAGACGCCTGGAGGAACTGCCGGATATCCTCCAGCGTCTCAGCTCGGTCATTCTCACGGTCCGCGACACAGGCAGGAACATGAGAACAGACCAATGGCAAAGGAGAGGGCGCAACGGGGAAACCACGAGGGGGGACAAAAGGCAAGGGAGTAGGAGCAACAGAGGGAACGCGAGAAGACAAAGAAGGAGTAGGACGACCGGGAGGAGGACGGCGGGACCCCGCCTCCCGAAAAACGTAAGAGAAGAGACGGCTGGAGTAGACGAGCTGCCCCCGCACCCTACGACGGGCCTCACGGAAGTCCACCCTGGGGAGTCCCGAAGAGCCAGGACCTCCTTCTCAAAGAGGAATACGGGACAAGGACACGAAGCCGCGCTATGGGAACCTCCACAATTGGCGTAACATTCATGATTCCCACAAGAGGAGCCATGATACGCCAACGACCAGGCCACACAGCGACGAGCCCGCCTACAATTGCTGCTCATATGGCCAAACTGGTGGCAATTAAAACAACATCTGGGGAGCTCGACATAACGGGACACAGGGACACGAAGATAACCAGCACGAACAAACTGGGGCAGATCCTGATGCTCAAAGGTAACGATGAGCGTACTCGTAGGAACTTTAGCGGGACCAACAGACTTATAAACCCTGTAAACGTCCGTAACCCTCTGGGCTAAAAGTTTATCCTTTAGTCTCGAAACATCATATTCCAATAATTCGTTGGAGAAAATCACTCCCTTAACAAAATTAAGGCAAGGGTGGGGCACAACCGAAACCGGGACCTCCGAAAGGGAGGACAAATCCCGCACGGCACCACACTGTTTTCGTGAAGATACCTTAATCACTAAATCGCCACTACTACGGGCCCACATACGGTGGGGTGCACCACAGTTGGACTCAAACTCCTCATTCAAATCAAACACGTCCAATTTAGAATGCGGAGACCCGGAACTGGAATTCAGCACCAGGAAACGAGGATAATCCAAATCAGGATCTATCTCTTCTGCGAAGGGATCTAACAAGCGCGGAAAAGAGGACTTATTGATTTTTTTTATTATTACCCATATAAAGTAGAGTATAAAAGGGGGTGCGAACTCGCGCAGCGCAGTCACTGTCTACCGTCGACACAACTACTCGGAGCGCAGGCTCAACCAGGAGGGTAAGCCCCTGACCCAACTATCGTTTTAAAAATGGCCGGCCAGCCTTGGAAATTTACCGGTTGGGAAAGCAAAGAACCCCAAGAGCGCCACTCCGTCTCAGGCACCCACCAACCAACACAGGCAGGACCCAGCCATGGGGTCGCGCCCCCTGATGGACAGCTCTGATACACCGAGATCGACAAACAAACGTAGATGAAAGGACGATGCAGGGGGAAATATAATTGGTACAGAAGACGAAGTAGGGGTTAGCAGAAGGAGAAAAAGGATACCAAGCTGGGGCGGATGGGGCGCTGAGTCTCGTCAGCACAGCGGCCCAGAAAAGCAAATCGCCGTGCCCCTTACGGGGCTGCCGCCATTTGAGCTCACTCTCCGGCCTAGTGACCTGGCAGCCAATCGGCATTGCAGCTCCACATTAGGCTAGGCGTATGGAAGAAGGGGCTTCTTATATTTATTTATTTCTTAACTGAAGTTGCCCCTCGAAACATTGTCTTCTAGTAATCTGACTCATAGTATTCTTGTAAGCTGAGATTCTTTCTTTTTTAAGTTGTCTGGGTTAATTCTTGATCTTCTTTTTCTTGATGTATCTTCTTTTTAACGGCGATTTGATGATTCCTTCCAATTCTGATGACGTGATGATTTCTTGAGAGTTGAGACGAGTTAGTCTTGCTTCTTAATGACGTGAAGACGAGTTAGCCCTTAAAAGTCGATTTCCTTGAATTCCGTTATCTTTGAGCGCGGTTTTCTTTTGGGTCGTTTTCTTGAGTTGTCCTTAAAGCGTTTTTCGTGGTCTCCGTTTTCTTCGAGAATTTTCTTTGTAAAAATTGTGGACTTTTGGGGTTCGATCTTGGGTCTTTTGAATCCCGAGGCTAGCACTCTACCATTACGCTACGGCCAAGTCCGTCTTGACTTGGTAATTTAATAGGCTATTTATATTCTCACTTGGAAGGAAGTTTTTCTCTTATGCATCTTCGTCGCGCCCCTACACAGGTCCCTTTCTAGAACCCGGAGCGAATTTGAGGATTCGGGAGAGACTAGTATTGGATTTCTAAATCGAGGATTACTAGTAGCTCTCCCTCCCCGGCCTCCGAGTTTGCGGGATGAGTGGAGCTAATTAAGTGGGATTGAGGTTGTTAAAAACCCATCACTCTAAACTGCAGTTCATGGGTGAGGAGTCATTCTTCCATCCCCCCTCAGCCCCGATCAGGGATGTTTGCATGAGAAAAAGCTCGTCGGCATCTACCCTGTGAAATTAGAGGCTGACCAGAGGAAGTTGTAGTAGAGGTTGTATGGAAAGTGAGGAAGCAAGGTAAGAGGACAGGGTGTCAGAAAGAAGAAGAGGCAAAAGTAGTGCCGGAAAGGGCGCTGAGTCCCATCAGGACGGCGGCCAAGAAAGAAAATCGCCGTGACCCTTACGGGGTTGAAATATGGCAAACTGACCAACATGTACTAACCGAACTAACTGCTAAAAGTAGCCCAGCTGACACTATGGTGCGACTAAATGAACTATTATTCTTCCATAACTATAAACCTAACTAGAAGGGATGAATGCAAATTGACTAACCAAACAAATGGAAAGAGTGAAAAATTCCTTATTTCACTAAGTAGTATGTAAACAGCTCATACACAAAGTATCGTACTCACTTATCAATATTAGATTGAGACAGAGTGAAAAAAAGCTGAAGACGAGGGAAAATAAAGTTAAGAGGATGATAGCTATATCAGCTTCCCTAATCCTTCACGTGCGTAGAGTTTACTCAATTAAATTTTCAAGTACCTAGAGTTTGGTGCTAGAAGAGAGCTTGACGAAAAACCGTTGTACTTTTGTCCTTTCCATAATCCCTCCTACCTTTCATTATAGGTTAAACACTATATACCACTTTGCCTTTTCTTATAAATGAACAACTACCTTCGTTCTCTTCTGGTGCTAGATTGGATCGTCGAAGTTTTTGAGAAATTATTGTCCGTAATACTATCGCCTGTAACAAAGGATCGAGACCCTAGTCGTTTACTTATCTGACCACACCAGACATATCTTGGACGTTCTTTTGTAGGTGAGAGGCACACGTAAACAGCAACTTCGATAAATACCGGCCTTTGCAAAAGTTCTGTCACACCCGTTTTTTAATCTTTCGAGAGGTTTATGTTTGTGATAGAAAAAGTTCCGTTAAACAAACTTTTTAAGTTCTACTTTTTCACCACGTGTCATTAAAACGTCTTTTCCATTGTATGCAAGTGTGTCGAGATGAATGTGAAAAGAATCAAGATCAATGCTCTCCTGCACACGGGCTACAACAAGTCCGACATCGCCAAGCCACAAAATGTCTACCGGATGACCGTCCACAGAGTTGCGGAGAGCCTCATAAATGGGAAAAGCCCTTAAAAATCCACCTCATTCAAGCAAGCCTCGAGTTATCAACCATTTGACCGTAGGAAAGGCATTCGAAAGTGGTCCGAAGCTCAAAAAGACTGCGCTCGCGAAGGACATCTCGGTGGTCACGGTATCCAGAGCTGTCAAGGAGGCGGGCGGCAAGAGCTTGAAGTGCGTGGAAAGGCCTCTGCTCACCGACCGCATACGAGAACAACGTCGGGAGCGCTGCCATCACCTTCTCAACGACTTGAAGAGTCATGGCAATTGAATTCTCTTTTTTTTCCGGTGAAAAAACCTTCACGGTCGATCCGGTCATCAACAAGGAGAACGACGGCATACTAAACTTCGGTCACGATGTTTCATAGGTCGGCTACGTGTCCACGACGAAGCACCTGACCTCCATGATGATGTTCGGCGTCGTGGCTTCGAATGGCGATAAGATACCGCTGGTGTGGTTCGAGATCGGTCACAGGCTCACTGCCGCCGATTATAGCGACATCTTGGCCAGGAAGTCTTGGACTGGGTGAGAAAGATCACGAAGAAGGCGGATTACGTATTTCTGCAGGACTGTGTCCCTACCTACATGGCTAAGACCGTCCAAAAGTGTTTTGGGGTCGAATATGAGCTTCTGGTCAAGGGATTTTTGGCCGGCGCAGTACCTCGACCTCAATACCCTCGACTACATTGTGTGAGCTCATGTCGAGGGCAAGGCCTGCAATCCGGAAGAAGGCCTCACGAACAACTTCAGGGGTGTTGCTTCCTGCGAGTCTAACTAATCGGTGGAGGCTCGCAGCCGTTTCGCCTTACGGGAAACGGTCACGCTGTGGGAAGAGGGGGTTGGATCCCTGGTATTAGCCCGGGCTGAGTGTGAACCCTTTGTGCGCCACCTGTACGAGGGGAGTGCCCTGGGTTGGTAGAGCCGGCAGGAGGGTTTCTGAATGAGCGCGGAAACTACCGTGCTTGTAGGCATGGAGGGGCAATGAGAAGACGACGTCTTTTTTAAAATTGAGGATAAGACGTCCCAGGAAGCACTGGCCAAGTTATGATCAAGTCTTTTGCCTCGGAAAATGAGACTCAATCGTGAGCGTGAACGGCAAGGAATGCCTTCTCAACGAGATACGCACCGCATTGCTTCGAAGAAGCGGACTGAGGCTCTCCGCAATTGAGACATTTGGCCTCACACGATTTGGACTCATCGTGTGCGGCCTTGGAGAAACTTACTCAGACTTCGGGTAAGCTCAAATTTGCTCGTCTAAAGGAGCGATTTGTATGGCTGAAACGGTGACATTAGTAGCACTGTAGGGTACGAAAAGTGTAGGAGAGCGACTTAAAATCTTCGCTTGAATGAGTCTTTTTTTGAGACTTAGGATGACCGAGTGGATTCGCCGCTGGCAACAGTGGTCCAGCGACGCGGGAAGCTGTTCGTAACTCACCTACGCAGTGATTTTTCTTCCCCCCCTTTCCTACTCTCCTCTATCTACAATTGTGACCAGATCCGGGATGGGGAGCGTTAGTCCTTGGATAACATTTCCAAACGGGTTCTCTTCATTTCTTCAAAATACGCTCCGCTTCTAAAATGGGGATGGGGGGTTGTGTAGCATACAAGAAGTGCAGCCGAGCGACTTAAAAGCTTCGCTTGATGAGTCATTTTTTGAGACTCAGGATGGCCGGGTGGATTCACCGCTGGCTAACAGTGGTCCAGCGACGCGGGAAGCTGTTCGCAACTCGTCTCTGCAACTATTTTTGCTTTAGTTCCTTTCCTGCTCACTTACGCGGCAGTGGCACGAACCCCTTCACGTGGTAGCGATATTAACCAGCATGCACGACTCAAGGAACTTGGCACAGTCGAACGCGACGAAGAATTTAGAGGTGTGTCTCGAGATCCCTTCCTGTTTTCTCATTACACGGTCGACCATTAACGCTCCGTGGTCGGCCTGCTCTAAGATTATGTCATCTATGGAGTAGTCCACGAGTTCCTCAAATAAGCTACTCCTTTCACGAAGTTCATGGTAGTGTGCAGCATCACACTCACATACGTATCATTAAGTGTCCGAAGGGCACTAATCATGGCCGCGTCGGAGTGATCCGACGCATTCGCCAAAAGGATCCCGTCCGAGAAATGGGTATGCCGGCCCACTATAAATTCAGAATACACAAGTGCAGGATGTTAGGGGGCACAGACCGACGGACCTTGCCATTCCTTGCCACCGGCGTATTTTTTTGGCAGTTCCCTGTGAAAGCAAAGAAGGGACTTCCGCTGGAAAGAGGGAGTGGCCCAAGGATGTTTCCAGAGAAGGAGGTGAGTCCACCGTACCCATAAGGCTAGGAGAGGAGTAAGCCCCTTCTCCGGTCAGAGGAATTCGGAGTATCCCTTGAGAAAGCACAGGGGGGAAGGGCATTTTTTTCTGCCATGGAGATGCCCGAGAGTGGCTCCGACGATGTTACAGGGGAATTGGAGAGAGTGTTTTGAAAATCATCATTGGGCATGGTGACCATTTTATTTCCAAGGGACGCAAATGCTAATCACTCTGCGCACTATCCCGCTATGCAAGAGGTTAACACGGGGCCGACAAAGCCAGCTGGCGCCATTAGAGACTACCTCTCCCACCCAGTGACCAGGCTGCCAATCAGCATGGGGTCTCCACCTTGGGCTGGGCGTAAAATTGAGAGACTGTGAAAGGAGAGAGAAAGGGTATGTGAGGAAGATAAGGGTGAGGCAGGTTGTTAAAAACCTACCCCCCTACACCGGAACTCAGGGGTGAAGGGGCATTGCCCTCCCCGATCCTGGATGGTTGGTTGAGAGGAAGTTGGTCAGTGTCTACCTCTGTGATACGAGCGCTTGTAAGGAAAGTAAGGAAGCAAGGTAATAAGACAGGGTTTCAGGCCGAAAGAAGAGGCTAAGCTCGGGCCGGACGGGGCGCTGAGTGCCGAGAGCACGGCGGCCAGGAAAGCAAATCGCCGTGCTTCTTACAGGGAAGGATGGTAACAAAAGGTTAAAGGTGGTGCCCTCCAGGGTGCTGTTCCAGGCATAACCAAAAGCGCCACATTGTCCCGAGAGCTACACCGACCGATTGAAAGAGTTTCCCAGCCCTAAATTCAAGGGGCTTACTGTATGACTGGCGTCTCTCGTCAGCATAGGTACCTTTGATCTCGGCTGCGAATGCAATGAAAGCCTTTGACGATTGATGGAGGCGCCGGCCTTGCGCCTCAGGCGAATGATGCACTATACAAGGTGTAGAGTGAGTGGCATCTCCACAGCATCGACAAGTAGGCTCTCAAAGGGGCACGCGCGGAAGGCACCTGTTGTCAGGCAGAGACGGTGTGGTAAATCGACTATACCTTCTGCAATTTACGCCCGGATGCGGTTGCACAAAACACGCATCCGTAGTCAAACTTCGAAAGAACAAATGATTGATATAAAAGTAAAGCAGTAACCCTATCAGCATTCCATGTGCTGAATATCATAAAACGAAGAATGTCCATATCGGGGGTACAAAAAACTCTAAGTTGCGAATATGAGCCTCCTAGGTGACTCGTAGGTCGAGAACATGACCAAGGAAACTGTGCTAATCCACCCCTTTCTGGCGAACCCCTTATAGGAACAAGTTCGTTTCGGGATTGAGACGTGGTTGACGGCAGAAGTGAAGCACCTTAGTCTTGGCCAAGAAAAACCGAAACATGTGCGCTTCGGCCTAGCGAGAGATGCACTTCAGTGCCTGTTGGAGTCGACGCTCCAGAGTTGGCCTCTCGGCCGCACCAAAGAAGATCGAAAGGTCGTCCACGTATAGCGTAGCGAGAACATCTTCTGGCACTAGCGAGGTGTTACCCATGATTATCAGTGCAAAGTTTGTGACAGTAAAGACACTTCACTGCGGAATATCCTCTTACTGCTAAATTAGGCCCAAGAGGACACTCTATCACCCGTACGCGAAATCGTCGATCTCGCAAAAACACCGAGATAACGATTGGGAGGCGTCCCCTTGCCTCCATTGTGTGGAGAGTCTCCATGATACCGTATTGCCATGCGGTATCATAGGGCTTCTCCAGATAGAAAAAACACCGTTGTATAGTCCTCTCTACGAAGGAAGGTCTCGCAGATGGCCTTTTAAGTCAAAGCAGGGCATTTGACGTGAAGTGAAACTCGCGCAAGACAGGTGGCGTCCGTTGTCCAGGAAAAAGGATAGTCTAACATATAACAATTTCTCTATCAACTTGCACACGCAGGAGTTTAGAGAGATTGGGCGGAAACCAGTTGGGTTATAGTTATCTCTCCTTGGTTCCCGAAAAGACAGCACTGTACTCATGCGCCAAGTGTCTACTAGGAGGATACCCTCTGTTCACATCCTGTTGAAAATTCTAACATAAATTCCATGCCTCACTCACATAGGTGTCGAAGCATGGTATACGGGACATCGTCCGGACCAGGGTCGATGACGCTCAAGCGAAAGGCAATTCACTCAACGTAAACCTGTAGTTGAATGATTCTCCGTCTTTCAAGGTAGAATCCAGTTGACCCCCTTCACCGATATCATGACGTGCATTGAATGCTCGCGAAGCACGATCCCTGCCTACGAATGCAGAGAAAGTAGTCACGAATGACTCGGCCACGGACGCAAGCTCAGAGATTGAGGTCCCATTTTCCTGAAGAACGGAAGGGGGGGGGGAGCTACGAGAACTTGTCCGGAGTCCTTTTGACTCGCTTCCACACCTCTGCTACAGCGCTCTTTCCCGTTAAGTGAAGACACGTATGCCTGCCAAGAAGAGCGGGGGGGGGGGGATGGTGACTGCTTCGAAACATACCGGAACCAAACTCTGGCTCGACGAAATTTACCGACAGTGAAATCGTTCGGACGGCACTTATAGCGAATATCGGCATATCGCTTCTGTTTGAGGGTGGTCTGACACTCAGCTGACCACCATGGAAGCGGTCGGCGTGCAAAACGATTCGACGTTCTAGGCAGAGTAGCCAGGTTCACAGCGATGAGGTTGCTGGAGAAGAACTCATCGGTCTCTTTCACCGATTTAAACTCTAACCGGGATAGTGAAATCAGTGATTTCCCGAAATTCGTAGCATCGCCTGTGCCAAGTTACACTGGAGGAAGGAGGGGTGGGATGGGGTTGGAGGTGGGGGTGGTTGTTATGCGGTAGCGGTCCAGAGAGCACAAGGATATATCAGGACAGGTAAATGAAGCGGTTCTCGAGGAGTGGAGCGTAAACTCATCCATATTTAGGCCACTTATCCCTCGGTCGTCGATCAGGTCGGCAAGGACCTGACCCCTGGGTTTGATCGTATGGTCTCCGCATAGGGGCTGCCTACATATCAAATCACCGAGCAGTAGAAATAGCCTCGGTAACCGTCCCACTATGCGGCGCAACTCCCCCCGTCGAAGTAGGCTGACTCTTTAATGTAAGCGGAAATAACTATACTTTCTATCCAGATGTAGTTGTCCTGCTGCTGGCGAAAAGGAGGTATTTAAATCAAAGAGATGAAGAGATACATCATTCTGGGTGTAAAAGTCGCATCCTCCGACCGATTCCTCATCCCGTCGTCGTGGAGTCGCGAACCCCTTTTTCCCCGGGAGGCAGACCTCTGGGCAAACAAAGCGCTATCGCCTTCAATGACGTATCGGGGGAGGTATGGCTTGCTATTCGACTCTTTTCCTCGCTCAACCTCGAAACCTTAGGGAAGCGGGTTGGCTTCGGAAGCGTAGATCACTCCTTTGGAGTATCCACCATCTCCCAGTCATTTTGTGGTGACCCAACATATTAATATTTAATTATTTTTTTGTATTTCTCAGCATTCGCACTGCTCTGTATCTATTTAATTTTCAAATGCAATTCATTTGTCTACCCAATTGCCATATATTACAAAATGTGTCATTATTGTTGTTTCTTACTATTTTTTGTTCTTATGCATCATTCAGATTTCTTATTTAGTTCTATGTATGTATATATAAACTGTTGTGTACCATGTTTTATTTTAAATCGGACAAATTTGTCGTGCCTACCGTGTTCCACCATGACGTCACATGTTCTATTGCACTACTTTTTCGAGACAAAGACTACCTGGTACCTGGTCTTGACAGTACCAGAGTGAGTGTTTACCCACGAGGAGGGGCACGGGTAAAAGAAAATACTTTTAAGGGTAATTTACATGATATTTAAATATTAAATTACTATAAATCTATTATTGAATTCCTGTATTATTCCGTTTTTGGCATTTTGAAGTGTTATTAGAACTTTTAAGGGGCGTTCAAATAAACATCTGCCCCGGGCGGCACTTTTGTTAGGTACGCCACTGCACTAGGAGTATAGGGCTGTTGATTTTTTCTCCTGCAACCTCATCGCCGTGGGCATAGGTACTATTCCTATAACTTCTGTCTGTTTTGTGTGCCGTCCACTTCCTTGGTGGCCGGACGAGTGTGAGATGGCCCTCAAGCAGAAGCGATACGCCTACATGCGCTATAAGCGTCATCCGAACGTTTTCTCCGTCGCTGAATTTCGTCGAGCTAGGGCTAGATTGCAGTATCTCTAAGCACGCCATCTGCTCTTTCTGGCGAGCATCCGTGTCTTTAGGTAACAGAAAGACACCTGTTGTAAACGTGAGGAAGCGAGTCAAAATAATTCGCGGCAAGATGTCGCGACCGTCCTCCAGAAGAGCGGAACGGCAATCTCTTATTAATGAGCACAACAAGCTCTTTTATCAGCATAACCAAAAGCTTAATTTTCTAAAAGGCTCTCTGACTCAAAATCCGAATAACCCAGTTCCACCTAAAGTCAAACCAAAAATAAAGAATCAAAATCCCACTGAAGATACAGACTCTCATCTTAACACTACTACCCAAACTATTCAATTCATTTCTAGTGAAAACCAAGATGGCAATCAAGTCAATCCAACCTCCACCAATACAAATAAGGACTCTAATGAGAACCAAAAATCAGCCCAAACAGAGGATGAAAGTAATTATGAATGCATATACCCAGCTCTACCAGCCGTTGACACTGAAACAAACCCGTGGTTCAATGTTGGAGCAGGGGGAAAAATACTAAAATCCGATAGTACAAAATCGATTAACTCTATGAAGAACTGGATAGAAAAATCCAAGAAACCTATCAAAGTCAGTACATCATCAGATAAAGGCATTAGAGTTGCTAAAAGGCTTGCTAGAGTCTATGTAACCAAATTTGCACCTGACTATACAGAAGAAGAACTCAAAAGTTATATTAAAAAGAAGACAAACATAGATGCGAAATGCACCAAAATGCCATCAAAATTTCCTGAAAATTACAGTAGTTTTAAAGTGGAAGCTCAATGTGAAGACCCTTCAATCTTTATAGACCCATCAACATGGACAAAAGGAATCTATTTCAATTGGTTCAGACCACAACGTACAAGTAATACTACAGCTCCTAATGGAGAGTAAATTAAATGTAGTTAGTTACAACTGCAGGGTTCTGCGAACAAATGAAATTGGTTTAAATAAGATAATAAATAATTTTGATATAGTTTTATGTACTACAGGAGACATGGATATCAAAAACGGAATGTAAAGAGATTAATACACTTTTTTTAAAATCATAGGTGTGTAGCAAACTCTCCAAATGATGATAGTAACTGTTTATTAGTAGGTAGGGAAAATAAAAAAGAAGGTGTAGCAATAATATGGAATTCAAAATTAGAAGTGGATTAACTTTTGATTATGATTGGGTTGTTGGTATTAAAATAGTGCTTAACTGTCAAGTAATGTATATTTTTAATGTATACCTACCATGTGAGTCTGTAGAAAATGAGGAATTATATATAGATAGACTATATAAGTTAGGTACTTTGTTAGAAGAGTTAGATAGTACATCTTATTGTGTATATGTCGATTTCAATAGTAACATATTAGGTAATGACTCAGAGTTTTCTAAACACTTAAATTTTTTTTTGTGAAGCCTATAAACTTAAATGGTCAAGCAGACTAAGCCTGCCGAGAGACACTTTCACATATGTCAGTGACACATGGGGTTCAAAATCTTGGTTGGACCACTGCATTTCATCTGAGGATGGTCATAAATTAATTCTAGATATGTATGTATTATATGATTCCTTTGGGTCTGATCATCTTCCATTTGTGTCAAAATTGACTATTAAATTAATACCTAAAGACAGTTCATTTAAATAAGTGAATAAGTATTAGCAGTAAGATAGTGGTGCCTTTTGGATAAGTAATATCGAAATTTTATACTTCAAAATTGTAATGTATTTTTATTTTTTTATGGATCACCGAAATCCACAATAAAGTCGTTTGTTTGTTTGTTTGTTTGTCTTACGGTGCCTTCCTGGCGGGAATCTTTCGCGACCGCTTTCTCCACATTCTATAACCGCGATGCATCTTCGCCTGAATTTATTACAGTTCATGGGCTTGCTAAAAGTCGACGACTGGACTTTATACCTCTAGATGCGGTGAACACTTTAACGACCTATTTACGATAAGTGAGATGTGTTCCACTCTCGCTTCGTGCGCGGATACCACCCTTGGTTCGGACGATATTCCTTCCGCCATGCTTCGATACATGGGTGAGCGAGGCATGCCTCTTTTATTAGATTTGTTTAAAAGGATTTGGACAGAGGATATCCTCCGACCATGCTGACAAATGACTACCTTGCTTTCTTCTCCTAAACCGGGGAGAGATTACTATACTACACCTGGACTCCGCACAATTTATCTAACTTTCTGCGTGTCAAAGTTGATTGATAAATCTGTAAATGTTTGGTTAACTTATTTCCTTGACAGCCGATGTCACCAACCACCTGCACAGTGTTGTTTTCGCAAGTTCCTTTCCACATCGAATGCCCAGTTCTGGCTAGAATATGCTATTTGCGAGGACTTTCAGCGTAGACAACACGATTGTTTTCAATCAAGAGGACTATGATACTCATCATGTGTCGAAAAGATAACTACGTATATATATATATATATATATATATATATATATATATATATATATATATATATATATATATATATATATATATATATATATATATATCTCATATCCTGTGAAATCGTCGATACCACGTACGGACTGGTGAGAGCTATATCTGGTCCCATACTACAGAAAGAGGGTGTCCCGCAGGATAGTGTCCTCAGTTTCTCTCTCTTTGCCTTGAGCATAAACAGTATTACCTCGTTGATGACAGAGTATGTTTAGGCAAATTCTTCAGGAGCTCAATGTAGCTTTTAGGCCGGCGTTGCATTTGCTTCTACGTAGGACACCATCCTGACCATTTGTCGCCACGTCTTTTCTCCCCACGTTTCTACAGCCCAGGGAGCATTACATTCGAACTTCTGGCAGTACATGCAGTGTCACGCTGGAATCCTTCCTATGTGATCGGATAGATCGAAATCCAAAGAAAGGGTTGGCTACCACGCCATGTCCTCCTTGTTTAAAGTTGGGCGGGGGGCTTTACGGGGCGCTACGTCTGTATTCACGCTCGAGCTAGTTGCAATACACCGTTCGTTCTGGGAAATTAATCGCTGTACACCGTTCACAGAAAAAGATGTGATGTTTAATAACTCACATAGTGTCCTAAGTGCTTTTGAGACATTAGAATCTCCGCAGCCCAAGGTCCACAATATCTGCGACGCAACGGCTGTCACGAGTGTCGAGATTATCTTCTGCTCAATTCATGGACATACGGTGATTGCGGGAAAGGGGCGAGTTGATGAGGCCGCCAAATAATCCATGACAACTGGGCGAACAGATCAACGTTTCTCTCTTCCCTACACTGATTACATAGTAGGAATCAGAGCGGCCGTCCGGGTTCCCTGACAAATAAGATAGGAGACTTCTGACAGGAACCTAAATGTGCCCGCTATTACGACGGCGCTGTCCCGGTGGACCTGGGCCTAAATGCTTCGACGGCTTCACGTCACTTTCTGTAGTTTTTAAATCGGGAAAATTTGCGGAATGGACTGGCTTCTGATGGATCGCTACTCTGCACCTTACTGCGATGATTGCGTGCTCTCTGAAACTATCGTGGGTATCCTTCTTGAGTTCCCTAGTCTTGGTATCTTAGCGCAAGTTAGATCTTCCTGTAACGGAAGAGAGCGAAGTCGACACCGCTTGTACCTGCACTCAAGACGAGTTCGTACACACCTATTTGCGGGATTGTTTAAGTTTGGAAGGAAGTGGGGCTTCTTCATTTCTTTTAAGTTTTGTGTTTGTGGACAACACACAGCAAACACAAAAATAACCTATTCGAAGAACTTACAGACACCTTCTTTTAGGAATTCTTACGAATCATTCCATCCCACACCCCCAACAAACACAACTGCCCCACACTCACCAATACCAATATGGTCTGGATACGTGATCTTGCATCCAAATTTCACAACAGACTACAAGAAATACAATTTAGGCACCACCCTCTCCACCGGCCCGTCTGAAGCACCCTCAATCAACACTTACGATCCGAAACAACGGAACATAATTTTCCCACAACACAGAAATATCGGAGACCCTCGCTCTCTTTCACTAAATACAAGACCCGTATGCTCCGTTACGATACACACGCAAGGATACCTCATGGTATTCCACTACACAAATACCAGATCCCATTAAAAACAAAAAAATCCACTCGCTCGTAACATAACAAGCTGCCCAATCTCCAACATATTTCTTTAACGCCGCCACACCAGACATCCAACCAGATTTACCCCTACATCACCCATGGGCCGTCCATTTTAAGGCTCCTATGTGGCCGTCCAAAACTCAACACATAGCAATACCGCCTCAGTTTGACTAACACAAACATGCACCCACTGCCTCCAGTTACCAAACAATTAAACACATTCATAACACGGGCGACACTCGGACACATGAATTAGAGAAAACATGCAGATACACGGCACGGCTGAGAGAACGGAGTAGCGTACCAAATGTAAAGTAGATTGAGTAGATAAATGAAAGAAAAGTGCCAAGGGGGTGTTCCCGCATCACCTGTCTTTATTCCTTCGACTCTCCTTCCGTGTGGGCCGGACTCGAACCGGCGACCTGTTTCTCTGGGGTGAGATCGGGTGCTGGTGGGGATGACAGGTCGGTGAGGGTGCTTTCCATCCACGCTCATGCGTGGTCCGTGTGGGCGGGTGATGAGTCCCCGCGGCGCGCCACGAAGGCTGGACCAAGACGAGTCCCGCTTCCCCGCGCACCTGGGCCGTTTCATGCCCCGCCCAATCGTCGTCTGCAACAGAGAGGAGGAGAATCAGCACCCATAAACAAGGGAAGAAGCACCAATAAACAGTGGTAAAAGTGAGGGAAAGATCGAATTAAAACAGGCTCTCCATGGGGCATCTCAACCAGAATGCTTGAGAGGAAAGATTCATGAAATAGTAAATTGGGTTATTAAAATGTGTAAAAAGTATGTCGTCCAAGTATTATAAAGGGGAGACTACTTGAAGCACTCTGAACTTGGTAAGCGCGTACTCCTCCGGAGCCTGAAAACCTTAATAATTGTGGTAGATCCTCTGCGACGAAACACAAGAGAATAAAATATTGAGGAAAAGAAGAAAACAAAAACAACGCGCTAGTGGAGACCCGACTCTCCCAGGAATCCCATCAGGTCGCAAACTATTTAAAAATTAAATGGTATTAAAGAGTAGAGGAGTTCCGAATCATCTACAAACATGACGCGTGTATAGGAGCAGACCTCAGCACATGCCAAGAGGTAGCGACTCCGCTCGTCACGGTACCCGGCCAGGTATCGCGAACGAGTCTCTTCTAGAATGGGGCGTACAGTCTTGGGGACCAAGAAGTCTTCGCAGAAGGGTTCAGGGCAGAGCTCATTACAATGGCAGGGCGTCCTGCGAATCTGTCCAATTCGGAGACGACAGAAAATTACTTGATTTCCTCGACGCATCACAGAATAGATTCACGGGAAAAGTCGTGGCGCAAAAGGCAGGTAATTTGAAATGATCTTCCGATGATTGCCATCTTTGCCATGGATCCCGAACGGCTGCCTTGATTCCTGCAATGTAGTCATGTTCGAGAAGAGCGAAGCCTTAGCCCAGTTGCCGAGTTTGTGCAGAAAGCCTTTATTATTATTTTTTAAACGCCCATCTGGCCTGTCTTGTGGGCATAAGTCGCCTTAATTAAGAAAAAAATAGCCTAGTGCTAGGCTACTCAAAATTCCCCCTCCCCTACAACAGATGGCAACAAAAACAAAAACAGAAGAAGAAGCAAGAAAAAGTAAGCACGCTCTGGTTTGGGGGGGGGGGGCAAGCTCGTCTCGAGTGCAAAGGACAAACGGCAGTGACCCCGCTTATCCCAGTACCGGGAAGGATAAGGTGCGAGAAGATCAGCCAGTCTGGAACATTCAACAAGAAGTTGCCGAACAGTCTGGGGGACAACGCACTCGTCACAATATGGTGCAGGCGAGCGCTCCATCAAATAGCTATGCGTCCTGCTAGTGTGTCCAATTTGAAGAAGACAGAAAGCGACCTGAAGCCGCTACGGCATTGGGAGTAGGTTCATGGGAAAGTCGATACACAATGGCACGCACCTTTAAGTTCCCCTTGGCCATATAGCACATAGGACTGCCCTGATTACTGATATGTAGTCGGTATGAGGAAGAGCGAAACGCTTGTCTGATGGCCCAGACCACGGTAATTCCACTGTAGAAATATGGCCTCCAGTCTCACGCCTCTAAGAAGCAGAACTCCGGTCGCTGTTGGCGGTACAATGTGCTGGAGCTGCTGTCTCCTTGATTAGTCTTTGGCGGAGGTTGGGCTTGCTATGTGAATCTTTCCCTCCGTCCTCTTCGAAACCTTTGGCGGGCGTGCGGCATCACAAATGTGGAACCCTCTTTTGGAGGGGTAAAAGGGGAACCCTTAAACCCTTCAAAAATAGAGAGGAAGAAACCCTCTCTGCGCTAGAATAGTCTTGGTGAGGACCCTGCGAAAGCACAGGTTTCCCCTTCCGTCAAAGAGATGTTGCTGCCTGGAGCACGTTTTCGACCAGAGTGGTGCAGTCGTTAGTCTCACCCTCCTCTCCAACACCCAGTTCGTGTGAAGATATACAGATGAAGAAGTAGTCTGAAATTTTTGAAAAACTGTTGAAAACTTACGAACACACGGGAGATCCTGAGTTTGTGACCACGAAGAAATAAGAATGGGATTGGTGGGCCATTTTCCGCGTCCAGCCGCTCCCGTTTATCTCGTTTCGGCTTTTCGGAATTTTTAGGATCCACCCTGAGTGCTTTAACGATGGTGTTCGCAACCTGTACAGCGACGCACACCGAATAAAAGTTGCCCAGTGGCCCGTAGTTCCCCAAAGGCCGAAGCTCCCAACTGAGTAGCCAAGAGGCAGGTGCGACCGAGAGGATCCCTTACTAGGTTGTACTAGTCGTCGACAAGACTTCCATAATCTGAATATCTGTCAAATCACAGACTTAGAGTCAGGAGCCGAGTCTTCAAGTTGGTCTAGCAACCAACAAGGCACAAACCGATCATCCCATTAATAGCATCCCAACACCCAGTGTCCCTCAAGCTTGCCAATTGCAACATGTGGATATTAAGCGGTGTTATTTATTTATGTCCCAAAGTCTCTTTTTCTGACATCGTATAAGGCAACTAGTCAGGTCCTAAATACTAAAGAGGAGGACAGTGAAATAATCGTTGAATGTTTGAAAGATGTACAAATGAGAACCCGCGAGATAGCCCTCGTTTCTTCATGCAGTGACTGTAGGCGTGATAGTTGCTACCACAGTCTTCGCCTTCCCTAAGGGTGATGGAGCCGGCAAGGCACAAGGTCCTCCAAATGGCAACTGCATTATTGTTTCTCATTCTAACCCAGAACTGACATCCCCGGATGCATTGGGGCCGGGGAGATGTGCCGTTACCTATATGTCAAATCTAACAGTGGGCATTCTGGTCTGGTAAAGCACGAATTCTTACAGATGTCATCGACACCATGGATGCTCAGACACCGTCTTAGATACTTCACAGTGCCAAATTTATGGGCTGAGGTTGAGGCACTGCGAGAAAAGACCACCTGAGAAGTAAACAGAATCGAAAAAGATCGAAGAGGAAAGGTAGAACGTCCATTAAATATGAACACACAAAATAAACTTCAATAATTATTAAATATTTAACCTTAAATAAAAAAAACAGTCTGAAAGTGGAAGAATTTTACATTTGTATGAATGTTTGTTTATACAGCAACGTGACTTCAAAAACACAATGGAGAGAAATTTCGACCCCCTTCTGTAATCGATCGGACCTGCCGTTTTCTCCGCTGCTCGGCGTCGCTCGCCGGAGGGCGCGGGTCTTCTGCGCGCGATGTGGATCATTTAAAAAAAAATCGAATTTGGGATGGCGGAAAATAATAGTATAAAGGGGTGAGTCCGCACTTCTTCAGATGTCACCTGCAGTATGGTTTCCCATTTAAGACCTTACATAAGAAAAACAATTTTTTTCTAATAATAAAAATAATAAAATAACATTATCATTTGTATCAACTTTCTTTCGGCGTGATTAGAATCGGTTATATTTCTTTTAGGTCACTGAAGGGGGGTGGGAGAGTGTTTTGCATTTTCTAAACCATTTTTTAGATGAAATTCGGATTTACACAAATCATATTTTGAACGAAATTCTCGGTCTCTAGATATAAGATTATTCATTGAAGATAATTCTTCACAATTTTTACCATATGGGGTATTGGGGGTTCCTTGCTCTTCTGCTGAAATGGAAGAGATTAGTTGCCACGTGTGATGATGACGGAACGTGATGACAGGATGTCGTGGCGTAGCGCACAAGTGTCCAAATAGAAAGTGTGGGAGATTGAATTAGTGTTGACTGAATAACGGTTCGGTCTTTTGGTTATCTTCATGTCACGTCTCGAAGATAGAGTCGAAGTGGGTAACCTCAATTGGCGAATTTGGGTGAGCATTAATTAGAAAGCTGCTAGGAAGTAATTAGGGATGAGATGACTAGTTAAGGTAATTAAAAGGATGAAAAGAACCAATTAGCATCAGAGGACCGTTTGAAGTAATTAGAACGCTGAAAAGAAGTAATTAAGCATCAGAGGACCGTTTGAGGTAATTTGAAAGCTGAAAAGAAGTAATTAAGCATCAGTGGACCGTTTGAGGTAATTAGGTTGAGAAGTAATTAAGGATCAGGGGACCTTTTGAGGTAATTATAAAGATGAAAAGAAGTAATTAAGGATCAGGGGACCTTTTAAGATAATTATAAAGATGAAAAGAAGTAATTAAGGATCACGGTGCGATAATTAGAAGGGTTAAAAGAAGTAATTAAGGATCAGGGAAGCTTTTGAGGTAATTAGAAGGGAGAAAAGAAGTAATTAAGGATCAAGGGACCGTTTGAGGTAATTGGCGAATTTATGAGAGTTATTGTAAAGCCAATATGCAGTAATTAGGGATGAGGTAATTTGAAGGTCAAATGAGAGTAATTAAGGGTGAAAGGACGTTTGAAGTAAATAGAAAGCCAATAGGAAGTAATTAGGGATGAGAGGATTTTTTGAGGTAATTAGAGCAGAAGATGGTGTAAAGAAATGATTCGGGATTAAAGTATCACTGGAAATTCAAAGGTAATTTACGTTATTTTTTTCAGGATATTTTGGAATGCAACAGTGAAATATAATTAATAATAGCTTTAATTATTAAAACAGGAAACCTAGTGCTCATTGCAAAAAAAAAGATAACAGTTTGTAAAGGAAAAAAAGGTGTGGTCAGTACATAGTTCAAATAACCAAACAATGAGATTAATTGGTTAGCTAGAGACTAAGCGGTTGGGTGCGCAACTCTCCAAATCCTCCCTCCCTCTCCTTCAGTGGAATTTAGAATCGTTGTGGCATTGTGCTGTATTTTGCTATGGAAGTTCAAATGAACGAACAAATACATACGTGCTAACGAATAAGTTTAGGAGTGCTAGAGAGTGCCAATAGGGAAATGCAAATACAAACTGTTCATAGAGAGAGGACCCTAGATAAACACCTTATCCAATGAGTGCCAATAATAAGAAAAAAATCTCCAAATGAAATGTAACTTCACAATGAGTGCCAACATAGAAAAATCTTGTTTTGACAAAATTGAAGAGTGCCAAGAGGAAATATAATTATTACTCGAGTGCCATTGAAAAGAACTTGATAAGTCATCTTTTGCGAATGGATGATGAATTGCGTAAAGGCAGTGAGTGCCAAGAAAGAATAAACACTGAATCTCTCAATAAAACTCAAATCCGCATTGAGTGCTGAAACACAAGACTCTTCTAAGAGGTAACAAATGAAGAGTGCCACCACTGGAAATAATTTGAGGGAAGTGACACTAATAAATCAAAATGGTCCCTGTCGAAAGTAAGCTCGGTGATGGTTCCGTAATGGTAGAAACACAAACTTGGTTTTAATGGAAATTAAATTCTACCGGAAATCTTGATCAAAAGCGCTGAAGATGTGTCAAAGAGAGAAAATAATGTCAAATTAATTAGAGGTCAGAAAGATGCCCGTATAATAATAATAAATAAAAATAAATGATGACAATAATAATAATGATAAATAATAGTAATAATAATAATAATAATAATAATAATAATAATAATAATGATAAATAAATAATAATAATAAATAAAATAAATAAAAATAATAATGTTCATATCAAGATCATAATGACAATCGCTGACGTCCCTAATGGTACCAAAGTACGGTTTTTACCGTCGGTTGCGGGAATAGCGTTGTTACATCTGTTTTGGCACCTATCGACGACCAGGGATTCCTTTATGGAACAAGGGAGAGCCAACCAGCTCCGCGTCAAGGGAGAATGGAGGGGAAACCACTTCGTCAGTTTGCAAGAGTGATGTATTTGTTATATTTGCTAAATGATGATGGAATAGACAGCGGTGCTATGATTGAATATTGGAAAGGGGGTGTATGTGGGCGGAGCTGTCTGGGCGTTTGTCTCAGACTTGACGCTCCACCTCATTGGCGCTTGCCGCCTGCGAACGCCAAAATTATTCATGCCCAATCTTGCAGGGATTCGAACCCGGTACAGTGGCATGGGAATCTAAGGGGACCTCGTCCTAATCGAATGCCCCCCCACTCTCCTATTAAGAAGAAGTTAAGCAGCATAGGGTGTGATTAGTTGCTAGTTGGGTCGCGATTCCATTTCACCGACGACGCCAGGAAAGGCCCCAGTGGTTCGGATTCCCCGGTAAATTGCAGATCCAGGCTTAAGAAAATAAAAGGGCTCCCCCAAACAAGTGCATGGCGAGAAGGAGAGGGAAGCCCTCCCGATTATTTATTTCACGTATTTGTTGGCGGGGGAGAGGGGGGTAAAAGATGTAGTGACAGTGAATAAGATTTGAACCTCATAGGAAAAGTAGTCATGGCGGGTCAACAAGATAAGTAGACAAGGCGAGTAAACAAAATAAGTAGACAAGGCGAAGTAGACAAGGCGAGTCAACAAAATAAGCAGACAAGGCGAGTAAACTATATGAGTAGACAGGATTGTAGACAAGGTAGCTAAACAAGATACGTAGACAAGACGAGTAAAGAAGTAGTGAACCTTGTACAAGGTTGTGTCCATCCACAAGCTCAAAAGATTTAGTGAGGCACAGGTAAGCAAAGGCAAACCCATTCTATACGAAAGCAAACAATGGTATTTATTTTTAAAGATTTTTTCAAATAAAAAAACAAACAACGCAAGCAATAGAAAAATAAAGAGCGAGAAACCCACAAATCGAGAGAAGGATAAAATTCTAAACTTTTCCTCAAACAAAAGCAAATAAATGACTTACGGGACGCTATTTGATGATACTTAAATACTATCGCTTAACACAGAGAAGCGACAAAAGTCATGTAAAGGTACGAATGGTCAGCCCCACCGTACCGGGAGGTATGAGGTCATTGGAGTTCCCATACCTGAATCAGGTGTGATCTGACATCTCATAATAGTCAGTGTGAACACCGATAGGGATCCTCATGACAAGGTGACGCGAGTTTCCGGAGTTCGAACGGATCATAATAGTGGAGTGCCAGTTGGATAGTCCATTGAATTAATGGAACTACGGATATTCAATATCCTTCGATCTACGACCTCACACATGTCCAGAGAATACCTCATAGAAGACACTACCACTTACCCTGTGCAGTGGTAGACGACGGTTGCTTAATGATCGTGACCAGAGGCGTCTGCCTAGAATTGCCATGGTAACAGATAAGCAACATACTCAAATCGCATCCGAATTTAGTGCAAAAGGTACCAGAAGCATACCCATCAAGTCACTATAGTGTTCTTTACCTTCCATGGGATATGGGAGCAGAAGACTCACCAGGGTGCCCTTGTTAACAACGACACCGGGCACAGAGCCGCACTTTGGCTCGTCATGGGGCAAATTGTACCCTGGAGGACAGGCGACATGTGACGTGGTCCAATGAGTTACGTTTCTTATTATTTTGAGCTGATGGTCAAGTTTGAGTGTAGCGAAGACCACATGGGACCTAAATGTTATCAAGATACCCTGCGTACGGGTAGTGCTTCCATACTGACAGGGGGTATATTCACGTGGCATGGGTCAAGTCCGCCTAAACACGTCATTGACCGGTGACCACTACGTTGCATTGCTTGGTGAACATTTCCATCCATTCAACGACTTAATGTACCCCAACATCGATGGGGTCAGTGAACAGGATAATGCCCTGTGTCATAGAGCCCCAAATTGCCCAGAATTGGTCTGGTTCTGGAGAATTCAGATGAATGGCGGTGTGTCCACCACGGTCACTCGACCTGACCTCATTCTGGCATTTTGGGGAAATGGGGGCCAGGTGTATTTGCTATCGTGAAGACATGCGTCAACCTCTTTCCAGGGGTTTCCGCACACGTATGGAATCGATGGCACGACGTCAAGTATCTGCACTTCGCCGGGCTAGATGGGGTCTTACAGGATACTACTTGCCTATACCATGACCTTTGGAAATTCAGTGTCAGGTGATCCGCAAACAAACACAAAAGGTCAAGAGAAGTACAGGTAAATAAACATTGTATGATGAACAGCCAACGCAAACAATGATATATTTGAAAAACCCGAAAATAACCAATAAAAACAGAAAATTAGAAAATCCAGAGTAAATAACCAACTAAATAAACACTAAACGCACAACCAATCAAAGGATAACAAAATCTTAAACTTCTTAACTACACATAAACAACAGACATGGGATTTATGAGGCCTTATTCCTCACATCAGTCATATTTGATTTTGATTTGACTAAATACCGTCATTTAATAAAGTATGATGATATTTCACTACATTAAGTGATATAGGATGTTATTATTCTTATTAAGAATCCGTAGAAATAAAGAAAATTGAGTGATAAATTACATTCGATTAAGAAGAGCAGCCGCTAAATAATTCAACCCTTGAATTGTCTGGATCAGTGAGATATAAAAGTGATGCAAGCAATCGTTAAGCATATGCGCATATACACATGTCGGACATACGACTACCATCAATGTTCATAGTGACACAAAGACAAGTAAATATGCTTCTAGTTAATTATTGAAATTTCTTTATTTGTAAATTTAGAGAATTTAATACATTTTGAACAATGAAAGGACATTATTAATACTCTGTGCACTATTCGTTAGTGATTTTGAGATGCAAATCGCCTAGGCATAGACTTAATAAGTTCTGAGATTATAGTTTGTTTTACTTCCCACCATGTTTTGCATGTGCCATTCAACAATTCTGACTTCTGACCAAGTTCTTCTTTTGGTTGTTTTTACCTGCGGCGAAACGCCAGACCTAGGCGTTGCTTATTTTTCAAAAGGATCAAAGTTCAATTGTACACATTTAGAGGCATGAAATGACCCATATAACCATGGGACATATGGTTATTCACCCTGGAGATTTCAAATCTGCTATCTGATCTGGCACTGTGTGGCGCGATCTAGCGGCGGAAGCCTAATTTAGCCATTCAAAGGCACTTGTAAGTGATTTGAACCATGGGAAACCATTAATGCGATAACCATTTATCATCTTATCACAAAACGCCGCATGTCATTCGAGGGACTCTCCCTTCTGTTACTTTTTCGGTAAAACTTGTCCAATATTCCCTACACATGTTCTATTGGGTTCATGTCGGGAAAATAACTGTCAAGGAATTTGTTTGATGCCGTTGAGATCCTCCTATTTTGTCCTAGATGCAGTATGAAAAGGAGGACCTCATCCTCCATCGATAAATAACTTCTTTATTCAAGCTGGCCATTTGAAAACACAAGAAGTCCCTCTGTAATAATGGAAATGTCTTTATTCAGAGTTGATATCGTCAACACACTTAACCAACTGACCTGCCATCATTCTAAATTGCTCCCCATACCATAACATAAAACCCGCCATGTATCGGTTATAACCTCTTGTTTGACAAACTCCTGAGGAGATAATCCTTAAACCCATACCATCCACTCTCTGAAAGTTGAGAAAAACTTGAATCGTCAGAAAAAATTATGCTCTGCCAAACTTCCGAAGGTTGTCACTCATTTCTTTAAGCCCATTCATTCTTTGTCTTAATCTTGAAGATGAAGATGGTAGTTAAAGGGGGAGGGGCTTCTTCCTTGGCTGCGTGTCCATAATATCAGAGTGCAGAGAATTTACATCTGTTCTTGGGCTGATTTGGAATATTTCTGCCTCTTCAGAAGATTTTAGCCGACAGGTGTTGACAATGAATCTTCTAACAGCACGCAGGCATCTAAGAGAAGGCCCACTACGACCCGGGTCATGATTCCGGTCGCTTCACCATTTTCTTTAAATTTAACTATAATTATTTTAATGGAAGAAAGGGATATTTCAAGATTTCTAGCAATTTTTCTTAGGTACAGTCTACCCTCAGTTTCACCAACAATCTGCACTCTTTGAAAATCAGAAATTTCCTTGGAATTTTGTTTTCTAAGCATGTTTAATAATTACGATATTACACTAAGAAAAGATGCAAATAAATACCATTCCTAATGATGGGGAAAATCGAAATAAAACAACTTTATCATAAAATTATGAGCGTCTATTTACTTATTGCGCGTCTCTTCTGTACATACGATACATGAAGGTGTAACTTCCAAAAAGTATGATAGTAACACAGAGGAAAGAGAAATATAAGAAAGTTTTTATGTATCAATACAATAAACACACTCTCTCTCTCTCTCTCTCTCTCTCTCTCTCTCTCTCTCTCATAAAAAACAAAAAAACACTTTCTCAAACTCTCTCTCTCACTCTCTTACACACACTCGCTCAGACTGACACACTTCCAACACTCACACTCAATCTCTCTCTCACACACACTCGATTTCCTTTACACACATATACACTTTATCTCACTCACTCACACACACGTACACTTTTTCTCACTCACACACAGACATACACTCTCACACACACATTTTCTCACGGCATCTTTCTTTCACATACTCTCCCATACACTTACACATCACACCCTATCTCTCTCTCACACACACATACACACACAGGAAAAGATGATTTAACGGGATTTTTAATTCGAGTGCGGGTTGCTATATTAGGAAGCGCATATGCAATGATGACCTGCATCATTTTCGAACGAAACATCTTCAAATGGAAGCAAAACGCGTATATAGACTTACATACACACAGTCCCGTTTACGTACATAAAAGGATGCACAATCATCACAACAAATGAAAGGTACAATAAGTATTTAGTACATTTTAGGACATAGGGCAGAATTACTCTTGTACTGAGTACAACAATAACAAAAATAGTAATCATGATACGAAAGAGGTGAGCAATAAAGGAAGAACAAGCAAATTAGAAGAGTACTAAAAAAATGCGAGATGATGCAGGAGCACTGAATAGTGGTAAACCAACGAAAGTATATGCATGAAAGCCTTTTAAAAGAGCTTCGTCATTTTAAGAGGTTAGGGAGGGTAAAGATGCGATTAATGTACTTATTGCAGCTAGCCAAAAGAGGAAACTACGTGGAGTGGTAGTGAAGAGTGAACGCAACTCTCCACCACCTGCCACTGTCTAAAATGAAGACACGTTCTTCTTACAACATGGCCTAAGACGAAAATGGAATTTAACCTAAACAAGTGTAGAGTACTTAGTATAGGCAGCTGTAATCCACTGAATGAATATAAACTGAATGGGAGAATTCAGGGAAGGTCAGAATGTGAATGAGACTTCGGTGTCCTTGTAAGGTCCAAACTCCGGCCTAGAAAGCAGTGCATAAGTGTTAGGAATAAAGCTAATTGGGTATCAGGGTTTATTAGGAGGAGTGTAATAGAAGTGCCGATGTCATTCTGAAAATGTATCTGGCATTAGTTAGGCTTCATGTTGACTATGGAGAGTACTTTTGGCCACCAAATTATAGGATGAATACTGGTTTGTTCAAATCTGTGGATGACTAGGATGATTCATGTGTTGAGGAGCTTACCTTATGGTGAAAGGTTTAAGAGACTAAATCTTCATACAATGGAAAGAAGAAGAGTTCGAAGGGACTTGATTGAAGTCTTCAAGTGGGTAAAAGGTTATAATAGGGGAGGCATAGGCGAGCTTCATATTTTCCGTGGACAGGATAGGACACATAACAATGGGTTTAAGCTGGGTAAGTTTAGGTTTAGGAAAGAGATTGGTAGAAATAGATTTACAAATTAAGTGGTAGATGAATGGAATAGACTCACTAGTCATGTGATAGAAGCGTCCTCTCTTCGGAGTTTTAAGAATAGAATGGATAGATTTATAAATGTTGATGATAGGTGGGACTGAACTGAGTGAGGGGCACAAGAGCTGCCTCGTATAGGCTAATGATCAGCATTTTGCAGATTCCTTCTCATATCTTTAAATTATTTTCCCTGATTGGTTTACCACTGATATATATATATATATATATATATATATATATATATATATATATATATATATATATACATACATATGCATTCACCCATGCATGCGTGTGCGCGCTCGTTAGAATTCATACATGAAGGTCATTTCTCTTCGCAATTGAAATGTA
Source organism: Ceratothoa steindachneri (assembly GCA_963969495.1). Taxonomy (NCBI): domain Eukaryota; kingdom Metazoa; phylum Arthropoda; class Malacostraca; order Isopoda; family Cymothoidae; genus Ceratothoa; species Ceratothoa steindachneri. The sequence continues at coordinate 166,499,410 of OZ018318.1, forward strand.
AATTTATGCATAAAATAACGCAAGCATTTGAGTGAACTGCAATCAAAGATGGCTTCCTGTAATCATCCGTTGTATTTTATATGTACGAAAGTAATTAAAAATATAAAACAATAAGTAATGATGAAATAGAAAAGAAGGGGTGGATCAAAATAATTATTGTTTCCCAATTCAATTGATTTTGCGTTCAAATTTATTACATTTTTATATATTCCTTTACATTTTGCATCACTTTAACATGCAACCTAACATAAACTAAACGAAGGTTATTTTCATCCTTCCAACTTTATCCGTAGTTAATAAATAAATCCGAACCGACCAACTTAAAGTATTGCTTCCATTCTGAGAGCACTTTCATATTTATTCCCATCGGACTTTGGAAGTAATAGGTAAGTTATGTTGTACTATATGGCTAAATGTGCCCGCAATTTGGGGTAGAGAACATCCCTGCATACGTGTGTTTGGTGTAACATTTGGTAGCTATCTTGTCTCTGATATCTGGAAGATTACGTCCTATTCAGGCCCTAACGCCTACTCTTAAAATTGCCATTGTTTATCGTCCCCCCAGACCATTCCACGGACAGATTCTCAGATCAGCTCAGCGAATTTTGGAACGTGTGTGTGTGTGTGTGTGTGTGTGTGTGTGTCTCTCTCTCTCTCTTTCTCTCTCTCTCTCTCTCTCTCTCTCCAAACTTAATTATTATGAAAGATTTTAACATCTTCCTGAATAATCTATCCTATCTGACACTTCTTGACAGTTAAACTTTACTCTCTCTTCCAATTTGTCTTATCCTTCATTCGCACACATGGAAATACACTTGACCAAGTTGCCTACTCGCGCCCAATTCATAGTTTAAGCATATGACCCCTCTACAACTATTTCCGACCACTTCCTCATCTGGTTTTGTTTCCGTCTTCCTCTCGCACTAGCCCTCACACACACTGCTACCAAACCTCGTCTGCTTTCTTCAATTAACCAAGGGCAGACGGCAAGGGATCCTCCTCTATATTTTTCCATTATATTCTGCTATCACTTCTGATGATCTCAACATAACCCTGTGCTCTTTATCTCAGATCGTCTCATCCTGCCCTCCATCACTACTTTTCCTCACCTTCACTCTCCGACATGGTGCCCTAAGGTTCTCAACCACTATTTTGAACGTTAGGAAACACAGAGGAGCACGTATGAGACGGCCTCAGGCTTCCGGTGCTCGTGGTGTAGAAAACTAGAGTGACATGATTTAGTGGACCTGCGGCGAAAAGCAATCAAATTTTAACTCATAAACCTCAATTACCCCTTGTGGCATTGGGTCGACCTTCATATCTTTAAAATGGCAGATTTAGCACCTCTAGTTACTAGGTGGTGTCACCTGGTGGTCAACCTATTTCGTATGTGAACTCAGTGGCCTCAATTACCTTTGGTAGCATTGGTTTTAGCTGGCTCCATTGAGCCAGCGACTCGTTGCGGACAGAAGATGAACACAACGCGAGATTTGCATGACCCATAGACCTGCTCACTTTGCCGCAGTTAATGAATCGGCCTCAATGACTGCCTTGCAGATTACACATATAGTGCCCTCCTAAAGTCCGCCCGAGAGCCTCTCACCGAGTGTCCTTGCAAAACAAAAAAAAATCAGGTTTCTTGCTAATCTTTCTGCTACTCTAAAATTCCAGTCTTTTCCTCTTATTTCCCAAGCTGAATCTTCTGCTGTTTTCTTTTCCTCTTCACCCAAACTTCTTCCTCTCACCCGATTATCACATGAGGAATTAATTTCTCTTCTATCTTCGAAAAGGATATGTTCTTCTCTAAACTCATTCCCTACTAATCTTTGCCGCCAGTTTCTACCTGTTCTTCCCTCTTACCTCATTGATACTTTTAATACCTCACTTTAATCAGGAATACTACCAACCTACTTTGAACACATTGTAGTTCATCCTATTTTAAAGAAATTGAACCTAAACCTAAACGACCCCGCAAGCTACGGCTAGATCCCTCAACTCATCCTCCTCTCAGAAGTCCTTGAAAGATTGATGTGAGCCCGGATTCTAGATTGCCTGACCTTCTCTTCCAGTCTAGGTTTAAGACAGATCGCAGCACTGAATCAGCTCTTGGTCATGTAATGGACCACATTTGTCGTAGGACAAGAACTGGGCAGCCTTCTATTATGGTTCTTCTGAACCTATCGACAGCATTTAACACCGTTGATCACAATTTTGTTCTTGACTAGTTCCAGTGAATTCTTGCGTGTCTCTGGGACTTACTTTAACTGGAAGTCCCTTTTTGTATTCTTATACTTATCTTGGTCTATCATTTAATTTCTATGTTGATGACGCGCGAATCTATTTCCTTTTCTCCAGCCTCGTTTACTGAAACTCTTTGAACCTACTACCCGCTTATAACATCATCAATCAATGGCTCTCGGACAACTTTCTAAAGTTAACTATAACAAAACAGACGTACTCCTGGTAGGCATTCCTGCACACGTGTCTCACTGCAGAACTATTGCTATCTAAATAGTGGTACTCTCTCCATCCTCATTTTCTGATACACATAAATCGTGAAGTCACCTTTGATAGTTATCTTTTAGTATTCGTAAATCCTATATCTGCTTTCTTCGTAATCTCAGCTGTATCCGCTCCCACTAACAGCTTTAAGTTTCTCATTCATGTCTTCGTTACCTACCGCTTGACTACTGCAACTCATTTTTCCCTGAAACACATATTTCCAGTCTTCCACACCTTTAACTGGTTCAACACTTTGCCTCCCGAGTTCTTCTTCGCCGGTAATGTTCCTCTCGTGAATTACACTACTTAACCATCTGCGTTGGCACCACATTGAATAAAGAAGGTCTCATAAGGCCCTTCTGCTTACACATAAGAACTTAAATGCCGCAGCTTCCTCCTACCTGTCCCTCACTCTCCCTACCGCAGCCCCCAGGACCATCGCAATTGGACTCTGATACCCTACCTATTATATATACCACGTAGTCCGTTTCCCTGGATGGGTGATCGTGCTTTTGCCATATTTGCCCCGAGAGTATGGAAGGATCTGCCTCCTGTGATACGCCCCCTTCCCCTCCGTTGGCTTCAAGCGTATCTTGAAGATTCACCTCTTCTCAACCTTTTCCTTAATCATTACATGCAGGTTTTATCAAGTCCCCTGGGCTTGAAGAAAAGAACACCATGCAGAAATCCATAATTTAATACTAGTGAATTAGATGTAGCGAATAAAGTAAAAACAGCTCGAAAGAGTTTTATAGTTACATAAGACAAAAGAGTAATAATTGCAACTATCAGACCGCTAACTGACGAAAACGGTGACTTTACCACACACGAAGAGCGAATGAGTTGTATCTTAAACACGTTCCTTGCATCAGTTTTCAAAACAGATCTTAGCTATTTTCCAACATCGGCAGCTTTCCAAACCTTTAACAACGAGCCGTTTAGTAGTATCAACGTTAGAGAAAAAGACAATAAGATGTATTGAAATACTTAGGTAAACAAGTCACCCAAGCCGGATTCGATCTCCCCTCACGTATTAAAAGAGGCCAAAGGTGAACTAGCCAAGCTACTTTAGTTACTCTTTGATTATTCGTTACATACCGGAACAATACCTGGTGAGTGTAAATTCGCTAACGTAACACCAATATTTTAAACAAGCATTAAATCTCTACCGAGTAACTATAGCCCAATTAGTATAAACTCGGTCCTGTCCCTTACAGAATATTGCGTTCAAGCCTGGTGCCCGTACTACCTGAGAGAAAGATATAACTAAATTAGAACGAGTCCAACGTAGGCTTACTAAAATGATACTAAGTTTAAAGAGCAAAATATACAAAGAGCGACTTAAAGAACTAAATGTATTTCCGTTAACTCAGCGTAAATCAAGAGGGGGCATAAATCAAGGAATTTTAAATTATCAAAGGCATGGGCATTCTGGATTGCAGTAAATATTTCACGATCGACCAGTCAAATTTCACGAGAAGAAACGGTTTCAAAATTATAGGTGAACATTTTAACTCGCACGAATTTAAGAATTTCTTTTTTAACCGAATCGTCAACCTATGGAATGTGATTCCTCGTAACGCATTGGACTACAACACCGTAGATGCCTTCAAACGTCGTATGGATAAATATAGTGAATCTAATCTCCGATTAACAGCGCTCAGTAGCGAATAAATTCTTTGCCTTGAGTTCAAAGATTCACCAAATTTAATCTACAGTACCTTCTATATTTCCTTCCCATAAAATTTACTTCTGGAGTTTTCCTAACAACCCTGCTAGAGGTGTTTATTTACAACTCGTCTCCTGTACGGCTTATGGCGGGAATAATAACTATAGTTCCCGTAATCCTTACCTCAGGTCACCTAGTATGGACTGCAAGGTCTGTTGTGACCTACATATCTATTTCACTCTCATTAAAACAAGTACGTCATTTTTCTCCATTATAAGTGAGTACAGGAAACCCCCGATTAACGCGATTAATTCATCCCCCAAAAGTACGTTGTTAATTGAAATCGCGCTAATCAAACTTAAAAGTCAATTGAAACAAAAAATATTAATATGTTCTACACCTTCAATTATTTGAAGCTCGTAGAGAAAAAACATCATAGCCTCTTTTTTTCGTATTTACATAATCTAAGGAGTTGTATTTACGCAAAGGAAAATAAAAATATGTAAATAGAAATTAACTAAATTTAATGATTTGTGTGTTCACACTCGATCAATTCTTTTAATAAAAAACTTTGTGGGAATCGTCTGGATAGTAGTTGCCTTTCTACGTCTTTAAAAATTTGTTGATCTGAATAACCACCTTCTTGTACAATTTTTTGGAAAGTCTCAGGAAATTCCTTGGCTGATTCCTCGTCTGCACTTGCTGCTTCACCTGTTATGCGTACATTATGCAAATTACATCGCTTCTTGAAACGGTATAACCAGCCGGAGCTAGCTACGGTATAAATACTTCACTGTCGTATTTTACCTCTTTTTTCCTTCAATGAATTACATAATTTTAAGGCCTTTTCTTTAATTATAGTTTACTAATAGGGCTTCTTTTTTTATTTCAGTCTTCAATCCAAATTGATAATAATCTTTCCATTTAAATCATTAACTCACAGTTGAAACCCAGGCTTTTCACCCTGTGAGACCCGGCTCTTCATTGGTTGCTTCACTAGAGTGGAATGGGTGGATGTGTCTTAATGTAGTTATTTTTGCACGAAAGTCATATTTTAGTGCTTGAGCGCCCTATGCCTTATCCAATGCCTTTTCAAAAAGCGTTGTGCTCCCCGAAGATATAAATAACACTTTCTGGCAGATCATTCCAATTTTCTACCACTCGGTTGCAGAAGTTCTTCCTGATGTTTAACCTTGATCTCCTGGGTTACAGCTTCTAGTATGGCCTCTGGTACACCCATCGTCCAGCATCACAAAATTCTTATTTGAATAAATAAACAAACACAGAAAAGATTGTTATAGCAGGTTATGATAGAGCGTGGCACTGAGTTTTAAGTGACGCCGGAGGGTAAGCGATCCTTTAAGACGTGCAGTATGTAATAGAAAATCTTTTTTCCGTCGTAAACTATTTTATTTTTTTATCCTAAACTAATATTTTTCGTTAGCGCGGTAATCGGTATTCAAGTACAAAAAAATATAACGCGTCAATCGAATTCGCGTTAATTAAACTCGTGTTAATCGGGGGTTTCCTGTACTGAAAATAAATTGAATAACTTATATTTTAAAATAATCTATAGATATAAACTAAACAAGTTGGACAATGTAAAGCAAGAAGCTTCACTTTCGACTATTTTAAAAAAATATATTTTTGCGATATCAAAAATAGAATTTTTCTTTAGAAAAAAAAGCTTCGCTTACAGACTCAATATTTGGAAGTCTAAAATGTAATAAAAAACGGGACGGAAAAAAAATGAGCTGAAATTCAGCCCTGCATTTTTATTTTAATAGTGTGAATGAAGGAGAGGAGCTCTCTTATAATCATTAGAAGATCATAATATTCATAATGTTCATTAGAAGCTCGATATCAGCTTGGATATTATTCTTTTCTGCTGAACTCCCATTTTTTCGTATTAAACTTATGGATTTTAATAGGAAATAAATAGAAAGCTTTAATTTTATATCTTAGATTTAACCTAGGCTTTCGCCACACACTTATGACTATAAAATCAAATTAACGATATTATGAAAGCACGAGGAAAGCTTAGATTAGACATAAGGTACACAAAGCCTTCTGTTCACTTCCTTTTAAAACTTAGAATTTTAATACGAAAAACTGAAAGTTCAAGAGAAAAATAATTATTATTGGAAAGTTTAAGTCAGTTTTAATTTTTATATATTATTTGCATTGAATTTTCAGTTTCCAGGATATTTTATTCGCGTTGGAACTTAGCTTGATTTATTTTAATAAGTTTTAAATTTGTATTCCATGTTGACGGTTTCGGCAATTTACATTTGGCATATTTACACATACTAGAATGTTAGGAGACACAATTCATTTATATAGAAAAATGGAAAGGGGGTCGGGGGGAGGGGTATACTAAAATTTAGAAAGTTTATATGACTTTAGTTTCTTTTATTATGACCTTAAGGATCCCTATATACTTGATCTCTGAAGGGTCAATGAATGATTCCGTTGAAATCATGGAGTAGCGGTGCACCCTCCCGACCCCAGTGTACAATGAAAAACTGGAAGGGGGCTCTCGCTCGGGTCATCTTATGTATGTCTTTTAAATTACCCACTATCTTTTTCGTGTCTGCTTTGATCCAAGAAAAGGGGAAAGAGGACGTTAAACTTTCTAAAAAAATTCTGGCTCAATGGAATGGACGGCGGACCCGGCAGAGCGTGAACAGGGTAGGGTGAGGACACGCAGGACATTGTTGGCCATCCCCTGCATCCTTGACATACCTCCAGTAGTCTCGATTCTTTCTTGCCCTTGGATACAGAAAGACTGGAACGAGAGAGTGCGGCTGATGAGGTGCGCAACTCTCCCTCACTACAATCCAAGCCAAGCGCAAGTAACTTCAACTACACAGACCAAGAAGTCAAGGTCACCTTCGTAATGAAGGACATCATAAAATGAAATGCATATATGAAGCTCCTTTTTTTTCTATGTAAAACTTTCTAAAAAGTTTGGTGAAAAAAATATTCAGGAAATATTACTGATTATTATTATTATTGATTACAGTAATACAATTTTTGCTCCTGGCCAATAAGCGTTATTTTCCAACTCCTTTATTCCAAAACAATGGAAAATAGCTATTATTTATTTAGAACTTTGCTTTTGTGGCTTCTATGAATAAATATTTACTAAAAAAAAAGCAATTTTGTTTTTTCAACCATGTTGGGGCTAAAAACAAAAACAATTAAATTTATACAATTTTATTGAAACTCCCACAATAAATATATAAAAAGTGAAAAAAAAGGTTAGAAGTGAACAATTTTCCTCGATATCCGTTTGTAATGTAAATCACTTTCCCGTACAAGAGCCAAAATGAGGTCTCCCATCATATTAAAGTTCAGTATATCTTGAGGAAAGCGCTCCTCTTGCACCTCTAAGTATGTTCCCAAATTCTCCTTGAACTTGTCAAGATGGACATCAAGGATGTTCACCTTCAGGGACATCCTGCAGCCAATTTGGTAATAGTTTTTCACTAAGTTCTCTACAAGTTCCACATAATTGTCAGCCTTGTGATTGCCCAAAAAACCTTGCCACACCGAAAGAAAACTCTTCCAGGCTTCTTTTTTTCATTTCAGTAGGTTTTTCAGGGAATTCTGAACACTATGATTTTCCTGATTCGTGGTCAAACAAAGACACCAGCTTTCTCCTTTGCATTAGAGAGTTTGATAAAGAAATTTGGAAAGTACTTGAAGGCTGCAATGCAATGGAGGGAACAACACCTTTTGATGGTTTATCAATTTCTCATGCTTGACATAATGCCTTCAAAAAGAGAATTCAGTCTTTTGTGGCCAGTGCTTCTTGTGGTAGAGTGTTGTAGTATCCTTACTGTCCCAAAGGCAGATGACATGGAAAGAGATGACATAAAACCTTCCTGGAGACCACTCCAAAATGTTATCATTTAAGTCTCAAATCACTTCTGAGCCATGCTCCTTATAATTCAAAGCTTGTAGCAGGAGCCTGACACTGATGTAGTACTCCTTGAGCTATCCTGAATAAACCATGGTAAGGGATGGATGCTTATTGCAATTATGAGAAAGTACAGCTTTAATACTTCTTGAGAAGCTATCAATGAAGAGTCTCTACTCATCTGGATTACATATATTTACAATTGCATCAAACAGATCAGATATATCATTGCAGTTGCATAACCCAGTTTGATAAGTAAAGAATCTTGAGAAATGTTTATGATGTTTCCTTTGGCTTCTCACTTGCCAATTTTCATTCAGTAAATCCCACTCTTTGAGCTTGGAAATTCAAAGCCTAGCATTTGACTTTGACAAGCCAAGATCTCTGAAACGGTCATTAAGGTCTCTTTGGTTTGGATAGTATGGATTCTTCACAACAACCATATCCCTGACACTGTAGTCTACATCTTCAGTGATCTCTTCAGCTTCTGAACTGTTACTTTCTTCTGACGGTGGTTTATTCTTTTCTGAAGGGGGTAGTTACAGGAAGATCAGTACTGAGGGGTACTGGTGCAATTGACGATGGAAGATCGGGATAGGAAAATGCAGGTGCATTTTTGCCACTGGAGTTTTGGAAATGTCTACCATGCAGAAGTAGCAGTTATTTGAGTGGGCAGTGGGTTCACGCCAAATCAAGAGAACGGCAAACTTCTTCTTTTCTCTTTATACCATCTTGTAAAAGTAATATATATATATATATATATATATATATATATATATATATATATATATATATATATATATATATATATATATATATATACTTGCAACAAATAATTTTATTACTTTCCAAAGTTTTCTTGAGGTGCTCACAAGCAAAATGAGAGACCCAGGGTTTGTCTTGGTCACCAACTGCCATACAAAAGTGTGATTTGTAAGCTTCGCACAATCTTATAGATGCTTTGACACAGAATATTTTTCTCTTGTTTTGATAAACTGTCCACATAAATATACGAGCACAATTTATCTGGAGAAAGATTGCGTTCTTTTGATGCCATTTCTCTTCTGATGTGTTTTTTTTGTTTGGTAGAGCTGAAACGATAGTAGGATCTGTGAATCTCTGTGTAAATATTTCTGAAATAATATTGAAGAATATTCCAGAAGGTTCTATAAGTTTCCATGGGTGTGTTCAGACAAGTTCTGAAACATTCTTGAAATTCTTAAAATTCTACTATATTCTAGAAAATCTCTCATTAAATCTAGAATGTTTTGGAAGAATTCCTTAAAAAAAATATTATTCTACAACATTCCAATGCACAATTTCACTTCCTCTAAATTTACCACTATTTTTCCGAAATTACCATCAGCAACCTTGGTCGGTTGTCGCTTCTTAACTTTAGGTGAATAAATAACTGAATGAGGGTAAAATGACTGAATAACGAGGGGTTGACATCCATAGCATTTTAGTTTTACATATTTATTTATTTTGTGTTATCTTTTTCGAGTCTTATTCACCTCAGTGTATGTTCATAAGTTGGAGGTTTACCATTGTTCGTTAATTCGATCTCGTTCGTAAAAGAGATCTGGGAATGCCCATGGGTAGAGAAGTCATAGTAATCTGCTCACATTGATCCTGTTATGTTTGATTATTTTCCTTTTTTTATTCATGAATATTTTTTTCGTTTTCTTTCGTTTGAATAGTTTTTCCGTTTCTGTGACAGCGAGTGATGAAGTGTGGTGGAGAGTGGCTGTCCTCGTCCAATTGGACTGCGAAGCAATCAACTGTCTCGAAGCGAGGAACAGGTGTTCGCAATTCACTTAAATACATTGTGCCTTTCATTCCACTTTCTCTCTCTTTCTCAACCCCCCCCCTCTATCTTTCCAACCATTTATCTGTCTCTTTGTACCCCCCTTTTCTCTCTTCCTTTACCTTTCTTTTTCTCTAACCATTTCCTCATTCTACCTCTCGCTAGAAAGTGAGTCGATTTAAAATATCTTCTAAGTGATCTACTAAAAGTTTTCGTTACTATTTTCTAACTTATACTTGGTTTTTTATATATATATATATATATATATATATATATATATATATATATATATATATATATATATATATATGTGTGTGTGTGTGTGTGTGCGGGTTGGTGGGTGGATAACTCACAAAGTATCGGGCGAGTAGGCAAAAATGTAACAAAGCCCACAAGGAAAATAAGGCGAAGATTCCAAGTACTTTCGAACTTTATTTCGAGTTCTATATCATAACTTTATGAGTTATCATCCCCTCCATATATATATATATATATATATATATATATATATATATATATATATATATATATATATATATATATATAGCCGCGAGGCCTCCCACGCGCATTTTAGCCGTCAGGCGGCACACCTGCGGGTGTCCTGGGGCCGGGGGGGGGGGCGTGCCCTGCCTCCATTTTTCTGATGTAGCAGGAGAATTACCCTTGATGCACCCCCTTCCCCTTATTGAGGGCACCAGGTGCAACAATCCACACGGGGCACCTCTATGCTAGATACTGGGCGGATGCGTCGATACCCCCTTTGAATGCATTCAGAGAATGCTCTGAATGCCCCATCCCACACAACTAATCCTAAAAACGCGTCTTTTTCCCAGGGCATAACCCCCCCTCCTTTCATTTGTTTCTTTTTTCATCAATTTGTCGCGTGTCCACGCCATTAACGAAGTAATATTGCAGAATATGCCAGAAGATTCTATAAGTTTCCAGGGGTGTGTTCTGACAAGTTCTGAAGCATTCTTGAAAGTTCTTAAAATTCTATAAATTTCTCATTAAATCTAGATTTTTTTTTGAAGATTTCCTTAAAAATAATATTATTTTACAACATTCGAATGCCTTTTGTTAAATAAGATTTACCTGTCAGAACACACCCCTGGAAACCTATAGAGCCTGTGAACCTGTAACCGACCGCGAAACCACACCGGTAGCATCTTCTCGCCATTCGCAGCCAGGATGTGGAGTATCATGACGGAGGTCGGGTGCTTGGTCATGGACACGTAGCGAACTTCGGAGACGTCCCGGGCGAAGCTTACCAGACGGTCGTTCTGCTCGTTGATGACTAGATCGACCATGGAGGTTTTTTTATCATAAAAAATGAGACTTCGATGGCCATGACTCAGGTCGTTGAGAAGGCGACGACAGCGCTCCCGAAGTTGTTTTCGCATACATTCGGTAAGTAGAGGCCTTTCCATGCTCTCGCTTTTCCTGCCTTTCTCCTTGACGTCCTTGGACACCGTGGCCACTGTGATGTTCTTCTTCTTCGTGAGTGGTGTCATTTTTGAGCTTCAGGCCACTTTCGAAGGCCTTTCTCACAACCAAAAGGTTAAAAATTGAGTTCTTCCTAAACAAGGTCGATCTTTGAGGTCTTCCCCGTTTTTGAGTCTCTCCGCGACTCTGTGGACAGTCACCCGGATGGCGTAGGCCGCTTGGCGATGTCGGACTTGTTGTGGCCCGCCGCAGGAGAGTAGAAAACTTGATTCTTTTAACTCCCATCTAGACACACCTGCACACAATGAAAAAAAACATTTTAATGACACAGGCTGAAAAAGTGGAACTTTATGTTTGTTTATAGGAAAATTTTCTATCACACACGTAAACTTCTCGATAGATTAATACTAACCAAGTTAAACAGAATTTTTGCATATTCTGGTAGCTATAAACCACGATCCTATTCCCGAAGTGGGCTGACTTCAATTAAAGGGGATACTGGTGAAAGCCCCTCCCCCCCCATCATCTTTGTACTTGGAGCCAGCGTGACACAAAATATGATCCTAAAAAATCGAAACCAAAACTCTCCCGCTTAAGAAGCTCTGGGAGCATCCGTGGCAGAACAAGAGGCGCCATCTGCCCTACAGCTCTTGAAGGTATTTCCTAGCTTTATGTCTTAGAGTATGACTGGCGTCTCACGGCGGCATAGGCACCGGCGAGATCAGTCGTGGATGCAGTGTACTACAGAGAGCTAGCGGTATCTATCATGCATCGACAAACACTCAATAGAGAACGTGCGGAATGCACCGGTTCTAAAAGGCAGACCGGTGTGGTGGATCGAGTTCATCTTCCGCAGTTGACGATCGACCGCGAATGCGTAAAACTCGCATCCAGAGTTATTCTTTAAGGGAACAAAGGGACGACAAAACAGGAGGGAGGTAGCCCTTTAAGTACCCAAAGCGTTGTACTTAATGGAACGAAGAAGGTCAATGTTGCTGGGACAGGAAACCCTAAAGCTGTGGATATAAGCATCCCAGCTGACGCGCCAATCAAAAAACAACACCAAGGAAAGGTACAAAGGTACGAACAAGTCTTGTGGGAGTAGAACCAAGGGTGGCAGAAGAAGTGTACTGCCTTATTCATGGCCCCCCAAAAACTAGTGTTATTCGGCATAGGTAAAGACGCGGTTCTATACCAGTTGGAGTTGATGGCACAGAGTTGGCATCTAGGCTACCAGAAAAGAGATCAAAAGGTCATTCGTGTACGTGGAGAAGGTTTCGTCACCCCTACGCTGAATCTACGATCTCGCAAAAATTCGTATGAAGATTGGAGGGGGAGGGGAGCCTGTGGTCTTCATGTGTCTCCATAATACTGTCTAATACTGTATCTCCGTGTTCTATCATGTGCGTGGTATAGTGCTGGTGTCGCAGATAGAATTTTCCAGTCGGAGCAAACCAACGGACATGGAGTCAAACTTGCGGGAGCCGCACTGTGTAGAAGACAGGTAAACACCGTTGTAAATGAAAAAGGTTAATCTAATATTTACTAATTCCTCCATCAACTTACACATATGTGGTAAGATATATTGGGACGAAAACCTGCCGATGTGGAGTGATCTCTCTCCTTTTTTCGGTTAAGTGAATAAACCTATGCGAGCTATGAAGAGCAGCAGATGTGTTTAAAAAAACCCTCAAACTTCGCCCAAGCTCGACGAGATTCATCGTTTAGTCGGCGCTTATAGCGCCAATTGGCATAATGCTAATATGTCTGAGGGGGGATCACATACTGGGCGGACCAACAAAAAAGCAGTTTGCGTGAAAAATGGCTAGGCTTTCTAAGAATGGTATTCAGGCCTACGGCGATGACGTTAAAGAGAAAAGCTTAACAGCCTCATAAACCGACCTAAACCCGCAGAAGGGTTCCGAATGGTCGCAGAAGCTGCCGTACTGTTAGGCCTAGAAAGACCAAGAGCAGAGGGTGCTTTTTAATCTGGAAGGTCTAGGATATCCCAGGTCACACAAGGCACAACAAGCTCAAGTCCTTATCCTCCCGAAAATAGACTGGGTCCGCAGCATGAATAGGAGATGCACACTACCTTGTTTGTAAGAAGCACTTGACCGTGCACGATAAAGATTTATCGTTTACAATCTTGAAGCAAGTGACATAGATTTCGGGTAAACCCGACTTTGTACGTCTACATGAACGATTTCTGTGGCTGAAACGGTGTCAGTAGTAGCATTTACTCGGCAATGGCATGAATGTGATGACGCGGTAACGATAACAATCAGCACGCATCGACTCACGGAGCCTTTCACGATCGAATGTGACGAAGAGTGTAATGGTGGATCTCGAGCCCACCCAGATCTGTCTTTATCACTTTGTCCCACAGTTCTTCGATGATATCCTCTAAGGAGTAGTCCAAGAGTTTACATGCATAAACCACTCCTTTCACATAATTTATGGTAGAGTGCGACGTCGCTTGCACAAACGAGCCATTGTGTGTCCAAAGAGAACAATTAATGGCCGTCTGAGAAAGGCCCGCCGCATTTACCAGAATGGTTTCGTCCGATAAACGAGCGACATTCGGTTCTACCAATCAATGGAACATGTGACCTTTGGTCAACATACTACAAACGGTGGATTTAATTACCAGGAAGCGCTTGACGTGGGCGAGCTTGAAAACACCGGGTAATTTCTCGATGATCTACTCACCCAACTGTCTACTTTCGCTTTTTCTAGCCTCACCCCCCTCCCTTTTGAAGGCTCCACAGACTGTTCCCATGGACCTACCACACAATGCCGCAACGGCTTCAGGTCGCTTTTTGTCGTCTTCGAATTTGGCACATTCGTGGGATGCTCGACATTCGTTGGGGTGCTCCCCTGCACCTTCCTGTGATGACTGGGTTGTCCACCGGACTGTTCGGACCATTCTTGTTTAACATCCTAGTCTGGGTGATCTTCGCGCACGTAACCTGTCCCGATACCAGGGCAAGTGGAGTCATTACTGCTTGCCCCTTGTACTCGGGACAGGTTTGTGTACACAGGCTGGTGGACTATCTGACTTTTAGAAAGAGGACTCCACCATTTTATTTGACAGTCTTTGGTGTTGGTCCCATGTTCTTGCACCGGGAGAGGTAGGCCTCCTCCCGACGCCAAAACATACTTCCTCTTTGCTTTTGCCTTTTCTTTATCTTGCTTTTTCGCATTAGGTTTTGTTTTTGGTTTGGTCTTTCTGGCATTATTTTTTATTTTAATGAAGCTTAGTGTAGGGCTTGTAATTAATTACAGCGAGTTATGCCCTGGTAGTCAGTCGCCAGATGGGTGCTACAAAAAAAAATGAAGGCACCACAGTTCCATATACACCAGGCTTGGCTTGGCCACGGGCAAAAACGGCGGGAAACCCGTCTCTCCCCGGAATCCAATCAGAATGACATGAACCCACTTTTCCCTTCTTTTTTATCTTTTTTTAGGAGAGGAGGGTAGCGAATGAAGCCTCTTTTCTCCACCCACGGAAGGGGCCTACAAGGCCGGGGAAGCCAGCTTCAGTTTCATCTTTCTCCGAGATGGGGACGGATTGAATGAGCCAGACTCCTTGCGCCCTAAGGGGGTTAGTCCTACTGATCTGCTACCATCCGGAGTGGTCAGTTTCAGGCCACCTATTAGCTGCCTCCTTGGAGTGACCTTGCAAATCCATCTATCTGCCTCCTAGAAGAAAGCGAGGGAAGAGAGATTAAGAAAGTGCAAGGGGGGCCCCTCTTTCTCAGAACTAGAGCTGGCTGAGTGAGTTTCACAACGAGGAAACCACTTTACCAATGATTAAGGGTGAGGGAGGGGTGAGCCCATTCACCAGTAAGAGGTGTGTTGTCAAATTCCTCGCCCATTCCAACACGAAGGATGAGAAAAATGAGCAAATAAATGAAAATTATAGCCTCTCGCGACCGTAAGATTTGAAAAGAGAAAGTTGGTGGGCTATATTCACCTTCCAGCCGCTCTCGCCTGTCCCGTCACCGTTTGTCGAAATTTTCACGTCTCCTCCCTGGGTGCGTTAAAGCGTGATGTCCGCAGCTGAACAACACAGAACACCAGCAGAATTTTCCCATTGAACGGTCGATCACCAAAAGCTACAACTCCCAACTGAGCAGTCAAAAAGGCAGGAGCGACAGGCTGGAAATCCTTACTAGGTCGTACTAATCCTCGACAGGACGGCCAAGATCTGTTGTGGCAGACCCAGAGACAGGACCCGAGACTTTCAGTTGGCCTGGCAGCCAACAAGGCAGTAAAACCCGCCCGCCATACACGGTACAGGGTTATGCGCTTCGGAATGGCCACAGGCAGCACCTTAATCGCCCAAAACCACTCAAGGCTTGGTCTCTTGCGATCTGCGGACGTTAAAGGGCGTTGTTGAGGTACGGTATCAGGTAAATGGTCAGATCCTTAAGCCTAGAGAAAATAGAGACAGGTGGGGGGATTGGTTGCATATAAGAACAAAGGGAAATGCACTAGTTTCCCCAAGGAGGGGGGGCAGGTTCCTATCCTCTTCAGATCGGGAAGACGTGTCACTCTTCCAGGTACGAGATGTGACATTCTAGATAGGGTAACACCCTGAGGGCAGCAAATACTAGAATGCTTATGACAGGATGTTATTTCTGGTAAGAGCATGAACAAGATAATGGGTAGGAGACGATTAGGCAGGATACCTGGAGGCGATAGGACTCCAAGCTCAAAGAATTTAACCGATGCATCTTACCAGTTCTAATATAAGGAAGTACAGCTTGGACGAGGATACAAAAAATAATCCACAAACCAAGGACCCTAAGACCCAGGAACGCCAAACCGAGGACTCCTGAACCAAGGAATTTTCAAAAAAGAAGGGTCTATTTGTCTAAACCCCTGCATGGGTTCACGAGTAGAAAAATAATGAAATTTCAGAGGCGGAGATGGGCGTGCCACATTGCATGAGGAAACGAGACCAGAAGCGAAAAAATGATCCAAAACGAGACAATTTTATACATAAAGAGAGCTAGAAGAGATGACGTCGCACATAGTGTGAGGGTAAGATTGGGTCAGTGGCAGAAGTAACGTGGCAAACTCGGGTGAATGACGGTGATTGGTACAATGAAAAGGGTTGATATATATATATATATATATATATATATATAAATATATATATATATATATATATATATATGGAAAAATATCCAAGACAAATTGGTGCGGTTAAGGTAATGGCATAATTAGACAACTGCTCTGCTTCAGGTCCAGCAGGTGATCCTATCCTCCTTGAACTGGAAGACAACACTTAGGGATGACCCATCTGATGGATGGTTATCCCTAAGTGTTGTCTTCCAGTTCAAGGAGGATAGGATCACCTGCTGGACCTGAAGCAGAGCAGTTGTCTAATTATGCCATTACCTTAACCGCACCATATATATATATATATATATATATATATATATATATATATATATATATATATATATATATATATATATATATGTATATATATATATATATATATATATGTATATATGTGTGTGTGTATGTGTGTGTGTGTGTGCTTCCTTGATCCCCTACCTGACCTGAATACTCTCCGCCGGTCATGTATGAGGAAATGGGCCTCCAGAAGTCACCCTAGCCGCACCAAAAAGTCATTAGTCACAAAGTCACGATGACTCAATACATATAATTATACTCTGTGATACAACGTTTTAAGGGTATAGAAGCGAATGTATTGTAAAGCTTTATGGCGATGGACCCTACAGAGTAAAATCCGAGCGGAGGCGCGGGACTTTGCACCCTTGAACGCCGAGCCCCGACCAAGACCAAGACAATGAGGAGCTAACGAAAACAAGTAAGCAAAAGCAGTCAAAATATGACCCCAAAATATGAGAATCAATAAAAGGTAGAAGCAAAAAAAAAAACCCCAGAAACTCCGAATCGCGGTATCAGAGCGAATGACACTTTACCCTCTCCATCTTCTGACCAGAGTGCCAATCTCACCCAAAATCAGTGCCCCCTGTTGGAACCAACATAGGGTCCATCAAATAAAATGACCGATGACCTGTTGGTAACCAAAGGATGGTGGTACTTTAATTAGGTAGTAAAAGGTGAGAATGGCAAAGACGAGACACGACACACATCACCAGCCCGGAGTAACAACCAATAGTGAAGTAATAGAACGTGCATAAACCAGGACGTGCACCATCCAGGACGTGTATCCACCAGGACGTGCATCGACCGACGCGTGTATCAACCAGGACGTGCATCGACCAGGACGTGCATCGACCAGGGCGCGCATCGACCAGGACGTGCATCGACCAGGGTGCGCATCGACCAGGAAGTGCGTGTAAATCCTATGGACGAACTAAATTAAATCAACCTTAATATTGCGCGTCATTTTTCCAAGTCTGGCAACCGCCCACATCAGAGTAGGCGTCTAGAAAGAAAGAGAGAGAGAGAGAGAGAGAGAGAGAGAGAGAGAGAGAGAGAGAGAGAGAGAGAGAGAGAGAGAGAGAGAGAGAGAGAGAGATAGGAAAAGAAAGGCAGAAATATATATCAGGAAAAAGAGAGAGAGAGAGGGAGACATAGCTAAAAAGAAATAGATGCAGACGCAGCAACCCAAGTGGAGATTAAGAGAAAATTCGACAGACAGTGACAGATGGATAGAAAGTAAAACAGATAGAGACTGGTGAACAGAGAAACAGAGGCCAATAGAGCGATAATTAGGAAGGCATAGGCGGATAGACAATCAGGCAGCATATATAAGTCCACAGATTGAATCAGAGACTGGTAGAGACAAAGAGACTAGTCAGGTTTGAAGAGGTTTTGCGACTTACTTTTTTGTAGTCTCTCCTCGACATGTTTCATTCTCTATTTCTCTCACTCCCCTATTGTCTTTCCACACGGTCTATTTCCCCCCCTTTCATTTTCTCACCCCCTTGACTGACGATCTGGCCTTGTCTCTGCTTTTCCTACTCGTGTCTGTCTCACTCTGGTCTCACTGCTGGTAGTCTCTATGTCTGTCTTATGTGTCTCTCACTCACTGTCTTTTCATATTCCGTATTTTTCTTTCTTGGTCATTAATACCAAAGTCGTTCGAGATGTTTGTCTCAACTCAGCGACTTTTGTCTCTCTGATTGTTTCACTTTATCTTTGTATCCCCATTCGTCTTTTTTTTCTTTGCTGTTTATTTTTCTCTTTATGTTCGCGTCGCTTTTTCTTGCACTCCTACCATCACCACTTAATTGTTTTATTTACCTCTCGCTCAGTCTTTTTTGTTTCCTTTTCTCCTCTCCTTGACTCCCTTTGTTTCGTTCTTGTCTTACTACAACCTCTTTCATACATTTTCCTTAAGTTCACCCCTCCTTTTTGCGAAATTCTTTTTTTTTTAAATGCTTTTGTTAGCTTTGTCTAATAAAGAAATAAATCAAAGTAAATAAATAAATCTTCACTATCTTTAACCATTATTTTTGTTTTACTCCGCATGTTTTAATCTCTATTTTTACCTCTTCTTCCTTCGTATTCCCTTCTTATTCTCACTTTTTCTGTTTTTTCTAGTTTATGGATCCGTTGCCCACGTGCAATTGCTTGAAGCAAAAGTTGTCTGGGCAAGCGGCTGTCCTTGTGGGCGGATTCCTGTCTTCTGCCCCCCCCCCCTCTATAAAGCCCCGTTTCCCCCGCCTTAGAATGTCCCTCCTCCCATTGTCTATTCCCCCCCAGCATGCCCCTATTCCCTTAAGAGGTCCGTTTTTGGACATGATCCCGTTGCTTTTACGAAACGTAGCGGGAAGGCTTTCCACTAAGAACCGGCTAAAGTTTAGCTCCCGTTAACGTCCGGTCAGGTACGTTAAACGCCGTGAAAGGGGGTGTGAAGTACGTTTGAACGAAATAAATGATAGGGTCGTTAAATCGGGGTGAAATTCATTACAATAGGGAAGTTAAAAAAAGTGGTTAGTCCGGTAAAATCCTTTTATGCTGATTTAATTCATTGGATTAACTGCCAGTTTCTCACCGACCATTTTGATATTCGTTACGCTCATTTAGGAAGATTCAAAACACTTTAAAATTGCGTTGTAACTTTATCAAAGTGAATTAATCCAACCCCAAATAGTGTGTCGTGGAGTGTCTGGAACGACTTCGTTAAGGTGGAACACAACGGAGATTCAGGACGCCAAATCGCAAGGATAAACTGCACCCAACTGCCTCCTTTGATCTTTAGTGGCCTTCGATGGCGGCGGACGCGCGCGGAGCCAGTTTGGACTCAAGGCTGACGGCGCCCGATCATTCTGGAGAGACAGCCGGGGAGGGGGGTTGAGTGTGAGAGGGGCAAATCTTGGCGAGTAGAGGTTAGTATAGCGGATATGCAATAGGAGGGGGGGGGGTCGTAGTAGAGTGCGGAAGATACATAGTAGTGGATGATAAGATATAAGAGAAAGATGATGGTTAGAGAGAAAGAGAAACTTTACTCTATGGAAGAAATTCGCAATTGGCAGATATTGAGTGGAGGAACAGAAAGAAAAGAGTGAATTGAGCGCCATAGGGATTGAAATTGAGTGCCACATCATAGAAGTGAAATATAGTGTCATATAAAAGAACTTAATTGGTGTGCCATATAGAAGTAAACTGGAGTGTTATATAAAAACTGAAATTGAGTACCATATAGAAATAAAATGCATTGCCCTATAGTTGAAATAAAATGAGATGCCAGGTAGAAGTTAAATTATGCACTATATACAAGTGAAATGTAGTGTCATGTAGAAGAAATGAAAGAGTGCCATGTATAAGAAATGAAGTACAATGGCATATAACAGTGAAATTTGTAGTACCATACAGATGTAAAGTGCAGTGTCACATAGAAGTGAAATGAAGTACTATATAAGTAAAATTAAGTTTAATGTAGAAATGAAATCGAGTGCCATATGGAAGAAATTAAATTGAGTATAACATGGATGTGAAATTGAGTGTCCAATTGCAGGAAAAAATAGAGTGTCATGTATGAGAAATTGAGCATCACATAGAAGTTAAAGCAAGTGTCAAGTTGCAATGAAATGGAGTACCATTTCGAAGACATGAGATTGAGTATCACATAGAAGTAAAATCAAGTGTCACTTTGAAGTGAAATGAAGTCCTATGTAAGAGAAATGAAATTGAGTATCACATAGAAGAGAAATCGAGTGTCAAGTTGAGGGGAAATGAGTGCTTGGCGAATAAATGAAATTGAGTATCACATCGAAATGAAATCGCGTGCCAACCTCCAGTGAAATAGAGTACCATGTAGAAGAAATGAAATTGGGTATCACATATAAGTGAAATCCATTGTCAAGTTGCAGTGAAATGGAGTGCAATGTTAAAGAAATGAAATTGAGTATCGCATAGAACTGAAATCGAATTTGGAATTGCGGTAAAATTGAATGCCATGTTAAAAAAAATGAAATTGAGTATCGCATAGAAGTGAAATCGAGTGTCAATTTTGCAGGAAAATGTAGTGTCATGTAGAATAAATCAAAATGAGTATCACATAGAAGTAAAATCGAGTGTAAATTTTCTAGTGAAATGTAGTGCCATGTAGAATGATTAAAATTGAGTATCACATAGAAATGAAATTGAATGGCAATTTGCAGTGAATTGGAGTGCCATGTATGAAAAATTAAAATTGAGCATCAGATCGAAGTGAAATCAACTATCAAGTTGAGGTGAAATGTAGTGCCATGTCGAAGAAATGAAATTGAGTATCACATAGAATTGAAATCGAGTGTCAAGTTACATTGAAATGGAGGGCCATAGTAAACCCGGTCATCCTAAGAACAAATTCTTACACAAACCTACAAAAAAACGTGAATTCGATTTCTCCTTTTTTTGAGTTTTTAATTCCTCCTTTACAATCGAGGTCGAGGTCCTCCAACAAGATAATGAATTTCACATAAGGATCCGAATGACAATCGCATGCAGATCGGAAATCAACAGACGCTGGTTTTATCAGGGAGAGAAGGAACAAAGAGAGCAGGATTGTTTTGTATCACCCCCCCCCCCCCGCCCTGCGCCAATCAAGCAGAGAACCATTCGTGACCCAAGGGGCTGGGGGTCATCCGTAACCCGACAAGGGAGTGTGAATATGGAAACACTTTCTGTAGATTTCATCGATGGAAGAGTGATTTTTAGTGTGTGCTAAGAGAGGATCTGATGGAAGAGAGTGGCTCTGCGGTTGATTGTATGTCTAATAGAGCCAGAAGTGTCTGAGTGAATGCCTCTGACTCAGCGCACCGCTTGAGTGGCGACTAACTCCTTACAAGCACCTATTTTCTTATCTCTACTCTCCTCAGGAGTCGAACCCGGTACCCAGGGAGGAGAAGTCTAAACTCTTCATCAACTTGGCCAGTAAGTGACTCCTCACCCCTCCCCATAGCTTGGATTAGGAATAGTTGATGTAAAGATGTTGAAAGGTGAAGGATATTGGTGGATAGTAGAATGAGGAAGAGATGGATTTTAGATGGCACCAGGAGAGGGGGGGGGGGGTATGGATCCCTGGTGATAACTGGAATAAACTGGTAGCGGGTATGACAAGGTGGCTAACGCTAAAGGTTTAGAGGTTGTTGTTGTTTTTTTGTTTAACGCCTTCTTGCACCTTTTGCTGGGTCTAAGAGAGCGCGAAGAAGATCGTGGGAGATTTAAAAAGGTGGGGAAAATGAGGAGAGAGAACCACTTTGTCATGGGATGATAGTGGGGTCCGGAGGGGGTGCCACAGCTCCTGTGTTTAGTTGTAGCAGGGGGGCTTCCCATCTACACCAACCATACTCTTGCGGGGAAGTTTAGAGGCGAGGTAAAGTCAATGGTGGTATGTGACTGAGTAGTAAGGTTGAATGTGGGGAAGGCTAAGGAAAACACGGAATGGTTAAGCTGATCGTGAATGTTCGAAGAAAAGTGTGTGGTTGTGAGAAAGTGCGAACAAAATGACAAAAGTGTAATGTAAAGATGAAAATTATCACCCTGGTGTGAGAGAGGGTATCAAGAGAGCCAGTAGGGAACTTTCGTGAGAGAATGAAGTGGTGCATGTAAGATGTAAATGAAGGTAAGAAGTAGTGCAGGTAAAATGTGAATGAATGTAAGAAGTGCTAAAGGTAAGAAGTGAATAAAGCTAAGAAGTGGTGCAGCTAAGACGTGAATGAAGATAAGAAGTTGTGTATCTAAGATGTGAATAAATGTAAGAAATGTTAAAGGTAAGAAGTGAATGAAGGTAAGAAGTGGTGAGGCAAGATGTGAATGAAGGTAAGAAGTGGTGCAGCTAAAATGTGAATGAAGGTAAGAAGTTAATCAAGGTTAGAAGTGGTGCAGCAAGATGTGAATGAAGCTAAGAAGTGGTGCAGCTAAGACGTGAATGAAGATAAGAAGTGGTGCAGCTAAGATGTGAATAAATGTAAAAAGTGTTAAAGGTAAGAAGTGAATGAAGATTATAAGTGGTGCAGCTAAGACGTGAATGAAGCTAAGAAGTGGTGCAGCTAAAGACGTGAATGAAGATAAGAAGTGGTGCAGCTAAGATGTGAATAAATGTAAGAAGTGTTAAAGGTAAGAAGTGAATGAAGGTAAGAAGTGGTGCAGCAAGATGTGAATGAATATAAGAAGTGGTGCAGATAAAATGTGAATGAGGGTAAGAAGTGGTGCAGCAAGATGTGAATGAAGGTAAGAAGTGATGCAGGTAAGATGTGAATGGAGGTAAGAGGTGGTGGAGGTAAGATGTGAATTAAAGTAAGTTATGGTGCAGGTAAGATGTGAATAAAAGTAAGAAGTGGTGCAGCTAAGATGTGAATGAAGGTAAGAAGTGGTACAGGTAAGCGTGAATGAAGATAACCCAGAGGATTGAGAGTCATAAACTTATATTCGAATCAGAATAACAAACAATGGAAGATTTATAACTAATAACCCATCTTAACATCTTAACCTATAAGAGCTGAAAACACAACTGACCTCTCATTCAGCAGTTGCATGAAAGAATGTTTCGAAATGGAGACGACCACTCATTTAAGTGATCAAGTTACCGAGTGTAAATCCTTTTAATTTAATATTCCTTTGCAACCCTTTTTGAAGTGGACATAATTTACATTTGCATTCCTTTATTCCGTTCAAAATTGTGAGCGAACAAACGCCCGCCCTTGCTCACACACATATGTGCGTAAAAACAACCAAACTTGTTCATACACACACGGGCAAGTCTTCTCCCGTGCAAATTGCTCTAACGGAAGAATTCAACGGCTAAGAAGATGATAAAAATAAGTTTATCATCAATTTGACTGCATGATGGTAATAGAGATTGGAAATTTTTAATTGGAATTTTTTGTATCTGTTTTAACATTACAACCATACATTATATATATATATATATATATATATATATATATATATATATATATATATATATATATATATATATATATATATATCCCATCAACAGTCCTTCCTTTGCTTTATTCTATTTAATCCGTGTCCTCTTCCCCATCTTCCTGCACCGACCTCCGCAATGTGTACCTATTCCTTTCCCAGTGGGCGCTTCATCTCCACCTATGACTTGTCACAGAGCAACCTTTCTTACACTTCCTTATTCTACTCAACACGTGCACTCATACGCAAGAAAACCCACTTACACGAGACCAAACGCACATCAACATAACACAGTTATACACAAGCTAACATTAAATCACTTTAATGATTTGTACAGAGAGAGAGAGAGAGGGGGGAAAGGAGGCTGGGGTATTGAGAACTAGGGGGTTTAAATGAGATGGGTGTGTAGGGGGGGTGGAGAATGGCGCTGAAGGGCAAGATTCCCGTTCGCCTCTAGAGCCAACTTCATGTCAATGATCTGCTCACGATCGGAGTGTTTGTAATGAGTGAGAGCAAGAAGAGTAGGAGCAAGAAATATAAGACCAAGAGGTATACTAATATTTCTTTATTGTTATTTACTGGTTATCGCCTATACTTTTATTTACTTATCATTGTTATGTTATTTATTATTAGTTTCATTATTGTTTTTTATTTATAGTTATCCATTTTGTTGTTATTTATTTATTGTTATTTATTTAGTATTTATTTTCATTGTTAGTTATTTATAAGGTAACACTTCAGATTCGGGGCGCACGGTAGATGGCGCTGTTAGTCGGCTACAATTTTGGGCTACAATATATCTCTTATGACGTCAGACGGTAGCGTCAAATGTGAACAATCACGGCGTAATATTTTGTTGTATATGAGTATATACTGGGGGGCGCATTCCCCCAGACCCCCCCAATTGATTGAAACTCAGGATCATCGCAGGGTGGTCCTCCTGCAGTGATATCTCCCCCACGAGCAGTCTCCTTGAATTTACTGGGGGGGGGGGGTTCTCCCCAACAGCTTTTTACTGGCAGAAAAACCTAACCTAATAACAAACAATTCTTACTTTTATAGGTTTCTTGATTAGTTTATGCGCCTCTAGATAATCTAAAAGTTTTTCGCGATCATACAAAGTAAAGCCGAATTCGAATAACAAAGAAGCACATGGAGAGCACGAAAACACAATAACGAAAGAAAAACATTTGCAAAACGGGGCCTATTTATAAGCTACGATGTTGCCAGTAAGAAGCTGTTATCGTTCGCATTAAACAAAAAATACGAAAACAAAACAAAAAACAATAAAAGACATCAAGAAACCTTACCTAACTTAGAAAAAAACTATAAACGAGCAGAGCGCAGATATTTAGTAAATAATAGACTAAAAGTTACAAATCCCCAAAACAACAAAAAAATATAACGCAGTGATTGTCACATCTGACGCTACCGTCTGATGTCATAAGAGATGCTGTAGCCCAAAATTGTAGCCGACTAACAGCGCCATCTACCGTGCGCCACGAATCTGAAGTATTACCATTTATAATATTTGTATTTATTTATCATTGTTAATTATTTATTGGTTATTTATAATATTTGTATTTACTTATCATTGTTATAGTATTTATATATTAGTTTTATTATTGTTATTTCTTTATAGTTATCCATTTTATATTTATTTATTATTGTTAGTTATATATTTTTAAGTATTTTATCATTTATTATTATTAGTTGTTAATTATTTTATTCTTACTTATTATTGTTGTTTTATTTTATTTTTTATTATTATTTTTATTTATGGGAGAAGGAAGACGATCCCCAAATCATTGATATATATAGACACATACATGTGTGTTTTTGTGTGTAGATAAGGGAGATACAAATAATATTGTGCATGAAGTTCAAATGATGATGTTTGTGTGAGTTAGATAGGTGATACCCCCCCTCCCCAATAGGCCCCAAGTTTCGATAGGTTTCATTTCTTAATTCGACAAAACATTAAGAAATGAAGCCTATCTAAACTTGGGGCCATTTTTTCCGGGGGGGGGGGGTCACCCTGTATATAGATAGATAAATGGGGGGTAGCTGGGTTAGATATGGATGGATCTACCAAGTGTATGCGGATATGTCTAAGTAGGAGGGTGTATGATTGAGTGGAAATGCTTAGGTGTTAATGTGGGCGAAGTTAAAGATATGTGTATGATTGTGAATTTGTTTGTTTGTTATTCTAACATTTTGGTGGTGGCGTAAATGAATGTATGAACATAAATGGGTTAAGAAGATCTGCAGTGGAAACTTTATACAGGGTTGCCTTCAGGGCAGCTGCCATACGCTGTAAATACCCATGGGTCGGATCCCCCGTAAGCAGTAGGTCCCTATTAAAAGAATAAAACTCTTAAAAGAGCAGATCCATAGAAAAACAAGATATGCTGACCAAAAGTCGCGTGCTCTCACTTATTCTGATTTGTGACCTTAGGACCTTCATAACTTTCAATAATTCCCAGAATAATCGTGGGAGGACCTTTGCAATTATATCATTCGAAAGGGAATGTAAAACAACATAAGGGTTTCAAATTTCGTTAGAATTGGACGAAAAGTTATGAAGTTATTGCAAAATAATTCCCTTGCTAACATTGGGAAGACTTTGGTAATTGTATTATTCGAAATAGAATGTAAAACAACATAAGTGTTTAAAATTTTGTTAGAATCGGCATGATAGTTATGATGTTATTACTCAAAGAAAATAATTCCTTGGCTAACCTTGGGAGGACCTTGGCAATTATATCATTCGAAAGAGAATATAAAACAACATAAGGATTTCAGATTTCGTTAGAATCGGCTGAATAGTTACAATGTTATTACCAAAGCCAAAAAAAAGCAAAATGGGGACTGACCGACTGACCGACCGTCCGACATAGTGAGATGTAGAGTCGCCCGCTACTAAAAACCACCCAATTATTTTATTCTTTATGTAAGATCTATGTATGTATGCATGTATGTATGTACGGTGTGGTGAAACATATTTGGACGATCAAAAAGTTTATTTAAATTATTTCCAACTAAATCTTTTGTGTCTCATACACCTATATAATTTTTAAACATCTTTCTTACATTTAAGAGAGAAAGAAATTCTTCAACGTATATTATCAAAACAAATACAAGGGTGAAAATAAGTACTTGGATACAAGATAGAGCCTAATATTTCGTTGTGCTGCCATGGTTTCCTATCACTGATGCCAGGCGTTTCTTATAAGACTACCCCTCCCTGCCAACATTGTGGTGGCATATCTCCTCTTTCTTCCTTACATATAGGTTTCAATTGAACAAGATTGGCAGGTTTCCATTTGTAGACTTGTTCCTACAATATTTGCCACAAATTATGGATCGGATTCAAGTCAGGGGATCGACTAGGCCAAGATAGTGCATTAATATTGTTCTACAGGAACCACTCACGCGTGGCTTTTACTGTGTATTTTGGATTATTGTCTTGCTGAAACATCCAATCATCCTCCATCTTCGAATTTTCGACAGTTGACGTTGTTATTGAGCAAAATTTGCCGGTTATTTGCTTCATTCGTTATTCAGACATGGAAAGAGCACCAATCCCATTAAAAGCAAAAACAACCACATACCATAATCCTGCCGACTCCATGCTTGATTATAAGGAGGAATTATTAAGATCATTGGCAGTTCTACTACGTCGACATACGTGGCGAGCTGCATTCCGACGAGAGTTGAATCAGATCAAAGCACATTCATCCAAAATTGATCGGGCTTCTCTATGTGCTCCTAAGAACACTCATGCCATGCTATCAAGTGGGCCTTCTTTAGATAAAGAGTGTTTCGTGCTAATCAAATGTGCTAGCGTCTATTGAGCTCATTGCTAATTACTCTTTTCGTAACTGACGTCTCAGCCGCATGCAGGTCGCCTTGCAGTTATCATAGGATTTTTCGATACCGATCTTAGCATCTGTGGCTGAGCTTGTTTAGATATTTTCCTCAGAACTCTACTACGAGGATGGTTTGTAGGGGTCTAAGGCGCTATTCTATTCTTTTGCAATTTAATCTACAGTGCTGAGAGGAACATAAAGCTATAGAAATACTTCTATAGCATTTACTTTCTCTGTAGTGTTCAATTATCTTGCTTTTTAAATAAGTTAAGAGCTCTTTACTTTTAACTAAGGTGACAACTGTTGCAATGAGGTTCAGATGCTAAATGAGTTTATACAAAAATCATAGTTAAGTTAACGATTGTTGGAACATATCAGATCTTATTTGTAGAAAATTCTTAACCAAAGAATTCGGTAAATAAGCTAATTCATAACTATTTTCCCTGAAGGTCTAAATTTCCACCCATATTTTGTAATTTCGTCACTAAAATATAATTGCCTTTAGTATAAATTTTTTCACTTTCTTTTGTTACGACACATCAAAAACGTTTTTTGTAGGATTACCTTTCATTTTTAAAGGCTGGAATATATATTAAATGTGTTCACATATTTGATTCATCCCACTGAGAATGGTTTTGATTCGCTTGATTCTTATCTCGACGATATGGAGACGTCTTCATGCTCAGCAGAGCAAGACGAGTGGTAGCACTACAGCGTGGAGAAAGAGCCACCACTTTGTACGGGGAACAGTTGATTGCAAATTTTCGAAGCCGAAACCTTAGATTGCACACTCTGGTTACTCCATTGTCACTAAACGTTAAAACAAAAACTGTGGGCAATGTCTTTAACCATTTTTTTTTCAAAAGATGGAATGGTTTAGCAATGGTATAAATCTCGGGCAGAATTTCTTATATCGTCGCTTTTAAAGGACATGGCGCAAGGAAGTAGATGGTGAGATATGGGCAATAACCCCCGCTACAACCGAAACTTGGATTACGGCCTTTTACTGTTCGCCCCATTTGTCTGTCCGACCAGCGAAGTTTATCTATTAAACCTAAGTAGATTTCGAATGCCGTACCTGCTTATTTCGAGCCCGTGAATTACAGGCCATCATTTCATCCTTGGTGGATGAACGCGACAATCAAAGAATTCTATCTTCAAAGAGAAGTTTAAAAAAGTAATTGATTAAAAGAAATTAATAGTTTTATTCGTAAAACGTCATTGAATTAAAGGAAATTGTTTTATTCCAAAAATGTCCTCGAATTAAATGAAATTAATAGTGTCATCTTAAAACGTCTTTGAATGAAAGGAAATTAATAGTTTCATCCTAAAAAGTCATTAAATTAAAGAAGATTAATACTTTTATCCTAAAAGTCATTGAATTAAAGGAAATTAATAGTTTGATCCTAAAAAGTCATTAAATTAAAGAAGATTAATACTTTTATCCTAAAAGTCATTGAATTAAAGGAAATTAATAGTTTGATCCTAAAAAGTCATTAAATTAAAGAAGATTAATACTTTTATCCTAAAAGTCATTGAATTAAAGGAAATTAATAGTTTGATCCTAAAAAGTCATTAAATTAAAGAAGATTAATACTTTTATCCTAAAAGTCATTGAATTAAAGGAAATTAATAGTTTGATCCTAAAAAGTCATTAAATTAAAGAAGATTAATACTTTTATCCTAAAAGTCATTGAATTAAAGGAAATTAATAGTTTGATCCTAAAAATCATGGAACTAAATGAAATTAATAGTTTTATTCCCAAAAAATCTTTGGAAAGGAAATTAAGTTTTATTTCTAAAAATTCATTGGATAAAGTAAATTAATAGTTTTATTCTTAAAAAGTAACAATAATTAAAGGAAATTAGAAGTTATATTGCTATAAAATCATTGAATTAAAGTTAATTAAGTTTTATTCCGAAAAGTCATGGAATAAAAAGAAAGTTTTATTGTTAAAAGGCGATTGAATTAAAGGAAATTAATAGTTTTATTCCTAAAAGTCATTGAATTTAAACAAATTAATAGTTTTATTCTGAAAAGGTTGAATTATAATATAGTAATAGTTTTCTTTCTAAAAGGTCATTGAATTAAAAAGAAATTAATAGTTTACTCCTGAAAAGTCAATATAGTAAAGGAAATTAATAGTTGTTCTAATCCTAAAATTCAATGGATTAGAGAAATGGTTTTATCAGTAAGAAGTCATTTAATTAAGTGAAATAAATAGTTTTATTTCTAAAAGTCATCGAATTACAGTAAATTAATAGTTTTATTCCCCAAAATATTAAAATAAAGGAAATTACTAATCCACTTTCTAAAAAAATAATTGAAAAGGAATTAGCTTTATTGCTTAAAAGTTATTGAATTAAAGGAAATTAATACTCGTAGCTTATTCCTAAATTCATTGAATTAAGGAAAATTGAGTTTTATTCCTAGGAAGTCATTGATTTAAGAAAAAAAATCTAAAAAGTCATTAAATTAAAGGAAAATTTTAATTTAATAGCTTTATTAGTAAAATTATTACTTTTTTGAAATATTAAATTATTATTGGTAAATATGTAGATTAGCGGCCCGGCCGAAAAAAAAATTGGGTGTAAATATTATCGTTCACTCGTGTCGGAATATTCATGCGCGTTTGAGTCCTTTTCGAATTATTATTCTATAAACAATTAGGATTATATACGGGGGGCTGTGCCCCCCAGACCCCCCCAATTTAATGAAACTCAGGATCATCGTAGTGTAGTCTCCCCATTGTGTTTACCCCCACACGAGCCGTCAACTTAAATGTACTCCAAAAACGTGAAACATTTTGGAACACGGACGAAATAGTACGTCCCATCGTTCGCGCCGATAATCTTCATATTTACCTTATTATTGATTCATTTGAGTTGAAAGACTTCATAAAAAAAATATATCTTTCATTATAATGCTATATAATGGTCCTAGAGCTCCCCCTCAATCTGATACTCAGTTATAAATTACCGAAATAAGATGGAATTAAAATTGCATTTATAGAAAACGAGGGATTCGTGAGGGTAACTAATTCAGGCTTTTGGACGTCCAAAACGATTTCGAAAATGTGCAAATGTAAAAGTGGTTTGTACATCACCATGAGACAATTGTTCTTCAAATGGGAACCATTTTTTGTGTGTGAAATTCCCTTCCCTCCCCCAATCAAACAAAATAAGCTGCAATGCTTTATTCCAAAGTTGTTAAACTATCTAACTAGTCTGATCTACCGTGTTTTTTTCACAGCCGCTCTCTAAATGAGTTAAAAAAAATAGGCTTATTACTCAATTGAGCTTTCTAGCTGCCTTAATTTGTTAAAATTAGGCACATAACTCACAAGTGAACGTTCTATCTGCCGTATTGTGTTAAAAATAGGCATATAATTCACAATTGAGTGTTATATCTGCCTTAATATATTAAAAAGGCATAAAACACACAATTGAGCGTTCTATCTTCCTTAATGTATGTTTAAATATGTTAATAATAGGCATAAAACTTAAATAAAGGCTCTATCTGCCTTCATGAGTTAAAAATATGCATATATGGAGCTCAGAATTGAGCCTTGTATCTACCTTAATTTGTTAAAAATAGACCCGTCACTCATAACTGAGCGTTTTATCTACCTTAATGTGTTAAAAAAGGCATATAACTTAATTGAGGGTACTATCTGCCTTAGTATTAAAAATTGGACTATAAATATCATATGAACATTTTATATTTAATACAAGAACAAAAGTTCTCCATCCCATGTGAACATTTACTTTATCTTTTATATTTTCTCCCTTTCTAATTAAGAAGAAGAAAAAGAAGTAGAAGAGTAAAAATGGAAAAGTAGTAGAGGAAGAAAATTAAGAAAAACTACTTGAAAAGTGAGATTGAGAATGTTGTTGTTGAGGATCGAAGTACAAATGACTCATATGTTGTAGTTGAGCCAACTCCCCTGAGCGGCGGATACCAGGTACCAATAAATTGGCTCGAAATACTCAATTTAATCCTAAGTTAAAAGAAAAAATGAACTCAAGTAAACAAAAGTGAAATTTGAGGCGAAACTGTACAAAAATCTTTGTTTCAGCTTTTAAATTCCGGGGAGACGTGTAAAGACCTCTGGTGGCTCAATGGTGAAAACGTTCGCGCTTCGTGAGGACGCGAGCAGGTTCGAATGCCGGTGGTTGCTGATTTTTTATCATTCGTGAGGCACAATAACGCTTATATATATATATATATATATATATATATATATATATATATATATATATATATATATATATATATATATATATATATATATATATCCATAACCCTATATTTTAAGAACGAGATTTTTTGAAGGTTTGAATAAGATTTTTTCTTTTAGTTCGGTTGTCACCTAAGTAGATTTCAATTTGGTATCAAAGTTATTTCTAATAATTCTTTTATAATAGAAAAGAAAATGGTGAAGTTCAGAAATAAATATAAGGTTCGAATTTTTGCGATTTTTTTAAAACTAATACAATTACAAATGGTGAAGTTCGGAAAATGTATTAAAATTTTGGCATGGAAATTATTATAGCAAATTTAGATGGAGAAATAAAAAGAATCATGATAGGCCGTAGGAAACAAACCGAAAGTCTTACAGCGAAGCGCAAACTCCTGTTTAGGTTTATTTGAAACTTTTATTCGGCAGGGCTGTTTTTTGTATGTTTCGAGCTTTTATCAAAGTTCTTTCTAAGATTGAGAAAAAATAAATATAATTATCGAATGATTTGGAATGAAAAAACATACAAATCTTAAAGTTCAAACATGTATTAAAATTAGGGCTTTGGCGCTTTTTTACTATCATTTCGTATATGAAACAAATTTAGATGAAAAAAAAGGTTTCAGGGTGTCTATGTTGAAAAAGGTGTTTGGAAAATTCTCAACTATATATAAATCTTCAAGGAATAAAGACAATATAATAAAAGGTGAAATAACTTTGAAAAAAGAGGTGTTCAGGGTGTTAAAATAAAGTCTATAAAGGGGATTAAAAAAAGCGGTTTAGAATAGCAAATAGGCCGTAGGCCACACGACGAAGGAGTGCCTGTGGAACCAAGTTCTTTCTGGAAGAAAGAATAAGAAGTATCCCTTGTATATATATATATATATATATATATATATATATATATATATATATATATATATATATATATATATATATATATAATCACTAACTCTATAATTTAAGAACGGGATTTTTTGGAGTATATGAATAATAATTTCATCTTAGTTTGATAATGACTTAAATATATTTTAAATTTTTATCAAGGTAATTTCTATGAATTTTTTAGAGTTTGAAAAAACAAAATAGTTTAGTTCAGGAAAAAATATATATGATTATCCAATGCTAGATAATATTTTAAAAGAAAATGAATTACAATTAGCGAAGTTCAGAAAATTTATTAAAATTTAAGTAAAGCTGCTTTTTTATTTTATCTATAACTATATTTTAGCAACGTGATATTTTGAAAGGGGGGAAATTTAGTTTAAAGTTCCTTCTTAAAATTAAGTAAATTGGCGAAGTTCAGAAAATTTATAAAAATTTAACCATGGCTGCTTTTTTGAAGATTTTAAATTTTAATCTTAGTAGAGAAGCCATTGGCTGGTATATATATATAAGCTAAATTCTTGAGTCCAATAACGGGTCACATATATATTAATAAAACCACTGTTTAGGAGCGTAGTATTTTATTCACGAAGCCAGTTTCGGCATGGAGTTTGTCATGCCATCTTCAGTCATATACTAAGAAAAGATGCATTCACACCATACATGAAATATACATAGGAACAAGAGATCAGCATCAAAAATTTAATCTTGAATGATATCCTTAATTACTTTAAATTCACACCTCCTGATTAGGAATTTTAATCTGATCTCTTGTTCCTATATATAATTTATGTATGGTAGCATGACAAACTCCATGCCAAAACTGGCTTCGTGAATAAGATACTACGCTCCTAAACAGTGGTTTTATTAATATATATATATATATATATATATATATATATATATATATATATATATATATATATTTAGGTAAAAGGCCATGTTTTATTCATGTACTATTGAAATCCACAGCTGTGGCAGCGTTATTAATTTTAACTTGTATTTCTTAATATTTCTTACAAGTTTTTTAACAGGGTCTTCGAGGCGAGAAAAAACATCCGCGAATGACATGCTTTATTCCTAGACGTCTTTCGACCGTGTTAGGTCATCTTCAGGGAATGAACAGAAACGGAATTATTCATTGGACATATAAAGTGAGGAATATAGTAATAGAGGGCTTTAGTAGGATAAATAGTCGGGAAAAATGGGGAAATTGATAGAAAAGCGAAAATGAAAAGTAGAATGAAAGATAGGTCCTTGGTGATAGGGCATCTCTGGCTTTCTTTGCGTTTTGGTATATATTTTTGTTTTATATATAAATATATAAAAGGCATTCAAGCCTTTGTAGCAGAGGGTTTTTTTAATCCCTACTGCTTGTGGTGAAAACTTTTTATGATTTTATCTGGGTTGTTTACACCTGGTTTTGAGTGTTTTTTTATTTTTTATTTTTTAAAATTTTTGGCGAGTTAATCGCGCTAAAATTTTGGGGGAAAATTAGAAAATTAGCACTTGACTAATTTAGTGAAAAGGGATTTTGTTTGGCTTTATGTTGGTTGAGTATGTATTGTGAAAATCTAAGTGAACATTGTGTCTACGTCGTCGTCAATGAGTAGTCTGCTGTTTGCAAAAGGTATTGCGCGTCTTATGTCATCAAAGTCCATGTGCTCGAGTACAAACTCGGGAGGGAGGTGCCGGTGTACTTTGTCCCAGATCTTAATTTCTCTCAGGTGAAGTTCCACGTTTATGGGGGTTATACACAGTTCACCATGGAGCTCACTCTGCCTTCTCCACTCTCTCCTTCGGGTTTCTGTTATGATATAGACCGCCTTATTTTGAAAATTTTGCAGTTTAAGTAAAGACTTGGGTCTTGGGAATCGCGTTTACAGGGACCGGCAGATAAAGGAGTTTTGATCGAATGCATGCATTATAGATCTTAAGTTTGTTGGAGGTACTCGGGTTTAGGAATTTGAAAAGTTCCCCAAGTCCATCCATGCATTCGATGTGCACTCCGTGCGGTATGGGATGCGAGCACCCCACACACGGATGTCTGCGAGGGTCCATCGGAATTGTGGAATTACACGGAACTTTTGGGCATTGGTAGATATCCTCCATCTTGTCTCGAAAAAGTTGATGTTTTCGATTTCTACCGCCGTACTCTGTGCCATGTAATTCATATTCCGATAAGGTGTCGCACATATCATTGTTATATCGTCCGCAAATTGGACGTATAACGAGCCTTCAGTTAGAGGTTGGGGAAGGTCGATGGTGTATATGTTTTATAGCAAGGGGCTTATACACCCGTCTTGTGCACCCACGCCTCGAGCTCGAACTCGGGGCCATTGAAATCTTTAATGTTTACAAACGCCCTCCTCTCAATTACGTAGTCGCATAGAATCCTTTCAAGTATTGGATTGAGACCCACTTGTAAGATTTTGCATTGCATGCTTCTCCTCCATACTTTCTTAAAGGCCTTTTTGACGTCGCGGAGTACCAGATTTGCGTTCCGTCTGTCAGCGTTTACCTTTGCCAACTTCTCGATGATCACGGCTAGCGCATGTCCGTTCCTTGCTTCCTTCTCGAGGAACGTATTCACCCTGTTGCCCAATATTTTCTCCAAGACTTTCCCTGCAAATTTTACGAGAGATAATAACCTGAAGTTAGCTGGACTGCCAGGTAGCTTACAGGATTTGGGAATAAATATCATTTTTGCTACCTTACAGTGGTCAGGGAAGCAACACCCACGTTCAGGCACGCATTCATGATATTCATGAGCCCCAAAAGGATGTTAGGCGTGGCTCGAATAAAATTCTCCCTTGCCAGTCCTATACGCCCTGATACTCGTTGACGAAAGGATTTTAAGGTTTTCGAGAGTTCTTTGGCAGTAATTCTACCACCGAGTCCCTCTATGTCCCTTTCCTGCGATACATAATGGTGAGGATGGGTTCTGTGTAACTGGTCGTTCAAATCGTTTATTGTTCTGTCTTCGAAGTCTAAATCAAAGTTATCATTCTCTTCCGGGGATATCTTAAATATAGATGCCCAGAATAGTCTGAATTCTTCTTCGATTTCTTCTGCGTCCGTAATTTCAGAATTAATAACAAATTGCTACACTTATTATATAGTCTTTCTACGTGAACATAAGTATTACAAAAATTGGCCAATCATGGCGTGGGAAATTTTTAAGGGCAAACTGAGTGCTACAAGAAACATAAAATTGAAAGGCTCAGATTGTCTGACTATATATATATATATATATATATATATATATTAGTTATTATTTACTTTTAAATAACGAAAACCACCAAGAGCGTCTCCATCACCACCCCCGACATAAAAACCCGTCAGTGGTGAAATAAGGATGTGGAATGAGGAGCAACTTCCTCCACCATTCCCTCCATGAATGTAAGGGGCCTTTGCAGGGCTTTTAATATATGGCCGCTGGTGACCTTGTTCATTGGGATTCGGGCCGGGGGATCTCCACGACCCTGCCCACAAAAGAAGCAAGTCAATCGGCGTCGGTTTAATCTTTGCCTCAACGGCGCCCATTCGGTAGGGCAAAACCACTCAGGGATGAAATATCTTGCGGGTTAGTAGGGGCACATTTTTTTTTACAAGTACCAATAAGATGTTGAGAGATGTTCAGGTGAATTGCACAGGTGTTAGGTTGGTGTTATGAGATAGTGAGACGATGTTTATGGGTTCCTACCTCGTGTTATGTGTTGTTGATTTTAGTCAGTCCTTGAGTATTTTCTAAAGTGATGTTTAAATGATGTTCAGATGTGTGTAGGTTTGAGGTATTATGTGATGTTGAAGTGATAATTATATTATGTTGAAGTGAGGAATATCAGTTTCTAGATAGTATTGTGATGTTTAGGAGGTGAGAATTGGTCTAGGTGTGCTGTAGTGTGATGTTGAGGCATCGTTTAATGGTGTTAGTTTATTATTGAATAATGTTGATGTCCAGCTGATTGAAATACTTTGAATCTCATTCTTGAGGGCTTGGTCACTTGTATTGATGAGGTGATGTGTAATATGATGTTGAGTGAATGTTCGTTCGTATTAGAATACTCCAAGAAAATGTAGATGTGAAATTAAATGGATGTTTATGTTCATATGGTGTTTCCCCGTGTGACAATGTTAAATTACGTGATGTTATGAGAGTAGAAATCAACATCCGTTTTGTGTGATGTTGCAGGAACATTCAACGCTATTGATATTGTTCTTTGGGGTTTGGTATAATGTGAGACGTATGTAAAGTTGTATTGACGGCAATGTTTGTAGTGTATTGATGTGCGGTGGATGTCCTAATGATCTTACAATCTGCCTCAAGGCGGTGTCTTGATGCGTCATTTGGTTGCTGTGAGATGACGCTGTGTTGAACGAAAATAGAGTTTAATGATGATGTAGTACTAAGTTGATGTTTCAAATGTTTAGGTGACGTTTTTGCGATGTTTCTGTGATATTTAAATTACTTTGAGATACTGATGTATAAATTGTGTAGATGTGGTGTCGGAGTGGTGTAACGATGTAATATAGCGTTGATGTGGTATCTGTATGGTGTTAAGGGTGTAATTATTCGTGTGTGCTGCACTCCGTAACGTAGAGAATTGTGTGTACAGATGTTTGTGTTCTTTGGTCCATAATACGGTCGCGGGAACCATGAGCAAATGCCCTTAGAAGGTGCGAAAATTCTATCTGTGGTGCCGGATTTGGGTGTGTATAAATTTAATTCAAACGTTGTATGTGTGAACGTATATTGCATATATGTTGGGGAAATGAATGTGTTTTAAAGTGTACGGACGTATACGCGTGTAAAGTACGTCTGTATGGCAGGGCTGCGTGCGCATGTGTAGAGTGTAAAAGTTCAAGATCAGGCGAGTGGGGCAGAGAATGGAGTATTTCCTACAGGAAATAATCGCGCGAACGAAACTCCGTATTGCTGGGGCTACAATCCTGCCCACCCCATCCACCATGACCCGGTATTCCCAAATATCACGACGTCACACACACACATGTACACCATCCCCCCCCCCCGTCCCCGCCACCTCACATTTCGGTGCGTTCCTTTGTCCACTTGTCGGCATGTTTAGCGCCTCTGTCCGCTCCATTTTCCTCTCTCTGTGTTGCTTTATCTTATTATCTCGATCTTTTTTATTCATTTTACTTGGTTGATTTTCATTGTTTTTTTATATATTCTTTATTGTCCTTGCGAACTCATTCTGTTTATAAGCTTCTGTTTCTTTTCTAGAGTGCCTGTAATGGCCTACCTCCTCTCTCTCTCTCTTTCTCTCTGATCCTGTCTATTCTTCTCTAGAGTGCCTGTAATGGCCTTCCCTCCTCTTTCTGCCTTTGTTTCTTCTTCGCTCCTGGCTGCTCTTTCTTCTCTTTGTTTTTGTATCGTTTCTCCATTCTGATTTACTCTTCAGAACAAAAGCGAGACCCCAATAACCTAACTTCTCCTTATCCCCTCGATAAATGAGTCTTACCTTGGCACCTTTAAGTACCTCGCATGGTGGCGCTCATCACGAAGATGCCCCTTGGATCAGTTGACCCCTGGCACTCGACTAGACGCTTCAAGTGTCAAGCACTTAACCCCTCGTTCTATTTCCTTCTTTGGCCATCGTCGAGATAATTACGCGCCCCCAAGCGGGGTCAGCTGACCTTCAATTACGTAAGAGCCACTGGCGAGTGCCAGTAACAGGAATTCGAGTGTCGATCGAAGGTACTACTGAAGGTCAGGTGGCACCGCTCAAAGGTTACGGATTTGGGGCAAGTGAGAAAACGCTCCCGAGAGGACACGTCGTGTACGCACACACACATACATTACTCACATGCATGGCTACATGGGAACATTTACATGCAGGCACTACAATACACGCATACAAACACAGACATACACACACACACACACACAAAAGACAATATTTATAAAATCTAGTCGTCCCTCCGTGTGTTTCTGTGAGCCGGGCGACTAATAATAATAATTATTACCTTGCCTTTATAATCATCAGCATCATTATTATGATTAATAATAATAATTATTATTATTATTATTGTCAACATCGTCATCCTCGTTCTCATTATTATCGTCAACATCATCATCATCTTCACCACCGCCATTAATATTAATATTATTCTTATAATAATTATTATTATCATCATTTTCAAATCTATCTGAGTGGGAACAGACTTGCCCGTCTAGAGCACAACCCGAGGCACTATATAGGGCGTCATCTAGAGTACACTTAAATGCACAACCTCGACTAAAATTAAGAGCATAATCTAGAGTACAATTAAGAGCACAATCAAGGACATGACCTAGATCAAGATCTAGGGCACGATCAGGGTCACGCTGTAGAACACACATAAAGGCACAATCTTAAGGACTATCTAGAGCACAATCTAGAGCACGATCAAGGTAACGATCTTAGGGCACAATAAAAAAACATGATCTTAACCACAATTAGAGCACAATCAATGCCACGATCTTGAGTAGGATTTAGAGTACAATCAAGGGCACGATCTGGAGCATAATAAAGAACATGATCTTGAGCACATATCTAGGTCACATTCTAGGGCACAATCAATGCTACGATTTTGAGTACGATCTAGAGCACAATAAAGAACATGATCTAGAGCACAATAAAGAACATGATCTTGAGCACAACTAGAACACAATAAAGAACATGATCTAGACCATAATAAAGGACATGATCTTGAGAACAATTAGAACACAATTAATGCCACAATCTTGAGTACAATCTAGAGCATAATCATGGGCGCGATCTAGAGCACAATCATGGGCACGATCTAGAGCACAATCATGGGCACGATCTAGAGCACAAATAACATGATTTTGAGCACGATCAAGGCCATATCCTGGAACACAACTAGAGTACAATCAAGGGCACGATTTTGAACAATTTCGTGGCGAAATGAGTACGGAAGACGGAGAGTTGAGCTCCATCCTAGTCCATATCAAATTATATTCTTCCCCCTTTTGGGGTAATAAATTTCTGCCACCACAAATTTTCACTTCCCCTAACCTTAACGCATACAGACGAGATTGAAATCCGTTCGTTTTCGCCTTTTGAGACCTTTAGAAAACCGTATCAAATTTGGCTACGAGAACTTTGTTTTTACTCGTAATATTAACCGGCCTTATCCCGACCCAGGTAAGGGCAGATAGATACGGTCCTCGAGCAGCCCTCGATATCCTTTTTATTGTTATTATTTATTTAACCTCCATTTCCTCTGCTTTATTGTGTTTTATCTGCCATTCTCTCTCCCACAAAGCCTCGTGCTCCGTTGGCTTTAGAGTGCCAGAGATAGGCATTGGGCCATGCTACTAAAAATTAGCGCAATTTAGTGGCTAATAACTTCAAGGTTCTTTATGTGTTCGGGTGATAGTTATTGTTCCCGGGTCAGAGCTCTGAATGGTGACCGAGGCCACGTTTGTGTTTACGATTCTTATAATTTTCCTTTCTTTCTTTGTTGTACTCCTTTACTTCTCGCCCAACTTGAAAAAAGAAAAGAGAAAAAGTCGGAAGAGAATAAGAGAGCTGAGAAAAATAAAAAGAGAACCCCCCCAAAAAAGAAAATTAAAAAAAGAGAAAAAAGGAAAAATATTAAAAGAAAATAAAGGAAACGGAATCAAATGAAGAAGAGAAAATTACACTACAAGGACAAACTTCTTGACATTTCTATTCCTCGGCTCCCGAGGGTGACGAAACTAGACAAAATGTTCAAACGGCTTCCTATTACTCCCAACCCCTCCTCGGCAGGGTTGCAAAGGGGCCCAACGTGACTAGACTGCCACTTCACGTCTCTTGCTCTCCACCATTACCTCAAACGCCCCCCCCCCCTCCATCACGCTACATCCCAGATAGAGTTAGTTGGTATGGCGACGGGGCAGATGGGGACCCGGGCGGAGTTGAGAGAAAATGCAAGCAATTAAGCTCACAAACACGCATGAACGCGCACACCCCAACCACTCCAGATTTACATACATACATACTTATGTACATACACATCTTTCCGGGCGAATTTTCACCTCGAGTAGACTTTCAGGAAATAGAAAATACCGATCACGTTGTACATCTTTAGAAAATGTGGCACTTTGTACTGCGGGAGTACAACGATTAATAAAACTTGTATTGGAGTACAAAGGCTGGTGTAATTTATACTCTGGGAGTAAAAAGGCTTATGTAATTTGTACTGTGGGAATAGAAATGAGAATGTTCTGCCCCATTAAGGAAGGGATGATGGTGTAACGGGATTGACGCAACGGTAACGCAATTTTCGACAAATGGTGTGATGTCACGAGCTTAAGGAAGGACAGAGGAGATGGGGGAGATTGAGCGTAATGTAGCTCCAGGCATGCGGGCATTACATACATTAAGGCGCACGCACATGGGGGAAATATGATAATGTGTGTGTGTGAGAGAGAGATAGAGAGAGAGAGACAGAGAAATGAGGGATAGAGAAAGAACCTAGAATGAGTACAAAAATATCGCAATTCAACTCAATAAATGCTCTTTCATTTCCACACTCACATATATTTCTATACATACAACTGTACACCAGATGCGCTTAAACAAAAGAAGTGATGAGAGGCAAGTTAATTTCTTTGTTTCTGTTCTTTGCTCTGAGGTGCAAAACTTCTTTATTTCCCTTCTTTCCTCCAACAATTCTGCTACTCATCGCTTCCACATACATTCTCAACCAGACACGCAAGAATGCTTTCACATTAAATTCTAACCCTAAGCCCACACCAATACAATATGGTTCCCACTACACCCAAAGTCTCAAACTCCATCAAATGTTTATTATTCTGTTACACACTCTCACAGTTCAACATACATTATTATAATCCACTTTATTATACTAAAAAAATACTTCTTTACATACTATTTTTACATACTTACCCATGATCAATTATCCATTACTGTACATCCTTATACCATATACTTTTCCATACTCTATCAGACAGTATCATTAACAGGCTCATTTTTCATCCTACCTTACCATACGTCATTTTGCCATCATACTCCAATATACCCATTTAATTTTTGATATACTTCCCTATGCTCACCAATACATTATCGCATTTGGTCATATGTACATTCCAGTACGCCACACTACATTATATTTCATCTTATTTCATCATACCTTACCATACATTGTTATTTATAGTCCATTATACAATGTTAAATTCAACTTCCATTACTATACTCCATTATTATATGTTATATCACTCCATTATGCTTCCACATATTTCATATTTAATACAGTTACATCAAACAATCTCACACTACCCAACGCACACTCAATCTCTGTCGTACACCGAACTCGATCGTGCATTTTTTCATACATACCATAAGCTCCACAAAATTATATCCTATTTTCCATACACCTATGCTCTCTACCACACACTCTTCCCTACTCCAGACCTGACCTCGCATCACGTGACCAGGCGCCGAGTCGCTGACCTCGACCTAACCTAACCTAACCTCACGTGGACAGCCGCAAAAATAAAAAAATCCTGCTGTTTCAAGGATCCTGCCATAACCTACAGGTCACTTAACACTCACACACAACGGAATAGATACAAGCACATAATTACACACGCACACCATCACGCAGAGTAAGACCAGTCCCGTGCACTCAAACACAAACCTGTATGGATGTACACAATTATACACAAATGCACGTTATATCGGTGCTAGGATACACACACGTACACATGCATACATGCACGCACATATGGCCGACTCACGCATGGGGGAGGGGGGGGCTGTTGAACCAAGGGGGAGAAAGGGCATGGTTAACAAAGACGACCCGGATGGAAAGAGAAAAGGAACGAAACAAGTAAAGGGGGATGAAAATGAGAAACAGGAATGGAGATAAAAATAGGGAGAGAACAAAAGAATAAAAGAAAAAAGGTGAAGAAATAAGAGTAAAAATAAATAGGAAATGAGAAAAGAAAAAGGACAAAAAACGAACGAATGAAAATGCTGAAAATAAAATAAAGGTAAACGAAAAGAAGGAAAGCAAAATGAAGACAAAAAGAAGAGTAACAAATAAAAAGAAAAGGAAAAGAAACGGGTAAAGGAAAAAGTAAAACTGGAAAACAGAAAAGAAGCAAACGGTAAAAGGAAATAAAAATTAAAGAAAAAGAATTAAAAAAACGAGAAGAATTGGCGTACCCCCTCCTCCTTGTGTGCACATTTCTATTCTTTAAGGAGAAAAAAGTCCCCAGTGACTAACGAGGGCATCTTACTTCAAGGATAAAGATGTGAATCCTGAATGCTGGGGTCGGGAGGGAACGTGCTACGGCCGTGAGCAAGTTGGTACCACGATGGCGAACTCGAAACTACGAACAAAAAACTCTCGCCCTCTTCGGGGATGAAGCCTTGGACATTCAATACCAAGGTACCGGGTTCGAATCCCGGCACAGTCGTGCAGGCAGCAAGTGATGCGTTGAATATGTGGCATGCGACCAGGCAATTCTGCTCACGTACATCAACACACACACACATTATATATATATATATATATATATATATATATATATATATATATATATATATATATATATATATATATATATATATATATATATATATATCCAATCACAGCAACGTTCTCTCTCCCCCTCTCTCTCTCTCTCTCTTCATCCTACATATCTTCGCGCGCGTGCACACACACACACAAAAAAAAGAACACACACATACAGCGCATCACTCATCTTTCTTGGAACCTGCAGGTTTCACATCCACCCTCCCCTGACGTGGAAACGGGTGGCAAAACACGCACTATCGCTCTGCTTGCTCCCCCTCCCTTAACAACGAGAGGCCCATAGTGCCCTCGATTATCACTCTGATCATGATGTGAATTTCATTATGCGTTCGGGGTACCTGTTCCACTATTGAAAGGGGAGAGGTGGCGCGATTAATTTAACGGGGATCCTATACTAAATGTACAGTGATTACAATGACTGGAGAGAACCTCCATAGGGATTTTACGGACGTTTTCTCTAGAGTTACCCTAAACTACCCTACAGTGACTTAAGGGCGACTAATAACACTGTAGCGACTACGGTGAACCTCAATTATCACTGTTACCTTCTTAATTTAAGTACTAATCCCTAAAAAGCAACTTTTGCTCACCATTGATTTTTTATTATAATAAATTAAAGCTCTTTTTGTAAAATTAAGACCAATTGTTCATATAGTTTAATTAAATCAATGGCAGGAGAATTTTATTAATTAAGAGTAAGGAAATTACATACACACTGAAGCTATTGACGAATCCTTACACGCGACTAACTTCTACTCCACAAAGAAATTCATGCAATAATGAACAAAGACAAAAGGAACCATAGAATAGAAGCGAACATGAATGAGGCTCAAACCTTTATAGTGGTAGGCAATTGTCTAAGCCTTGACGTCAGAGTCAATAATAGCTATGTCTATGGCTATTAATAATACTGAAATTCACAGAGGCAATCAACTGAACACATACATGGATCTAAAAAAACCCAGATGTGTACACAAATATCTTCGAGTGATGTTTTTTATGCTTAAAAAAGACTCTTTATAGAAATATTATTTTGTCTTTTATATGTAAGAAAGAAGTTATAAAGGTGGAATTGAAACAAAGATCGTTACACTGTCGAATTTTGAGTGAAATTGTGAGAAGGATATGGAGTTTCTTTGGATCTGGCCGCATTGAGAAAAGAGGATTAGAGCAAAGAAGAATTAAAGGGGAAAAACTTTTTAAAAATGATTTTAAAATGTGTTGGAGTGGCAAATGATAACCTTATTTATGGAGTCAAAAGATTGAAGGGTAAAAAAGAGTAAAGTAGAAAAATTCATTTACCAGAAGAAACAAGTCGCAGTGGTCGGTTTCATGCATATCATTTAAGTTAGTAATTGTAATGTGGTATCCAAATATTTTTTTATTCGTGACCTAAAATTTCAAAACACCTTTGCATCTTACCCAAATATTAGTCGA
Organism: Ceratothoa steindachneri; assembly: GCA_963969495.1. NCBI lineage: Eukaryota > Metazoa > Arthropoda > Malacostraca > Isopoda > Cymothoidae > Ceratothoa > Ceratothoa steindachneri. Next base: position 166,544,141 of record OZ018318.1, read on the forward strand.
AATATTTAAGCAAAGGAAATAAAATTCAAAATCTGAGAGTTTCCTTTTTACCACATTCTGGCACCCAGTCCTAAAACTTCGATGGCGATGGCTGACAAGGGAGAGAGTCTATAAGGATAACAAACCCTGAGGAAGCATGACTGCTCAGTCAAAATTCGGGAAGCTACGCTAACTCACAAGAAACTTGCTACCAGATAAACGAGGTTTGGGCAGGGAAATGTTTCTTCAAAAAAGTGATTTATTTTCCACTTTCCTTACGAGCAATTCATACAAGAGAAAATTTAAAGCTGCACATAGGTGACTTAATGTCAGCCTACTCCCCCCCCTCCCTCGAACTCCCTCAACTGGATGACGAAGCGGAAATGAACTGGACTGCCACTCATCTCGCTTTGTTCCAACCATGCCGTTCTATGTGAAAGACAATTGAAGATGCCGAGGAAAACCCACTTTGAAACCGTGCACCAGAAGCATAAAGACAAGGGGAACAACTGAAACCTTTGGGGAGAGGGAATGGGGTCCGCATCCCACCCTCTCCACTCAGGAGGTCCAGCCAGGACAGTAGAGGGAAGTAACACCCGTCTCTATTTACACCGGGAGCAGTTCTGATACGTAAACCTTTCGAGGGGCGGCACCGAGTCTTAGTGAGATGGTTGATTCTACACTAACCAACAAAAGTCATTCACATTCACACCTCAAGAGCATCATCACTCTCCCCCCCCCTCGGGTTCACCTATCATCATTCATCCGTCACATTTGGCTTTTGACTTTTACGGAAGCGTAGTCAGGAGTAAGAGGGGCTTACCTATCTTTAAGTTGCAGGAAGTACAACCCTAACAGAAAAGAAATAGCATATAATATTAACTATAGTAATACGTTGAATAGTAGCCACAGTATCAAGAGCATAAAAAGAGACCTCAGCCCCGAGGGGCGACTCTCTAGAAGAGATGGCATAATAAAAAAAACAACAACGAGGATTACACTGCGCGCAGTCAGTGGACAAAACAAACCTAGCAGAGAAAAGATTTTGAAGTAATGTATGGCAAATTGAACATTGCCATGATAAGACTGCTGGATATGGCCTCATGACATGTCGCTATATGTGAAAAGGAGAAGGACAGTAAGGCCATCATCAAGGATAAAGCGGCAGAGGCCCTCCGTGCAATCGGTCTACAGCCTGTCATATCCCCACAGATCCTGGTCCACAGCGGCACGGTATGCCGGAGATTCGATTCATGGATAGATCAAGGAGGAAATCGAAATGAGACAAAAGTAGGCCAAGATAGCCGAAGTTATCGAATTTAAAAACAGAAAAAATAACAGCAACTACACCTACGTATTTAAGGTCGTCTTCGTGGGGACCTTAATGACACAAAAAGCGAAAGAACAGGGACTCCTTATGTTCAACGCAAAAGTCAGCGGTGAATAACTTGAAAGAAGAATTCCCTCCCATAAAATTTGGTTCCGATGCTACAAGATGAATCAACACGCAACCAAGAACTCCAAAGAGCCAAAAAAAATGTGCTCCAAGTGTAGCGAGACGGGACATCACGAGAAGGAGTGTCAAAACAATTTCGAGAAATGCAAGAACAGCGGGAAGGTGCATAGATCAATGGCTATGGCATGCCCTCTTAAAAAAAGATATCAAGTGGAAAAAACAAGCAGAAGACAAGACAAGATCAGAAGGTACAACAAAACCTGTGCTCAAGTATCAAAGGCAGCGTACTTAAAAGCAGAGAACAAAAAAACTACTTAAAAATCCACAATAAACTCCACTAAGATCCTGGCCTGTATTTTTATGTTCATGTAAGGAGGCTGGCGCAGCCGGGAACTTCCGCAGAGGAACTCAACCAAATGCTGCCCAAAAAAGGATGAGCGAAAGGTTGTTCTCGCACAATTCTCCATCAGGGGAAGTTGTACACCTGCAGATGGTGCCTAATCAACAATAGAACCAACAGGAGAACGCAAGAAAGCTTGAGAAAAAAATGAAAACCAAACCGAAAGGCAAAACCCAAGATTAGAATCAAAGAAGGAAAGGGAAGCGGCAGCCAAGAAGATAACAGAGAATAAGGCAAAGAAAGAAACCAAAAAGAGGTCAGAAATGATAAGTACGGAGACTTCGGATTCCTCAGACTCCTCGGACACAGACGTCGGCCCTAACAATGAAACCACATCAAAGGGAAGTAGGCCATAAAAAAATCGATTCTAATGAGATTAATCTCATAACTTACGCATCTGAGCAGCTCCTCTTCCGAAGATACGGACCTCATGAATATCTTTTAGGGAGTTAAGAACAAAACATTCAAGTGAGTGTTCGATGCTACAAAAGATGTAGAGACGGTCGAAGCAGTTCTGCTCAGACACAATATTACCCTATACCAGGACACGTGTAAGCAGATTTCCATTGCTGACTTAAAAAAAAAGAGAACATAAGGAAAAGGCCAACGACCAAGAAACACATGACCAGGAATAACATGGAGAACGTGAACAACAAGCTGAGGATTCTGACGTTGAACGTTAATAGATGGGAAGGAAAGCAACAGCGTATGTAAACATATTCAGAGTGTTAGACCCCGACATCATTTTTTAACGGAGCACGGTATTGACAAAACATCTGGTTAATTAAAAATACCAGGCTATTATTTGCTCATTTGCTCATGAAGAATCCCTTCTAGGATAGGTTTGACGGTGCTGCATTAACTATCATAGGGTATATCTAGTTCAGGCGCCTACCAGAGATGGACAAGTTCTTGGTGGTGATGGAACTTCCCACTTGGGTGGGTAACCTCGTGATAGCAGCAACAGATCAAACACTTTGACGATACTACCTACCCATCAACAACTTTTACACCTTGTTTTGCCACTGCAGATGGCATTCTTAGGGGGTGACCTTAATGCCAGATGCTGAGCGGCCGACTATTTTAACACGAACGAAACAGGTCGGAACTTGAAAATGATTTTGGGGAGAAAAAACATTCAAAGGGGAATGCCGGAATTTCCGACCTATATCACTCACAGGTCCGCAACTAATCCCAACATAATCATGACGAGCAAGAACTTCCCTTTGAATTACTCTAGCGAGCTGGGCTAAGCAGTACCCAGTGACCACAAGGCGATCCTGACAACATCTCATTCGCACTCTCCGTAAAAGCTATGCCGCGGCCAACTGGGAGCGTTAGAGACTGCTACTAAGTTGGCAAGTTCCAGCTTACTTAAGCGAGGCAACATTGGAAGAGATTGATGAGGATCTGGATAGAATAAATGAGTTTATCATGGAATCAGACCGAGTTTGTCTACCCCCAAAAGGGTACAAACCCCCCACTCAACCCAAATAGACCAAGGAAATGATGGAGTTCGCTCGTGTGCACAGGAAGGGAGGGGTATGAGGAAGTTAGGAGTGCCGGCCCGAACCGGGAAAGAAACTCACTGATACGACACCTAAGTGCAGGTGTTAGTGAGGCTATTAAGTTTCAATAGGCTGAAATCTGGGACAGTCGAAGTTTACAGCAACTAAAACCCGGTTAAGTTCTAGCAAGACATAAAAAAACTAAAAGGTTAAAGTTAAAATTTGCTGGTTTCAGTCCTCCTATCAAGCTTTGTTGCTTCTCTGGCAGATGTCAGCCAAGACAAGCCTTAACTCCTCACCGTGATGCCCACTCACGGTGGTACCCCCTCTAGTAAATAGTGTCAGCTTAAAAAGACTCCGGACGGAGATTTGAACTGCCGACTCATCGATTGCTGGGCAAGCGCTCTAAACACTATAGTAACCGGGAGGCCAAGAAAAGAGAAAAGACTCGTATAAAAGAGAACGGAGAGTATATCGAGGATTCGGTGGTCCTGGGGATTGATTTTGAGCATTTTAGAAAGAAATCTTTTCAATTAAACTAGGGGACAATGAATAGTTTGACCAGGAATTCAAGGGCCAATTGATAGAGGAATTAAATCAGATTATACACCAGACGCACCACAACCCCACGCCGACGAAAGGATGAAAATGGCATAAAATGGCCGTCCAATAACCACGGAAGAGGTTATGGTAACTGTAAATCCTTTAAACAAAAGGCACCAGATCGGACACGCCTTATCAAATACAACCTAGTGCATGCCCCCATCAGATTATTCAGAGAACCACCAATATCTTTAATGCTTTCCTGAACACGGGTTACTTCTTTGACGGTCTAAAAATTGAAAAAAAATCATCCTTATTTTATACCGAAGAGAAAAAAAACCCCTGAACAACTAGTGAACTAAAGGCAAATCTTTCTTCTAGAGTTCGTGGGCAAACTCTACCAAAAGCGCCTAGCAAGTCGGCTGCAAGATCAGCTAGCCGAGTTGGGAGCCCACATCTCTCAGAAGCAGTGGTCCCGTAAGAAATGAGGAACGGAAACGGCCCTCGCCTTTCTAACGGACAAACTCGCACACAGCAGAGCTGAAGGGGAATGCGTAGATGTGATAATGCGAGATGTACAGAAGGTCTTCGATAAGGTTTGGCTGACAGGTTTGCAATTCAAGATCATAGGTCTCCAGTTTAATCTGATCCTGAAAAAGGTCCTCTGTTATTACATCATAAAGAGAAGACCCCGATTCATGATCGAGGGCTACAGAGGACCCGAATTCGAATTCGAGGCGTGAGTTCGACAAGGTAGCTCTATGAGTACGCTGTTGTACCTCGTGTAACCTCTGGACCTGTTTTTTCCTTTAAGGAAGGCTGTGATGCATCTGCATAAGTAAAATCGTCCTTAGTTCCTATAGGAACGCTGAAGTTCAAGCAAGGGAGACTGCTGCTGAAATCGACAAGATTAATCGATACGAAAATAACTGGAAAATAAAAACCAACAGCCAAAATTCCCAGATCTTCGACGTAAGCTCGAAGACGTCATCATCAACGACGAATATTACTCTTACACTAACGAGGGAAATGTCCTGGGAGTACGGATCTCCAAGACAGGGTACAAGGCCAACATTAACACCAGAATCTCCTTAGCCAAAAGAGAGCCGAAGAAGCTATACATGTTCCGACGTCTTAACACGCACAACAAGCAAAAACTATACACTACACTGGTATGCTTTACCTTGGCGTATCCTGCAGTTATAACCCAGACGGCAAGCTGTACCCCTCTTAGGTCAATGAAGAGAGCGCAGAAAAAGAGGAAGAAATTGCGCCCTGGAAATTGCGAACACAATTCTTACCGAGCAATGACAAACAAAACTGACAAGGATAACAACAACTAGAAGATAACGAACTAGAACAAACCAAAGAAGTTCAGAGAAAAAAATGGCAAAAAGCATAAGTAAAATTCGTTAAAATAAAGAAGACACAAAAAGAAGAGAGTCAAAGTGCCCAAAACTTAGAAAAAAGATAAATAATATAATAAAAACCAGGCAATGGTTCGCCAATCCCCCCTACGGGGGGAGCTTGCACTTCTCTACTAAGATTAAAATTTGAAATCTAAAAAAAAGCAACCATGGTTAAATTTTTATAATTTTTCTGAACTTCGCCAATTATAATCCATAACCCTATATTTTAAGAACGAGATTTTTTGAAGGTTTGAATAAGATTTTTTCTTTTAGTTCGGTTGTCACCTAAGTGGATTTAATATTTTTAGCAAAGTTATTTCTAATAATTCCTTTATAATAGAAAAAAATAAAATGGTAAAGTTCAGAAATAAATATAAGTATCGAATTTTTGTGACTTTTTTAAAACTAAAAGAATTACAAATGGTGAAGTTCTGAAAATTTATTAAAATTTTGGCATGGAAATTATTATAGCAAATTTAGATGAAGAAAAGAAAAAAGAATCATGATAGGCCGTAGCACACAGACCGAAGAAGAAGAAGAAGAAGAAGAAGAAGAAGAAGAAGAAGAAGAAGAAGAAGAAGAAGAACTACAGAACTACAGAACTACAGAATCTAGGACCAGCAAAGACCCTAAGGTCCGCTCGAGGCTAGTCCGCTACACTAAATCAAAAACTACGATACACCCTTATCTACGAGTGTATCTCTAACATGCTATTTTTTTTTTAATACTATCTACTGTACACACTTATCTACATGTGTACATTATCGTGCAATTTTAACTAATCAAACTAGGGGTCGGGGGAGATAGAAAGTTTTTCTTCTCATCTTCCGCAGCCACTCGACTGCTAGTGGTGAAAAGCTAATTTAGGGATAGAGACTACTTATAGGATAGGCGGAAAAGAAATGGGACATCTAAGCTACACATGCAGAGAATCGCCAGCATCATTTTTAGTCATCATAATTTCATATCCTTAAACCTCCGCTCCAAACTCTCTCTCTGCAAGGACGTTTAAATTCACAGTGCTCAACTACGTTATATTTAAACTATTCAAATGCACGTCGAGACGATTTTTGAACATATTAACCGATGGAGGTGGAGAAGAAGATGGAGATGAAGATTAAGAAGAAGATGAAGAAGAAGAAGATGAGGAAGAACAAGAAGAAAAGGGTGTTCAGGGTATTAAAATAAAAAGTCTATAAAGGGGATTAAAAAAGGCGGTTAAGATTCGCAAATAAGGCCGTAGGCCACACCCCGCAAGGGTGCCTGTGTAACCAAGCTCTTCCTATTAAGGAAGAGAACAGCGGCTTGTAATTTTAAAAAGGAACTCTAAACTAAATTTGCCCCTTTCAAAAAATAACGTTGCTAAAATATAGTTATAGAAGAAGATATATAAAAATAAATTTCTGAACTTCACCATTTCAATTCTTTGGGTTTAAAAAATTCACAAAATTTCGATACTTATATTTATTTCTGAACTTCACCATTTTGTTTTTTGATATTATAAAAGAATTATTAGAAATAACTTTGATAAAAAATACATAAGTCATTACCAAACTAAGATGAAATTATTAGTCAAACACTCAAAGAAATCCCCTTCTTAAATTATAGATAACAAATAATTTTCAACTAGAATAACTACCAAAATTGACGATACATAAACCAACATAAAATAAAAAGAGGCAAAAGCCCAACTAAAAATTCGTGGAAAGAATATTACATAAGTACCAAAGAGGCGACGTGACCAAAATTTAAACAAAGGAAATCAAATAAACAAGGAAGCAAGCAAGTACCTAACAAGTTAGCAATAACCAAACCAAAAGGCACGACGGAGGATTATATATATATATATATATATATATATATATATATATATATATATATATATATATGAAATGATTAACTCACTAAGTAGCGCGTGAGGTTCGCAATGAATGAAATGTCCCGCAGGAAAAATGAAAAGGTGCTTCCACGTACTTTCGAACTTTATTCGAAAGTATATATATACTAAGTATGTTTTTTATGGGAATTTTATGCAATTATACGTCAATTTAATATGTATTAAATACAAAATCCCTCAAGGGAATTTACAATGATCATGTTGGGTTGATCCTACAATACTTCCACGTTCAAGCTTGTCTTTGTCTCTGAAGAAATTCCATAATAAACACATCATACCTCTCTTAGGGTGCCAAGGACAAATTAAATACTATTTATAAGTCCTTTATATATATATATATATATATATATATATATATATATATATATATATATATATTAGGAATTAAATATACTAGTGTATGCATTTTACGGTTACCTAATTTTATCTTCTCGTTCCTCAATCTATTTGTCTCTTACTATAAAAATTCCTATATTTTAATTGAAAACTTTGAAAATTATTGAAAATAAAGTATATTAAAAAAACGTCATTTTTTTTTAATCAACCAACAGATCGATATGTCCGCATTTTTGGTCACAAACGACTCGCCTCATTCTCTTTGCATTAGCATGATTTATTTTTTAATTTCTGCCAATGTTATTTTCTGCCAACAGCCGATATTTCGTTATTGTTTTCATCTTCAGTAAACTTTTCCGGTCCACTTTTCTAAACCGTCTCTTTGAGAGCGCTGCAAATACAAGTGGCAACGGTCTTGCAACAAAGCGAGTAACGGAGGCAATCCATTTTTACCAATAGAAGTAAATGCCATCATTCGCAGATTTTATCGTATGAGTTTTTTGCACTGTTTTGTTGCAGTATGAAATATGATGTCTTTTTTTGGTTTCGCCGTACGTCTGAACTCCTCTCATGGTTTTTTTTCAATATACTTTATTATTCATAAAAGTTTTACAAAAAATACTAGAGATTTATAATTATGGTCAAATCACAAGTAGAAAACGTTTACGTAAGGCTTTCATCTAATGATTTACTATAAGAGAATAGTTCCATTCATAACGGTATTTATTATATGAAAATATTTTAATGTAATTTGTACGTGAAAGGCTAAATGTGAGCAAAGTAATCCAGTTAAGTTGGTTATTAAATTCCACGATTTCAAGTTAGATTACAAAGTTTAATAACCTACATACCTTTAGAAATTTTTTTGCTCACTTTTAAGTCTATGCATAAAAATTTCTTTAATTGATTGACCATTTTAAAAAGAAAAACTAAAAACTGGTAAATAAAAATACGAAAAAATGTAGGAATCGGCATTACTTTCCTCTATAAAAAACTATGCAAATTAATTAGTTTGGAAAGGGGAGGGGGGGATGATGGAGGTTACTTCCTCGGGAGTTACGGGGGCAAAAGGGGAGAAGTTGGGGTGAAAGGGTAGGCGAATAACTACAGGGCGAGGTTCATGGACAGAGGGAATCCCAGATCGAATATGAAGAAAAGCTTGGCTGAGAAGAACACAGAAATGGCTGGGGTGATGGAGGGAAGAGACTGAAGGGTCTCAGTGGAAGAGAGAAACGTAAGAAGTCTAAATATTGGGAGCATTGTTTTTGTTATCGTAAATGATTCGGCGGGTGTGGGCTACATAAATGATATATATATATATATATATATATATATATATATATATATATATATATATAGAGAGAGAGAGAGAGAGAGAGAGAGAGAGAGAGAGAGAGAGATAAATACAAGTTCTGTGGGTAGTAACAACCACCACAGGGCTTTCGCCGTATTTCATTTTTGGCTTTCAAAAATCTTTTAAAGACGGAAAGAAAGATGCAGATACCTTGTATTGATGACTTTATTCTATAGCCTTATTTCTTTCTTCTCGGTATGGATTGCCTTAAATGTGCCTTCTTTTTCTCTCCTTGATCCTTGTCTTCCACTGTCCGTTTCTCTTGCCTTTAAAATAATTTATTTCTTGTCTCATTGCTCATTAACTTCAAATTTATCTTTCTATTTCTCCAGGCTTTTTCGAGGTCACCTCCTGTAAGATCTCTGTTCTTCTGACCTGTGTAACCTGTGCACACATCTCCTTTGTCAGGCAGCATAAGTCTGAACGTAGTAGATGCTTCCGGTCGGCCAAAGAAAGGGAACATAAGGTTGATTTAAAACGCGACTACAATATTCAATATGTAGTTACCCATATCATCTTTAGCCGTAAACTGAAAGAAATTTACAAAGAAAATGAAATATATAACAACAGGCAATTGACATTAATCTGGCGGCGTTAACTTAACCTGATTGCCAATATCCTTTAAGGTTTAGTTTAAGACATGGAGGCTGTATTTACATTGCTCTTCGGACAAAGTGAAATTCCGAATTTCTCTAATTAATGTGGATTCGATAATTATTTTATGATAATCATTATTTGGGCACTAGAGAAATCTATTACATAATTAGCGTTTATCTAATGCCCTCCCAGTCTCTCCCACATAGTAAGGAGGGCAATTTGGGGCTTTATACGGTATTAAATAGACGCCTGCATCCTTATTTTTCGATTTTGGCTTAGTGGAAGGGAAGTTAGGATAAGTGAACATGTGAATTATGAAGCAGATAAAATTACACTTACGTCTTACATCTTGAAAATGGTGGAGGATAAATTGTTTAGAGAGAGTAGAGTGGACATTAGATGTTAAGGTAAAGTGGTGAAGAGGAATGAATAAGAGTTAGTGCTGTTGGCTGGGTGACTAACCAGCCATCTCCTGGTTGCTTCTGATTTTCCATTTTATTCTCTTCTTATTCGTTGTTTATGTTAAGGCTCTCGCGCCTTTATTATTCCTTGTTGAATTTCTTTGGGTTTTATTTTAGTAATATGCAATTGTTAATGTTTTCTTATTTTCTTTTGCCATTGATCGTGATCTTATTACGGGCATATCGGTGCGGGGTTGACTCCTTCAATCGGTCTCCCACTCCTAAAGTTACCTCTGTTGTTCTCGCGGTATTCTATGGGAATCTCTAATTTTCTCTTTTCTTCATCACTAAGAAGTACCCCTAGCTTTTAGCTCTTTTATGTATAGTTGGGTTTATTGGTTTCAAATTTATTTCTTGATGCAGATCTCGCTGTTTGCGTCCATGTCTCCGTCTTGTGTTGGTAATTATTAAGACGCCGCTATTTTGCACTCTTTGTAACTCGACGGTATTAGTCTTGTGGAGTCGATTAAGTGGTATTGTCGGATATAGTAATATCGATTTGCATAATGATTCTAAATTTTTGGTTTTATTTTTTGCATTCAGGTTTCTGAATTACAACATTTTTGCTAGAATGGCTTTTGCTAAAGTTATTCGTTCTGAGACGTATTTTTTTGTATCCATTAGAGGTTATTTTGAGACCTAGAACTTTTCCTTCTTTTTGGTGTCTATATTTGTCTTCATTAATGAGCACTCTCGATGTTTTTCTTCTTCCTATTGAATGATGATAAACTTTCCTGGGTTCGTTCTAATTGTCCAGACCTTGTCAAACGCTTTTTTCACGTCTCTTATAATTCTTTTCTTGTTTTGCCTTAGCTATCGTTTCAACAAGTATGGCCAGTGACGTTTCTGTGCCTCTATTTTTCCCAAACCCATGCTGGTGTTGTGGAATTAGATTATTTTCCTCTATGTGTTTGTTGAATCTCTTTAAGATCAGTTTTTCAAGAAGTTTATCTATTGTTTCCAGGGTGATTCGTGGGCTTACCCGGCTTGGGCAAGAATATTATTTTGCCTTTTTTCCAAGGCATCTGTAAAATACCCTGCGCTGATTGACGCGTCGAAGATCTGTCAATTTGGCCAGAAAGAAATCTGATGCTTTCACTAAGTTTTCACGGGATATCCCGGAATCGCTTGGTACTCTTTGTTTGGCTCTCGAGAGTTATTGCCTCAACCCCTTGATCTTCCATTATTGTAGGGGAGGTAGTGTGGTTAGGTGCTGTCTCCTCTCTATTTATATCTAGGTCTTCTACTACAATATTCTTATGTTCATGGTCGAAATTTTCATTTTTTTCTGTGGATATGTCGAATATCTTTTTCCAATGGTTTCTAAATGCGACCTATATTTGTTGCTATTCTTGAGAGTCTTCTCCATTATATTTAATGGTCATCTTCCTCCTCGATTTTATAGTCCCTCTGGCTCTATTGATCCTCTGCCATAATTTCGTCGGATTCGTCTCCTCGCCAATTGCCTCCACTAGCTGATCTCATCTGGCGCCTCTTTCTGCTATAATTGCTGCGGTTAATTCGTTTTTAATGTTAAGTAGTCGTTCCCTGTCACCCCTATGGAGACCAATTATAATTTGCTGTATTCTATCTCTTAAGTAAGCATATTTGTTTTCAAATTCCGCAATTAGTGGCGTATGGGCGTCGTGCGGCAAGGTTCTGAACGTTGTTCCCGGGATGTGTTTTATGTCTGCTTCGGTTAGCGTCTTGATTAAATTATCTATGGCTACATCTATATCATCGAGCATAGTCTCGTTAAGATCTGGTTGCTGGAAGTTTGTCAGGTCTTCAGCGTAACCGCGCCAGTTTGAATTTTTGTGGTTTTTCTTAATGGGACATTTCGCTTGTAAAGGTTCCGCTGATATTTTTATCACCATCATTTGATGGACAGTGGTAGAAGGTAGGCCTCTTTCGATTAGGTACTCGTATCAGAATTTAGGAGATGCAAGTATTATGTCTGGTTTGGTTCCTCTTCTTGTGCCAAAATATCTAGGAAAGTCCGGACCTATTCGTTCTAGAATGCTTCTTTCTATCAGTTTGTCTAGATTTTTCCCTGAATTATTAAAGTTCCTAGTGTATCCTGATGATCATGCACGCGCGTTTAGGTCTCCCATGAACAAAACTTGGTCGTTTTGGCCGAATATTTCCATGAAGTTATGGCTAGGTAAATATCCTCTTCTTAGGGGGTTGGTACCCTGCCATTATGTGTATATTGCCTGTCTTGGTCTTGATCTTAATGGCTAGGTATTCCTCATCTAGCTCTTTTAGTCTCGTGAATTCTATTTCCTATTTTATAGCCATAGCTACCCCATCGTATATTACTGAGTAGGTATATATTTCTATAGGGTTGGTTTCTGGATCGCTGTTTAATTCGTTTAGTATGATAATATCTGGATCTGCTTTTAGATATGAATAGCATAGTGAATGCCTTTTGGCCTCCCATCCCGCCACGTTAAGGATTAATATTTTTATTTTTCTCTTGTTATCCATTATCCTGTGAGTTTCTATTGTTCCAATGATGACCTTCTTTCCGTCTTCTTTAGTTTTCTCTATAGTATTGATCAAAAAGAGAATACTACCCTGATGATCTGAACTAAGGTCATGTAACACACCAAGATCGGTGTAACATTTACAATAAAAAAAAATTGCCCTGTGGGAAAAGAGAAAAGAAAGAGGGATAATTCTATGAATCGCTCACTATTATATTTAAAAAAACACACTCTTTATCCATTTAACGAAAAATGGTGTGGGAGTGATTGATTTGTAGAAGCGGCTGATTTCTGCCTGAGAGCAAAAGAAAGTCATTTGTTTGCCTCGAAATCTCTATGGCAACGAAAAATGGGTTACTTTAACCAATAACACATAGCATGAAAGTCCAACGAAAAATGGGTTACTTTAACCAATAACACATAGCATGAAAGTTCGCTCGATTTATGATGAGTTATGCTTAAGCTATATGGCCTTTATGGGTAGGGAAATTCAGGAGAGTTATGATACGCTATGTGTAGATAAGCCACCGTATAGCATCTTTCCCCCTAACACTTAAATTTGGGGGTCGTTCTAGGACTTTTTTAATCTGAGGAAAGACTTTAGGGTGTTCTAGACGTCTGGAGTGCCCTTATCCCTCACACATTTTTGCCAGCTTTCATCAGAACATCGCCAGGAAGATTGTAAAATTGTAGTGCAAATAAATTATTACATTGAACAATCATTATTCTACAAGATTATTATATTTGGTTTTCTTAAATAACACTTATTTATTTGGCAAAACTTTGCACACAAACCTGTATATTAGGGTATCTCATTACAAAAAAAGTAATGAAAGTGAAAATGTTTAAAAGCTGAAAGAGCAAAAATTGCGACAAGGAGCAATAAGAAACACTACTCTCACTAGCTTTTCCACATTCCTAAGCGACCTCAGATTTTTCCCTGCTGGAATTTATTGGGAAAATGGATTTCTATTTATCGGAACCAACTCAAGAATCATAATTTGGGTAAGAATTAGTCTTAAATATCATAAATTTAAAGTTTCTGGGGATTTACTGGGTTTTCGGGTCTTTTATTTGGGTTTAAAAACATTAGGAGCAACGATTGAAGAATTTTATAAACGATGATGGGAAAATTAATGAATAAAATTAATAAAGAAAAAAAAGCTAATTTTATTTGTTCGTAACACGGCGTCACTCTTACGGGAAGATATTTCCCACGAGTATTTTGACCCTGAACGAGCCTTTGTTGCCATTAATACATTTGTTTATGATGCAGAATTTAATGATAAAGTGTGGAGATGTGTAAAATAGGAAGATTCTAAATCAGTAAAATTATTGTGGGGAAAATTCAATTAAAGCCTATTTTCGAATAATGATATGTAATTTAATCAGGGATTTCCATTTATTTTGAGGCGTTTAGTTGACTGGTGGAGACCAATAATATAGGATCAAACGGCCGGCATCAAGAGTATATGGTAGCTACGGTGAAAAGTTGCCCCTAATAAGGATTGCATCCGGTGAATTGCCACGCTCGATGCGGCTAAACTTCGAACTTAAACTGAGGAAACCAAAAATAAATGAAAGTTTCCACAGATAATTAAATAGAGGAATCTTTAAATTAAAAGTTAATACATTTAAACTTTGAAGATCATTCAATTAGTAAAATTTCAATTAGGGAAAGTTTTAAATTGGGAACTTGAGCGTGCGTCAGATAGTGATCCAAATTATGACCAATGCGTTCATGATCAGTGGTTTGTTTCGGATTTATCATGATCATTATAAACAGTTTTCCAACGAAATGTGGTCGATGTGCATCAATGCCAACATGCAGCACTGGATGGCGTTAACACATCAGTTTACAGGAAACCCACTACCACCAAACTTGGCACCCACTTCTTTAGTTGTACTCCTACTAATTTCAAACATTCTGCCATCATTAACAGTATACACAGAGCTTACAAAATCAGTTCAAATTGGTTTCACTTTCATTCCGAAATAGAATATCTTAGGAGCTTTTTTCATTTTAATTTTTTCTCAGACCACCTTTTTGACAGACTTACTTCCAATTTCTTATCTAAATAGTTCTCTCGCAAAACCCCTCTAATAACTGTCCCTAAACAAAAAATATTCTTAAAACTGTCTTATCTTCCACTTGATAACACCAAATTCAATAAAGCTTTATTCTCGACTCTTAATAGATATTTTCCCCACTGCAAGTTTCTCCTAATTAATTCTAATCCTCTTGGTGTCTATACTTTCCTTCGACTCAAAGAATCACTCCCATTATGCCTCCGTTCCTCCATCATTTATGAATTCATTTGTGTGACCTGCTAAAGTCACTATGTAGGCCAAACAAGTCTACAATTAAGATGTAGGATCGCTAAGCATATCGGAGTATCGTACAGAACAAACATTCCTATCTCCAAACCCGAATGTCGTAGAATAGCCCTTTTTTTTGTTCACTCCACTCTTTAACACCACTTTTGTCGTGGTATTCTTTGTGGTCGTGATATACCTCTTTGATGCAGTAGGCTATATTCTAAGAGTGCTAATATATTGTTATTTTAAAGAAAAGCCGTAGGAAACACGTAAGGATATAGAGAAACGCACAAGAATTCCCAAAATAAACTTATATTTTAACTTTAACAATTTACTACACAAAAATTAACCATTAACCACAGGAATACTCCGAATATTAAAATACTTAATAATTAATTCAATTAGTTTGATTCTCTGAAATTTGCTAAATTCGATACGCACTTTAATATACAATATTTAAGCTTATTGACTTTACTGGAGTTTAAATACATCAGGAATGTTATTTCTCCACGACGCGTGCCGACCGGCCAGATGGAGGTGGTCGAGATCACGAGGTACTTTTGGCGAGGGTAGCAGATGGGGGTCCACATAGTATTCAGAGGGTGGTTCTTCAAGGACGAGAACAATCACGGTGCTTTAGGCGGCACCAAGGTAGGCGCGGTCTCTCTGGTGAGAGTAAGTCGAACTTGGTTCTTAAACCAAGTTAACTTGGAGTTCGGTGTGACCACCGAGTAACGAGCTCGAGGGGGAGCTTTTCTCCTTCGTTACTTAATTCCTCATGGGTGAGGACTGAACTCGGCGAGGGTCTTCTTCAAGGGCGAGGATCGAGGAGGGGGGGTTTCTCTGGCAAGAATAAGTTGAACTTGAATAAGTTAACTTAAAGGTCGGTTTGGTAACCAGGAACTAGCTCGAGGAGGAGCTTCTTCTTAGTTACAGCCTTCCTCAAGGGCGAGTATAACGGATGGGGGTTTCTCTGACGAGAATATGTTGAACTTGGTTCCTCAACCAAGTTAACTTATGAGTTTGGTGTGGCCACCGAGTAACGGGCTCGAGGGGGAGCCTTTTCTTTCTTCTTTTCTTAATTCCTCAAGGACGAGGAATACCCCTGGTGTTTAAGATACACCTGGATATGAGGAGTCTCTCTGACGAGAGTAAGTTGAACTTGAACAGGTTAACTTAACGTTCGGTTTGATAACCAGGGACTAGCTCAAGGATGAGCTGCTTCTTAGCCCCTTAAGGTAGCCCTGCCTCTCTTGCAGGGGACTTCGTAGTCTGACGACCCAAGTATTCTACCTGTCCAGTCTCGGTAGCCCGATCTTAATCCGGGGACTTCGTCACCTGGAGACTGACGTATTCTACCTATCTAGTCTCGGTAGCCCAATCTTAATCTGGGGACTTCGTCACCTGGAGACTGACGTATTCTACCACGATTTTCCTCAGTGTTTCTTATTTATACTTTGTCACCCCACTGGGGGAGGGGTGAGAAGAAGGGGGGGGCTTGGGGACGGGCCCAGGAGGGTTCTTATTCCAAACGGTTTTTCTCACCAAGTCTTACATGGGCTCCTCGTTAGCCTTCGAACTTGAGAGAAACGCGTCTCCAATTTCTTACTTGATGTGACATTGAATATCCCTCTCTTAGGGGAGGACCTTCCATTTTACAATCTTAGGCCTTTTATAGCGACGAGTGGCGTGGCGCGGTGGTTACGTGTTTGACCCCACGGTGCCGGGGTCGGATGCCTTTGCGGTAACAGCCTTGTGTCTCCACTGAGAGAGAACCGGTGGGTGACGATTCTCTTACACCGAACACTCCTCTATACGAGAACATTCACTAAAACATAACCACCCGCTTGACCCTGATTCTTTTAGTATACTCTCTTCTGCCTCCTCTTCTCTGGATTTAAAAATTCTTGAATCACTTTACATTAAACAAATAAACCCGGAACTCAATGATTATTCATCATCTCTCAAATTATTCACTATATAGACAAACGTACAACCAACCACATCCCCCTTAATATTTTCTTTTTGCCTAATTCTGTCCGTAATATCAGTTGATGCTTCCAGCCTCACCGAATTAAGGTTAGTACTCTTATATAGATTTAAAAACTTTAGCTCCAAAAATCTTTAAAAGCTATACCTTGCCCTGGTGCGCTCAACCTTAGTGTACCCGGCAGTGGTCATGCGCAGGCAGCGAGTTCCACCTCTCTCAGTAAATACAGAGAGTGCAGAACAAAGCAGCCCGGCTTATAGCTGGAGCACGAAGGATGGACCATATTTAGCAAACAAAACTGCACGCAAGAGCAGGTCTGAACCCACTGAATATGAAACTTCAAAGGCTAGGGAGAAAGACCTGGGACAAGATAGAAAATGAAATACTCCCGAATATGAACCTCGACCTAGACATTCCGAAAGCAGTTAGGGGACGCGCTACCAGGAAAGCCCTATTCCCGAGTGGAAGAAACTGCCCCCAAGAAAACCAAATCGGAATATATACGTGAACAGGTAAAGCACGAACACATAAGTGCAAAGAAGAAAAAAGCAGAAGAAAAAGAGGCGAAGTGCCCAGTATTAAAACAAAATATACAGAAGAGAAATAAAAACCTAAACCACGGCAGAAAAGGTAATAAACTGTTAAGTAAAATAAAAGAGACGAATATATATATATATATATATATATATATATATATATATATATATATATATATATATATATATATAATATATATATATATATATGTATATATATATATAGCAGATAAAAAACTTGAAAGGCTTGAATGCCACGACGGAGGAAAAATCAAATCTATTTATCTATTTATTTAAGTTAAAAAAATAAAAAATAATAATAAAAATAAAATAAATAAATAAAAAAATAAATAAATTTTAAAAAATAATAAAAATAAACAAAAAATAAAATAAAATAAATGGGAGGAAAAATAAAAACCAAATAAGAGAAAAAACCTGAGAGAAGCCCTCGACACCAGGGCAACACTCAACTTCTTTTTATCTTTATATACCTACCACACATTTCCTACTTATTACATCAATTTCAATTTTTTAACTTTATTGAATTACTTGCTTCGCTCCATCTATTAATATCCGCTTTGATAACAACCCCCCGATCTAACTTATTTTGGATTGTTCGCCCTCCCCTTATAATTCTTTCTTGCTGTGGTTTATAGTGAATTTCTTGTATTCCGCTTAAGAATTCACTGATGATGGTCATCGTTAATGACCAAAACGTCCGTAAAATTAAATGTCGTAACCATCGCATGTCTTCATATTCCTGATATATATATATATATATATATATATATATATATATATATATATATATATATATATATATATATATGTGGGGGCAACACGGCATACGATTTACTCCCGCTTCATGCAGCATATGGGTAGATCTGAAAGAACTAGACTATACCTATCAAACCTAATCCATCCCCAATTCCAAACCATCTGTCACACTGTGGCTCTAGGGCTACACTCGAGAACTTCACGATACTTAAAGCGGTAAGAAACATCTCGGACCTTTACCTGCTACAGTCAATTTATATTACAAGACTTTAACCCAGTCTAAATAATAACTCATTATCTGTCCCATTAAATAGAGTGACTCATTAAAAAACATGCTAATTTGTTAAATTTCACATTGTTTTTTTTTAAGGGGGTGGGGTGCAAGAATAAAATCCGCTGTCAATTATTTTCCTTCCTATTTTTTAGAAATTCTCTCGTTGGTTTAGTTTGTTTATTTCTTCCATATTTCTAATGAAATCAATTACACTCAAATTTAATATTCATGTTTCACAATTTTATTACATGTTTAACTTTTTATGTATACATTTAACTCAGTATTTTGTATTCTTTCCCTAGCACTGATGACGGGACTAGTTATAATCCTGAAACGTTTGAAATAAATGTTACGAGGCATCTACGGCTCTGTCCTGGTCATTCTGTTTATACTTCCCTTGAAGTTTGCGTCCATCAATTCGTTTGCCATATATATATATATATATATATATATATATATATATATATATATATATATATATATATATATATATATATATATATATATATATATATATATATATATATATATATATATATATATATATATTTATAAATATATATACACATATACATATATAATTCTCTGAATGGTGCAGTTACTATAGCATTGATTCCTCATCACTCCCGTGCATCAAGCATGCGTGGAAGACGCGCCTTATTCAAGTCTAGCTAGTGGATGGACCCAAACTTGTGACTGTACCCACGTTAGTGACTGTATCCAAGCTAGTGACTGTACCCACGTCCGTGACTGTACCCAAATTAGTGAGTACATCCAAGTTAGTAACTGTACCCTCTCTTGGGAACATGGTTTATGTTACAATTTTCATTTAAACTACCATGTACGCAGCTGTAGTTCCTTCAAACTTAGCACAGCCTGGTACGTTATAGTTTGAAAGGTTGATCAGCGAGTGTCTCTATGAGGTATACTAGGCCTTTTATATAATTTATATTCAGTGTGTCGTAAGATATCGTATTTATGTTAGTTAAAAGAATAAAGGTGACATTGGCGCAATAGTCGAACGAGTACATAAGGTGTATAACAATAAGTACCCAGCTTGTTCGGGTACGGCTGGGGGACTCTTCAGTCACTTGCTTGATGCGGATGAAGAGTTTCCCCTTGGCGCGCCCGATGCAGCATGAAGAGGGTTACTCATTGCTATACGAACGTATACAATCACTACGTACAATGCAGTGTTTCTTACGAACAAGTACATAGTTTACTACAAAGCATTTGTCGATAAATTGGAGTCAAGTGAAACTTCTGGTGGCAAATCCACCACAATATTCACCTTTTAACTGTTAAAAAGAACAGATCATATAAAATTTTGATCTTAATTTGATGTAGGAATATCAATTTTAGAATGGTTCCGTCTACTCTTTTCTTTGTTAATTCTCTCTTTGGGGATAAGAGGTAATAAAGATGAATATAAAATAACTCGTCAATCCTGAGTGCAAAACGGATACGGAAGCAACAGGAACCAATCTTTACGCGACATAGCCCTCTAATCTGTACCTAATTGAAGTTCCTCGGTTGATACATGAGCGATTTGAAATTACACATAGCCATACGTACACAAAATTATACATTTTTATGAAATGCTAAAAATATCTAAAAATAGGAGAGCTGAGATTAAGAATGTTAAGGATTACCTCAATCATCACACAAGATGAATACAACCTTGGTTGAAGTAGTGGTTATACAAATTCTCATGCATGAGTATGCTGAAGTATGTTTTGCTGGTGTATGCACGGAAGCTGTTGTGTAGGTATGTTTTGTGTAAATTACGTTTTTACAGGTTGTTGGCCGCGATATGGTCCATGTAGCTTGTGTGAACGTGTGACTGAGGTTTCTGTTTAAGGCATGAAAAGGTGCACTATGTGCGCGCTGGCTCATGCACGAGTACCACCGTGTGTTAAAAGGAAATATCTCAATGTTCTAGGTACTAGTTTTAACACCTGGTGTGGGATTTTGGCCTTGTGTTTAGTTGCAGGCTTTCTGGGCTTAGTTGGCAGAATTTGTGGGTTTAGTTTGTCACGAAGCTTAAATGGGGAATTTGAGAGTTGCTCAGTTACAGAATTTGTAAACGTTTAAAATTATCGATGGACTTAATGTGATATGTTGTGAGATCATTCTGAGACTTGGGGCTTAGCTTCAGGATTTTGAAACCACTTTAGAGGGAAGGGGCGTCAGATACAGACTTTAGAATCTTAACTAGAGGATTTGTGTAATATTTTAAGGTTTTTGAATCCATTTTCATGCTTACTAGGCTCAATAGCAAGTTATTTGTGCTTACTTGAAGGTTTTGCAAGATTAGCCCCAGAATATATAGGATTAGTTCCAGAAAGTAAGGGCTTAGTACAAGATTTGAGGGGGCTTAGTCCCATACTACCTATATGGGCCTTCAGTAACAACCGAATTCATCGTAAAATTTAACCATTCTCCGAGAAGTCTCCTCATAGAACTAATCTGGTCATGTGCTTTGCACGTGTTTTCATTTCTAGCACGGCCGCACTACTAAAACCTAGTGTTTTAATGAATTTCTGTTGAATTGCTCTCGTTGGTTTTCTCTTTAATTCATTAAAATAATATGAAAAAAGGGAAGAAGAAAAATTTTATGTGGCCTTAAATTGATATTAAATTGACATCAAAGGAATTAAATTTAAATAATCCTCTCGAAACGTAATGGGTTAGTTAGCCTTAGTTCAGAGCTAGAACGGCGGTGAACTCGGCACCTTATTGGGTATTAAATTTGAATTAAAATTCAAATGACCTAATTAGAATTCTAAAGATTAAAGCTAATTTAATGTCTTGGATAGAAAAGAAAGAAATAGAAAGAGAAAGAAAGAGAATTAGAGTGAGCTTGAGAGAGGGTGAGAGTTCGAAATGAGTTTGTTAGAAAGAGTTAAAGAGTGAGATTTTGACAGAAATAAAGAGAGTTAGAGAGGTAGGTAGAGAATGGGATAGAAGGAGGAAAATTAAAGAAAGAAAAAGTAAGAAAGAGAAAATAGATAAAGAGGAGAGAAGGAACGATGCAAATAAAAAGAAAAAGAAAGAATTTGAGCGAGAGAAAGAAAGTTTGGGTTTGAGATAGAGTTTGAGAGAGAGGGGGTAGAGAAAGAAAGAGGGGAGAGGAGGGGAGATGGGAAGAGAAAGGAAGAATAAGAGAAGGAAAGAGTGAGAAAAGAAAAGAGGCAAATAGAGAAAGAAAGAGGGTAATGGAGAAAGAAAGAGGGAAATGGAGAAAACGAGGAAATGGTTAAAGAAAGAAAGATCGAAATAGAGAAAGAGAGATAGAAAGAGAGTGAAAAGGAGTGTGATAGTGTCTGTATGAGTTTGAAAGAGATTGAAAGAGTGTTTCAAAGAGTTCGAGAAAATTGAGAGAGAGTTAAGAAGAGGGATATTGAGAGAGTTAAAGAAAGGAATATTGAGAAAGAGAGAAATAGATTTAAAGAGGCAAAGATAAAGAAAGAGAGTTTGAGAGAGTGCTCGAGAGAGGAAGATAGAGCGAGGGAGAGAGTTAGAGAGAGCCATGGAGAAAGTTAGAGATAAATTGTTAGAGAAAAATGTTAGTGAGAGAACTAGAAAAATGTTAGTGAGAGAACTAGGTATCTACCTATTTCTCTCACTACCATTTAGAGGGACAGATAAGAGAGAGAAAGTGTGTTGCAAATAGGATTAGAGATAGAGATAGTGTTATAGTAGAGATGATTACAGAATAAGCGAGTGAAAATAGTTAGTAAGTTAGATAGTGGGAGTTGGATAGAAAGAGTTAGATTGACAGAGAACGAACGTTAGAGATAGATTGTGTGAGAGAGAGAGGGCTGTAAAAGTCGGAGAGAGCCAGGTGGAAATGGAAGTTAGAGTGATAGAGCATTGGAGAGAGAGAACGAGTTAGAGAGAGAGAGAGAGAGAGAGTGCGGTAGAAAAAATTACAGTAACAAGGAAATAAAGTACCCTAGAAGACCTTACGGTCCATTCAAAGAGGGTACCTTTGGACTAGCAGTCGAGCGGGCACATCTCTGCTCAAATGCTTTACGTCCTTAAACGGCCAGTTTTCAAGACCCTGTCTAGTCTTGACTTGAGCTGGTCAACAGATTCACTGTTGACAACTTCCACTGGAAGTGCATTCCAACTACCGCAGATACTGTAGGTGAAAAAGTTTCCACACAGATTGCGGCTGTAACGCTTCAATTCAAGTTTAAAGCCGTGATTTCTTGTTCTGCTCTCAGCAAGTGTGAAAATATCCCGGTAGTCAACATTGTCAAACCCTTGAAATATTTTGAAAACTTCGATGAGCTGACCACGCAGTCTACGGGTTTCTAACGAGAACAGATCTAATTCCCTTAATCTATCTTCATAACTTTTATGTCTGAAAGAGGGAATCAGTTTGGTTGCCCTAGCTTGCACGCGTTCCAATCTCGCGCTGTCCTTTCTAAATAAAAGACTCCAGAATTGTACGGCATACTCCAGGTGCGGTCGGACGAGGGAGTTGTACAGACACAGTACTATCTCCTTGTTCCGATATCCAAACTGTTTTTTTTATATACTCTAACATCCTTTGGGCTTTCTTCTTCACCTCAATACACTGTTTCGAGAACTTGAGGTCACTGGTGATATTTACACTAAAGTCCTTCTCAGTGTCGGTGGATTCAAAAGCAGTGCCCTTAAGGATATAGGGTGATTGGGGATTTCGGTGGCCGATATGCATCACTTTGCATTTGTTTACGTTGAAAGGCATTTGCCACGTATCAGACCACTCCTCAATCTTCCGAAGATCATCTTGCAGGCGGGCAGTATTTGCATCCTTTGCAACGTTCATATCAAGCTTGGTATCGTCGGCAAATTTAGAAATCTTGGCAACCATGTCACCGTCTATGTCGTTGACGTAGATGATGAATAGTAGTGGTCCCAGGACAGAACCTTAAGGCAGCCCACTAGTAACGGGAACCCACTCAGAAGCCCGTCCATTCACCACCTCCCGTTGACGTCTGCCATTTAGCCAGTTCTCTATCCAGCCTGCTACCTTTCCTTCTATGCCCAACGCTCGCACTTTCCGGAGAAGGCGGGGGTGTGGTACCTTATCAAAGGCTTTCTGAAAGTCTAAGGAGACCACATCCACCGCCTTGTCCCGATCGTGCTCACTGAACACGAAGTGGAAGAATTCCACAAGGTTCGTCAGGCATGACCGTTGCCTTCGGAAGCCGTGCTGGGAACTCCTCAGTAGCAGGTTTGACTCTAAATGCGACGTCATTTTGTCCACCAAGAGTCTACCGACTATCGAAGTCAGACTGATAGGTCGGTAGTTCGAGAGATGGCTACGGTCTCCTTTCTTGAAGATAGGAGTCACCTCCGCTTCACGCCAGTCTCTAGGAACGCATTCGGTCCGGATTAACATGTTGAAGATTGCGCTTAGGTGTCGTGACACTTGATTGCGCACTTCTTTCAACACTTTAGGTAGAAACCCATCCGGGCCAGGTGACTTATTCGTCATTAGATCAAAGATTTTCTTTTTGATTTTTCCTTTGGTGAAGTCCATATCCTCCAGCTTTTTCCCCGAATAGGAATCCGTTGGCTGTGGGATGGGACCACACTCTACAGTAAACGCTGAAGAGAAATAGTCGTTGAGGAGGTTAGACAGTGTTATGGATAGAGTTATAGAGCTTGAGAGAGTCAGAAAGAGAGAGAGAGAGAGAGAGAGAGAGAGAGAGAGAGAGAGAGAGAGAGAGAGATATAGAGTGTGCTTTCGGGAGTGTAAGAGACAGGGAATTAGACAGAATAAAAGAGAGAGAGTGTTGCAAAGAGACAGATAGATCACTAGAGAGTGAATTAGAGCACGATTTAGAGAGTGTTAGAGAAATAAATATTGTTAGTGAGCGATAGTTAGAGAATACGAGTTAAAAGTTATTGAATTGTTACAGAGAGATAATGTTAGAGATAGAGAGAGAGAGAGACAGGCAGACAAGACGAGAGACAGATAGGACGAGAGAAAGCCAGACTAGCGAGAGAGACAGAGAGAGAGAGAGAGAGAGAGAGAGAGAGAGAGAGAGAGAGAGAGAGAGAGAGAGAGAGAGAGAGAGAGAGAAGAGGAGGAGGAGATAGACAGACAGAGAAGGAGAGCGAGAGAAACAAAAATACACAGAGAGGAGAGGGGGTTATTTCCTATCGTAACTCAAATTCAATGCATTTCCAGGCTTCAATACGAGGTTACTCTTTCTCTCTATCTTTATCCATCTGCCTATCTCACACACTCTTATTCATGTCTTTACACGTACAACACTTGGACGAGGACATCAAAATACCTGGCCACACCTAATCCAGAAAATTTTTATATGCACTGACAAGCCTCTGCTCTACAATTTTGACATGCTACCTATACAATCATCTCGAAAGATGCAACCAGAACACACCTATATGTTGTTAATATTCAGGCAGAAGCATACAAAAAAAAGTAGATCAACTCCACCATAATTGAATTTAGGTGCATAAGTATTTGTTTAGAATTTGACAGGGTGAGACATAACTGGCATAGATTGTTATAAAATTAAATAGACATTCGAAACTGTATTGAATAGCTTTATAGTAAGGTTGCTAAATAATTTAACAAATGTTACTAATTACAATTTTATAAATTTGGAAGTTATTCAAAATATCCTTTAGCTTAAATAAGGCGTAATCTCTTTCAATCGATTTACGTCGCCTCTTCTTAATCCATCCGAAAAACTAACGAAAATATAGGATAGTAAAAGGTTAATAGAACAACAAACATGTAAATATGAACAAAAAAAACAACCAAAAAAACCCTGAATTACAGCTTGCTCTTATGGCCTGGTAAGGATCTGTGACGTCATGTTTCAAGGCTCCGCCCACATAGAAAAAGTCTCAGCAAGAGACAATGTTGATTGACCTTTCTAATTTTTAAAACGTAACCTTGAAAACGTTTCAAGCTGAAATAAGAAGGATGCAGAATTCAAGACTTAAAGTACCCGTTTTTCTTTTGCCCTTTAAATAATTTGCTCGTATAGGTATTTTACAATTATAAACCAATAATACCTAAAAGAGGTTTATAGTTTCACGCTAAAAGTTGCCGGAAATCCATAATCAGGAAAACTCACCGAACCCTTTATACTGAATTTTACTAAATTCGAATTAAGGGTTATCCACTTCGTTTCTCTTTATGGAATTGGACCACAATGACATTGTAACCACCCAAACAGGTACTTGTAGGCCAAAACACACTTTCTCACCTCCATAATTACGACCTAAAAGTAAACCATTTTGTCAGACTTGAAATCACCATGAAACCTGCTGATCTTCGCTCGAGAGCTCATCTTGCCTAACGGTACATCGCGAGTGGAAGACAGCCCCAAACACGCACATGAGTGGTGTGGATATGTACAAGTTTGTGCGTCCAAATGTTTAACTAAGGATATACGAGATTGACTATGTACATATTTTGACTTAAGAGATGATGCACGTTGACCTGCGCGTGGGCGAAACGTATGTTTACGCTGGTCCATGTGATAAATTAACATAGGTATTGAGTATATCGAAAAACACATGCACGCTTATGAAGAAAGTGAGGCGTACTAGAAAATGTACTGCAGAAAATTTAAAGTAAAGAAAAGTGGAAATGATACCTTTATTGAAGATCTTCTACAATCCCTTTTTATCAAATAGACTCATTAATATTAGATAAATTGGGAGTACTTGAGTACAGTATATTTGGAGACTCGAATAATTTAATCTTTACGGGAGGTCTCACATGTTGTCATCATCATCATCATCACTAACTCTATAATTGTACTAGACAATGGCTTCGCCACTCCCCCATACGGGGAAGCTTGCGCTTCACTGAAAAGGTTAAAATTTAAAATCTAACAAAAAGCAGCCATGGTTAAATTTTTATAAATTTTATGAACTTCGCCAATTATAATAATTTAAAAAGGAACTCTAAAAACTAAATTTTCCCCCTTTCAAAATATCACGTTGCTAAAATATAGAATTATAGAAGATATATAAAAATAAATCTTCAAAACTTCGCCATTTGTAATCCTTTGGGTTTTAAAAATTTCACAAAATTTCGATACTTATATTTATTTCGGAACTTGACCATTTTGTTTTTTTATATTATAAAATAATTATTAGAAATAATTTTGATAAAATAAACATGACTCATAACCAAACTAAGATGAAATTATTATTCAAATACTCAAAAAGATCCCCTTCTTAAATTATAGAGTTAGTGATGAAGTGACAACGGGATTTTTGAAGATGGGTGAAAAGTAATAAAAGGTTTTTTTCCTTAGTGGACAAATGACTTATGGTTTTTTTATCAAAGTTATTTTTAATAATTCTTTTAGAAAATAAAAAACAAAACAAAATGGTGAAGTTCAGAAATAAATATAAGTATCGAAATTTTGTGAACCTTTTAAAACCCAAAGAATTACAAATGGTGAAGTTCAGAAAATTTATTTTTATATATCTTCTCTAACTATATTTTAGCAAGGTGATATTTTGAAAAGGGCGAAATTTGGTTTAGAGTTCCTTTTTAAAATTATTATAATTGGCGAAGTTCAGAAAATTTATATAAAAATTTAACCATGGCTACTTTTTTTTAGATTTTAAATTTTAATCTTAGTAACAAAGCGATTGCCTGGTATTCTGATGTTTTTATGAGTAAGAACTTGTTCCTGCCATGAGGAGGTACCTTTTTACTTCCGACATTAATGATATTATTTATATTGTAGTATATGACAGCTCCGCCTTTTTATATGGCGCTAATTCATTTATTTTCCATAATTTTGTCCCATGAGATGCAAATAGAACACACCTATAGGTTGTTAATATTCAGGCACACCATATTCCTTACAGGAGGAACTTGCGCTTCGCATAGAGACCTTCGCTCTGTGGCCTATTGCCTATCCAGCTCCGGCAATGGATTTTGGTCTAAATGTTTTAAAAAAGTTTTCCAGGACATATCTCCTAATAATTTACTCTGTGTTTGTTTGTTTTTCAGATGATCATATTTATTTTTTATGAACTTCAATACTTTTATTTTTTAAATTCCCAAACATTCGATAATCATATTTATTTTTTTCTGAACTTCACCATTTCTAATTGTTGTTTTTTTTAATCCAAAGTTAAAATATACTCTTCGATAAACTAATGCAAAATTTTGGGCCATGACTATATCCATATCCCGATATTTGTAACACCGCAAACTAAAAAAAATTCAAACTGTTAAGAAAGTTGCCTTCTTAAATTATAATGCAATGGATAAGCCTAAAATGGTACAAAAGAACGCAAAGCCTAAATATTCTTTGTATTTATGGCAACGAAATAGTTTTACTTTTTTTAGTAGTTAGTAAAACAAAGTTTCTATACCTATCATCTCTAGGAAGTGTGGTGGTAGGAAGAATTTAATTGGCCATTTTACACTAAAATACTGTCATTTTCGCCTTTAGAGATTAGCTTCTAATTTTATAGGAGAAAAAAAAACTGTTCTCAATTGCACACTATTTTAAGCGCCATACTAAAATTAAAGGCAGCCCCACAAAATCTAAGCTCTCTGTTTGGCTTATTCAAATTGAGAGCTTCAAACCGTTAGAGGGTTTTTTCTAATATTTTTTTTGTATCATAGTGAAATTTGTCTCTTGCGAATAAATATTTTAAATATTTAGCTGGCCTACCTTTGAATAGTGGAACGTAAAATTATGATTTGCATCAACTTTTAAAAGAGCCTTTAAATTTAATGCGAGTTCATTATGCAAGAGGGCAATATAGAGAAATATAGAACACTAACAAAGTGAAAAATAAGTTGAATATGAGGCTCGTACTCTTTCTTGATATCCCCTGTCACACACACAAATGAATACAAATTGATACAAAAATGGATGGATCAAAAATGGATGGATACAAACATAAAAACATACAAACTGGGAACTATGTTATGTCGCAACTATTCACATAAACTCACTTCGGAAACATGCAATTGCGCACGTACACAGAAAATCGCGACTACCAATATAAATTAAATTATACCATATTGCACACTTGAACCTACACAATCGTACACACACTGACAAGAAAGTGCCGGGGGCTTACCCATACCAATATACATCAAATTACAGAAAAATGAACACCTTACCGTAACTCAAATAAAATACTTACACACTCCCACATTATCATTTGAACACAGGAACTACTTCAACCATTGATAATTGCTGCATACGAGAATATAGATAAAAGCAATTAAATTAATCAAGATCAAAATAAATCGGTTACACATCCGCATCAAATGTCAACCGCCAAGAAAGAGCTTAAGAAAGCTCAAGATGGAAATACATTTTCTTCGTACACAGACTCGCGAGGGTGTGAGGAGGAACATCATGTACACTCCATTGCGGGTTTCGCTGTTTGTGTGTGCATTATTATATATTGTGTATCTGATTTTGCTGATAAAAGTCCTACTGCTTTATCTTTTTTATCTCACTGACACATACCACCACACACACAATCACTACGTTGGTAGAGATGTCCTTGCTGGTTTCCGCCATTACTTACTGACCACTACTACAAATATTACTAATACTAATAATTTTTCAAATCAATTTAATTATCAAATGACCTAATCAGAATACACATACGCACACTCACCTCCCCCCCCCCTCACTCCAATTAAGGTAGAGAAACCCGATTTTACCTACTGCCATTCTCACTCCGCCTCGACACCAATGGCACATCATTTACACTTTAATTTAACACCACTGCTCATCAGGCACTTTTACATACCTGACACTTAATTCATAGTGACATCTATTAAGGTTAAAAGTTGCTTCTCTCATAATTCTTTCGGCACTCATACCCGGGACTATTTTGTCACCATTCTTACCAGTATATTTTTATTAATTTTAAACCTGATGGAACGGGCCACATTCTCTCTTCCTCTCAAAACTTTACAAAGTTCATTTGATTGGCCTCGCACACGTCTAATCTCTAAGTTGAATAGGCTTAACATTTCTAGCCGCGTTTCCTAATTGTGATTTCTTAGAGAGAGGATTAATTTGGTGGCCCTGGCTTGCACTTTTTCCATTCTTTCAAAATCTTTTCTCAAACATGTTGACGAAACTTGTGCATAGTACTTTTGCTGGGGTCTTATTAAAGCATTAGGTATAGGACTTTAAAATTGTTTTTTTTTTATAAACTGAATTGCTTTTTAATGTGATCTATTAGTATTTCAGAAAGCCTTCTTTTCCACCTTTTTGCATTGTTGCGAAGATTTAAGATAGTTTGACAAATAAATGCCTTTTTTTCTCTTTTTATTCTCACTTCAGTGACTAATTCGCCCATCGGATCGATATCATTTTGGAAATCTTTGATATTCTCTTCAATGATTATCCCTTTACCCAAATTAAAAACATCATTAGATTTTGATATCTCTGTCACCACCCTTAAGTGTACATACATCGCTTAAATAAATGGAAAAAAAGCAAGAGACTCACGGCAGACCCCTAAAGAACTCCGCTAGTAACAGATGTTCAGTGGGACATTTTATCATTCATTACTACTTTTTCTCTCTGCGAACAGCTAGCCAGTTTTCGCCCCAATTTGCTGACTTTTCCGACAATCCCCAAGGCTCTAATATTAGACATTTACTTCTTTTTTGGCACCTTATTCAAGACATTTCGAAAGTCTAAATACAAAACACCAACTGACCTTGCGTTATCGTAAATTGAATTTATATATTGAAAATTCTAGATTTGTTAGACACGATCTCTGTTTCCTGAAGCTACATTACGAGTCACGCGATGATCCGTTTCATTCTACATGTTCGACTATTTTCTCTGCAATGAGGCTATTAGGCATTTATCCTACAGCGATATCGAACTTAGGGGCCGATGGTGTCTGGCTATCACTTTGCATCTATTTTTTTTTATAGATCGGCGTTACATTAGCTAGCTTCCAATCTTCAGGGACAATTTCATTTTTGAAAGAGGAATTAAAGATTTTCGTTAGTTGTTTGACTATTAAATATTTAACTACTTTCATGACTATTGTAAGGGACTTAAAATTGTTGATTTTATCGATAAACCTCTTAACATCCGTATTTAAGCAATTTATTTATTCCAAAGAATTATTACACGAATGCAGGTATTAGGTGCAGGGCTAACATTACCATTTTCATTAGTGAACACTGTTGTGAAATTCTTATTTAATGTATAGGTTATATCTATATCCTTAAATTGTACAATTTTTCTTGTCTTTAATTGGTCCAACACTACCTTTGTTTGGTTTCCTACTATTTACTAGTGCCAAAGGTCATTTGGAGAGTGGGTATGTATGTGTGTGTCAGAGAGAGGGAAAGAGAAGGTGGCAAAAGCATTCCAGATCTGAGAAATTCGACAGGAAATTTCAGACTTTTCAAGGTTACGAGAACTCTTCCACCCGAGGCAATTCAGACCAAACCAGCAAAACCACCAACCCAAATTACCGAAGACTCGTCGGTTGCCAACCGACAACCTCAAAGCATAACGGTGAGCAATAAATGTAAAATTGCGTTATCTAAGGAAGAAGGGCGCATTGTGAGGACAGAATGAGAAATATAAAGCGAAAAAGGGAAGAAAGAAAATGACAGATAGAATCGGCTAAAAATACCGAATGGACTGAATGGCTAATAATTGATGAATATATAACTTTTAATAAATGACAAAATAATAGCTCAAGACCGATTGAGGAATAACTAAATGACGAGAGCTAATACAAAGATGATTAAAGTAAGTAAAAGTCTGCCTGTCTATATTTACATTCAACTTTCTTCTCTCTATTTACGACTACGATCGCTTGCCTACCTTCTTAAATGTCTGGTTATCTATCGGTTTACGTTCAATTGTGCCTCCCTTTATCTTTTTACATGCAAATATGTCTTTCTCTCTATTTACATACAAATCTACCTCTCTACCTAAAAAAATCATTTTAACTGAAACTGACCTACTTTAACTAACCTCCCCTAAAGCAAACCTTAATTGACCTAAACTAAATTTAGACCGAACTAAATTCGTTTCGTATTTCTAGCAAGAGACTAAATGGGCTTTCTCATTGCTAATTTTGAGCTCAGAGCATTTCTGCCGCAGGTGTTGTTTTTCTTCCGATTGAGAATCTATGTAGCCCGGATTCTCAACGGTGGGAAAATGAGAGGGAATTATAGGATTTAGGGGAAAGAATATCGCTCCCGTAGATGCAATTAATGAGTTTTGAGCGGATAAATCCCCAGGGAGTGACTTTTAGGTGTTAAAGTGTAGGAATTCCCATAAGGGGGAAGGAACTTTAGCGTTTCTATGGCAGAATTTCCCCAAGAGAGGGAAATGGAAAATGCCGTCATATGAAAGAAATTTAGGGGATCTTGCTTGAAACTTCCTTGAGGGGAATTTTTTAACTTCTCAAAAGGGAGAAAATTTTAAGGGTTTAAAAGGAGGAAGTTGCGCCCGTGAAAGTTTAGGATTTCAATGGGTAAACACCAGAAAAGGAAGTTTAGGATTTCAATGGAGAAACACCAGAAAAGGAAGTTTAGGATTTCTAACGGGAATTCCTACATGGGAAGGAATTTTGGATCTCAAAGGGGAAGTTTTCCCAAGAAAGAGAGAAAGTTACCTATTCTTATTTAATTAACGACGTTTGAGGGATTTTACCCATCTTCAAGTTCTATAAATTACAAAGGTATATTGAAATTAAAAGTGACGAAAAACAATGTAAAAATACAGAATTGTATTTAAAGAAAATTAAGTAATGGATGTTAACAAACTAGAGCGAGGGCACACATTGCATAACTAAGTTGGATTATTGAGTTTATGGCAAAAATAATAATTATTTTTAAATCATAAATGACACAAGTGACCTTCTGTTTATAGCAAGAGCGGAAAACTAAAGCTTCCATTACATATTTCGTCAGGATATCGGTTGTTGACTTTTAAAAAATGTGCGACTAGGAAGGTTAGGGGGGCGAAAAAATCATTGAGGTTCAATTATATTATAAAAATGGATTTCAAAATTCGAAAAGAGGTAGAATCTTTGGAATGTCCGAAAATTCCAAAGTTTTGGTGGGAAACGTTTATTTGCATAAGACAGAATGATCTCGGATGGGGACTTCCTTTATTTTTGAGGACAGAGCCAGTCCGTGAATTTATGCCCAAATGGCAACAGATTTGCGCCTTCGACGAGGGGCGCTGCTCACAGTATGTATAGGTCTCCTGGTGGCACTCGGGGCCATTTAATTTATACACCGCCGAGCAGCTCGTATCAGGGGAAGTCTGTCATTACAACTAAAAGGTTTGCCCCATGTACAAATTATTAATGAATACCATTTGGAAGTTGGTATGAGTAAAATATCTTCTTAGAGTTTATGGAATTTTCAGCTTATTGGAAAGTTAAGGGGGCCAATGTCTCGTAGGAGATAATAACGAAGATCCTTTGAGAATTGAGAGATCGGGTACTGTATTATTTAGCCCTACACTACCAAATAATTTTGACAAAATAGCTGAAAGCCAGCCTTTATGAAAGTCCTGGTTAGGAAAGTCCCAGTTAAGAAAGTCCTGGTTAGAAAAGTTATGGTTATGGAAGTCATGGTTAGGAAAGCTATTCTTAGGACAGACATTTTTAGGAGAGCCATTCTTGAGGAGAGCCATTCTTGAGAACAACCATTCTTGAGGAGAGCCATTCTTGGGGAGAGCCATTCTTGAGAACAGCCGTTCTTGAGGAGAGCCATTCTTGGGGAGAGCCATTCTTGAGAACAACCATTCTTGAGGAGAGCCATTCTTGGGGAGAGCCATTCTTGAGAACAACCATTCTTGAGGAGAGCCATTCTTGGGGAGAGCCATTCTTGGGGAGATACATTCTTGAGGAGAGCCATTCTCGAGAACAACCATTCTTGAGGAGAGCCATTCTTGAGAACAGCCATTCTTGAGGAAAGCCATCTTTCGGAGAGCCATTCTTAGGAAATAACCCTCGAAGAATTCTCCATTCTCGGCTGAATGGAAGTCTGAAGTCACAATGAGAATTTTAATATTGCTGATTTTGTAGGTCAGATTAGGTTGATTCAGGTCACAAAAACTGTAGAAACTCATACCCAGACTTGCGTATATGGATTTCCGATGAACCGATGTAGTGAAATTAGTTTATGTACGAAGTTAAAAGGCATGTGCTTTGGTTGGTCGCCTTCTCGGGCCTACTTTACTCGGGTGTCTCTGATATAGCGACATTTAGCTCGGATTCCCGGTTAA
Organism: Ceratothoa steindachneri; assembly: GCA_963969495.1. Taxonomy (NCBI): domain Eukaryota; kingdom Metazoa; phylum Arthropoda; class Malacostraca; order Isopoda; family Cymothoidae; genus Ceratothoa; species Ceratothoa steindachneri. Next base: position 166,577,741 of record OZ018318.1, read on the forward strand.
ATTCTATGTCCATCCTTAAGTTTCAAATGAGGAAAACCAACGAACGCAAAATGACTTTTTTTTTAATAGGATGTTACTACAAAAACACTTGCAAGGAAGGCAACCTTTTTTAAATTGCTCTTTTCTGTATGGGAGCCAGCGCCCTTCCCCTCCCAGCGGTAGAAGTAGTTGCAGAGTTAGATTCATTTGTTGAATATACGTAGATTAAACAAAAATATTGGGATGAGGAAGGTGGCAAGAGCTACTACTTTTTGGGCCATATAATTTCAACATCTTCCATTGACAGTTTTTAATATGTTCGAACTAGATCCATTCCTTTAAACTTAACTATATTTGGATTTGATTTGATTTAATTTAACCAAACTAAATGAAATCTAAGCGAAGGAGGCGTGGCTTAGAGGCGACGCTGAAAATTTGATAAGGAAAAAAACCCATTTTGGTGCGCGAAGTCATCGAATATTTCATTGAAACCTGATCTCTCGGGAGAAAGAAAAGAGAAAGAGACAAAGAGAAAGATCGAGAGGACATAAAAGAGAAAGAAAGGAAATAAAGAGAGAAAAATATGGAAAAAAGAAAAGACATAAAAGAGTAAAGAGAGAAAAATATGGAAAAAAGAAAAGACATAAAAGAGTAAAGAGAGAAAAAGAATAGAAAAGAGAGAAAGAAAGTATAAAAAGATAAAAAGAAAGATAAGAGAGAAAGAAAAGAGAAAGAAAGAGTTACGAGTTGCAAGGAACTAGAGAAACTTCAAAGATCTTACGCCCATTCGAGGAGATTTCCATGTTTCTTCACTTATTTTCCTACATACGAGTTGTTCTAATAACTTTATCGCAATGTTCTAAAGCGATAAGGAACATGTATAATTTTGTCTATCCTATTTTAAAACATATAACTGCCTGTACCTTTCACAAGAGAGATAGAGAGAAAAAGAGCGAGAAAGAAAAGGATAGAAAGAGAGAGAGAAAATATGTCTATATGCTTATTTGGTTAAGAGATTTGCGAGGAATTCGACGAAGCGCTCAACCTGCGCTTTCTTCCGTTTTCGATCGAGAGCGGCGGATTCATGGATGTCTCCGCCGGGGCGCGAAACAAACAGACACAAACGACGAAGAAACAACAAATTCGTGAATTCACTATCAAATTACACGGAAAGGTCAATGTGCGCAAACTCGCGGGCGTTTCTTTGTACGTGCATGAGTGTCTTTTCATATAGGCGTCTGTCTCATTTTGTTTCTTTTAAATGTCGAATGTCTGTGTAAAAGAGACGATGACTGTCTGGTTGGAGGTGAAAGAGTTCAGACGGACGGGTCAGTCCACCCAATGAAATACCTCTCTCTCTCGTTCTACTATTTTTTTCACACGCCACAGACTCAACAAATTGTTTCTCTAAAGATTCACTGCATAAATGCACAAACAAAGCGAAACTTTCTTTCTCTCACGGACCCACTTTAATGAATATATAGCTCACATCTCAACTCCCCCCCCCTTCCCCCACCCGATCCCCATCTCTCTCTTCGTCCGAAAAAATCAACTTGAAAATTCCTGGTCACTGAGTCATGGGCAAGACGACCAGCCTCCCGAGTCTGACGGACACTCGGCCTTCGAACCACCGAAACAACACTTGTAAAACGTCAAAAAATAGAGGGTAGTAAGCAGATAGAGAGAAAGTTAGATTAATAGACAGACAGAGTGAGAATATTAAACAGATAGACCGAAAGCTAAGTAGTAAGATAGAGAAATAGATAGACATACAACAAGAATATTAAACATATAGAACGAAATCTAAGTAGGGTGACATATATAGAGATAAATAGACAGACAGAGAGATAAATGAGAGATAACTAGACAGACATAAGGAGAGATAAATGAGACATACAGGTAGGCATACAGAGATAAATGAGACAAACATGTAGGCATACAAAGATAAATTGACAAGCATACAGAGAAATAAATGAGACATACAGCTAGGCATACACATATAAATATACATAAATACAGATAGATAAATGAAAATCCATCTCAACTCTGGCCTTTAGTACACAGTTGATCGATCCCGACTCCTGCTGGGTTTTATTCCGTGTTATAAGAAGCGAACGCCAACGAGGGCATCTCCTCCAGATAGGTCGCGAGAAGTTTTCAAAAAAAAAAAAGGTTGAAGGAGAGCTCGACTAATCAAAGGAGGAGAATACTTGGAGTGCTCGGGAATGGGCTATCGCGCAACTCGCGCATATATCTTCTTGCAGGCCTAGGGACACGAAGACTGGCAGGGACTGGTCCAAGGTTTGAATACATGAGCGGGGCCACTAATATGGGAGGGGAGAGAAACTATAAAGGGAACAAAGTATACTAAGGATTACAACGATAGTGCTCTAAATCTCTGTCATGATGAACACAAACAATGAAAGTGATTTAAATCACAATTGAGCACAAACACAAAGTGCTCTAAATCCTTCCTATGGAAACATTGATATTCCTCTAAATCCTTCATATGGAAACAATGAGAGTGCTCTAAATCTCTCTCATGATGAACACAAACAATGAAAGTGATTTAAATCCCAATCGAGCACAAACATAAAGTGCTCTAAATCCTTCCTATGGAAACATTGATAGTCCTCTAAATCCTAAATATGGAAACAATGACAGTGCTGTAAATTTCTCTCCTGAACACAAACAATGAAAGTGATCTAAATCCCAAATGAGCACAAACACGGAGTGCTCTATATCCATCCCAAGGGCACAAACACGTATTTTGATCCAAATCTATCCCATGAGCTCAAGAAATGATAGTGCTCTAAATCCCTCCCTGTTTCTGCATGTGTGGAGCATGTGTTTTTATCATGTGTGGGTATACGTCCGCCTATGTGTGTGCATGTGTTTACCATGTGTAGGTATAGTTGCGCATATGTATCGCCATGTCTAGTCTTGCGTGCGCGTGTGTACGCCTGTGCATGTTCATGAACGGTTCTGGAGGTGTACATCTTCGTATTAAATAATCAAGTTTTGACTAAATTTGGACATTCGTTGACATCGACCATTGTGGAGGTTCTAGAACTTGCAAAAGTTCACCAAAAGTTCAAGGACTGCGCGAAGAACCTCAACCATTGTCTGTTTGCACACGTAGGAAGTCATCTCCAGCCCCGTTATTATTGATACAAGATTATGGTGTATTTGAATGAGTTTGTATGTGTGTATACAAATTATATGATATGAAAACTTAGTTGCGTGCGTATTATCTCCCACACACACACATAAAGCCCAAGTAAGGGAGAAAAAATTAAGGAGAATGTTAATAGAAGACCTGAACTACGATGTGATATTGTTCCCTATAATTAGGCTTTAGGGGGAAGGAGGGACATCCTTCTCTTACATATAAGCTCATGTATTTTGCCTCCTTGTTTTTCTTGAAAGGATCTTCGCAAGTAAAGAGAAAAGCGCTCGGAATCTCCTCTCTTCTTTCGTTGTTTTTTTTCATAATTGTGACTCACATGATGGATTGTAAGCTCTTAATTATATATATGAGACCAAAGTTCCCTTGATAACAAGGGAACTGAGTTCGAATCCCAACTAACTAAATTTGCCTGAAGCCAGCCAGATTGAGCCAGAGGCTTGTATCGCACTGTGATTCACTGACCCTTTGCGAATCTGCGTGAAGACTCGTCTCCATGGAAACGGGAATTTCGTTTGGAGAGATACATGCATTTGTATTCACCATAATCACTTGTACAAAAGAAGAAATATCTTCGAATCTAGTGTATAAACAACAGTTACCGGTTAACGATTTATTATAAATGTAACTTTTGGCCAACCTCCTCCAAAAATTCATATGATCCCGCTCGTCTGAGTACCAGGACACGTAACGTGCGCAAAGATCACCCAGACTGGGACATTCAACACAAATGTACCAAACAGTCTGTCGGACAACGTATTCGTCACAATAAGGTTCCGGCGAGCGATCCACCAAATAGCATTGCGTCCTGCGAGTGTGTCCGATTCGGAGAGACAGAGGGCAACCTGAAATCGTCGCGGCATTGTGGCGTAGGTCCATGTGAACGGTCAGGCGCAATGGCACCCAACCCTGACTTACACTCGGCCATCTTCCATGTGTTTTGCCAAGCAGCCTGGAGGGTTTTCCGTATTCCTGCCATGTAATCGGTGAAAGCAAGAGATATACGCTGGTCTGACCGCAGAGTCCTTGCGGAGTCTTTTGCGCGCACATTACCCTCCAATTCCCATATGTCCAGGGACCTAACAGAAGATAATCTCGACATCCACTTGGCTGGCCAAAACCGTGGCGTCACGGATATTGCAAACCAGGGGATGCGAATATTCTAATGCCCTTAGAGCAATCAGGGTGCTTTGTGAGTCGTTATAAATCACAATCCAGTCTACCAAACGGATACGTTGCGTTATATCTCGTACCGAGGGGTTTATTGCAAACAGTTAGAGGGTGAAGACGGACGCAGCACCCCACTGACATCAAACAGAGGGGATATGGCGTGAAAACCGACCCCATCTTGGGTATGAGTGGCGTCTCTCGGCGGCATAGACACCGTTGAGATCAGTTGCGGATCCAGTGAGAGTTGTTGGAGACTGAGGGAGGCGCCGGGATTGCGCGTACAGGTGAATAATGCACTGTTCACGGCGCAGAGCGAATGGCATCTCCCCTGCATTGACAAGTAGGCTCTCAATAGAGGAAGTGCGGAAGGCACCGATCGGCAGGTGAAGGCCAGACTGGTGGATCAACTCCACGTTCTGCAATACACTCTCGAAGGTGAGTGTATAAAACTCGCATCCCTAGTCGACCTTCGAACGAAGAAAGGATCGATAAAACTAAGGCAGTAGCCCTATCAGCGTCCCAGGTGCTGAACGTCACGGAACAAAGACTATCCATTGCGCGGGTACAAGAGACCCTAACGCTGCGAATAAGAGCCTCCTGGGTGAGACGTCGGTCAAGTACAAGACCAAGAAAACGGTGAGAGTCAACCACTTCCTGGCGAACCCCATTTAAAAACAAGTCCTGGTAAAGGTGGAGCCGTGGATGGTGGCAGAAGTGCACCACTTTATTCTTGGCAAAGGAAAACCCAGGCCTGTGCGCTTCGACATAGCGAGGTAGGCGGTTTAATGCCTGTTGAAATCGACCCTACAGAGTTGGCACCTGTGCCGTGCCAAAAGGGATTGAAAGGTCGTCCACATAGAGCATAGAGAGAACATCTTTTGGCAGCACCGAGGTGATGCCGTTGATTCTCAGGGCAAAGAGTGTGACATTAAGGATATTTCCCTGCGGGACAGCCTCTTCCTGCTCCATTCAGCTGGAGAGGGCTCACGCCACCCGTAAGAAGAATCGATGATCTCGCAAAAATTCAAAGATAAAGCTTGAAGAGGCGTCCCCTCGCCCGATGATATCATATCGCTATGCGGTATAAAAGGCCTTCTCCAGATCAAAAAACACAGTGGTGTAGTTCTGTTTACAAGGGAAGGCCTCGTAAACTGTATTTTCTAGTCAGTGCAGCGCATCCGACGTGGTTTGGAACTTGCGGAAAACAGGTGGCCTACGCTAACCAGAACAACGCTAATCTAACATTTACCAATTTCTTTAATTTGCACACGCAGGAGGTTAGAGAGATTGGGCGGAAACAGTCTGAGATAAAGTGATCTCTCCCTGGTTTGCAAAAAGTGAGCACAGTAGCAATTTGACAGGAGTCTAGGAGGATACTCTCTACCCATATCCTGTTGAATAAATCTAACATAAAGGCCATGCCACGCTCACCCAGGTGTCGAACCATGGCGAACAGGAGAACATCCGGACCATGGGTGGCGTCCGCGCACGAAGCGAGAACCTGTATTTTAAGGTTTCTCCGCATCTGGAAGTAAAGTCCAGTCAGCGTCCTTCCGATACATCATGTGCGCATTGAATGCTGGCGGAGCAGCATCTCGGCTAAAGAATGCCGAGAAAACGGTAGCGAAAGACTCGGTTTGGTTGTATGTGTCCGAGATTGTGGTCCCATTCTCCTGCAGAACAGGAGGGATGGGCCTGCAAGAACTTGCCGAAAATCCTTTTGACACGCTTCCACACCTCTGCTAGAGTGGTCTTTTCATTAAGTGAAGACAATTATGCCCGCCAGGAAGAACGGTGGGTGTGCTTCGAAACATACCGGAACCTAGCTCTAGCTCGACCAAATTCACCGACAGTGAAATCGTTCGGGCGACGATTATACCGCATGTAGGCATAACGCTTTTGTTTACGGGTCGTCTCACACTCGGCTGATCACCACGGGTTCTAGTAGGCGTGAAAAACGGCCAGACGTTCTAGCAATAGTAGTTAGGTCCACGGGAATGAGGTTGCCGGAGAAGAACTCAACGGACTCATCCACCGCCCAAACTCTTCGACTGAGAGAGAAATCAGTCATTTCCTGAAATGCGGCGCCAAGCACCACCGGGGCTGTCTCTCAGGAGGCAGCGGTCTACAAAATGATATTTGGTTGGGAGAGTGATCACTACCAAGAAGGTCATCGACTGCCCCCAACCCCAAATCAGGATATGCATCCGGAGAGAACAGAGATGAAATTGAATGGGTTCCCGGGCAGTGATACGTAAACTCATCCACATTTAGGAGACCTATCTCCAGCTCGTCGATCATGTCGGCAAGGACCCGACCCCTGCGATTGATCGAGTAGTCTCCCAAGATGTGGTGTCTCACATTCAAGTCCCCGAGCAAGAGAAAAGGCCTCAGCAACTGTGCCAAATGCGCTGGATTTTCCCCGTTGAAGTCAGCTGACGGTGGAATGGAGGCAAAAATAACAGTATACCTCCTATCCAGGTGCAACTGCACAGCTACTGCCAGAATGGATGGATTTAAAATAAAGAGAAGAACTAAGACATTTTGCTGGGTATAAATGTCGCATCCTACTGCCCGGCCCTAATCCCAGGGTGGTGGGGTCGCAAAACCTTTATACTCCGGGAGGTAGGGCAGAGGGCGCGCGCCCAGCATGGTCTCCTGTAAAAAGGAGAAACGGGGCGAGACGAGCCTCCGCAGCTCATCCCAGTTATCCCGGAGTCCGCAGCAATTCCATTGAAGGAATAGGCCCTGCAGGCTTAGCTTGGAGGAGACGCGGGGGCCCTCTTCGAAGAGAAGACCCTCACGGGAAGGGCCATACGCTTCCCGGGGGCAGAACCACGGGCGCTGTTAGCTGAACAAGGCGCTGTCACTTTCGAAGACGTATCTGGGGAGGTTCGGCTCGCCATGTGACTCTTTTCCTCCCACTGCCTCGAAACCTTCGGCAGGCGGGTTAGATTACGAAGAGAGGGTCCATCGTCGGAGGATCTACCATTTACGAGTCCCTCAGCCAACCACTGGGTGTGGCCGTATGAGCCGAAACTCCTTTGGTTCTCTCTCTCTCTATCTCTCCAGAATATATGTATATATATATATATATATATATATATATATATATATATATATATATATATATATATATATATATATGCAAAAAATCCCACAGGAAAATGAAATATATATAAGCCACCCACCCTCCCTCTCTCTCTCCCCTTTCTCCCCCCTCTCCACCACTCTACCCATAGGAGAAAATAGGCCGAGGGGTAGATGAGATAGAGATGGAGGGGGAGATATAGGTGGAAGGAGTTGGGAGAGGGGAAAGGGGTATAATATGAAAGGGGGGATATGAGGGAGAGAAGGAGAATAGAGAGGGTGAAGAGAGACAGGAGAGGGAGAGAGACGGGGGGGAGAGAGAGAGAAGGGAGATAGAGGGGTAGGGAGAAAGAAAGATTGGTTAGAGGGTGGGGAAGAGGGAAGGGGGAGAGAGAAGTTGGGGGAGAAGGAGAGAGATGGGAGAAATGGAAGGGGGGAGAAGGGGGGATAGAGAATGCACTGGAAATTCATAGCAGTTTACTTTCCACTTAAAATATATATATATATATATATATATATATATATATATATATATATATATATATATATATATATATATATATATATATATATATATATATATATATACTTTTGCTTTAATTGCTTGCTGGACTTTATCCGTTGACAATTCTTAGTTACCTGAATGGGAAGTTATACTGTATAATCCTGTAAATTTCTCTATAGGTTCACCAAATGAATTCATAGATATCTTCCTGAGCTTTCCTTTTTAAGGCAATCTGGCCTCTTTGGCAGTGGAATGCCTATTTATTAACGTGGCAGTGAAAGAAACAATCGAAATAATCATGAAATAGAACCTCCGATTCTAAAACAGCTGTTGAAAATTTATACATCCAAGACTATAATCTTGGAAACCATGAAATTATATTCCTTTAATAAATTCACTTATAAATTAATTGTAACAGTACGCATACCGGTCCTTAGCCTCAATGTGAAATACAGGAAGTCAGTTATAAACTCCTACACACGCTAGGATATCAGGAGCTGTTCAACATGGTACGCTTGCCCCAATATCTATTGAGGAGTAAACAAATTCTTATGAACAACCGTTATTCTGACAGAGACTAATAATTTGCAAAAGAAGATTATCGATTCATACTCAATGCAAAGGAGGCAAAGCAATATGTAAGACCACAAGTTCTCTCCTATAAGAATCAAATGAACAGCGCCTACATAACTGATGAATGACTCGTACAAGACATCATACGAACAGTATCAGCCAAAGAAAGGCCAAATTTTCATTATGAATATATTACAAAAACATTACAAAAGCAATTTATTGACGAAGAATAACAACACAGCTGAGCTATCAAAGTTGAAGTCTACCCATTTTGTTTACAAATTTCACTGCTCCCATGAGAATTATAAGCTTCATCCCACTATTTTTAAATTCATTAGTATGACCACAAGAAACCTCAGCCGAAGATTATCCATGCACATTCAAGAAGGTGCAAAGTAAATACTCCTAAAAAAACCCCACTACTATCCTCAGGAAGAACTCAGAAGCTGTCGCCTGAAGATTCTGGAAACCCCTTTCATCAAGGAGAGGAAACTCGAGCTCAACACACAACGCACAAGCTTAGATCGGATTCTCCACCTCTTCCATTGAAAATCAGAAAACTAACTGCCCATTCTTTACAATCACTAATGATGATATCGAAGTTATGGAACAAATCAAGCTCATGCAGCAGAAACCTGAAGAGGCAAAAGAAAAAGAACTGACAAAGAAAAATAATACCGAAAGATAAAACAAAGATTTATGGAACGCACTTCACCAATACCATCGGTTAACGCACAGAAAGATATTGTTTAAGGTCTGAACAAAGGAAGATACAAATGGGATTATGATTTCGAATACGACGAGCCGAGATCAATAACACTAGTCAACAATTATTTTGCTACTTGGGTATTATCTTGCGATTTATACTCAATCGAGTATGCTGATTCCGACTTCTGTAATCAGAATTGTTCTAGCACGTAAGGTTCCTGAGTTACACGCATACTCTTTAGTTACACATATGGACAGTGTTGCTTCGGCTACCGTAGTGAGAGGATGTGTTGTGTATGTATGGTTCCTGCGTTACACTCCTGCTTTATCACGTTGTCAAATTTAGCCATTATAGTAGTGGTGTTGAAATGGTATTTACATACAGTGATTAATTACATTTTTCTTTCAGATTTATCTCTCAATTATTTTGTAAATAAAATAAGATTGTATAAAAGTATATAACAGGATATATACAAACTGAGTTGAAGACATGAATCAGCGAGGATGTATAAATAGCCCAGACAACTTTTTTATATCTGTGGAAGATATACTCCAAGCAACCAGCGGAAAAATTTAGCTAAAAGAGTGAAAACTGTATACAATTATTATTTTGGTTGTAAAGTTGGTGACCAAGACAAGCCCTGGGCACCTCGCAGATCTTTTACTGTGTGTTATACGGGGCTCACACAGTGGTAAAATGGTAAACGGAAGGTTATACGTGAGCCAACATATCATGTTTTTGATTGTTACTTTTGTATGACAAATATTGCGGGATTCTCAAATAAAGACAAGTCAAAAATTGTATATCCAGATTGTAAGTCAGCTATAAAACCTGTCCCCCATAATATGGAGATGCCAATCCCAGTTTCTCCATCAGCTAGTACAGTTAAAGAAGATGATTCTTTGCCTGAAGAGGATAATAACAATGACGAGATGAAATGTATGAGGATGATTCTAAGGAAAAGAAGATCTAGTTGATAAATCAAGAAAGATTAAATGATTTGGTGAGGGATTTGTCATTGTCAAAGGAGAACGCAGAACACTTGGGCTCCAGACTACAGCAATGGAATCTTCTAGATTCTAGAGGACGGTGCAAAAATATCTACTTTCCGTAAAAGCCATGAGGCCTTAGCTGCCTTCTTTAAAGAAAAACGAGCATTTACCTGATGAATGGAGACTATTCATCGATGCAAGCACTGCTAGCCTCAAAGCTGTGTTGCTACACAATGGTAACAAAAACTTCAATTCCTGTCGCACTTATTGTTAGGATGAAAGAGACATATGACTCAATGAAATTTATTTTGGAAGGTGTTCATTACTCGCATCATAAGTGGAATATCTGTGGTGATCTAAAGGTAATTTCTTTACTTCTTGGACTGCAGCTAGGATATACAAACAATATGTTCCTCTTATGCCTATGGAACAGCCGTGACGAAAGGAATCATTATATTGTCAAAAAGTGGCCTGAAAGAGAAGAATACATAGTTGGCCGATACAATGTGAAGCACATGTCTTTGGTACATCCACAGAAGATCTACCTTCCACCACTTCATATCAAACTTGGCCTTATCACGAATTTTGTTGAAGCAATGGCCCATGATTCTGATGGATTCCAGTATCTCAAAGAGAAATTTGGTGCAAAGAAAACCGATGCTAAACTTAAAGCAGACATTTTTGTAGGGCCGAAGATCAGAGAATTTATACGTGGGAGGTAGTTCAGAAATAAACTAACTTCACTTGAGTTGGCGAAATGTGATTCATTTCTCCATGTAGTGCAGAACTTCCTTGGTAATCGTAGGGCTGAAAACTATGAAGAACTAATGGACAACATGCTAAAGGCCTATCAATTAATGGGGTGTCGGATGTCTTTTAAGGTGCATTTCTTGCATTCGCATCTAAATTTCTTTCCATCTAATATGGGTGATATTAGGGACGAACATGGGGAAAGGTCCCACCGAGCTATCGCAATGATGGAAAGCAGGTATCAAGGCCGCTTCAACAAATAACATGATGGGTGACTACTGCTGGTTCCTACAACGAGAGGATCCTATATTCAAGTACAAGCGCAAGCGCAAGAGTCTCAAATATTTTTGAAGAAATTTATAGTTAGGTGAGTACTACTTCTTTTATATGTAATACATATCTTGTCTGGGTCTTCAAAAGGACGTATATAATGCCAAATAGGGTGCCCTGATTCCAAATCTTTACCCAGAAACGTCTCATTCTTCTCAAACTCGTAATAATTATATCATTAATTAATCCAAGGTGACAAAGTGAGCCATATAGCCTAGTTGCATAACTCAGGAACCTTACTTGCTATGGAAAATCTGAGCACATATTTGGAATCAGCGCACCAAAGTCAGTTAGTTACAATAACATTTATTCAAGTAGCAGAGACAAAGTTAAAATTTGTTGGCTAGTGTAATGCCCTATAACAGGAACTCATAGAGATCTCGACGAATTCATGTATCTACCTGTCTGTAGTACAATACAAAAAGAAACGGTCAGGCCATGTAAGATCACCTGCAAAGTTGGACAAGACCACGGCCAGAAAGTCCACTAATCGCCAAGATGTATCAAAACGTACAATACTTAAAGAACCTTAAGATCTTTACCCTGAATTTTGACGGATGGAGAGACAAAACGCTCATATATTACAATATAATCAGGAAAATTTATCCGGACATCGTTATAATAATGGGGCATGGTATAAATTTACAGAATGAATGTATTAAAATCCCAAATTACACAGTACTATCCACAAACCCTACCCAAACTCGCTATGACGGAACGGCCATGGAGATCAGAAAGGGACTACCATTCTCGGAGATAAAAGATCTGGAGGAGTTATACTTAGTCATTAATCTAAAAGTGACAACGGGGGATCTAGTGGTATCTGAGGCATACCAACCGCCCCGCTGTTCGTACCTTCCGACTCCTAATTTAATTCGGATCTTCCGTCGTCTGTCATCAGCGATCACCCCGGGGGATCTGAACGCAAGGTGCAACTCCATGGGATACACGACCGGCTTTAACGGAAATGGAACTCCTCTTTTGGCGGCAAATATTGCAGAACGAAGGTCCTGACTTCCCTAAATTGCTAACCGATCGGTCTTCAACCACTTCGGACATAGTATTGACAAATCCGAACTTTGCTTTTAACATTCACTCTCTCCCAGCCCCACAATACCTCCTGATCACATCGGTTTTGTCACAAAGATCTCAACTTCGCCCATCCAAGTCGAAATTCCAAAAAGAAAAGCTCTATCAAATACTAACTGGGTCGCATATAAAACCCACCTTAAGGAGTATAACATCGCTACCCTTGAAAACAGCCGCCTAAGAGAAATAGATACCCCCTAAAAGATTATTACAAACCTTATTACAGAAGCTGACTCATCATATACCTCTAAAACTAGTTATAGAACAATCCACGCCCCTCACTGGACCAAAGAAATCAAGGCAAAAGTGAAAGGCGTTTATAAATACGCTCGAAGGAATCCATCGGCCTGCAAATAACAGGGAAAGTTTTGTACGTTTGAGAAATCTTATAACCCAAGCGAATGATCTTGAAGAAGCGTGAAGACAACCTGGGACAACCTAATGAAAAAATGGACATAGAGAGAGGTTCTAAAAGGTCCTGGAACCACTACAAAAAGCTTAAAGGTTCCGTTCCCAAGGAGAATATGCACTCAAAGGAAGGAGCAGTAACAATAGACACCGACGGAGAGATCGAAGAATGCTTAAAAAATCACTGGTCTAGGATATTCTCCATTATCCCAGAGGAGAACTAAAACTACGATACGGCCCAAGAACAACGTATAATAGAAGAACTAGATGAAAGGGAGCCCGAACTCTCACCTTTCACGCGGGTTAACGAATCCCGCGAGCAAAGGAACGAGAGGAGGCCCTTCAACCTGCTAGAATTTAGTGAAATCACTAATAAATACATTATAATGCGCCCGCCAATATTCATCTATCATTACTCAAAGTCTTCAACGCATGCCTAAACACTGGGCACTTTCCATCCGCCTTGAAGACAGCGAGAATGATATTCCCTCCTAAACTCGGAAAACCCAAAGGCCGTATTGAGAGTTTCAGACCGATCTCCTTGTTGTAGTTCATTGGAAAACTGCTGAAAAAACTCCTTAATGAAAGATTAAGGAATTTCCTAGAAAAGAACAAGAGGCAGAATTACCAACAATACGGATTCAGGAAGCAATGGGGTACAGAGACAGCTCTGACACTTATTACCGAAAAGATTGCAGTCAATCTTGCAAGAGGCAACAGAGTGGACTTAACAATCCATGATGTTGCCAAAGCCTTCGATAAGGTATGGGTTCCAGGGCTAAAAATAAAATTTGCCCAACTCTGTCTCGAAACAAACCTGACCCGAATCCTCTGCAGCTATCTCGAAGAAAGGAAAGCAAAAATCTCGATAAGCAACTTCATTGGCACTGCCTTCACCTTAATGACAGGGGTGTCGCAGGGAAGGTTCTCAGTACTACGATCTATACAGTGTATACTGGAAGAATGTGCGTTATAGATTCCACTAGCAGACGATGTCTCGCAGATCATTGCTAGTGAACGGAAAAATCCGAGAGACATCGCTAATATCAACGATTTCGAAAGAACCCATAAAATAAAGACGAACAAGAGCAAGTTCCAAACCATCCCTATGAACAGGAAGAAGACGCATTGTGTCACTGCGAATAACATCGATTACCCATACAGCGCTGAAGGCAACGTTTTCGGTCTGAAAATGACAAAAAATGGGTACAATTCGCACATGAACGAAAAGGTTGCCCGGGCAAAGATCAACCTCTCCTCCTTGTTCAGATTCAGAAAACTCTCCGAAAACAATCAGAGAAAATTACTTATCCGTTGTACGCCCAATTCTAACATTCCTTATTATTCCGACTCATACTCTACCTAAGACGAGAATGTTACAAAGCCAAAGGGTTCAAAAATCAAGCGACCCGCATTATAACAACAAGTACTTCCACAAGAGAAAGAACCCTGTCAAGTTAACTTAAAAGAACTAAACTAAAACCAGTTAACCAATTCTTGCATGAACGTGCCCCCTAAATTTGGCACCAAATAAAGGAGAAATTCTCAGACGAAGTATTAAACAAGATCAGATTGACTGAACGAAAAAACATGAGACTACAATTTAAACAAATGTTTAAAAGAAGTAGGAAAAAATCCAAGAAGAGATAGAACCACTGTACAGCAAGCACATAAAAAGGGTTTAGAAAGAAGAAAGAGAAGTTAAGATGATTTAGAAATAATTTGAAAAGATTGGAAAAGAATAAAAAAAACATAAGAAAACATATATAGACAGAAAAGGAAGAAGACAAAGCACGAAGAAAACAAAAATAATTAAAACCTGAAAAAGGAAAACTTTAAAACTCAAAAGAGAATAAATCAAGAAAACAAAGGCTCGAAAGCCTCACTCAAAAGAAGAAACTAGTATATAAATAACTATTTAGAAACAAATCTATGGAAACAAATGGTTTTATGCTCAAAGGAAACAAAGAATAAAATGTAAAATAAGTAAATTAAAGCAAAAGAAAGAGTTTGACAGGAAACCTGGTATAAATCGCCATCACCAACACATCATTCATATCATTGTTCATTATCATCCCCTCTCTCCATCCATATCATTAAAATCACTCATCCTCCTATTTACACAATAATTTTTACCTATTGTCTTATTCACTCACACATTCACCCCTTTTTACTATCCCAATCCCGATCCCTCAGTCATCGCAGAATTTGGATCGTTGCCATACACCGGGTAAAGAGGGCAAAAATGACACCAAGGAGGAATCAGCTTGAACCAAAAGCAAGATTCTGGTCGGAAGATGCCTTAGGAAAGGCAAAAGCTCAAGGCCAAACCAACAAAAATACTTATTTTATATAAATAATATTTAATCAAAATGATTTACTGCACTTAATTTTCCATTTCCCACCCGCAATTAGAATTGAATCCATCAAATTCGAAAGGGCAAATTAAAACAATTAACGCTAAATTCGACTCTCTTACACTTATATATATATATATATATATATATATATATATATATATATATATATATATATATATATATATATATATATATATATATATATATATATATATCTTATGTGTGCAGGTACATAATTATGATGCGCGACGTGCAATATGCAAATCTTGATGCCGTTAGAAAACGCAGGCATGGCTTTACCCAATTTACTTTCCGCAAAGATATTTACACGCGATCCTGGATGTTTACCTTTAATTATATTTTATGTGTATTAATTACAAAGAAAAATAGATATAGGATCGTATGAAAAATTTGTCCAATAAATACTATTTATTCCATAAAAATAAACATACTTAATTTTCAATAGTAAAAAGCCTTTATATTCATTACTTATTGCATAGCCTATGCCCTCCATTATCTACAGTACGTAGCCTACGCACCGCGTTATATTTAAATAAATCGACCGAATTTCCGTTACCTTTGAAACGTCATTATTGCAAGAATATCTGCGTTTACTCACCGACAAATCTTTGTGTACAATGTTGTATTATAATGTATACTGAAAACACAATAAATGTATATTTCGTTATATAATTTTTGTTCCATCGAAATAATTATTAGTATAAATAGGAAAACATCATTCTCTCCCACACAGTTTCAACGCCATTAAAAAAAAATAGGCCAGATTGTTTAAATACACATGAAGAAAACTAAAAAAATAGGCGATGAGAGCCATAAATGGAAGGGTAGGATCATTATTGTCACCAGTAGAAGATTCCTTGAATGAGGCCACCAAAAAAGCAAACGCATCTGTTTAAAAGCATATACTTCTTTCATTCATGTGTATATAGCACGTGCTACATCACAAACACCGAAAAATCACACGGAGTAAGTCATTTTTCATTTCATTCATAGTTATTTTGGTTGAATTACTATCTCCGAAACTATTATGATAAGTGAAAATGTCTATTTTAAGGTGGTCCCAATTTGGTGAAAGTCTCAGCCAGGTGGCTGGAAGGAAACGCCAGCTAGCCAACTGGCTGGTGCCATTCCGTATCAGGATGTGGAGCATCTCTTTATTCAGCCGTGGAGTTCTCATACAACCATTCGGTCATGAGTTCTAGAGAGTATGATGGCACGGGATAGTACTATTGTTGTTACTTCAAAAAGAGTTGAAGCTAAACCGATATTGGCATTTCTGCCGGAGGATTTATGAAAAGATATCCTAGGGTCTGGTAGAGCACGCAACGTTCTCGAACCTAGGAGAGGTGGATTGGAATCCATCTGCAATATCTGTCACATCTTTGCAATGATCTTTCGTGAGAACTATCTTCACGCGTCGGTAGCGCACTTGGAGGGCAATGGCTCCAAAAATCGCCCCCATAAATAGTTTCTTTCTGTTTCTATTTCTATACTTTTTCCCCTCTTTCTCCCTCACTCAAGCCATTACTTAAAACCAAGTAAAAAGTAACGAGGGCATCTCGGCTGGATCTCTCCAAGGAACGGTCTTAAAGCTTTGAAAGGCAAAGAGTGCCAAGTTGATCTCTCAAGTGCCAACTCGAAGCGAAAAGGAAAAAAGCAATGCTTAAACGACTGACAAAACATCACGGAATTGCGGCACCTTTCGTCCATACGAGAGAGCAAGAAACCCTGTCAATTGATCTGGTGTTAGTTAATCTACGTTCACGTGGTACACAATGGTACTAAACTAGAATTTACCTTGTATTAAGTGTCTCTAAAGGAACTAGTTAGAGCTTCTCTCCCACTAAAACTGCTGAAAGAAATAGTGATGAGTGTACGTTTCTGCCTGTGCTTCCCCCATTGAGAGATAAAGTCCAGTCAAGTTAGGGAGTGGAGAGAGAAGGATAGAAAAGAGATAGTATAGGGGAGAAAAGATAGTTTATCTGGTTGGCGGGCCATTTCCGTTTTTGTTTTGCATTTGTTAGTTGTTTTCTTTTTGTTTTGTTTTTTAACGAGGTTTTCTTCGTCTCATTTGTATACAGGTTCTTCTGAAACCATTCTGGCTGATGGTAGGTAACGTTTGAATTAAACGATGTCTCGCTCTATACAGAGGTTAGTGTCTCGGGATGTATGGACCTGTCATTCGGTCCTATATCCCTTGGTTCCGTGACTGTAAGTAGATGTTGACAAGAGTTCAAGTTGTCTTCTCAGGGGGCTCTCTCAAAGTGTTGAAGGAGTACCACTTCGTGTTTGTGATGGATCTTAATGCTCAATTTTAGACCATCGTCAGTTTCGAAAAATTAGTCCTCAAGTTTGTGTTGATGGGTATTGACGGGTAAATTAGTTTTCTTATATCTAATCATGTGTAAAAGTTTAATTTTGTTTTGGTTTAGGTTCGAAATTGGCGAGGATATCCTAGGTTGGTAAATGCTAGCGCAGTTATCGTAGTTAAATAGCCCCGCAAGCCAAATCTAGCGAGTTTGAAACCAAGTATACTAATATTTGCGGAGTATTGTATAATTCTGTTTCGTCTATATCGAGTTGTACGGTCCGAAAGTGCCCACTTGCTGTGCTAGTGAACTTTGCCGGGTTGGTCTGGAACTTCCACGGGTTTCATATCCTGTGATACTTCCGTCTTCGGCGGCCGTTGCTCAAATCCATCTTCTTCATGATGAATGCCCAACCTTGAGCGATCTCCCTCGAATCCTGGTCATTTTACAAGTTGTCATACGGAGTGAACCTCCCTCAATGCCTTTCCATGTGCTCCAGGAATTGATCTTAGAAGCCTAGATTAAAGTTCTCATTTTCCTCGTCGGAAATCATGAGAACATGTTTCTAGACTTCTCGAAAAAGTTCTTCATTTCGGTAGGGCTACAGACTGTTTTAGAGTTGCCACAAATGTCGACATTTTCAATTGTGCGGTCCCATTTCTCTCTATTATTTCTTGCAACAGCCTGAGATTTAGCTGTTGTCTGAGCTGTTGAACTTGCCTGAAGTTTATTGGATTATTCTATAGAGCACCCCGTACATTTGGGTAAACCTGTTTGAGTCGGTGCTGAAGAATCACTCTCTTTTGTGACGGCCTGCTAGTTGTTGGTGGGGATTTTGTGGCAGGATGATGGAGTAGTACTTTTGTCTGTCTTTATTATATTAGTGAATATAGCTTTTACTTGTAGTCTCTATCCTCCAGGGTCATGTTGCCCCTTTCTGGCTACTCCTCTGAGAAACCTTTCCTGTATACTTCCCAAACCGTAAATCTAAAGTATTTCCTGGTTGGCCTTTGGGATTGGGATAGGAGCTGCCGCGATTGTGATGACCATAAGGTGAAGGGGTCAAGATAGATGTAATGGTGGAAGTGGAAATATGGGTATGTGAGCACTATGCCAGGTTTGTTATCAGTTGCGGTTCAATCCTTTTGGCAATGTCCTTATATAGTATCAGGTCGATGTTCCGACCTCGACTGTTTGTTTGGGCGTAGCCAGACGTTCGTGATCTAGGTTTGAGGTCCCCTTCAAAGAAGACGCGCTGAGCTATTTTGAATAAGGTCACCATGTCGTGGACGGATGAGCAAATAATTTTTCCGTTAGGGGACATCCCGTGCCGATCTCTATGTTCACAAGATAGCGCCTGAGGATTTTGTATTTAAAAATATTCTTCAGCGTTTCTTCCTTCCATGAACTATAAGTTCAGTCTTAACTATGATTAATTATTATTCCGCCGGACCGTTCTCCTGTGATATTTTTTGCAGTACGTTGTAGCCGTGAATTTTTGGCCCGGGCCGATTTTCTCGTAGAAGTTCATGAATAATTTTCCGGCCTTGCACGTTATGAGCTATAAAATTTAGTTTGGTTCTTTCAACCATGAGTATATCTTTGGCTTTGATGGTGCATTTTGATACTGTAAAGGGCTGTAAGGCTTTCCTTATCTCAGCTTCTTGTAGAGATTTGGCTCGTACTAATTTAGAGAGAAGTCGTACAGCTTGACTTTTTTTCGATTAAAGCTGTTTTTACTTCCTTTTATATAATGGTTAAATCATAATATTCTCCCCAAGACCCATCTTCGGATTCTATTGGCCTCGTCATCTAGTGAATTTGTGGTGGCTGTGTCTTGGTAAAGTTTAAAACTATTGTTAAATTGATGTATTTAACATCTATGATTTTTCGGTAGTAGATTGTGGTTGCTTGCTCCTCTACTACCTTCAATGTGGAACTCTATTTGGGTGCTTTGGTCTCTTTCAGTGTTGCGTTGCCAGCATCTTAGTTGGGGTAGAGTGGATGAGCTGCAGTGCAATGTGAGGTTGCTGGACGCATGTTTGGCGACTGTGGTGAGGATTTTACCGCCACGACGCTTGAAGGCGTTGACAACGCTCTCCTGCCTTTCGCCTTTCATTAGCCGGGTGTTGGCGGCGTATGCTGCACTGCATACCCAGAGTTCTATCTGGTGCAGAGCAGTTAAGGAAAGTCTTTTCCTCTGTCGCGCACTGTAGCCAGGTATGGCTTGCCTGGCCGCATTATGCACGACTGGCCATGTCTTGAGGGGTGGGGGAAAGTCTCTGATAGAGTGATCTTCGACCTTGTATTAAAAGAAGCATGTCACGAGGTGATAGTACCTCTCCTGAGTCTCGTGAGCTGGCAAGATGGCCATCACGATAAGTTCGAGACTAGTTTCTTTGATTTTAGCTGCCAGTTAAGTTTCCTCAAACATGAATTTTAAGAGGTGAGGTAAACGAATGAATCTTCTTTGAACTCTGTCTCACTGGAAGGTACAAACTAGTACTTATCTTTTACCAACTTGGTATTCATCAAAACAGAAGGAATAATAATTGGAAGGACAGATTAAAATAATAATTACTACTAGTAAATATTAAGAACAAAGAAGAATCTTGGAATAATTACAAGAATAACTAAAATATCAATAATAAAAATAATAAGAAAGTGCTGAAATTCTGGAAGTTAAAAATGCACCGAAGGTCCATTCGATTCCCGACATCAGAGGGAGGCAACGTTCGAAGCGCTTTAGTTGGAGCGGGGAGGTGCGCAACTCTCTTCAGACTTCCGAACCTCTGCAAAAGTCCGAACCTCTGCCGATATACTCCCCTCTCCCCATGTGAGACCCTAGAGGTCAGAAGAAGGGAATACACTTTCATGATAATCGCCTGTCATTAGGAACTCACCGTTACAAAGACGATGACCAATTAGGAATTCTGGGAGGGGGTTAAGGTAGAAGGGGAGGTAACTGTATGTGTGCATGTGGACCTGTAGAAAAGTGCGTGAGTGGGACTGAGCGTGTATGTGTGTGATCACGGGTGTTTCGGCGTGTCAGGTATTGCGCTTATAAGTTTGTGTACGTATGTGTATGTAAGTGCGTGGGTGTGTATATTTGGGCAGGCAAGATTGCGTTGGGGGATGTGTATGGAAATCATTGATTATGTATGGTTGTGTGTGATCGCGTTTTTTGTATTGTGTTGTTTGTGTGGTCGTATTAAAGAGCCATTTCGTGTATGCGTTTGTATGTGACTGTGTAAATTAACGATTGCATGTATATCTTTATTTTGTGCGTGATTATTTAAATATGCGATGGCGTGAAATATACATGTATGATTGTGTGCAAATGAAGGTTCGAGTCTATGTTGATGTGTGTGCAAATGATCGATTGGGTGTATGTATTTGTGGATGCAGTAGTGTAAATGTAGACTTATGCATTGAAATGCATGCATCTGTATGTGTACGCGATTGACCCGCACTCTCATGTATGATCTTCGTGTGCATGAGTGGCCAAGGCTAGAAATAAATGTTGTGGGAGATGCGATGCCTCCTGCATGAACGTGTACACATGTGAATGGGTGTGTCCATACATTTGTTAATGTATGTTTGGTTTGCATGAGGGCATATGAAGGTACAATGGATGTTGCAACGTGTAAACATCTCTGTATGTGTACGGGTGTGAATTGTATGTACATGTTATCGACACACTGAGAGAAAGAGAGAGAGAGAAGGGGGTTAGAGAGAAGAGGGTAATGAGAAGGGAGAGAGAAGGGGGAGAGAGAAAGAGAGACTGAGAGAAAGAGGAATTGGGCATAGAACAAGTTTTCACCAGTGTGTGTAGATGTAAAAAAAAACGCCACCAGCACAGGACCCACCACCAACCCTGAATCCCTAAAACAAATGGTAGAATGGTCTGATAAAAAATATCCCACAAGCACACTCATGCACACCAAACTCCTCAATGGACCAAATAGATTTATTTAGATTTTTCCACATCTCCGAAGGAAAACAAAAGAGCTCAAAGTGGCATTTATTAGCAAGGTCATAGGCAACCAATGGCAACAGAGAACAACGAAATAAACAAAGGGACAATAACAAATATCGAAAATCAGTAGCGCGAAACTTGCAAACGACGAGATGGCAAATATTTTGAATGGGAGCAAAAGCTACGCCACGAAATGACGGGGCAAAATGATCATGCTTGAACTCGTAGCACCTCAATTGACCTAAAGTGATTGAGTCACTGGAATTTTTATTTAAAGTAATTGAGACACTGGAAAATTTGATCTAAAGTGATCGAGTGTGGAAAAATTACCTAAAGTGATCGAGTCTGGAAAAAATGGCATAAATTAATTGAGTCATTGGAAATTTCGACCTAAAGAGATAGTCACAGGAAAATTTGATCTAAAATAATAGTCATTGGAAAAAGTTGACCTAAAGTGATTGAGTCATTTGAAAAAAGTAGAAAATTTTTAACGTACAAATAACTCGCTTTCTATTTATTACCACGCATTTAGGAAAATCATTTAGTAAGTAGCAATAATAGTGGTATAGAACATGGTGGCAGATTAAGAAGAGTTGCGCCCTCACACAGTACATGACACCGAGTAATTTAGAGGGGGCTGAGTGTAAAAATCGATACCGAAGACTTAAAGTCCGAACTTCGAACTCAGAACTTTTAAAATGGGGCCGCGGGACACGCAAGTGATCGGGCATTGAATAAAGCACGGTGGTGCAAGGCGGCCTTGGACCTTTGGCACTTTCTGGCACTCTCGAGGAGACTGGGATTAAAGTTTAAACTCTCGTTAGCCAATCAGGCACTCCCCCTGGACCCTCTCTCTTTTAGCTAGTTAGTACTCCTCCCCTCTCTCTTTTAGAGAGTCAGTACTCATCCCATACTCTCCTTTAGCCACTCAGTATTCCTCACACTTTCACCTTTGGCCAGTCAGTACTCCTCTCCCTCTCTCTCATTTAGCTAGTCATAATTCCTCCCAATCTTTCCTTTAGCTAGTCAGTACTCCTCCAACTCTCTCCTTTAGCTACTCAGTATTCATCCCACTCTCTCTTTCAGGAGTCAGTACTCCTTCCACTCTTACCTTTGGCCAGTCAATACTCCTCCTACTCTCTCCCTTAGCCAGCCAGAACTTTTCCGATTCTCTCGTTTGCCCAATCAGTACTCCTACCCCTCTCTCCTTCAGCCAGTCAGTACTCCTCCTACTCGCTCGTAGAGCCAGTCAATACTCCTCCTACTCTCTCCCTTAGCCAGCCAAAACTTCTCGGATTCTCTCGTTTGCCCTATCAGTACTCCTACCCTTCTCTCCTTCAGCCACTCAGTACTCCTTCCCATCTCGCCTTCAGCCACTCAGTATTCCTCCAATTCTCTCCTTTAGCCACTCAGTACCAATCCAAGTCTCTCTTTTAGACAGCCAGGAGTCCTCCTAATCTCTACTTTACCCAGTCAGTACTCTTCACAATCTCTCCTTTATCCGGTTAGTACTCCTTCGCCTCTCTCCCTTAGGCTCTTAGTATTCCCCAACCCCCCGACTATCTCCTTCAGCCAGTCAGTTCTCCTCCCTCTCTCTCCTTTAGCCAGTCAGTATTCCTCCCCTCTCTCTCCTTTAGCTAGTCAGTACTCCTTCCCCTTTATCTCCTTTAGCTAGTCAGTATTCCTCACAATCTCTTCTTTAGTCAGTCAGTATTCCGTTCCTTCACTCCTTTAGCCACTTAGTACTCCTTCCCCTCTCTCTCCTTTAGCTAGTCAGTATTCCTCACAATCTCTTCTTTAGTCAGTCAGTATTCCGTCCCCTCTCTCCTTTATCCACTTAGTACTCCTTGCCCTCTCTCTCCTTTAGCTAGTCAGTATTTCTCACAATCTCTTCTTTAGTCAGTCAGTATTCCGTCCCCTCTCTCCTTTAGCCAGTCAGTACTCCTTCACCTCTCTCTCCTTTAGCTAATCAGTATTCCTCACAATCTCTTCTTTAGTCAGTCAGTACTCCTTCCCCTCTCTCCCTGAGGCTCTTAGTATTTTCCAACCACCCGACTTTCTCCTTCAGCTAGTCAGTTCTCCTCCCTCTCTCTTCTTTAGCCAGTCAGTATTCCTCCCCCTCTCTCTCCTTTAGCTAGTCAGTACTCCTTCAGTGGTAAGACCATCCAAACAGTGATGGGAGCCGTGGACGACATAGGGCTTAAAACCCGCAAACGTGTGGTGGTTGGGATGCTTCCGAGAAGAGGTCCATCCCGAACCGCTCACGAAAGAAACGTCGCAGTGAACAAAAGGTTGGCGGATCTCTGCACGGCAGAAGGAGTCTTCTTCGTGGACCCCTATCGTACCTTTATCGGTAGAGACGACCTCTACCAAAGGGACGGGGTACATCTCTCCTTTAAAGGGAAGGCCTTTCTCGCCAATCTAATTTAAGATGTCGTGGAACGCACCCAAAGAAGCGTTCGAAACAGAGCGAAAGCGGACGTGCGCCAGCATGCCCGTGTCACTCCTGGAACGACCTTCTCGGAGGTCGTCAAAAAGGGTGTGACCACGAAAACAGAGAAGCCGGGAAACGGAAGAGCGAAAGGAGTCCTACACTAGGGGACTCCCTCAAAGTTCTTCTGTTCAATGCGAGGTCAATCAGGAAAAAGTATCTTGAGCTCCGTGGCCTCGTAGTAACAGAAGAACCTGAGATGGTGGCCATAACGGAGTCGTGGATAAAAACCTCAAGCCGAGATTTTGAAGGTGAATTCACGATTCCCGGTTACCAGCTCTTCCTGAAAGATAGGCCAGACAGAGAGGGTGGCGGTGTGATGTTGTATGTCAAGGATACTCTCAACTCGACGGATTGCAACATCATATCCGACCATGAACTACTAGGTGTTGACCTAGAGATAGGTCCTGCCAAATACAGGACCCTGGTGCTATATAGACCTCCTGCCCAACTCGTTGAAAAGGACAGAGATCTGTACCAGCTACTAGGAGAACTTGTCGAAGACAGAGTGTGTATCGTCATGGGTGATTTTAACACACAAGTTGACTGGGAAACCAGAGAACCCTGTGGCGAGAACGCACTACTCCTGGAGTTCACGAACAACGAGTTCCTGACTCAATGGGTGAGAGAGCCAACGAGAGGAGACAATATCCTCGACTTAGTTTTCACCTCTGAGGATGACATCGTTGAGGACCTATCTGCTGGCGAAGAGCTCGGTGGCAGTGACCACCGACTAATTAGATTTGTAGTCAAAGTCCCCAAGGCAGAGCCTGCAACTAGTAAATCAAGGAAACTGGATTTGAGAAGAGCAGACTTTGCAGGTCTACGCGCGGGACTGACTGACGCGAGGCTAGAAGAGTGCGATGCTGTTGAAGACTCTTGGAACAGTTTCAAAACCACATTCATGAGTCTTCAATCGCGTTTTATTTCTCTGAAATGCCCCCGTCGGTCTTGTGTTCAACCAAAGTGGTTTAATCAAGAAATCGGGCAACTGCTTAGGGAGAAGAGAAATGTGTACCGGCAATCGAAGATCTCGGGAGACTTTGACGAATACCGGAGGCTAGCCAGGAGAGTGAAGTCCAGTATAAGGGCGGCTAAGCGGTCTGAGGAACTCCGAGTGGCGAGACTCTGTAAAGAGAATCCCAAGGAGTTTTTTGGATATGTGAACAGCCGTAAACCAATCCGTCGAACGATTGGCCCTTTGAGGAATGAGGAGGGGACATTAAAGCATTCAGATGCAGAAAATGCTAACCTCCTAAACGACTACTTCTCTTCAGTGTTTACTGAAGAGTGTGGTCCCATTCCCCAGCCGACGGATTCCTACTCGGGAGAAAAGCTGGAGGCAATGGACTTCACCGAAGGAGAAATAAAGAAAAAGATCGCTGACCTAAAGACGAATAAGTCCCCTGGACCGGACGGGTTTCTACCTAAAGTGTTGAAGGAAGTGTGCGATGAAGTATCACGACATCTGTGCGCTATCTTCAACCTGTCAATCCGGACCAAATGCGTTCCTAGAGACTTGCGTGAGGCGGAGGTGACTCCTATCTTCAAGAAAGGAGACCGTAACCAACCGTCGAACTACCGACCTATCAGTCTGACTTCGATAGTCGGTAAACTCATGGAAAGCATCATGGTGGACAAAGTGACGTCGTATTTAGAGTCAAACCTGCTACTGAGGAGTTCCCAGCACGGCTTCCGAAGGCAACGGTCATGCCTGACGAACCTTGTGGAATTCTTCCACTTCGTTTTCAGTGAGCACGATCGGGACAAGGCGGTGGATGTGGTCTACCTAGACTTTCAGAAAGCCTTTGATAAGGTACCACACCGCCGCCTTCTCCGGAAAGTGCGAGCGCTTGGCATAGACGGAAAGGTAGCCGGCTGGATCGAGAACTGGCTAAATGGCAGACGGCAACGGGTGGTGGTGAATGGACAGTCTTCTGAGTGGGTGCCCGTTATTAGCAGGGTGCCTCAAGGTTCTGTCCTGGGACCACTACTATTCATCATCTACGTCAACGACATGGACGGTGACATGGTTGCGAAGATTTCTAAATTTGCCGACGATACCAAGCTTGGTATGAACGTTGCAAAGGATGGAAATACTGCCCGCCTGCAGGAAGATCTTGGGAAGATTGGGGAGTGGTCGGACACGTGGCAAATGCCTTTTAACGTGGGGAAATGCAAAGTGATGCATATCGGCCACAGAAACCCCCAATCTCAGTATATCCTTAAGGGCACTGCTCTTGAATCGAGTGACACTGAGAAGGACTTGGGTGTAACAATCACTAGTGACCTCAAGTTCTCGAAACAGTGCATTGAGGCGGAGAAAAAGGCCCAAAGGATGCTAGGCTATATTAAGCGTCAGTTTGGTTATCGGAACCAGGAGATTGTACTGTGCCTGTACAACTCACTTGTCCGACCGCACCTGGAGTATGCCGTACAATTTTGGAGTTCTTCATTGCGAAAGGACATCGCGAGATTGGAACGCGTACAAGCTAGGGCAACCAAACTGATTCCCTCTATCCGACATAAAAGTTATGAGGATAGACTAAGGGAGTTAGATTTGTTCTCGCTGGAAACCCGTAGATGCGTGGTCAGCTCATCGAGGTCTTCAAAATACTTCGAGGGTTCAACAATGTTGACTACCGGGATATTTTCATACTGAGTGAGAACAGAACGCGCAATCACGGCTTCAAACTTGAACTGAAGCGTTACAACCGCAATCTGTGTGGAAACCTTTTCACCTACAGTATCTGCGGTAAGTGGAACGCACTTCCAGTGGAAGTTGTCAACAGTGAATCTGTTGACCAGTTCAAGTCAAGACTAGACAAAGTCTTGAAAAGTGGCCGTTTAGGGACGCAAAACAATTGAGCAGCCATGTGCCCGCTCGATTGCTAGCCTAAAGGTACCCTCTTTGAATGGACCGTAAGGTCTCCTAGGGTACTTACTTTCCTTGTTACTCCTTTCCCTCTCTCTCCTTTTAGCTAGTCAGTATTCCTCACAATCTCTTATTTAGTCAGTCAGTATTCCGTCCCCTCTCACCTTTAGCCACTTAGTACTCCTTCCCCTCTCTCTCCTTTAGCTAGTCAGTATTCCTCACAATCTCTTCTTTAGTCAGTCAGTATTCCGTCCCCTCTCTCCCCTAACCAGTCAGTACTCCTTCCCCTCTCTCTCCTTTAGCTAGTCAGTATTCCTCACAATCTCTTCTCTAGTCAGTCAGTATTCCGTCCCCTCTCTCCTTTAGCCACTTAGTACTCCTTCCCCTATCTCTCCTTTAGCTAGTCAGTATTCCTCACAATCTCTTCTTTAGTCAGTCAGTATTCCGTCCCCTCTCTCCTTTAGCCAGTCAGTACTCCTTCCCCTCTCTCTCCTTTAGCTAGTCAGTATTCCTCACAATCTCTTCTTTAGTCAGTCAGTATTCCGTCCCCTCTCTCCTTTAGCCACTTAGTACTCCTTCCCCTCTTTCTCTTTTAGCTAGTCAGTATTCCTCACAATCTCTTCTTTAGTCAGTCAGTATTCCGTCCCCTCTCTCCTTTAGCCAGTCAGTACTCCTTCCCCTATCTCTCCTTTAGCTAGTCAGTATTCCTCACAATCTCTTCTTTAGTCAGTCAGTATTCCGTCCCCTCTCTCCTTTAGCCACTTAGTACTCCTTCCACTCTCTCCTTTTGCCATCTAGTAATCCTACCACTCTCTCATTTAGCTATTCAGTACTCCCCCCACTCTCTCATTTAGTCATTCAGTACTCCTCCCACTCTCTCATTTAGCCATTCAGTATTCCTCCCACTATCTCATTTAGCCATTCAGTACTTTTCCAATTCTCTCATTTAGCCATTCAGTACTCCTCCCACTCTCTCATTTAGCCATTCAGTACTCATCTCCTCCTACCCCATTCTCTCTCTCTAAATTTATCCCAACTTTCTTAAGAAATGTCATTCCTGTGACGGGATCCGATTTATTTACTGTTTCGGAAACCAACGAGGGCACTTTTCAGCCAAAGAGAATTTAATGAAAGATTTTTTAAGAAATAGGTAAAGTTGTGGTAAGTGAAAATGTTTGAAAAAGCATCCAAAAATACATAGCGCGAGTATCTAAAAGAAGGACCTAGTGGAAAGCTCCTGCTCCTTTCCCATTGTGCCACAACTCGCTCCTTTCACGCCTACCTCACCTCACTTGTCTCTTCCTCAACACTAAAGGGAATTATATCGCCGTTGTCATATGTAGCTATATCCACATACCTCCTACGCGAAACAGATCCCTCTGCCCCGGGGCTATGAAGTTTCCACCTAGACGCTGTTTGGTCCCAAAACACAAAATTTCCTGGCACCTCTTCCCGAAGGAGGACCGGCCTCAGGTGCCCTCGGGCTTACCATCGATTGTCATACTGATCTTTATGACTATTTCATTACTCAGTCAGGATCCGCCTGGATAAAAGCAGGTTGGCGAACCACTACTATTATTACAGCGGCGTTGACCCATCTCTACCACTTAATGAACGTCTCCAAACTTAATAAAAGTCTAAAAAAAACTGAAAGCACCCGAACTTAACCTTAGGAAAAATCGAACGTAACACTAAGAAAACCGAACTTAGCCCAATATTTCATATCGGACATAATGAAGTCGATTTGCCTTCTCATAACACACGCACACACACACACACACACAGCTCGATTCTTTGTCTTCTTTTGGGTGTCATTCTAAGTGAATGTGTATTGATGTGAAACTATTTATTTAAATAAGTTAACTTACCTATTTTTTTTTCCTTTCAACTCTAAACTTGAGTTGGTGCGTGGAGTGTGGGAGTGAGGTTGATTCATTTCTCAATCACTCCCCAAAAGGTAAAACCTGGTTTAAGAAAAAAAACTGTGGGACTGTCCCTTCGTCTTCCTTCTCCGCCAGTACACAAATCCTACATCAACTCCCATACACTCAACCTACACGCAATTCTACTCGTCTATTATGTTTGTGCGCCTCGTGTGAGCGTAACCAGCTAGTTTGTATAATATATATATATATATATATATATATATATATATATATATATATATATATATATATATATATATATATATATATATATATATATAATGCTTTGTATATCTTTGTGAGTCTGTGAGTGTATGCTCTATGTGAGTAGATCGTGTCAAGTGTGAGTGAAATGTTTGCGAGTAGGGTTTCGGTAGGGAAAATGGGGGAGGGAATAATGTGGATCAATTTCTGTGGTGATGTGAGGGAAATTTATAAATGTACATGTATGTATCAATGAATGGATGGATGTTCACGCGCGCAAATGCATATGGATTTATGGATGGATGCGCGCGAATATATATATATATATATATATATATATATATATATATATATATATATATATATATATATATATATATATATATATATATATATATATATATATATGGATGTACGTATGTATAGATGGATAGGGTGTATGCGCGCGTGAATGCATATGTGTGTGTGCGCGCGAGAATGCACATGGATGGATGTGCGCGCGAATGCTTAATACCATTTCTTCCAGTGTGGGAGATGAAGTGAAAAATTGATCGAAATTCTCACTTCCCTTGTCTGTTGCTGATTTTCCAAACATTCATTCGTGTATGTGTGT
The DNA here is from genome assembly GCA_963969495.1 of Ceratothoa steindachneri. NCBI lineage: Eukaryota > Metazoa > Arthropoda > Malacostraca > Isopoda > Cymothoidae > Ceratothoa > Ceratothoa steindachneri. Next base: position 166,607,300 of record OZ018318.1, read on the forward strand.
ACGTGTATGTATTAAAAGGCTTGCACGTGTGTGACGGTCAATTTCGATGGTGATTTATGTGTTTTATGATTGTTCAGTGGGGGTGGGGACATGAGTTGCCAATTAGCACCTTAATACCAGGGTTAATTAGCGCAGAGCCCGATTTGAGGCTTCTTTCTCTCTCTCTTCTTGTTTCACAACCGCAGGATGCTCAAAGGAGAGAAGGATAAAGATAGATAAATAAATAGATAGAGAGGGGGGGGGAGAAACAATCTTAACCTAAAATTATTTAATTAAAGAGCCAAAACAAGCTCGCGGTTCCTCAAATCCCATAAAAATGAATTTAAAAGTCTCGATTTTTTACCAACACAAAAAACAAAATATTTATATGATTTTTTTTATTTTACAACGTAAATTTATTGAGAATATTAATTTACTAAAGGTACTTTTCTAGTATTAAAAAAAAAGATATTTAGTTGAGGTGATTAGAAGAAATCCATGAAAATAATTCATCTCTGGAAAGACCCGGAGAGCGAAAACAAACGAGGGCAAATCCTGCCAAAAGTTTGTGTTGGCAGAAATCCGCGAAGGAAATGAAAATGTGTGGAAGATGTGCAGTTTCAGATCTTCCTACGACCAGTGGGGTTAAGAAGGTACGGAATCCTACAGATGTTAGCTGCAACATCGTTGTTCATGCTAATGCCGCCTTGCGGAGTGCACGATAGAGCCGACAGGACGGAGTGGTCCTTCAGGTTTCAGGAGTAGCAAAGTGATTTTACACCTCCACCTTCCTCCACACTACCGAATATCTGAAGGGGGGGGGGATATATTATGGCCTAAATAAACATTTCACCTGCGTTATGCAGGGTTGCTCCATTTAGTCATGTCGCATTCCAATATGGAGGAAGGAGCACCTGAGGAACGTTTGCCAGGCATACCCGATGCAGAATCAATGGGGAGGGAGATTGCTATGGCAACCGCATTATCCTAACTGCGTCAGTGGAGTTTATAAAAAAAAAATAATACAAATTTATATTTTATCAGATAATGGAAAATAAAATTGATCAATAAACTTATTAATTTTTATGTTAATTTTGGACAGTAAAAGGATCAATTTTAGTTTTACCTCAAACCATAAAAACGAGAACATATCAAATTGTTTTTTTTTAATCGCATTTTTTACCGAAAACTGGAGAACATTTGCTAATTTATAGTTCAATATCCTGGATTTTATTATTATAATTTTAATTGATGTATCAAATATAATTTTTTTATTTGGTCTTAATTAATAAAAACCCTGAAGTATGTTTTTACAGGAATAGGCTAAGATGATTGGGATTTCTAGTTGTCGATTCTTGCATTAGTTTTAGTTGTTTTTTTTAAACTACACGAAAATGGCAATAAAATATTGGATCAATACACTATTTTCGGCTACCCCTTTGAATACTACTGAAATTTTTGCAGCACACTCTAGATATAAAGGAAGTAGCTTATCTTATCTCCATTAAATCTTTTGGCAAAGATATGCGAGATACTCATATGAAAGAGATAACTTTGATACAGAAAACTAAGTATCTTCATGAACCTTTAATTAAAACGTATAGAACTAAAAAAACAACCCAGCCGAAAGAAGTCCGAGGGAAAATTACCTAAAATATAATCATTAATAAATCACCTCCGCAGACAGGCTCGTTTCGGTTAATCACAGGAGACGAAATTTATTCATCTGGAGATACGATAGCTCTTCATTCCTTCACCGAACAACCAAATGTACAGGTCTCAGGACAGTTTCGCCACACCTTACACCCAAACGCTAAGTGGTCCTCTCATTTGCTCCCTCTAGCTCGTATCTTCCACACAAAAAAAATACAACCCCTCTGTCAATGCCCTCTTTGTTTTCGTAGTGGAATCGGGCGTGAATGAACTTGGCCTGCGTTGCCCTCGGAGGCAGTCATTCGCCCGTGAGCCTCATTAAACGAATTCCTTCGTCTCATGAATTCAGGGAACTTCGCACACGTACACATGTACAAACACGCAGATGGACACGAACTGTTCACATTCCTACAAGTACATACTGGAAAATAGGCACAGATTAATCGTTAAATATATCTAGATTTGCGTTCCGACAAAGATAGATGGGTACACACAAACATACACATAGGACATTCGTGCAAAACCGATAGTTTTACATAAATCCGGATGGGAAACTGGTAGCATGCGATAAAAACACTAATAAATAACATTTTATGGCTAATCCTGTTAGGAATTAAGCGCCGTGTGTTAGGACATCATGACATAATATTATCAGTGTTATTTTGGGCAAAAATGACGAGTAAGTTTCAAAATTCATTAAAAGATGTCCAAGAAGGAAGTGGTGAAGTTAGGGAGGGTATCTATTTGTATAAGTTAAATAGCGGAAACTACATTCTTTAGGCAAATGCGAGAGTGTAGATGTGTGGTATATATATATATATATATATATATATATATATATATATATATATATATATATATATATATATATATATATATATATATATATATATTTCATGAACGCGAAAGAATGATGAAATGAATTCAGCAAACCGCAAGAAACAGAAAAATAAGATAATTTTCTTGGGAAAAAGTTATTTCCTAATTCGGAAAAATTCCGTACAGGTGTGGGATTCGAACCAATGATAATGTTTTCTATTAACATTTGCCCATTTTTCTAACTATTATCATTTTTAAATCTAAGGTATAGGAAAAAATATTATTGGATTATTGGCAACACATCACAGAAAGCCTAACGGCAGTCATGCAAGCCTATTCGAGGAATTTTAAAACATGTAAAAAATTATATAGAGGTTAACTTAATTTTGGCGCAAACATAATGGAATATGTGACATAACTAAATGGAGCAAATGTACATGAGACAGGTGAAATGTATATTTGTGCATAATATTTTCCCAAGATATTCGTAGTTAAGAAGTGATCGGAAAATTAGAAACTCAGAATTTTGCAACGTAAATATTGTTTTAGGTAAATAAGTGGCGTTTATTAATAACTTTTTGTTTCAAAGTCGACTTTCTAAATGTTTTTTGCTCTTTACGAAATTTATTTAATTCTTCGTGGTCTTGAAAGTGATCGAAAAGGCAAGGATAACCCTCCTTCCCTCCCACCCGACCCCAAACTGCTTTAATTGGGGTCGGGGCCGAAGATTATTGCTTTCTGAATTTTGGCTCTGGAGGCGGAGTCATTTTTTTTTTAAAAGATGGCTCCGGAGCTGGGGCCCGGTTTCATTCAGAACTGAAAAAACACTAACGCTTAAAATGCGAAACTACTAGGTCCATTTCGCGATTACTCCGCCAATTCAGGACTACTACAGCCAATTGAGAACTACTAAGGCCAATTCAGGATTCCCAAGGCCAATTCAGGACTCCTAAGGCCAATTCAGGACTCTTAAGGCCAATTCAGGATTCCCAAGGCTAATTCAGGACTCCTAGGTGCAATTTTGGCTGCTTTTAATTAAAGTATCGGAAACTTGAATGCCTCGAAGGTAGTAATCTTCAAATCTTTCTAATAATAATAAAATACGAGAAAGAAACGAAAAAGTACTAATAGATCGAAGTAGCGGCTGAGGACCGACCGAAGGAAAATTAAAGATTTGATTAGACGTGTTTAATTTTTGAGATAATGTGTGCGCGCGCGGTAACCAACGAGGGTATTGATAAAATAATATAATTAGAAATGTAGTAATTAAGAAGTCTGTGAAATTCATGTGCTACCAAATATGACTAATTGCACTTGTCAGTATATATATATATATATATATATATATATATATATATATATATATATATATATATATATATATATATATATATATATATATATATATATATATATATATATATATATATATATATATATATATATATATATATATATATATATATATATATATATATTCAAATTATTATCCATAACGTTCCCAGAAAAATCTATTTTATGAAATTTATTGCATTTAGGAACATCAGAATACCATGAAACTTGAAATAAATAAAGCACATAAAATTATAACTTTTAAATCTATCGTAAAGTATGACACTAGAAACAAAAGATATTCAGAACAGATGTGTAAAGTATTCATAATGTGACATGAGAAATAAAGCTAATATTTTGTGGATTGTCCATTGGTAACTAGGACAACTTCCAAACCTCTTTTGTATGATGAAACAACTTTCTTTCTTAAATCAACTGAGATTTTTCCCCATTCTTCAAAACATACATACTCCGTTTAAATCGGCAAGATTGAAGGGCTGCCTTTTTTCAACTCTTTTCAAAGATTTTTTTTATGGGATTCAAGTTTGTGGATTGACTAGGACACTCAAGAACATTAATACGATGTCTATTGAGCCACTCAGTTGTTTGACTTGACGTATGCTTAGGGTTGTCATCGTGCTGAAGCACCCAACCTCTACCCATCTTGAGTTTTCTGACGGAGCTACTGAGGTGTTTTTCTAGAATTTTGCATTATTCCTCGTTCCTTTTATGGTATGAGGGTCTCCTGTACTTACTTATGAAAACTAGTCCTAGACCATTATGCTAGTTCCCTTAATCTTCACTGTTGGCAGTAGTACTGGATCTAGGATACAAATATGGGAGAGGGGTTCTAAGCTGAATTCTCACCTCTGAGTAGTCTGAGAAAAGGGCATTGATCATTAGGAAACAATTTAAGAGAAAGGTATTCAACCTGAAAAAATGATTAAAACATATCTAGAATAAACAAATAAAAACAACAATCAGGCGTACAAAGTTATCAAGAGGCAGGATCAAAGCGTATTATTAGTCAAATTTTATGAGGTAAAAAAATTAGGCTCGTGGAGTTAACAAATATGCTAAATTCCTAAGTTGTCCCGAAGGATGCATCAAATATTGCTTTTAACTTTGTTCCTCAATACACAGTGTGTCCCCCCCAACATTTTTATTGGGGGACGCTTAATGAAGTCGCTCTTTGCTTTTCATTATGGGCTAATGAAAGAACAAATTTGGGGAGGCCTTTCAGCCCCCTCATCCCCTGGATTTTGGCAGGGTGTTTTTATGTTTGTAGGTATTATTAGGTTCACGCCAAACTTATTGTAGTTATTGTCGAGTAATTTTATTTTGGTTTCATCTGACAAAAGAATTTTGTTAAAATAATGGCAATTTTTTTGTGTAACATCTTTGTGGTAAACGTTTTGGGAGCTTCAACGTGCTTCTTCGATAGTAGAGGAACCCTTCGTGCCCGGTACTTGCAGAGTCCTTTTTGTAATGTGTTGAACGCTGTCTACCGAATGACGTTGACGCCAGTTCTTTAACCAATTCTTCCATTGTTGTTCTGGGATCTTTTTTCACCATTCTCAATTGTTTTGAAGAAGAACGAGGCTTTATTTTCCTCGGAGCAACTGTTTCTTGGTTTGCTACTGACGATTCCTTCCCTCTCCCACTTCTGAATGATCTACTACAGAGAGCTTATAAGCGTATGAAACTGTTCAGAAAGCTTGATTTAACCTTTGTCAGCTTCGTGGTCTCTTACAATAGCACTTTTGACGTGAAAATAATCTTCTTCGACCTTTAGCATGATGATAGTCTCATGAGACGTTTAACCAGTGCTTGCTTGTGACATACTGACTGCTGGGAACGACGGCATTGCCACGTAAGCTCTCATACTTATATACGAATGTTCTGGACCAATGTAAACACCCTTCGAACACAATTATCGATTAGAATATCATGAAAAAATTCATATTATTATTAATTTACGGATAATTTTTCGCATACATTTTTTATCATTTTATATAGACTTTTTAATGTCCACTAAAAATACACAAGTTAGCATTACTTTTGTTAGATAATTGTATAGCCTTATTTTGGTTAAACTATCAAAGTTTAATGAAATAAAATGTATTCAGTTTGGTATATTTTAAATTTTTTGAACGTTACGTTACTAATAATTATTGGACCATATATATATATATATATATATATATATATATATATATATATATATATATATATAAACGTCGTTGCACACCGATATAATTATCTGGATCCCTATATGGAAATGCTTTATTTTATTTTGGAGACAGACATGGCTTCTGATCTAAGAGGAGAAGACCAGGTTGCAGTTGTGTTCAGAAAAAAATATGATTGAATTCAATAGAAAACATCCTGATACACATTCATTGACGCATGTGGTTGTTATGTGTGTAACCGTTTTAAAGAATCGGAGTGTAAATGATCGACAGCGTCCTACTCGTCACAAAACTACAAGTGATAAAATAAATCTACAATGGTATGTGACCATTTAATGAATAGTCCATTAAAGCCGAGATATGTGGTTGCTATAACAATGAGGAACCATCTTCACACTGAATCGGGCACTGCCGGGTTACACTCTTCAGTCACTGGCTTGGCGTGAATGAAGAGCGTCCCCAGTCATACCCGATGCAGTATGAATGAGGTTACTCATTGCTATATAAACCACATACCATACGGTGCAGTTTTCCTTACTAAAGTCGAGATAAGATGAGTAATGAAAGTGGCACCTCGGAAGATCACTTCCTTCGGAGGTGAACTAAAAATCGTAAATTGCCCTCGGAAGAGGAAGAGTTGGTTCATCAAGTAGTGCAAGGAGGCAAAGATCGACGAGACGACATTGCATGGATGATGCGTGGTTTAACTGTTTCACAGCGATGACGCCTCGTTTCATCCAATTGGTAGAGTTTGAATACTCCTTACTGGTCTCAAGATATCTTATACTGGAGGTAAGTAGAGAAATTTCAAATTAATCCCCGAAATTGTATGCGAATTGCAAAGGCGAAATATTAATTGGCCCGTCTTTAACACTTAATGCAAGGACCCACACATACGTCCCAATGTTACATTCTTTTCTTATCAAACACCTAGACGCCATTGCTTGGTTAAATCGAAAGAAAATGTGGTTCTAATAAAACGGTTCCTATCCTATTTTCTTGTTACTGAGACTATTTGGACTCAAAATTATTTCCGATACGGGGATTAGGAAGCGAGATCTTCTTTGAATGGTGGCTAAGGTCTCCAGACCTAACATCACTTTTCATTCTGGCGGTCATTTGCCATCAGCACTATCAAAATCTTCACATCTGCTCTCAAACACTAAAAGAAATGTTCAAGTATTTTGTATTCGTATACATAATTGTCTCGGTGCCAGATACCCCATTTTAATCCCTTGTTTTGAGGTATGTTTCACAATAAATATTTTCCTATCTAAAACAACGGGAGGGGGGGGGGGAAGCTTCTTACGTCATTGATGAAATGGGAATTGATCGAATACGGAAACAATCATAATCCTGGAATGGCAGATTGAAATTCAAGCTCTGAGTGCATTCCAATCCGTGATTCCAGGATTACGGTTGTTTCCGCGTTCGATCTATTTTCATTCCATTTATGATGTAAGGGGTCACCCACCCCCTTTGTCCGAAAATCTTAAAAAAGTTAAAAAAACAAGTGCAAGTCACTTCCGTAAACAGGTGATTGTATAAGTAGGGGAAGATTTTAATGCAAGTCTTACTAACTTCTGGTGAAATGGAATTGATTTCACGGCACAACAGTGAGTGTCTATAAAAGGAAGCTCAATCCCTCAAAATAAGGTCAATTATCATACACCGGAGATTCATTAGTTTATTTACGAACCCAATACGCATTATATTATAGGAAATATCCATTAGCCAACATGTGTAAGGGTTGCTGTTTCGCCACAGGTCAAGATAGGGTCGGATTAACGCATTTAAGATGACCACGGAGAAAACTCGCTCGATCGCGGTATGGAATAAATTTGTACAATGAATAGTAGCGAACCAAAAAATTGAGGGCAATTGCAGCAATGAATAGAAATGCAGTGCAATAATCCGCAAAATAGGTTATCACGGACCGCAATAACGATGAGATCAAAATTGCGGGTGGACGATATCGCCGGCGCTGATGGGGTCACGAATGAGACTGAAAATTAGAGCGTGAAACTCGCGTAGCTTGACAATAGCATGGAGTGGATGGCGGAAGATTAACGAGGTAGGAGTTTAACATGATTGGTCGTGAGGGGAGACCGCGGCTTCGCGAGGAGCTTTGATGACGGCAGGAAATGAAGAGGTAAGATTCTCCTGGGTGGAGTCGTTAGAAGCACAATGCAGGCGGCAGGAGAGAGGCAGTACGAAGATTTGGTGTGTTGAGGGCGCTGCGAGTGAATATCAAGTAGTCACGCTCGCAAAGCGAGTCTAAATGATGATGATCACAAACACACACATACGAACTAGGCTTTATTTTTAGTATTACAAACAGTACTAATGGTGTTTTTAGGCGTTGTAGACGTTATATATGGTTTCGGTTTGGCGCGGAAAGTACATATTTTTACCTTGATGGGGCGAAAATTAAATTAAAATAAGTCCATGATTTTAACCTAATGCTGCTGGGCTTTCGAATAGTTTTTGAACGCTAAGGTAATTATTTCGAAATGAGAGTCTTCGCCCCAATAACTTCCTTTAATTGTGAGGGTCGCAACTCCCCCCCCCCTCCGCTACTTTTAATCACCTAGTAGTATTAGCAATTCGAAAGCCTAGCATTAGGTTGAAATCAGAGTTATCAATGTTTGAAATCAGGAATAAATATCTCTCTCTCTCTCTCTCTCTCTCTCTCTATATATATATATATATATATATATATATATATATATATATATATATATATATATATATATATATGTGTTTAATTCACTGAGAAACTTTACTGAGGCCAATGACCATGTAGTGTGTGTAGAGGAATGATTTGGAGTGCAATATTACAGTTCAGCAAGCAGAGCGCCCCGACCCGGAACCCGGACAATAACTCGAGACAAATCTGAAGGCGATTTTTCAAACCTGTCCTCCTCCGTTAAGCGATTACCGCCTTAACCACTCAGATCCCGAGCGCCAAGTGCCTCTCCTTAACTTAAGGGACTTCGATTCGCTCAATCGGATTAACAAGATTTCCCAAGAACAAATTACTAAATGCACCTGAAATTTCCGACTCCCTTTTCTGACTCTTTTATTTCCATCTTCCTATATTTATCCTTGTCATTTTTTGTCTTCACCCTCTCCTTTCTTTGTCCCATTCATTATATCCCCCCCCCTTCACTTCTTATCTTTTCCCTAGTAATCTTTTTTCCCCTCTTCCCTTTCGGTTTCTTCCCCATACGTTATCTCCCTTACGCTGGAATTGTGTTGGGAATATGAACTGAGCTGAGTGAAAAAAAACCCTTCATAAATTGGAAGAAGTTAAGCTGCACTAGGTATGGTTGATCGTCGGATGGATGCATGCATTTATCGAGTGGACGTCGGCTGTCATCATATGTTGTAGCAATCCAGACAGGTTCCCCCTTAATAGAAGCGTAAGAGTAAACACTGGCAAAAAGCATCAATTGTGCAATTAGTGATGAGAGATGAAATAGTGAGGGGGAGGGTGGGAGAGCTATATAAGAAAAGTTAGCTAAAGGATATATATTTTTTTAAATATTCCAAGTTTGGTGTAAAAATGGGTAGTTTGGTAATTACGGTTTTCCGTGAGAATCGTGTGGTTCTAAACAAGGACAAGAGGAGCCGGAGATCGAACCGAGAGCCGAGTATGGTAGGGTCAGTGGCAAAACTCACCTTATGAGGATGTGGTGGTGTCGGTGGTGAAACACACCAGATAACATAGAATGTGGTGGAGGTGCTGATGAAACTCAGATGATTATGGGGTTAGTAGTAAAACACATAATGAAGATGTTTGGGGGCCGGTGGTAAAACATCTAATGAGGGTGGTGAAACGCACCAGATGAGAATGTGGTGGGGTCGCTGATGAAACTCATGATGGAGATGTGGTGAATTTGATGGTGAAACTCACCTGATGAAGACTGTTGTTCCAAAGCGCCCAAATCCCGGTCTTGCGTCGGCGACGGGGCATCGTCACTGCCGATGCCCGATGAGCGAGCGGAATCATTCTCGCCGGCCGCTTTTCGAGTCGTACTCGAGCCTCCTGCCTCACCATTCTTTTTCCTCCTCCTACCAGCCTTGTCATAGTCCTTTGGGGGCAAAAGGAGGGGGCCTTCCTTGGTGCCCAACTTCTCGCGAAGCTCCGCCGCCAGGGAGTCGTAGAGAGTCGCGATCTTCTCTCCGGAAGCTGTTCTCGGCCCCGACCCACTGCCTGCACCTGAAGATACTGAAGATCCTGAAGAAAACTTCGTCCGAGGTCCTGCTACCGAGGCTGATGGTAAGAGGCCCCTCGAGGCCAGTCGGGATTCGAGGGCGGCTAATTTGGCCTGCTGTTCGGGGCGGAGGAGTAGTTGATGGAGGTGTTGTTCGCAGGACCCCGGCCGTCCTCGGTGGAGTCGCATCTGTACGCGTGGACGTGGAACGGACACCGGGTGAGGGGGGTTGTATATGAGAAGGATGGCGGACACGATGTCGTTGTCCGGGGACTCTTCCTGCTGGACGTGGGTTAGAGCACCGCTTCGGGATGAAGTGCTTCGTGCTCCCTGCGGCAGCAGCTCGGACTTGTCACCCCTTGCTGCAGGAGCTTAATCCCTCTACCGGAAACCTGGAGGGTGACCTTCTCCGGTTCGTGCTGGCGCTCTCTCTCCAGGAGGTACTGTAACACTGGGCGAACGACTTCCGGGCCTCTCAGACCCCTGCACTCCTCTGCCCCTAGGAACCATACGTAGTAGGAGGCTTTTCTAATCCTCGAGTCACCCACTGGAGGTGGGGTTTGACCCCACCCGGCCATCTATCTTTCTGCTTCTCCTTAAGTTTCATCACCCCGAGTTGATCTTCGAGTATTATCTCACTCTCCACCATCATTCCCATTTGGCATCTCCAGTCTTCGCATAAAAGGGACCCCTTTTTCCCGATTCAACACAATTAATGAAGAACTTTGTATTTTTACTTCAGAACACTTTTATTCCTGACGTCAAACTCAGACACGTCCACACTCTAAGAAGTCAGCAAGGAAAACTGAGAGTCAGAGGTAAAACCAAGGAAAACAGCATAGGCACATACAAACATACACCCAAGTATAAACAGTAAGAGAGAAACACATTCTTTTTAAATGTGATCTATTAAAGAGAATATAGAGAGAGAATACGTACAACTCTCACTAATACTTTCTTACAGTGTACACGACAAACATTACCCAGAAACTAATACACTAAATTGAGGATGTGATGTTTCCAAAAATGCCAACTTCATTTATAAAATTTCACTTATTTAAACAATACAGAACTTGAAACGAATATAAGATTTGTCATCGAAGTTGAAAATTCGGCCAAGCATTATTGTTTATAAGAGTTAACTAAGGTCCGAAAATTATTGCAAAATTGACTCTAATAGAGAAAAATAACACAAATATAAGAAACTTTAATATTCATTATGAATTATTTTTATTTACTTAGATATAATGATACAGGTAAGGGGAGGGGAATTTGGTTTCATTGTTTTAGAATATAATTTAAGAAAGTTCAGAAGTTAAAACTTGGGGAGATATACAGGGTGATCCCAAAGTCTCGTAGCCCCCTACCAGAAAGTAATAAGAACAAAAGAGGAAATTAATATAATAATATCAAACACATGTACTGGTTTTAATGTCTGCCAAATCTTGCAATAAAAGACATATCGTACATTCTCCAGAATGCACATGATCATGTGTGCATACAGTAGCGGCCATAGTATAAAGGGTCAGTAGGAACAAGGGTATATAAATATTATAGAAGTTTAACAAAACGTCGAGACTATATATTATACACATATATATCTAATATCTGTCTTCATCAGTTGTTTAGATTTATTTCAGTGGGAAAAGAGAGAGAAGAGAGAGAGAGAGAGAGAGAGAGAGAGAGAGAGAGAGAGAGAGAGAGAGAGAGAGAGAGAGAAAGAGAGTAACAAGGAGTAACAAGGAGTAACAAGGAGTAACAAGGAAAGGAAGTAACCTAGGAGACCTTACGGTCCATTCAAAGAGGGTACCTTTGGACTAGCAATCGAACAGGCACATGGCTGTTCAATTGTTTTGCGTCCCTAAACGGCCACTTTTCAAGACTTTGTCTAGTCTTGACTTGAACTGGTCAACAGATTCACTGTTGACAACTTCCACTGAAAGTGCGTTCCACTTACCGCAGATACTGTAGGTGAAAGGGTTTCCACACAGATTGCGGTTGTAACGCTTCAGTTCAAGTTTAAATCCTCATAACTTTTATGTCTGATAGAGGGAATCATTTTGGTTGCCCTGGCTTGAAGGCGTTCCAACCTTGCGATATCCTTTCGAAACGAAGGACTCCAAAATTGTACGGAATACTCCAGGTGTGGCCGAACGAGGGAGTTGTACAGACAAAGTACTATCTCCTTGTTATGGTATCCAAACTGGTACTTTATGTAGCCTAACACCCTTTGAGCTTTCTTCTCTGCCTCGATGCACTGTTTCGAGAACTTGAGGTCGCTAGTAATAGTTACACCCAAGTCATCCTCAGTGTCACAAGATTCAAGAGCAGTGCCCTTAAGGATATACTGAGATTGGGGGTTTCTGTGGCCGATATGCATCACTTTGCATTTCCCCACGTTAAAAGGCATTTGCCACGTGTCCGACCACTCCCCAATCTTCCCAAGATCTTCCTGCAGGCGGGCAGTATTTCCATCCTTTGCAACGTTCATACCAAGCTTTGTATCATCGGCAAATTTGGAAATCCTGGCAACCATGTCACAGTATATGTCGTTGACGTAGATGATGAATAGTAGTGGTCCCAGGACAGAACCTTGAGGCACCTCGCTAGTAACGGGCACCCACTCAGAAGCCTGTCCATTCACCACCACCCGTTGCCGTCTGACACTTAGCCAGTTCTCGATCCAGCCGGCTACCTTTCCGTCTATGCCAAGCGCTCGCACTTTCCGGAGAAGGCGGCGGTGTGGTACCTTATCAAAGGCTTTCTGAAAGTCTAGGTAGACCACATCCACCGCCTTGTCCCGATCGTGCTCACTGAAAACGAAGTGGAAGAATTCCACAAGGTTCGTCAGGCATGACCGTTGCCTTCGGAAGCCGTGCTGGGAACTCCTCAGTAGCAGGTTTGACTCTAAATACGACGTCACTTTGTCCACCATGATGCTTTCCATGAGTTTACCGACTATCGAAGTCAGACTGATAGGTCGGTAGTTCGACGGTTGGTTACGGTCTCCTTTCTTGAAGATAGGAGTCACCTCCGCCTCACGCAAGTCTCTAGGAACGCATTTGGTCCGGATTGACAGGTTGAAGATAGCGCACAGATGTCGTGATACTTCATCGCACACTTCCTTCAACACTTTAGGTAGAAACCCGTCCGGTCCAGGGGACTTATTCGTCTTTAGGTCAGCGATCTTTTTCTTTATTTCTCCTTCGGTGAAGTCCATTGCCTCCAGCTTTTCTCCCGAGTAGGAATCCGTCGGCTGGGGAATGGGACCACACTCTTCAGTAAACACTGAAGAGAAGTAGTCGTTTAGGAGGTTAGCATTTTCTGCATCTGAATGCTTTAATGTCCCCTCCTCATCCCTCAAAGGGCCAATCGTTCGACGGATTGGTTTACGGCTGTTCACATATCCAAAAAACTCCTTGGGATTCTCTTTACAGAGTCTCGCCACTCGGAGTTCCTCAGACCGCTTAGCCGCCCTTATACTGGACTTCACTCTCCTGGCTAGCCTCCGGTATTCGTCAAAGTCTCCCGAGATCTTCGATTGCCGGTACACATTTCTCTTCTCCCTAAGCAGTTGCCCGATTTCTTGATTAAACCACTTTGGTTGAACACAAGACCGACGGGGGCATTTCAGAGAAATAAAACGCGATTGAAGACTCATGAATGTGGTTTTGAAACTGTTCCAAGAGTCTTCAACAGCATCGCACTCTTCTAGCCTCGCGTCAGTCAGTCCCGCGCGTAGACCTGCAAAGTCTGCTCTTCTCAAATCAGTTTCCTCGATTTACTAGTTGCAGGCCCTGCCTTCGGGACTTTGACTACAAATCTAATTAGTCGGTGGTCACTGCCACCGACCTCTTCGCCAACAGAGAGGTCCTCAACGATGTCATCCTCAGAGGTGAAAACCAAGTCCAGGATATTGTCTCCTCTCGTTGGCTCTCTCACCCATTGAGTCAGGAACTCGTTGTTCGCGAACTCCAGGAGTAGTGCGTTCTCGCCACAGGGTTCTCTCGTTTCCAAGTCTACTTGTGTGTTAAAATCCCCCATGACGATACACACTCTGCCCTTTACAAGTTCGCCCAACAGCTGGTACAGACTCCTGTCCTGTTCTAAGAGTTGGGTAGGGGGTCTGTAAAGCACCAGGGTCCTGTATCTGACAGGGTCTATCTCTAGGTCAACACCTAGTAGCTCATGATCGGATACGATGTGTCATTCCGTCGAGTTGAGAGTATCCTTGACATACATCACCCGCCACCCTCTCTGCCTGGCCTATCTTTCAGGAAGAGCTGGTAACCGGAAATCGTGAATTCACCTTCAATGTCTCCGCTTGAGGTTTTTATCCACCACTCCGTTATGGCCACCATCTCCGGTTCTTCTGATGCTACGAGGCCACGAAGTTCTAGAAACTTGTTTCTGATAGACCTCGCATTAGACAGAAGAACTTTGAGGGAGTCCCCGACTGTAGGACTCCCTACGCTCTTCTGTTTCCCGCTTTCTTTCTCTGTGGCGGGGTCACTTCCCTCTTTGTGACTTCAGAAAAGGTTGTTTCTGGAGTAACACGGGTGTACTGGCGTACGTCCTGCTTTACTCGGGGTCTGACACTTCTTTGGGTCCGCTCCACAACACCCTGTATCATGTTCGCGAGTGCAGCTTTCCCCGTAAAAGGTGCGGTAGGGGTCTACAAAAAAGACTCCTTCCGCCGTACAAAGATCTCCCAGGCGTTGGTTTATGGTGACGTTCCTCGCGTGAGCATTGCGGGATGGACCTCGTCTTGGGAGTATCCCAACCACGACACGTATGAGGGTTTTTAGCCCACAGTCGTCAACTCCTCCCATAACCGTGGTCAGGGTCTTCTCGCTGGCTCTACTTTGCCTCCTCGTAGATAAAGATCGTTGCCACTTGCCATGAGGGCAACTACTGAGTTCTCAGAGATCTGAGATTTCTCAGCCTCCACCCTTATTTCTCCGTTCCCCTTTCCTGGAAGGCAGCTTACCTTCACACTGGTGCGAAGGCGGGCCGCTAGCAAGGGTTGTAGATCCCGCGCTTGGGAGTCACCGATCACGATGACCCTCGCGCATTTGGGTTCAGAGGACAGAGGCTTACCTCTCAGTATGGGCTCTTTCAATTCCTCTTTCTTCCCCACTTTTGGGGTTTTTTTCTTCTTCTTTTTCTTCTTCGTTTTTTCTTCCGTTTTTACTTCCCTCCCTTTTTATCTACTGTTTTCCCTTTCTTACTCTTCCTTTTCTTCTTTTTGACGCCCTGAGTAACCCCAGCAGCTGTTGGCTCTGGGACGTCGGATGGTTGGCCTATCTCTATCGACGCGGTGCATGAGGGCCCAACAAAGGAGCCATCCGCGTCGTTGGGAGTTTCTTGTTGCTGTTGCTCTACCTTGGTGGCTTTAATCTCGTCAATGATGGCTTCGAGATGACGGATTTGAGTCACATGCTCAGACTCTAGGATTTTCACCTTTTCTTCCAGCCGTCGTGTTTTTTCCTCAGAAGATTTAAAAAGTTCCTTAAGCTCCTGAAGTTTTGCCCTTAGGACGCAATCCGTGCAGATACTTCCAGGGTGGCATTTTGAGAAACACCCCTCCGGAAAATCTACGCACCACTTGTCCTTTTGGCATGTCAAGCAGGTATACTTTAACGCACCAGGTCCTTTCTTTCCAGTCATGCTGAACACTTTATATCTCTGAATACTTTGTGACCACTCAATAACAAAAGAAAGGGGGTGGTGAGTCGCTCCCGCCTATCGATCGGCGTGCCATGGCTCCCAACCAAGCAGCACTGACGGTCCCCGAAGGGGGCCATCAATTTCTCACCAGGTGAACAACGGAGCACACCCCGTACTAAACTCCTACTAGTTCCCTTCACAACGGCCAGGATCTCAGAGTAGCGTTCAATGGATATCCCGCCACACCAAGGAACTCGACCCAAGGCTTTTTATTGGCCTGGCAACCAACATGGGAACAAAGGGCCGTCACCTCGGACCAATGCTACCAAAAGCACCCGCCAACGGGCACTGGGAACGGTCAATAATTACGCGCCAGGAAAGGGGTTACCGGGGCACTACCCTCATCCCATTCATCGTGCCCCAACGCCTAAGAACCCTCAAGTCCTAGTCTCTCGCAACCAGTGAGCGTCGATTGGCGTTGTTTATAGAGGTTCCAAAGCCTCTCTTCTGACGCGTGAGGTAGCTGCCAGGTCCTTATATGTAGATAGAGGGAAAAAAGGGAAAGAGTGACATGATAGGGGTAGGCTTTTTTTGTTTTTTCTTTTTGTATAAGTGAGAGATAAGATAAAAGTAAAAAAGGAGAAGGATAGAGTAAAAAAAGGAAGGAATGACGCACTTAGTCTGGAATCTCGTTTTCGACCAAATCGGCAAGGGAAGCCCTACCGGGGGTACCCAGAAGAGGTACCCCCGCCAACATAGCTCGAAAAGTCAAAGGTACACACAAGCTCTCTTCCCACGACAAGGGGGCGTCAACTCTCCCTCTACTTTCTTTATGAGAGAGAGAAAGAGAGAGAGAGAGAAAGAGAGAGAGAGAGAGAAAGAGAGAGAGAGAGAGAGAGAGAGAGAGAGAGAGAGAGGAGGTAATTTAATAACTTAAATAGAATTCAGGAATTAAGGAAAACTAGAGTAAATTATGAAGTTTAAGAAGATTTGGGTAAATTTAAAATAGGTATATATATATATATATATATATATATATATATATTAGGTATTGACCATTTGGGAGGGGGAGGAAAATTTGTTATTTAGATAGGTGGAGATAGGTTTAGGAGGTTTGATTATAAAAAGTGAAGGTTTGGGAAGATTAAAATAGTTTATGTTTGGGGCACTTTTTGAGGAGTGGGTAAATTTGATAAATTGGGTAAGTGGATTTTTAAAAAATAAGAGAAAAACAACGAGGTCATTTCTAGCAGACACTTTGTAAAAAGAGAGATCTGTAAATAAAGTGGTGACTATTGGGAAATGGAAAATGTGTGAATTATATATAAGAATCCCAATGACAGCTACAACACTCCCTTGGTAAATGGAGAAGGGCTTAAGGAAGTTTAGTGAGCAAAGGTGTGGTAGGTGTGGTATGAGTAACCATGCGGTGGTATCATTTGGAGGATTGCAAACACGGGGGGAGATGCCCCGAGTTTTTTTTTTGTAGGAGCCGATCTGGCTGCTGCATACTTGTGCATTAGTCGCCGTACTCACTACAGCCTAGGACTAGGCTATATAAAAAACAAAACAAATAACAAGTAAATAACAAGGATAAAAAGTCATAGACTAAAAATAAAATAAAAAACTAACAAGAAGGAAGCGCGCTCTGGCGTCGGGGGTAGCCCCCCCCCCGGCGCAGGTGCATGCGACCCCACAACAAACAGTTAAATAAAGTGGAGGAGGCCATTCTCCTTCAAAAAGTCGTATAGTCCGCAATTGGGTGTGCACGAACCAGTCCCGAGTACAATGGACAAGCGGTAGCGACCCCGCTCGTCCTAGTACCGGGAGAGGTAACGTGCGCGAAGATCCCCCAGGCTGGGACATTCAACAAGAGTGTGCGAACAGTCCGAGGGACAATGCTGTCGTCGCAGTAAGGCGCTGGCGAGCGCTCCATCAAATGGCGTTGCGTCCAATTCGGAGACGACAGAAAGCTACCTGAAGCCGTCGCGGCATTGGGGGATAGGCCCATGGGAACAGTCACGGCTCAATGTAAAGTAATTCAAGTTCCCCTCGACCATCTTTTTTGACAAGCCGCCCACAGAGCAGCCCGTATTCCTGCCATGTAGTCGGTATGTGGAAGAACGAAACGCTGGTATGTTCGCCCAGTTGTCGCGGACTCTTTGGCGACCTCATCGGCGCGCTCATTCCCCAGAATTAGTACATGTCCACGAACCCAGCAAAAGATAATCTCGACATCTGCCTGGCTCGCTAAAATCGCAGCGTCAGGGATATCGCGAACGAGAGGATGCAGAGATTCCAATGCCTCGAGAGCATTCAGGGTGCTTTGTGAGTCGCTATAAATGACAATCTGAACTCCTAACCGGGCACGTCGTGTTATCTCCCGTACTGAGCGGTGTATTGCAACCATCTCGGGCCGTGAAGGCAGACGGAGCGACTGGCAGAACCCCGCTGACTTCAAACAGTGGGGATACGGCTTCGAAACCGACCCCTTTTTAGGACGTGGAGCCATCCGTATACACTGGCACGGCTCCAGCGTGACACGAAGTGTGATCCCAAAGGACTGAACGCAATACTCCCCGTGCTGTAGAGGCTTTGAGAGCAGACGCGTGGTGAAAAATATTCAAAGGTGATACCATTCAGGGTGGCGCGCTGTGCAGAACCAGTGGTGCCAACCGCCCGAGAGCTATACCTAGCTTTCGAAAGAATTTACTAGCCCTAAACCCAAAAGGCTTAGGGTATGACTGGCGTCTCTCAGTGGCATGGGCAGCGTCGAGATCAGCTGCGGATGCAGTGAGAGCTTTTGGTGAGTAAGTGAGGCGAGCTTACAGACGAATAATGCACTGCGCATGGCGCAGAGCGAGTGAAATCTCCCCAGCATCGACAAGTAGGCTCTCAATGGGTGAGTGGAGTGCGGAAGGCACTAGTCGCCAGGCGAAGGCCGGTGTGGTGGATTGAGTCTACCTTCCGCAATAAACACTTGGCTCCGGATGCATAAAACTAGCATATGTAGTAGAGCTTCGAACGAACCAAGGATCGAAAAAAGAGTAAAGCACTAACCCCATCAGCGCTCCAGGCGCTGAACGTCAACGGACGAAGAATATCCATGGTACGGGTACAAGAGACCCTAAGGCTGCGAATATGAGCCTCCCAGGTGAGGCGTAGGTCAAATCCAAAACTAAGGAAACGGTGCGAGTCCACCCTTCCTAGGTGCACCCCGTTAAGAAAGAAGATTGGGTCAGGGTAGATCCGTAGATCACTGCAGAAATGCACCACCTTAGCCTTGGCGAAGGAAAACCGAAGCCTGTGCGGTTCGATATAGCGAAAGACGTGGTTCAATGCCTGTTGGAGTTGAGGATCCAGAGTTTGCATCTGGACTGCGCTAACAGAGATCAAAAGTTGTCCACGTACAACGTAGTGAGACCACCTTGCGGCAGCACCGAGGTGATGCCGTTGATGCATATGGCAAAGAATGTGAAAATGAGAACACTTCCCTGCGGGCACCCACTTTCTGCTCCATTGAGCCAGAGAGGGCCCCCACCACGCGTACGCCGAATCGAAGATCTCGCCCTCATCGTGTGGAGAGTCTATATGATAGGGTATCGACATGCGGTATCATAGGCCTTCTCCAAGTTGAAAATACCGTGGCGTATTGATATCTACGAAGGAAGTCCACACATATGGCATTTTCCAGTCGGAGCAGAGCATCCGACATGGAGTGCAACTGAGAATCCGCACTAGGCAGGAGATAGGTGACTTCAGCAGTCCAGAAAGAAGGTTAATCTAAAATTTAACAATTTCTCCATCAACTTACATACACGGGAGGTTAGAGAAACTGAGCCGAAACCGGCCGGGGTATAGTGGTATATACCCGGTTTGAAAAAAGCGAGCAAAGTAGCGATTTGGCAGGAATCTAGGAGGATATCCTCTACCCAGATCCTGTTGAACAAATCTAACAGAAAAGCCATGAGCTTACCCATGGATCGAAGAATGGCGTACGTGCTTCTAAATATACAGGAACCTAGCCCTAGCTCGACGAAATTCACCGACAGTGAAGTCGTTCGAGCAGCGCTTATATCGCATGTAGGCATAACGCTTCTGTTTGAGGGCCGTCTCAAACTCGGCTGACCACCACGGGAGTGGTTAGCATGCAAAAAGGCCAGTCGTTATAGGAATAGTAGTTAGGCCCACGGCGATGAGGTTGGCGGAGAAGAACTCAACAGCCTCATGTCCTGACCTAATCTCCTCGACTGGGACAGAGAAATCAGTCATTTCCTGAAATGCAGACCACTGCGCCCGCGCCAAGCACCACCGGATCGGGCTCTCTGGTGCCAGCAGCCCAGAAAATGACATTTGAATAGGAAAGTGATCACTACCATGGAGGTCATCGATAATCCCCCCACCCAAAATCAAGCTGTGCATCTGTAGAGCACAAAGATAGATCGAGGCAGGAAAATGAAGCTGATTTCGGGCAGTGTTGCGTAAACTCATCCACATTTAAGACATCTATCTTCAGCTTGTCGATCAGGTCGACAAGGAGTTTCCCCCTGGACTTAATCAAGTATTCTCCCCAAATGCGCTATCTACCCTTCAGATCTCCGAGCAAGATAAATGACCTCAAAAACCGTGGCACGACGCGTCAGAATTTCCCCACGTCGAAGCCGGCTGATGGTGGAATGTACGCGGAAATAACAATATACCTCTTTTCCAGGTGTAGCTGCACAGCCACTGCCTTAAAGGATGTATCTAAAGCAAAGAGGAGAACGGAGACATGATGCCTGGTGTAAATCACGCCTCCTCCTGCCCAGCCACCATCCCGTGGTGGTCGGGTCGCAAAACCCTTATACCCTGGGAGGGTGGGCAGGAGGCACGTGCCCAGCATTCCCTCTTGAAAAAAGATAGCTAAAGGGGAACGGTAGGAGACGAACTTCCGCAGCTCATTCCAGTTGGCCTGGAGTCCGCGGTAATCCCATTGAAGGAATATTACATCCAGGCCGAACTCGGAGGAGAGGCGGGGACCCTCTTCGAAGAGAGGCCCCTCACGGGAATGCCCGTACCCTTCTGGGAGGCAGAACTCCGGGCGCTGTTGGCCGGACAATGCGCTGAAGGCGCTGTCACTCTCGATGACTTATCGGGGGAGGTTGGGCCGCACATTTTCCGCACACTCCCCGGAAAAGTTGTCGATGCGCTTGCCCTCGCTCGCTCCCAGCACTACCTCTTTCCTTACGACTATCCCCTCAACCCCCAATCGAGGCTTTAGGACCAGCTACCTCACTCCATGCCAGAAGAGAGGCTTTGGAACCTCTGTAAACAACGCCCTTTAATGCCCTTTGGTTGCAAGAGACCGGGCCTTAAGGCGACCTGGGCGTTGGAGCGCTAATAAAGGGAAAATCGGTTTTGCCCCACTAACCACCTCCCTGCGTGTAATGGGCTGACCACCACCACCCTGGGGCTGTTCTCGGGTACATAAGGCGGTATCACTTGTGGTGGACGGGTTTTACTGCCTTGTTGACTGCCAGGCTGACTAAAAGCGTCGGGTCCTTTCTCTGGATCTGCCACAACAGATATTCAGATCTTAGCCGTCCCAATAAGGATAGCACTGTCGCCCTGTCTCTCTGGTTGCCCAGTTGGGAGCTGCGACTTTTTGGGAAGGACTGACCATTGGGTAACTTCTGGTGAGTGTGTCGCTGTCCAGGCATGCGGACACCATCGTTAATGCACCCAGGTTAAATCCATGAAAAGTCCGAAAAACACGAGACTGATTATGTAGGAGTGGCTGGCCTCCTTTTTTTCATTGGTCACAAGTGTTATGTTTATGGAGAGGGGGAAGGGAAGCTTCAAAACTCAAGAAAATTTTCGGAATACATCCCCACAGCCATATCGTTCGACCTTGGTGCTGGGTCGGACGAGATCTTCCGTTAAAATCCCACTCTGACTGGTGGAGCGGCTTCCCTCCAAACACTAGTTTGCAGCTAAGGGGTTTGCCTTTGGCTATTTTGGGAGCCACCCTAGAGCAGCTAACCTCTGTGATGGAGTTATCCCTATATATGCTTTCTCAGGGGCTCATCTAAGAATCTTGCATGGGAGAGGGTGTTTCTCATTCTTTTTTACCTACAGATTTAGAGGTTTCACCCTAACCCCCTTTTGTAGAGTTGCCTCGGGGAGACTTTCCACTTGCGGCGGGTCCTCATTTGCTTTGTCAGGAGCTAGCTACAAACACGGCGAAGCAACGGAGTTGTGGTCTCAGTTCCTTCATCCACCAATGGGAGCAGGTAAATAACTGAACCGCCTTAGATGGGTAAGAGGAGGTGTCGCCCTCTCAGCTTTTCCGAGAAACATCGTAAATCCTATTATCGTGATCATGCCCGCTCCCGCCTTTTGCCTTCCGATCGAGGGAGGCATGCCGTACCCAATGATATTTGTGATGGGGCATATGATCTATGAGTCTCCGGTCGGGATAAGTGACACCTTGCTGTGTGTGGGGGGGGGGGTAACCATTTGACGGCGATTGCTGAAGTAGATATACTCCTGGAGGTGCCCTTATCACAGATGGTAAGGTCTACTGTGTGGTGTGAACACTGACCCTGAGTTCGACAATGTGCAAGGTCCTCCTGAGGCGACATGGGGCCCCGAGAGCACCCAAAGAGAGAAGAGACCGTTTCCCCCTCCTGGTGCAGCGGAAGCTGTTCCGTGCAGCATTTGGACCCTTTCCGGTGTGGAGAGAAGCAGTCTCACCCCACGCCTTCATCTCCAAATAAGAAAACGAGTAAGAATTCAAAAGGACTAGAGGTCCAAGAATGGACAGATCCGTTGCCGTTTAGGCGAGTGACAAGGATAAAACTGGCGCGTCCGGTCCCAAGGCACCCTTGGGCAGGGAGGCAGAGAATGACACCAAGAAGATGAACATCGTTAGTATAAGCTGAACTTCGATTACGTCAGAGTCCCTCATTGAGATACTACCTGACGGCTTTGAGCACGCAGGCTTCTAACACTTTTAGGTTATTCACTCCACTGATGGAAGCATGTTGCCCAAAAGCCTAATGTCCGATCAAAGGATAGCATTAGCTAAATTAACAGGTAGAGGATCCGATGTTCGCCCGTTGCTTAAAGAGGAGCTTTCTGGAGAATGCGACGGACCATTCTGAGGTGGCCATTAAGAGTGCGCTTCAGGAAACTCAATGGCTCGCCGGTGCTGTTGCCCCCGCACTCTAACATAAATTTCGTGAAATTGGTGTTTTATGCGGGGAAACTCGTGGACTACCTCCTAGAATGAATCTTTAAAAAAAGAGCCGAACTAGAATAGGTCGAAGTTAAACGTGTCATGAATAAACAGGAGTGGGGTGAGGGGTGGGGGGTGATACCCATTTCTACATTCTTACTAACGCTCGATTGCGATACGGTCCCTTAGTCGGTGCGTTCGGTTGCTATCACTACCGTGTGAAGTCATTCGTGCTACTGCATCTTCGGCCATACGAGTCGCTCGAGTATACGTTCTAAGTCGAGCTTACTGTGAAAATTGCTCCAAGACCGTACACGATATAGACTTATCGTGTATGGCTAAGTGTGTTATTTGCGTAGAGTCACAGACTCTTTCTTCGAAGCAATGTGGCGCCTATTTCCTGGAAAAGGAGGTTATGGGTGTTAAGGCTGCGGAGCAACTTTATTTTCACGAGGATAAGTCCAAAGCCTCAATAGTTAAAAAGGCACCCTTTGCTCTT
The DNA here is from genome assembly GCA_963969495.1 of Ceratothoa steindachneri. NCBI lineage: Eukaryota > Metazoa > Arthropoda > Malacostraca > Isopoda > Cymothoidae > Ceratothoa > Ceratothoa steindachneri. The sequence goes on from OZ018318.1 coordinate 166,630,883, forward strand.
GGCTCCTCCAGGCCAGCGAGTACGGTCGCTTCCGGACCCATTCGAAACTCTTCTACTGCTTCTACTCCTCCGGGCGCTTAGCGGGGAAAGCTGGTGTAACCGTTTCCCGCAAGGCGAAACGGTCACACCATGAGATGAGACCAAGACGATGAGATTCGAGACCATGAGATTCAATACGGTGATTTTCGAGGCCAAGACGTTCAAGATGCCGAGATTAGAGACAGGGGGCTTCAAGACGATAGACGATGATACCAAAAGGTGTAAGACTTTGAAGCTCAACATCAAGTGGTTCAAGACCATGAGGTTCGAGACTGAGGGGTTAATTTCAATGTGATTCAAGACAATAGGCTCGAGACCAAGTGGTTCAAGACCATTATGTTCGAGAACTAAGGGTTAAAGACCATGAGGTTCAAGACCAAGGGGTTCAAGAACATGAGGTTTGAGGCCAAGGAAATTCAAAACCATGAGGTTCGCGACCAATGGGTTAAAAAACATAAATTCGAGACTAAGTGGTTCAAGGAATTCAAGCACATGGTGTTCGATCAAGGGAGGGCAATGCGATGAGGTTCGAGGCTAAGGGGTTCAATAAGATGAGATTCGAGACCAATGGATTCAATACCATGCCTTTCGAGGCCAAGAATTTCTAGACAATGAGGCTCAAGACTAAGGGATTCAAGACCATGATGTTCGATACCATAGGTTATAAGACCTTGAAGTTCGACACGAAGTGGTTCAAGACTATAAGGTTCGAGACATAGGGATTCATGCCCATGAGGTTCGAGACAAAGGGGTTCATGTTAATGAGGTTAGAGAACGTAGTATATAAATGTACGGTTTCAATATGTCTAAACCAGGAATGGGGAACCTGCGACCTTCTATGGCCTTTTGATATATATATTTTTTTTTGACATTGAACATTTTGTCTAAAATCATCATGCACACCACACAGACAAAAAGAAAGTTATGTGTTTAGTGATGTCGCTCCCAGAGATTGGAAACATTTTTCTTAAATTCAATGAATCTAAACTTAAAGCAACTGCTATATAAAGGCAATGTTTCCGTGTAAGCTACACTAGCCTAGTTCCCACTAGGCTAATGTAGCTTACACGTATGATACAAGAAGAGTTCCTGTTTCGTCCGCCTCCTGATTGTGGTTTCTGCTACTCCGAATAACTACGTACTTTGCTCAGTAATTGTGTTGTCGTGGCTTACTTCATACCGACTTGTTTTGTGAGACTGAGTTAGTTTCTGCAACACTGGTCTGCGTTGTTTTCAAGGTCAAATATATAATACCTGATTTTAGTTTAGTTTTTTGCACTGAATCTGAAAATAATGCTCATTTTACCCAATCAGGTCAGGTTTTTGAAATATGAACACATACCAAAAACTCCTATATTTCCAAATATTTGTTGTGAATGAGACACATAATAGGAAATATTGGACCGATTTACTCACAGAAGGTTCACAAAAAAAAATTTAATAGATAGCATGAATAGTACAATGCACAAAGTAAGCTATTCATGGATGAATGGTCTCTTCAGTGACCTCCGATTGTGCCAAGCAGACACCACATCCCTCTTAAGGCACCAACAGTAGTCAGCCAGAAAGTTCACATCCCATTGGCCTTGATAGCGTTCCTCCATGACACGGATGTCTTGGTGAAAGCCCTCACCCTGTTCTTCACTAAAGTCTCCGCAATTTTCTGGAAAATAGTCGAGATGGGACCGAAGAAAGTGCATTTTCACTGACATACGCGCACCAAGTTTGCGGAAATTCTCCATTAAGTCATCAACCATCCTCTGGTACTGAGGACTTCTGTGTTCACCAAGGAAGTTTGCAATGACTAACTTAAGGGACAGCCAGGCAGAGAGTCAGTAGAATTTAATGGATCATCAGAACTAGAGTCTTTTATGAGTTCTTTTATCTGAGGACCATCAAATATACCTGCCTTAAGCTTCTCCATGCTGGTTCGTTTGAATTTGTGGTAGAGGAAGACAAATCCTCCCCCTTCTTTGTCCAGTGCTTTTACAAAGTTCTTTATTAGGCCGAGTTTGATGTGTAAGGGTAGAAGTAACACCTTGCTCGGTTCAACCAGAGGGTGGGACAGAACATTGTGTGACCCGGGTTCTAATCCTTGTCTTGATGGCCACTATTGTCTGACATAATGCTGGTCGTCAGCCCGACTATCCCACAAGCACAAAAAGAATGGATACTTTGTGTATCCACCTGGAAGCCCTAGGATGAATCCAACAACTTTAAGATCTCCACAAATCAACCATTTATGTTCCTGGTAATTGAGAGCAGACAACAGACGTTCCATGCTGTTGTGGGATTCTTTCATTTCAGCCGATTGTCCACCAGAGATTGATGAAACGTTATTTCCGTTATTCAGAAGAACTGCGTTGAGACTTCTATTAGACGAGTCAATAAAAAGTTTCCATTCCATGGCAACATACTTCATACCCATTAATTTCATCAGTTCAGCAATATTGTTACAGTAGATCAGTGAAGACGCTTCATCGAACATAAAGAATTTTCTGAATTCGCTCTCGCGTTCACGATATCAATCGAACGTTGTTCCTAGGAAAAGTAGATGTTTCTCTCGAAGACGAAAAACTAGCAGCTAGGCAGACTCCTTAGATAGGTTCAGGTCTCGTGTCAAGTCGTTGAGTTCAGCTTAGGTCAATGGCACCGATCGGTCGTCCTCTTCTGGCTCGTATACACCACAGACACCTGTATCAGTCATGTCAGTAGATTCGGAATCAGAACTAGATTTCATGATGACATCCGGCATAGGAATAGGAACATCTGGTCCATGGGAGATTGGCTTTATGGCAAAAGGAACATCAGGGTATTGAACATAGTGCTTGTTCTTGCGATTGATGCCTTTTAAATTTGTCATGCAGAAGTAGCAGTTGGTAACGTGATCTTTCCCTTCCCTCCACACCATTGGGACACCAAATAGCATACTCTTTCTTTTCCTATTCATTAAATCCTGTAAGTTCTCCACACATGTTTTGCAGCAGATATGGGGAGCAAATGCCTTATCCTGGTCCCCTAGTTTGACTCCAAAATAAGCGTAATAAGCCTTCTTCACAAAATCCGTGATTTTCGCTTGACGATCCGGAAGAACCACGTGTCCGCAGATGAAACAAAATTTGTTAGGATGGTTCTTACACTTCCGATCTATCGTACTGCACAACTAGACCTGAAAAGAGAAAGAATAACTAGTTATTTAAGGTAACCCATGACCAGCTGTGGCAAAAACAAAGCTCATATATGCTTGGATGATAGCGCCATTTCGGAAAAATATGCTGTAGTAAAAATCGAGTGTATCTTAGAAACCAGAACTGACCAAAGAAAATGAATGATATTTTTGAATTCAGTTTGAAAAAAAGTTTTGAAACGCAGGCCAGTGTAATAATACTAATCACAGAAACAATATAACTAATCTATATTGTTGTTGTTGTTATAATAATAATAATTATAATTATTATAACATGGTTGTGGATGCAAATTTATCGATGTCTTGTCTTGGTCAGTGTGCGGCTGGCCTTACTAATTCATTATTAACCTTTTTTATGGCTTTTCAGAATAAATACATTTCTTTTTGGCTCATAATTATGTCAAAAAAAGTTAAAACGGACTTTGAAAGAAGAAAACAGGATCTTTAATGAAAAATGGGAACTGCAATATTTTTTAGTGAATAGTGGAGGCAAAATGTCTTGCTTGCTTTGTGATACTGCAATTGTAACAGTTAAGAAATTCATTGCACACCAACACTATGCTCTTCATAAAGACAATAAATATGCCAAATTAGAGGGTGAGCCTTGAAAGATAGCACTGCAGAAACTGAAAGATGAAAAACAGAAGCAAAGACAATTTTTCCAGTCTGTGTTACATCAAGGGAATGCTGCGACAGAAGCAAGCTATAAAGTTGTATATTTTCTTGGAAAAAAAGGTAAGCCATTCAGCGATGCAGAACTCATAAAGAAATGTATTTTAGAAGTGGTAGGATGTATAGATCCAGATAAAGTTAATAAGTATAATAAGGTGCCTCTTTCAAGAAGGACTAACACAGATCGAGAGCATGAATTGGCCTGCAATGTAACAGAACAATTGAAAAATATAATAAAAAAAAGAGAATATATATTACTCAGTAGCTTTGGATGAATCAACAGATTCAACTGATTCAGCACAATTATTGTATTTTATTCGTGCCATAACAGATGATTTTAAATTATATGAAGAGTTGCTTGCTTTAGGCACCTTTAAGGAAGGACACGGAGGATAGATATTTTTAACAACTTCAAAGAGTAATGTCATAAAATAGGACTAAATTTTACTAATTTGATAAGTGTGTGCACTGATGCTGCCCCAGCTATGATGGCTCAAAATGAAGGATTTATTGGAAATCTTAAGAGAGAAACCCAAGAACCAAATGTACTGATTTCTTTTCATTGTATTTTACATCAGCAAAATCTCTATGCAAAATCTGTAACTTTAAATGACACTTTACAAAAGGTTATAAGCATTGTTAACTATACTCGACTGAATGCCTCAAAGCATCATCAAATTCGAAACATGCTGATGATGGATGACGAAGTAATTAGTGTAGATTTGCCATGTAGATGAATTATAACATAAAGCCACACGGAGGGCAAGGCGGAAATATACGTTAAAGCCCCCTTTCGGAGAAAGCGAGCGAATCGAGCCACTTGAAGAGAGGCGTAGGAACGTTAGCTGGCTGACTAACAGTCAAACAGCCTATCCTTTTGATCTCTCCGCCGCATAGGTATTCAGGAGTGAGCTGATGTGCCAAGGTGACCAGTAAAGGCCATTACGCAACTCTCAAAATATCCGATTACCTACGAGGCCAAGAAGCCCGTGGTTAAAACGCCCCCAAAAGCGCTGCGAGATCAAAAAGAACACCAAGGATTGTGACGGTCGTCGGTGCCTCTAATTAAGAATCGGACCTGGGCTCCGCGGTGCCACTCCTTCCCTCACCCCTCGCACTTCCCTCAGCGGCCTCGCCACATAATGAAATAAAAAATATTATTAGGTGAGAGACGATAGAGGACCAGATCGAGGAGATCGGTCCTTCACCCAGTTTCAAAATAACTTAGAAAACGTCACGTTTTCGTATCGGTGCCATACCGAAGTATCCTTCACAGGCTTAAAAAGAAACCTGGCTGGATCACCATTCCTAGTGTTAAAACATGAATTTTGCAAGTAAGAGAAAAGATTATTATTAGTCTACGAGAGACGATAGAGGACTAGATCAAGGTGGTCAGTGCTTCACCCAGTTTAGAGAGATCGACTTCTACAACCTAGAAGTTCGTTGCCTTTTCTCATCTGTGACATACTGAGCTATTCTTTACAGACTTAGAAGAAGTTTGACTGGATCACCATTCCTAGTGCCAAACAGGAATTTCGGGAGAAAAGTAGAGAAAACCCGTTCACCTCGAGTGACTCTCACAGCGCAATCTCCGTAAGAGTGAGAATAGAAGAACTAATCAACAACGAAGTTCCATTTTTAAAGTACTTTAGAAATCACCTCATATACCTAAACCCAGTTGGGCACCCGGCATAACAGACGAGGATTCTAAAAGACTTCAAGAGCTATCCATAAGAATAAGAGTACTCCTTGAGCTAGAGAGCAAAACACCTCTCTCCGTCTTTTAAACGTAACAAGAGGCAAATTTGACATCGTTCTCCCCCCTCCCTCCACACCTTATCTCGTGAAAGAAAAAACTCCAGACGCTCGCCGCAGAATAGGAAGCGTGGAAAAATCCAATATAGCGACATCCGTCAAACCCTGATCATTTCAAGATCATGTAGGTCCGAATGACTATTTATATTTGTATTTATTTAGTAGGAGTTTAATACTGTATTCAAATTAACTAAAGTAGAGATAATTTTTAGTGAACCCCGTCATATTTACAGTTAGAAGGGTGAAACTTAAATTGGTGTTTAATGCTAATCTAAAAGGGCACTATAAAATAACTAATCGGCAATTGGTTTGTTTACTTGGAGCCTATTTCGAGTTGGGCATGATTAGCTTCTGAAATAGTCCCAGTTTCAAGCATTGTTATCCCCGTTAAACTTATTATGTGATTGTAAATATTTTATTTTGGTTGTTAATTGATAAATTAAAAAGATATACATATTTTTGGTTAAATTCATGGTGTTTCCTTGGATCTTTACGTGTTTGACTGGCTCTTTCCTTAAAAATGGATTAAACGCTGTAGCACTCTCAATAATACAGGAGTTAAAGTCCATTCAGCCAATATAGAAGTATGGTTGTCTTTCATAAGTAATAGGGTCAGACTGGCGCGCTAAAGTCATTGAACATATATATTCTCTGACCGAAAAAAATAATAAAGAAACAAAACAATACTACGACATGCCATATCACTCAAAAGTACGCTGGTTGTCGCAAGGGAAAATATTGGTCAAAATTTTGTCTTTACGAAGGCAAATTATTGACTTTTTCAAAGAAAACAACAAGTATTGTGATTTATCAGAACTGTTGTATTTCAAGTCCCTTTTGGCTCAATCAAAACTTTCAGAAGAACACTTTCCTCAGCTTACGAAGGTAATGAGTGAAAATGAAGATATCTATGGATATTTTGAAGAATATGAGTCGGTTTTATACACATTGCTAGAAGAATACAATAAAAGATTCAATGATTTTGAAAAACATAACATCACTCTGAAACTTGCTTTTCAACCTCACTTAGTTGATGTATCAGAGGCTTCTGAAGAGTTACAAAGGGAGCTTATTGAAATGTCTGAGGATAATATCCTGAAGTCTGTTTGACAAGAGAGAAAATCCCGTCGAAATTTGTAAAAACGCGATAGAATATCCTCGTCTTCCTGAACATTCACGACGACTGATTTCTTGTTTTTCTTCAACATCCTGTTGTGAATCCACATTTTCGTACTTGGAGAAAATCAAGAATTCATGAGAACACAGTTGACAGACGAGCATTTGGAGGACCTATTGAGACTAAGAACCACTATGTTAGAGCCTGATATCAAAATGCTTTCTCAAAAGAAGCAAACTCAAAGAAGTCATTAATTTGTATAAAAAATGTACATGCTTGCCTACTCTTTATTGAATATTTGAAAATGTTATATTATCGATGTTTATATGCTATCTTTTTATTTTATGCTATCTTTTTATTTTACAAACTTCTTACATAAATAAAATATTTGAAAATTCTACGTTTTCAATATTTTTCATTTGCATATTACTTGTATAAGAAGTACTTACTTAAATAGAAATATTTGAAATTATTATGCGTTCGATTTCTATAAAACTGTCTTTTTTATTAGATTACTAATAAATTACTTAAAGGATAAAATAACTTTAATTTTTTTTCTAGGCGGCCTTTATGAGCTGTAAGATGGCCTTTATGCACAAAAAGGTTCCCCACCCCTAGTCTAAACAGTGTAAAATAATTTCGTTCAGAAGATGGTCAAAGGTGACCTAAAACTCAGCTGCAATAAACTATGAATATTGGAACCATTATTCATAACCTTTCGCAAGGCGAAAAAAGTATAATAACAAAATTAGAGAAACAAAGAAGAAAGTTAATCAAAGCTCAGTTGGACCTGGTCTTTAATAAAACATTCATAAAGAGAAACTCCTACCTACCTACCTATATTTATATATATATATATATATATATATATATATATATATATATATATATATATATATATATATATATATATATATATATATATATATATATATATATATATTTAATTGTAACTGGCTTATGACGTGTTTGCAACACGTTGTAATCGAGTTCAGCTAAGTTCATAACTAGCCCCATTTTCACACATTCAAATAGCTCAAATAAAAGAGGCAATAAATTTAGTAAATTTAAAATTATAAACCCCATACTTAACCCTAAAAGTTATTCATGAGATCTCAAATATTAATTTTAGCATTACATATAAATTTATTTGGCTTAAATATATGACATATGTGGATATATTTATTTCCTTCGTAAAAAATTGCCCTCACGGCCTTATCGAACTCGGATCGCCTTGTTTTGGGGCATACAAGAAGTGCTGAATAATTCCCCAGCATACATTTGGGTGGGTAGGGGGTGGGGGGCAGCTTCTGTGCCCAAGACAAAGGGTATTGAACCCTGGTAATTAGGGTTCAGGTGTGTAAAATTTACCTGTAGGTTCAAGTGTTAATGACTGCTCTCTCAGGACTGCATTTTACAGCTCAATGAACTGGAAAGAAAACGACGCCCCCTAGCGTTGCAGTTGGGGGATATTAGGTGACAGAATTGGGCAGTATTAAGAGGGCAGTCATAGGAAAATAATTTATTATTATTATTTATGTTTTTCCGTTGATTAAAACCATATATTCTTGCAATTATGAGGTCTTTATGGCAACGGGATTCGGTGGATTTATTTAATATAGAACGCTGTGTGCAGTTTGCGCGATACAGATAACGCTGTGCATAGGCTACGCGCTGCATATAACGCTACGCGTAGGCTACGGGCTGCAGATAACACTGCGTAGAGTCCACGCTGCAGATAATGCTGTGCGTAGGCTACGCGCTACAGATAACGATGTATGCAGTCTGCGCGCTGTAGCTAACGATGTGCGTTGGGTATGCGCTGCAGATAAAGCTGTGCGTAGGCTTTCATCCTGCATATAAATATATGGACTTATTTCCAGTGAAGATTAAATATGTTTGGTTTCGTCGAAGAGGAAGTATTTATCGGACAAACTTTTGTATAGAATCGCGTATGAAATACAAAACCGAGTTGTATGACGGTGATTTCATGACATTTGATAGAGCTCCGTTAGCAAGTAAGTAGTAGATACGGGGTAGGATTTATAGCGTCGAGGCACAGGTTCCATTGCAGCGAGCACGAAATAAAAAATTTCAGCGACCTGACGAGCACACCGGCCATTGATAGACACGCCCCCCTCCACACATACTTTAGGCCTTACCCGCTATTGTCATTCTGATCTCTATGTGCATTTCACTATTCGGTCGGAGTTCTCGTCCACGATGGGTGAAACGATGCTTCAACCTATTTACTAGGAACATTGAGAGTCCATCTGAGTGAAGGAGGGCTCAAGGCCAGCAGGTGATGATAAATCTGACAAAATCCACAAATATGAAAAAAAAGACCCCAAAGCGCCTGTCCCCTCTTTGGGTTCGAGGTTAATTGGGAGCAGTGGTCCTTGTGATGGACAAATACACACCAAGTAAATAATTCCTTGCAATGAGCTAAACCAATGTGAACGCACGGGGATTTACGTATACGTACATAAATACACTCACGGCGGTACGCACGAAAAATAATAAATCGAGAGACGAAAAGTAATCCATAATTTTGTTGATGCGATCTCTCGTCTTGTCGTTGCTCATGTATATTATTGCGTTTCAGCTATTTTTACCCTCGAATTTTTCATTTATCTTTTAAATTTTTTATAATGACTGTTCGTTTTTTTCTTACTTTGTAACTTGGTTATATATATATATATATATATATATATATATATATATATATATATATATATATATATATATATATATATATATATATATAATGGAAGATATCACATTGGCGTGATGTATATCAGTGAAAGATAATGGTAAACCACAATATTTGAATCAAGATTTTATTTATAACTATCGGACTAGTTTCGGCAAGATGCCATTTTCAACTAATAATGAAGAAACTAGGCAAGGAACACAGTATATATAAGGTAAGACACATCGTAAACAAAATGAAACAGCAGAAACAATCTGGGAAAAACTCAAGTGAATCTGGCGCGAATGACAAGCTAAACAAAATGAAATGGAACCGGAAACAATCTGGAGACCCATTGCATCCGGGGGTTTATAAATACGATTGGCGACTTTATTCGATATATATTTGTTAAATTTGTATTGTTCTTCAGATAAGTTGAAATTATCAACTTTGATGATGATGATGGATTCTGCAATTCTCCTCTCAAAATAATTGTTTGATTTATAAATGATTTTTGCATGGTTACAATCGATTTTATCGTCGTACACGAGGCGCATGGGACAAATTCCGGCAGCCAACGCCAAGGATAACCGTTTGACGAAGGCAAAGAAGCTCCTGAAGCATCCTGTTGAGCCGGTGACGATCTTGTTCTTCCCAGACGAAAAGAACTTAGCCATGACCAGTTGCGCAACGTCCAGAACGACAGGTGGCTTGCCTATAATCCATGCGACGTTCCTCGTATCATGAAAGCAACTCACCTGTTGTTGGGGGGGTCTCCACCTCTGGAGGTAAAGTTTAGTCGGCTGCCTTTAGTGAAATCACTACGAACATTAAATGTTGGCAAAGAAGCAGGCCGGCTAGATAATGTGAAGAAAGAGGTCGCAAAGACTCCACCACGCAAGCGTGGTTAGAGATTGCTGTCGCGAACTCTTGGGGAACGGGGCGATCCTTTTAACTCACTTTCAAACCTCTGAAAGAGGGGTCTTCCTGTTAAGTGAAGATAAGTATGTCCGCCAGGAATAGCGGTGAGCATGCTTCCAAACATCGGAACCTAGCCTTACATGTATAGAACATGTAGCGTATAGTTTATGTCTGACGGCTGTCTCACGATCCGCTTTCATTAAGAAACCGGACGGCGTGCAAAATGTTAAGAGGCTCCAGGAATAATAGTTAGGTCCACAGCCATGACTTTGCTGGGAAAGAACTCAACAGCCTTACCCAGAAACATAAACTCATCGACTGGACCAGATAAATCATTCGTTTCCTGAAATGCGGACCACCGCGCCCGCTATAAGCACCACTGAAAAAGTTTCTCAGGCCACAGGAATCCAGAAAAATGAGAGTTGACTGGTAAAGTGGTCACTACCATGAACATCATCGACTACTTCCAACTCAAAATTAGGCTGTGCATCCGGAGAACTCAAGAACAGATCGGGACAAGAAAATCAAGCGTTTCTGAAGCAGTGATGCATAAACTAATACACATTTAGGGCACCTATCTTCAACTCATCGAATGGTTAGACAAGGACCTGAACCCTGAGATTGATCTTGTAGGCTCCCCAGAGGTGGTGACTACCGTTAAAATCACCAAGCATGAAAAATGGTCCCGACAGCTCTGCTACATCGCGGCGGAAGTCTCCCACGTCTAAATCAGCTCACGGTGGAATGTATGCAGAAATCATTCTTCATGAAATACGCGCCACATTTCTTCGAGGAAGCAGGGTTCGGATCTCCAAATCTGACACACTTGGCCATACATTAGATAGAAGTATCGTGTACTGAATTGGAACAACCTACACAGATTCGGGTAAACGCAATTTCGCTTGTCTACACGAGAGATTCGTATAGCCAAAGCGATGGCAGGAGTAGTACCTTTGCGGCAGTGGCCCAAAGAACACTAATGATGGCCGTCTTAGAAGGGTACGCCACATTCAAACGAGGAAACCGTCCCATAAAGGTGATGGCAGGCGAGGCAGTACTACTTCTAGTATTTTTAATCACATTAGCAATTACAACCACCAAATTATTATTCGAAGGCCAAAATAATATACAGTTGTAAGAATTTCCGTAAAAGAGAAATTCCCAATTTCCCGACAACGGTAGCTCCTATCCTCGGAACCTGATCGTAAAGAGTATAGTTTATGATCTCAGAACCCCCCCGTCCCCCTGATTAATGACCTTTTTTCTCCCTATTTTTCTTTGTCGTGATTTTGAAGCAGTGTAACGACTTTTGTATCCATTGCATTCTCAGTATACGACTGAACAGGGTATGGTAAATTTTATACAGTCTCGTAAAGAAATTATATGCTCCTATAGAGTGGTTTCACTATTATATATATTCAGTTGAGTGTTCTGCTTGCCTAAGTTAATATTATGGACAAACAGGTAAACAACTTTCTGTTCGCATAAATCAACATAAATATAATGTCCGAAGAGGGCAAAATAACAGTGCTTTCTTTGTTCACATGTCAGATAAGGACCATCTAATTAACTGGAACTCAGCAAAATTTATTTATCGTTCCAATGACCCTATAAAAAGAAATATCATTGAATGTGCTTTTATAAGCCAGTGTGATAATTTTAACCTTTCCTCTTGCTTATATAAAATAGATGCTATAATTAAAAAACTAATACTTAAAGAAATTAGTTCTGACTTTTGTCTTTAGTTTTATATACAATCTCTAGTTATGTGGACCTATTTTGTTGTTGTTTTTTTAATTATGTCACTGTTCTGTTATGTACACTGTATTTTCTCGACTCTTTCGCTCCTCGTTTCTTATAATATCCCTCGTTAAGCTATCTCCATTTTTTTTAATCTGTTACCCTTTCGTCTTCTCATTTTGACCTTACTACCTGCTTCTTGTCAATCTTAATGTGAATCTTTACCTTCTCCCCTCCGTCTTCCTCATTGGTGATTTCTTGTTTTGGGGGCGGTCTTTTATACTTTTCTTTCTTATATATACCTCTAATATAATATTATTTCTTGTAGTTATCCTTGATAAGGAACTTAATAAAGTTCGAAAGTACTCAGAAACACCATTTCATTTTTTCCTGCGGGACATTGCATTCATATATATATATATATATATATATATATATATATATATATATATATATATATATATATATATATATATATATATATATATATATTTATATATATTTATATATATTTATATATATTTAAATATATTTATATATATTTATATATATATATATATATATATATATATATATATATATATATATATATATATATATATATATATATATATATATATATATATATATTCGTCTAAACAATCATATTGAAATTTATATAATAATTGATCTGATAATCTTTGCTCACTATTTTAACTAAAATTTGAGATATAATATATATATATATATATATATATATATATATATATATATATATATATATATATATATATATATATATATATATATATATATATATATATATATATATATATATATATCTCAAATTTTGTTAAAATAGTGAGCAAAGATTATCAGATCAATTATTATATAAATTTCAATATGATTGTTGAGACGAATTTTTGTTGGATTGTATGTTATCTGTGTTAGATTGCGTGATGTTTGCTGGTTTTATAATTCGTACGTGAGTACGAATATTTCCTCTGCTTCCCTTCAGTAGATAGGCATGTTTGCGTCTCCGTAAGACATTGTGTGGGACGCACATTTTACGAAAATGTGCGTCCAGTAATCCAGGTTTTTCGAATGAAATTTACTTGTGGACCCAAATGCAAGAAAATTCATGGCTTCTTTATGGTGGTGTCCTTTATTATATTAGTAAACCTAGATAGCAAACATAATTCCCAACATACCATAATGTTTTTTTTAGAATGAATGATTGATTGCTCTGGGCCTAATGCGCGACGTCGTGGAAGGTTAACTCGCGGCAATGGATCGAATGCAACGAAATACAAAAGATAAATTGTATTTAAGAATTAACAGATAATATAACGATTAAAGATAATAGTTTAACAAGAGATAATTGATTGTAGGCAATACAAGATACAAAATCGGTAGTAAACGCGTGATTGATGAAGATAGATATTAATGATTAAAGAGGATTGTTTATATATATGAATATATTTAAAAGATCACAAATGATATGATAAATTGGGGTTCTATAATAAAAAGTTTTGTTTTATTTAGGCTAAAATTAATATATTTTTCCCTAAAAACACAAAAACATATACGATAAAATAAATTCCAAACACCTTTATTTAAATCTATTAAACTCCCTAATTATGAACCCATTTTATTAAAGAAATACTAAGTAAAACTACCTTATTAAATACTTATGTATAATTAAAAAACAAATATGAGATTCTATAATACCTATTGTAAAAGATTGCTGAAAAATTAATGTAAGTAGAATATACAAAGTTAATGTTATTTGGAACTCATATCGAATATACAAAAAAATATTTCCATTTGTATCTCTTGTTTGCCACCGGGTGTGCGGCCCATTGATATAAAAGGGAAAATTGAAACTCTTTAAAGAAGTAGATAACAATATTAGAAAACTTTCCAAATTCCCACCAAACAAAGGTCACCTTAACCCAGCTTGCAATCAAGAAAGACAGCCTTCGATGAATAATGATGAAAACTCAATCAATTGGAGACAGTGCCTCCCGCAAAGGTATTCTCCGCCCTCATCGGCGCGCTCATTCCCCGCAATTCCTACATGTCAAGGAACCCAGCAGAAGATAATCTCGCCAAAACCGTCGCGTCATGGATATCACAAACCAGGGAATATGGAGATTCCAATGCCCCGAGAGCACTCAAGGCACTTTGTGAGCAGCTATAATTCACAATCCGGTCTCCGAACCGGGCACGTCACGTATTCTCTGGTACCGAGTGGTGTATTACCACCAGCTTAGCCGTGAAGACAGACGCAGCGCCTGGCAGTGTCTCGCTGACTTAAAACTGAGGGGATACGGCGTGGAAGCCGACCACCTCTTGTGACTTGGAGCCATCCGTATACACTGGCACGGTTCGAGCGTGACACGAGGTGTGCTCCAAATAGGCAGAACGCAATACTCCCGGCGCTGTATAAGCATTGGGAGCAGAGGCGTGGCTCCAAAAGGGTGGTGTTCTGGGCAAAACCAGAGGCACCACCGGCCCGAGAGCTATACCTAGCTCTCGATTAAGTTTCCTGGACCTTAACCTAAAGGGCTAAATGTATGACTGGCGTCTCTCAGCGGCATATGCACCGTCCAGATCTGCTGCGGATGTAGTGAGAGCCGTTGACCATTAAGGGAGTCGCTGAGCTTGTGCGTACAGGCGAATAATGCACTGTGCACGGCGTAGAGCGAGTGGCATCTCGAGAGCGTCGACAAGTGAGCTCTCAGTGAGGGAAAAGCGGAAGGCACTGGTCACCAGGCGAAGGCTAGAGTGGTGGATCGAGTCCACCTTCCGCAATACACGCTCGGATGCGGATGAATAAAACTCGCATCCGTAGTCGAGCTTCGAACGAACAAAAGATCGATAAAAAAGTAAGGCAGTAACCCTATCAGCGCCCCAAGCGCTGAACGTCATGGAACGACGAATTTCCAATTCGCAAGTACATGAGACCCTAAGGATGTGAATATGAGCCTCCCAGGTGAGGCGTCGGTCAAATACAAGACCAAGGAAACGGTGCGATTCAACCACCTCCAGGCGTTCCCCATTAAGAAACAGGTATGGGTCAGGGTGGAGTCGTTGATGGTGGAAGATGAGCACGTCCTTAGTCTTGGCCAAGGAAAACTCGAAACTTGTGCGCTTCGGTATAGCGAAAGACGCGGTTTAATGCCTGTTAGAGTCGGCGCTCCAGAGTTGGCATCTGGGCCGCGCCAAAAGAGATCGAAAGGTCGCCCACGTAGAGCGTAGCGAGAACATCTTCTGACAGCACTGAGGTGATGCCGTTGATGCTCAGGGCAAAGGGTGTGACACTGAGGACACTTCCCTATGGGGCACCTTCTTCCAGCTCCATTCGGGCGGAGAGGGCTTCCCCCACCCGTACGCGGAATCGACGATCTCGCAAAAATTCAGATATAAACATTGGGAGGCAACCCCTCGCACTCATCGTTTGGAGTCTCTCCATGATACCACATCGCCATGCGGTATCATAGGCCTTCTCCAGATTCAAAAATACCGTGGCGAAGTGCTGTCTACGAAGGAAGGCCTCGCATACAGCATTTTCCAGTAAGAGTAAAGCATCTGACGTGGATTGGAGATTGCAGAAGCCGCGCTGTTCAGAAGACCGATGGCTTCCGCTGTCCAGAAAAAAAAATGCAAATCTAACATTTACCAATTTCTCTATCAACTTGTACACGCAGGAGGTTAGAGAGATTAGGTGGAAACCGGCGGGGGTAGAGTGATCTCTCCTCAGTTTGCGAAAAGGTAGCACAGTAGCGATTCGACAGGAATCTGAGAGGTTACCCTCTACTCAGATCATGTTAAACAAATCTAACCGAAAAGCCATGCCTCGCTCACCCAGGTGTCGAAGCATTGCGTACGGGACATCGGACTCCAGGCCATGGGCGGTGTCTGCGCACGAAGCGAGAGCGAATCGAAACTCGCTCATAGTAACTTGTGGTTGAAGGGTTCTCCTCCTCTGGATGTAAAGTCCAGGCGGTGGCCTTTCACGACATCACGACGTGAATTGAATACTGGCGGAGCAGCATCCCGGTTAGAGAATGCGGAAAAAGAGGTCGCGAAGGATTCCGCCACGGACGTGGGGTCCGAGATTGCGGTCTCATTCTCCTGGAGAACGGAAGGACGGTCCTGCGAGAACTTAACCCGAATCCTTTTGCCTCGCTTTCACATCTCTGCTAGATGGATCTTCCCGTTAAATGAAGACACGTTGTAAAGGTCTGAATACCGCGTACATAGGTGTACGCAGAAACACTCCGACACAAAGCTGCGTGCCTTCTCGTATCCCCAAACGCACCTCTCGCCTGCCTCGAATTCTCCGTCGCCCTTTTTCGCACCGCAGTAAAATCCGAGATGGCTCAAAGCCGTGAATGACATATCGTCAGCCCAAAGATGAAAAAAGGTATTTCGCGCGACGATACAGATTATACGAGAATTCGATTCGCTCTCTCGATTTTTCTCGTGGGGGAGGAATAAAAGGAAGACTTTTCCCTGGAATCAGGCAGAAGCCCTTAGACCTACGTCGAGTTTGTGTGAAACTCGATCCACATAAGAAACCGTTCGCCCGCTGCAAGGAAGGAACTTTTCGGAGAATTAGTTGTTGCCATCACGGTACTTGTAGGTTCCAAACTTCTCGCCCCCCCCCCCTTCAGATTTTGAGGTTACACAAGACCTTCCTCTGCGGATTACCATAGACATAGCTAGGTAATCGGTTTTTGCTACCCAATCTAGGAGCCGAATAATCGGACAGGTACTTCGAGGAAGAAGTCCGATTGAGTCACCGCTTGGCTCACATTCGTGATCCGGCAAAGGATTAGTATATCACCGGTCTATGATTACCCACTCATTCGGTAAACTCGGACGGCCGGACTAGGTGCGATCATCGTCAACAGAAGAAGATCTTCACCACCCGCCCTTCAAATATACTTACGAACTCAAAGGTATCGTTAATTGAATTATCCCCTCCCCTAACTTCACCAGTTTATTAGTGTACTAGAATTCTCATCCTTAGCCCATACCCTCGAATATTAGAAGTGGTTACTTAATTCAGTGTTTAACTCAATAATATTATTCCCTTCGTTCTTTCTGGTGTCATTAAGACGCAAACATCCCAGTGAGTAATATGCAAGTAATCCCCATGACATTTTTGTAACTTATTCATTCAGTGCAAGATTAATCCTATTTGGACGATCCCTTGGCAATTATTAAGCAATCCACTCGGCTTAAAACTCATTATTACACTGACCCGCCGATGGTTGGCTTATACTGAGTGGAGAACACACTCAGGAGATCATTATCTTAGTTTTGATCAAAAGGGTACGCACCGGGGTTATTCTTGTTCACCGGAAGTGGCTAAGGTACGTGTATTGGATACGCTTCACCTCAACTTAACCTCGGTGCGGTAATAAAATATATGTCCAGGAAGTGGGACTGGGATTACCCACTCACTAAAACCTCGACACACGTATTCCCGCCAAGAAGAGCGGCGGGTGTGCTTCGAAATATACCGGAACCTAACCCGACGAAACTCACCGACAGTGAAATCGTACGGGTGGCGCTTAAAGCACCTGCAGGCATAGCGTTTCTGCTTGAGGGCCGTCTCACACTCAACTAAACACTACGAAAGTGGTCGGCATGCAAAACGGCCAGACCTTCTAAAAATAGTAGTTAGGCGCGCGGTGATTTGGTGGTCGGAGAAGAACTCAATGGCCTCATCTACCGACCTTATCTCCTCGACTGAGATATAAAATTCAGTCATTTCCTGAAATGCATGCCACCGCGCCCGCGCCAAGCACCACCGGGGTGGGCTCTCGTGAAGCAACAGCCCAGAAAACTATATGTAAATGGGAAAGTCATCGACCACCCCCCAATCAAAATCAGGCTTTGTATCCGGAGAGCACAAAGATAGATCGAGGAAGGAAAATGAAGCGGTTCTCGGACATTGATGGGTAAACTCATCCACATTTAGGACACCCATCTCAAGCACGTCGATCAGGACGGCAAGGGCTTGACCCCGGAGATTAATAGATTTTAGATCTCCAAGCAAGAGAAACGGCCTCGGCAACCGTGCCGCGACGGAAGTCCACCACGTCGAAATTGGATGACGGTGAAAAGTACGCGGAAATAACAGTATACCTACTATCAAAGTGCAGCGGCACAGCTACTGCCTGAAAGGAGATATCTAAAGCTAAGAGAACATAGACATCATGCCGGGTGTAAATCGCACAACCCCCGCCCGGCCCGCATCCCATGGTGGTGGGGTCGTAAAACCCTTATATCCCGGTAGGGTGGGCAGGGGGCATGCGCCGAGCATGATCTCCTGCAAAAAGATAGCTGGCCTGGGGGTTCCTGCTGGCGGAAGGGGGAAGCGGGTTCATTCCTCCCCTCCTCTCCTAAAGAGAAAAAAACCAGAAAAAAAGACTCGGGGCTCCTCTCAATCCGCGGGGGCTGTGGGGACTTATGGGTCTGCTTCCACATCGATAAGCGACCAAGCCAAGATCGGGAAATCCGGTCCCTCTGCACCTCCCCGCCGGTGCGGAGCCCCTGACTAAAACCATAAGTGCTAGTGAGCAGAGTGGAGCCTCGATTACATCGGGGTCCCTCATTCAGAGTAGTCAGCGTTTTTGAGCCCGCTGGCTTCTAACCCTTCCTTGTTATTCGCTTCACTGAGGGAACCATGTTGGCAAAGGGCAACATGATCCATCAAAGGAGAGCTTTAGCTAGTGTGATTAGTAGAGAGCAGAAGGTAACCCGTTTCTTGGATGGGAGCCTTTTGGCGAATGCGTCGAATCCCTCTGAGGCGGCCATGATTAGTGCCCTTCGGACACTTGACGGCACGCCATGAACTTCGTGAAAAGAGTAGTTTATGCGAGGGAACTCGTGGACTACTCTATAGAAGACATGACCTTCAAGCTGGCCGACCATGAGGCCTTCAAGGTCAAACGTGTGATAAGAAAACAGGGAGGGGCCTCGAGACCCACCCCTACTCTTCGTCACGTTCGACTGTGACAAGCACCCAGCGTCGGTGCGTGCTGGTTGGTATCGGTAGCGCGGGAAGGCATTTGTGCCACTGCCGCGGCAGTGCTATTACTGTAACCGCTTCGGCAATACGAATCGGTCATGTATACATGCAAAGTCAGGGTCACCCGAAGTATGTGTAAATTGCTCCAAGGCCGCACACGATAAGTCTAAATCGTGTGTGGCCAAGTGTGTCAATTGCGGAGAGCCGCACCCCACTTCTTCGAAGCAATGTGGTGCATATATCCTTGAGAAATAAATCCTGGCTGTTCAGGCCCAGGATCGACTCTCATTCCGCGAGGCTAAGGACTTGGTCCAGGCTCGCCCGGCTCTTCCTGGACTTCCGCCGCGTCGTGGCAAGGTTGCCCAGGCCCTTTCTCTTGCTTGCAGATTTGAATGGCAGATATCCTCTCTGAGGAGACTATTCAATAAATACCAGGGAAAAAGTCCTTGTCGATCTGATCGAAGAGCTTGAGATAGGTGTCCTAAATGTGGATGAATTTACGCATCACTCCCCGAGAGCCGCTTCATTTTCTTGCCTTGATCTATTTTTGTGCTTAACGGATGCACAGCCCGATTTTGATTGGGGGGGGGGTCAATGACCTCCATAGTAATCATCACTTTCCCATTCAAATATCATTTTCTGGGCAGCTGCCGCCCGAAAGCCCACCTCGATGGTGCTTGCCGTGGGCGCAGTGGCCTGCATTTCAGGAAATGACTGAATTCTCTATTTCAGCTGAGGAGTTTAGGTCGGTAGATGTGGCCTTTGAGTTCTTCTCAGGCAACCTCATCGCCATAGGCCTGACTACTATTCCCAGAACGTCTGGCGATTTTGCACACCGACCACTCCATTAGGGGTTGGCTGCGTGTGAGACAGCCCTAAAACAGAAGTGTTATGCCTACATGTGCGATAAGCGCCCCCCGAACGATTTCACGGTCGGTGAATTTCGTCGGGCTAGAGCTAGGGTCCGGTAAATTTCGAAGAAATGGCCAGCCGCTCTTCTTGGCGGGAATACGTGTCTTCACTTAACGGGAAGACCGCTCTAGTAGAGGTGTTGAAGCGAGTCAAAGAGATTCGAAGCAAGTCCTCGCAGGACCCCCTATCATTCTCAAGGAGAATGGGACCTCAATCTCGGACCCCGCGTCCGTGGCGGAATCCTTCGCGACCGCTTTATCCGCATTCTCTAGGAGGGATGATGCTCCGCCAGCATTCAATGCACACCCTGATGTCACGGAAAGCCGCCGACTGGACTTTACCTCCAGAGGCGGAGAACCCGTCAACGACAGGTTTAGTTTGAGTGAGTTGCGTTCCGCTCTTGCTTCGTGCGCGGACGCCGCCCATGGTCCAGACGATGTCCCGTACGCCAAGTTTCGACACCTGGGTGAGCGAGGCATGGCACTTATCTTGGATTTGTTTAACACGATCTGGGTGGAGGGCCTCCTCCCGGATTCCTGGCGAATCGCTTCTGTGCTCGCCTTTAACAAACCATGGAGAGATCATTCTACTCCGGTCGGTTTCCGCCTAATCTCTTAACCTCTTGTCTGTGCAAGTTAAGGGAGAAATTGTCAAATGTTAGATTAACCTTTTTTTCTGGAAAGCAGAGGAAATCAGACTTCTGAACAGTGCGGCTTCCGCAAGTTCCACTCTAGGTCAGGAGGCCTATGATACCGCATGGCGATACGGTATCATAGAAACTCTCCACACGATGTGAGCGAGGGGACGCCGCCTAATCTTAATATCTGAATTTTTTGCGAGATCGTATATTCTGCGTACGGGTGGGGGAAGCTATCTCCGGACCAATTGAGGAGGAAGAAGGTCTTCCGCAGCAAAATGTTCTCAGTGTCACAATCTTTGCCCTGAGCATCAACGGCATCACCTCGGTGCTGCCGGAAGATGTTCTCGCTACGCTCAACGTGGACACATTTCGATCTCTTTTGGCGCGGCCCAGATGCCAACTATCGAGCGTCGACTCCAGCAAGCAGTGAACCACGTCTCTCACTTTTCGCAGCGCACAATTTCAGTTTTCCTTGGCCAAGACTAAGTTGGTGCACTTCTGCCGTCATCCACGACTCCACCCTGACTCAGACTTGTTTCTTAATAGGGTACGCCTGGAAGTAGCTGAATCACACTGTTTCCTTGGTCTTGTATTTGACCGACGCCTAACCTGGGAGGCTCATATTTGCAGCCTTAGGGTCTCTTGTACCAGCGCCATGGATATTCTTCGTTCCGTGACGTTCAGCGCTTGGGGCGCTGATAGGGCTACTGCCTTACTTTTTTATCGATCCTTTGTTCTTTCGAAACTCGACTACGGATGCGAGTTACATGCATCCGTAGACAAACGTGTATTGCCGAAGGTGGACCCGATCCACCACACCGGCCTTCGCCTGGAAAACGGTGCCTTCCATACTTCACCCATTGAGAGCCTACTAGTCAATGCTGCGGAGATGCCACTCGCTCTACGCCACATACAGTTCATTATTCGCCTGTACGGGCTAGCCCGGCGCCTCTCTCCATCGCCAATACCTCTCACTGTTTTCCCAGCTCATTTAGAGGGTGCCTATGCCAGCGTAAGACGCCAGTCATACCCTAAGCCTTTGGGTTTAG
This sequence comes from Ceratothoa steindachneri, assembly GCA_963969495.1. Taxonomy (NCBI): domain Eukaryota; kingdom Metazoa; phylum Arthropoda; class Malacostraca; order Isopoda; family Cymothoidae; genus Ceratothoa; species Ceratothoa steindachneri. Next base: position 166,652,697 of record OZ018318.1, read on the forward strand.
GGTTAGGAAACTCATTCTAGAGCTAGGTATCACTCTCTGTCCGATAGCGTCCCTGGTCCTTTCCAGGACGCCACCCTGGAGGGTATCACATTTGGCTATTTGTCTCCACGCCTCTGCTCCCAAAGCTTGTACAGCGCCTAGAATATTGCGAAAGACCTTTTTGGAGCACACCTCGTGTCACACTGGAACCGTGCCAATGTATACGGATGGCTCTAAGTCCCATGAGGGGTCGGCTTTCACGCCGTATCCCCTCTGTTTGAAGTTAGCGGGGCTCTGCAAAGCGCTGCGTCTGTCTTCACGGCTGAGCTGGTGGCAATACACCGCTCGGTACGCAAGATTACGAGATCTTTCCGGTTCGGAGACCGGATTGTGATATATAGCGACTCACAAAGCGCCCTGAGTGCTCTCGGGTAATTGGAATCTCCGTATCCTCTGTTTCGCGATATCAGTGTCGCCACGGTTTTAGCAATCCATGCGGATGTCGAGATTATCTTCTGCTGAGTTCCTGGACATGTAGGAATTGCGGAGAATAGGCGCGCCGATGAGGGCGCCAAAGAGTCCGCGAGGACTCTGCGCCAGGACCAGCGTTTCGCTTTTCCTCACACAGACTACATGGCAGGAATACGGGCAGCTCTTCGGGCTGCTTGGCAAATGAGATGGGAGACGGTCGAAGGGAACGTATAATTGCGTGCCATTGCGCCACGACTATTCCCATGGACATACCCCTCGATGCCTCGAAGGCTTCAGGTTGCTTTCTCTCGTCTTCGAATTGGACACACTCGCGCGACGCACCGCCATTTGATGGAGCGCTCGAAAGAGCCCCACTGTGAAGATTGCGTTGTCCCCCAGACTGTTTGGCACATTCTTGTTGAATGTCCTAGTCTGGGCGATCTTCGCGCATGTTACTTGATCCGGTACCGGGATGGGCGGGGTCGCTACCGCCTGTCCCTTGTACTCGGGACGGATTCGGGCACACCAGCCTGTGGACTTTTAGACTTTTTGCAGGAGGCCAGCCTTCTCCCCTTTTATTTAAATAGTTGGAGTTTTTTGTTGTTGTTTTTTTTTCTTTTTTTAGTAGGTCGCAAGTTCCTGTGCCAGGGCAGGCGGACCTTCCCCCGACGCCTGAGCTTGCTTCCTGCTTATTTTTTCTTTCTTTAATTTTTATTTATTTATTTATTTTTTTCAGATGCCTAATTTTAGGCAATCTCGAATACGGCGACTAATGCCCAAGTAGGAGGTCACCAGATAAGTCTTTAAAAAACAAAAAATCGCCAAGGAGCCAAAGCTCCTTTGGTGCTGTCCTCATTTCGGGGGTAAGATTTAGTAACCCCGGAAGATGAACTGGCGACCAACTTCAGTGCTGTTCCTCATGTGAGTCTAACGACCTGGTGGAGGCGCTGGCTGTTGTTTCGCCTTACCGGAAACGCTTAAGATAGAGAAAGGAGGGGGGGGAAAACCTGGTTTTAGCCAGGGCTGGGTGTAAATCTTTTGTGCCGCCAGCTTTTCCAGGGAAGCGCCCGGGGTAGGTAGAACCTGCACAGAGATTCCGAATGGGCGTGGAAACGACCGTACTCTGAGGCCTGGAGCGGCCAGGAACATAGGGTGTCTTCTTCAACATTGAGGCATAGGACGTCCCGGGTAGAGTCGGGCTCGCCGGGACCAAGTCCTTAGTCTTGCGAAATGAGAGACGATCCCGATGCTGAACGGCGCGGTGCCGCGGTCTGCAATTTACACACTTGGCCACACACGATTAGGACTTATCGTGTAAGTTGCCTTGGAGCAACTTACACAGGTTTCGGGTAACTCGCCTTTGCACGTCGAGAGTAGCGATTATTATGGCCGAAGCGGTGACAGTAATAACACCTTCGCGGCAGTGGCACGAATGCCTTCACGCGATAGCGATACCAACCGACACGCACCGATTCAGGGAGCTTGTCATAGTCGAGCGTGACGAAGAGTGTAGGGCTCTGTCTCGAAGCACCGCCCTGTTCTCTCATCACACGTTCGACTTTGACCGCCCCATGGTCGGCCAGCTCTAAAGTGGTGGTCTCTATGGAGTAGTCCACGAGTTCCCTTGCATAAACTACTGGTTTCACAACGTTCATGGTAGAGTGCGGCGTCACACTCACAGGCCTGCCATAAAGTGTCCGAAGGGCGCTAATCATGGTCGCCTCGGAGGGATTTGACGCATTCGCCAAAAGGCCCCCGTCCAAGAAACGGGTCACCTTCGGCTCTCTACCAATTACACTAGTGTAGAAAAATTATAACCTATCTGCACCCAGAGGACCATGTGTACATATACGTTAAAGTCCCTCTTCGGAGGCAGCGAGAGTATCGTACCTAAAGAGGAGGTGTGTGAGAACGTTAGTTGACGGACTAACAGCCAAACTGCCGAAGCTTTGATCTCCCTGCCGCATAGGTAGTCGGGAGCGAGCTCTGAATGCCATTACGCAGCTCTCAAAAGATCCGATTACCTACGAGGCCCAGAAGCCCGCGGTTAAAGCGCCCCCCAAAGCGCTGCGAGATTAAAAAGAACACCAAGGATTGTGACGGTTGTCAGTGCCTCTGATTAAGAAACCGACCTGGGCCCTGTGGTGCCACTCTCCCCTCACCCCTCGCTCTTCCCTCTGCGGCCTCGTCCCGGCCCCCTAAGGTGGGTTGGGCGCCGGACTATAAATAAGCCCGTAAGTAAAGAAAATTATTCGGTGAGAGGCGATAGAGGACCAGATCGAGGAGGTCGGTCCTTCACCCAGTTTCAAAATCATTCTTCTACAACTTAGAATTATTCACGTTTTCGTATCGGTGCCATACCGAGTTATCCTTCACAGATTTCTTAAGAAGTCTGGCTGGATCACAATTCTTAGTGCCAAACAGGAATTTCGGCAGCAAGAGAAGATTATTCGGTGAGAGACGATAGAGGACCAGATCGAGGAGATCGGTCCCTTACCCAGTTTCGAAATCATTCTTCTACAAGTTAGAAAACGTCACGTTTTTGTATCGGTGCCATACCGAAGTATCCTTCACAGGCTTAATAAGAAGCCTGGCTAGACCACCATTCCTAGTGCCAAACAGGAATTTCGCAAGTAAGAGAAAAGAAGACCCGGTCACCCTCGAGTGACTCAAATTGCGATCTCGATAACAGAGAGAGAAGAAGAATCAATACCCGAGGAAGTTCCATTTTTCAAGTACTTTCAAAATCACATCGTATACCCAAAAATCCAGTTAGGCAACCCCTCGAAGAAGACTAGGATACAAAAAGGCTTGAAGAGCTACCCAGAAGAGAACCGAAGAATTTGACATCATGTCCCCCCCCCCCCCCATCTTGTGGAAAAAGTACAATCGGCCTCTGCCACTCAACGAAGCGGGATAAAGCTAATATAGCGACATCCGTCAACCCCTGATCATTTCAAGTTCATGTGAGTCAGAATAACTAGTTACATTCGTTTTGAATAAATAGGAATTTTAATACTGTACCCAAGCTAACTAAAGAAGAAATAATATTTAGTATTGCCTGTTATATTGTTAGTTAAGAATTGGGAAACGTATATCGTGGATAAATGCTGCACAAAAAGGTCTACCTAAATAACTAACTGGCAATTGGTTTATTTACGTGGAGCCTACCTTCTTTGCCTTTAGAAGGAATCACATAAGAAAGAGGCCCTAGTTCAAAGCTAGATAACTATATTAACCCTTTTTGAATCTAGTGTAAATATTTTGTGAGTTTATTGGTAAATTTAAAATATATGATTATTTTTGGATAATGCTTTGTGTTTCACTGGATCCTTTACGCGTTGAATTGCTCTTTCTTTAAAACGGATTAAACGCGGTGGCACTCTCAATAATAAGGTAATTTAAAAGTCCACTCAGCTAGCCTAGGTATTGTTCCCCTCCCTATTATTAGTGCTAGACGGGTGCGCGAAGTCATTGAATATATGGCTCTCTGACAAAGAAAATAGTAGGGAACTCAACAACTACAATAACAAGACAACTAGCTAATACTCTCCTCTGATGGATCATGTTGCCGTTGGCCAATATGCTGCCATCAGTGGAGCGAATAACTAAGAAGCGTTTGAAGAGAGAGGGCTCGGGAACCCCAGGCAATCTCTAAATGATGGGCCCCGACGTAATAGAGGCTCCGCTCTGCGCATTTTTAGTCTTTTGGGGGGGATTTCCCGGACAGGCGAGCACCGAGGCCGGACGTGCCAATCTTGGCACGTCCGTCCCCGCGGTCCCCGTGGAGGGAGAAGAGCCCTGAGTCTGTTTAGGCTTTTTTTAATGTCCTTTTCTTTTTAGGAGAGGAGGGCAGGGAATGGACCCGCTTCTTCCTTTCCCCGGCAGGAACCGCCAGGCTGGGCACTGCAAGGCCCTTCGCCGAGATGGTGAAGGTCCCAGCAGTCGTTGGGGCACCGACTGGAGGAGGAGATCCTTCCACTGCTTGTGATGTCTTAGCAGCCCGACCCTTCTGGAGAGGGCCCCGCACAGGAGCAGAATCGGGCTCGGTGTTTGATGCCAAGCCCGAATCTGCCCCCATGGAAGGCCCCACCTTCTGAGGCTGGGCTGCATCAGGGAGCATGTCTATCTCGGGGGCGGGGGCTCCATTTGGCCATCACCCCCCAGGACATTATAGGTCATGTCTGTCTCGTCCATGTTCTTTAAGGAGGCATAGGCCTTCACCCCCGCTAGATTAAATATTTGGGACAGCGGGTCTTTAGAGATAAGTGGCCGATGGGGCCTTTCTTCCCTCTCCCCCCCTAAGGGGGTTTGCCCTACCGAACCGCTTCAACGTGGAGCGGCCAGTTATGGGCTGCCTGCTGGCGGTCCTGGCAGTCCCCTTTGAAAGCAAAGGCGGGACTGCCAGATTTGAGCTGGAGTCACCAGGAAGTGGGTGAGGGGGAGGCCACTGCACCCGTAGGCACTGAAGAGGAGTAAGCCTCCTCTCTGGTTGAAGATTACTGGAGGGTCCCCTGGGAAACCACAAGGGGGCGGGTACCTCTATTTTTTCTGTGGAGCTGCCTGAGGGCGGCTCCGTTGTTTTTAAAGGGGAAATGGGGATAGATTTTGGTTTTAGAAAGTTTGGGCATGGTGACCCTTTTATTCACGGGGTGCAAACGCTAATCAGCCCACGCAGTGACTCGCTCTGCAAAAAGTGAGTACAGACCTGGCAGAGCCAGGTGCAGCAGTTTTGGACCGTCCCTCCCGCCTGGTGGCCTGGCAATCCCTCAGCATGGCGGCTCAACCTTGAAGGCGGCGTAAAATTTATAGAGAGTGAAGAGAGAAGGAAATGGCATGTGAGGAAGCTATGGGTGAGGAGGAAGCAGGTTTTTGAAAACCCAGCATCCCATTTTTTTTTTAAGAGCCTATATGTAAATTGCCCACTTGGGCATAGGTCGCCGGAATCATGACAGCCTAACACTAGGCTACTTTAAAATAAGAACACGAAAACACAACAACGATAAAAAGTGAAGATCGCAACAATTAGGAAACAATCTCTGGCGTCGGGTGGATGTCCCCCTCATCCGGCCCAGGAGCGCGCGAGGTACAAAGAAAACAATAGCAAAAACAAAAAACAACAACAAAACCTAGGTAAATAAAAGGGAGAAGGCGGGCCTCCAACAAAAAGTCTACCAGTCCACCAGTAAAAGAGCACGCACTCCTCCCGAGTATAAGGGATAGGCGGTAGCGACACCGCCCATCCCGGTACCTGGACAGGTAACGTGCGCGAAGATCGCCCAGACTGGGACATTCAACAAGAATGTGCCAAACAGTCTGGGGGACAACACAGTCGTCACGGTAGGGGGTTCACGAGCGCTTCATCAAATAGCGGTAGGTCCCGCGAGTATGCGCAATTGGAGACGACAGAAAGCAACCTAGAGCCTTCGCGGCATTGGGGGGGGGGGGGGTAGGTCCATGGCAACAGTCGTTGCGCAATGGCACGCAACTTTGAGTTCCATTCGACCGTCTCCCATCTTCTTTGCCTAGCAGCCCGAAGTCAGTGTGAGGAAGAGCGAATCCTTGGTCAGGTCGCATTCCCTGCAATTCCTACATGTCCAGGAACCCAGCAGAAGATAATCTCGACATCCTCCAGGCTCGCCAAAACCGTGGCGTCACGGATATCACGAACAAGGGGATTCGGAGATTCCAATGCCCCGAGAACACTCAGGGCACTTTTTTGAGTCGCTATAGATCAAAATCCGGTCTCCGAACCGGGTACGTCGAGTAATTCCCCGTACCGAGTGATGTAAAGCCACCAGCTTGGCCATGAAGACAGACGCAGTGCTTTGCAGAGCCCCGCATACTTGAAACAGAGGGGATACGGCGTGAAAGCCGATCCCCTCTCGGGACTTAGGGCCATCCGTATACACTGGCACGTTTCCAACGTTCACGGGGTGTGCTCAAAAAAGGTCGAACGCAATACTCTAGGCGCTGTACAAGTTTGGGAGCAGAGGCGTAGCATTAAATAGCCAAATGTGGTACCCTCCAGGGTGGCGTCCTGGGCAGAACCAGGGGCAAAACCAGGCCGAGGGTAATACCTAGCAGTGAAAGAAGTTTTCTGAATCTAAACCCAAAGGGCTTGGGGTATGACTGGTGTCTCTCGGAGGCATAGGCACCGTCGAAATCAGCTGCGAATGCGGTGAGAGCTGGTGGCGACTGAGGGAGGCACCGGGCTCACGCGTACAGGTGATTAATGCACTTTACACGGCTTAGATCGAGTGGCATCTTGCAAGCATTGAACAACAGGCTCTTAATGGGAGAAGTGCGGAAGGCACCGGTCGCAAGGCGAAGGCCGGTGTGGTAGATCGAGTCCACCTTCCGCAATAAACGTTCGGCTCCGGATGCATGAAACTCGCATCCGTAGTCGAGCTTCGAACAAACAAAGGATCGATTAAAAAAGTAAGGCAGTAGCCCTATCAGCGCCCCAAGCGCTAAACGTCACGGAACGGAGAATATCCATGGCGAGAGTACAACAGACCCTAAGGCTGCGAATATGAGCCTCCCAGGTGAGTCGTCGGTCAAATAAGGGAACAAGAAAACGGTGCGATTCAACCACTTCCAGGCGCACCCCATTAAGAAACAAATGTGGGTCGGGGTGGAGCCGTGGAGGGCGGCAGAAGTGCACCATATTTGTCTTGGCCAAAGAAAACCGAAACCTGTGCGCTTCGGCATAGCGAGAGACGAGGTTCAATGCCTGTTGGAGTCGACGCTCCAGAGTTGGCATCTGGGCCGCGCCAAAAGAGATCGAAAGGTCGTCCACGTAGAGCCTAGCGAGAACATGTTCCGGTAGCACTGAGGTGATGCCGTTGATGTTCAGAGCGAAGATTATGACACTGAGGACGCTTCGCTATGGGGCACCTTCTTCCTGCTCCATTCGGGTGGAGAGGGCTCCCCCCACCTGTACGTGAGTTCGACGATCTCGCAAAACTACGATATAAACATTGGGAGGCGTCCCCTCGCCCCCATCGTGTGGAGAGTCTCAATGATACCGTATCGCCATGCGGTATCATAGGCCTTCTCCAGATCGAAAAACACCGTGGCGTAGTGCTAGCTATGAAGGAAGGCCTCGCAGACGGCGTGGAAGGAACTTGCGGAAGCCGCACTGTGCAGAAGACAGATGGCCTCCACTGTCCAGGAAAAAGGCTAATCTAACATTTACCAATTTCTCCATCAACTTGCACACGCAAGAAGTTAGAGAGATCGGGCGGAAACCGGCCAGAGAAGAGTGATATCTCCCCGGATTGCGAAAGGCGAACACAGTAGCGATTCGCCAGGAATCTGGGAGTAGACCCTGCACCCGGATCCTGTTGAACAAATCTAAGAGAAAGGCCATGCCTCGCTCACCCAGGTGTCGAAGCATGGCGTACGGGACATTGGACTCCGGACCATGGGCAGAGTCCGCGCACGAAGCAAGAGCGGAGAGAAACTCACTAACAGTAAAACTGTCGTTGAAGAGTTGTCCGCCTCTGGAGGTAAAGTCCAGCCGGTGGCTTTCGGCGACATAATGACGTGCATTGAATGCTGGCGGAGCAGAATCCCGGCAGGAGAATGCGGAGAAAACGGTCGTGAAGGATTCCACCACGGACGCAGGGTCCGAGATTGCGGTCCCATTCTCCTGGAGAACGGGAGGGGGGTCCTGCGAGAACTTGCCCCGAATCCTTTTGCCTCGCTTTCACACCTCTGCTAGAAGGAACTTCCCGTTAAGTGAAGACACGTATGCCCGCCAAGAAGAGCGGCGGGCGTGCTTCGAAATATACCGAAACCTAGCCCTAGCCCTAGGCCGTCTCACACTCAGCCGACCACCATGGGAGTGGTCGGCGTGCAAAACGGCCAGACGTACTGGAAATAGTAGTCAGGCCTGCAGGGATGAGGTTGCCGGAGAAGAGCTCAACGGCCTCATCTTCCAACCTAAACTCTGCGACTGAGATAGAGAATTCAGTCATTTCCTAAAATGCAGGCTATCTCGCCCGCGCCAAGCACCACCGAGGTGGGCTCTCAGGCGGCAGTTGCCCTGAAAATTATATTTGAATGGGAAAGTGATCACTACCATGGATGTCATCTACCACGCCGCAATCAAACTCAGGCTGTGCATCCGAAGAGCACAAATATAGATCAAGGCAAGAAAATGAAGCGGTTCTCAGGCACTGATGCGTAAACTCATCCACATTTCGGACAACTATTTCATGCTCTTCGAACAGATCGGCCAGGACATGTCCCCTGAGGTTAACAGAGTAATCCCTCCCCTCCCCCCTCCCCAGGGAGGATGCCTGCCGTTCAGAACTCCAAGCAAGAGAAAGGGCCTCGGTGCTCGTGCCACGACCGGCGGGAGTTCCCGCGTCGAAGTCAGCTGACTGTGCGGTAGGCACCGGTCGCAAGGCGAAGGCCGGTGTGGTGGATCGAATCCACCTTCCGCAATAAACGCTCGGCTGCGGATGCATAAAACTCGCATCCGTAGTCGAGCTTCGAACGAACAAAGGATCGATAAAAAAGTAAGGCAGTAGCCCTATCAGCGCCCCAAGCGCTGAACGTCACGGAACGGAGAATGTCCATGGCGCGGCTACAAGAGACCCTAAGGCTGCGAATATGAGCCTCTCAGGTGAGGCGTCGGTCGAATACAAGACCAAGGAAACGGTGAGACTCAACCACATCCAGGCGCACCCCATTAAGAAACAAATCTGGGTCGGGGTGAAGCCGTGGATGGCAGCAGAAGTGCACCACCTTAGTCTTGGCCAAAGAAAACCGAAACCTGTGCGCTTTGGCATAGCGAGAGAAGCGGTTCAATGCCTGTTGGAGTCAACGCTCCAGAGTTGGCATCTGGGCCGCGCCAAAAGAGATCGAAAGGTCTTCCACGTAGAGCGTAGCGAGAACATCTTCCGGAAGCACCGAGGTGATGCCGTTGATGCTCAGGGCAAAGAGTGTGACACTGAGGACACTTCCCTGCGGGACACCCTCTTCCTGCTCCTTTGGGCCGGAGAGGGCTCCCCCACCAGTACGCGGAATCGACGATCTCGAAAAAGTTCAGATATAAAAATTGAGAGGCGTCCCCTCGCCCCATCGTGTGGAGAGTCTCCATGATACCGTATCGCCATGCGGTATCATAGGCCTTCTCCAGATCGAAAAACACCGTGGCGTAGTGCTGTCTACGAAGGAAAGCCTCGCAGACGGCATTTTCCAGTCGAAGCAGAGCATCCGACGTGGAGTGGAACTTGCGGAAGCCGCACTGTGCGGAAGACAGATGACCTCCGCTGTCCAGGAAAAAGGCTAATCTAACATTTACCAATTTTTCCATCAACTTGCACACGCAAGAGGTTAGAGAGATTGGGCGGAAACCAGTCGGAGTAGAGTGATCTCTCCCCGGTTTGCGAAAGGCAAGCACAGTAGCGATTCGCCAGGAGTCTGGGAGAAGACCTTCCACCCAGATCCTGTTGAACAAATCTAACAGAAAGGCCATGCCCCTCTCACCTAGATGTCGAAGCATGGCGTACGGGACATCGTCCGGACCGTGGGCGGTGTCCGCGCACGAAGCGAAAGCGAAACGCAACTCGCTTACAGTAAACTTGTCGTTGAAGGGTTCTCCGCCTCTGGAGGTAAAGTCCAGCCGGCGGCCTTCCGCGACATCACGACGTGCATTGAATGCTGGCGGAGCAGCATCACGGCTAGAGAATGCAGAAAAAGCGGTCGCTAAGGATTCCGCCACGGACGCGGGGTCCGAGATTGCGGTCCCATTCTCCTGGAGAACGGGAGGGGGGTCCTGCAAGAACTTGCCCCGAATCCTTTTGACTCGCTTCCACACCTCAGCTAAAGGGGTCTTCCCGTTAAGTGAAGACACGTATGCCCGCCAAGAAGAGCGGCGGGCATGCTTCGAAATATACCGGAACCTAGCCCTAGCCCGACGAAATTCAGCGACAGTGAAATCGTTCGGGCGGCGCTTATAGCGCATGTAGGCATAACGCTTCTGTTTGAGGGCCCTCTCACACTCGGCCGACCACCACGGGAGCGGTCGGCGTGCAAAACGGCCAGACGTCTTAGGAATAGTAGTCAGGCCCACAGGGATGAGGTTGCCGGAGAAGAACTCAACGGCCTCATCTACCGACCTAAACTCCTCGACTGAGATAGAGAATTCAGTCATTTCCTAAAATGCAGGCCACCGCGCACGCGCCAAGCACCACCGAGGTGGTCTCTCAGGCGGCAGTTGCCCTGAAAATGATATTTAAAATGGGAAAGTGATCACTACCATGGAGGTCATCGACCACCCCCCAATCAAAATCAGGCTGTGCATCCGAAGAGCACAAAGATAGGTCAAGGCAAGAAAATGAAGCGGTTCTCGGACAGTGATGCGTAAACTCATCCACGTTTAGGACACCCATTTCAAGCTCTTCGATCAGATCGGCAAGGACTTGTCCCCTGGGATTTTTGGAGTTATCTCCCCAGAGAGGATGCCTGCCGTTCAGATCTCCAAGCAAGAGATAGGGCCTCGGCAACCGTGACACGACGCGGCGGAAGTCCCCCGCTTCGAAGTCAGCTGACGGTGGAATATACGCAGAAATGATAGTATACCTCCTATCCAGGTGCAGCTGCAGAGCCACTGCCTGAAAGGAGGTATCTAAAGAGAAAGGAAGAACGGAGACATCATCCCGGGTGTAAACCGCGCATCCCCCAGCCCGGCCATCTCGCGGTGGTGGGGTCGCAAGACCCTTGTACCCCGGGAGGGCAGGCAGGGGGCACGCGCCTAGCATGGTCTCCTGCAAAAAAATAGCAAACGGGGAGCGGGACGAGACGAGCCTCCGCAAATCCTCCCAGTTGGCCCGGAGTCCACGGCAATTCCATTGAAGGAATATGCCCTCCAGGCCTAGCTCGGAGGAGACGCGGGGGCCCTCCTCGAACTGAAGACCCTCACGGGAATGGCCGTACGCTTCTCGGGGGCAGAACCCCGGGCGCTGTTGGCCGGACAAAGCGCTGGAGGCGCTGTCGCCTTCGAGGACTTATTGGGGGAGGTTGGGCTCGCCATGCGAGTCTTTTCCTCCCTCCGCCTCGAAACCTTAGGCGGGCGCTGCGGCTTCGGAGGCGGGGGGGCCCTCTTTTCTGGATCCACCGTCTCCGAGCCACTCGCTCCACCTCGGGGCGTGTGCGAAGGAGCCGAAGCTCCTTTGTTGCAGTCCTCCTTTCGGGTGCCACTTTAGGAACCCCCGAAGATGGCCTAGTGACCATCTTCAGGGGTGTTGCCTTCTGTGAGTCTAACGATTCGGTGGAGGCGCGTGGCCGTTTCGCCTTGCGGGAAACGGTCACGCTGGGGGAAGAGGGGGGAACCCTGGTTTTAGCCGGGGCTGGGTATGAACCCTTTTCTTGCCAGCTTTACCAGGGGAGCGGCCGGGTCTGGTAGAGCCCGCAGAAGGGCTCCGAATGGGCGCGGAAACAACCGTGCTCGTTGGCCTGGATGGGCCAGGAGCAGAGGGTGCCTTTCTAACTATTGAGACATATGACGTCCCAGGCAGAGCCGGGCGCGCCAGGACCAAGTCCTTTTCCTCGCAGAATGAGAGTCGACCCTGGACCTAAACGGTCAGGATTTCTTTCTCAAGGAGATATTCCCGTCTTTTCTTCGAAGAAGCAGGGTGCGGCTCTCCGCAATTGACACACTTGGCCACACACGATTTGGACTTATCGTGTGCGACCTTGGAGCAATTTACACATACTTCGGGTGACCCCGACTTTGCACGTCTACATGAGCGATTCGTATGGCCGAAGCGGTAACAGTAATAGCACCGCCGCGGAAGTGGCACGAATGCCGTCACGCGGTAGCGGTACCAACCGGCACGCACCGACTTAGGGAGCTTGTCACAGTCGAACGTGACGAAAAGTGTAGGGGTGGGTCTTGAGGCCCATCCCTGTTTTCTCATCACACGTTCGACTTTGACCGCCCTATGGTCGGCCAGCTCTAGGGTGATGTCCTCAATGGAGTAGTCAACGAGTTCCCTCGCATAAACTACGACTTTCACAAAGTTCATGGTAGACCGCGGCGTCACACTCACCGGGGTGCCATGAAGTGTCCGAAGAGCACTTATCTTGGCCACCTCGGCGGGATTCGCTGCATTCGCCAGAAGGCTGCCGTCCGAGAAACGGGTTACCTTCGGTTCTCTACTAATTGCACTAGCTAATCCTCTCCTCTGATGGATCATGTTGCCCTTGGACAACATGGTGCCATCAGTGGAGCGAATAACGAGGAAGCGTTTGAAGCCAGCGGGCTCGAAAACGCCAGGTAACCTCTGAATGAGGGGCCCCGATGTCATCGAGGCTCCGCCCTGTGCACTCTTGGTCTTAGTCAGGGGCTCCGCACACGGGGGGGGTAGAGGGGCTGGATGTGCCGATCTTGGCTTGGTCGCCTACCAAAGTGGCAGCAGACCTATCCGTCCCCGCAGCCCCCGCAGATGGAGAGGAGCCCCGAGTCTTCTTTGTCTTTCTAGTCTTTTTCTTTTTTGGAGAGGAGGGCGGGGAATGAACCCGCTTCTCACCTCCGCCGGCAGAAGCCCCCATGCCAGATGGGCCGGCCTAAGCCAGGTCCCTCTCCGAAATGGAGAAGTTCCTGGTAGTCGTGGGAAAACCTGTCGGAGGAGATCCCTCCCCTCCTTGTATTGCCTCGGAGCCCTCAGCCGTTTGAGGGGACCTTGCATAGGGGCGGACTCGGGTTCGGTGCTTGGCGCCGAGCCCAGATTCCCCCCCATGGAAGGCCCTACCGTCTGAGGCTGGGTCTCCTCAAGGACCATGTCTATCACAGGAGGGGCCTCCAGTTGGCCATCCCCTCCCAGGACATTGCAGGTCCCCTTGGCAGTGTCGCCAGTCTTGTTTGGGGAGGCACAGGCCTTGACCCCGGCAAGGTTTAATATTTTTGCCAGCAGGTCTTTTGAGGGAAGCGACCGAAGGGGCCTGGCTTCCCTCTCCCCCCTAAGGGGGTTTGCCCTACCGAGCCGCTTTGATGGGGAGCGGCTGGCTAAGGGCTGCCTGCTGGCTTTCTTGGCAGTCCCCTTGGAAAGAAAAGAGGGGACTGCCGCTGGGAAAAGGGAGGTGCCCGAAAGCACCTCCAGAGAAGGGGGTGAGGGGGAGTCCCCTGCACCCGTAGGCGAAGGAGAGGAGTAAGCCTCCTCTCCGGTTAGAGAAATATGGAGGGTCCCCTGTGCAAGCACAGGGGGGCGGACCTCCATTTTTTTGCTGGAGCTGCCCGAGGGCGGCTCCGTTGTTCTTGGGGAAGTTGGGGGTTGGGTTTTTTTGGTGTGATTTTCATCATTGGGCATGGTGACCCTTCTTTTAATACGGGATGCAATAGCGCACACCTCTCGCAGTAGCCCGCACTGAGAGAGGTGCTTACAGGCCCAGCAGAGCCAGGCGCCGCCATTTGGGACCACCCCTCCCGCCTGGTGGCCTGGCAGTCCATCGGCATGGCGGCTCCACCTTGGACACGGCGTATAAATGATAGATTTTGAAGACGAGAGGAAAAGGGATGTGAGGAAGGTATAAGTGGGGATGAAGCAGGTAGTTAAAAACCAGCAACCCCAGACCGGAGCTCAGGGGTTAGGGAACATTGTCCCCCACCCCCTCAGCCCCGATGCGGGACGGTTGGCTGAAAGGAAGGTCAGCATCTACCCTGTGAAATTAGAGGCTGACCAGAGAAAGTTGTGGGAGAGGTTCTGTGAAAAGAGAGGAAACAAGTGTTTTGAAGGAAGGAAGAGAGGCTAGGCTGGGGCCGGACGGGGTGCTAGCACCTCCAGAGAAGGGGGTGAGGGGGAGTCCTCTGCACTCGTAGACGAAGAAGAGGAGTAAGCCTCCTCTCCGGTTAGAGAAATATGGAGGGTCCCCTGTGCAAGCACAGGGGGGACGACCTCCATTTTTTTGCTGGAGCTGCCCGAGGGCGGCTCCGTTGTTCTTGGGGAAGTTGGGGGGTGGGTTTTTTTTGTTTGATCTTCATCATTGGGCACGGTGACCCTTTTTTTAACACGGGATGCAATAGCACACACCTCTCGCAGTAGCCCGCAATGCGAGAGGTGTTTACAAGCCCGGCAGAGCCAGACGCCGCCATTTGGGACCACCCCTCCCGCCTGGTGGCCTGGCAGTCCATCGGCATGGCGACTCCACCTTGAACACGGCGTAAAATATATAGATTGTAAAGATGAGAGGAAAAGGGATGTGAGGAAGGTATGGGTGTGGATGAAGCAGGTTGTTAAAAACCAGCCACCCCAGACCAGAGCTCAGGGGTTAGGGAACAGTGTCTCCTACCCCCTCAGCCCCGATGCGGGACGGTTGGCTGAAAGGAAGGTCAGCATCTACCCTGTGAAATTAGAGGCTGACCAGAGAAAGTTGTGGGAGAGGTTCTGTGAAAAGAGAGGAAACAAGTGTTTTGAAGGAAGGAAGAGAGGCTAAGCTGGGGCCGGACGGGGTGCTGAGTCCCGTCAGCACGGCGGCCAGGATGGCAAATCGCCGCGCCCCTTACGGGGTTGTCGTTGAAGGGTTCTCCGCCTCTGGAGGTAAAGTCCAGCCGGCGGCCTTCTGCGACATCACGACGTGCATTGAATGCTGGCGGAGCAGCATCACGGCTAGAGAATGCAGAAAAAGCGGTCGCTAAGGATTCCGCCACGGACGCGGGGTCCGAGATTGCGGTCCCATTCTCCTGGAGAACGGGAGGGGGGTCCTGCGAGAACTTGCCCCGAATCCTTTTGACTCACTTCCACACCTCAGCTAAAGGGGTCTTCCCGTTAAGTGAAGACACGTATGCCCCCCAAGAAGAGCGGCGGGCATGCTTCGAAGTATACCGGAACCTAGCCCTAGCCCGACGAAATTCAGCGACAGTGAAATCGTTCGGGTGGCGCTTATAGCGCATGTAGGCATAACGCTTCTGTTTGAGGGCCGTCTCACACTCGGCCGACCACCATGGGAGTGGTCGGCGTGCAAAACGGCCAGACGTCCTAGGAATAGTAGTCAGGCCCATGGCGATGAGGTTGCCGGAGAAGAACTCAACGGCCTCATCTACCGTTCTAAACTCCTCGACTGAGATAGAGAATTCAGTCATTTCCTGAAATGCAGGCCACCGCGCCCGCACAAAGCACCACCGAGGTGGTCTCTCAGGCGGCAGTTGCCCTGAAAATGATATTTGAATGGGAAAGTGATCACTACCATGGAGCTCATCGACCACCCCCCCAATCGAAATCACGCTGTGCATCCAAAGAGCACAAAGATAGGTCGAGGCAAGAAAATGAAGCGGTTCTCGGACAGTGATACGTAAACCCCGCTACGTTTAGGACACCCATCTCAAGCTCTTCGATCAGATTGGCAAGGACTTGTCCCCTGGGATTTATGGAGTAATCTCCCCAGAGAGGATGCCTGCCGTTCAGATCTCCAAGCAAGAGATCGGGACTCTGCAACCGTGCCACGACGCGGCGGAAGTCCCCCGCGTCCAAGTCGGCTGACGGTGGAATGTACGCAGAAATCAGAGTATACATCCTATCCAGGTGCAGCTGCACAGCTACTGCCTGAAAGGAGGTATCTAAAGAGAAAGGAAGAACGGAGACATCATGCCGGGTGTAAACCGCGCATCCCCCAGCCCGGCCATCCCGCGGTGGGGGGTCGCAAGACCCTTATACCCCGGAAGGGCGGGCAGGGGGCACGCGCCTAGCATGGTCTCCTGCAAAACGATAGCTAACGGAGAACGGGATAAGACGAGCCTCCGCAAATCCTCCCAGTTGGCCCGGAGTCCACGGCAATTCCATTGAAGAAATATGCCCTCCAGGCCTAGCTCGGAGGAGACGCGGGGGCCCTCCTCGAACTGAAGACCCTCACGCGAATGGCTGTACGCTTTCCGGGGGCAGAACCCCGGGCGCTGTTGGCCGGACAAAGCGCTGAAGGCGCTGTCGCCTTTGAGGACTTATTGGGGGAGGTTGGGCTCGCCATGCGAGTCTTTTCCTCCCTCCGCCTCGAAACCTTAGGCGGGCGCTGCGGCTTCGGAGGCGGGGGGCCCTCTTTTCTGGATCCACCGTCTCCGAGCCACTCGCTCCACCTCGGGGCGTGTGCGAAGGAGCCGAAGCTCCTTTGTTGCAGTCCTCCTTTCGGGTGCCACTTTAGGAACCCCCGAAGATGGCCTAGTGACCATCTTCAGGGGTGTTGCCTTCTGTGAGTCTAACGATTCGGTGGAGGCGCGTGGCCGTTTCGCCTTGCGGGAAACGGTCACGCTGGGGGAAGAGGGGGGAACCCTGGTTTTAGCCGGGGCTGGGTATGAACCCTTTTCTTGCCAGCTTTACCAGGGGAGCGCCCGGGTCTGGTAGAGCCCGCAGAAGGGCTCCGAATGGGCGCGGAAACAACCGTGCTCGTTGGCCTGGATGGGCCAGGAGCAGAGGGTGCCTTTCTAACTATTGAGACATATGACGTCCCAGGCAGAGCCGGGCGCGCCAGGACCAAGTGTTTTTCCTCGCAGAATGAGAGTCGACCCTGGACCTAAACGGTCAGGATTTCTTTCTCAAGGAGATATGCACCACATTGCTTCAAAGATTTTTTTTATTTTTTTTTTTAAGAGCTCATCTGGCGACTGCCTACTTGGGCATTAGTCGCCGTATTAAAACTGGCCTAGTTCTAGGCTACTTTAAAATAAAATTAAAGAGAGAAAAAAAAACAACACCCCAAAAGGGGTAAAGGAAGCAAGCTGGTGCGTCGGGGAGAGGTCCCCCCGGCGCAGGAGCGTGCAACTAACGAAAAAAAACAAACAAACAAAAAACAAAAAATGCAAAAAAACAACAAAAAACAAAACAAACAAACCTTGCTTAAATAATAGGGAGAAGGCCGGCCTCCCCCAAGAAGTCAACAAGTCCACAAGTCAGTGTGCACGAATCTGTCCCGAGCACAAGGGACAGGCGGTAGCGACCCCGCCCATCCCGGTACTGGGACAGGTATCGTGCGCGAAGATCACCCAGACTGGGACATTCGACAAGAATGTGCCGAACAGTCTGGGGGACGACGCAGTCTTTGCAATAGGGCGCAGGCGAGCGCTCCATCAGATAGCGATGCGTCACACGAGTGTGTCCGATTCGGAGACGACAGAAAGCAACCTGAAGCCGCCGCGGCATTGGGGGATAGGTCCATGGGAACAGTCGCGGCGCAATGGCACGCAACTTTAAGTTCCCCTCGACCGTCTCCCATCTTCTTTGCCAAGCAGTCCGAAGAGCTGCCCGTATTCCTGCCATGTAGTCGGTGTGAGGAAGAGCGAAACGCTGGTCCGGTCGCAGAGTCCTCGCGGACTCTTTGGCGCCCTCATCGGCGCGCTCATTCCCCGCAATTCCTACATGTCCAGGAACCCAGCAGAAGATAATCTCGACATCTGCCCGGCTCGCCAAAACCGTAGGGTCACGGATATCGCGAACCAGGGGATGCGGAGATTCCAATGCCCCGAGAGCACTCAGGGCGCTTTGTGAGTCGCTATAGATCACAATCCGGTCTCCGAACCGGGCACGTCGCGTAATCTCCCGTACCGAGTGGTGTATTGCCACCAGCTCGGCCGTGAAGACAGACGCAGCGCCTGGTAGAGCCCCGCTGACTTCAAACAGAGGGGATACGGCGTGGAAGCCGACCCCCTCTTGGGACTTGGAGCCATCTGTATACACTGGCACGGTACCAGCGTGACACGATGTGTGCTCCAAAAAGGTCGAACGCAATACTCCCGGCGCAGTACAAGCTTTGGGAGCAGAGGCATGGCGACAAATAGCCAAATGTGGTACCCTCCAGGGTGGCGTCCTGGGCAGAACCAGGGGCGCCACCGGCCCGAGAGCTATATCTACCTCTCGAAGGAGTTTCCTGGCCCTAAACCCAAAGGGCTTAGGGTATGACTGGCGTCTCTCGGCGGCATAGGCACCATCGAGATCAGCTGCGGATGCAGTGAGAGCTGTTGGCGACTGAGGGAGGCGTCGGGCTCGCGCATACAGGCGAGTGATGCACTGCACGCGGCGCAGAGCGAGTGGCATCTCCCCAGCATCGACCAACAGGCTCTCAATGGGGGAAGTGCGGAAGGCACCGGTCACAAGGCGAAGGCCGGTGTGGTGGATTGAATCCACATTCCGCAAAAAACGCTCGGCTGCGGATGCATAAAACTCGCATTCGTAGTCGAGCTTCGAGCGAACAAAGGATCGATAAAAAAGTAAGGCGGTAGCCCTATCAGCGCCCCAAGCGCTGAACGTCACGGAACGGAGAATGTCCATGGCGCGGGTACAAGAGACCCTAAGGCTGCGAATATGAGCCTCCCAGGTGAGGCGTAGGTCGAATACAAGACCAAGGAAACGGTGAGACTCAACCACATCCAGGCGTTCCCCATTAAGAAACAAATCTGGGTCGGGGTGAAGCCGTGGATGGCGGCAGAAGTGCACCACCTTAGTCTTGGCCAAAGAAAACCGAAACCTGTGCGCTTCGGCATAGCAAGAGACGCGGTTCAATGCCTGTTGGAGTCGACGCTCCAGAGTTGGCATCTGGGCCGCGCCAAAAGAGATCGAAAGGTCGTCCACGTAGAGCGTAGCGAGAACATCTTCTGGCAGCACCGAGGTGATGCCGTTGATGCTCAGGGCAAAGAGTGTGACACTGAGGACACTTCCCTGCGGGACACCCTCTTCCTGCTCCTTTGGGGCAGAGAGGGCTCCCCCCACCCGTACGCGGAATCGACGATCTCGCAAAAATTCAGATATAAACATTGGGAGGCGTCCCCTCGCCCCCATCGTGTGGAGAGTCTCCATGCGGTATCATAGGCCTTCTCCAGATCAAAAAACACCGTGGCGTAGTGCTGTCTACGAAGGAAAGCCTCGCAGACGGCATTTTCCAGTCGGAGCAGAGCATCCGACGTGGAGTGAAACTTACGGAAGCCGCACTGTGCAGAAGACAGATGGCCTCCGCTGTCCAGGAAATGGGCTAATCTAACATTTACCAATTTCTCCATCAACTTGCACACGCAAGAGGTTAGAGAGATTGGGCGGAAACCGGTCGGAGTAGAGTGATCTCTCCCCGGCTTGCGAAAGGCGAGCACAGTAGCGATTCGCCAGGAGTCTGGGAGAAGACCTTCCACCCATATCCTGTTGAACAGATCTAGCAGAAAGGCCATGCCTCGATCACCCAGGTGTCGAAGCATGGCGTACGGGACATCGTCCGGACCATGGGCGGTGTCCGCGCACGAAGCGAGAGCGGAACGCAACTCACTCACAGTAAACTTGTCGTTGAAGGGTTCTCCGCCTCTGGAGGTAAAGTCCAGCCGGCGGCCTTCCGCGACATCACGACGTGCATTGAATGCTGGCGGAGCAGCATCACGGCTAGAGAATGCAGAGAAAGCGGTCGCTAAGGATTCCGCCACGGACGCGGGGTCCGAGATTGCGGTCCCATTCTCCTGGAGAACGGGAGGGGGGTCCTGCGAGAACTTGCCCCGAATCCTTTTGACTCGCTTCCACACCTCAGCTAAAGGGGTCTTCCCGTTAAGTGAAGACACGTATGCCCGCCAAGAAGAGCGGCGGGCGTGCTTCGAAATATACCGGAACCTAGCCCTAGCCCGACGAAATTCAGCGACAGTGAAATCGTTCGGGCGGCGCTTATAGCGCATGTAGGCATAACGCTTCTGTTTGAGGGCCGTCTCACACTCGGCCGACCACCATGGGAGTGGTCGGCGTGCAAAACAGCCAGACGTCTTAGGAATAGTAGTCAGGCCCACGGCGATAAGGTTGCCGGAGAAGAACTCAACGGCCTCATCTACCGACCTAAACTCCTCGACTGAGATAGAGAATTCAGTCATTTCCTAAAATGCAGGCCAGCGCGCCCGTGCCAAGCACCACCGAGGTGGTCTCTCAGGCGGCAGTTGCCCTGAAAATGATATTTGAATGGGAAAGTGATCACTACCATGGAGGTCATCGACCACCCCCCAATCAAAATCAAGCTGTGCATCCGAAGAGCACAAAGATAGGTCAAGGCAAGAAAATGAAGCGGTTCTCGGACAGTGATGCGTAAACTCATCCACGTTTAGGACACCCATCTCAAGCTCTTCGATCAGATCGGCAAGGACTTGTCCCCTGGGATTTATGGTGTAATCTCCCCAGAGAGGATGCCTGCCGTTCAGATCTCCAAGCAAGAGATAGGGCCTCGGCAACCGTGCCACGACGCGGCGGAAGTCCCCCGCGTCGAAGTCAGCTGACGGTGGAATGTACGCAGAAATGATAGTATACCTCCTATCCAGGTGCAGCTGCACAGCCACTGCCTGTAAGGAGGTATCTAAAGAGAAAGGAAGAACGGAGACATCATGCCGGGTGTAAACCGCGCATCCCCCAGCCCGGCCGTCCCGCGGTGGTGGGGTTGCAAGACTTATACCCCGGGAGGGCAGGCAGTGGGCACGCGCCTAGCATGGTCTCCTGCAAAAAAATAGCTAACGGGGAGCGGGACGAGGCGAGCCTCCGCAGCTCCTCCCAGTTGGTCCGGAGTCCACGGCAATTCCATTGAAGGAATATGCCCTTCAGGCCTAGCTCGGAGGAGACGCAGGGGCCCTCCTCGAATTGAAGACCCTCACGGGAATCGCCGTACGCTTCCCGGGGGAAGAACCCCGGGCGCTGGAGGCGCTGTCGCCTTCGAGGACTTATTGGGGGAGGTTGACCTCGCCATGCGAGTCTTTTCCTCCCTCCGCCTCGAAACCTTAGGCGGGCGCTGCGGCTTCGGAGGCGGGGGGCCCTCTTTTCGAGGAACCACCGTCTCCGAGCCACTCGCTCCACCTCGTGGCGTGGGCGAAGGAGCCGAAGCTCCTTTGTTGCTGTCCTCCTTTCGGGGGACAGCTTTAGGAACCCCCGAAGATGGCCTAGCGACCATCTTCAGGGGTGTTGCCTCCTGTGAGTCTAACGACTCGGTGGAGGCGCGTGGCCGTTTCGCCTTACGGGAAACGGTCACGCTGGGGGAAGAGTGGGGAGCCCTGGTTTTAGCCGGGGCTGGGTGTGAACCCTTTTTGCCGCCAGCTCTACCAGGGGAGCGCCCGGGTGTAGTAGAGCCCGCAGAAAGGCTCCGAATGGGCGCGGAAACAACCGTGCTCGTTGGCCTGGATGGGCCAGGAGCAGAGGGTGCCTTTCGAACTACTGAGGCATATGACGTCCCAGGCAGAGCTGGGCGCGCCAGGACCAAGTCCTTAGCCTCGCGAAATAAGAGTCTATCCTGGGCCTGAACGGCCAGGATTTCTTTCTCCAGGAGATATGCACCACATTGCTTCGAAGAAGCAGGGTGCGGCTCTCCGCAATTGACACACTTGGCCACACACGATTTGGACTTATCGTGTGCGACCTTGGAGCAATTTACACAGACTTCGGGTGACCCCGACTTTGCACGTCTACATGAGCGATTCGTATGGCCGAAGCGGTGACAGTAATAGCACCGCCGCGGCAGTGGCACGAATGCCTTCACGCGGTAGCGGTACCAACCGGCACGCACCGACTCAGGGAGCTTGTCACAGTCGAACGTGACGAAGAGTGTAGGGGTGGGTCTCGAGGCCCCTCCCTGTTTTCTCATCACACGTTCGACCTTGACCGCCCCATGGTCGGCAAGCTCTAGGGTGATGTCCTCAATGGAGTAGTCAACGAGTTCCCTCGCATAAACTACGACTTTCACAAAGTTCATGGTAGACCGCGGCGTCACACTCACCGGGGTGCCATGAAGTGTCCGAAAAGCACTTATCTTGGCCGCCTCGGCGGGATTCGCCGCATTCGCCAAAAGGCTCCCGTCCGAGAAACGGGTTACCTTCGGCTCTCTACTAATTGCACTAGCTAATCCTCTCCTCTGATGGATCATGTTGCCCTTGGACAACATGGTGCCATCAGTGGAGCGAATAACGAGGAAGCGTTTGAAGCCAGCGGGCTCGAAAACGCCAGGTAACCTCTGAATGAGGGGCCCCGATGTCATCGAGGCTCCGCCCTGTGCACTTTTCGTCTTTGTAATCGTCAGGAGCTCCGTACCCGGGGAGGGGCAGAGGGGCCGGATGTGCCGATCTTGGCTTGGTCGCTTGCCAAAGTAGGAGCAGACCCGTCCGTCCCCGTAGCCCCCCGGATGGAGAGGAGCCCCGAGTCTTCTTCGTCTTTTTGGTCTTTTTCGTCCTTTTTTTTTGGAGAGGAGGGCAGGGAATGAACCCGCTTCTCACCCCCGACGGTAGAAGCCCCCAGGCCAAATGGACCGGCCTCAGCCAGGTCCTTCTCCGAAATGGAGAAGGTCCTGGTGGTCTCAAGGGCATCATCCGGAAGAGTCCTTTTCTTCCTTGTACTGCCTGAGAATCCACAGCCGTTTGAGGAGGACCTTGCATAGGGGCGGATTCGGGTTCGGTGCTTGGTGCCGAGCCCGGATTCCCCCTCATGGAAGGCCCTACCGTCTGAGGCTGGTTTTCCTCAAGGACCATGTCTATCACAGGAGGGGCCTCCAGTTGGCCATCCCCTCCCAGGACATCGCAGGTCCCCTTGGCAGCGTCATAAGTCTTTAGTGGGGAGGCACAGACCTTGACCCCGGCAAGGTTTAATATTCTTGCCAGCAGGTCTTTTGAGGGAAGCGACCAAAGGGGCCTGGCCTGCCTCTCCCCCCTAAAGAGGTTTGCCCTAACGAGCCGCTTGCACGAGGGGCGGTCGGCAATGGGCTGCCTGCTGGCTTTCTTGGCAGTCCCCTTAGAAAGCAAAGGAGGGACTGCCGCTGGAGATAGGGAGGTGCCCGAAAGCACCTCCATAGAAGGGGGTGAGGTGGAGTCCCCTACACCCGTAGGCGTAGGAAAGAAGTAAGCCTCCTCTCCAGTTAAAGAGGTATGGTGGGTCCCCTGCGCAAGCACAGAGGGGGGGGGGTACCTCCATCTTTTCGGTGGAGCTGCACGAGGGCGGCTCCGTTGTTTAAGGTGGAATTAAGAGGAGATGGTTTTTTTTCATCATTGGGCATGGTGACCCTCTTTGTTTTACGGGACGCAATCGCTCACCACCTCTTGCAGTAGCCCGCACTGCAAGAGGTGCTTACAGGCCTGGCAGAGCCAGGCGCCGCCATTCGGGACCACCCCTCCCGCCTGGTGGCCTGACAGTCCATCGGCATGGCGGCTCCACCTTGGACACGGCGTAAAATTGATAGAATGTGAAGAGGAGAGGAAAGGGGATGTGAGGAAGGTATGGGTGGGGATGAAACAGGTTGTTAAAAAAAAAACATCCCGAACCGGAGCTGAGGGGTTAGGGAACAATGTCCCCTCTCCCCCCAGCCCCGATCCGGGGTGGTTGGCTTGAGAAGAAGGTCAGCATCTACCCTGTGAAATTAGAGGCTGACCAGAGAAAGTTGTGGGAGAGGTTGTATGAAAAGCGACGAGGTAGGGGAGAAATCGGGCTATCTGAAGGAAAGAAGAGAGGCTAAGCTGGGGCCGGACGGAGCGCTGGATCCCGTCAGCACGGCGGCCAGGATGGCAAATCGCCGCGCCCCTTACGGGGCCCAAAGGGCTTAGGGTATGACTGGCGTCTCTCGGCGGCATAGGCACCATCGAGATCAGCTGCGGAAGCAGTGAGAGCTGTTGGCAACTGAAGGAGGCGCCGGGCTCGGATGTGAGGAAGGTATGGGTGGGGATGAAGCAGGTTGTTAAAAACCAACCACCCCAGACCGGAGCTCAGGGGTTAGGGAACATTGTCCCCTCCCCCCTCAGCCCCGATCCGGGAAGGTTGGCTGAGAAAAAGATCAGCATCTACTGTGTGAAATTAGAGGCTGACCAGAGAAAGTTGTGAGAGAGGTTGTAGGAAAAGCGACGAAGTAGGGGAGAAATACAGGTTATCTGAAGGAAGGTAGAGCGGCTAAGCTGGGGCCGGACGGAGGGCTCGATCCCGTCAGCACGGCGACCAGGATGGCAAATCGCCGCGCCCCTTACGGGGCTGTACACAAGGAGTGGCGTGACTTCAGGCAGTTGAGTTCGGTGGGAGGCGGAGTTTGCCAGACAACTAATCATTACGAATGATCTTCTTCACGTGTGGAAGATCATCAACTGAGAGCTGGAATGTGCGTGTTGTAGCCGAGGTTGACCGGCTAGCTTGATCAGCTTCTTCGTTTTAGGATAAATAAAAACAATCAATTCACACGTGATGATAACGCTTTATAAGGTGTTTGGAAAGGAATCAAGTTAAAATTTTTCGAGATTATCTATTGGTTGAAAATTGGAAGTAAATTTTTTTGATACCTCGGGGTTCAACAAAATTTGAGAGAGGGTCGGAGGGGAGGAGAGTGGGGATAGATAAATTGGAAAATAATATCATCTTTTACAAATCTAACAACAAATTGAAGCGTTGACCAAAGTTTACATAATTTTAGCCAATTCTTGTCAACCTAACCTTCCTACATCTATAAGCATCGATCCCAATTCTTTTTACCAACCCACCTTTTTAATTTAGTGATCCCATGTGGCGACCATAGACGAGGGCACGGCTGCCTAACAACACTCAACCTGGAAGGGTCTAATTGATAGAGCTTAATAAATTTAATTTTTTGACATAAAAATATAATGAATTTTATTTATTTTAGGCTATCCATTTAAATTAATTTGTTTTTATTAACTTACGAGAGATATTGATTATATAATGATTTTCCGCAACGTTTAATAGCATGAGATCCTGCATTAAAAAAATGGTACCCGATTTCATACAAAGATCATTTAATCATAATAAATAACACATGCTATTTGATCATAATAAATAACATAGGTCAGTTGATCATAATAAATAACATAGGTCAGTTGATCATAAAAAATAGTTGATTCATAGGTCATTTGATCATAATAAATAATATAGGTCATTTAATATATAGGTTAATTAATAGGTTAATTAATAGACATAAATGACTTCCCTCAAACACCTAGAGTAGATGTTATTATGTTAAAAAGTCTCTAAATTTTCCCTATTATAAGTTTAATTTTTGAAAATTTCCAAACTGAAACCAAAATTGGGTTACATCTAGTCTCTGGAGAGGACGATGAATTTTTTTGCTATTCAAAGATTTTTATTTCAATTTAATTATTTACAAATTGCTTAAATTTTTATTTTGATTTGGTAAAATAGCATTCCCCCCCCCCAAGTTAAGATCAATTATCTTACAAGAGGTTTAAAAAGCATTAAGCTTCCTTATCGTTCTAAATATTTCACCAGTGTTGTACATTACATTTTGCCATATTTTTACTCCACTAACTTTTTACTAACATTAATTATCTAACATTTATACGATAAATTATATATTTATATATTTCCAACAAGTTTATTTTGTGTGAATCGGGGTGTGGGATAGGGGTCCCCTCTCCCCTGCAAAAACACACTTCCTTAAAATAACCTTCGGAACCATTCATATTTATTGACCCCATCAAAAACGCCATGTTTTCAAATACCTTATTGACTAATAGTTTTAAAAGTATTTTAATCCAACGAATCTGATTTTTACTTCAAAGAAATATATTTATCTCCATTTAAAAATAAAATATTACGCCTCTACTCATATGCATTAAATTTGCCTAAGAATTCTTATTCTATTAATTTATTTTTCTTTGTTCGCTACGGTAATAAATCTTGTCTGATTTTGTGAACGGTGTCAACATTTCGAAACTAAGAGCATTAAAATAGCAAGAAGATCCTTAGAGACCACAAATAAAATGAGTACCTATAATGTTGTTGTTAAGATTCCCCAAGGAGGAGATGATTTCTACTCTCTCCGACCATTTGGGAGTTTAAGCAGAAAAACATATCGTAATAATAAAAAATAAAAAATATAACATAAGCTATTGTAGATAACTTAAAAATAAAAGATATTCCTGAGAAATATTTAAAGTATTAGATAACTCTCAAAAAGAGTAGAAATACTTTTTTATTAACAAAAATTGAAAAGTCATTTAATTTTTGGTAAATGAATTGAGGAATCACTCTCCATATTTTGTTCTGCTCCTACCCTCTCCCTTCTCCCACTAACAATAGTCAAAGTCCTGTATAAATCTTTAAATTATCACCCGGTATCACGTATGTACACATGTATATATATTTTCCGCAATATCTATTTCAGTACTTGTCGATCGGTGCTCAGGCTCCCTGTCCTTGAAAAAAAAATACAACTGAATTACGCAACACCAATTTATTATTAACTCATGAACAAAAATCCCAAAATCTCAAACCAAGGTCAAGTTGACCGGGGCCCAGGAGCTCTAAATAGCAGTTAGTCGGAGAAGAGCGGAATTCAGTTGCGTCTTCTCAAAAAAGAAGAAGAAAAAAAAAGGTTTCCCATTATTTTCATACCGCAAGTGAATTGCGCAGACTAGGTCAGAGACGGAACTGAATTTTACCCAATAACAAGCATTTAAACATAACATTAATAACTGACTTTGACATCGCTTTCTAATATGACAGCGGAGTTTTGTTTTGTTTTTTTACAAAGGTAAGAGTTTATTTACCGAAAAGAAAACGATTAGTAGTCAAATCTGGGCTAATTGAAACGATTCAAAATTTCAGCCGATGGCAGAGATGCTATCCACCTAATCCTTTAAACCGTAGACTGATTAATAACTACTCAATTAGATATCACTTTTCAGTTATGTAGTAAATAGCTGCGTTTAAAATGTTAAAGCGAGAAACGTACAAATGAAACGTGGAACGTGAAGTACCGAAACCAGTATGGCGCAAAAATAAAAATAACTCAAACAGCTTTCTTACCCAAATTAAAATATTTCTATTGTTGTTCTTACACCCCCTGGCCTAGTGTACTTAGGCCAGTTCACCCTCTTCAATGAACTCCAATGACCGGGCGTGGTCTCCTCCCTGCCTTCCAGGAATCTAATACTCCTTTATATGTAGATTTTCTCTCGGTGTGCAAAGTTTTGGGCATGTTATGAATATATGATGAACTGTGTCTGGTTCATGGTATAATAGCGTGTTGATCAATCCGAAGTAGTGTTTGGAGGGGGTTTAGTTTTGGATGGTGACCGCATCGATCCTTGCCAGCATGCTCTGCGTGTGTGGTGGGAGTTTTTTTTCTGTGTCAATCTCTGATAAAGTGGCGTTTAAGAAAGAGATCAGCTGACCGGGTGTCTTTGAGACTTGGGATTTCGACTCATCCAAAGATAACAGGAATGTGATTAAAGGAGCTTAAGAGAAAACCGATCCTTACACCCCAATGAATGAATTTCCTTGCCTATTCTACTATTTATTAACACTCCATCCATTTTTAACGCATCCTTTTCCTTCTCCTTGTCTCCCTTACCGGCAGACTTGTGAGAGATTTTTTTCATTCTGTTGACATTCACAAACTTTGTATCTCCACCGCCAGCCAATCAAAAATGACCAATCCGTCACCTTTCTCTATGTACTTTATACTGAAGATTGAGACATCAAATGAAAAAAATCAAGATTTGACCTAATTATTGAAGAGTGAAATAAAAGGAAAAAAAAAATATACTTATTAGCAAACGACTTGAAGACTCAATGAGAGGAAAACCCATCTAGATATGATTATTTCCTAGAACAATGGCTGTAAACATTTTACTCGAAATGAAATAGTAGATAGTACTTCAAAGCACATTTTTTTCATCCTAACAAAACTAAAAGAATGCACAACTACATGTAAATACCCTACGAAATATAAAAGGAATTTCAGTCCACCATAATCCCGAATTTGATCTTTGACATCTCTATTGACAAAGAAATCGCTCTTTCAAAGCTAATTAATGAAAACAAAAATCAATGACTCCATTTCTGTCTTAAAATGTAAAACAAAACCTATGCGAAAGCTCCATCTTTTACATAAAATGTAAAAGAAACGCCACCTTTTACAATATTTAAATCTCACTAAATACCGTATCTTGCTTACAAAATTAAGGCCAAAGATATATTTAACGCGATTCTCTCGCCATCTGGTGGCGAACTTTGAACAACTTCTTGCTTTAAAGTTCATAAGTTGATCTAAACTTTAAAAGTAGCAAAATACTAATATTTGCAGTCCCAAAATACGTGATGATAGGTACTATTTAAACAATTAAACCTTGTGTACTCGGCCTAAAGAGTATGTTGAGAGGCATCCATATTTTTACTAAGCTACAAGCAAGGGGTGAAATATAGAGCTGTAAATACCTGAATCGCAATAAAATAAATAAATATCAGCAGTACAATAACAGATCCTCGCAGCCAGACAAATACTATTACCAATTTGCAAACACATTTATTATTAATCTTTTAATCTGGTTTAATAATTTTAATATAATTAGAAACGAAAAGTGAAAAGATTATTTGGCTGCGTTGGTCGAAATGGATCATTGATCAGCCACGCTAACCACCTCAATAGCGAGCCACATAAAGTAGAGAAAATAATATCAAATGGGGAAAACATATACTAAATATATTGATACCATATTTATCAAGAGTAAATAAAAGAAATAACAATATCGATAATACAGGGCGCCTGTCAACCGTATTTATGTGAAATACCTGTGGGCTTATAATATCCTCGTCCGTCCTCGCCTTTTGTGGTTGATCAGCCTTGCCACAACGGTCTGTTTTTTAATTGGGTTTTTTACTTTTCTTTCATCCACGGTTCAATAGAAACACCTTTATTCTTTATCTCTCCTCTTTTCTTATTTTTTCTTACCCGACTGAAATGCCTTCGTTTTTCTCCATTCAAAATAAAGGTCGTCTGGACGTATTGGACCAACTTGGACAAAATCATTCTGTTTGATTTCGTTTTCAAGGCTAAAAAAATATACCTCTCATCAAGAAATTACAGCACCGATTTTTTAAAACTGTTTTACATATTTTATATTTGATTTTCAAATACTCAAAATATTGACGGCTAAAACTCCTAAATATTAATATCATATTAAAAGGTTAAGAATCACTAGATTAAGCCTAATTTTGACCAGTAATTATCTGCTATCAGCTCTTTTCTCTCATTCGTGAATTTTACCTCCATACTTCATAGATTATTTACAATCAAACCCAATTGTTGATGTACAATCCAAACTTTACAGCTTTAACCTTCGAGGTGTTAGGAGGCACAAAGTATGTTGCAATGTCTCTCAAATGATTCAGCACAAAATGTCTATCAATAAATCACGTAAAACCATCCTGTGAATATATAACCATTTAGTCGTATCTAATTCAAAGCAATTTATATTACAATACTGTTTAGCATTAAAATATAGGTAATACTTCAGTTTAGGGGCACACTATAGGGGGCGCTGTTTCTGGGCTACAATCTAGGCCTTATGAGGTCAGACGGTAGCTTCAAAGGGGGCCAATCACGGCGTTGTATTTGGTTTGTTATTTTGTTTTTCTTTTCTTCTTTATAATTTAGTAAATGCCTGCACTTCTATTTAATTATATTTAGTAATGCATTGATTTTTTTATAATTACTAATGTATTAAACTTTGTATGTTTCGTTTAACTATTTTTGTGAAACTAAACAATTAATTTCACACACTGGCAACTCTTAATTCAACCTTATTTCAAATATTGGCAACCTGAAACCGAGCAGTTAAAAGAGCGCGCTTCCTGCGAATCCAGGTTGTTAGAATTCAATACGACTTGTGTTAATTCCTCAGTCAATTTGATGGACTTTTCTATAGATCGTGGTCTCATTTAAAAGAAGCGCGGCTCAATTATAATAATGAAAGGTGGAGATATGGCAAACGAAGATCTGCGTCACGCGCTCGCCTCCGCTGTTCCCCGGTCCTGGCCGCAAAATATTTCGTCCATGTTCCAATATGTTTCACCTTTTTTGAGTAAATTCAAGGGGACTGCTCATGGGGGGATATCACTGCGGGAGGATCCCCCTATGATGATCGTGAGTTTCAATCAATTGGGATGGGGGGGGGGGGGTCTGGGAGGCGCAGCCCTCCAGTATATACTCATATACTAAAAAAATGTTAATTTTAGGCGGCAATAGCCTAAATTAGGTGGTGCTATTGTCTTTGTTATTTTGATAAACGTGCGATCGGCTTTGCACGTTCATCGAAATAATAAAGACGATAGCGACGCCTAAAATTATCAATTTTAGTTACTTTCGAAATGAGGGGCTTCGTCTTATGACGTCTGACGCCTAAATTATAGCCCAGAAACAGCGCCCCTAAACTGAAGTATTACCAAAATATAACCCAAACAAATGGTAGAACAATTTAAAACTGAGTTACTTCTAGGAATTATAACATTTAAGCCTGTTCATTCACAAGTGACAGGCGAGAGGGGTTGTATTTGACATGCTTGTAAGTATCTTGCATCAAGAATATGAAGCCCACAGGAGATACCAAAGCTGCCAAGAATAACCTAGAACACTTGGACTTGCCGAAAATGGAGAGACAAATCTTTACCAGCAAAGACTTTATTCCGACACTTTTGTTGTTGTTAATTATAGGTTCCCAGGAGGAGATGAACTTTGCTCCTTCTGACCGACCGCTTGAGAGATTAAGAGAGAAAGCCTTCATCGTTACCAGATATAAGTGGGGCTGCGCTTCTGTGAGATTGTTCTGGGGGACCGGGTTAGAGTGGAAGGAGGCTAACAAAGCTTCTTCATGAAATGAGGGATTATTACAAATTGATTTGTGTCCTCAGTGTTCACTAAGCACAAATCATCAACGGGCAAGCTGAACTGTCACAAATTGACCTATCAAAACAAACACGCAGGCGCACCTCAGCCTAAGATTATCTTGCACTTATATAAGTGTCTCAATTTGCAATAATTCTTCACTTCCTGAAGTTTTGTTAGCGAAATTTCGGAAAAGAGTCTGTTCGAAAGCACCTTGTCACTTTCCAACCTTGGCATATATTAGTCTGGTCGAAAGCACTCGTCTCTCTCCAACCTCCACATACAGTCTGTTTAACTCTGACTTTCGAATAACTGTTGCTGTGCGGCCGATCATCAAGCTTGGACTTATAAAAATAGAGGTATAACCAACTACGTCAGGATGATAAATAGCACTAAGTCAAATGAGACAATACCAAATCATTAAGTATACTATGTCCACCGGTTACCTAAGTATAGAATATTGGCTTGTACGAATGTTCTAACTTATATAAAGACTAGCTTAATATTTAAACACTTAAATCATTTAAAGATTTTTAGCTTAGAAAAAACTAATAGTATAAATCTACTAAAATAGATTTGAATTCACTATTGCGAATCGATTTCTTAGTGAAATCCTGAAAGATTTATAGCTGCTAACGTTTTGTTTAACATTGAAGAATACTAATGTGGCATCTACCCAAAGCTAGTTCAACAGATTACTCAGTAACCCCCGTGGCCACATATTCAAATTCACTAGTAGATTCCTCTTGGGCTAAGTCAGTTGTCATCGCTGCATCGTTAACATCGTAGGATTCAGAAGATTCGGAAGCAGCCACATCTTTCAACGTATGCGAAGTCGATGATCCAGAATCGATGTTGTTGGTATCTGGAGATTTCAGGCGTTTTGTTTCCTCGTGAGATTTGGCTTCAAAAATGTAGTCCATACCGTGTTCAGGAATGCTCGATTGAAGATCAATTAAGGAGGATTCGTCAACGATAACTGAAGACGACGATTCTGAACAGACGTCGGTGCATTCACTATCGCGAGCTTCGAGGGGAAGGGGGAGTAAGTTAAGCAGAGGAAAATTAAATATTAATTGAAGTCTGAATGTTAGAGCTTTCAATGAAGTTGTGACGGCTGAATTATTAAAAGTGAAATTTATGTTGAATATTGCAGTAATAGCTTATAATAAAAGAGTTGAAAGAGTGAAAACTATCATCATTCAAGATCTCTGTATGTATGTTGGCATGGTATGAGAGTCCTGTCTTTAGTAAGCGAATCAAAATACGCTACGCCTTCCGTTATATCAGCTGTACTCCATAGAAGGCAACAATGCAAACGCAACATCTACGTGAAATGGCCGGAAACACCAGGTGCATAATATTCCCATGAATGCCTGAAGTAATGAGTAAAAAAAGCATAATGCCAAATGCTGTCCTTTGATCATTAGCCACGGGGTGGTAGGCAATGTGAAACTGCAGTTCTCTCTCTGCTCATGATAGTAAGAGCTACTCGTTTTCCCGCGCTTATATAGAAGCCTTCACTTGTTTCAAAATCCAACAACTAAAATAATCATTGAAAGTGTAATCCCATTTCCAGACAAAAAAACAAAACAAAAAGCTATAGGCCATATACAACATATGAGAGGCCAGAATCTTTTTGCAATCACATTTATGTAGCAAGCAAACATCGCATCGACTACTAAAACAGCGAGAATGCAATAATGAAAGAAACCCAAATAAACAAATCAAAGTATTGAAGATTATTTGATACCACAAACAAACATTCCCCAAAAGAAAGGTTAGAATTAAATCATCGAATATAAAGAAAAAAGTTCGCAAGATTACATCAGTGCTGAGAATCTTTGGAAGGGAGATCAACGTTCTCTGAAGGAGGCAGGCTATTCCACAACCTTCGCACTACTTCATTACCATGTAATCCTAAAGGCATCCGAGTTTTTTTTTTCTCCCCATCAAACGGCTTGAGAACTCTTGGTTGAAAAATGATTTATGGGAATACTGTTATCTGGCCAACACTCTGAGTATCGAATCCATGCAAGGGAGCTTAAACTGCATATTTCAGATCTTTTGCCAGATGTGGATTAAGGCGTGTTGTGCCTCGTCGAAAGAAAAATGAGAGATCAGCGGTTAGAATCTCATTGTTGTTTCCAATTTATATTTCCTCCCATGTTCTATTTATCTTTATATGTTCCCTATGTTTTATTTCTCTTTATATTTCCGACATGATCTTTCTCAACTTGGGACAAAACTCTCTTGGGTGGAGAGAGTTTTGTCCTGCTTACGTCCGCTTCTAGAAGGGGGACTTTTATAGGGGTTAACGGTTCAAAATAGAGGGGGCGGCCCTAAAAACTGTTTAAATAGTCTTTTTGGAGGGGAGAAGGCATGGGGATGGCAGGGTGAATAGAGGAGTTACATCCCATTGATCTCAGCAACAAGCGGATTCTTATAGAAAAGAACGAGCTCCAGGGACAGCATCTTTCCTCAATTCTTGCATGGGTGGGATCATATTTAGTCCCCTGCGACGAGAAGCTAACAACAAAATTCTGGCACTATTACTTTTTTATGTTATGAGGGTTTACCAGTGATTGAAGCATACGTACCCCTAGCGAGACTAATCGTTATCAAAGGGTAGAAAAATGGAAATGGGGGCGGGAAAGAGGCGAGGAAAACAGGCCTAACTACATCAAAAAGAGACGAGACGCAGAAAGGATTATTTAGGGAGAACTAGGGGGCTTTCCATCAAGATAAAACAAGAGCTCTGAAGCAGGGTAAGAAGAAAGAAGCGTTGTCGGAGGATAGAATACAAGGGGCACTCATTGAGGACGGGAAACAATATGTCTGGAACGATAGGCGTTAAAGAGGAATGGAACAACGAGACATGTTTCCGTGGGTTGGCCTGATATGATTCTGGCGGATGTAGGCCAACGTCACTTTTTATATAGGATGGGTTTAATACGTTGAAGCTTGGTGAAAAGCCATATTTGGCAGGCATTTAGCCATTGCACATTATAGAAGGATATCAGTGAATGGAAGGGGTACTGGGAGTGCTGGGAGAGAGGCTGGCAGAAAATAGGGTCACTTGCGTCAGTGCCAGATACCTCAACGCGGGAGAGCATCCAACCTAACAAAAGATAATTGGGTGAGGTCGAAATCTTATGCTAGAGAAATCGGATCTTGCGCATCAAAGGATTGGGGGAACAAATGGGATAATGAAGAAATCACACTTGGTGAACAACACGAATTCGGAGGAAGGTAGTAGGCAGGAGACAGTACAGAGCCCTCCTCCCTGCACAGGATGCTTCCGTGCACAAAGAATACCCCAGGGAAGGGTGGAGGGAAGAGGAATGCAACGCAACCTAATCCACCACGACTGCAGCAGACGCGCAGTGGACAAAATGAAAGCCATTGGCGAAGATAATAGTGCCCTTAGAATGAGGGGACGCATGGCTAAGGAATTGACATGAGAACCCTAACCAAAGGAGAAGGAACATCCGTGTAAAGGATTAGGAAGACTGGGACAGAAGAAATGGGAGGTGGCATAGAATTAGCACTCTTAATATTCCATCAGAGGGAGGTTATGTACAAATATACATCAAACTGG
This sequence comes from Ceratothoa steindachneri, assembly GCA_963969495.1. Classification (NCBI taxonomy): domain Eukaryota; kingdom Metazoa; phylum Arthropoda; class Malacostraca; order Isopoda; family Cymothoidae; genus Ceratothoa; species Ceratothoa steindachneri. The sequence goes on from OZ018318.1 coordinate 166,687,345, forward strand.
CAGGAATGTACTACTAGCGGAAGATTAAATGTGGTCCTGACAGGGGTTTGAATGTGCTACTGGCGAAAAGTTAAATTTGCTACGGGTGGGGATTTGGATGTTACTCATGTGTGGGTGTAAATGTGTTCCAGGCAGAGGTTGAAATGTGTTTTCGTGCACCTCGAAGCCGGGTGTTCCTAAGCCTCGCCTGGTATTGGCGATAAGGAACCATAACGCCATTGAGCTTCTCTCAGCGTTCCGAAAGCTTCCTCTACGAATGCGTTTCCTCACCCACATACCAAAAACATTGTAGAGAACGCGCGCGCGCGCGCGTGTGTGTGCGGCAAGTCGCTTCCGAAAGGAAAGACTAAGTCGTCTGCAGACAAATGTGCAAGAGTCACCCTTATTGGTGATTCTCAAGCACGGGGTCTGCAGCCCCTGCTAGCGGCCCGCCTTCGCAATAGTGTGAAGGTAAGCTGCCTGCCAGGATGTGGTAACCACCACATCAGAGTAGAGGCTGAGAAATCACAGATTTCTAAGAGCTCAGTCGTTGCTCTGATGGTCAGTGGAAACGACCTCTACCTGAGAGGAGGTAGGGTAGGCCCTTTTTTTTATTTTTTTTTATTAATTCTATAGAACCCATCTGGTAACTGCCCACTTGGGCATAAGTCGCCGAAAAACACGACAGCCTAGAACTAGGCTAATTTAAAATAAAAATATGAAAACTTAACAATCGATATAAATTGGAAAAACTTAACAATCAGGAAGCAATCTCCGGCAGCGGGGGGAGGTCCTCCTCACCCCGGTGAAGGATAGTGCAAGCTAAAAACAAAACAATAACAAAAAAAGAACCTTAAATAAAGGGGAGAAGCCCGGCCTCCCCCCAAAAGTCAACAAGTCCACAAGTCAATGTGCACGAATTTGTCCCGAGTACAAGGGACAGGCGGTAGCGACCCCGCCCATCCCGGGACCGGGACAGGTATCGTGCGCGAAGATCACCCAGACTGGGACATTCGACAAGAATGTGCCGAACAGTCTGGGGGACGACGCAGTCGTTGCAATAGGGCGCAGGCGAGCGCTCCATCAAATAGCGATGCGTCACACGAGTGTGTCGGATTCGGAGACGACAGAAAGCAACCTGAAGCCGCAGCGGCATTGGAAGATAGGTCCATGGGAACAGTCGCGGCGCAATGGCACGCAACTTTAAGTTCCCTTCGACCGTCTCCCATCTTCTTTGCCAAGCAGCCCGAAGAGCTGCCCGTATTCCTGCCATGTAGTCGGTGTGAGGAAGAGCGAAACGCTAGTCCGGTCGCAGAGTCCTCGCGGACTCTTTGGCGCCTTCATCGGCGCGCTCATTCCCCGCAATTCCTACATGTCCAGGAACCCAGTAGAAGATAATCTCGACATCTGCCCGGCTCGCCAAAACCGTGGCGTCACGGATTTCGCGAACCAGGGGATGCGGAGATTCCAATGCCCCGATAGCACTCAGGGCGCTTTGTGAGTCGCTATAGATCACAATCCGGTCTCCGAACCGGGCACGTCGCGTAATCTCCCGTACCGAGTGGTGTATTGCCACCAGCTCGGCCGTGAAGACAGACGCAGGGCCTTGTAGAGCCCCGCTGACTTCAAACAGAGGGGATACGGCGTGGAAGCCGACCCCCTCTTCAGACTTGGAGCCATCCGTATACACTGGCACGGTTCCAGCGTGACACGATGTGTGCTCCAAAAAGGTCGGACGCAATACTCCCGGCGCAGTATAAGCTTTGGGAGCAGAGGCGTAGCAACAAATAGCCAAATGTGGTACCCTCCAGGGTGGCGTCCTGGGCAGAACCAGGGGCGCCACCAGCCCGAGAGCTATATCTACCTTTCGAAGGAGTTTCCTGGCCATAAACCCAAAGGGCTTAGGGTATGACTGGCGTCTCTCGGCGGCATAGGCACCATCGAGATCAGCTGCGGATGCAGTGAGAGCTGTTGGCGACTGAGGGAAGCGCCGGGCTCGCGCGTACAGGTGAGTGATGCACTGCACGCGGCGCAGAGCGAGTGGCATCTCCCCAGCATCGACCAACAGGCTCTCAATGGGGGAAGTGCGGAAGGCACCGGTCGCAAGGCGAAGGCCGGTGTGGTGGATCGAATCCACCTTTCGCAATAAACGCTCGGTTGCGGATGCATAAAACTCGCATCAGTAGTCGAGCTTTGAACGAACAAAGGATCGATAAAAAAGTAAGGCAGTAGCCCTATCAGCGCCCCAGGCGCTGAACGTCACGGAACAGAGAATGTCCATGGCGCGGGTACAAGAGACCCTAAGGCTGCGAATATGAGCCTCCCAGGTAAGGCGTCGGTCGAATACAAGACCAAGGAAACGGTGCGATTCAACCACATCCAGGCGCGCCCCATTAAGAAACAAATCTGGGTCGGGGTAAAGCCGTGGATGGCGGCAGAAGTGCACCACCTTAGTCTTGGCCAAAGAAAACCGAAACCTGTGCGCTTCGGCATAGCGAGAGACGCGGTTCAATGCCTGTTGGAGTTGACGGTCCAGAGTTTGCATCTGGGCCGCGCCAAAAGAGATCAAAAGGTCGTCCACGTAGAGCATAGCGAGAACATCTTCCAGCCTCACCGAGGTGATGCCGTTAGAGCTCAGGGAAAGAGTGTGACACTGAGGACACTTTCCTGTGGGACACCCTCTTCCTGCTCCTTTGGGCCGGAAAGAGCCCTCCCCCATAGGGTAGGCCCTACAGATAAAATCCTCCACACGGTCATGGGTGCCGTGGACGACTGTGGGCTGAAAACCCGAGAGCGTGTTGTAATCGGGATGCTCCCGAGGAGAGGTCCAACACGGACCGCTCACTCGATGAATGTCTCTTTAAACCGGCGCCTGGCAGATTTGTGTACGGCAGAGGTGGTCTTTTTTGTGGACCCGTACCGCACCTTTTATGGTAGAAATGATCTCTACCAAAGGGATGAGATACATCTTTCCTTTGAAGGAAAGGCCTTTCTGTCGAACTTGATCCAGGATGTCGTAGAGAGGACCCAAAAGAGTATCCCGCTCAGAGTGAGGGCGGACGTACGCCAGTACGCTCGTGTCACTCCTGGAACGACCTTCTCAGAGGTCGCAAAGAGGGGTGCCTCCTCGCCAACAAACAAGCCGGAAAGCGGAAGAACGTAGGGAGTCCTACAGTCGGGGACTCCCTGAAAGTTCTTCTGTTCAATGCGAGGTCAATCAGGAACAAGTTTCCTGAGCTCCGTGACCTCGTATCGACGGAAGAACCCGAAATGGTAGCCATAACAGAACCGTGGATAAAACCCTCAACCTGAGACTTTGAAGGCGAATTCACGGTTCATGGCTACCAACTCTTTCACAAAGATAGGCCAGAGAGAGAGGGTGGCGGTGTAATGTTGTATGTCAAGGATACAATCGAATCTACGAACTCCAACATTATATCCGACCACGAGCTCCTAGGCGTTGATCTAAAGATAGGTTCTGTCAGATACAGGACCATGCTGCTTTACAGGCCCCCTTCGCAACCCGTTGAGAAGGACAGGGAACTGTACCAGCTGCTGGGTGAGCTTGTTCAAGGCAGAGTGTGCATCTTTATGGGCGACTTCAACAGCCAAGTTGACTGGGAAACCAGAGCAGCGTGTGGCGAGAGCGCGCTACTCTTGGAGTTCGCAAACGACGAGTTCCTCACTCAATGGGTCATAGAACCGACGAGAGGAGACAATATCCTCGACTTGGTCTTCACCTCTGAGGATAATATCATTGAGGATCTCTCTGTAGGCAAAGAGCTCAGTGGCAGTGATCACCAGCTAGTTAGATTTACTGTCAAGATCCCGAAGGTAAGGTCTGTTGCCAGTCAATCAAGGAAACTTGACTTGAGAAGAGCAGACTTTGCAAGCCTTCGCGCTGGGCTGACTGTTTTAAGGCTAGCGGTATGCGAAGATGTTGAGGATTCGTGGAACGATTTTAAAAATAAGTTCATGAGCCTTCATTCAAGTTGTATCCCTCTGAAATGCCTCCGTCGGGCTTCTGTTCAACCAAAGTGGTTTAATCGAGAAATCGGCCAACTGCTTAGGAAGAAGAGAAATGCGTACCGGCGATCGAAGATCTCGGGTGCCTTTGACGAGTACCGGAGGCTAGCCAGAAGAGTGAAGTCCAGCATAAGGGCGGCTAAGCGTACTGAGGAACTCCGAGTGGCGAGACTCTGCAAGGAGAATCCCAAGGAGTTCTTCGGCTATGTAAATAGCCGTAAACCAATCCATCCGAGGATTGGGCCCTTAGTGGACGAGGAGGGTGCATTAACTCACTCAGATGCAGAAAATGCTAACCTCCTCAATGACTACTTCTCTTCAGCGTTTACTGAAGAGTGTGGTCCCATCCCCCAGCCCACAGATTCCTACTCGAGGGAAAAGCTGGAGGCACTGGACTTCACCAAAGGAGAAATAAAGAAAAAGATCGCTGACCTAAAGACGAATAAGTCCCCTGGACCGGACGGGTTTCTATCCAAGGTGTTGAAGGAAGTGTGCGATGAAGTATCACGACATCTGTGCGTTATCTTTAACATGTCAATCCGGACTGGATGCGTTCCTAGAGACTGGCGTGAGGCGGAGGTGACTCCGATCTTCAAGAAAGGAGAACCCAGCCATCCGTCAAACTACCGACCTATCAGTTTGACTTCGATAGTCAGTAAACTCATGGAAAGCATGATAGTGGACAAATAACGTCTTATTTAGAGTCAAACCTGCTACTAAAGAGTTTCCAGCACGGCTTCCGAAGGCAATGGTCATGCCTGACGAACCTTGTGGAATTCTTCCACTTCGTGTTCAGTGGGCATCATCGGGATAAAGCGGTGGATGTTGTGTACCTTGACTTCCAAAAGGCCTTTGACAAGGTACCACACCGCCGCCGTCTCCGGAAAGTGCGTGCGCAGAGTATAGACGGCAAGGTGGCAGGTTGGATAGAGAGCTGGCTAAGTGACAGACGGCAACGAGTAGTGGTGAATGGACGCCCGTTACTAGCGGTGTCCCCAAAGGTTCCGTCCTGGGACCACTACTGTTTATTATCTGTCAACGAAATGGACGGAGACATGGTTGCCAAAATATCCAAATTTGCCGACGACACCAAGCTTGGTATCAATGTGGCAAAGGAGGGGAACACTGCCCGCCTCCAAGAGGACATTTAAAGGATTGGGAAGTGGTCGGGCACGTGGAAAATGCTTTTCAACGTGGGGAAATGCAAAGTAATGCATATCGGCCACCCAAACCCCAAATCTCAGTACATCCTTAAGGGCCCTGCTCTTGAATCGAGTGACACTGAGAAGGACTTGGGTGTAACTATCACTAACGACCTCAAGTTCTCGAAACAGTGCATCGAGGCAGAGAAGAAAGCCCAAAGGATGTTAGGCTACATAAAGCGCCAGTTTGGGTGCCGTAACAAGGAGATAGTACTTTGTCTGTACAACTCCCTCGTTCGGCCGCACCTGGAGTATGCCGTACAATTTTGGAGTCCTTCGTTTCGAAAGGATATCGCAAGGTTGGAACGCGTACAAGCCAGGGCAACCAAACTGATTCCCTGCATCAGACATAAAAGTTATGAGGATTAGCTAAGGGAATTAGATCTGTTCTCGCCGGAAACCCGTAGACTGCGTGGTTAGCTCATCGAAGTTTTCAAAATACTTCGAGGGTTCGACAATGTTGACTACCGGGATATTTTCACACTGAGTGAGAACAGAACGCGCAATCACGGCTTCAAACTTGAACTGAAGCGTTACAACCGCAATCTGTGTGGAAATTTTTTCACTTACAGTATCTGCGGTAAGTGGAACGCACTTCCAGTGGAAGTTGTCAACAGTGAATCTGTTGACCAGTTCAAGTCAAGACTAGACAAAGTCTCGAAAAGTGGCCGTTTAGGGACGCAAAACAATTGAGCAGCCATGTGCCCGCTTGATTGCTAGTCCAAAGGTACCCTCTTTGAATGGACCGTAAGGTCTCCTAGGGTACTTCCTTTCGTTGTTACTCTTTGTAAATCTCCTGCACAAAGGGTAGGAGAATTAAAAGAATGGAGAGACTCTAAAACGATTTTAGAATAAGTCAAAATTAAAATTAACAATAAGGAAAAAAGCTAAGAATAGTTGAAAGTTCAGCGGTAAAAAGAGAAGCTACCCTAGGTTAGGTCGGCCGTAGGGATTCCATTGAATACACCTCAGCTTTAGCACACCACGTTCCGACTTGGAACCATTGGTATAGATTTAAGAGAAGCATGGGAAGGGGCCTACTCCACCCGAAAAGAAAACCCCCGCAGCGAGTGAATCAAAAGACCCCTTTTGAGAGCCCTCGTGGCTGTACATATGCTAGGAAGAGAAGTAGTCCAAGAAGGTGGGCAACCTAGCCGACAAAAGGAGGATTAGAGCGGGAACATCCAGACGTGAGACATTCAAATATCCTAGTTCCAAGAGGTTTGGGCCTGGATGGCAGACTGTTAAAGTCGTTGCAGAATAGACCACAGATAGGCATCTGGGACTTGGGTAGTTGGCGTCTGTTGTACGCGGAAAAGAACGCAATCACATTTCCAATGTATGGTAGGAAAGTGGCATGATGTCACTCTCAAGACAATTGATATTTGATTTATGGAAATAACAGCCAGGTAAATGGACATCCAAATTTCGAATGGAATCTAATAACCATAAAGTTTTGTAAGCTGATGAATAAACCTGGAATCCATAATTATAATCTAACGGAGATTGGCCAATATAGTTAAATGTACAACCTGTTATTCAAATTAAATTAAAAACATCTAATAAGGACAATTTAGTACGGGATGGGGGTGACGAATAAAATACTAATGATCTTCGTCAAGGCCGGGGGACGTTGGTAGAGGTGAAAGAGCAGCGCGCAATTTAAAAACCGTAAATAACTTTCGATGAGACTAGAAGTTGTAGAGAAAACAGGATAGTGGGATTCTCTGCGGGCTTTAAAGGTAAAAAAAGCTTATAGAAAGAGGGCGACTATAATACTTTCATAAAAACGGTTTGCCATGGTATGACCAACAACTGATTTGATTACCAGACTTCTGCTTATTAACTCTCTTCCAGATCATCGATGGAGTGATCAAAGAAGAGATGGAGGAGAAAATGTTCGGCATGAAATTATACTAGCCTATCGTAGAGACTTCTGGTCGATAAATTTACTTCTATTCATTCCGATTCGGTTAAATGGCATGTGGTGTCCACATTAACGGGGATTGGCCAACCTTTAGGTTTGAACCGCAGATAAACATTTGCGATAAAGATGACCTAATTCCAAGGTATCGCCTTGGAATGGTACGCTCAGCAGCGCCACAGACTAGGGGCCTTAAGAAATCCACTGCGCAGACTAGGCCATCAAAAACTCCTACACAGCCTTCCTTAAATTCCATTGCGGGGAGCGAGAGACCTGTAGGACAAGAAGAACACCAGCCAGGAATAGGCGAAAAAGATCACTCCCATGTAATCATCCCTAACGGATCGTTGGAATTCAGATAAACAGTCTGGGGAAGACAATTCTAAACCGTAACTAAAAGTATCCGATTAAATATGGTAAGACATAAAATCGCCGGAGTTAAAAATACAGAGAAGATCCAAGATTAAAAGAGATTCAATAAAGCAACAATTAACACTAAAAACGAAGTCACCAACAAAAGAATGATTGGCATTAACATCTCCTAAGAATAAAAATGGAGAAGGCAGCATGGAAAAAAAGATCCAGAGAATCAGACCAAGCCACAACCAAATCTGTGGAAGGTTTCAGGGGCAGGTAAGTCTCATATCAAGAGGCAGGCGCTACTAGGATAGACAGCCCACGGTGTGCTCCGGGTACAACAGGGGCGCGAGAGTTAAATGGAAACTGACGAATGCTAAGTTTATTTCTTGAACACAAACAAAAGAAAGGTTGAATTACATGTAATACAACCTTAAGTTCTTATCACTTGGAAAGAAAACCCTGGCAATTCCATTGTAGGATTGAATCTATTGTCTTACGAAGGAAACAATCATAATGATTTTACTGACTCCGACGAAAGAAGCTGAAACGACCTTGGTAGTGTTCAAAGGAACCATGCGGAACCAAAATGATCATACGGCACGCAATGAACTGGAAGAAACCAAAGTAACACTTGATACCAGTGAATAGGGAAAAGACCGGTTGTTCGCACGACAGAATATGGAGGTTCAAAATTAAGATAAAAGAGTAATTCTAAAATCGAGGCAACAGTTCCTTTTAGCGAAAGGAGTTTGGTATGAGCATCATTAATCTTGTTTTTAGCGCACGAAACTGAATGGTCAAGCTCGGAATGAAGATTCCTTCAACCGGGTACAGGAAGCACGTCGCAGACAGAATCACCGAGGCCACAGCTGCAGTCAGAACTCTATGCATGTTCAGAAATCTCCGTGAAAGCAATAAGAAAAAGATCTACAATGCACTTGTAAGATCGACGCTACTAAACACCGATTCCGCCCTCGCATGTGTCTCGAAGACACAAAAGAGGAAACTACAAGTGGGGCAGAACAAATGTGTGTACCTAATTACAGGTACACTCAGGCGAGTAAGAAGACGCCAGGAATAGCTGCACCGGGAGGCGGGGTTAAGTACCATTAACATTGTCATATAAGAAAGGACAAGGAATATGCAGGAGATGGTTAATCGTGAATTGGACGATGATATCGTCCAAATAATTGACCAGAACAGAAGAGGAATAAGTCGTGCCAGATTTCCGAGCTCCACTGGCGGAGCAGAAGTGCCGTTCTACGCATGAGAATAATAATGTTTTTTACCAAAACCATTGACAAAATAAAACCGATCAAGAAATGAAAACCTAATTACGAAACCTCACCAATTTCTACAAGAACTCACCGAATATCGACAGCAAATTCACCGATGAAGATCCAATTATAACTAAGAAGACATCAAAGAAAAAACAAAAGACACGATTTACACTTACTACAAAATATACCCCAAAAAACAAACAAAGACACTAAGTACAATACTAAAGTAATTAAAGTAATTTATTACTACAACAGCAAATGCGCACAAAATATCCAAGAACATTAATTTTTATAGAAGACAAATGGCTTGAACGCCATAATAATATAAACTATCCCAAAGACAACAAAGGAACCACATAACAATAAAATATTTAAAAGCGATAGGCCTCATCACCAGACACTTAGCATCTCTTTGCACCCTACCACACTTCTTTCTCTTTTCACCACTTGTCTATTTTCAGCTATCTGTCCCCACACTCTTTCTTTGTCCCCTACACACACCTACCCACTTAAATCAATTCATTCATAATTCAAGTTCGGTAACCGAAGCGATGGTGAGCTCCGACGCTGAGGCATGATCCTCGTCTTTGCTCTTCTCCTGAGAAGGGGGTATCGCAGTCGTAAGGAGATACTCAAGCACCGCATGCACCTCGGCCGCAGAGAGTTCAATGGTAGGGTTCTCGCCCTACGTGCTACATATATTTGCGACGAATTTCACAATAGTCGTATCGTTACTTGCCCCCGCCCCGGGTGAATCATCGCTTATGGGTTCAATGAATTCTTCCTCGCTAAGGATTATGGCACTTGTAACTTGTCTATCAGAAAGTTCTTTTTCATTTTAAAATCCCCTCAATTCCTATTACCTTCCGCTGATGGCGAAACACTCGACACTTTTCTAAACTATCGAACATCGTGAGGAGGAAGATGACGGCTGATATCATGATCGAAGTACTTCTGGCGCAACAATCCTTTGATTTGAAAATTGGTTCTTCCCAGCATCACGGAGCAAATTGAAAAAGATCCGCCCAAAAGGAGAGTTGTTCCCTTATTCACGGCGTTCCTCCCTAATGACCAAGTGTAACGATTTCCTATCAAACATGAAAACTGGGCCTGCCTTGGCATCAACACTGTCAACAACATTGTCACAAAGCTCTTGGTAATCCAAAGCACAATTGAGATAGTGCGCGCTTGTCCATACGTACGACCCACATGCCTAAATTTATGGCAGTTAAGACTACGACTTGGTTCGAAATAACGGCTTACTCGGATCCGGAGATAGCCAACCCTAACAATTTGAAGAAGTTCATGGCGCTGAAACGTCAAAGGTTAGTCAGGAAGTTTAATAACCCTATAAATGTACACTTGTCCAAATTGAAGAGCCAGCTTGCTTGAGAGCTGATGAATCATAAACTCTAAGCTCATTTGATCTTATTACGTCATTGATAAACTTGAGCCTGCGATGATAAGTAGAGACTGGAACGTCTTCCACCGAAGACATATTCCAGAAAGCATCGTGTTTTGTGTGGTAACGCACCACCACAATGTACATATATATATATATATATATATATATATATATATATATATATATATATATATATATATATCAATCGCATAGGAAGTGAGTAACCACGATGAGATTGATTCCACAGCATCATTCAAATTAAAAACGTCGATTTAAGAAAGCAGAGTATCAAAATCAGATTTCAGTACTAGAAAACGAGAAGACTCAAAGCTCCATTTAGGGAACCTGGGAACAGAGGGAACTAGACTGAAGGGGCTTAGAACACACCACGATAAACCTTCTTGGAAAGAAACTAGCACATATGGTATCAAATACCACTGTACCACATTTAGATTCATGCCTTGTGAATCTCCAACACGGATGCCTACAAGGGCACGGCCCTAATGCAAATCCCGAATCGGTGGCGACTGGTGTGTCCTCTCAAAGGGCAGATACAGTTCCGGCACATCCCCTTTTTAACCAGCCAGAAGAATCTCCCAGCGGCTGTCCAAATTTACTGACGCAAGGTAAACCACGACCAGCGACGGTCTTCATCTTGGGTCGGACAGACGAAAGAGAGAGTTGCCTAAACCCGTTTTTTTTTAAGGGTCTATCTGCCGACTGCCAACTTAGGCATAAGTCGCCGTAAACAAACAGCCTAGTTCTAGGCAGCTTTAAAAAATTTAAAAAGAAAACAATAAAAAGAAATAACAATTAGGAAGCAATAACAATAACAAAACAATAACAAAAACAACAATTAACCTAGTTAAATGAAAGGGAGAAGGGCGGCCTCCCCACAAAAGTCAACAAGTCCACCAGTCAATGTGCACGCACTCGTCCCCAATACAAAGGACAGGCGGTAGCGACCCCGCCCATCCCGGTACCGGGACAGGTAACGTGCGCGAAGATCACCCAGACTGGGACATTCGACAAGAATGTGCCGAACAGTCCGGGGGACGACGCAGTCGTCGCAATAGGGCGCAGGCGAGCGCTCCATCAAATAGCGATGCGTCGCACGAGTGTGTCCGATTCGGAGACGACAGAAAGCGACCCGAAGCCGTCACGGCATTGGGGGATAGGTCCATGGGAACAGTCGCGGTGCAACGGCACGCAACTTTAAGTTCCCTTCGACCGTCTCCCATCTTCTTTGCCAAGCAGCCCGAAGAGCTGCCCGTATTCCTGCCATGTAGTCGGTGTGAGGAAGAGCGAAACGCTGGTCCGGTCGCAGAGTCCTCGCGGACTCTTTGGCGCCCTCATTCCTCGCAATTCCTACATGTCCAGGAACCCAGCAGAAGATAATCTCAACATCCGCCGGGCTCGCCAAAACCGTGGCGTCACGGATATCGCGAACCAGGGGATGCGGAGATCCCAATGCCCCGAGAGCACTCAGGGCGCTTTGTGAGTCGCTATAGATCACAATCCGGTCTCCGAACCGGGCATGTCGCGTAATCTCCCGTACCGAGATGTGTATTGCCACCAGCTCGGCCGTGAAGACAGAGGCAGCGCCTGGCAGAGCCCCGCTGACTTCGAAAAGAGGGGATACGGCAGGGAAGCCGACCCCCTCTTGGGACTTGGAGCCATCCGTATACACTGGCACGGTTCCAGCGTGACACAAGGTGTGCTCCAAAAAGGTCGAACGCAATACTCCCGGCGCCGTACAAGCTTTGGGAGCAGAGGCGTTGCGACAAATACCCAAATGTGGTACCCTCCAGGGTGGCGTCCTGGGCAGAACCAGGGGCGCCACCGGCCCGAGAGCTATATCTACCTCTCGAAGGAGTAACACGGAGTAACAAGGAAAGGAAGTACCCTAGGAGACCTTACGGTCCATTCAAAGAGGGTACCTTTGGACTAGCAATCGAACAGGCACATGGCTGCTCAATTGTTTTGCGTCCCTGAGCGGCCGCTTTTCAAGACTTTGTCTAGTCTTGACTTGAATGGTCAACAGATTCACTGTTGAAAACTTCCACTGGAAGTGCGTTCCACTTTACGCAGATACTGTAGGTGAAAAAATTTCCACACAGGTTGCGGTTGTAACGCTTCAGTTCAAGTTTGAAGCCGTGATTACAAGTTCTGTTCTCACTCAGTGTGAAAATATCTCGGTAGTCAACATTGTCAAACCCTCGAAGTATTTTGAAAACTTCAATGCGATGACCACGCAGTCTACGGGTTTCCAGCGAGAACAGATCTAATTCCCTTAGTCTATCCTCATAACTTTTATGTCTGATAGAGGGAATCAGTTTGGTTGCCCTAGCTTGTACGCGTTCCAAACTTGCGATGTCCTTTCGAAACAAAGGACTCCAAAATTGTACGGCATACTCCAAGTGCGGCCGAACGAGGGAGTTGTACAGACAAAGTACTATCTCCTTGTTACGGTATCCAAACTGGCGCTTTATGTAGCCTAACATCCTTTGGGCTTTCTTCTCTGCCTCGATACACTGTTTCGAGAACTTGAGGTCGCTAGTAATAGTTACACTCAAGTCCTTCTCAGTGCCACTCGATTCAAGAGCAGTGCCCTTAAGGATATACTGAGATTGGGGATTTCTGTGGCCGATATGCATCACTTTGCATTTCCCCACGTTAAAAGGCATTTGCCACGTGTCCGACCACTCCCTAATCTTCTCAAGATCTTCCTGCAGGCGGGCAGTATTTCCATCCTTTGCAACGTTCATACCAAGCTTGGTATCGTCGGCAAATTTGGAAATCTTGGCAACCATGTCACCGTCCATGTCGTTGACGTAGATGATGAATAGTAGTGGTCCTAGGACAGAACCTTGAGGCACCCCGCTAGTATCGGGAACCCACTTAGAAGCCTGTCCATTCACCACCACCCGTTGCCGTCTGCCACTTAGCCAGTTCTCAATCCAGCCGGCTACTTTTCCGTCTATGCCCAGCGCTCGCACTTTCCGGAGAAGGCGGCGGTGTGGTACCTTATCAAAGGCTTTCTGAAAGTCTAAGTACACCACATCCACCGCCTTGTCCAGATCGTGCTCACTGAACACGAAGTGGAAGAATTCCACAAGGTTCGTCAGGCATTACCGTTGCCTTCGGAAGCCGTGCTGGGAACTCCTCAGTAGCAGGTTTGACTCTAAATACGACGTCATTTTGTCCACCATGATGCTTTCCATGAGTTTACCGACTATCGAAGTCAGACTGATAGATCGGTAGTTCGACGGTTGGCTTCGATCTCCTTTCTTGAAGATAGTAGTCACCTCCGCTTCACGCCAGTCTCTAGGAACGCATTCGGTCCGGATTGACATGTTGAAGATTGCGCTCGGGTGTCGTGACACTTCATCGCGCACTTCTTTTAACACTTTAGGTAGAAAGCCATCCGGGCCAGGTGACTTATTCGTCATTAGGTCACTGATCTTTTTTTTTATTTCCCCTTCGGTGAAGTTCATATCCTCCAGCTTTTCCCCCGAGTAGGAATCCATTGGCTGGGGGATGGGACCACACTCTTCAGTAAACACGGAAGAGAAGTAGTGGTTGAGGAGGTTAGCATTTTCTGCATCTAAGTGCTTGAATGCCCCCTCCTCATTTCTCAAGGGGCCAATCATTCGACGGATTGGTTTACGGCTGTTCACATATCCAAAAAACTCCTTGGGATTCTCTTTACAGAGTCTCGCCACTCGGGAGTTCCTCAGACGGCTTAGCCGCCCTTATGCTGGACTTCACTCTCCTGGCTAGCCTCCGGTATTCGTCAAGGTCACCTGAGATCTTCGATTGCCGGTGCACAGTTCTCTTCTTCCTAAGCAGTTGGTCGATTTCTCGATTAAACCACTTTGGTTGAACAGAAGACCGACGGGGACATTTCAGAGGGATGAAACGCGATTGAAGACTCATGAATGTGGTTTTGAAACTGTTCCACGAGTCTTCAACAACATCGCACACTTCTAGCCTCGCCTTAGTCAGTCCAGCACGAAGACCTGCAAAGTCTGCTCTTTTCAAATCAGTTTCCTCGATTTACTAGTTGCAGGCCCTGCCTTCGGGACTTTGACCTCAAATCTAATTAGTCGGTGGTCACTGCCACCGACCTCTTCGCCAACAGAGAGGTCCTCAACGATGTCATCCTCAGAGGTGAAAACCAAGTCCAGGATATTGTTTCCTCTCGTTGGCTCTCTCACCCATTGAGTCAGGAACTCGTTGTTCGCTAACTCCAGAAGTAGTGCGTTCTCGCCACAGGGTTCTCTGGTTTCCCAGTCAACTTGTGTGTTGAAATCACCCATGACGATACGCACTCTGTCTTCGACAAGTCCTCCTAGTAGCTGGTACAGATCTCTGTCCTTTTCAACGAGTTGGGCAGGAGGTCTATAAAGCACCAGGGTCCTGTATTTGGCAGGACCTATCTCTAGGTCAACACCTAGTAGTTCATGGTCGGATACGATGTTGCAATCCGTCGAGTTGAGAGTATCCTTGACATACTACATCACACCGCCCCCCTCTATGTCTGGCCTATCTTTCAGGAAGAGCTGGTAACCGGGAATCGTGAATTCACCTTCAAAATCTCGGCTTGAGGTTTTTATCCACGACTCCGTTATGGCCACCATCTCAGGTTCCTCTGTTACTACGAGGCCACGGAGCTCAAGATACTTATTCCTGATTGACCTCGCATTGAACAGAAGAACTTTGAGGGAGTCCCCCAGTGTAGGACTCCGTACGCTCTTTCGTTTCCCGGCTTCTCTGTTTTCGTGGTCACACCCTTTTTGACGACCTCCGAGAAGGTTGTTCCAGGAGTGACACGGACATGCTGGCGCACGTCCGCTTTCGCTCTGTTTCGAACGCTCCTTTGGGTGCGTTCCACGACATCTTGAATTAGGTTGGCGAGAAAGGCCTTCCCTTTAAAGGAGAGATGTACCCCGTCCCTTTGGTAGATGTCGTCTCTACCGATAAAGGTACAATAGGGGTCCACGAAGAAGACTCCTTCTGCCGTGCAGAGATCCGCCAACCTTCTGTTTACTGCGACGTTTCTTTCGTGAGCGGTTCGGGATGGACCTCTTCTCGGAAGCATCCCAACCACCACACGTTTGTGGGTTTTTAGCCCTATGTAATCCACGGCTCCCATCACGGTTTGGATGGTCTTACCACTGAAGCCAACTTTACCCCCTCTGAGGTAGAGGTCGCTGCCGCTCACCATCAGAGCAACAACTGAATTCTCAGAAATCTGAGCCTTCTCTGCCTCTACTCTGATGTTGTGGTTACCCCGTCCTGACAGGCAGCTTACCTTCACGCTAGTGCGAAGGCGGGCCGCTAGCAGCGGCTGCAGATCCCATGTTTGCGAGTCACCAATGAGGGTGACCTTCGGACACTTGGTCTCTGAAGACGGGGTCTTCCCTTGTGGAAGAGGCCTTCCCTTTTCCTCTTTACTCTCCACATTCTTATCTTTCTTCTTCTTCTTGTTTATCTGTTTTTCTTCTATTTTTGGTTCTACTTTTGCTTCAACTTTATTCTTTTTCTTTTTTTCTTCGTTTCTCCTTTCTTCTTTTTCTCTTTTTCTCTCGCCTCAGCTAGCTTAGCCTCAGATGATGCGGGAATGTCCGCTTGGGTATCAGGGGATTCCGACACGTCAGTGGGCAGCGCCTCTTCTAGGCATCGAATCTGAGCTGCGTTAAGGGCTTCAAGTTTCTCCAACTTTCTTTCAAGGATTTTAGCTCTCTCCTCTGAGGCTCTATAGAGGTCTTTTAATTTCTCCACCTCTCGCGTCAGTATGCAAGTAGTGCAGATACTTTCAGGGCTGCATTTTGAGTAGCAGCCCTCCGGAAAGTCAACGCACCACTTTTCTAACTAGCATTTTGCACAGTTGTGTTTTAGACGAACTGGTCCTTTTTTGCTTGTCATTTTGAGCGCTTTCTCTCTCTGAAAACTCGTGACCAATCAATGATAAAAAAGGGGGGTTGGTGAGCTCTCCCCGCGTGAGTCGCTCCCGTTTATCGATCGGAAAGGTCTCGTATCTTTCAGAAGGCACGCTCCATGTGCTGCTGTTCGTCCGACCGAGTCGTCAAACCTCGGCGTGCCGTGGCTCCCAACCAAGCCGCACTGACGGTCCCCGAAGGGGCCATCGATTTGTCACCAGGTGAACAACAACGAAGCACGCCCCTTACTAAACTCCTACTAGTTCCCTTCACAACGGCCAGGATCTCGGAGTATCGTTCAATGGATATCCCGCCACACCAAGGAACTCGACCCAAGGCTTTTTATTGGCCTGGCAACCAACATGGGAACAAAGGGCCGTCACCTCGGACCGATGCTACCAGAGGCACCCGTCAACGGGCACTGGGAACGGGCAATAATTAAGCGCCAGGGAAGGGGTTAACGGGACACTACCCTCATCCCATTCATCGTGCCCCAACGCCTAGGACACCTCTAGTCCTAGTCTCTCGCAACCAGTGAGCGTCGATTGGCGTTGTTTATAGAGGTTCCAAAGCCTCTATTCTGACGCATGAGGTAGCTGCCAGGTCCTTATATGTAGATAGAGGAAGTAAGGGAAAGAGTGACATGATAGGAGTAGGCTTTTTTTTTGTTTTTTTTTGTCTTTTGGTATGAGTGGGAGATAGGATAAAAGTAAAAAAGGAGAGGGATAGAGTAGAAAAAGGAAGGAATGACGCACTTAGACTGGAACCTCGTTTTCGACCAAATCGACAAGGGAAGCCCTACCAGGGGTACCCAGAAGATGTACCCCCGCCGACATAGCTCGAAAAGTCCAAGATCCACACAAGCTCTCTTCCCGCGACAAGGGGGAGTCACCTCTCCCTCTATTTTCGTTATGAAAAAAGAGAGAGAGGAGTTTGCTGGCCTTAAACCAAAAAAGCTTAGGGTATGACTGGCGTCGCCGGGCGGCATAGGCACCATCGAGATCAGCTGCGGATGAAGTGAAAACTGTTATCGACTGAGGGAGGCGCCAGGCTCACGCGTACAGGCGAATGATGCACTGCACGCGGCGTAGAGCGAGTGACATCTCCCCAGCATCGACCAACAGGCTCTCAATGGGGGAAGTGCGGAAGGCACCGGTCGAAAAGGGGAGGCCGGTGTGGTGGATCGAATCCACCTTCCGCAATAAATGCTCGGCTGCGGATGCATAAAACTCGCATCCGTAGTCGAGCTTCGAACGAACAAAGGATCGATAAAAAAGTAAGGCAGTAGCCCTATCAGCGCCCCAAGCGCTGAACGTCACGGAACGGAGAATGTCCATGGCGCGGGTACAAGAGACTCTAAGGCTGCGAATATGAGCCTCCCAGGTGAGGCGTCGGTCGAATACAAGACCAAGGAAACGGTGCGATTCCATCAAATCCAGGCGCATCCCATTAAGAAACAAATCTGGGTCAAGGTGGAGCTAGGCGCACAAAGAAATCGAAAGGTCGTCCACGTAGAACGTAGCGATAACATCTTCTGGCAGCACCGAGGTGATGCCGTTGATGCTCAGGGCAGAGTGTGACACTGAGGACCCTTTCCTGCGGGACACCCTCTTCCTGCTCCTTTGGGCCGGAGAGGGCTCCCCCCCCCGTACCCGGAATCGATGATCTCGCAAAAATTCAGATATAAACATTGGGAGGCGTCCCCTCGCCCCCATCGTGTGGAGAGTCTCCATGATACCGTATCGCCCTGCGGTATCATAAGCCTTCTCCAGATTGAAAAACACCGTGGCGTAGACCTGTCTACGAAGGAAAGCCTCGCAGACGGCATTTTCCAGTCGGAGCAGAGCATCCGACGTGGAGTGCAACTTGCGGAAGCCACACTGTGCAGAAGACAGATGGCCTCCGCTGTCGAGAAAAAAGGCTAATCTAACATTTACCAATTTCTCCATCAACTTGCACACGCAAGAGGTCAGAGAGATTGTGCGGAAACCGGTCGGAGTAGAGTGATCTGTCCCCAGCTTGCGAAAGGCGAGCACAGTAGCGATTCGCCCGGAATCTGGGAGAAGACCCTCCGCCAAGATCCTGTTGAACAAATCTAACAGAAAGGCCATGCCTCGCTCACCCAGGTGTCGATGCATGGCGTACGGGACATCGTCCGGACCATGGGCAGTTTTGCGCACGAAGCAAAAGCGAAGCGCAACTCACTCACAGTAAACCTGTCGTTGAAGGGTTCTCCGCGACTGGAGGTAAAGTCCAGCCGGCGGCCTTCCGTGACATCACGACGTGCATTGAATGCCGGCGGAGCAGAAACCCGGCTATAGAATGCGGAAAAAAGCGGTCGCTAAGGATTCCGCCACGGACGCGGAATCCAAGATTGCGGTCCTGGAGAATGGGACGGGGTTCCTGAGAGAGCTTGCCCCGAATCCTTTTGACTCACTTCCTCACCTCTGCTAAAGGGGTCTTCCCGTTAAGTGAAGACACGTATGCCCGCCAAGAAGAGCGGCGGGGGTGCTTCGAAATATACCGGAACCTAGCCCTAGCCCGACGAAATTCAGCGACAGATAAATCGTTTGGGCGGCGCTTATAGCGCATGTAGGCATAACGCTTCTGTTTGAGAGCCGTCTCACACTCGGCCGACCACCATGGGAGAGGTCAGCGTGCAAAACGGCCAGACGTCCTAGGAATAGTAGTCAGGCCCACGGCGATGAGGTTGCAGGAGAAGAACTCAACGGCCTCATCTACCGACCTAAACTCTTCGACTGAGATAGAGAATTCAGTCATTTCCTGAAATGCAGGCCACCGCGCCCGCGCCAAGCACCACCGAGGTGGGCTCTCAGGCGGCAGTTGCTCTGAAAATGATATTTGAATGGAAAAGTGATCACTACCATGGAGGTCATCAACTATCCACCATTCAAAATCAGGCTGTGCATCCGAAGAGCACAAAGATAGGTCAAGGCAAGAAAATGAAGCGGTTCTCGGACAGTGATGAGTAAACTCATCTGCGTTTAGGACACCTATCTCAAGCTCTTCGATCAGATCAGCAAGGACTTGTCCCCTGGGATTTATTGAATAATCTCCCCAGAGAGGATGCCTGCCGTTCATATCTCCAAGCAAGAGAAAGGGCCTCGGCAACCGTGCCACGACGCGGCGGAAGTCCCCCGCGTCGAAGTCAGCTGACGGTGGAATGTACGCAGAAATGATAGTATACCTCCTATCCAGGTGCAGCTGCACAGCCACTGCCTGAAAGGAGGTATCTAAAGAGAAAGGAAGAACGGAGACATCATGCCGGGTGTAAACCGCGCATATTCCAGCCCGGCCATCCCGTGGTGATGGGGTCGCAAGACCCTTATACCCCGGGAGGAAGGGCAGGGGGCACGCGCCTAGCACGGTCTCCTGCAAAAAGATAGCTAACGGGGAACGGAACGAGACGAGCCTCCGCAGCTCCTCCCAGCTGGCCCGGAGTCCACGGCAATTCCATTGAAGGAATATGCCCTCCAGGCCTAGCTCGGAGGAGACGCGGGGGCCCTCCTCGAACAGAAGACCCTCACGGGAATAGCCGTACGCTTCCCGGAGGCAGAACCCCGGGCGCTGTTGGCCGGACAAAGCGCTGAAGGAGCTGTCGCCTTCGAGGACTTATTAAGGGAGGTTGGGCTCGCCATGCGAGTCTTTTCCTCCCTCCGCCTTGAAACCTTAGGCCGGCGTTGCGGCTTCGGAGGCGGGGTCCCTCTTTTCGAGGAACCACCGTCTCCGAGCCACTCGCACCACCTGTAGGCATAGGCGAAGGAGCCAAACCTTCTTTGTTGCTTTCCTCCTTTCGGGGGACAGCTTTAGCAACCCCGGAAGATGGCCTGGCGACCAGCTCCAGGGGTGTTGCCCCCTGTGAGTCTAACGACTCGGTGGAGGCGCGTGGCCGTTTCGCATTACGGGAAACGGTCACGCTGGGGGAAGAGGGGAAAGCCCTGGTTTTAGCCGGGGATGGGTATGAACCCTTTTTGCCGCCAGCTTTACCAGGGGAGCGCCCGGGTTGGGTAGAACCCGCAGAAGGGCTCCGAATGGACGCGGAAACAACCGTTCTCGTTGGCCTGGATGGGCCAGGAGGAGAGGGTGCCTTTCTAACTATTGAGGCATATGACATCCCAGGCAGAGCCGGGCGCGCCAGGACCAAGTCCTTAGCCTCACGGAATGAGAGTCGATCCTGGGCCTGAACGGCCAGGATTTGTTTCTCGAGGGGATATGCACCACATTGCTTCGAAGACGCGGGGTGCGGCTCCGGGCAATTGACACACTTGGCCACACATGATTTAGACTTATCGTGTGCGGCCTTGGAGCAATTTACACAGACTTCGGGTGACCCCGACTTTGCACGTCTACAAGATCGATTCGTATGGCCGAAGCGGTGACAGTAATAGCACCGTCGCGGCAGTGGCACGAATGCCTTTACACGGTAGCGGTACCAACCGGCACGCACCGACTCAGGAAGCTTGTCACAGTCGAACGTGACGAAGAGCTTAGGGGTGGGTCTCGAGGCCCCTCCCAGTTTCTCATCACACGTTCGACCTTGACGGCCCCATGTTTGGCCAGCTCTAAGGTGATGTCCTCAATGTAGTAGTCAACGAGTTCCATCGCATAAACTACTCCTTTCACAAAGTTCATGGTAGAGTGCGGCGTCACACTCACCGGGGTGCCATCAAGTGTCCGAAGAGCACTTATCTTGGCCGCCTCAGTGGGATTCGCCGCATTCACCAGAAGGCTCCCGTCCGAGAAACAGGTCACCTTCGGCTCTCTACCAATTGCACTAGCTAATCCTCTCCTCTGATGGATCATGTTGCCCTTGGACTACATGGTGCCATCAGTGGATCGAATAACGAGGAAGCGTTTGAAGCCAGCGGGCTCGAAAACGCCAGGTAACCTCTAAACGAGGGGCCCCGATGTCATCGAGGCTCCACCCTGTGCACTTTTTGTCTTAGTTAGGGGCTCCGCAATCGGGGGGGGGGAGCAGAGGGGCCGGATGTGTCGATCTTGGCTTGGTCGCTTGCCAAAGTGGCAGTAGACCCATCCATCCCCGTAGCCCCCGCGGATGGAGAGGAGCCCCGAGTCTTTTTTGTCCTTTTAGTCATTTTCTTTTTCTTTTTTGGAGAGGAGGGCGGGGAATGAACCCGTTTCTCACCTCCGCCGGAAAGAGCCCCCAGGCCAGATGGATAGGCCTCAGCCAGGTCCTTCTCCGAAATGGAGAAGGTCCTGGTGATCGCAGGGGCACCAGTCAGAGGAGTTCCCATCCCCTCCTTGCACTGCCTCTGAGGTCCCAGCCGTTTGCGGAGGACCCTGCATAGGGGTGGATTCGGGTTCGGTGCTTGGCGCCGAGCCCGGATTCACCCCATCGAAGGCCCCACCGTCAGAGGCTGGATTTCCTCAAAAACCATGTCTATCACAGGAGGGGCCTCCAGATGGCCATCCCCTCCCAGGACATCGCAGGTCCCCTTGGCAGCGTCACCAGTCTTGTTTGGAGAGGCACAGGCCTTGACTCAGGAAGGTTTAAAATTCTTGCCAGCATGTCTTTTGGCATCTGGGCTGCGCAAAGAGAGTTCGAAAGGTCGTCCACGTAGAGCCTAGCGAAAACATCTTCCGGCCGACTCTTACACTGAGGACACTTCCCTGCGTCACACCCTCTTCCTGCTCCATTGGCTCCCCCCAGGCGTACGCGGAATCGACGATCTCGCAAAAATCCTCCCTTCGTGTGGAGAGTCTCCGTGATACGGTATCGCCATGCGGTATCATAGGCCTTCTCCAGATCGAAAAACACCGTCGCGTATTGCTGTCTACGAAGGAAGGCCTCGCAGACGGAATTCCAGTTGGAGCAGAGCATCCGACGTAGATTTTTTTTTTTTAAATTTTATAGAGCCCATCTGGCAACTACCCACTTGGGCATAAGTCGCCGAAAAACACGACAGCCTAGAACTAGGCTACTTTAAAATAAAAATATGAAAACTTAACAATCGATATAAATTGGAAAAACTTAACAATCAGGAAGCAATCTCCGGCAGCGGGGGGAGGTCCCCCTCACCCCGGTGCACGAGAGTGCAAGCTACAAACAAAACAATAACAAAAAAGAACCTTAAATAAAGGGGAGAAGCCCGGCCTCCCCCAAAAAGTCAACAAGTCCACAAGTCAATGTGCACGAATTTGTCCCGAGTACAAGGGACAGGCGGTAGCGACCCCGCCCATCCCGGTACCGGGACAGGTATCGTGCGCGAAGATCACCCAGACTGGGACATTCGACAAGAATGTGCCGAACAGTCTGGGGGACGACGCAGATGTTGCAATAGGGCGCAGGCGAGCGCTCCATCAAATAGCGATGCGTCACACGAGTGTGCCCGATTCGGCGACGACAGAAAGCAACCTGAAGCCGCCGCGGCATTGGGAATAGGTCCATGGGAACAGTCGCGGCGCAATGGCACGCACTTTAAGTTACCTTCGACCGTCTCCCATCTTCTTTGCCAAGCAGTCCGAAGAGCTGCCCGTATTCCTGCCATGTAGTCGGTGTGAGGAAGAGCGAAACGCTGGTCCGGTCGCAGAGTCCTCGCGGACTCTTTGGCGCCCTCATTCCTCGCAATTCTTACATGTCCAGGAACCCAGCAGAAGATAATCTCGACATCTGCCCGACTCGCCCAAACCGTGGCGTCACGGATATCGCGAACCAGGGGATGCGGAGATTCCAATGCCCCGAGAGCACTCAGGGCGCTTTGTGAGTCGCTATAGATCACAATCCGGTCTCCGAACCGGGCACGTCGCGTAATCTCCCGTACCGAGTGGTGTATTGCCACCAGCTCGGCGGTGAAGACAGACGCAGCGCTTGGTAGAGCCCCGCTGACTTCAAACAGAGGGGATACGGCGTGGAAGCCGACCCCCTCTTGGGACTTGGAGCCATCCGTATACACTGGCACGGTTCCAGCGTGACACGATGTGTGCTCCAAAAAGGTCGAACGCAATACTCCCGGCGCAGTACAAGCTTTGGGAGCAGAGGCGTGGCGACAAATAGCCAAATGCGGTACCCTCCAGGGTGGCGTCCTGGGCAGAACCAGGGGCGCCACCGGCCGAGAACTATATCTACCTCTCGAAGGAGTTTCCTCACCCTAAACCCAAAGGGCTTAGGGTATGACTGGCATCTCTCGGCGGCATAGGCACCATCGAGATCAGCTGCGGATGCAGTGAGAGCTGTTGGCGACTGAGGGAGGCGCCGGGCTCGCGCATCCGACGTGGAGTGGAATTTGCGGAAGCCGCACTGTGAAGAAGACAGATGGCCTCCGCTGTCCAGAAAAAAAGGCCAATATAACATTTACCAATTTGCCCATCAACTTCACACGCAGGAGGTTAGAGAGATTGGCCAGAAACCGGCCGGGATAGAGTAATCTCTCCCTGGTTTGCGAAAAGCGAGCATAGTAGCGATTCGCCATGAGTCTGGGAGGATACCCTCTACCTAGATCCTGTTGAACAAATCAACAGAAACGCCATGACTTAACAATTAGGTTAAGAATGGATAACGTGCAGAAGGAACCGGTCACCTGGCAGAGACCGGTGTTGTGGATCGAATAAAACTCGCATCGGTTGTCAAGCTTTGAACGAAAGAATCGGTAGAAAAGTATGGAAGTTCCCAGTGCTGAACTTCACGGAATGAAGAATATCCATAGTGCGAGAATAAGAGACCCTAAGGCTGCGAATATGAGCCTCACGGGTGAGGCGTCAGTCGAATCCATCAATTCTAGGCAGCCCCGTTTAGGAACAAGTCTTGGTCAGGGTGGAGCGGTGGATGCCGGCCGAAATGCACTACCTTAATCGTCCATAGAAAATCCAAACCTGTGCGTTTCGGCCCTGTCAGGGATGTAGTTTAATGGCTGTTAAAGTTGACGCTCCAGAGTAGGCATCTGCGGACGCCCTCTTCCTGCCTCGTTGGACCGGGAAAGGATCCCAACAGCCGTATTTGGAATCGACGATATCGCAGAAATTTAGAGATAAAAATTGGGAGGCGTCCCCTCTCCCCCATTGTGTGAAGGGTTTCCATGATACCTTATCTCAATGAGGTAGCATAGGCCTTCTCTAGATCGAAAAAAAATTTGGTATATTGCTGTCTGCGAAGGAACGCCTCGCAGATAGAATTTTCCAGTCGGACAAGAGCATCTGACGTGGAATGGAACTTGCGGAAGCAGCACTG
This sequence comes from Ceratothoa steindachneri, assembly GCA_963969495.1. Taxonomy (NCBI): domain Eukaryota; kingdom Metazoa; phylum Arthropoda; class Malacostraca; order Isopoda; family Cymothoidae; genus Ceratothoa; species Ceratothoa steindachneri. The sequence goes on from OZ018318.1 coordinate 166,711,672, forward strand.
TGATCTTCGTTGTCTAAGAAAAAGGCTAATATAACATTTAACAATTTCTCCATAGCTTGCACTAGGAGGTTAGATAAATTGGACCGAAAACAACCGGAGTAGAGTGATGTCTCCCAAGTTTGCGAAGAACGAGGAAAGTAGCCACTCGCCACGAATATGGGAGGATATCCTCTGTTCAGATTAGGTTTAACAGATCTAGCAGAAATTCCGTGCCTCGCTCATCCGCGTATGTCATTGAGGGGTTCCTGTCTCTCGAAGTATAAAGTCCAGTCGGCGGCCTTCAGTACCATCACGACGTGCATCGTGCTGGCGGAGCATCATTTCGGCTAGAGAATATAGAGAACGGTTGCGAAACTCCACGATTGCGGTCGCATTCTCCTAGAGAACCGGAGGGAATACCCGAGAGAACTTGCCCCGAATCTTTAGCCGCTTCCACATTTCCTCAAGAAGGAAGGGTCTTACGGTTTAGTGAAGACACGCATGCCCACTAGGAGGAACGGCGAGCTTGTTCGAAACCCATCACAGAGTTCAATTAAACATAGTGACAGAGCATCTCTAATTTGCATTTAAGCAAGGAGGACGTGCAGCTCCTCCAAGTTGCTTACCTAATCACGCAGTCAAACAGTAAACGGTGGCGGCACAACCACCATTCCTGAACTATACTAACTTAATACTTATACTATACAGAAACCAGTCAACTCTTAAAACACAAATCCCAACTTCCCCGGATATTACTTTATTCTACCCACGTATCATGTTCTACGGCCAACCCCTTCCACTACTTGGCATCACCCTAGAGGCACACATGCCCCTCACTCCACACACAAGACCAAATCCCAAATTCACACCTACAGAAAACTCACTCACCAACTTTGGGCAAGACAAAGGACCAAAATACTCTTCAGAGTTTATCGGCATCACCTTAAATAATGCACCTTCAGCCTGGGCGCCACCTGTATGTAACACAAATCTACAAACAACCCAAAACAGTCGCCTCCGTATTCAAACTAGTTGCATAGAAAAACACACCTTTATACACCACCTGCACATTAAAACCGAATTCCCACCATTAAAGACATTATAAACCTGAGTTATAGTTTTTTTAATAATCTGCGAAGCTTTTCACAGCCATTACACAACCTCCCCCAAAACATCAATACACAATTATTAGCAACCTCTGCCCCCCAACCCCACCAAATCATAACACAACAAAGCATATGTTCACCCACTTAACCCGTATAGTACTGAAAAAGAAGTAGTATAATGCCATACTCGGTAAGCGCCACACCTCACAATTACTCATCCCAATTCAGTCTAAATCGCCGAGCCAGTTTCTCTGACCCATCATCGGTCAGGGCACCCCCCATCCGCTCTCAAAAGTGCAAAAAAAAAAAAAAAGAGAATAAACCTCGCCTGCTCCGGTGCAACTTCCAGCAACCTGAAACACTGCTCATCTCATCCTATCCTGCCTTTCCCTCGTCCATCTCAGAAAGTCTTTCAATATAACTCCTAAAAAGAACTCTGGCAAAGATCACGCGAATCATTCATACGTGAGGTAGGATTTAACTGAAGAGACCTGAGAAGTGCCTGTGCTACTGGCGGGAGTTTGAATATGCTCCTAGCGGAAGTTTGAATGTGCTACTGGCGGGAGTTTGAATGTACTGCTGGCGGGAGTTTGAATGTGCGCCCAGCGCGGGTTTGAATATGCAACTACTGAGAAGTTGAATCTGCTACTTCCACTAGACCTCTGCACAATACGTTAAGACCCCTTAATTTACCAACAGAAAATAAAAAAATAATGATTGCAACACCCTAATTGCAAGGACTGTTTCAAAACTACCAGAAAATCTCTTTGCCACACTGTCATAGGGTCAATGTAATAAACAACCACCACAAATTTACTTTTCAAAAAGGGGAAATGAAAATAAAACATTTACTTAAATAAAAAATGTATTTTTTGTATTTTGAAAAACAAGAAAAAGAAAAACCAATATTATTTAAAGGAACAAAAAAGAATTTTTACTTTTACCATGGAAACAATTTTTTTAAAGGAACAGAAAAACTTAAGAATATTTTTTATTCTTTCAAACAAAAGTTGGATTTAAAATTAACTATGCGGAAAGAAAAACAACAAAAAACATGCTCATAATACCCCCTCATAAACACAATTATTTCAAGGATATTTTGAAAGTATAAGAAAATAAAGAATATAAATAACGAGAAACAAAATAAAAAGGTGTAAATAAAGATTTGCGACGAGAAGGTTTAGAGGGTTGCCATCTTTTTGATGCCTTTAATTTCTCGGGAGGGTTGGGTGTGGCAACTGATTAACGTGGCATCCGAACCAAAGGGTCGCTACAGCGCATGGAAGCTGCCGGGAAGTCGACTCGGGGCCCCATCTCCCAACTAACCTCATCCTATGCGGCTTAACTTCGCCGTAATCGGAAGCTGTGTTCGGCAATAAATAGCAAGGACATAAACAAGGTAAATATAGGGATTAATGACGTGCTTAAAATACATCTGGGATCGGACTTGGCGCCCACTAACAAGGGGAGGTAGTATCATTTAAAAGAAAACCATCGAGGGCATTTTCAACGTATTTACCAAAGGGTTAGCAATGAAAATATGCTGGAGTTAGTCCCGAACTTTCCTGCGCTGGACGCGGTCTCGATACGTGTCCATGAAAAAGAGCGAGGGACTAAAGAAATTGCTAGAGAAAGAGAAAGATTGCCAGAAGGAAAATAAAATACCAATATTCGACAAGAGATAAAAAAAAATGGCTGAAGTATGACTGAATTTCCACCCCCTTTCCCCCCAACTCAAGGTGTTATTAAAAGCCCCAGAGAAGGAAGTTCGCTCATCCCAACTCTCTAACCCTAATGTACGCACTTAAGTACCTATGAGATATTAATACAAACATTGCAGAATAAAAGACTGCATCTACAAATTGGTGCACACAATCTACACCATATGTGCGCATGACAAAAAAAAAGAAGCTCTTACACAGAAATAAGTGCCAAAAGCAAACTACGATAAACCAAAACATTATATTCAATATTCGAAGCGATTCCACCGTTTAACTAGGGTATGCGTAAATTTCATTAGTCAAGCTCTTATTGAATTAATATGCCCTTCTTTACAGCCCTTCAGTCAGGGATTCGAACCAGCGTCCTCTCGTCGGAGAGAACAGGGTCCCAGTTAAATCAAGATTTCTCTCGACTCGCTTAAGCTCATCCATAAATCTCTCAACATTCAAAATGATGGAACCATAAAGCCCAATGTGTGTACAGTTATAGCATGGGTAAAGTTGCTAGTAAAATACCAAGTGTTTCGATAGTAAGAACAAATAAAGAACAGGTAAAATTACCACTAAATACCCACTATATCGACAGTAAGAACAATTACATTGTAGTTAAAATTGCCACTGAAATACCCATTGTATCGAGTAAGAACAGCAGAAATTATCACTAAATTACCGAATACATACTAGTAAAAACACCATTCGCTAATCTGCGAAGACAACTTAAATTAATTGATAATAATAAATAATAGTCAACAAAAACATTAGTAGCTCCTTTGTGAAGAGACTAAAAATTAAAATGACCATAAAGCTGCGAATCTACTGTGAAATAATTATTGGAAACTAGTGGCGTTTTAAAAACTAAAAATTAAATACCAACAAAAATAACTTGATATTAGAAGGAACTCTTCCTACCATTAATGCGAGGCTTAATATTCCCTTCTAAACCAAAAATCATCTTAATTACCATTTGCTAATTACCTTAGGGTATAAACTAAAGATCTTTCCTTAAATTATCAAATTCCTCACTTATATAATCTACATCAGCTTGGGTAATTTTCTTCAATACGATGTCTACCACTAGAAATGTTTATTAGCAGAAAATTAGCATATCACAAAACAACTACTGAGATAATAGAAAAAATTCTTTTTTTATCCACAAAAGTTAATAAAATAGTAAAAAAAGCTGACCAATTCTTTTCAATTACTAACTCCCGTAAAGCCAAAAATGGAATTATAGTTTTTAATGGAAGAACTCGAGTCTGACTAAGCTTTTGGAAAGATAATGGATACGAACCGATATGTTGCAACTTCTACCCTATTATTCTAAGGTAATTCATGAAAATCTAGTTGCGACCATTTCTCAATTAATATAAAAAAGCTCCTTAAAAATCTGAATTATGAAATGGAGTCAAAATGGATCGATCTCGAGGAAAACAGGAGAATCGTCGAAATTACGAGGGGGATCTTTAATTCTTTTATAATCACAATTGAGGTCATTAATCAATGCGCTCCAACCAACGAATGGACATAGGCGTGACATGCTTCACGCAATGAGGCACATAATATTCATGTCTGCATGATTTAGCCACTCGAATACTTTCACACTTTTGCAACAGCGTTGGATCGGAGTGCAACAACTCTCCCGAACTACTTTCGGCTGTAATAAGCGCAAAGCACCAATCTTTTCCTCGCCATTGGCTTCTTCATGGGAATATGCTGCTATGCACTGTAACATTTCGCCAATCATGGTGAATGCAATGCAAACGTATCCCATAATATCGCCCCCCCCCCTCTAGATCCGCTTTTGGTTTACCGATATCTCATAGCCTTTTGCATCCTCATATACAGGCTTCAGAAATTTATTCTCATCCATTCTTCTACCATGCCTTTACAACCACAGAATATTCACAATCACACTTTCGTAAAAACCATATATAATGATTAAATCGTTTCACACAAATTTTATCCTTCCCATACCCAACATCTTTCTCAAATTTTCATTCCTCATCGATAAGTCTCTCACGCAGATTCTGGGACATTCCTTACTCAAAACACCACATTCGCTAACCTCATGAACTTTTATGAGTTTCGAACCACTCAGGTTGCTAATAATCTCTTACATGCTTACCAGTTCTAGACTACTACATAAATCAGTTTGACCGTTGAACTCAATTTTACTTACATTCCCTTCCTTCTGCAAATCCCCATTATATTGTTGATCAAAGGACCCTCTCTAATTTAAAGCTTATCACTTATCAATACCTTCCATTCTTACGTTTAATGTTCGCCAAAGTGTACTTTCCTTTACACTTCTCTCTCTTCGTGGAAAATATCTTCTTTGTCACATCTGGAAATTCCTTTGCCCTACTTTAAAGGACGCTACATGTTCTGCTTTTAATCTAAATACTAGTTTGACTGTTCTCGCTGGCATGCGCGGCGTCGAAACTATGAACCACATCACCGTCTCGTCTACACATTCTTCCATCATCATTCCACTTTTAGAACACCCTCATACAACTTTTGTATTATCTTTCCCTATGTCCGTATTTACTCTCTTGTTCTTAATCTTTTGAACTTCAGGCACACGACCGCTTTTTCATTGAACCCAAGCCATCAGTAACACGGAGAAACATTTAAAAGCTGAACATTTCACTACTTCTACTTCAGGAAAACCCACGCCATCACTTGGTCATTTGCATATTCTGCATAAATTGACTGCTAGTCCACCTACTTAGGATACATTACCTAATCTCTTCACGTTAAATTAACAGAATCATCACGATACCTAAAATTCTGAAAGGCTTTTCAGAACTAGAGAAAATTCCAACCGATTTATCTTCCATAATTGCTCGGGGCAAAAATCAGTTAGGAATCAATTACGCTCTAAATGAAAATCAACCAGAGAACACCACCACCCTGGGAAGGCTTAAATTCTGCATGATTTTATTACTTTTCCAAAAAGGAAGCTTATAAAAACCCAGCAGAGTACTCGACCTTACATTGCGGTATTCCTGAAACCTGTAAATACACTCCACTATTTCCTGGGAAGATATTGAAGAAATTCACGACAAAAAACTATAGTAATCGGATGACGCCATACTTGATTCCACATTCTGGGAGTGGCGTTGTTCTTCGGAACACGCACTTTCCACGTCATCCTCATCGAGTTCGGAGAACGACGAACAACTCACAGAGAGTTCGGAGTCATCTATGAGAAGGCTGTTAATTTGAGGGGGGTGCGAGGGCGAACATGGTTCTGTAGGGGTTACTGACGATACGATGTCCGTGTCCTTGATAAAAACTAACCCATCGAAAGACTCCTGAAAGAACAATGAAAAGCATCTCCATTACAGTGGTGTCCGAGGCAGCTTGTGATCGCGTGGATAGAAGAGCATTAGGGAAGGGGCGGGCTGTAAAAGTAAATAAAGAACAAAAATAACAGTAAACATTGCGCCATTCATCCCTTGTGGACGATATTCCCGAGAAAACATAATGGATTGCACATAAAGATCAGAGTGACAATCGTATTGAGTTTCGACACCAACCAGGGATCATGGAACCCATTATTTGACGTCGGGGTACGTGGATATAGTTATCCCCATAGGGAATGCGTGTACTCCATCGGCAGGGGTCCGGAACAGGAAAGAGTGGGTATGTAGCGCCTTGAAAGGAAAGGGAAATGATAGCGGTGCTGTGATTGGTTAAGTGCGTGAGTTGTTCATTACTTCCGCGGGGGATAAGTTTCAGCGTACCCCCCAATGGGTGGACACCGCTGAAAATTTTGCGTCCGCGCTCAATGGGATCGAACTGGCGCCTCGACGCTGGAAGTCCAGCGAGCGAGAGCTCCAAAACAACAGAGAAGCGAGACCAACTTGTTTAGTCCTGGTTGAGTTTAACTCCCCTACCCCTTAGGGACTGGGGCGCGCAACCAAACAATTCAATTACAATCAAAACTTCAACATCTATCCATAAGTGGATAGGTTAGCGCACCTCAACGCTACTAAAACTACACACCCTCGTCCCCTTTGTGCCCTTCTCAACACAAGGCTATGCATCAGTTCGTCTCAGCTGAAGGTCATTCATAGCGATGCGATGCTTTGTGTTGTAGCATCTAGTACAGCCAGGGGTCCCCCAGCTCACTCAGCCCTTTCACTCTCACACACTCATTTACATAATCCACCTACCTTTTACACGGGCTTCCAACCTTTCACACAATTGTATATTCTCTTCACAACTACTTTTATCCATTCTTCTTACTACCCCAAGATGCTTCAAGGAAGTCTACCAGGCCGTAACCAGGTCACCTCTGCCCATAAAATCCACACACACACACACAACATAGCAAGACATTAAATCCCTGAGCCTAAATCATGTCTAACGCCACTCCGGATATCGACCAAGAATCCCATCTGGTTGATAGACTTCGTCGAGTGTATCGGCCCAGGGGGAGGGACTTTAGCTGAGGACAACTTCAGTAAGTACAGTAAAAATAGTGTAAGGAGCACCGAGAGAAACAGTCTAAACAACTTACATCGTCCGAATCGGGAATCGTAACAGCTTGAGGCGGTGGTCTGCTGGAGATTGTGAAATGCCGTTCTTGAAACGTCAAAGGATCCGAAGTACTCGGCGAGTCCACTTCCCGGATGGTCTCTGGCTGTAAAGAGGAGGGTCGAATATTACATGGGTGCTTTGGTCAATTATGGCTAATATGTAAAAGTTGATTAAACGACTGAATAAAAGAAATGTAAAACTTTTTATCAGCAAAAGAGGGCTGAAAGTCAAAATTCTGGCGAATGTGAACATAAAACTTGGACCGATCCCCGCGGGGGTAGGTAGCTCCTACACCCGTCATCAGCATACAGCCAATCACTAAGCCGATATTACTTCCCTTCCCGTCTTCACAGTACAACATAGCCACGCCCTCAACTGATTCAAAACCTTGCCAATGGGATACTAGTGTCCTTTATGGGCCTACTCATATCCACATACCCTTGAGGAGCACCTGATAAAGAAGAAAAGATACTATACCGGAGGTGGTCTCCTTGAGATGACTTCAAAGTCCAAATTTACTTGGACGTTTTGCTTGAAGTTCTCGCGCAAGGAGGTGATGTCCTTTTGGAGGTCATTGGGGTCAGGCGTAGAAGAAGGGTCAGTGGCCAAGGAGGAGGACGCTTGGTTGTCGTCGAACTTGTGATACGGTTTTGGGGCAGTGAAGGACTCTCGTTCACTTCCAGATGGGTTCCTCGGCAAATCCCATTCCGCGGCTTTCGTGTCAAGTTTCTTCAGCGACTCTCTTATATTTTGGGCGAATTTGTCATAGTCTCTGTCCCGGTCGAAGTCTGTGTCATTTCGCTCACTAGCACTTTCATCGTCAGTCTCGTTGTCGCTTCCTTCTTCATTATCTTCAGTCATCCTTTCCCTACTTTCTCGCCCAAGTAGGCTTTCAATCTCACTTCCTTGGCCACTTTCTTCTTCCACCTCGTGACCATTTTCGAATTCACTTCCGTGGCCACTTTCTACCTCATTTTCTCGGTCACTTGGATTCTCCGTTTCGTAATCGCTTTCGTCATCTTCAAGCTCATTTTCGTCTTGGTATCTCTCGAGCTCATTATCATCGTCAAACTCACTTTCGGGGCCACTTTCCCTTCCTTGGTCACTCTCTGGACAACTTTCATCTTCTCGTCCACCTTCTGGACCACTTTCGAGCCCCTGTTCACTTTTATGGTCGCTATCATCCCCTTGTTCACTTTTAGGAGCACCAACGTCATCATGGTTACTATTCAGAGCACTTTCATCAGTGTCTGCACCATGCTCACACGGAAGGACGCTCACCGCATTGACCACATTCTCACTTTCTGGACTAGCACACACTTCACACTTACATTCATCTTCACTTTCACCCACAAGTAAACATATTTCAGGACTTTTATCTTTCTCACGTTCAATTTCGTCAATTTTCAGACGCTCATCTTCAACTCCATCATCGACCACTTTTAAGCTACCTTCATCTTCGCTTTCGAGAGAAGTCTCAGAATATTCACTGTAACTGGAGGACGCCGCATCTTCCCAATCCTCTTCCATTACTTTTCCTACACTGCGGTGTTTAATATCGCTATCATATACCCGAGAGGCGTGACAATTATCTTCTTTTCGAGCTGCTGGGGTTGATTCTATATTACTCATATTCCAGGGTGATACACGCGATTCCACCTCACTGTGTATCCATGGCCAAGTTTGTGCTGTTAAGTTGTTTCCCCCCCGCTCGTGGTTCTTGTTAGCTAATAGATTGGTAGCATGGGTAAATGAGTCAAACTTTAAATTGTCAACATACTCAAGAATTTTCTCAAGTACAATTGAGTTTTTCTCATCGCAATTTTTACCACTATTGATAATCTCTATTAGTTCTTCTCCCAAAAATGAACCTTCAGTTTCCAAAGATTTCTCGAGAGGATTAGTTTTCTTAGAGTCCTGGGGAAGAGTTGTTCGTTCAGTTTCCTTCTCGGGTGAAACGGGAGTTTTTACCAAGTCAGTCTGGTATAGTGACAGTGTTTCACTTTTGAGTTTTCGTTCATTTTTATCATTCATAGGTAGTTCATTATCGTCATCGCTAAGATCAAGACCTCTTTCTGGAGGAGAGAAAACCTTGTTCATGTACCGAACGGTCAAATTTTTAATTCTCAGGTCAGTTTCGGGACCAGGACCGAACAGCTCCTTGTAACAGTTAATGACCTTTTCGAGGGGCAAGTTACTTTCGAGACAATTCTCTAGAAAAGAATTCTCGATCATCAGCCACGCATTCTCCATATCCTTTGAATGTCCTTTAAGAAGGACATTCTTGACGGCTTTGTAAACAGGGACGTTTCCGACTGCGCTGAAATCGGGATTGGTTATTTTGAACAAGTAAAGCAAAAACCACAGCAATTGCTCGGCATTCATCTTTTTCAGAGGATGCATGGCAAAAATGCCGCCTCCTTTCTTGCAGGCCTCATCTTCGGTAGGATTACCGGCCTTTCTTTCCTCATCTCCGCCACTCGGAAGGTTTTCGTTATCATCGAGAATCTGGGCATTGTCCAAGCTGTCATTCACACTCGGATGCTCGTCATCACAATAATCGGTAAAGTCTGAGGAGTATGGTTGGTCTGGCTGTGAAGTCGAAGTGATGTCAAGAGTCGATTTTTTGCTTTTGTCTTCAGCGATGTACCCCACTTCTGAAGGGACGATCACAGAACACCACAAGTGGTTCCCAAAAAGCTTTTGGGTCCTCATAAAGCGCCACTCTGTACTGTAGATTCCGGGATTTGCTAAAAAAAAAGAGAAGATTAAGTTAGGCTGACTATGAAGGAATAAAACAGGATGGAAATAGTCATAAACGAGGAACAGGGTTGTAGTGATGAAAAATAACACTGTGTGATAATGAGTTTCAGATAACTTTAATACTTAAGTAGAGCATTCACACTTGAGGACAAAGGGTTATTCTCTCCCCTTACTATTAACCTATTCATACACGACATCCCACAACCACAAAGACTATTAATCAACACCTACGCAAATGACCTATCACTCACAGCAACATATCCCTCAATCATAACAGCAAGCTGGACATTCCAATAACATATATACACATTAGAACACTGGCTCACACAAAACATCATGACTGCCTCAGCCAAAAAAATCAAAAGTAACTTTTCGCACTCGACTACCACGAATCGAACAAACGCCCCAAAATCAGAGTAAATGGACAACACCTGAACTAAACAAAAAACACACCCTTCTAGGACCCCCACCTGACATTCAAAACCCACACAAAAAACAAGGCCACAAAGGAAATGAGTGTCCGTTTACAGTAAATGCACCGTTTTCCAAAAAAAATCTACTAATCTTTCGCCATTTCCAGTCCTTCTTGATACTCTACAATTCTCAACTGCACAATTTCTCTGCAATTCAGGTCGTCCGTTCACATCTCTCATAACTGGTTCCTAGCTGTTACATGGAAGGCTAGCACAGAGGGGTGCTAACTTGGTACCCTCGAGACGGTCTCACAGAAAGCACTGCCCCACTTAATTGTGGTAACGTTGGCGGGACCTCCAACACAGGTTGTACAGTCAAAGCTTTCTCCCTCCAACACAGATTGTACAGTCAAAGCTTTTGCCCTACAACACGGGTTGTGCAGTCAAAGCTTTCTCCCTCCAACACAGGTTGTACAGTCAAAGCTTTCTCCCTCTAACACAGGTTGTACAGTCAAAGCTTTCTCCCTTAATCTCCCAAGCAGTCGGAGGGAGCAGAGATCTGATCTGGTCCCTGGGAGCTATAAATAACAACATAACTCTCAATCTAAACCATTCCGCATCCTCGCAAATATATTCTGAACCTTCTCTCAAAACCTTCAGTTCTACCAATATACGCTAATATATGTACAACCATCACACAATCTTAATGAATTCAATATCTTCATTACCACTCTCTCATTACCACTTTGTCTGACAAGAGGACACAAAGATTCCTACTTAGTAAGTAAACTTCTGCAAGGACAAATGAAAAAGGATGGGCGAGGAAATTAACTAAATCAAAGTTGCCTTCGACGACACAGCTAACAGCACAGTGGCACTTTTCTACAAGAGACATAAAAAATTCGACCCGATGTTCTTCAGGAGGCAAAAAGGAATCAGGCTTAGAATAAAAGTTCGTGTAGACGAACATTTAAGGAGCCCAAGATACGAACTGGAAACCTTGGGGACGGGACCCGGAAACTCACAGGGTGCCTGGAAGTCGGCAGATACAGAACCCACTTCTCCGGGTAACAATGGCGGACATCGAATCTTCTCACTGAACGGCTTCATACGATGAGAAGACAGACAGACAAGGAAGGTCTATCGGAGAATAACAGGGGTCAAGGGAATGGATTCCCAACACGTCTCTACCAAATTCACTCAATGTTAATTCGTAACATTTTGCGATGCCCGGCTGACACCATAGTGGTAGCATTTCTATTCTTCTTTCTATCCATTCCTTTGTTTCTTGTTCCTGTCGGAATCTATCCGAGTTAAAGACATTCATCAGCCTATGGCTTGTAGGGCGACTCATAATAAGTCATATAGAACCTAGTGTCTCGAGTGTATAGCTAGATGCCTGCTAGAGATAAACCCTTGGTTAACCCTAAAATCCCCCTTATTGAGGTCACTATTTGAACAACAGGAGAATCTTACATCGCTCATATAAATTGGGTTCAGGCGAACCGATGCCCCTATTTGGCACTATTTACAAAATGAACCAACGAGAGCAATTGCTGCTTCCACCTATTTGCCATTCCAAGCTTTAAAGCTAAAGGGTTCCCAGCGTGAGGTCGGCGCACATCGTCCACAACTCCTTTATGCGCTACCCTACACCCATCAAGAGGCCAAAAATAAATGTTTTCTCACAAAATGAGGCGGCGCTGATCAACGACTAATAGCCACCTGTTAGTACAATTCCTCACACCTAATTAACTTCCGAGGCTCTAACTGTAACCGTTTTCCTACAAGTGAGGTCTACACTCATCAATGCCCTTATGCTTTTCTGTACAGCTAATTAACCCTCGTATTAATCACCCCTTCCCCTTAAAGACTAACCTCGGCGTCCCAGGGATTGGTGCCGGTGTTCTGGACGGCCCAGTGCTTCCGGAAGACCTGATTCGGCATCACTTTGCTACCGTCGACGAAGCTCAGGTCTTCGATGAACTTGGCGTCCAATTCGCGCTTCCCCGAAGACGACGTCGGTGGTTCCTGGTGCGAAGCTAGACGCGAAATTCCCTCATTGTTCACCTCCATCTTCACCGAGGTTGGGGGCGTTTCCGGCAAAGAGATCACAATGGGAAGATTCGGATGTGGTAGTTTGGGAAGGGAAGGGGGGTGCAGATTTGCATGTGGTAGTTTGGAAAGGCGGGGGGATGTAGATTCGCCCCGTCTGTCACATACATCATTGGGAAACTAAAGTTTAATTTAGGATGCGAGTGCGAGAACAATTAAGAGTCCGAACCCTAAAAGGTGGGCACCGGAGACCAATAGTCACTAGCAACTGCTGCCCTCCGGGCCCTAACGCCAGCGGAGAGATATGCCTTAATTGCGAAGATAGGGCAGCACTGGATTTTTACCGCGTCCCCGGCTCTGAGCGCCCTTGGACACCTCACTTCCTCATTACCTACCGCACATTCCCACTTGTTCCATCTTCACCACTTTCTTTAGGCGGACACGCCCTCATTGGTCTCTACTTAGCAACCTACCGACTGCTGCAGCATCTTTATGTCGTTCGTGGTTCTGCTCTGCCTATGCCTGAAATCCTCGATCCTGGCCAGGACTCGGTCTCGCTCCTCAATGGCCACCTCCGGCGTCAAGCAGCTCCTAGGGAACAGACGGACGGACGTGAATACTCCATCCGAGGTAATCCCACTACCCCGAAACCAGCCCTTCCCCACCCCCAAGACAGACGTGCATACGCCATCCGAGGTACCCCCATGCTCCCCTAGACCCAGAAACCAGCTACCCCCACGTCATAAGTCTCCAACTTGTTCCAAGTCACCAGTTAGAAGGAATATCCCCCTCCCAAGGGTAGCTCCAGCAAGAGCCCCTGGTCAAAAGCTAAACACCCCGTCGGCTTGACCGACATACGCATCTACCCCTGGTACCAAAGGGGTGCTCGGTATACTGATACTTATGTTTTTCCTAGCCTCTCTACCTCTGATGAGAGGCGGGTGGAACCCCAGAAACGTCCCCAAATTCGGAGGGGGACACAAGTCCTTAGTGAGTGTTTCGTGCTTCCCGGAAGCCTTAGTGCATGGAGGAATTTGTGTTACCCTGGATCCAGGAGGTGGCCGCTGGAAAGCCGTACGTGTGGCAGCCAGACTCTGCACCATACCACGCAAGCAAGAGGACCCAGTCTTGGGTGTCAGACAATTTCTTTGCCTACATCACTCTGAACATCTGGCCTCTTTAACTCCCAGAACTGCAACCTACTAGACTATTATGTATGGTGAGTGGTTGAGAGAGATACCACCAAGTACCTATGCACCACCAAGGTGGAGCTTTAGTTTAGGATCACCTGAAGGCCGTGGTTGAGGCCGACGACGATTTCATTGAATAAAATGAATAATAGTATCATCCTTCAAGTCTTTAAAATGTAATTTAGGTAATAATCTGAATATGAACTTTCTATGTTATTTTATTTTAGACTGAAGTTAAGCGACAAATGACTCCAATTGGTAGGATTTAGGCTTCAGCGCTTAAGTGTGGAATGGGGGTGGTTTATGCGCATCCTGTGATAATTTTGATTTGTTTTGTACAGTTTGGAGTTTAAATTGTTTTTAGAGTGTTTGGTGCCAAGCTGGTGGTGGTTGCATATGAATTGTTTGAACCATATGACTGTTCTGGTCCAAAATTTGTGTTTGTTAGTGCTTTTAGAGCGTGGAGTTTCTTTCTAACTTTATTATGTGTGGAGTGAAGATCATGAGTGTAGATAGTGACTCCCAAGAGGGTGGATGAATATAGATAGGGCTGTCATTAAGTTTTGTGTGAGCCATTCTCCCATTGCATTTGTTTGTGGTAGTTTTCTAGTTGCCATCAGGTTGGAACAAGAGTAATGTCCGATTTTCTAAAATAAAGTTTTACGTATATATTAAAGTAGTGGCTCTGGTTATCGTTTAGGAGTGCCACATTGAGTAATTCATATCTTTTCTTTCAGATTATAAAAATATTGTTCATAATCTTGGGTATTCACCCCTCTGTTCATTCCATCTAAAGATCACATTAGGACTGTTTTACTCTATAACTTTCATAAAGGGGTCAAGTCTAAAGCAGCACAAAAACAATTCGAAGCACTAATGGGGATGATACAGTGAATGAAAAAAAGTTGCAGGTGGAGTTTTTCCCGATTCCGAAGTGGAGATTTCTGTCTAAAGGCAAACCAAAAGAAGGTTGTCCTAAATTTTGATTCTGAAGAGTAGGAAGCTCTTGTTAAAGTAAATCCTGCTACAACTTCTACTGAACTCGCAGAACAATATAATGTAACCCATACTGGTGAGGAAAAGTGGATCCTTTACTATAAAGTTAAACGCCGCCGTTCGTGGATTAATCGAGGAAGCAGAATTTCTTAACAATCGAGAAGAGGACTTCATCCAAAAAGGATCATGTTAAGGGTATGGTGGTCTATTGAAGGAATTGTCTATTACGAACTGTTAGACAACAATTAAACAATTAATGTTAATCTCTACTGGAATTAACTTGGTTGTCTGTAAGTCGCTGTGGGCTAAAGGCGACCCTCTATCCTTAGTCAAAAAGGGGTGTCATTCTTCCAACACTATAATGCCCACCCTCACAAAGACCGAATGACAAAAGATCTCTTGCAGGAGCTCATATGGAAAATAATGGCTATCCTCCATATTCTCCTGATTTTGCTTATTCTGATTATTACTTGTTTAAGGGATTACAGAACCATTTGGATGTTCTTTGGTTCATATTTTGAATCAAAACCTAACGAATTTTACAACCGTGGCTTTTATAAGCATTTAGACAAGTGGAATGGGCTTCTAGAAAGCAACGGAGGTTATTTATAATTAAATATTTCCAGTCATAAATTTTTAATATACAGTGGCGGCAACAAAAAAAGTGACATGTGACAATTCAGAGAAAATGAAACAGAAAAATGTAACTTACATATTTTATTATGAATATTTCATGAAAGTTAATACTTGGTCATGTTGCCCTTGCACTTGATGATCATCCTGAGTCGATTGGGCATTGATTCAGTGAGGTTTGCGAAGTAGGTGGGGTCGATCGTAACCCAGATCTTCTTCAGTGATTCTATCAGGTCCTTGATGCTGCCGAGTGCTGTCTCTTGAACTTTGGTTTTCATCAGATTCCAAGCATTCTCAATAGGATTTAGGTCCGGGGAATTACCAGGCCACTCCAAAACACTAATATTATTATCATTGAAGAACCTTTTCACTAACTGGGACCTGTGAGCAGGGGTACCATCATGCATGAAAAATTCACACTGATGAATTTCCCAAAATGGCAGCATGTGCTGCCTCAAAACTTCCAGATAGTTAGTCCCCCTCATGGTTACATTCTTGGGAAGGAAGTACAGACCCCTCTGCCCTTGTTTCCACTAAAGGCACCACACACCATCACACTATCAGGGTGCTTCACAGTTTTCACGGTATATTTTGGGTTATACCGAGACACATTGCTGGGACGACGCACGATCTTTGACTCTCCTCTGACCAGCCTAAAGGTGTTTTAATCACTGAACATAACCTTCTTCCAATGGGCAGCTGTCCAATGTTTATAGGTCTTGCACAAATTGAGCCTTTTCATCTTCATAGTCTTGGTAAGAAGTGGCTTCTTGGCAGCGCGGCGAGCCGGTAGGCATAAGTCCTTCTGTAAGCAATGACGGATGGTCCTGAGGGCGACGTTCTGGAGGAGGTCTGGGTGTTTTTTCTTGATTGAAGCGGAGGTTACAGAAGGGTCTGACATCACTTCACGCCTTAGGATATTATCAGTCCTTGGAGATGTCTTCCTAGCTGCACCAATGCCCTCCTTCATCTTTGGTATGGTACCTGGTGGCAATAACTCAGCTGCCCGTTTTAGGCGATGAATCGTATTTTTTGAGGTTCCTAAATCTGCTGCTACATCAATAAAAGACTTTCCCTGCTCTAATAGGGTCAAGGCACGGCTTTTCTCTGTCATAGAAAGCTTTTTCCGCCCCATTGTATCCATTTGCACAGAAGTTATAGCACGTCAAATGTAGGCACGAATGCAGGAAATCAGCATGCTGGAGTGCCATACACTAAAGCCTAACTGTACGAGCTCAAACGAGACACTGAGTTCCAGTAAAGCGCAGTTCTCTTGTCTTAGCTCAGGAGAGTCGTCCACTTGTGGCATAAGCCCCGCACCTTTTCATTGGCTAGTTGGCAAGTAAAATCGCGAAAACGATTTTGTGTATCGATTTCTGTTGCCAATATTAAATGTCACTTTTTTTGTTGCCGCCACTGTATACCATAAAATCCGACCTTAATATCGTTCCAACCTGATATTTTGGGATTGGGGTGTTTTGTTTATAGTGATGTCAGTTATGATAGTTAGTGGTTGCGGAATGAGTAAATAGGTTTAAAAAGTAGAGGCGAGAGGATTTTTTTTTTTTTAATTAAGGGGCTATCTGGCGACTGCCGACTAAGGCATAAGTTGCCGTAAACAAACAGCCTAGTTCTAGGCTACTTTAAAAAATTGAACAGGAAACAATAAAAAGAAATAACAATAACAAAGCAATAACAAAAACAACAACAATAAAACGGGTTAAATGAAAGGGAGAAGGCCGGCCTCCCCCCAAAAGTCAATAAGTCCACCAGTCAAAGTACACGCACTCGTCCCGAGTAAAAGGGACAGGCGGTAGCGACCCGGCCCATCCCGGTACCGGGACAGGTGTCGTGCGCGAAGATCACCCAGACTGGGACATTCGACAAGAATGTGCCGAACAGTCTGGGGGACGACGCAGTCGTTGCAACAGGGCGCAGGCGAGCGCTCCATCAAATAGCGATGCGTCACACGAGTGTGGCCGATTCGGCGACAACAGAAAGCAACCTGAAGCCGCCGCGGCATTGGGGGATAGGTCCATGGGAACAGTCGCGGCGCAATGGCACGCAACTTTAGGTTCCCTTCGACCGTCTCCCATCTTCTTTGCCAAGCAGTCCGAAGAGCTGCCCGTATTCCTGCCATGTAGTCGGTGTGAGGAAGAGCGAAACGCTGGTCCGGTCACAGAGTCCTCGCGGACTCTTTGGCGCCCTCATCGGCGCGCTCATTCCACGCAATTCCTACATGTCCAGGAACCCAGCAGAAGATAATCTCGACATCTGCCCGGCTCGCCAAAACCGTAGGGTCACGGATTTCGCGAACCAGGGGATGCGGAGATTCCTATGCCCCGAGAGTACTCAGGGCGCTTTGTGAGTCGCTATAGATCACAATCCGGTCTCCGAACCGGGCACGTCGCGTAATCTCCCGTACTGAGTGGTGTATTGCCACCAGCTCGGCCGTGAAGACAGACGAAGCGCCTGGTAGAGCCCCGCTGACTTCAAACAGAGGGGATACGGCGTGGATGCCGACCCCCTCTTGGGACTTGAAGCCATCCGTATACACTGGCACGGTTCCAGCGTGACACGATGTGTGGTCCAAAAAGGTCGAACGAAATACTCCCGGCGCAGTACAAGCTTTGGGAGCAGAGGCGTGGCGACAAATAGCCAAATGTGGTACCCTCCAGGGTGGCGTCCTGGGCAGAACCAGGGGCGCCACCGGCCCGAGAGCTATATCTACCTCTCGAAGGAGTTTCCTGGCCCTAAACCCAAAGGGCTTAGGGTGACTGGCGTCTCTCGGCGCCATAGGCACCATCGAGATCAGCTGCGGATGCAGTGAGAGCTGTTGGCGACTGAGGGAGGCGCAGGGCTCGCGCGTACAGGCGAGTGATGCACTGCACGCGGCGCAGAGCGAGTAGCATCTCCCCAGCATCGACCAACAGGCTCTCAATGGGGAAAGTGCGGAAGGCACCGGTCGCAAGGCGAAGGCCGGTGTGGTGGATCGAATCCACCTTCCGCAATAAACGCTCGGCTGCGGATGCATAAAACTCGCATCCGTAGTCGAGCTTCGAACGAACAAAGGATCGATAAAAAGTAAGGCAGTAGCCCTATCAGCGCCCCAAGCGCTGAACGTCACGGAACGGAGAATGTCCATGGCGCGGGTACAAGAGACCCTAAGGCTGCGAATATGAGCCTCCCAGGTGAGGCGTCGGTCGAATACAAGACCAAGGAAACGGTACGACTCAACCACATCCAGGCGCACCACATTAAGAAACAAATCTGAGTCGGGGTGAAGCCGTGGATGGCGGCAGAAGTGCAACACCTTGGTCTTGGCCAAAGAAAACCGAAACATGTGCGCTTCGGCATAGCGAGAGACGCGGTTCAATGCCTGTTGGAGTCGACGCTCCAGAGTTAGCATCTGGGCCGCACCAAAAGAGATCGAAAGGTCGTCCACGTAGAGCGTAGCGAGAACATCTTCCGGACACCGAGGTGATGCCGTTGATGCTCAGGGCAAAGAGTGTGACACTGAGGACACTTTCCTGCGGGACACCCTCTTCCTGCTCCTTTGGGCCGGAGAGGACTCTCCCCACCCGTACGCAGGATCGACGATCTCGCAAAAATTCAGATATAAGCATTGGGAGGCGTCCCCTCGCCCCCATCGTGTGGAGAGTCTCCATGATACGGTATCGCCATGCGGTATCATAGGCCTTCTCCAGATCAAAAAACACCGTGGCGTAGTGCTGTCTACTAAGGAAAGCCTCGCAGACGGCATTTTCCAGTGGGAGCAGAGCATCCGACGTGGAGTGGAACTTACGGAAGCCGCACTGTGCAAAAGACAGATGGCCTCCGCTGTCCAGGAAAAAGGCTAATCTAACATTTACCAATTTCTCCATCAATTTGCACACGCAAGAGGTTAGAGAGATTGGGCGGAAACGGGTCGGAGTAGAGTGATCTCTTCCCGGCTTGCGAAAGACGAGCACAGTAGCGATTCGCCAGGAGTCTGGGAGAAGACCTTCCACCCAGATCCTGTTGAACAAATCTAACAGAAAGGCCATGCCTGGCTCACCCAGGTGTCGAAGCATGGCGTACGGGACATCGTCCGGACCATGGGCGGTGTCCGCGTACGAAGCGAGAGCGGAACGCAACTGACTCACAGTAAACTTGTCGTTGAAGGGTTCTCCGCCTCTAGGGGGAAAGTCCAGCCGGCGGCCTTCCGCGATATCACAACGTGCATTGAATGCTGGCGGAGCAGCATCACGGCTAGAGAATGCGGAAAAAGCGGTCGCTAAGGATTCCGCCACGGACGCGGGGTCCGAGATTGCGGTCTCATTCTCCTGGAGAACGGGAGGGAGGGTCCTGCGAGAACTTGCCCCGAATCCTTTTGACTCGCCTCCACACCTCAGCTAAAGGGGTCTTCCCGTTAAGTGAAGACACGTATGCCCGCCAAGAAGAGCGGCGGGCGTGCTTCAAAATATACCGGAACCTAGCCCTAGCCCGACGAAATTCAGCGACAGTGAAATCGTTCGGGCGGCGCTTATAGCGCATGTAGGCATAACGCTTCTGTTTCAGGGCCGTCTCACACTCGGCCGACCACCATAGGAGTGGTCAGCGTGCAAAACGGCCAGACGTCTTAGGAATAGTAGTCAGGCCCACGGCGATGAGGTTGCCGGAGAAGAACTCAACGGCCTCATCTACCGACCTAAACTCCTCGACTGAGATAGAGAATTCAGTCATTTCCTGAAATGCAGGCCACCGCGCCCGCGCCAAGCACCACCGAGGTGGTCTCTCAGGCGGCAGTTGCCCTGAAAAGGATATTTGAATGGGAAAGTGATCACTACCATGGAGGTCATCGACCACCCCCCAATTAAAATCAGGCTGTGCATCCGAAGAGCACAAAGATAGGTCAAGGCAAGAAAATGAAGCGGTTCTCGGACAGTGATGCTTAAACTCATCCACGTTTAGGACACCCATCTCAAGCTCTTCGATCAGATCGGCAAGGACTTGTCCCCTGGGATTTATGGAGTAATCTCCCCAGAGAGGATGCCTGCCGTTCAGATCTCCAAGCAAGAGATAGGGCCTCGGCAACCGTGCCACGACGCAGCGGAAGTCCCCCGCGTCGAAGTCAGCTGACGGTGGAATGTACGCAGAAATGATAGTATACCTCCTATCCAGGTGCAGCTGCACAGCCACTGCCTGAAAGGAGGTATCTAAAGAGAAAGGAAGAACGGAGACATCATGCCGGGTGTAAACCGCGCATCCCCCAGCCCGGCCATCCCGCGGTGGTGGGGTCGCAAGACCCTTATACCCCGGGAGGGCAGGCAGCGGGCACGCGCCTAGCATGGTCTCCTGCAAAAAAATAGCTAACGGGGAACGGGACGAGACGAGCCTCCGCAGCTCCTCCCAGTTGGCCCGGAGTCCACGGCAATTCCATTGAAGGAATATGCCCTCCAGGCCTAGCTCGGAGGAGACGCGGGGGCCCTCCTCGAATTGAAGACCCTCACGGGAATGGCCGTACGCTTCCCGGGGGCAGAACCCCGGGCGCTGTTGGCCGGACAAAGCGCTGAAGGCGCTGTCGCCTTCGAGGACTTATTGGGGGAGGTTGTGCTCGCTATGCGAGTCTTTTCCTCCCTCCGCCTCGAAACCTTAGGCGGGCGTTGCGGCTTCGGAGGCGGGGGGCCCTCTTTTCGAGGAACCACCGTCTCCGAGCCACTCGCTGCACCTCGGGGCGTGGGCGAAGGGGCCGAAGCTCCTTTGTTGCTGTCCTCCTTTCGGGGAACAGCTTTAGGAACCCCGGAAGATGGCCTAGCGACCATCTTCAGGGGTGTTGCCTCCTGTGAGTCTAACGACTCGGTGGAGGCGTGTGGCCGTTTCGCCTTACGGGAAACGGTCACGCTGGGGGAAGAGGGGGGAGCCCTGGTTTTAGCCGGGGCTGGGTATGAACCTTTTTTTGCCACCAGCTTTACCAGGGGAGTGCCCGGGTTGATTAGAGCCCGCAGAAGGGCTCCAAATGCGCGCGGTAACAACCGTGCTCGTTGGCCTGGATGGGCCAGGAGCAGAGGGTGCCTTTCTAACTATTGGGGCATATGACGTCCCAGGCAGAGCCGGGCGCGACAGGACCAAGTCCTTAGCCTCGCGGAATGAGATTCGATCCTGGGCCTGAACGGCCAGGATTTCTTTCTCAAGGAGATATGCACCACATTGATTCTAAGAAGCTGGATGCGGCTCTCCGCAATTGACACACTTGGCCAAACACGATTTGGATTTATCGTGTGCGGCCTTGGAGCAATTTACAGACTTCGGGTGACCCCGACTTTGCACGTCCACATGAGCGATTCGTATGGCCGAAGCGGTGACAGTAATAGCACCGCCGCGGCAGTGGCACGAATGCCTTCACGCGGTAGCGGTACTAACCGGCACGCACCGACTCAGGGAACTTGTCACAGTCGAACGTGACGAAGAGTGTAGGGGTGGGTCTCGAGGCTCCTCCCTGTTTTCTCATCACACGTTCGACCTTGACCGCCCCATGGTCGGCCAGCTCTAAGGTGATGTCCTCAATGGAGTAGTCAAGGAGTTCCCTCGCATAAATTACTCCTTTCACAAAGTTCATGGTAGAGTGCGGCGTCACACTAACCGGGGTGCCATGAAGTGTCCGAAGAGCACTTAACTTGGCCGCCTCGGCGGGATTCGCCGCATTCGCCAGAAAGCTCTCGTCCGAGAAATGGGTCACCTTCGGCTCTCTACCAATTGCACTAGCTAATCCTCTCCTCTGATGTATCATGTTGCCCTTGGCGGGCTCGAAACCGCCAGGTAACCTCTCAATCAGGGGCCCCGATGTCATCGAGGCTCCGCCCTGTGCACTTTTCGTCTTTGTCATAGTCAGGGGCTCCGCACCCGGGGGGGAAGAGGGGCCGGATGTGCCGATCTTGGCTTGGTCACCTACCAAAGTGGCAGCAGACCCATCCGTCCCCACAGCCCCCGCGGATGGAGAGGAGCCCCGAGTCTTTTTTGTCTTTTTCTTTTTTGGAGAGGACGGTGGGAAATGAACCCACTTCTCACCTCCGGCGGAAGGAGCCCCCAGGCCAGATGGACCGGCCTCAGCCAGGTCCTTCTCCGAAAT
This sequence comes from Ceratothoa steindachneri, assembly GCA_963969495.1. Lineage (NCBI taxonomy): Eukaryota > Metazoa > Arthropoda > Malacostraca > Isopoda > Cymothoidae > Ceratothoa > Ceratothoa steindachneri. Next base: position 166,734,184 of record OZ018318.1, read on the forward strand.
GGAGAAGGTCCTGGTGGTCGCAGGGGCACCGGTCAGAGGAGATCCCTCCCCTCCTTGTACTGCCTCGGAGGCCCCAGCCGTTTGCGGAGGACCTTGCATAGGGGCGGATTCGGGTTCGGTGCTTGGCGCCGAGCCCGGACTCTCCCCCATGGAAGGCCCTACCGTTTGAGGCTGGGTTTCCTCAAAGACCATGTCTATCACAGGAGGGGCCTCCAGCTGGCCATCCTCTCCCAGGACATCGCAGGTCCCCTTGGCAGCCTCACCAGTCTTGTTTGGGAAGGCACAGGCCTTGACCCCGGCAAGGTTTAAAATTCTTGCCAGCATGTCTTTTGAGGGAAGCGACCGAAGGGGCCTGGCTTCCCTCCCCCCTTAAGGGGGTTTGCCCTACCGAGCCGCTTCGATGTGGAGCGGCTGGCTTTCTTGGCAATCCCCTTGGAACAAACAGACGGGACTGCCGCTGGAAAGAGGGAGGTGCCCGAAAGCACCTTCAGAGAATGGGGTGAGGGGGAGTCCCCTACACCTGTAGGCGAAGGAGAGGGGTGAGTCTCCTCTCCGGTTAGGGAGATATGGAGGGTTCCCTGCGCAAGCACAGGGGGGAGGGGAACCTCCATTTTTTTGGTGGAGCTGCCTGAGGGCGGCTCCGTTGATGTTACAGGAGAAGTTGGGGGTTGGGTTTTTTTTTATATTCATCATTGGGCATGGTGACCTTATTTGTATCACGGGACGCAATCGCGCATCACCTCTCGCAGTAGCCCGCACTGCAAGAGGTGCTTACAGGCCCGGCAGAGCCAGGCGCCGCCATTTGGGACCACCCCTCCCGCCTGGTGCCTGGCAGTCCATCGGCATGGCGGCTCCACCTTGGACACGGCGTAAAAAAGATAGATTGTGAAGAGGAGAGGAAAAGGGATGTGAGGAAGGTATGGGTGGGGATGAAGCAGTTTGTTAAGAACAAACCACCCCAGACCAGAGCTCAGAGGTTAGGGAACATTGTCCCCTCCCCCCTCAGCCCCGATCCGGGACGGTTGGCTGAGAAGTAGGTCAGCCTCTACCCTGTAAAATTAGAGGTCGACCAAAGAAAGTTGTGGGAGAGGTTGTATGAAAAGCAAGGAAACAAGTGTTTTGAAGGGAAGGAGAAGAGGCTAAGCTGGGGTCGGACGGGGTGCCGAGTCCCGTCAGCACGGCGGCCAGGATGGCAAATCGCCGCGCCCCTTACGGGGTTGTTATACTGATATTTGTGTTTGTTTCAATTTTCGGTCAGGATACCCTTCAGAGAAAAGCGTGGCGCTAATAATACTAATAATAACACCAAATCCTCCTATTTAAAGGTTTGCGCCTTAGAGGAAGCGGCGGCAACGGCCTCGTTCATTCTCGATCAAAATGACCCAGCTTATATGGACCTCCAGGAACGGCCCCCGACCCACCTCTCGATGTCCTTGTCTCTCTCTTTTACGAGAAGAAAAGATGTAACCGATGAGGACAATTTTGCGGATTGAGGAAATAATGAGCATATAGAGGGGAAAATAAAGGAAAATGGCGCGAACAAAGAAGGAATCTATCAACGACCAAAGAAGTATAGGGACAGAGAAATGAAGATAAATCGTAACCAACGATGACATTTCAATACAGGGGTGAAATAATGATGGATAGATACAAGTGGACAAGGATACACCCAAATTCGGGGGTGGTCCATACCCCCTACCCCTCCCCACCCCACGTTACCCGAGAGAGTGGGCGTCGTTGATCTTCCGCTTGATCTTCTCGTTGGTGGCGTCGAGGAAGTCGAGGATCTCCTGCTCCCGCTTCAGGAGCTTCTGCAGGAAGTAGTCCTGGGTGTTGGCGCCCCCCTCGAAGTCCGCGGATTCGTCTCGGGGGTCCAGCCCACTGATCGGGGTCGACATCTGCTCCCTCTCCAGTTTGCCCAGCGGATCCAGCACCCGGTCGGGGCCGTGGAAAGCGCGATGGCAGGTGCTGTTGCCATCTGGCACACGAGAAAGCAAGGCATGTATTAAACGATAATAAAAGAGGCAAGTATTAAAAGTCTGTTCTCTGCCTCTTCTATCCCCTTACTGGACGCACATTTGCTCCAGATCGGAATTAAATACAATCTCGGCTCAGAAGAAGCGACACTATGGTCGAGTCAGTGAACATGCCATAATGAGAGCCGACAATGTTTATCGGTGTTTGTTTACTCGCTGGCTTTGTCTGTGGTGTTGTGTGTGTAGGTGGGGAGCGCGTGGTGAGTGTGTGTGTAGGTGGGGAGCGCGTGGTGAGTGTGTGTGTGTGTGTGTGTGTGTGTGTGTGTGTGTGTGTGTGTGTGTGTGTGTGTGTGTGTGTGTAGGTGAGGATGGGGTGGTGAGTGTGTGTGTGTGTGTGTAGGTGGGGAGGCGGTGTTGAGTATGTGTTTAGGTGGGGCGGCGGTGTTGAGTATGTGTTTAGGTGGGGCCGCGGTGGTGGTGAGTATGTGTGTTGGTGGGGCGGCGGTGGTGAGTATGTGTGTAGGTGGGGAGGGGTTGAGTATGTGTGTGTGGGGAGTGAGTGGGTGTGTGTAAGGGGGTGAGTGTGTGTGTGTGACTGGGTGGGTGGTAGTGTGTGTGTGACTGAATGGGTGGTAGTGTGTGTGTGTGTGTGTGTATGTGTGTGTGTGTGTTGGAGTGAGGGCAAGAATCGCCGTAATCCCGCTAAGCCTAACACTCGGCTAGATTTAAAAAAAAAAAACGCAAACAAAAAACAAGGCTAAGAAACGAGCAGAAAAACAAAAGCTTCTTGTTTTTTTACTTGTTTCTTAGTGTGTGTGTGTGGAGGGGGGAGGAACTTGGGGACTCACTCTTGCAGCAGCAGAGGCCATTGGTGGCGTCGGGGTCGAGCGAGAAGCCCGTGAGGAGGCCCTTGAGCTTGGCCGCCACCTCGTTGGCGCTGACGCCGCCGACCGCGTCGTCGAATCTCTCGTCGATCTTCGACGAAACCTCCACACACAAATCCGCTTTGAACTGAGCGAGGAGGAATGAAAAAGAGGGAGGGGGGGGGGGCGAAACGAGGGGTTAGTCTTATACTGGCGTTGATGCACACCATCCACACATTGGGGAAAACTATTAATAATAATAATTTGATTGTGAGTGACAGGAAGATTACCTACTCCTCTCTCCCCGTTATAAAACAATAGTATTATCTTATCCTATGGCCTAGACGCGTGCGCAGAATGAATAAACATATTCGTTGGATTATTATATACAGGAGATCCAAATCCAGTGCCTTTAACTCATTTCACGAGCGTCACCGGTTACATTCAATCTCCGAAGCCCCGCAGCTAACATCACACTGGCGATATTTCCCGAGTCCAGAGTGATCAGGCGGGTGGGAGGTAGGGCCTAGGCGAGTGGAAGCACTGCTGCTGATTCCAGCCACTTCGGGCGTGGTTACTTATGTTGCCCGCTCGGGTAGGTTCCTTGCCCTAAGGCGGCAGCCGCGATGAGTTGCGCCTACCGAACAGGCTTCTCTGCCCGAGGTCGTGCCCTCTGTGGATCTGTAGGTTTCGTCTCAGCTGCACTCGGCAGATTGTTTTGTTTTTGTGCCCTCTGAAATGTGATGAAGTGACTGGATGGGTGCTCTAGTGATAGAGGCACCGGCAAGTGAAGGACGAATGTATTGCTTGTGTGTGTGGGTGATGGATTCCTTGGATAACACTATTGTGGTTCCTGTGGCTGTGTTCATAATGTGTGTTTGCTGTTGCTCGTGTGTTGTCGGAAATTTAGTCTGTATCTAGTGTGAAAGAGAGCAGTGTAGGTGTTTTCTTTAAGGGAAGTGGTGTGTTTGCCAAAGTGATGCGGCTGTATGTGCGTGTGATTCTCGTTTGTTGGCTGTAAAAAGGATGGCAGAAGATTTTGAAAGTGAGAGAGTCATTTTGATTATGTTGCAGAGCCAGGGTTTGTCTTGTGGTGTGGAGGTGTATATTGCCAGCTGCTTGGGTATGCTTTGGATGTTGTGCAAGAATGGTGATGTTAGCTACATAGCTGTAGAGTGTGAGGTTGGGGCTGAAGAGAGGATGTCGGTGAGGTAAAGGTTCAAGAGGGTGGGGTAGAGAGTACCTTGCGGGACCACGTTGTGAATGTGCTCTGTTCGTGATAGCTTACCTTGATGTACTCAATGTGCTTGGCTGCCGGTGAGAGTGTTGGTGAGCCATTTGTTATAGTTGGAAGTAGAGTGTGGCGTTTTAGTATTTGGTTGGTTTATTTTGCTTAGTATTAGACGTTCCCCCCGGAAGTACCAGTTCCATATGAGGGGGTCCCTGTTTAGGCCCTCAGATGGAATCACAGAGGGATGACAGCAGGCAGGAGGAGACCATCGCAATGAAGTCCAGAATGGCAACCGGCAAGGCCAGGACGCGCGACCAGGAAGAGGAGGCGGAACAATAATGGGGCTGTATGTTCGACCCCCTTCACCGCAGGCGACAAGCCCCCATGTGTATGGAATGCCCCGTTTTCACGCCGGGTTCCGTCCCCCTCTGGCTCTTCCTTAAAACATCGTGAAGGCAGCGTAAAGGTCTCCCTGGGAAGGTATCGACACTTTGCCTCCTCGCCGCCTTCCATGACGCCGATCATCAGATCCCTCTGGTGCCTGGCGGACTTCTTGTCTAGCGAGTGGATACACTGGACGATCGCGCGCCCCTCCGTCTCGATAGTCGCCTGCGCGGATGCCACCCCTCGGTGCCTGGAGTTCTGGATCAATGGCAGCTCCTTTAGCTCTTTCTGCACTACAAACCACCGGTGGTACGGGCAGAGTTCCTGGTAGCCCTGCTGTTGATACTGCACTTCCAGTCCGCCACCCTACTCTGACTGCCAGGGTGTGGTGTACCTCCTGAATAACGGCTTAGCGTATCGTTGGATAGTCGCCTCCCTCTCCCCGGCTACCTTGACTCTTTGGCACCCGCCACCCTACTCTGACTGCCAGGGTGTGGTGTACCTCCTGAACAACGGCTCAGCGCTTCGTTGGATAGTCGCCTCCCTCTCCCCGGCTACCCTGACTCTTTGGCACTTCGTTCACGTCTGGCAGCAACCCAGGTTCCACTGGGTAGCCTCCGAGGAGAACCTCGCCGACGCGCATTCTCCTCCACTATAATTCCACGGACGCCTTCTTGTATGAGTTGGGTGATGTTGGTAAGTACAGTGGTTGAGTGCAATGAGCGAAATCTGGGTTGGGAGGCACCCACTAGGATGAGTGGATTTACTTTGTTTAGTAGTAGAGGTTTCATGATTTTGGAGGGGATGCAGTAGGAGGACTGTGCAGTACGATACAGGGTTAGCGTTTGGCTTGAGGATGGGTACTATATGGTCAGAATTCCACACATATGTAATTATGAAAAAAAAAGAGTGGTATTAAAGATGTGACGGCATCAAGGTGTTTTAGGTGAATGTTTGCTATGTTGTCAAGTGCAGAAGTTTGGGAGGATTGTCTGGGGATGTCGTGGTCAATTGCAAGCGAGTGTAGGTGTTTCCTATTTGTGCACGAAGAGTTTGGCTTTGTGTGTGTCTTACTCCCAACAGCGAAATCCGAAGGAACAGTCTCCTAACCATGTCTGCTAAATTTTATAATGCCGGACAAACACCTGAATGGCCTTCTTTTATTAACCATCCACAGAGATACCGTCTATCATAAGAATCTCGTTGACAAATTGGCCTAAAATTATGAGAATGTGATATTCCCCTAATTTACAAGCCTCCTTATACCCATGGGTGAAAGAGGACTTTAAAACTCACGTCCAACCCTAAACCCTCTTCTCAAATGACCATCTATCACTCTATTTCACGACCCATCAGCTTTTCTAAATATTCCATACTCACAGCCCCTCAATCCAATTACAGCTGACACACATCCTTCGAAATTCCTCCAACCTCCACCCCATGCGTACCTGGCCTTCTTTTATTAACCATCCACAGAGATACCGTCTATCATAAGAATCTCGTTGACAAATTGGCCTAAAATTATGAGAATGTGATATTCCCCTAATTTACAAGCCTCCTTATACCCATGGGTGAAAGAGGACTTTAAAACTCACGTCCAACCCTAAACCCTCTTCTTAAATGACCATCTATCACTCTATTTCACGACCCATCAGCTTTTCTAAATATTCCATACTCACAGCCCCTCAATCCAATTACAGCTGACACACATCCTTCGAAATTCCTCCAACCTCCACCCCATGCGTACCTGTTTCATGTAATCCTGAAACCACGCAGGGACTTGGCACTCGGTGCCATCCTTCTGCGGTCCCCAGCGGGTAGAGCAGATGGGGGACGCAGAAAACCCGGTTGCAGGATCGACCCCCGCGAAATGCGAGTTCGACTCCTCGGCGGAGTCGTAAGGGTTCTTCTCGAAGGCCTCCGTCGCGTCCCCGAAATAGTCCTCTTGGGGTGTTCCCAGATCGCGGTGGTCGTCAAGAGGCAGATACGAAGGGGAGAGCCCCGGGCTGTTGAGCTCGAGCGACACCACAGAGCTCGCCTTGTCTGGTGGAGGTAAAGGACGGGTTTCTAACTGTGTTCGTCAAATAGTTCGAGCAATGATCTAAAGTGATACAAGGGTTGGTTCGGGAGAGGTCATTGAAATACGGTTCTAAGAGACCATTGAGAAACAGTTCTAGGTCAGTGAGAAAAGGCTCTGGGAGATAGATTGGTTAAAAGGTGCCTTGGCGCACACTGCATGGTGATCGCGCCGTGGTTCTAGGAGAGGTCATTGAGAAACGGTTCTCAGAGCGTTCAGTGAACTAGAGTTCAATAACGAGATGGTACTAGGAAAATTCAATGAGGGATGGTAGTAGGAAAATTCAATGGCCGGATGGTACTAGAAGTGTTCACTCACGGGATTGGTACTAGTACAGTTCAATTCCAGGATGGTACAAGGAAAATTCGATGAAGGGATGGTTCTAGGAGAGCTCAATGACGGTATTGTTTTAGGCAAGTTCAAAAAAGGGAAATGCCAGCAGGGAAGGCGGTTTCTTTTTAAACTCTACCCACTGTGTTGGGCAAGAGAAATAGATCGGTGAAGTGGTCAGTCATTCCCAGATGGATAGGGCACGACCACCCCCCATGGATGCAATCCTCTAGTGGGAACACTCCACTTGTATTCTGTGTGAGGTTAACCAACCATCTAACTTCCACTTCTTAGCTGTTGCATGGACCGCTAGCACAGGAGAGTGCTATAAAATTCCCACACCAGGCAACAGCCAGCCTCCCTTCACTCTAACCTGGTGCCCTCGGAACAGTCTCATGGAAGGCGCAGCCCCACTTAATTGTGGTAGCGTTGGTGAGGCCTAGAGCACAGGCTCTAGGACCAAGGCTTTCTCCCTTAATCTCTCAAGAGGTTTCTAGGAGGTAAAGATGTTGTTTCTAGCAGTTCACTGACAGATGGTTCTAGTGTTTAATGCTGAATGATTCTAAGATTTTTTGAAAATTTTAGGGTCCCCATCTGGCAGAAGTCGCCGTAATCACACCACAGCCTACTAGTAGGCTAAATTAAAAAACAAATAATATGTAAATAATAAATAAAGATAAGAAAAGGAACGGACTAAAAAAAAAGGAACAACAGCAACAAATAAAAACAAAAATACAAGCTAAGGCAACAAGGAAGCGCGCTCCGCCGTCAGGGGTACACCCGCCTCCTCTCCCGGCGCAGGAACAGGCAACCTACAAAAAGAAAAACCCAAACAAAATGGAGGAAGCTTCCTTCAAATAGTGGTAAAGTTCACAAGTCTGTGCACACGAATCCGTCCCGAGTACAAGGGACAAGCGGTAGCGACCCCGCTCTTCCCGGTACCGAGACGGGTAACGTGCGCGAAGATCACCCAGACTGAGACATTCAACAAGAATGTGCCGAACAGTCTGCGGGACAACGCAGTCGTCGCAAAAAGGCGCAGACGAGTGTTTAATCAAATGGCGGTGCGTCCCGTGGGTGTGTCCAATTCAGAGCACACAGAAATCAATTTGAAGCCGTCGTGGATTGGTTGGTAGGTCCAGGGGAACAGTGGCAGGGCAATTTAAGTTTCCCTCGACCGTCTGCCATCTTCTTTGCCAAGCAGCCCGGAGGGCAGCCCGTATTCCTGATATATAGTCGATGCGAGGAAGAGCGAAAGGCTAGTATGGTCACCCAGTCCTCGCGGGCTCTTTGGCCCGCTCATTCCACACAATTCCAGGAACCTAGCACAAGATAATCTCGACATCCGCCCTGCTTGCCAAAACCGTGGGGTCACGGATATCGCGAACCCGGGGATGCAGAGATTCCAATGCCCCGAGAGCACTCAGGGCGCTATAAATCACAATCCTGTCTCAGAACCGGGCACGTCGCGTTATATCTCGTACCGAGTTATGGTAGAGCCCCACTGACTTCAAATGTGCTCCAAAAAGGCCAAACGCAATACTCTCGGCTCTCTAGAAGCTTTGGGAGCAGAGGCGTGGCGACAAATAGTAAAAGGTGGTACCCCTCCAGGTCAGAACCAAAGCGTCAGCGGCCTGAGAGCTATACCGAGCTCTCGAAGGATGTTCCTAGCCATAAACCCAAAGGGCTTAGGGTATGACTGGAGTCTTTCGGCAGCATAGGCACCATCGAGATCAGCTGCGGATGCACTGTAAGCTGTTGGAGACTCGCGCGTTCGGAGGAATAATGGACTGTGCACGACGCAGAGCGAATATCATCTCCCCAGCAATAACAAGTAGGCTCTCAATGGGGGACGTGCGGAAGGCACTGGTCACCAGGCGAAGGCCGGTGTGGTGGATCGAGTCCACCTTCCGCAATACACGCTTGGCTGCGGACGCCTAAAACTCGCATCCGTAGTCGAGCTTCGACCGAACAAAGGATCGATAAAAAAGTATGGTAGTAGCCCTATGAGCGCCCCAGGCGCTGAACGTCACGGAACGGAGAATATCCATGGTGTGGGTACGAGACCCTAAGGCTAGAAATATGAGCCTCCCAGGTGAGGCGTCGGTCGAATACAAGACTAATGAAACGGTGCGAGTCCAACACTTCCAAGCAAACCCCATTTAGAAACAAGTCTGGGTCATGGTGGAGCCGTGGACGGCAGCAGAAGTGAACCACCTTATTATTGGCAAAGGAAAACCGAAGCTTGTGCGTTTCGGCATAGCGCGAGACGCGGTTCAATGCCTGTTGCAGTCGACGCTCAAGAGTTGGCATCCGGGCCACACCAAATCAGATCGAAAGGTCTTCCACGCAGAGGACAACCTGATTTGTGAAAAGTCAGCAAAGTAGCCACTCGCCAGCAGTCAAAGAGGATACCTCTGTCAAGATCCCGTTGACAAATCTAACAGAAAAACCATGTCTCGCTCACCTATGAGTCGAAGCATGACATACAGGACATCGTCCGAACCAGGGGCAGCGTCCGCGCACTAAGCAAGAGCAGACCACAACTCACTCAATATAAATTTTTCGTTAAGGGTTCTCCGCTTCTGGAGGTAAAGTCCAGTCGGCGGCCTTCCGTGACATCACGACTTGCATTAAATGCTAGCGGAGCAGCATCTCGGCTAGAGAATACAGAGAAAGCGATCGTGAAGGACTCCGCCAAGGACTCAGGGTCCGAGATTGCAGTTCCTTTTTCCTCGAGAACAGGAGAGGGGTGCCTGCGAGAAATTGCTCCCTATCCTCTTGACTCTCTCCCACACCTCTGCAAGAGGGCTCTTCCGAATGGGGGCGGAAACCACCGTACTGGTAGGCATGGACGGGCCAGGAGCAGGTGCCTTTTATAGAAGTGATGCAGAAGACGTCTCAGGCAGCACCGGGCTCGCCATGTCCAAGTCCTTAGCCTCGCAAAATGAGAGACGATCGGCTATCTGAACAGCCTGGAATTCCTTATTCAGGAGATACGCGCCACATTGCTTTCAGGAAGCGAGGTACATCTCTCTACAACTGACACACTTGGCCATATATAATAATAAAGTATCGTGCACGGAATTGGATCAACTTACAGAGACTTCGGGTACACTAGACTTCGCACGTCTACACTAGCGATTCGTATAAGCCGCATCCGTTTTCTCATCACACGCTCGACCTTGACCGTCTCATGGTCGGCCAGCTCTAAGGTGATGTTTTCTATGGAGTAGCCCACGACTTCTTATAAACCAACTTTTCACGAAATTCATATGAGTGCGGCGTCACTTTCACCGCAGAGTCATTGAGTGTCCGAAGAACACATAATGGCCACCAGAAAGCTCCCGTCCGTGGAACGGGTCCCCTTCAGCTCACTACCACTTAACCTCGTAATGATATGGTCTGATGGAACATGCTACCTTTGGCTAATTTGGTACCATCTATGGTGAGAATAACTAGAAAGCGTTTGAAGCTAGCGAGCTCAAAAACGCCAGGTAGTCTCTGAATGAAAGGCCAGGCGTATTCGAGGCTCTGCTTACCGCACTTGTGACTTTGGTCTTTGTTTGGTCCTCCCTGAGGGCGCCTCGAGGTCGGACGTTCCAGTTTAAGACTGGTTCTTTCCTAAAGGGCAGAGAACGAGTCTGTCCTCGGAGCCCCCGCGTAGCGAGAGGAATCCCTATTCTTCTTGCTTTTGCATTTCTTCTTGGGAGAGGAGGGCGGTAAGTGAACCCGTTCTCTCCTCCCCCGGAAGGAACTCCTAGCAATAAGATCCTCCTCGAAATGGTGAAGAACTTGTTTGTCAATGGAGACCAGTCGGTGAGGAAGTCCCTCCTCTCTTTCTGAGTCCTAGGGGGCTCGTGGTCTCAGTAGGAGTTTCCACAGGAGCCGACTCAGGTTCGGTGTCTAGCATCGACCTTAGGTTCGCCCCTATGGAAGACCCTGACCACCACCATCTCACCCCCATCTAAAGTTGAAATAAATGATGCCATGAAATTCTTCTTTTTTTTTACATGTCCTTTTTAACTTTTGAGAAGAAGCTCATAACCACTCCAAAAGGGACCAATTTGGTTGAAATTAACAATATTTAAGAGATTGCTAATCCAAAGTAGCACTCTGCATGTCTTCAAACAGTGAAAGCCATCAGGTATCCCGACGGGGGACTCATAGGGCCTATGGCCGTCATGCCAACCTACTTTGGGAAGGTAAGGGGAGCGGGCATGCCGGCTCCAATTAACGTGACAAATCTCCGATCGCGAAGTGTCTTGATTTGGGCCGGGAGCCGACGCCGCCTCTTACACCCTCTAAGGGGGTTGAGGTGGTTAACCTGCCACCAGCAGGGAAAGGAGCCGGGGCGGGAACCTAGGCAGAGAGTCCTCTGCCTTGCCGTGTTCTTGGCGGAACCCTGAGAAGGCAAAGTGGGAGGCCATCGCAAGTGGAGAGCCGCTTGGAGGCAACTCCCCAAAAGGAGGAACTAAGGAAGAACCCCAGACCATGTCACAATTGGAGAGGGGGAAGCCCCCTTTCCGCTAGGAGAATCTTCGGAGAGTTCCTGAGAAAGTATAGTGGTGGAATGGGGGAAGGAAGAGAAAACACTAGATTCGCATCAAGGCAACTCTGTACAGTGTACAAGGTGGTAAGGTCGAAGCTCCGGAACCTGTATCTATTGGAGATGGGAAAACACCATATCCGCTAGGAGAGCGCTACCCGAGGGCAGCCCCAAAAGGGATAAAGGGGAAATCTTTATCGGTTGAGGGGGATGGGGTAGGAAGGGGGCACCCCTTGACCAAACTTGAGTGAGGAAATAAGGGAAACGCAGTTACACATAGTCGGGTGTTTTTATTTTTTTAACTCTCCTACTTTGATCCCAAAAAGGAACCGTCCGGGTGGGGGACTCTTGCGTGCCCCGGCCGATGCTGCTTGGATGAGCAGTATCGCTATCCTTGGGAATTCCAGAGCAAAACCTACCATGGCGTGGTAGGCAGGTCAGAGCGGCGGATCGGGCTTAGTGACAGGCCTCGAGGAGGGCGGGGTCACCACGCCCAACATCCCGTTTTTCAAAAGAAAGAAGAGCAGCCGCAATCGGATAGATTCATAGGTAATAGAAAAGTGACAATCGTAGTGGATAGTGCATTAAAGGACCGGGGGAGCGCACCAGATACCCCAGACCTGGACCAAGAGTGGAATTATATTCCGTGCCCCAGACCTTCGTTGCGGGCATACGGGTCCGGAGGACGTGCACCCCCTCCAGGTCCAATGCATAGCGAACCACACAGGGTACCCCCCCCCCCTCCCTGCGGTGAAAGAGATAAGGAGAGTTGGTACACAAAAGAAGTAGATGTTAGAGGAAGAATAAGAGGCTACGCTGGGGCCGGACGGGGACAGTGAGTCCCGCCAGCTCGGGGACAGGAAAACACACCGCCGTGCCCGTATCGGGGACGTTGGAATTGGGTCTCTTTTTAAGGATCGATCAATACTCGCCTCCAGCTCAACTCCTTGACCCCTTGAGCGGGCGTTGCCACGAGACAATACAATTGGATGGCAACCAGAATGTATTGGGAATAAAAGAGGAATGGGATTATTATATTAATCAGATCACAACAGCCCTTTAAAATTCGGCATCACAGTTCCACCTTTGGGAAAAAAAAGTCTGCATGCGTCGCTAAGGACAGATAGGGGTAGGTAACTCTCCAAATTCTCTGTTAAAGGGAAGGGTATAATCCCCCTCAAGGGTAGTACCAAGGCTCTGGAAACTGGTCGAGGTGGTGACGTCCTTTTTGGGGGGTTGGATGGTCCCTCGGGGTCCGGCGCCTCCCGCTCCCAACGAGTTGACGCGGCGGAGACTCGACGAGACGAGGGACCGGAGTGAGTGTTGGAAACTGCCGCTGCCGCTGCTGGGGGCCGCGCGCGCAATGTAAAGGTACACCTTTTCCGCCTCTGCCGCGAGGATCTTGGCCAACTGGAGATAAGGAAGGGGGGCAGAAGAAATGATTATTACAGTCATTATCCTAAAATAAAGAAGCCTAAACCAACGTGGGCAAGAATACCAACATAAAGAGTGCAGGTAAAGCTAAGTTAAGGGGAGTGAAACTGTGTGGAAGAGACATTAAACCTCTAATCACTTTGTAGAGTCGAGTGCAAAATGAATGAGAAAGACGAGATAGAAAACGAGTGCTTAAATTTCAAGGGTCATTAAATATCACTAAAAGAGGCAATACGGGGAACCCACATTATGAACTAGGAAATAATGAAAATGGAAAACTAGGAAATAATAAATGACAAAAACTAAGAAATAATGAAAGTGACAAAAACTAAGGAATAGGAGAAATGGCAAAATAGGGAATAATAAAAATAGCAAACTAAAGAATAATGAAAATGGCAAACTAAGGAATAATGAAAATGGCAAACTAAGGAATAATGTAAGTGGCAAACTAAGGGAACTAGGGAATACGGAAAATGGCGCAAACGAGTGTGACGAAAGAACACCCATTATATCAAACTTTCCCAAGCAACAAAAGGGGCGAAAAGTATAAGCACATACCTTCAAAGCCGCTTGATAGTCATCTTCACTTTGAATCGTAATCTTTAAAAGAAGATAATATATTAACAAATAATTGCTGAACATCATTTCAAAGAATATATATATATATATATATATATATATATATATATATATATATATATATATATATATATATATATTAGTGTAGATGGGTAGCAGTCTTCCTTGAATGCAAATTTTGTTGAAGACCATGGTGTATTTAGCCTTAGTTAATTTCCTTTGACAACTTTCTATTCTTCTGTCTTTTTTATTCCATCTTTTAGATGGTAGATCACTTGCCCTGTATTCATCTCTCTTTTGAATGAATGGCTTTGGTAAAAAACAAACTACATTGCTGAAACATTCGTTTGAAAGAGAGATGAATACAGGGCAAGTGATCTACCATCTAAAAGATGGAATAAAAAAGACAGAAGAATAGAAAGTTGACAAAGGAAATTAATTAAGGCTAAATACACCATGGTCTTCAACAAAATTTGCATTTATATATATATATATATATATTTATATATATATTTATATATATATATATATATATATATATATATATATATATATATATATATATATATATATATATATATATATATATGTTGCAAACTTCAAGCAAAGTATAAACAGGATAACCATCATCTGTCCCATTAAATATAGGGAGGCATTAAAAATCATGCTAATTTGTTAGATTTCACATTGTTTTGTGTGTTTTTTTAGGGAGGTGCAAGAATAAAATCCCCTCAATTATTTTCCTTCCTATTTATTTAGAAATTCTCTTGTTCGTTTAGTTTGTTTTTTCCTCCATATTTCTAATGTAAATAATTAATCTCAAATTTAATATTCATGTTTCACAATTTTATTACATGTATTAACTTTTTATGTATACATTTAACTCTGTATTTTGTATTCTTTCTTTAGCACTGATGATGGGACTAGTTATAATCCTGAAACGATGTCCTTAGGGACATCTAATTTTGCAACCTTTGGATGGAAGGAGTCATTTAATATTTTGCCTATGACTCTGTTAACCAAATCTCGAGGGAATGAGTTGGACATAAAAGGTTGCAAAGATAGATGTCCCTAAGGACTTGCTATTTTTTCTCCTTCCTGATCTCGGTCCTCTGAATCAAGAGGCTTCGAAGACGGTACCGAAAAGTTCTTCAGTTTTTTTCCGCAAATACATTTCCGAATAACCTTCATTAACAATTTAAAAAGATAATTTCTTCCGCTTCAATGATTTATTTAACCCCGGCTTATTTGCGCAATAGTATTGTATACAAATTTTTCTTGCCCTGGATGTCCCCAGGGAACATATATTGGTAGTACTATTCGCTCGTTACACTCGAGGGTTTGCGCACACCTCGGCATTAGTTGCCGAACAGGAAAGTCTCTCGCTATCAAGGAAGTCTCGCCAATCAGAGACCACATTATAAAGTGTAAGGTTGATGCAGACATCAATAATTTTGAGATTCTGGGCTCTAATCCTAACGTCACCCAGCTCAGAATTATGGAATCTCTCTTCATAAAAACACATTCGCCCACGTTAAATTCAGACTTGACCTGCCACTCATTATCGGTAATAGCCACAACCAACCAGCTTCAGACCTGACAATATTCTACCAATAATAAACCAACCATAATCGTACTTGTAATTATTAATACTTTTAATTTTATAGGTTTACTATCTTAATTATTTGCTTTTGATTTTTATTTAGGTTTAAGTTAACATTTGTTCACCTTACAAATTGTGTTTATCCCTTTAACCTGATGATGGATTGGGTAATCCGAAACATTGCTTGGAATAAATAAGATTTTTTTTTCAAGGGGCTATCTGGCGACTGCCCACTTGGGCATAAGTCGCCGCAAACAAACAGCCCAGTTCTAGGCTACTTTGAAATAAAAAAAAAATAACAGAAACAACAATAAAAAGGGGATAACAATCAGGGAGGAAGCTCCGGCGTCGGGGGGAGGTCCCCCTCCCCCCAGCGCAGGAGTCTGCGACCTACAAAAAACAAACAACCATAACAAAAAAGAACAAGTTAAATACAAGGGAGAAGGCCGGCCTCCCCCCAAAAGTCAACAAGTCCACCAGTCATGGTGCACGCACTCGTCCCGAGTACAAGGGACAGGCGGTAACGACCCCGCCCATCCCGGTATCGGGACAGGTAACGTGCGCGAAGATCACCCAGACTGGGACATTCGACAAGACAAGAATGTGCCGAACAGTCTGGGGGACGACGCAGTCGTGGCAATAGGGCACAGGCGAGCGCTCCATCAAATAGCGATGCGTCAAACTAATGTGTCCGATTCGGAGACGACAGAAAGCGACCTGAAGCAGCCGCGTCATTGGGGGATAGGTCCATGGGAACAGTCGCGGCGCAATGACACGCAACTTTAAGTTCCCTTCGACCGTCTCCCATCTTCTTTGCCAAGCAGTCAGAAGAGCTGCCCGTATTCCTGCCATGTAGTCGGTGCGAGGAAGAGCGAAACGCTGGTCCGGTCGAAGAGTCCTCGCGGACTCTTTGGCGCCCTCATCGGCGCGCTCATTCCCCGCAATTCCTACATGTCCAAGAACCCAGCAGAAGATAATCTCGACATCTGCCCGGCTTGCCCAACCATGGCGTCACGGATATCGCGAACCAGGGGATGCGGAGATTCCAATACCCCGAGAACACTCAGGGCGCTTTGTGAGTCGCTATAGATTACAATCCGGTCTCCGAACCGGGCACGTCGCGTAATCTCCCGTACCGAGTGGTGTATTGCCACCAGCTCGGCCGTGAAGACAGATGCAGCGCCTAGCAGAGCCCCGCTGAATTCAAACAGAGGGGATACAGCATCGAAGCCAACCCCCTCTTGGGACTTGGAGCCATCCGTATACACTGGCACGGATCGAGCGTGACACGAGGTGTGCTCCAGAAAGGTCGAACACAATACTTCCGGCGCAGTACAAGCTTTGGGAGTAGAGGCGTGGCGACAAATAGCCAAATGAGTTATCCTCCAGGGTAGCGTCCTGGGCAGAACCAGGGGCGCCACCGGCCGAGAACTATATCTAGTTCTCGGAGTTTCCTGGCCCTAAACCCAAAGGGCTTAGGGTATGACTGGCGTCTCTCGGAGGCATAGGCACCGTCGAGATCAGCTGCGGATGTAGTGAGAGCTGTTGGCGACTGAGGGAGGCGCAGGGCTCGCGCGTACAGGCGAGTGATGAAGTGCACGCGGCGCAGAGCGAGTGGCATCTACCCAGCATCGACCAACAGGCTCTCAATGGGGAAAGTGCGGAAGGCACCGGTCGCAAGGCGAAGACCAGTGTGGTGGATTGAATCCACCTTCCGCAATAAACGCTCGGCTGCGGATGCATAAAACTCGCATCCGTAGTCGAGCTTCGAACGAACAAAGGATCGATAAAAAGTAGGGCAGTAGCCCTATCAGCGCCCCAAGCGATGAACGTCACGGAACGGAGAATGTCCATGGCGTGGGTACAAGAGACCCTAAGGCTGCGAATATGAGCCTCCCAGGTGAGGAGTCGGTCGAATACAAGACCGAGGAAACGGTGCGATTCCACCACATCCAGGCGCAGCCCATTAAGAAACTAATCTGGGTCGGGGTGAAGCCGTGGATGGCGGCAGAAGTGCAACACCTTAGTCTTGGCCAAAGAAAACCGAAACCTGTGCGCTTCGGCATAGCGAGAGACGCGGTTCAATGCCTGTTGGAGTCGACGCTCCAGAGTTGGCATCTGGGCCGCGCCAAAAGAGATCGAAAGGTCGTCCACGTAGAGCGTAGCGAGAACATCTTCCGGCAGCACCTCGGTGATGCCGTTGATGCTCAGGGCAAAGAGTGTGACACTGAGGACACTTCCCTGCGGGACACCCTCTTCCTGCTCCTTTGGGCCGGAGAGGGCTCCCCCCACCCGTACGCGGAATCGACGATCTCGCAAAAATTCAGATATAAACATTGGGAGGCCTCCCCTCGCCCCCATCGTGTGGAGAATCTCCATGCGGTATCATAGGCCTTCTCCAGATCAAAAAACACCGTGGCGTAGTGCTGTCTACGAAGGAAAGCCTCGCAGACGGCATTTTCCAGTCGGAGCAGAGCATCCGACGTGGAGTGGAACTTGCGGAAGCCGCACTGTGCAGAAGACAGATGGCCTCCGCTGTCCAGGAAAAAGGCTAATCTAACATTTACCAATCTCTCCATCAACTTGCACACGCAAAAGGTTAGAGAGATTGGTCGGAAACGAGTCGGAGTAGAGTGGTCTCTCTCTGGTTGGCGCAAGGCGAGCACAGTAGCGATTCGCCAGGAGTCTGGGAGAACACCCTCCACCCAGATCCTGTTGAACAAATCTAAGAGAAAGGCCATGCCTCGCTCACCAAGGTGTCGAAGCATGGCGTACGGGACATTGTCTGGACCATGCGCGGTGTCTGCGCACGAAGCGAGAGCGGAACGCAACTGACTCACAGTAAACTTGTCGTTGAAGGGTTCTCCGCCTCTGGAGGTAAAGTCCAGCCGGCGGCCTTCCGCGACATCACGACGTGCATTGAATGCTGGCGGAGCAGCATCACGGCTAGAGAAGGCGGAAAAAGCGGTCGCTAAGGATTCCGCCACGGACGCGGGGTCCGAGATTGCGGTCCCATTCTCCTGGAGAACGGGAGGGGGGTCTTGCGAGAACTTGCCCCGAATCCTTTTGACTCGCTTCCACACCTCAGCTAAAGGGGGCTTCCCGTTAAGTGAAGACACGTATGCCCGCCAAGAAGAGCGGCGGGCGTGTTTCGAAATATACCGGAACCTAGCCCTAGCCCGACGAAATTCAGCGACAGTGAAATCGTTCGGGCGGTGCTTATAGCGCATGTAGGCATAACGCTTCTGTTTCAGGGCCGTCTCACACTCGGCCGACCACCATTAGAGAGGTCGGCGTGCAAAACGGACAGACGACCTAGGAATAGTAGTCAGGCCCACCGCGATGAGGTTGCCGGAGAAGAACTCAACGGCCTCACCTACCGACCTAAACTCCTCGACTGAGATAGAGAATTCAGTCATTTCCTGAAATGCAGGCCACCGCGCCCACGCCAAGCACCACCGAAGTGGGCTCTCAGGCGGCAGTTGCCCTGAAAATGATATTTGAATGGGAAAGTTATCACTTCGATGGAGGTCATCGACCATCCCCCAATCAAAATCAGGCTGTGCATCCGAAGAGCACAAAGATAGGTCAAGGCAAGAAAATGAAGCGGTTCTCGGACAGTGATGCGTAAACTCATCCACGTTTAGGACACAAATCTCAAGCTCTTCGATCACATTGGCAAGGACTTGTCCCCTGGGATTTATGGAGTAATCTCCCCAGAGAGGATGCCTGCCGTTCAGATCTCAAAGCAAGAGATAAGGACTCGGCAACCGTGCCACGACGCTGCGGAGGCCCCCTCGTCGAACTCAGCTGACGGTGGAATGTACGCAGAAATGACAGTATACCTCGTGTCAAGGTGCAGCTGCACAGCCACTGCCTAAAAGGAAGTATCTAAAGAGAAAAGAAGAACGGAGACATCATGCCTGGTGTAAACCGCACATCCCCCAGCCCGACCATCCCGCGAGGGTGGGGTCGCAAGACCCTTATACCCCAGGAGGGCGGGTAGAAGGCACGCGCCTAGCATGGTCTCCTGCAAAAACATAGCTAACGGGGAAGGGACGAAAAGAGCCTCCGCAGCTCATCCCAGTTGGCCCGGAGTCCACGACAATTCCATTGAAGGAATATGCCCTCCAGGCCTAGCTCGGAGGAGACGCGGGGGTCCTCCTCGAACAGAAGACTCTTACGAGAATGGCCGTACGCTTCCCGGGGGCAAAACCCCGGGCGCTGTTGGCCGGACAAAGCGCTGGAGGCGCTGTCGCCTTCGAGGACTTATTGGGGGAGGTTGGGCTCGCCATGCGAGTCTTTTCCTGCCTCCGCCTCGAAACCTTAGGCGGGCGTTGCGGCTTCGGAGGCGGGGGGCCCTCTTTTCGAGGAACCACCGTCTCCGAGCCACTCGCTCCACCTCGGGGCGTGGGCGAAGGAGCCGAAACTCCTTTGTTGCTGTCCTCCTTTCGGGGGACAGCGTTAGGAACCCCGGAAGATGGCCTAGCGACCATCTTCAAGGGTGTTGCCTCATGTGAGTCTAACGACTCGGTGGAGGCGCGTGGCCGTTTCGCCTTACGGGAAACGGTCACGATGAGGGAAGAGGGGGGAGCCCTGGTTTTACCCGAGGCTGGGTGTGAACCCTTTTTGCCACCAGCTCTACCAAGGGAGCGCCCGGGTTGTGTAGAGCCCGCAGAAGGGCTCCGAATGGGCGCGGAAACAACCGTGCTCGTTGGCCTGGATGGGCCATTAGCAGAGGGTGCCTTTCGAACTACTGAGGCATATGACGTCCCAGGCAGAGCCGGGCGCACCAGGACCAAGTCCTTAGCCTCGCGGAATGAAAGTCGATCCTGGGCCTGAACGGACAGGATTTCTTTCTCGAGGAGATATGCACCACATTGCTTCGAAGAAGCGGGGTGCGGCTCTCCGCAATTGACACACTTGGCCACACACGATTGCGGCCTTGGAGCAATTTACACAAACTTCGGGTGACCCCGACTTTGCACGTCTACAAGAACGATTCGTATGGCCGAAACGGTGACAGTAATAGCACCGCCGCGGCAGTGGCAGGAATCCCTTCACGCGGCATCGGTACCAACCTGCACGCACCGATTCAGGGAGCTTGTCACAGTCGAACGTGACGAAGAGTGTAGGGGTGGGTCTCGAGGCCCCTCCCTGTTTTCTCATCACACGTTCGACCTTGACCGCCCCATGGTCGGCCAGCTCTAGGGTGATATCCTCAATGGAGTAGTCAACGAGTTCCCTCGCATAAACTACTCATTTCACAAAGTTCATGGTAGAGTGCGGCTTAACACTGACCGGGGTGGCATCAAGTGTCCGAAGAGCACTTATCTTGGCCGCCTCGGCGGGATTCGCCACATTCGCCAGAAGGCTCCCGTCCGAGAAACGGATCACCTTCGGCTCTCTACCAATTGCACTAGCTAATCCTCTCCTCTGATGGATCATGTTGCCCTTGGCCAACATAGTGCCATCAGTAGAGCGAATAACGAGGAAGCGTTTGAAGCCAGCGGGCTCGAAAACGCCAGGTAACCTCTGAATCAGGGGCCCTGATGTCATCGAGGCTCCGCCCTGTGCACTTTTCGTCTTAGTCAGGGGCTCCGCAACCGGGGTGTCAGAGGGACCGGATGTGCCGATCTTTGCTTGGTCGCTTGCTAAAGTGGCAGCAGACCCATCCGTCCCCGTAGCCCCCGCGGATGGAGAGGAGCCCCGAGTCTTTTTTTGTCTTTTTAGTCCTTTTCTTTTTCTTTTTTGGAGAGGAGGGCGGGGAATGAACCCGCTTCTCACTTCCGCCGGAAGGAGCCCCCAGGCCAGATGGACCGGCCTCAGCCAGGTCCTTCTCCGAAATGGAGAAGGTCCTGGTAGTCAAGGGGGCACCGGTAGGAGGAGATCCCTCCCCTCCTTGTACTGCTTCGGAAACCACAGCCGTTTGAGGAGGACCTTGCATAGGGGCGGATTCGGGTTCGGTGCTTGGCGCCGAGCCCGGATTCCCCCCCCCCCCCCCCCCCCCCATGGAAGGCCCTACCGTCTGAGACTGGGTTTCCTCAAGGACCATGTCTATCTCAGGGGGGCCTCCAGTTGCCCCCCCACCCAAGACATCGCAGGTCCCGTTGGCAGTATCGTCACTAGTCTTGTGTGGGGAGGCATGGGCCTTGACCCCGGCAAGGTTCAATATTCTGGCCAGCAGGTCTTTTGAGGGAAGCGACCGAAGGGGCCTGGCTTCCCTCTCCCCCCTAAGGGGGTTTGCCCTACCGAGCCACTTTGATGTGGAGCGGCTGGCTAAGGGCTGCCTGGTGTCTTTCTTGGCAGTCCCCTTAGAAAATACAGAGGGGATTGCCGCTGGTAAAAGGGAGGTGCCCGAAAGCACCTCCAGAGAAGGGGGTGAGGGGGAGTCCCCTACACCCGTAAGCGAAGGAGAGGAGTAAGCCTCCTCTCCGGTTGAAGAGATATGGAGGGTCCCCTGCGCAAGCACAGGCGGGGGAACCTCCATTTTTTCTGTGGAGCTGCCCGAGAGCGGCTCCGTCGTTTCTACAGGGGGAGTTAAAGGTTTTTTTTGGTTGGACTCATCATTGGGCATGGTGACCCTCTTTTTATTACGGGATGCAACTGCTCATCACCTCTCGCAGTTGCCCGCACTGTAAGAGGTGCTTACAGGCCTGGCAAAGCTAGGCGCCGCCATTTGGGACCACCCCTCCCGCCTGGTGGCCTGGCAGTCCATCGGCATGGCGGCTCCACCTTAGACGCGGCGTAAAAATGGATAGAATGTGAAGAGGAGAGGAAAAGGGATGTGAGGAAGGTATGGGTGGGGAGGAAGCAGGTTGTTAAAAAAAAACCCATCCCGAACCGGAGCTCAGGGATGAGGGAACATTGTCCCCTCCCCCCTCAGCCACGATCCGGGACGGTTGGCTTGAGAAGAAGGTCAGCATCTACCCTGTGAAATTAGAGGATGACCATTGAAAGTTGTGGGAGAGGTTGTATGAAAAGCGACGAAGTAAGGGAGAAATACAAGCTATCTGAAGGAAGGATGAGTGGCTAAGCTAGGGCCGGACGGAGCGCTGGATCCCGTCAGCACGGCGGTCCAGGATGGCAAATCACCGCGCCCCTTACGGGGGTAATAAATAAGAATGTCACTCATGGTCATATCCTTCCTGCTGCAATTATATATATATATATATATATATATATATATATATATATATATATATATATATATATATATATATATATATATATATATATATATATATATATCTAAAGGGTATTTCAACAAGGACGCTCGAGCTTTGTCAGGCGATAGTGGCCATGTTGTTAAAGCGACATCTGGCAACCTCACTATGAACTGTTCAGTAGTACTTGGCAAGTCACAATGGAAGGTTATAAGGTTGAACAGCGTGTCCAAATCATCAAATGTTATCAAAATCAGTGCTCCGTTCGACAAACGTTCCGCGCATTACGTGATTTCTATCCTCTCCACAATCGTCCTGCCGAGTTCACTGTTCGACGATTGGGGGCCAAATTCGAGGTAAAAGGGGCAAGGTCTGCACAAAATATCGCTGCCGTAAATGAGAGAGTACGGGAAAATCCGAGGCAGTCAATTTCTCGTCGTTCACAAGAACTTGGCATTTCTGCGACTTCAGTTTGCCGAATTATGCGTAGGGACTTGGGTCTGCACCCGTAACAAATCCAACTTACCCAGGAACTTAAGGTAAACGACCATAGACAACGCCGTGTGTTCGCTGATTGGGCTCAACTGGCCACATAGATCATGCGATTTAACGCCATTAGACTACTTTCTTTGGGGCTACCTTAAATCGCAGGTCTATGCGAATAATCCGCAAACAGTTGACGTCCTCAAAATTAACATAACGAACACTATCCAGCAAATTCAGCCAGATTTATGCGACAAAGTCATCGAAAATTGGGCCTCCCGAATACGTTCCACCAAGCGAAGCCGCGGCGGACATTTGAACGACGTCATATTCCACACTTAAAGCCATAAAATGTACTTTCAAATTTAAAATAAATTGAGTGCTTATATCACACACAACTTGTTTTATTTACATTTAAAAATCGAGCGACCTTTTGAAAGACCTTTTATCATTATTATTATTATTATAATATATATATATATATATATATATATATATATATATATATATATATATATATATATATATATATATATATATATATATATTGGTGATGGAGTCGTCCCTTGGGAACCTTATTCGTAGCAGGAATATGAAGACATATGCGATGGTTACGAACATTTAATTTTCCGGACGTTTCGGTCATTAACGATGACCATCATCAGCGAATTCTTAAGCGGAATACAAGAAATTCACTATAAACCACAGCAAGAAAGAATTATAAGGGCAGGGCGAACAATCCAAAATAAGTTAGATCAGGGAGTATTGAATCAAAGCGGATATTAATAGATGGAGCGAAGCAAGTAATTCAATAAAGTTAAATTTTAACTGATTGAACATTAAATGAATACGAGTAGACTAAGGCACGAAAGTTTAAATATTAAATAATCAATAATGGAGGGGCCAAAGAGGACGACTGAAACATTAAATTAAGGAAAAGTCAATTGTAAACTAGATCATTTGGATATACATGGGACAAACTAAAATAAAAATTTATCTGCACGAGTACTAACCATATTTCGGTGTAGCTGGGAGTATCAACTGATATTACGGACAGAATTAGGCAGAAAGAAAACTATTAAAGGGGATTTTGTTGGTTGTACGTTTGTCTATATAGTGAATAATTTGAGAGATGATGAATGATCATTGAGTTCCGGATTTATTTGTTTGATGTAAAGTGATTCAAGAATTCTTAAATCCAGAAAAGAGGAGGCAGAAGAGAGTATACTAAAGGAATCAGGGTCAAGCGGATGGTTATGTTTTAGTGAATGTTCTCGTATAGCGGAGTGTTCGGGTTTGGAGATGGGAATGTTGGTTCTGTATGATACTCCGATATGCTTAGCGATCCTACATCTTAATTGTAGACTTGTTTAACCTACATAGATACTTTGGCAGGTCACACAAGTGAATTGATAAATGATGGAGGAACGGAGGCATAATGGGAGTGATTCTGTGTGCCGAAGGAAAGTAGAGACGGCAAGAGGATTAGAATTAATTAGGAGAAACCTGCATTGGGAAAAGTATCTATTAAGTGTCGAGAGTAAAGCTTTATTGAATTTTGTGTTATCAAGTGGAAGATAAGACAGTTTTAAGAATATTTTTTGTTTAGGGACAGTTATTAGAGGGGTTTTGCGAGAGAACTATTCAGATAAGAAATTAGAAGTAAGTCTGTCAAAAAGGTGGTCTGGGAAAAATTAAAATGAAAAAAGATCCTAAGATATTCTATTTCGGAATGAAAGTGAAACCAATTTGAACTGATTTTGTAAGCTCTGTGTATACTGTTTATGATGGCAGAATGTTTGAAATTAGTAGGAGTACAACTAAAGAAGTGAGTGCCAAGTTTGGTGGTAGTGGGTTTCCTGTAAACTGATGTGTTAAATTCCGAACCAATTTTTAGAAACGGTGACATCCAAAAAAGAGATTTTATTGTTTAATTCTGTCTCCATGGAAAATTTTAATATTAGGGTGTTGTTGATTTAAATAATTTAAAAATAATGGGGCATGGTCTTGGTGTTTAAAAATAAGGAAGCAATCGTCGAGAAATCTTTTAAACACTAACGGTTTATATTCAACGGGACAGTCCCTTAACCAGTTTTTTTCGGGGTAGGATAAAAAAGCATTAGCGAAGCTGGACCCAATGGAGAGCCCATGGCCATTCCATCGTGTTGAATGTACAAAATATCATTAAAAAAGGCCACTGTATTTTCAACGGACAATTTTAATAAAGTAGAAAAAAAGAGACTTGGATAAACGAGTGGTTTAAATCTAATTGAGAAACGTAGCTGACAAATTCGAATGAATCTTTCAAAGTGAATTCGTTGTGAGTGAGAGGTTCAATTATGGGGACTAGAAACTTGGCTAAGTTAAAGCTAGGGGTATAATGGCAGATAATATTGGACGGAGAGGTAATCCTACCTTGTGAGTTTTTGCTAAACCATAGATAATACCTGGAGATGTAGCCGCTTAAGAATTCGCTGATGATGGTCATCGTTAATGACCGAAACGTCCGGAAAATTAAATGTTCGTAACCATCACATATGTCTTCACATTCCTGCTGATATATATATATATATATATATATATATATATATATATATATATATATATATATATATATATATATATATATTATTTCCTTTACAGCGTCACAACTGGCAACTGCCACCAAGGCTACTTTAAAATTTACGGAATCCAAAACAAACAAACAAAATCAAAAGCAAAATAACACAAAATCACAATAAATATATATATTTATTGTGATTTTGTGTTTGTTTTGGATTCCGTAAATTTTAAAAGGAGCCTCGTACAAGACTGAAATTTTATTTGCGGCGACTTATGCCCTTGGTGGCAGTTGCCAGATGGGGCGTTGTAAAGGAAATAAAAATATGGAGGCAAAACAGATCTTCCCATTAATAGCGCCCTACACCCAAAGACTACCTCAAGCATGGTCACTTGCCAACTGCAGGTGTTAAAGGACGTTATTTGGAGGTCCCCAAACTTCTCTTCTGAGATGGCCTGATAAGGCTGGTCCAGTCTTAAAACCTAAATTAAAAAAACTGTACATTGAGGAAAGGGGACAACGCACAAGGGTCCACAGGCCCTGTCAAAAGGTTATCAACCCAGTGAGCCAGGCCTTCGCAATTAGTACTTGGCCCAAGAGGACAAGTCGCTCTTTTAAGTACCAGATGTAGCAGTATGAATACCCCTGCGGGGTAGACATAGAATGCAACCAAAATGTCACACAAGAGCAACTGCTATGACGGTAATAGGTGGGCGAGGTTAGGTCTTGTATATGAGCCACTTCTAATTTCATGAAACTTTGGTTTCTGCCAAGTTTTCCTTATTTTAATTTGTCTTAAATGAAAGTTCCTTAATTTTTTGTTAAACAAAATTAATTTAAAAGTTAACTTAGATAAAATTTTTAAAAAGTTATCACCATAAAGGGGATTCCCCCATTCATGGCCTTTTCTAAGGTCATACAACTCCAGGGTTAAGTTAAAAAAAGGACGTTTTATTTTATTATTAGGAGGGAGCTCATAAAACAAATAAAATAAATATATTTCCTCTTTATTGCACTTTAAGATACCTCGCGAACATGTAAATGATGAAGTTAATTTATCTAAAGCAATAGAGCTGAGGAACAATAAAAAAAATGCCGCTGTCAAAACCTTTGGCCATGAATGTACAAAAGAACACATATCCAGAAATACGAACTAGAAACACCAGGACGGAGGGAGATTTTTTTTTTTTAGGGGCTATCTGGCGACTGCCCATTTAAGCATAAGTCGCCGTAAACAAACAGCCTAGTTCTAGGCTACTTTAAAAATTTGGAAAAGAAAACAACAATAAAAAGAAATAACAATTATGAAGCAATAACAATAACAAAAACAACAACTAAACCTAGTTAAATGAAAGGGAGAAGGCCGACCTTCTCCCAAAAGTCAACGTGCACGCACTCGTCCCGAGTACAAAGGACAGGCGGTAGCGACCCCACCCATCCCGATGCCGGGACAGGTAACGTGCGCGAAGATCGCCCAGATTGGGACATTCGACGAGAATGTGCCGAACAGTCTGGGGGACGACGCAGTCGTCGCAATAGGGCGCAGGCGAGCGCTCCATCAAATAGCAATGCGTCACAGGAGTGTGTCCGATTCGGAGACGACAGAAAGCAACCTGAAGCGGTCGCAGCATTAAGGGATAGGTCCATGGGAACAGTCGCGGGGCAATGGCACGCAACTTTAAGTTCCCTTGGACCGTCTTCGATCTTCTTTGTCAAGCAGTCTGTAATAGAACGAGTTGAAGCTGCGTTTAATTTCAACTCCTATCCCGTATTATTTAAAACCACGATGCTGCCCCCGTGCATCTTCGATTCGAGGCTTGGAGTCTTATCACAGCTACCGGATGCCAATGTTTAAACAAGGAGGTTATCGTCCCCCCGTTCGCCCCCATACGCCGACCTCGCCAGATCGAGTTAGGCTTATGAGCAGATAAGGCATTGTTCTCCGGCCCGGCTGTGCGTTCCCTCCAAGCTTCAACTCCATTTTCCCCCACGCCAAGGAGATGTCCTGGCTATTTATATGGAAACTTTACCACTAAGATCAGATTGGAGATCCAGATTTTCGTCGCGAAACATCACCACGACCCTCTCTCCCTTTGTGCGCCAAGGGACCTCGGCCTCGAGATTCACCATTACTTGTCCAGAAGGAGGACAATATTCCTTGAGTGCCAAAGGTTCCAGCCTTTCCGACGCCAAGTCCCCAAGGCTTCCCCCCCCCCCTGTTGTTCAAAGGAGAACAGCATTAGAACAGCCATTGTTCGTTTTGAGCCCTTCGCCAAGAAACGGTTCTCATCCCCCCCTGTTGTTCAAGGAGAACAGCCATTGTTCGTTTTGAGCCCTTCGCCAAGAAACGGTTCTCACCCCCCCCCCCTGTTGTTCAGAGGAGAACAACATTAGAACAGCCATTGTTCTTGAGCCCGTAGACAAGAGACGGTTCTCATCCCCCCCCTTTGTTCAGAAGAGAACAACCTAGAACAGCCATTGTTCGTTTTGAGCCCTTCGCCAAGAAACGGTTCTCACCCCCCCTGTTGTTCAAAGGAGAACAACATTAGAACAGCCATTGTTTTTGAGCCCGTAGACAAGAGACGGTTCTCATCCCCCCTTTGTTCAGAAGAGAACAACCTAGAACAGCCATTGTTCTTCAAGCCGTTCGTCGAGAAACGGTTCTCCTTCCCAAGACGCCTCGTCAGGATCCTTTTATCCCCCCCCTTCGGCTGGAACTCGCCAGCGGACCGGAACTCCTTTGCGCCACCTTCCACTGCACCACTAGTGCAAAAGTTACGTAAGCCATACGTCACCTTTGAGTATTGATCCCTTTTGTCAATTCTATCCTGTTCTTTAAATGGTTTATCGAACCATCCCATCTCTTTAACTCGATATTTGTTTTACCTTTTTTTTAAATCCTTTAAATCCTCGGATTAGCCGAGCCCCCACGACCTTTTCCATTCTGTTTATGTCAATATTTTCCGTCTTGTGTTTGTTGGTAGTTATTATTAATAAAACTCTATTTTATTAATGATAGCAATATTATTATCCTTGAGCTCAGTTCCACTTCTTAAGCATATCGAAGATACATAATATCGGCCACCAGACAGTAACGCACTCTAAAGATAATTAAGGAAGTTCCCTCAACGAATAGTGATATATGGTATATCGTCGGGAGTCATTCTACGACATATATATATATATATATACTATTTAAATTTGGTATCAGGTGTGTAAGGTTTAACGCTATATCTTTGCAAACACTGGTCTCAGTCGAGTAAAGCATAGTGTTATTCGTTATAATAATAGAATATAGTAGTCCCCTTTTGTTTTAACGATTGCCATCCCCTTTTTTTTTGAAACTTAAGAAGCTGGAGTAGCTCAAGGAACGGTTATAATAATTTGTTTGTGTTTTTTTTTTGTGATTTTAGTCAGTGGTTATTTAGATTGAGAAACCAAGTACGAATAGGTCAGTGCCCATATTTAGGTAGGCTAATTCTATAGAGGCATAATTCTTGTTGCAAGGAATTTTAGTTGGTTGACTAGTGCGCCCCCAAGTGCAAAGATGACTCAGTTTGAAATCTTTAAAGCGCAAGGAGAGTCCTGTGGACTTTCCGGAAAAGAACTAACTGAGTACATTCAAGAGGAGCAAAGAAAAGAGGTAGAAAGAGAAAGGGGAAGAGTAATCCGACAAGAGGAACGAGAAAGAGAAATACAACGAGAGGAACGAGAAGAAAAAGAAAGAGAAAGAGAGGAACGGATAAGACAAGCTGAGCTTCAGATTGAATTAGCTCGGATTAAAGCAGAATTTCAAAGAAAAAAGGTAGAAAGAGAAAGGGAAAGAGTAATCCTACAAGAGGAACGGGAAAGAGTAATCCAACGAGAAGAACGAGAAGGGAAAATACAACGAGAAGAACGAGAAAAAGAAATCCAACGAGAAGAAAGAAGGAAGGATTCGCGCCCCTTCCCAGGAAAGCTGACAGTTTCCGAGCCCCGTAAAACCCCAAAACTTCTTTCCCCAAAACCAACATCGGGACTCCAAACCTCCCGTTAAGACTTCTCCTCCATCTCTCTTCCCGAAGCGACCAATAATATGCTTCACCTGTGGTGTAGAAAACCACGTGAGCTGGAATTGGCCCCAAAATTCTAGGCTTAAAAGCGGACCAGCCCACCAAGTTCAGCAGATTAATGCAACCCCGGCTCCCCCGGTGGTGCAGACCCAAGCAGAAACTTCTCCCCCTCCGTCAGGCCACCAGGTAAATTTTGTTTTTGGTAAAAGTTCATCGGGAACTTTGAAATATGAGGAGGGCAGCGTGGACAGCTGCCGAGTAACGACTCTCGTCAGGGACACAGGATGTACGTGTTTCATCGTGTCCGACGAACTCCTCCCATTGGCCTCTAACCACGAAAAATTTGCGGTGGTACATGACCACCTTGGGCGGGCGAACCGATTCCCCGTCGCTAGATGTTACCTGCAGTGTCAATATTATAATGGCTGGGCTGAAGTCATTGTAGCACCCATACAATTCTGTTCCGTACTTATAGGACAGAGCCCCCACGTAAGTTTCGACCCTGTGTTTCAGGCCGCCCTTCCTCAAGGCCGAGATAAGAAAGAAGCCCAGGAGCCCGTCCCCATCACCCCATCAGAACCCCGATACCGTCCGATTTCTCGGAGACCCCTAACCAGGACTTTAGGACGGAAAAAGAGGAATGTGAATCACTAACACCCTTAGGTGATAAGGCCCCAGACAAGGACACGGAGACTGTCCCTGGACCCCAAGAAAAAAAGAACCCCCAACGCGCCCATGGAGATACCTTCGTAGAATTGGACGAAGCATCGGCGCTTGAAGAGGATTGCCCCGCGGAGTCCCTTAATGTAATCCAGACAGTGTGCATCCAACCTGATGCCGATTACCCTCCTCCTTCCCTACCAGGCGAGTCTTTAGAACCCTCTGACCTGGATAGTGACGCGCAGCCGACACCACGTCCGAAGAGTCAGCTACAAGAACTAATTAAATGGAATCACCATTTACCCGCCCTATTAGCTCTTTTTGAGCGACTGCGTAAAAATGGCCTCAGCATTGGCCCCAGCAAATGCCATTTTGCTCACGAAACCATCAAATATTTGGGTTTCAAAATAGGACAAAGCAAGTTAGGTCCCCACGAGAACAAGATTAAGGCAATCGCCCACATGCCCCTCCCGATTACAAAGAAGCCATTAAGATCGTTCCTAGGATAAGCTTCTCCCTATCAGCGATTTGTTCCGAATTTCGCTGCAATTTTGGCCCCCCTATGCCCCCTTCAGGAAAAGAATTTCCCCGATCGTTTACGTTGGAATGATGTCGCTGTTTCCCATTTTAATCAGCTCAAAAGTAAGTTCATTTCTGCCCCCATTTTAAAGTTGCCCAACCCGGAAAAATCCTTTGGGATTAAGACCGACGTGATCAACGAGGGCATTGGAGGTGTACTCCTTCAATACGTGGATGACGGAACGAGTCATCCAGTTGCATATGCTAGTCGTCAACTATTACCACGCGAAAAGAGATATGCCACTAGAGAAAAGAAAGCTCTATCAATTATCTGGGTCATAGACAAATTCAAGCTGTACTTGATATGTAAAGAATTTCAAATAGGAACCGACCACCGTCCGTTAGCCTATATTAGGAATGTGAGACACTCAAACGGCCGCATCATGCGCTGGAGTTTACTCTTGCAAGAGTATCAGTTTAAAATAAATTAGATAAAAGGTTCCGATAACCAGGTCGCTGACGCACTCAGTAGGAATGCGTTACCGAATAGCGTAGAATAATTGTATTCATAGGATTAGTATCTCCATGTAGGTATATACCGTCTTGTACGACTTAATTTAAGATTCTTTTGTAATATAATTAATTAATGTATATGTCTGAATTTTGTAACGCTCAATGTCTAATTTTTTGTATGTCTATATATTTGTTCTTATTAATTTACGTATAAATTATTTTGTCCCGTATGTACTAAGTTTATATCATTTCATTGTTCCATGCCTTTTTTTTTTCTTTGATTAAGTTGTATTAAAGGTTATTTTCCCCTGTAATCTAAAGATCAAAATATTCATATGTATTGAGGTAATACTAGTTAGGTGCAGGAAGGTACGGTTGGTACAAGAAAACGAGTTCCCCACAACGGAGCTCTATCGTTGTCCCTTCTCTCTTTTTTTCGAAGTGACAACTTCCCCTGGAATGGAGGGGTGTAATAGAACGAGTTGAAGCTGCGTTTAATTTCAACTCCTATCCCGTATTATTTAAAACCACGATGCTGCCCACGTGAATCTTCGATTCGAGGCTTGGAGTCTTATCACAGCTACCGGATGCCAATGTTTAAACAAGGAGGTTATCGTCCCCCCGTTCGCCCCCATACGCCGACCTCGCCAGATCGAGTTAGGCTTATGAGCAGATAAGGCATTGTTCTCCGGCCCGGCTGTGCGTTCCCTCCAAGCTTCCACTCCATTTTCCCCCACGCCAAGGAGATGTCCTGGCTATTTATATGGAAACTTTACCACTAAGATCAGATTGGAGATCCAGATTTTCGTCGCGAAACATCACCACGACCCTCTCTCCCTTTGTGCGCCAAGGGACCTCGGCCTCGAGATTCACCATCACTTGTCCAGAAGGAGGACAATATTCCTTGAGTGCCAAAGGTTCCAGCCTTTCCGACGCCAAGTCCCCAAGGCTTCCCCCCCTGTTGTTCAAAGGAGAACAGCATTAGAACAGCCATTGTTCGTTTTGAGCCCTTCGCCAAGAAACGGTTCTCATCCCCCCCTGTTGTTCAATGAGAACAGCATTAGAACAGCCATTGTTCGTTTTGAGCCCTTCGCCAAGAAACGGTTCTCACCCCCCCCCCTGTTGTTCAGAGGAGAACAACATTAGAACAGCCATTGTTCTTGAGCCCGTAGACAAGAGACGGTTCTCATCCCCCCCTTTGTTCAGAAGAGAACAACCTAGAACAGCCATTGTTCGTTTTGAGCCCTTCGCCAAGAAACGGTTCTCACCCCCCCTGTTGTTCAAAGGAGAACAACATTAGAACAGCCATTGTTCTTGAGCCCGTAGACAAGAGACGGTTCTCATCCCCCCTTTGTTCAGAAGAGAACAACCTAGAACAGCCATTGTTCTTCAAGCCGTTCGTCGAGAAACGGTTCTCCTTCCCAAGACGCCTCGTCAGGATCCTTTTATCCCCCCCCTTCGGCTGGAACTCGCCAGCGGACCGGAACTCCTTTGCGCCACCTTCCACTGCACCACTAGTGCAAAAGTTACGTAAGCCAAACGTCACCTTTGAGTATTGATCCCTTTTGTCAATTCTATCCTGTTCTTTAAATGGTTTATCGAACCATCCCATCTCTTTAACTCGATATTTGTTTTACCTTTTTTTTAAATCCTTTAAATCCTCGGATTAGCCGAGCCCCCACGACCTTTTCCATTCTGTTTATGTCAATATTTTCCGTCTTGTGTTTGTTGGTAGTTATTATTAATAAAACTCTATTTTATTAATGATAGCAATATTATTATCCTTGAGCTCAGTTCCACTTCTTAAGCATATCGAAGATACATAATATCGGCCACCAGACAGTAACGCACTCTAAAGATAATTAAGGAAGTTCCCTCAACGAATAGTGATATATGGTATATCGTCGGGAGTCATTCTACGACATATATATATATATATATATATACTATTTAAATTTGGTATCAGGTGTGTAAGGTTTAACGCTATATCTTTGCAAACACTGGTCTCAGTCGAGTAAAGCATAGTGTTATTCGTTATAATAATAGAATATAGTAGTCCCCTTTTGTTTTAACGATTGCCATCCCCTTTTTTTTTGAAACTTAAGAAGCTGGAGTAGCTCAAGGAACGGTTATAATAATTTGTTTGTGTTTTTTTTTGTGATTTTAGTCAGTGGTTATTTAGATTGAGAAACCAAGTACGAATAGGTCAGTGCCCATATTTAGGTAGGCTAATTCTATAGAGGCATAATTCTTGTTGCAAGGAATTTTAGTTGGTTGACTAGTGCGCCCCCAAGTGCAAAGATGACTCAGTTTGAAATCTTTAAAGCGCAAGGAGAGTCCTGTGGACTTTCCGGAAAAGAACTAACTGAGTACATTCAAGAGGAGCAAAGAAAAGAGGTAGAAAGAGAAAGGGGAAGAGTAATCCGACAAGAGGAACGAGAAAGAGAAATACAACGAGAGGAACGAGAAGAAAAAGAAAGAGAAAGAGAGGAACGGATAAGACAAGCTGAGCTTCAGATTGAATTAGCTCGGATTAAAGCAGAATTTCAAAGAAAAAAGGTAGAAAGAGAAAGGGAAAGAGTAATCCTACAAGAGGAACGGGAAAGAGTAATCCAACGAGAAGAACGAGAAGGGAAAATACAACGAGAAGAACGAGAAAAAGAAATCCAACGAGAAGAAAGAAGGAAGGATTCGCGCCCCTTCCCAGGAAAGCTGACAGTTTCCGAGCCCCGTAAAACCCCAAAACTTCTTTCCCCAAAACCAACATCGGGACTCCAAACCTCCCGTTAAGACTTCTCCTCCATCTCTCTTCCCGAAGCGACCAATAATATGCTTCACCTGTGGTGTAGAAAACCACGTGAGCTGGAATTGGCCCCAAAATTCTAGGCTTAAAAGCGGACCAGCCCACCAAGTTCAGCAGATTAATGCAACCCCGGCTCCCCCGGTGGTGCAGACCCAAGCAGAAACTTCTCCCCCTCCGTCAGGCCACCAGGTAAATTTTGTTTTTGGTAAAAGTTCATCGGGAACTTTGAAATATGAGGAGGGCAGCGTGGACAGCTGCCGAGTAACGACTCTCGTCAGGGACACAGGATGTACGTGTTTCATCGTGTCCGACGAACTCCTCCCATTGGCCTCTAACCACGAAAAATTTGCGGTGGTACATGACCACCTTGGGCGGGCGAACCGATTCCCCGTCGCTAGATGTTACCTGCAGTGTCAATATTATAATGGCTGGGCTGAAGTCATTGTAGCACCCATACAATTCTGTTCCGTACTTATAGGACAGAGCCCCCACGTAAGTTTCGACCCTGTGTTTCAGGCCGCCCTTCCTCAAGGCCGAGATAAGAAAGAAGCCCAGGAGCCCGTCCCCATCACCCCATCAGAACCCCGATACCGTCCGATTTCTCGGAGACCCCTAACCAGGACTTTAGGACGGAAAAAGAGGAATGTGAATCACTAACACCCTTAGGTGATAAGGCCCCAGACAAGGACACGGAGACTGTCCCTGGACCCCAAGAAAAAAAGAACCCCCAACGCGCCCATGGAGATACCTTCGTAGAATTGGACGAAGCATCGGCGCTTGAAGAGGATTGCCCCGCGGAGTCCCTTAATGTAATCCAGACAGTGTGCATCCAACCTGATGCCGATTACCCTCCTCCTTCCCTACCAGGCGAGTCTTTAGAACCCTCTGACCTGGATAGTGACGCGCAGCCGACACCACGTCCGAAGAGTCAGCTACAAGAACTAATTAAATGGAATCACCATTTACCCGCCCTATTAGCTCTTTTTGAGCGACTGCGTAAAAATGGCCTCAGCATTGGCCCCAGCAAATGCCATTTTGCTCACGAAACCATCAAATATTTGGGTTTCAAAATAGGACAAAGCAAGTTAGGTCCCCACGAGAACAAGATTAAGGCAATCGCCCACATGCCCCTCCCGATTACAAAGAAGCCATTAAGATCGTTCCTAGGATAAGCTTCTCCCTATCAGCGATTTGTTCCGAATTTCGCTGCAATTTTGGCCCCCCTATGCCCCCTTCAGGAAAAGAATTTCCCCGATCGTTTACGTTGGAATGATGTCGCTGTTTCCCATTTTAATCAGCTCAAAAGTAAGTTCATTTCTGCCCCCATTTTAAAGTTGCCCAACCCGGAAAAATCCTTTGGGATTAAGACCGACGTGATCAACGAGGGCATTGGAGGTGTACTCCTTCAATACGTGGATGACGGAACGAGTCATCCAGTTGCATATGCTAGTCGTCAACTATTACCACGCGAAAAGAGATATGCCACTAGAGAAAAGAAAGCTCTATCAATTATCTGGGTCATAGACAAATTCAAGCTGTACTTGATATGTAAAGAATTTCAAATAGGAACCGACCACCGTCCGTTAGCCTATATTAGGAATGTGAGACACTCAAACGGCCGCATCATGCGCTGGAGTTTACTCTTGCAAGAGTATCAGTTTAAAATAAATTAGATAAAAGGTTCCGATAACCAGGTCGCTGACGCACTCAGTAGGAATGCGTTACCGAATAGCGTAGAATAATTGTATTCATAGGATTAGTATCTCCATGTAGGTATATACCGTCTTGTACGACTTAATTTAAGATTCTTTTGTAATATAATTAATTAATGTATATGTCTGAATTTTGTAACGCTCAATGTCTAATTTTTTGTATGTCTATATATTTGTTCTTATTAATTTACGTATAAATTATTTTGTCCCGTATGTACTAAGTTTATATCATTTCATTGTTCCATGCCTTTTTTTTTTCTTTGATTAAGTTGTATTAAAGGTTATTTTCCCCTGTAATCTAAAGATCAAAATATTCATATGTATTGAGGTAATACTAGTTAGGTGCAGGAAGGTACGGTTGGTACAAGAAAACGAGTTCCCCACAACGGAGCTCTATCGTTGTCCCTTCTCTCTTTTTTTCGAAGTGACAACTTCCCCTGGAATGGAGGGGTGTAATAGAACGAGTTGAAGCTGCGTTTAATTTCAACTCCTATCCCGTATTATTTAAAACCACGATGCTGCCCACGTGAATCTTCGATTCGAGGCTTGGAGTCTTATCACAGCTACCGGATGCCAATGTTTAAACAAGGAGGTTATCGTCCCCCCGTTCGCCCCCATACGCCGACCTCGCCAGATCGAGTTAGGCTTATGAGCAGATAAGGCATTGTTCTCCGGCCCGGCTGTGCGTTCCCTCCAAGCTTCCACTCCATTTTCCCCCACGCCAAGGAGATGTCCTGGCTATTTATATGGAAACTTTACCACTAAGATCAGATTGGAGATCCAGATTTTCGTCGCGAAACATCACCACGACCCTCTCTCCCTTTGTGCGCCAAGGGACCTCGGCCTCGAGATTCACCATCACTTGTCCAGAAGGAGGACAATATTCCTTGAGTGCCAAAGGTTCCAGCCTTTCCGACGCCAAGTCCCCAAGGCTTCCCCCCCTGTTGTTCAAAGGAGAACAGCATTAGAACAGCCATTGTTCGTTTTGAGCCCTTCGCCAAGAAACGGTTCTCATCCCCCCCCTGTTGTTCAATGAGAACAGCATTAGAACAGCCATTGTTCGTTTTGAGCCCTTCGCCAAGAAACGGTTCTCACCCCCCCCCCTGTTGTTCAGAGGAGAACAACATTAGAACAGCCATTGTTCTTGAGCCCGTAGACAAGAGACGGTTCTCATCCCCCCCTTTGTTCAGAAGAGAACAACCTAGAACAGCCATTGTTCGTTTTGAGCCCTTCGCCAAGAAACGGTTCTCACCCCCCCTGTTGTTCAAAGGAGAACAACATTAGAACAGCCATTGTTCTTGAGCCCGTAGACAAGAGACGGTTCTCATCCCCCCTTTGTTCAGAAGAGAACAACCTAGAACAGCCATTGTTCTTCAAGCCGTTCGTCGAGAAACGGTTCTCCTTCCCAAGACGCCTCGTCAGGATCCTTTTATCCCCCCCCTTCGGCTGGAACTCGCCAGCGGACCGGAACTCCTTTGCGCCACCTTCCACTGCACCACTAGTGCAAAAGTTACGTAAGCCAAACGTCACCTTTGAGTATTGATCCCTTTTGTCAATTCTATCCTGTTCTTTAAATGGTTTATCGAACCATCCCATCTCTTTAACTCGATATTTGTTTTACCTTTTTTTTAAATCCTTTAAATCCTCGGATTAGCCGAGCCCCCACGACCTTTTCCATTCTGTTTATGTCAATATTTTCCGTCTTGTGTTTGTTGGTAGTTATTATTAATAAAACTCTATTTTATTAATGATAGCAATATTATTATCCTTGAGCTCAGTTCCACTTCTTAAGCATATCGAAGATACATAATATCGGCCACCAGACAGTAACGCACTCTAAAGATAATTAAGGAAGTTCCCTCAACGAATAGTGATATATGGTATATCGTCGGGAGTCATTCTACGACACAGTCCAAAGAGCTGCCCGTATTCCTGCCATGTAGTCAGTGTGAGGAAGAGCGAAACGCTGGTCTGGTCGAAGAGTCCTCGCGGACTCTTTGGCGCACGCTCATTCCCCGCAATTCCTACATGACCAGGAACCCAGCAGAAGATAATCTCGACATTCGCCCGGCTCGCCAAAGCCGTGGCGTCACGGATATCGCGAACCAGGGGATGCGGAGATTCCAATGCCTCCGAGAGGACTCAGGGGGCTTTGTGAGTCGCTATAGATCACAATCCGGTCTCCGAACCGGGCACGTCACGTAATCTCCCGTACCGAGTGGTGTATTGCCACCAGCTCGGCCGTGGACAGACGCAGCGCCTGGCAGAACCCCGCTGACTTCAAACAGAGAGGATACGGCGTGGAAGCCGGGCCCCTCTTGGGACTTGGAGCCATCCGTATAAACTGGCACGGTTCAAGCGTGACACGAGGTGTGCTCCAAAAAGGTCGAACGCAATATTCCCGGCGCCTTACAAGCTTTGGGAGCAGAGGCGTGGCGACAAATAGCCAAATGTGTTAACCTCCAGGGTGGCGTCCTGGGCAGAACCAGGGGCGCCACCGGCCGAGAACTATATCTAGTTCTCGAAGGAGTTTCCTGGCCCTAAACCCAAAGGGCTTAGGGTATGACTGGCGTCTCTCGGAGGCATATGCACCGTCTAGATCAGCTGCGGATGTAGTGAGAGCTGTTGGCGACTGAGGGAGGCACCGGGCTCGCGCGTAGAGGCGAGTGATGCACTGCACGCGGCGCAGAGCGAGTGGTATGTCCCCAGCTTCGACCAACAGGCTTTCAATGGGAGAAGTGCGGAAGGCACCGGTCGCAAGGCAAAGGCCGGTGAGGTGGATCGAATCCACCGTCCGCAAAAAACGCTCGGCTGCGGATGCATAAAACTCGCATCCGTAGTCGAGCTTCGAATGAACAAAGGATCGCTAAAAAAGTAAGGCAGTAGCCCTATCAGCACCCCAAGCGTTGAACGTCACGGAACGGAGAATATCCATGGCGAGGGTACAAGACACCCTAAGGCTGCGATTATGAGCATCCCAGGTTATGCGTCGGTCGAATACAAGACCAAGGAAAGGGTGCGACTCAACCACATCCAGGCGCACCCAATCAAGAAACAAATCTGGGTCGGGGTGAAGCCGTGGATGGCGGCAGAAGTGCACCACCTTAGTCTTGGCCAAAGAAAACCGAAACCTGTGCGCTTCGGCATAGCGAGAGACGCGATTCAATGCCTGTTGGAGTCGACGCTCCAGAGTTGGCATCTGGGCCGCGCCAAAAGAGATCGAAAGATCGTCCACGTAGAGCGTAGCGAGAACATCTTCAGGCAGCACCTCGGTGATGCCGTTGAAGCTCAGGGCAAAGAGTGTGACACTGAGGACACTACCCTGCGGGACACCCTATTCCTGCTCCTTTGGGCCGTACGCGGAATCGAGGATCTCGCAAAAATTTAGATATAAACATTGGGAGGCCTCCCCTCGCCCCCATCGTGTGGAGAGTCTCCATGATACCGTATCGCCATGCCCTATCATAGGCCTCCTCCAGATCGAAAAAGACCGTGGCGTAGTGCTGTCTACGAAGGAAAGCCTCGCAGACGGCATTTTCCAGTCGGAGCAGAGCATCCGACGTGGAGTGGAACTTGCGGAAGCAGCACTGTGCAGAAGACAGATGGCCTCCGCTGTCCAGGAAAAAGGCTAATCTAACATTTACCAATTTCTCCATTAACTTGTGCTAGCCTAGAACTAGGCTGTTTGTTTACGGCGACTTATGCCTAAGTCGGCAGTCGCCAGATGGCCCCTTAAATAAATAAATCCATTAACTTGTACGCGGAAGAGGTTAGAGAGATTGGGCGGAAACCAGTCGGAGTAGAGTGATCTCTCCCCGGCTTGCGAAAGGCGAGCACAGTAGCGATTCGCCAGGAATCTGGGAGAAGACTCTCCAACCCAAATTCTGTTGAACAAATCTAAGAGAAAGGCCATGCCTCGCTCACCCAGGTGTCGAAGCATGGCGTACGGGATATCGTCCGTACCATGGGCGGTGTCCGCGCACGAAGCAAGAGCGGGGCGCAACTCACTAACAGTAAACCTGTCGTTGAAGGGTTCTCCGCCTCTGGAGGTAAAGTCCAGCCGGCGGCCTTCCGCCACATCACGACGTACATTGAATGCTGGCGGAGCAGCATCCCGGCTAGAGAATGCGGAAAAAGCGGTCGCGAAGGATTCCGCCACGGACGCAGGGTCCGAGATTGCGGTCCCATTCTCCTGGAGAACGAGAGGGGGGGTCCTGCGAGTACTTGTTCCGAATCCTTTTGACTCGCCTCCACACCTCTGCTAAAGGGGTCTTCCCTTTAAGTGAAAACACGTATGCCCGCCAAGAAGAGCGGCGGGCGTGCTTCGAAATATACCGGAACATAGCCCTAGCTCGACGAAATTCACCGACTGTGAAATCGTTGGAGTTCTGCTTAAATTGCATGTAGGCATAACGCTTCTATTTGAGGGCCGTCTCACACTCGGCCGACCACAATGGGAGTGGTCGGCGTGCAAAACGGCCAGACGTCCTAGGAATAATAGTCAGGCCCACGGCGATGAGGTTGCCGGAGAACTCAAGGGCATCATCTACCGACCTAAATTCCTCGACTGAGATAGAGAATTCAGTCATTTCCTGAAATGCCCGCGCCAAGCACCGCCGAGGTGGTGTCTCAGGCAGCAGTTGCCCTGAAAATGATATTTGAATGGGAAAGTGATCACTACCATGGAGGTCATCGACCACCCCCTCAATCAAAATCAGGCTGTGCATCCGAAGAGGAAAGATATATCAAGGCAAGAAAATGAAGCAGTTCTCGGACAGTGATGCGTAAACTCATCCACGGCAAGGACTTGTCCCCTGGGATTTATTGAGTAATCTCCCCAGAGAGGATGTCTGCCGTTCAGATCTCCAAGCAAGAGATAGGGCCTCGGCAACCGTGCCACGACGCGGCTAAAGTTCCCCGCGTCGAAGTCAGCTGACGGTGGAGTGTACGCAGAAATAATAGTATACCTCCAATCCAGGTGCAGCTGCACAGCCACTGCCTAAGAGGAGGTATCTAAAGAGAAAGGAAGAACGGAGACATCATGCCGGGTGTAAACTGCGCATCCCCCAACCCGGCCATCCCGTGGTGGTGGGGTCGTAAGACCCTTATACCTCGGGAGGGAGGACAGGGGGCACGCGCCTAGCATGGTCTCCTGCAAAAAAATGGCTAACGGGGAACGGGACGAGACGAGCCTCCGAAGCTCCTCCCAGTTGTCCCGGAGTGCACGGCAATTCCATTGAATGAATATGCCCTCCAGGCCTAGCTCGGAGGAGAAGCGGGGGCCCTCCTAAAACAGAAGACCCTCACGGGAATGGCCGTACGCTTCCCGGAGACAGAACCCCGGGCGCTGTCGCCTTCGAGGACTTATTGGGGGAGGTTGGGCTCGCCATGCGAGTCTTTTCCTCCCTCCGCCTCGAAACCTTAGGTGGGCGTAACGGCTTCGGAGGCGGGAAGCCCTCTTTTCGAGGAACCACCGTCTCCGAGCCACTC
Organism: Ceratothoa steindachneri; assembly: GCA_963969495.1. Taxonomy (NCBI): domain Eukaryota; kingdom Metazoa; phylum Arthropoda; class Malacostraca; order Isopoda; family Cymothoidae; genus Ceratothoa; species Ceratothoa steindachneri. The sequence goes on from OZ018318.1 coordinate 166,775,168, forward strand.
GCCCCACCACTAGGCGTGGGCGAAGGAGCCAAAGCTCCTTTGTTGCTGTCCTCCATTCGGGGGAAAGCTTTAGGAACCCCGGAAGATGGCCTGGCGAAAAACTTCAGGGGTGTTGCCCCTTCTGAGTCTAACGACTCGGTGGAGGCGCGTGGCCGTTTCGCCTTACGGGAAACGGTCACGCTGGGGAAAGAGGGGGGAGCCCTGGTTTTAGCCGGGGCTGGGTATGAACCTTTTTTTGCCACCAGCTTTACCAGGGGAGTGCCCGGGTTGATTAGAGCCCGCAGAAGGGCTCCAAATGCGCGCGGTAACAACCGTGCTCGTTGGCCTGGATGGGCCAGGAGCAGAGGGTGCCTTTCTAACTATTGGGGCATATGACGTCCCAGGCAGAGCCGGGCGCGACAGGACCAAGTCCTTAGCCTCGCGGAATGAGATTCGATCCTGGGCCTGAACGGCCAGGATTTCTTTCTCAAGGAGATATGCACCACATTGCTTCGAAAAAGCGGGGTGCGGCTCTCCGCAATTGACACACTTGGCCACACATGATTTAGACTTATCGTGTGCGGCCTTGGAGCAATTTACAGACTTCGGGTGACCCCGACTTTGCACGTCTACAAGATCGATTCGTATGGCCGAAGCGGTGACAGTAATAGCACCGCCGCTGCAGTGGCACGAATGCCTTCACGCGGTAGCGGTACCAACCAGCACGCACCGACTCGGGTAGCTTGTCACAGTCGAACGTGACGAAGAGTGTAGGGGTGGGTGTCGAGGTCCCTCACTGTTTTCTCATCACACGTTCGACTTTGACCGCCCCATGGTCGGCCAGCTCTAAGGTGATGTCCTCAATGGAGTAGTCAACGAGTTCCATCGCATAAACTACTCCTTTCACAAATTTCATGGTAGAGTGCGGCGTCACACTCACCGGGGTGCCATCAAGTGTCCGAAGAGCACTTATCTTGGCCGCCTCGGCGGGATTCGCCGCATTCGCCAGAAGCCTCTCGTCCGAGAAACGGGTCACCTTCGGCTCTCTACCAATTGCACTAGCTAATCCTCTCCTCTGATGGATCATGTTGCCATCAGTGGATCGAATAACGAGGAAGCGTTTGAAGGCAGCGGGCTCGAAAACGCCAGTAATCTCTGAATAAGGGGCCCCGATGTCATCGAGGCTCCGCTCTGTGCACTTTTGGTCTTAGTCAGGGTCCGGATGTGCCAATCTTGGCCTGGTCGCTTGCCAAAGTGGCAGCAGACCCATCCGTCCCCGCCGCCCCCGAGGATGGAGAGGAGTCCCGAGTCTTCTTACTCTTTTTTGTCTTAGTCTTTTTTGGAGAGGAGGGCGGGGAATGAACCCGCTTCTTACCTCCGCCGGCAGAAGTCCCTAGGCCAGATGGACCAGCCTCAGCTAGGTCCTTCTCCGAAATGGAGAAGGTCCTGGTGGTCACAGGGGCACCGTCCGGAGGAGATCCCTTCCCTCCTTGTACTGCCTCAGAAACCATAGCCGTTTGAGGAGGACCTTGCATAGGGGCGGATTCGGTGTTTGGCGTCGAGCTCGGATTCCCCCCGATGGGGGGAATCCGAGCTGGGTTTCCTCGAGGACCATGTCTATCACAGGAGGGGCCTCCAGTTGGCCATCCCTTCCCAGGACATCGCAGGTCCTTTTGGCAGTGTCGCCAGTCTTGTGTGGGGAGGCACAGGCCTTGACCCCGGCAAGGTTTAAAATTCTTGCCAGCATGTCTTTTGAGGGAAGCGACCGAAGGGGCCTGGCTTCCCTCTCCCCCCTAAGGGGGTTTGCCCTACAGCCGCTTACACGAGAGGCGGTTGGCAATGGGCTGCCTGCTGGCTTTCTTGGCAGTCCCCTTAGAAAGAAAAGTAGGGACTGCCGCTTGAGATAGGGAGGTGCCCGAAAGCACCTCCAGAGAAGGAGGTGAGGGGGAGTCCCCTTCACCCGTAGGCGTAGGAGAGGAGTAAGCCTCCTCTCCAGCTAAAGAAATATGGAGGGTCACCTGCACAAGCTCAAGGGGGGAGGCCTCCATTTTTTCGGTGGAGCTGCCCGAGGGCGGCTCCGTCGATGTACAAGGGGGAATGGGGAGAGATTTGGGTTTTTTTTAATTTTGTCATACATGGGCATGGTGACCCTCTTTTTTATATGGGACGCAATAGCTCATCACCTCTCGCAGTTGCCCGCACTGCAAGAGGTACTTACAGGCCTGGCAGAGCCAGGCGCCGCCATTTGGGACCACCCCTCCCACCTGGTGGCCTGGCAGTCCATCCGCATGGTGGCTCCACCTTAGACGCGGCGTAAAACTGAGTGGGAAGAAGAAAGGAAAAGGGATGTGAGGACGGTATGGGTGGGGATTGAGCAGGTTGTTAAAAAAAAAACATTCCGAACCGGAGCTCGGGGGTTAGGGAACGTTGTCCCCTCCCCCATCAGCCCCGATCCGGGACGGTTGGCTTGAGAAGAAGGTCAGCATCTACCCTGTGAAATTAGAGGCTGCCCATTGAAAGTTGTGGGAGAGGTTGTATGAAAAGCGACGAAGTAGGGGAGAAATACAGGCTATGTGATGGAAGGGAGGCTAAGCTGAGGCCGGACGGAACGCTGGATCCCGTCAGCACGGTGGGCAGGATGGCAAATCACCGCGCCCCTTACGGGGGGGGGCGGGAGAATTTAGAAGCGGGTTTACCAATGTTCCGAACTCATTTAAGACTCGTTATTTCTGAGTGGAGACCTATTTGTACGTGAGTTCCGAACCAAGCATACCTAGAGGAAAGGTAGCCGCCGTGAAGTCGACCCGAAACGACGGCGCTCTATCTGACAACTTGTCACACGAATCTGGCTTAAATTCGCTGTAATTGAAATATGTTTTCCCACTCGTATAAGCAGTAGCCGTACAGGAAAGGGAACGGAAAGGATGGGGGTGGAGCATAAAGCATTAATCGTGGAAAGCTCTGCTGCTGCAGTATTTAACACATTTAGTAACGAAGTCAAAGTTTGTGAAGAAAGATTTGCAAATTTGGTGAAGTTAGGGAAGTGCGAATGCGTGGAATGTGGAAAGCCCGATTAGTTGCCGAAGGACGTCAGGCTCACGTAGAAGGATTTGGCGTCGAGGAGAAAAAGTGTAATATGTACAATGTGGGCAGTTGGACAGTGCAGTGGGTCGTTGGATGGGGCAGAGAACAGACAATAAACAAGTAAATAATGGAGTCGTTTTAGATGACTCACCTTGTCGTATTCTTCATCAAGGTAGGATATGACGTAGGAGTCGGACGACTCCAAATTCATGCTCGAAAACTGGAAAGGGGAGAAAATGGTTACTCAGGAGTCAGTTTTAAAATCGGGGTCCTCACTTATGGGAGGGGGTAGGAGGTGGGCGGTCAGAATGGTGGTGTCATTAAACTCCTCGTTCGTCCCCAAGACCAAATTCGGGCAAGGATTAAGATATCAGACATAATCCAAAAATAATGAAAGCGGTTGTTACGAGTGGCTATCTCAACTCGCGGTTTTGCAAGAGGTTATCTTAGATCGAGATTGTTGCCAGTGGCCATCGTTACTAGTTGGGTGTTGCAAGAAGCCATCTTAACTAGGAGTTGCTGCAAGTATCTATCCTTACTAACAGTTGTTGCGAGTGTTCGTCTTTACTAGCCTTTATTGCGAGTAACCATCTTTACCCGTGTTTGTTGCGAGTGTCCATCTTTACTCGCGGTTTTGTGGGTGGCTATGTTTAGTCACAGTGGTTACGAGTGACTTTACTAGCAGGTTTTTTTGCGAGTGCCTGTCATGACTCACGGTTTTGCATGTGGCCATCCTTACTCGCCGTTCTTGCGAATGTTCATCATTACTCGCAGTTTTGCATTTGGCCACCTTTACTCGCCGTTCTTGTGAGTGCTCATCTTTACTCGCGGTTTTTGTGTTGCTAATCTTTACTCGTGGTTTTTGCGTTGCTAATCTTTACTAGAGTTTTTTTGGCGTGTTCATCTTTACTCGTGGTTTCTTGCAAGTACGCATCTTTACTCACGGTTCTTGTGAGTGTTCATCTTTACTCATGGTTCTTGTGATTGCTCTCATCTTTACTCGCGGTTATTAATATGACAAATTTTACTAAGGGTTATGGAAGCTTGATCATCTTATTTCAACTACTGCCTGTCCAATATTTTAGTGGTTGTATTCGTCTCCCGAGGTCCCTAATATTTGTCGTTAATCATCTTTACTAATGGTCGTTGGTTGACCACTAATATATATATATATATATATATATATATATATATATATATATATATATATATATGTATATATATATATATATATATATATATATATATATATATATATATATATATATATATATATATTATATATTATATATAAGGCAAATCAAGAAATTGCAAGTCAAAATCAATAACGCTGCCGCAGCTGTTGACTTTAGTAACACATGCATATATATATATATATATATATATATATATATATATATATATATATATATATATATATATATATATATGATGAAAATTAATGCAATATCGCAAGAAAAGATGAGGAATTAAACCACATTCTCCCAAGACAATTTAATTCAGAACAGTTTCGGTGTATCTCACACCCTTTTTCAACTGACACTGGATAGAAAATAAGAAAAGTGCTTACAAACATAACACAGGGTCAGGTCTTCAACAAATGTATAACATTGCCATTTAATAATAAATTAAATAGTTTAAAGGACATATTTGGAAAAGCGGGTATTAATCTAGCCTTTAAATATAATAATTCCTTAAAACAATTGATGATTGCCAGGAAACCCAAAGAACATCTTAACATAGGAGTATATGCAATACCATGCAACGATTGCCATAAAGTTTATATAGGGGAAACGGGGAGAAATCTAGACATGAGATTGTATGAACACAAAAGAGATATTAGAGTCGGCAGTGAAAGCAGTGGAATATTTTGCCATGCTAGAGACTTGAATCATTCAATCGATTTCAATGGAAGTAAAATGGTATTTAAATCGGCTAACTATGTTAAGAGAAGAATCATAGAATCAAGCTTGATATCATCAGTTCCTAATTTAAATCTATCTGAGGGTCAATTTTCTTTTAATCCTGTAATACGAAAGCAAATAAACAAAATAGTAAAATGTCAGTCCTTCAATATGTTTAGGCCTACCCCCCCCCCCTGATTAGCCACAAGTAGGGGATTGGGGGAAAAAAGATGGGATCTTTCATGACCTGACCCTGTGTTATGTTTGTAAGCACTTTTCTTATATTTTCTATCCAGTGTCAGTTAAAAAAGGGTGTGAGATACACTGAAACTGTTCTGAATTAAATTGTCTTCGGAGAATGTGGTTTAATTCCTCATATATATATATATATATATATATATATATATATATATATATATATATATATATATATATATATATATATATAGGAACTTACCTTATGGTGAAAGGCTCAGAAAACTAACTCTACATACATTGGAAAGGAGAAGAGTCAGAGGAGAATTGATTGAAGTCTTCAAATGGGTAAAAGGATCACTATAAAAAGATAGGCACCTCTAATGAGCTCTAAGCTCTCTAGCCTCTTAACTATAACTCTAGTTGAGTATGAGCTTAGCATTGAAAACATAGTGAGCAAGAAATATGAATTGGCATTAACTCATTTCACTCTCTCCCTCCAAAACAGAGGTAATAATAGTCCCCAAATAGTAATATTTGTTGGCTTTAATTTTGAGAATAATCACAAGTAAAAGGAAAAGTTTATTTTAATGAGAAATGGAAAATGAGAAACAAGGGAATTTCTTTATCTAGAATGAGAAGGAACATAGTAGCAAACAGGGTGTAATAGCGAATTAACCCTCAATACTAGAATAAAGAGGAGTGATTATCCACCAGGAACCAGTTCATACAAAAGGAATGATATTACACAAGTGTGGAACCCCCTTATGGAATCCATAGGTCTAACCCACCCTGGATATTTACTGAGGTACATTTTACTGCACAGTGTGTATATTAATATAAACTGGGGTAAACCTGAAGATTGGCGGCGTGCCCGAAAGTGGGGGTTTTTTTTCAACTGAAATGACATTAAGTTGCGTTTAGGTTTTGTTCACCCATGCATGAATATTCCTGCATGTTTGGTTAAATAAAAATGTTAGAACATTATTCTATAAACAACTATGATTATATACTGAAGGGCTGTGTCCCTCAGAACTCCTCCAATTGATTAAAACTCAGGATCATGGTAGGGGGGTGCCCTGAGAGTGATATCTCCCCCACGAGCAGTCCCCTTGAATTTACGGTAAACCTGAAGATCCATACCCTGTGAACCGTATTATGGGTTGCTATATGGGGGGCATAGCCCTACCGTACCCCCCTGCTCGCTACGCTCGGCCTCAGGAACAAGTAATAAAACAAGTTAATCACACAGTTGGGTGAATACATGTTGGGAGCTGGAATAAATATTATGGGAATGCAAGCGGGAAAGCTCACAGGGTATGGATCTTCAGAATTACCAAATTTACTCAAACAAGGTAACATATTGGAACAGGGACAAAATATTTTGGTAAATATGTATTAGCGGCCCGGCCGGAAAAAATTTGTGTGTAAATATTCTCATTCACTCGTGTCGGAATATTCATGCGCGTTTGAGTCCTTTTTGAATTATTATTCTAGAAACAATTAGGATCATTGTAGTGTAGTCCCCCCCATTGTGTTTACCCCCACACGAGCCGTCAACTTAAATGTACTCCAAAAACGTGAAACATTTTGGAACACGGACGAAATAGTACGTCCCATCGTTCGCGCTGATAATCTACATATTTACCAATATTTTGTGTCCCATCAGTCACGCCACAGATATTAAGGTTTACCATGTGTGGATACCCCTCATATCTTATTTTATATTATCTAAATTATGTAGTATACAAGTATCCTAGTCCGGGTGGGGGCAGAAAAGGGGGTATTTTCAATGCACTTGGATTAAAATCTTAAGATAATAGTAGGCCCATAGTCAGGAATAATACTCATAAACTCACTTGTCAATACTTACAATATAAGATCTAAATCCAGTCCAATCCAGTATGGATATGTCTGGTTCAAATAGGCCAACTTCGCCAAAGTATTTGCCACAAAAATAAACCGAATATATCACAGCATTCCCTTCACTACGAGGGCTCGGGGTAAAGAGGGATGTGACTGATCCCTGGTCCATTTTGAAATCCAAAAAGTGACCCGAATTAGAGTCACAATTTCGTGAAATGACATCCAGCCGAGAATTCACGAAAACGTCATCATCACTCGAAGAGTCGCCATTGCTCGACAAAGCTCTCGACATAAAGGGAGATATGGCTTTCGTAGACATTTTTACCGTCGTGCGAATGGATTTTACTTGCGTGGAAATGTTCTGGCCGTAATGGCTGACGTATTGGTACGACGTAAGAACTTGTCATGGACTTTTAGCTCAGAATTGACATGATTTCTTTACTGATTCGCCAAAAGCAAGAGAACAACACATACGACTCCATAACTTGGGACTGTAAAGTGTAAACAGAAAAATAACCCTCACCACTAAGAAGCATCCCCATATACCCCATTTCTCCAATAACAACAGTGTCTCAGCTGTTCGCAACTCCCCCAACGAGCTTATGAAAACTACACGAGTTGCCAAGTAGAATTTTGATATTTAAAGAAGACATTATTGCGCAAGATAGAGCTGTAGTATTTCGGATAAGATTTTAATTTAGCTTTCACAAGATTTGTAGATATGAATATAACAAAAGGATCTTAATATTTGAAGATTCAGATATTTATAATAGTGAAATTGTGGAAGAAAATAGACATTTACAAAGGCATGACCTCGAAATATGTGGTTTTCTGTAGTATGAATTTTCTGTAAGACTTAAAATTTTTAAATGAACCTTGTGGAGTGTGGATATGCAAAAACAAATTATTGGAAAGAGAACAGGCACTTAGAATTGCGAATTTCAATTAATTTAATGGTTCGAAAAGGTTTCTCCCTAACATACCTGTAAAGGGAGCAGTACTGTTGTTGTTGGGGGAGGAGGGGTCCGAACACTCGTAGAAACTTGGAATGTCCTCCCCATTCATTTTAGAACCCCCACTTATCTCCCACGTGAGTTAACCTCTCCGATATTTGCCAATAATGACATAACATAACATAATTTCATGGATGACAAAAGCCACAAGGGCCTATCAAAGGTTAGTTGGAAGGATGAGTAAAAGCAGGGTAAAAGGTGTTGTTTCTGGTGTGCTTCCGAGATTGGATGTGGAGGTAGAATGGTTGTCGCGTGCAATTGGTTTGAATGAATTTGTGAAAGGACTGTGTGAGGAGTTAGGATTGGTGGTTTGTAAATGTCTGGGGTGGGTTTTACGGGAATAGGAGGTTGTATGCGATGGATGGGCTCCATCTTAGTCGGGCAGGTGTTGAGGTTCTATGGGGGGAGCTGGATAGTGTGATTAGGTCCTTACGGGTGGGAAACTAGAAGCTGTTAGAGGTAAGGGAATAACAGGAATAGAGGGCAGGTGTAGGAAATGGAAGGGATGCAGAGATAGAGGAATAGCTAGGGGGGAGGGCATACTGATGCGTTATAGGGGGACTAATGCACAAGTGAATGAGCAGATAACTAGGAATAGAAAAGCACGATGCAATGTAGATGGGAATAATAAAAAAAAATAAAAATATACTACACAAATGGTCGGAGTATAAGGAATAAGATAGATCTCTTAAGAGCGTTAGCGAGTGAAGAGAATTTTGATATAATTGCGATAACAGAGTCATGGCTTGATTTGGCAGGAAATCACTTTAAACCTGAGGTTGAGATTGAGGGCTTTAACATGTTCCATACAGATAGGAAGAGAGGAGGAGGAGTTATTATTTATATTAAAGATAATCTCCAGTGTTGTGTAAACAGTACAATTAAATTAGATGATAACACAGAGTCATTATGGCTAAATGTAAAGGAAGGTAAAAACAAGCTTGTCATAGGATTATTATACAGACCACCAAATCTTAGTAAGGAAGCTTCAAATCTTCTGTGGCAGGAGATTGAACAGGCATGTAGAAGTATGCATGTGTGTATAATGGGCAATTTTAATTACAGAAATATAGACTGGGAAGCTCTTGTGGGTGATCAGGAGGCTGAGGAATTTTTGAATGTTGTCCAAGATAATTTTCTGAGGCAGATTATTAACTGGATTTAGTTCTGACAAATAGGGAAGAAGTTATTAAGGATACTGAGATTGGAGGAAATTTGGGTAATAGTGACCATTGTGAAATTAGATTCAAGATGAAATGGAATGGTATTGATAGTAGCATGAACAATGTTAAAATTCCTGACTTTAGAAGAGAAAATTATAATGGGCTAAGGACTTACCTGGAGGCAGTTGTACAGAAACCAGGCAATTAAATCAAATCAGGAATAGATTCAATGATATCAGTTAGTGGAGACAATAATCACCAGGAGGAAGAGATTACAATTGAAGAGGAGTATGAAAGAATAATTGAGCAATTAATTACAGGTCAGATGATTAACATACCATATAGGAGATTAGGACTAAAAATAATGACCCAAAATGGATGACAGATAAAATTAAGCATTATATTGGCATTAAAAAGGGCATTTATAGGAAAATAAAAAATGGAAAGGATCACTTAAGGCAGAGATATAATGAACTAGCAAGAGATGTTAAAAAGTTAATTAGAGTAGCAAGGAGAAATTATGAAATTAAAGTGGCAAATAGGGCAAAGGAAGATCCTAAAGGTTTTTATCAATTATACAAAACTAAGGTTAGAGATAAAATAGGCCCACTTATAGATTCCAATGGAGAATTAGTGAGTGATAGGGACTCAATGGCTGGAATGCTAAATGACTTTTTCCTCTCAGTATTTACACAGGAGGATACTCTAAATATACCCGAGGTGTCAATGATCTTTCGGGGTAATGAGGAAGAGAAATTAAAGGATATCTTGATCACAAAGGAGATAGTGACAAAGGAAATTGATAAAATCAAAAGTAGTAAAGCACCTGGTCCTGATGAGGTCTTTCCTAGAATTTTGAAAGAATGTAAGGATGTGTTAAGTGAGCCCCTAGCATGCATCTTTAGAAAATCATTGGAGAGTGGCATTGTGCCAGTGGCATGGAAGAAAGCCAATGTGATACCTATATTTAAGAAAGGGGATAAAACAAATATGTCTAATTACAGACCAGTAAGTTTGACATCAGTGGTAGGGAAAATGATGGAATCTATTATAGCAAGGAATATTAGAGATCACTTGGATAAGCATAAGTTGATAAAAGAATCACAGCATGGCTTTAGTAAGGGTAAATCCTGTTTGACTAATTTGCTGTCTTTTTATAGTAAGGTGTATGAAGCAGCAGATAATGATGAAAACTATGATATTTTATACTTGGACTTTAGTAAGGCTTTTGATCGAGTGCCACACTTACGGCTTCTGAGCAAAGTTAAAGCACACGGGATCGATGGCAGTATATTTAGGTGGATTCAGTCATGGCTTGGTGACAGACAGCAAATAGTTAGTATAGATGGAGTTAAATCTGAGTGGGGGTGTGTTAGCAGTGGAGTTCCGCAAGGATCTGTTTTGGGTCCCTTGCTATTCTTAATTTATATTAATGATCTTGACATAGGTATAAGTAGTGACCTGAGTAAATTTGCTGATGATACTAAGCTAGGTAGGGCCATTAGGGCTGATTCTGATGCTGTTGTAATGCAGGAGGAATTGACCATTCTGTCCAATTGGGCCGAGAAATGGCAAATGAAGTTTAACATAGACAAATGTAGTGTACTTAGTATAGGTAGAAATAATCCATTGAATAGTTATAAATTAAATGGGAGAATTTTAGGGAGGACCGATTGTGAGAGGGACTTGGGTATTTTGGTAAGTTCAGACCTTTGTCCTAGAAAGCAATGCCTAAATGCTAAGAATAAAGCTAATAGGATATTGAGATTCATTAGGAGGAGTGTAAGCAATAAAAGTGCTGAAGTCATTCTAAAACTGTATCTGGCGCTAGTTAGGCCTCATCTAGGCTATGCAGTACAATTTTGGTCACCATATTATAGGAAGGATATTGATTTGCTTGAGTCTGTGCAGAGAAGGATGACAAAGATGATTGGTGGGCTAAGGAACTTACCTTATGGTGAAAGGCTCAGAAAACTAACTCTACATACATTGGAAAGGAGAAGAGTCAGAGGAGAATTGATTGAAGTCTTCAAATGGGTAAAAGGATATAATAAAGGGGATCTGGGTAAGGTTCTTATACTTAGTGAACATGACAGGACACGTAGCAATGGGTTTAAGCATGATAAGTATAGGTTTAGGAAGGAGATTGGGAGGAATTGGTTTACAAATCGTGTGGTAGATGAATGGAATAGGCTCACTAGACATGTGATAGAAGCCTCCTCTCTGGGTAGTTTTAAGAATAGATTAGATAAATATATGGATGAAGCTGCTAGATGGGACTGACTTTTTTTATGTACATATGTATATATTTTTCTAAGGAGTGGGGAGATTATATTTTGCGGTTGCATGAATGGACATAATCCTCTGGATGCATTTTATGTATATTGTAGATTAGATCTGATGAACTCCTGTAAAGGGTGACAATGTTGATGACTTTTCTCTGGTAAGAAATCTTTTGTGTGTTGACTGGAACAGGAGCTGCCAAGTGTAGGCCATGAATGGTCTTTTGCAGTCTCCTTCTTTTCTTATGTTCTTATGTTATCTGCATCTGTCAAAACCCACCCACAAAATGCATCCATAGGTTTGTGTCAGATCATGAATCTACAATATACAGTTTAAACAATCCATAGGATACACTACGCTCTCGCTTGAAATCACCCAACAACAGGTGAATGACAGAACGGTAGTGATAAAAAAAAAGCAGACAGTGGCGGATCCAGGATAAATAATTTGGGGAAAGCTAACCTGAATTCCTCCTTCTGCAGTCTGAGTGAGGAAAGGGCATTTAATCATTAATAATGGTTATCTTACACAACATTGATGATAAATAACAGTATCTCATACTAACTCTCTCAGATCCGATTTTTTTTCACACATTAGAAAATTATAAATTGTAATTTTTGGACGTCAGCTATAATACTGAATTTAACAATTATTTTTGAGATTTACCTGTATTTTAGACATGTATCATATATGTAGAGCTGGGCGTTGCGGCAATGAGTCGTGACTTTGCCGCACTATGAATTTCGAAGTCGCAAACGTTTTGAAAAAGTCGGACTAAGCAAAGTCGCACCGCCAATTTTCCGCGACTTTGAACAGGAACAAAGCCGACTTTTTTGAAAGAAATTTCCGCAGCTCTTTTAAGCCAGTTTTAAAGGCCGATTTGGCTAAAAATGTCAAATTTGAGTTGGCAACAGCTAACTTTATTTTATCTGATTTTTTACTTTCCTTTTACGATAAATTAAATTCTTCATATCATATGAGACTGACGTTACATGAAACTACCTAAACGTACCCCCCAAAAGTTTGTCACTCTGAATTTTATTATAAATTAGTAAAATTACACACTTTTCAGTCGTGAACCAAGTTTTAGACCTGTCTTATCGGTTAAAAACGTTCGAGAACGTGTTATGCCCTGTGGCGTTCATCGTGCGAATTAATCTCATTTTCTCGTATTTTAATATGTGATTATACTTTTTTGTGGCTAAGACGAAAGAATTACTGTGGAGTGTAAGAAGTAATTAAAATCTAACACTATTCTACTTTTAACATGCCTAAAATTAAACAATATAAGTAAATATTGGACCATCGTACGTAGACTAGGCCTTGGTTTTAAATTTAAAGATCATATTGATAGAGCAGGATGTGAGGGAGGTCCTGAGGAAGTCCATGGAGGAGTGGGTGCCCTATAAAGGCGAGTTGGCCTGGTCCCTCTTCCCTTACCAGCACAGGGAGGTGTGGGTGGACTTATTCATTAAGTACAATAACCCCCTACCCAGCTCTGCAGCTGTGGAGAGGCTATTCAGCACGGTCGGGGACGTCCTCAGGGCCAAGAGGTCCTCCCTGGATGAGGTCAACTTTGAGGAGCTTGTGTTCCTCAAAGGGAACATGGACCTCCTGGAGGAGAACGATGACCTGTAGATATTAGTTTAGGCTGTGTTTTAACTAAAAAAATAATAAATATGTGTTTTTCTGCCTTATAAAAGCATGTTTCTATTATCGCGCTAAAGTTTACTTTGCAATTTAGCGGAGTCGCACCGGGAAAAAAAGTCGCAAGTCGCACTGGAGGGGGGGGGGCGGATATAGTCTCAGTCGCACCAGATCCGGCGGCAAAGTCGCACCGGAAAAAAATTAAAGTCCCACCCAGCTATGCATATATGGTACATTCGTACACAACGGTTTAAAAACTTTTTTTATATATTCTTTATCATTAAATAATTGTTCCTGAATAGCAGAATACAAGTTTGGCTGAAAAAAAGAAATATAAACGGGTCTAAAATTTGGGGCTCTTCATCCCCCTCCCTAGATCCTCGCCTGATTACAAACAAACCTGATTGACTATAAGTAGTTAGTAGATCTGGAAGATGATACATTCAAACTCAATTATTAATAGTTGTAGTAACCTAATCAACGCCAATAGGCCCCATGAATGGCTCCCGGAGAAGCTTGGTGGGACCTATGCTCTTTTTGTTTATTGTATTAAGGAAGCGAGGACAGAAAAGATGTATGAAAGGTAAAAATGATTTAATGTCAACCATTAGTCCGAGAGGGAGGTGATGCTGTATATTATATTGGAAAATAACCCAGTAAATAAATGATCCAATCTATGTTAGATTTTCCCACTAATAAGTATTTATCTGAACCTAAATAATTATTTGTAAGCGAATGCACAGCAATAATCGAGCCTACTAACTTTAAAGTGCGTTTAATTCATTCAGCGCTTTTCCTTCACAGCACAACTGAGATTAGAGTTGCCAACTCAAAATTAGATTTTATGGATAGAATCACGAAAAATATAGCTAGAAATGCAATTTTCTATACCTTTAATGGAATAAAATAGTAATTATAGCAGTTAGATTTATTCATATTTAGCTAATTCAATTTGTTATTGTGTTCGAAATTAGCTGGGCTTTGCTTTAAAATAGGTAAATGGGCAACCGAACTGTGATATCACAGAATGGTTCGGGGTACAAAAGTAAAACATATTTTGAAGGACGCCTCTGCAATTAACCTTTCCCAAACACATTCAGTTCATGGTAGGTTCAGAATCACCATCAAATAAAACAGACAGAATGGTCTTTGAACCATCTATAAACAAAATCTATTTGGGAAAAGCAAGGTAAAGCCGTAAGAGATTTTTGATTAAGTCTAAAACTGCCCTTTTTCTTCTAATTTAGGCCTAAACGCAAACTGTGGAAAGGAAAATAGGAAAGTTTGTTTCCTGGGTTAAACTTTCTATACACCCTCCAATAATCTTGGGGGGGGGGGGAGGAGTGCTAGAGCAATTTCTGGCCATCGCATTCAATATTCTCATAAATGACGTAAAGGAGCGCAATAAAAAACACCATAAATTGAAATGGCTGAAAAGAATATTAAGCTAGCGACCTTCACTTCAGACTAATGTTTGTTGTTATGGTGCACATATGTACGCGTGTGCATCCGCCATAACTAGGTTGAATAGATTCTAAACGCCTACAACAATGTTATGATGTGTATGAGGGAATGATTTGATAGATTACCAAGGAAGAAACTAGATTAATAAACACCCCGCCCTATATTTCAACATTGACTGTATATATTTCAATATGTGGAGGTATTTTAGGTTTTTCTGTCATTCTTTATTGCAGATTCATTTTTCTAAAGCTTATCTCGTGTCTCTTATTCCATTGAAAAGGTATTTTAAGATATTTGGAGATCAGGTCATCCTTATGAATCGTTTTAATTCATTTATTTTGCCATCTTAAACTCTTGAATATAATAACCGGCGTTCATTGAACCTAAGAAAGGTCTCGGGGACAAAACCACATTTAATTTAAATTTCATAAACAAAGAAAGTAATAAAAAAGTATATTAAAACATTTATTAACTGACTATACAAAACTTTTACTCACTAACAATATAATTTATATATGACCTGCAGGAATGGACGTCGCAACGGCATGTGCTGTTGACATCACTCTATCTTCAGCTCTTTCTCTACCGATCTCTTCCTACACACTATCTACGGGATATGCTCTCGTTAGTTTTTACTTTAAATTCTTAAAAAAATAATGAGGATAATATTAAAATGTGAAAAAATAAGATTTAGTTTCTTCAGCAATACAAAATAATGAAAGAGCGTTTGGATTAAGACGAATATTCCTACCAACTATCACTGTTTCTGATCATCCATCATGGAGCAACAACGCACAAGTCTTTCTTCTAACAACTGCCCCTAGCGACCCCAAATTGGTGTTAGCAGCATCCTGCTGAAAAAGTGTTCCCGCTAGAGTTGCAGAGGTTTGTAAAATAGGCAGGCTTTGATCTAAAAGGGAAATATCGCTTTGTAATGGTGAGGATTCTCGTTAAACATAATTAAAATAATCATAAATCTATAAACGGCGTTTTGTGATACTCGTCAGTTTTCTCCTCTATAACAATATATGTCCTTGCTTTTTTTAAAAATTTACGTGATAGGAATAATTTTTCTAATATTTAAATTGTTACACGGTTATTAAAAAATCAGCATTTCAAATATAATAAGAACAAGCCATACTTCGACTTGGTTCCACAGGCACTCCTTCGGCGTGTGGCTTACGGCAACTTTTTTCAACATAGACACCCTGAAACCTTTTTTATAAGTTACTTCACCCGGTTTGATATATAGAAAAACCTTCGTCAGATCTCTTTTTTCATCTAAATTTGTTTCATATACGAAATGATAGTTAAAAAGCGCCAAAGCCCTAATTTTAATACATGTTTGAACTTTAAGATTTGTATGTTTTTTCATTCCAAATCATTCGATAATTATATTTATTTTTTCTCAATCTTAGAAAGAAGTTTGATAAAAGCTCGAAACATACAAAAAACAGCCCTGCGAATAAAAGTTTCAAATAAACCTAAACTCAAAAACATGGAAGGTTACTTCTCCACTAAGCAAAAAAAACATTTTAAAAAAATCTCAAAAATTCACCAAGTTAAATTATAGAGTTAATGAAATAAAGCATTCCTTCGCTGAATCGAAAATCGCGCTCTGGTCCTGCTTCTGTACGAGGTGAGTTTCAATCTCTGGAGCTTTGCTATTCGATCAAAAGGGTAAAATGATGACAAATATGGGTTAAATGAATGATGTGTAATTATAATCTATTTTTAATAATCTTTGTAAAAATAAATGTTTGGATCTTTTTCAATTCAAAAAATAGTCGTTTCCAAAGAAAGGCGTGCAAACATTGTTGCTCTGCACCAATGTGTCCTGAAAATGCAAGGAGATAGAGTTTAATATCAACGCCAAGATCCCCTCCTGGTAACGTCCCATCTCACGGATTGGGTTGTCTCCAGTGCCAAGCTCGATTGGAAAGCGGCAGGCGTGAACACTTCGGCGCGCACAGCGAGTTGGAGAATTTTCTACAAACTAATGTCCGTCGTCGAAGTGAGCAAAGTGCTTAATTTATATATAAGTCCCTCACTAATCATGCGATTCACTGAGAAGGGGTGCGTAGAAGCCTCATCTCACCAAGAAGAACCTTTAAGGATAGGCTCCACTTTTGCAGGAAAAATAAAGAATGGACGGTTGAAGACTGGGGCAAAGTAATATTATCTGATGAAATTTCCTTCCTCTTGTTTGGAGCTTCTTGAAGATCCCTCGTAAGGAGGAGAATAGGAGAATGCTTTCACAAGTCCTGGTCACCCTAGCTAGAACAAAAGAGGAGACCAATCCAGAGCTTTGCTTTACTCGCCAACCTACACAGCGAATTAGACCAATGTGAGATGAAAAATGGATAGATAAGTACGAAGGTAAATGACATCCCTTCTCAAAAGCCACAAAGACCCCCTCAAGGATTACAAGATAAAAGAAATACTATAATTTCACATATTTTAAAATCAATCTTGCCCTCTAGTTCCCTGACTCAGCTATAAACACATCTATATATGGTATAGTATACACATCAAATAGCATACAACTCCATAGGAGTCAAGCATAAACATAATATCCTCAAAATATTTTTGCTTACACAGTCTTTGTTAGTAATATATGTCACGTTTCTGGTTAAGGTTTGGACTAAGATTTAAATTTGAACTCAATGAGTTTTGAAAGACCTTATAAACTGTCCATCGAAACGATGTAGGTAACACAACATAACATAATTCAATGGATGACAAAAGCTGCAAGGGTCTATCAGAAGTCATCCGAGTCAACACCCACGCCATAAACTTCATCTACAAATATTGCGTCCAAAACAATGCCTAAAATGGCATCACCATCATGTCTTGTCAAAAACTATATATCATACAGCTATAATAAACAGTATCAATTTAATATATGCAATTTTATACACAAAAAAAATCAATCCTCCCTCCAGAACCTTCATCCACAGGAATGCGTTCAGAAGATCAAATGTAGTCACATCGATTATTCCTAGTGGTAATGTAAATTAGTTTTGTATACCTTAGCCTTCTTTCCACTCAGTGATTAACTAAAAAAAACTTAGAAATTCTCTATTTCATTTCTTGTTTCGCAGAGATGAAATGGAAGAGTCGTCTGTGACTCAAACAAGAAATTAAGGGTTTGACTCCATTTACGGACATTAACCTTGAGTCAAAGAAACCTTTAAAGCTGAGAGTCTCCTCAACCTCCCTTCGACGAAGCTGTGGCGAAAAGTGAAGAAAAATCACAATTAGGGCAAGGAAAGAAAAGGCATTTAATTTAAATCCCCTAGAACAAACAAAATGGCATAATTTAGACACGAAGGCATTGCAGATATGTGAAAAAAGATTTTGATCCACTGGAGAATCCGCCTACAGCTTGCCAGAAATGTTCCAACGAGAGAATCCGCAGCCCAGAATTACTCAACTGGAGAATCTGCCACCCGAGCTTATATAGATAATTTAAAGGCATAGAATGGCAAAAAGCAAATAATGTTTATCTTTATTATACACAAATTAAATATGAAAGCTAACATAATAAACTGTAAATAATTATAAAAGATTGAATGATTTTACTTTTTTATAGAGTATAAACCTATCATGAATATAGTTTGCTTATATGTTCGCATAAATACTGGAAATCATTGGTTCCAAAACCTATCTTGCCACATCATTTCACTTAAATAGGTTGCTATTAATTTTCTGTTTCTGTTTATTCCAATATGACTCAATAGCTTGGGTATGCACACCCGTGTGAAGATCTACAAAGTTAAGGCTATGATTTACTGTCCTGTGCTTAAGTCCAAGATCTCGTTGAATATGGCGATAAGATTACCATTCTATTCATCTGTGTGGATAACAGTGTCGTGGTATGACATTACATGATATCAATACCATATTATATCTATGAGGGAGGGACCAATAGCTTGAAAGCGAACCGACAAAAAGGACGAAAAACCACGAGTTTAGACTGGCTGAGTAGCGAGAGAGTGCAACGAGGTCAGGTAAATGAGGAGGGCTTCGACAGGAGTTGATGAAAGAAGTCGGGGAAATCACTCGGGGGCGATCGTTCAGTGGAATTACCTCCTGGCTGGGGCTAATTCCAAATACACAAAATAGTCCAGCTGTCACTTTGCTTTGTTGCTAGCACTTGACTTGGAACCATGGGGAATCTTCTGGTTTCTGGGCGAGACTTCTCAACTCTGTGTCTTCTCATGGGAGTCGAACACTATTTATGTCCAAGGCTCTCCCCGAGGGGGGTTAGCAGGAAACAACTCTACTCTCGAATCTTCTTGCAGAGGCTATTCTAGTCTGCGTAAAGGTGAATCATGGGAGACGCGGTTCGAGGCTACCGCTTGTGACAGGGAGGGGGGGGGGGAGTAGGCTTACCAATTTAGGCCTACCCAAGCTTTCTGCAGTGCGTGGAAGTTCCGTCTGCTCAAGAGATTCCACGTGGGGATTCCCTCACACATCTCCCAACCGAAAGATGATGTTTTACAGAGCAGTTGCGTAGGAAATGATCATCCCAACCCGTCAAACTAGAATTATCAAAGGTCTAGGGAAATTCTGACGTGCGACGACAGGTGTACGCACACAAAAAAAAACGTAAATCTGAGCTCAGCGGGGAATTTACGGACATAAGCCTTAAACAGGTCGATTATAGAGAATTTAACTAATACAATTTTAAACAAAAGAAAAATCACAGAACATTGGCGACATTTCAGTGGAACTAAAAAAAAAAGGATACTATTAAATGGAGGCATAAATATGGGACAAAAAAAACTTAACAATTTAGTGGACCAAAAAAAAAATCATAATTAGGAACATTAATGATATAATATAGATATACAATTCACGTGGAAAACCTTCGCTCCCGCCGGAGTATGGATGAGGTAATCTACGGGTCATCTAGCCTCGAGGAAGGGGTAGGGTCCCTTTCACTGGCTAAAGATTTTGTTACTTCCTGTGGGAAGTAGCACCAGCACCTTCGCGCCAGGCTTGAATTTTCGTTCTCGTGACTTAAGGTCCAATTAGGTCTCAAACCTCTCAATAAGTCCTTCTTCGCGGGATACGAGACTCGTTTGTACCTCGGGTGGACTCACGCTCGAGGGCTTTAGTTTTCTCCCAAAGGGGGGGGGGAGAGCTGCGCACTCCTGGGCGCGGGAAAACTTAGAACTCCGGGTCGATAGGGGAACAGGTGCACGGAACTCCAGGGCTGCCTGTGTACGGGTAATCACAGGCTGGGCCACGGGATGGTCGTGAATTACGGTGTTCTGACCGAATAAAACGGAGCAGAACTGGATTGGGGCCGCTACCACTTCGGCCTAACCGGGCATATAGTCACACTCGATGTGACAACGAATTACTGGGAAACGACTGGCCCGGCCAAGGTAGTCATGGACCACCGCAAATTTCTTGTGGTCGGGCCCAACAGGGGAAAGTAGGTCCTCAGACACTATAATGCAGGTGCACCCGGTGTCACGGAAGAGGGTGGATACTCGGCGACCGTTCACAGTTCCGTTCTCGAACTTCAATCCACCAGGGTTGTTCTCATTAAAGAGAAAGTTTACCTGATGGACCGGGTCTTTGGCCGGCGAGGGAGGTTCGGGAGTCTTCTGAGGCGACGGAGGAGGATCAAGGGCGGCCCAGATTTAGGGTACTTGGTGGGACTGAGAGTTTGCGAATCGGGAGTTTTGAGGACAGTTCGTGCGGTAATGGCCGGCAACTCCCCAGGTGTAGCAGACGATCGGGTTCTTTTGGTACAGCACAACCGGGGGAGAAGAAACTAGGGGCTCAACGTCTCGGTGTTCAGATGGATGGAAGTTTCTTGGCTTCGAGGGACTAGGAGCTTTGGTAAATCTTGGAACCAATTTAGGGGGGGGGGGGTCTTAGGACCATAAAATTTAGTTTTGGAGGGCGATTGGGGAGCCTTTTTAACATGCTTAGGGTATAAATCGTGAGTACCCGCGTAAACATCGGCCTCTTCCAAGCACTCCTTGAAAGTGGCGCAACGTATATCCTTAATGAAGGCGCGAATTTCAGGAGCCACGGCAGCTAAAAGCTGATCCCTAAGGAAGAAGTCCAGAAGGGACTCGTAGACCTGGGAAATTTTGCACGCTCCAGCCAACACTGAAGGTGTCTGTGGAGGATGTACCCAAGTTGTCGAAATGTTTGGCCGGGGCGGATCCTTTCCTGGCGAAATCGGGAGTGGTAGAATTCGCTATTCATATGAACAGCGGCTAGCAATTCTGACTTTAACGTGGAATAGTCCAAAGTTGCTTCCGGAGGAAGGGATACGAAGATATCCCATAACTTGGCATTTAGGAGGGGAAGTAAGCGAGCGACGCCATCATTTTCGAGATCCCATCTATTGATATGAAAGATTCTCTCAAAATGGGCCAAAAATGACCCAAAGTCCTCTTCATCATTAAAAGCGGGAAGGTGGACTGAAGGAGTTTGGGGAATTTTAGCCCGGGTACTTAAGGACTGAGAATCCATTTGATTTCGGCTCATTTCCAGCTCATTCTGCCTAATTTGTTCACGTTCTTCTATCTCCATCTTCAGTTTGTTCTCCTCCATCTCCATCTTTAGTTTGTTCTCCATTTTGTTCTTCTCCATCTCCATCTTCAGTTTGTTCTCCTCCATCTCCATCTTCAGTTTGTTCTCCATCTCCGTTTTTCTTAGTTCCTCTTCCCTTCGCTCTGCCCGTTCGTTCCTCTCTTCTTCCTGTACGTAATTTAGCAGGTGTTTGCCCGAAAGACCTAACATTTCACCCTGACTCTTAAATTTTTCGAAGGATGACATTTTTACGCAGTTAACTGAGGGAACACGGATACTCGAACGAGATAGGACACTACCCACGCGAAACGAATACTTGAAGGCCTTGATCACAAAGAAAAATTAAGATACAGCTACCTACCTCTGCTGTTTCTAAGCGGAAAAAAAATTAAAATGGTCCTACCGGAATTAGGACACCAAAGACCTTAACTCTTTTGGATTAATAACCAGGAGAGTCTCCAAAATTCGAACACCATAAAAAAATAATTACCTAGGTTCCAACACAAAATCTAAATAGATTACGTTCCACTGCTCTTCAAATAACTTGAACTTTCCTTCTGCCAGTACAATACAAAAATTAAAATAAAAGGGATGTACGTGAATAACAAGGGAACTTCTAATGTCGAAATTACAATGACACAGGTTCGTAAAAACCCCAACACACTTGACACCAGATTTATATAATATGTATATTAATATATATATATATATATATATATATATATATATATATATATATATATATATATATATATGTCGTGGTATGACATTACTTGATATCAATACCATATTATATCTATGAGGGAGGGACCAATAGCTTGAAAGCGAACCGAAAAAAGGGACGGAAAACCACGAGTTTAGACTGGCTGAGTAGCGAGAGAGTGCAACGAGGTCGGGTAAATTATGGACAATGGCAAAGCTCAAGGTTATTTAAAGAGGCATTACAAAAATATAATTTTATTTACACAAAAATAATGAGAGAATTGATGGGTAAAATTACCTCAGAGAATTAACGGGCAAAAATAACATCAATAAACGAAGGGGGGGAGATTAACTCAATTGGGTTACTGAAGGAGGAAGGTGGGTTGGCTTACGGATGTCTTCTGCACGTGAGGTGAGGCCGCTCGGACTTCAGAGCGGGAGGTTGGAGTGATGACGCTTCTCCAAAAGCAAGGGGGGGCGGTAACTTCCGGTCCAGGGGAGAGTATTTTTACTACCCAAAGTGAGGAGGGCTTCGACAGGAGTTGATGAAAGAAGTCGGGGAAATCACTCGGGGCGATCGTTCAGTGGAATTACCTCCTGGCTCGGGCTAATTCCAAATACACAAAATAGTCCAGCTGTCACTTTGCTTTGTTGCTAGCACTTTCTGGGCGAGACTTCTCAACTCTGTGTCTCCTCATGGGAGTCGAACACTATTTATGTCCAAGGCTCTCCCCGAGGGGGGTTAGCGGGAAACAGCTCTACTCTCAAATGGCCTCGAATCTTCTTGCAGAGGCTATTCTAGTCTGCGTAAAGGTGAATCGTGGGGGATGCGGTTCGAGGCTACCGCTTGTGGAAAGGGGGGGGGGGAAGGTTAGGCTTATCAATTTAGGCCTACCCGGGCCTTCTTCAGCGCGTGGAAGTTCCGTCTGCTCAAGAGATTCCACGTGGGGTTCCCTCACAAACAGAACCGGGTCGTACAACATCATCGATTATTCCAAGAAGCGTAATGGAATCTCTGCGTTCTACAATTTCCATGTAGCCAACAGCTGGAGTGAAACTAGTGTCCACTAGTCCAAAAACCCAAATAGGTTTTTCATTTCCTCGTCCTCTGTGTGGCTTTAATTTATGGGCAAAGCAGGATTCATCGGCTTCAACAATGATTCCAGGTCCTCCCAGTTGAATTGGAGATGCCTCTCAAAGTACTTTTGACACACCACGAAAAAAAAATTAAAATGTCGATGACAGTTTTTTCGCAAATAGACACCATATTAACTGCATTTTGTACACTTTCTTGGATGCACCACATATACATTATGTGCAACCAAACACTTAATTTCAAATTGGACTTCTCGAAAAAAATCCTTTTCTGATTAAAGTAACACATGCTTTATACTTTTGGCATCTTATCATTTGGATTTTATGTAGATTAGATTATGAATAAAAAAATTTATGATTTCAACTTTAGAATCTTTAGTCTCCAACTGTAGCATCCGCCGCCCAGAATTATTCAACTGGAGAATCCGCCACCAAGACATCTGGGCGGCGGATGCTCCAGTTGATCCATCCAAAGATTTATTCAATTTCTTAAGCAATGTAGAGTAAGGAAACAATGTGAAGAAGATGTATTGAAGTGAATCTTCCTGGAAGGATTAGGGACAGGATGGCACGCAATCCACCGAATGTCTACAGCATCATGCTGGCCTATGACTTGCGGCGTCACAATGGGGCTTGTATATATAGTACAAGAGAAAGAGAAAATTGGGCGCGAATGAGCAATAAGACAAGAAACCGGAGTTTTTCAGAGGCAAGAGAAAGGGACATTAGAAGAACCCAAAATCAAAGAAAGCAGAGGGCGGCACAATGAAGGCGATCCTTTACCGAGAAGACAGAAATAACGCCAGCGAGAAAGAGGATGTGGTATAAAAATTCCTTGGAGGTTCCTAGCTTAGGGAGATACTGGGTTTGATGGGGTAGTGCTTTGGGCGAAATATAGTTACTGTGCCTGGTAGCTTAGCGGTAGAGCATCTGACCGGCAATTAGCAGACCCAGGTTCGAGTCCCGGTCAGGATTTTTTGAAAAACTTTTTCCCCTGGCGTTATTTCTGTCTTCTCGGTAAAGGGTTCTTCTAATGTCCTTTTCTCTTCCCTCTAAAAAACTCCGGTTTCTTGTATCATTGCTTATTCGCGTCCAATTTTCTCTTTCTCTTGTACTATATGTATATAAGTCAGTTATACAAGGTTTCTGCATCTTTCTTTCTGTCTTCAAATTTATTTGAAAGGCAGAAAATAAAAATATATCGAAAGCCCTGTGGTGGTTGTTGTTATCACCCCCTGAACTTGTATTTGCTCTTTCTCTCTCTTTCTCTCTCTCTCTCTCTCTCTCTCTCTCTCTTTCTCTCTCTCTCTCTCTTAATGCTGCTCACCCCAGTGTAGAGGGTTCGAGCGTTACTGGTGCGCAAGGGAAAGTGGAAAGAGAAGAAGAGAAAAGAGAAACGGAAGAAGAGAAAACACATGAAGACAAGAAAAATAAGATGAAGAAGAAAAAAAAGAAAAATGTAAAGATACAAGAGGAAAGCGGCAAGTCGCTTCCGAGAGGAAAGAATAAGTCGCCTGCTGACAAATGTGCAAGAGTCGCCCTTATTGGTGATTCTCAAGCACGGGGCCTGGAGTCCCTGCTAGCCGCCCGCCTTCGCACTAGTGTGAAGGTAAGCTGCCTGCCAGGATGTGGTAACTACCACATCAGAGTAGAGGCTGAAAAATCACAGATTTCTGAGAGCTCAGTCGTTGATCTGATGGTCAGTGGAAACAACCTCTACCTGAGAGGAGATAGGGTAGGCCCTACAGATAAAATCCTCCACACGGTCATGGGTGCTGTGGACGACTGTGGGCTGAAAACCCGCAACCGTGTTGTAGTCGGGATGCTCCCGAGGAGAGGTCCAACACGAACCGCTCACTCGATGAATATCTCCTTAAACCGGCGCCTGCCAGATTTGTGTACGGCAGAGGGGGTCTTTTTTGTGGACCCGTACCGCACCTTTTATGGTATAAATGATCTCTACCAAAGGGATGGGGTACATCTTTCCTTTAAAGGAAAGGCCTTTCTGTCGAACATGATCCAGGATATCGTAGAGAGGACCGAAAGGAGTATCCGGCCCAGAGTGAGGGCGGACGTATGCCAGTGTGCCCGTGTCACTCCAGTAACGACCTTCTCAGAGGTCGCAAAAAGGGGTACCTCGCCAACAAACAAGCCGGGAAACGGAAGAGCGTAGGGAGTCCTACAGTCGGGGACTCCCTGAAAGTTCTTCTGTTCAATGCAAGGTCAATCAGGAACAAGTTTCCTGAGCTCCATGGCCTCGTAGCGACGGAAGAACCCGAAATGGTAGCCATAACAGTATCGTGGATAAAAACCTCAAACCGAGACTTTGAAGGCGAATTCACGGTTCCTGGCTACCAACTCTTTCACAAAGATAGGCCAGACAGAGAGGGTGGCGGTGTAATGTTGTATGTCAAGGATACAATCAAATCTACGAACTCCAACATTATATCCGATCACGAGCTCCTAGGCGTTGACCTAGAGATAGGCCCTGTCAGATACAGGACCCTGTTACTTTACAGACGTCCTTCCCAACCCGTTGAGAAGGACAGGGAACTGTACCAGCTGCTGGGTGAGCTTGTTCAAGGCAGAGTGTGCATCGTTATGGGCGAATTCAACAGACAAGTTGACTGGGAAACCAGAGCAGCCTGTGGCGAGAGCGCGCTACTCCTTGAGTTCGCCAACAACGAGTTCCTCACTCAATGGGTCAGAGAACCGACGAGAGGAGACAATATCCTCGACTTGGTCTTCACCTCTGAGGATGATATCGTTGAGGATGTCTCTGTAGGCGAAGATCTCGGTGTCAGTGATCACCAGCTAGTTAGATTTACCGTCAAGATCCCGAAGGTAAGGTCTGTTGCCAGTCAATCAAGGAAACTTGACTTGAGAAGAGCAGACTTTGCAAGCCTTCGTGCTGGGCTGACTGATGTAAGGCTAGCGGTATGCGAAGAGGTTGAGGATTCGTGGAACGATTTTAAAAATAAGTTCATGAGTCTTCAATCAAGTTGCATCCCTCTGAAATGCCTCCGTTGGTCTTCTGTTCAACCAAAGTGGTTTAATCGAGAAATCGGCCAACTGCTTAGGGAGAAGAGAAATGCGTACCGGCGATCGAAGATCTCGGATGCCTTTGACGAGTACCGGAGGCTAGCCAGGAGAGTGAAGTCCAGCATAAGGGCGGCTAAGCGTACTGAGGAACTCCGAGTGGCGAGACTCTGCAAGGAGAATCCCAAGGAGTTCTTCGGCTATGTAAATAGCCGTAAACCAATCCATCGTAGGATTGGGCCCTTAGTGAACGAGGAGGATGCATTACCTCAGTCAGATGCAGAAAATGCTAACCTTCTCAATGACTACTTCTCCTCAGTGTTTACTAAACAGTGTGGTCCCATTCCCCAGCCTACGGATTCCTACTCGGGAGAAAAGCTGGAGGCAATGGACTTCCCCGAAGGAGAAATAAAGAAAAAGATCGCTGACCTAAAGACGAATAAGTCCCCTGGACCGGACGGGTTTCTACCCAAGGTGTTAAAGGAAGTGTGCGATGAAGTATCACGACATCTGTGCACTATCTTTAACATGTCATTCCGGACCGGATGCGTTCCTAGAGACTGGCGTGAGGCGGAGGTGACTCCGATCTTCAAGAAAGGAGCCCCCAGCCATCCATCAAACTACCGACCTATCAGTCTGACTTCGATAGTCGGTAAACTCATGGAAAGCATTATGGTGGAGAAAATAACATCGTATTTAGAGTCAAACCTACTACTGAGGAGTTCCCAGCACGGCTTCCGAAGGCAACGGTCATGCCTGACGAACCTTGTGGAATTCTTCCACTTCGTGTTCAGTGATCACGATCGGGACAAGGCGGTGGATGTAGTTTACTTAGATTTTCAGAAAGCCTTTGGTAAGGTACCACATCGCCGCCTTCTCCGGAAAGTGCGAGCGCTGGGCATAGACGGAAAAGTAGCCGGCTGGATCGAGAACTGGCTAAGTGGCAGACGCCAACGGGTGGTGGTGAATGGACAGGCTTCTGAGTGGGTGCCCCGTTACTAGCGGGGTGCCTCAAGGTTCTGTCCTATGACCACTACTATTCATCATCTACGTCAACGACATGGACGGTGACATGGTTGCCAAGATTTCCAAATTTGCCGACGATATCAAGCTTGGTATGAACGTTGCGAAGGATTGAAATACTCCCTGCCTGCAGGAAGATCTTGGGAAGATTGGGGAGTGGTCGGACACGTGGCAAAGTAATGCATATCGGCCACAGAAACCCCCAATCTCATTATATCCTTAAGGGCACTGCTCTTGAATCGAGTGACACTGAGAAGGACTTGGGCGTTACTATCACTAGCGACCTCAAGTTCTCGAAACAGTGCATCGAGGCAGAGAAGAAAGCCCAAAGGATGTTAGGCTACATAAAGCGCCAGTTTGGATACCGTAACAGGGAGATAGTACTTTGTCTGCACAACTCCCTGGTTCGGCCGTACCTGGAGTATGCCGTACAATTTTGGAGTCCTTCGTTTCAAAAGGACATCGCAAGGTTGGAACGCGTACAAGCTAGGGCAACCAAATTTGCCGATGATACCAAGCTTGGTATGAACGTTGCAAAGGATTGAAATACTGCCTGCCTGCAGAAAGATCTTGGGAGGATTGGGGAGTAGTCGGACACGTGGCAAATGCCATTTAACATGGGGAAATGCAAAGTAATGCATATCGTCCATAGAAAACCCCAATTTCATTATATCCTTAAGGGCACTGCTCTTGAATCGAGTGACACTGAGAAGGACTTGGGTGTTACTATCACTAGCGACCTCAAGTTCTCGAAACAGTGCATCGAGGCAGAGAAGAAAGCCCAAAGGATGTTAGGCTACATAAAGCGCCAATTTGGATACCGTAACAGGGAGATAGTACTTTGTCTGTACAACTCCCTCGTTCGGCCGCACCTGGAGTATGCCGTACAATTTTGGAGTCCTTCGTTTCGAAAGGACATCGCAAGTTTGGAACGCGTACAAGCTAGGGCAACCAAACTGATTCCCTCTATCCGACATAAAAGTTATGAGGATAGACTAAGGGAATTAGATCTGTTCTCGCTGGAAACCCGTAGACTGCGTGGTCAGCTCATCGAAGTTTTCAAAATACTTCGAGGGTTCGACAATGTTGACTACCGGGATATTTTCACACTGAGTGAGAACAGAACGCGCAATCACGGCTTCAAACTTGAACTGAAGCGTTACAAGCGCAATCTGTGTGGAAATTTTTTCACCTACAGTATCTGCGGTAAGTGGAACGCACTTCCAGTGGAAGTTGTCCACAGTGAATCTGTTGACCAGTTCAAGTCAAGACTAGACAAAGTCTTGAAAAGTGGCCGTTTAGGGACGCAAAACAATTGAGCAGCCATGTGCCCGCTCGATTGCTAGTCCAAAGGTACCCTCTTTGAATGGACCGTAAGGTCTCCTAGGGTACCTTCTTTCCTTGTAACTCTCTCTCTCTCTCTCTATATATATATATATATATATATATATATATATATATATATATATATATATATATATATATATATATATATGCAACTTAGGAGACTGCAAGCTCCTCCCCCACTCATATAATATTGGAATGACGGAAACTAAATTATCAAGAAGAATGACATACCGCCTAAGCAACGGAGCAAAATAAAACAACACACACACAAGTCAAAACCATGGAACTATTCTCGACAGAAAAATGTTAAAAGAAAACACTTAAATTATTGACTTTCACCAGATCGTCGACAACCACCTTTTCTACAAGCCATCCATATACAAGAAAAACAACCCAAGCTTAATATTCAATTTAATTCGAACGGAATACTGCCAAGCGGTAGAATTAGGAGCGTAACTATGAGGGATACTTAATCTCCCTCTATGAAGGGTCCATCACGTCTTTAGGCGTGACCGCAAATAATTATATATATATATATATATATATATATATATATATATATATATATATATATATATATATATATATATATATATATGCTACTATGAGCAAACCGAGAAAGAATTACAAGCTCGTGTAAAACATTAAATTAATCTACGTAACCGCAGCGAACAATAGGCTATATTCATGTACACTGTGCAGGCGCTTAATTCACTAAGTGCAGCGCAAAACGAGTGATATCTCGCCGGCATCACCAAGTAGGGGTTTTTAATGTGGGACATGCGAACGGCACCTGCCACCAGAGAATACTAGTGTTGAGGATCGAGTCCACCTTCCGAAATACAACGCTCGGCAGAAGATTCGCAAGACTCGCATCTGTAGTCATGCTTCGAAAGAACAAAGGATCGAAAAATTACGTCAGTAGCATTATCGGGACTCTAAAAGCTGAAAATCACGGAACGAAGAATGTCCATGGCGCGGATACAAGAGACCCTAAAGCCTTCAAAATGAGGCGTTGGTCGAAAACAAGACCGAGGAAACGACGCGAATTCACAATTTCAAAGCGAACCAATTTAAAAACAACTCTGGTTTGGGGTGGAGTATCGTGGATGGAAACAAAATGCACCATTGTCTTGGCCAAGGAAAATCGAAACCTGTGCTCTTAGGCATAGCGAGAGATGCGGTTCAATGCCCGTTGAAGTCGATACTCCAGAGTTGGCCTACGGGTTGCAGCCAGATCCTGCCCGGGAAGGACTAGCGCCTGGCCCAACACCTCGCTCGGCATTAATATTGCAATCTTGCCCGCGAAACCTCAGCCCCCCAAAATAAAAATAAATTCTGCCAAACAGCATCTGTCTCAGTGGACTCGTAGAGGGAGAGGGGAATGAGTCTTACGTCTGGCAGTGAAAATGAGTACAAAATGAGGCCAAAATACATTTTCCTCACATATACGAAAGATTTCATGGGGACCAAAGTTGTAGAAGAGGCAATTCTAAAAAAAAATGCTTAGGACTTTTTCCACTGCGATGAATCCTTCTCCCGCGATAGAGTCCTTCCTTCAGGCAGTTTTCCAAAATACTTGCGCATGTTCAACGCATCGTGGCCATGTTTGGCAACACCTACTGTTGCGAACAGCACTTCTCCAAAATGAATTACACGAAGTCTCACCTTCGCTCCCAACTCTCGGACCGCCACCTCAATGACATTCTTCTGTTGTCTACCTCATCCATCGAGCCGGACATTGAAACACTTCTTCATATTTTATATGTTTTTCAATAAAATTCTTCTATAACGTATTATATATATATATATATATATATATATATATATATATATATATATATATATATATATATATATATATTATATATAATATATATATATATATATATATATATATATATATATATATATATATATATATATATATATATATATATATATATATATATATATATATATATATATATATGATGAAAATTAATGCAATATCGCAAGAAAAAATGAGGAATTAAACCACATTCTCCGAAGACAATTTAATTCAGAACAGTTTCAGTGTATCTCACACCCTTTTTCAACTGACACTGGATAGAAAATATAAGAAAAGTGCTTACAAACATAACACAGGGTCAGGTCGGGAAAGATCCCCTCTTATTCCCCCAATCCCCTACTTGTGGCTAATCAGGGGGGGGGGGTTGTAAGCACTTTTCTTATATTTTCTATCCAGTGTCAGTTGAAAAAGGGTGTGAGATACACCGAAACTGTTCTGAATTAAATTGTCTTCGGAGAATGTGGTTTAATTGCTCATATATATATATATATATATATATATATATATATATATATATATATATATATATATATATATATATATATATATATATATATATATATACACGAGGGGCGGTCAATAAGTTTTGCGAATCGGGGTAGGGCAAAACAGAGGAGGTGGTATAGCTGTTTGTGGGGGTGTTAGGGAAAGTTATGACAAGTCAGGACCTGCAGCTGCACGCTCCTGCCTCGTCTATTTAAGAAGCAGTAGCTGATCGCAGATCGTCAGTCACAAATTTTTCAACAATGGAGAAGGTTGAGCATCGCGCAGTGATCAAATTTTTTGACCGAGGAAGGCAAGTATGCAAAGGAGATCCATAAACGCATGGTTGCAGTGTAGACCGACACCGCCCCTTCCTATGCAACCATTGCTCACTGGAATAGGGAGTTCCGCCATGGTCGTCGTGAGTCCCTTGAAGATAACCCCCGTCAGACGTGACCAACGAGGACAATGTGACGCGTGTGGAGAGGAGGATCCTCGAAAATCGACGGGTGAAAGTCTAAGAAATTGAGCGAGAACTTGGAATATCACATGGAAGTGTTATCAACATCATCCACGACAATTTGGCCATGACCAAGGTCTCTGCCCGTTGGGTCCCTAGAAACCTAACGCCCCATGATCGACTTCAACGTCGTCAAAGTCCACAAGGCCAGAGTTGCACAAGCTGCCCTGCGCGAGTGCGGATTCGATGAGCTCAACCATTCCCCCTACAGTCCAGATCTGGCCCCTAGTGACTACTTTTTATTCCGCCAGCTCGATGCTGCACTGCGTGGACGCCGGTTTGGGGACGATGAAGATGTCCAGCTCGCCGTCCAGGAGTGGATTGAACAGCAGTCGAGAGATTTCTGGTTGTCTGGAATTCAAAGCCTCAGGGACAAGTGGCGCAAGTGCATTGAAGTCGAGGGTAGTTATATTGAAAAATAATAAAACCCTTTTCCTCATATCTCGTTTCCTCTTATCCGAATTGCAAAACTTATTGACCGCCCCTCGTATATGAAATGAAAAACTCACAAAGTATCACGTAAGTGTAGCAAATAAATGCAATGTCCCGCAGGAAAAAATGAAATGGTATTTTCGAATACTTTCGAACTTTATTAAGTTCCTTATCAAGGATAACTACAAGAAATAATATTAGAGGTATATATATAAGAAAGAAAAGTATAAAAGACCGCCCCCAAAACAAGAGATCACCACTGAGGAAGACGGAAGGGGGAAGGTAAAGATTCACATTTAGAATGACAAGAAGCAGGTAGTAAGGTCAAACTGAGAAAACGAAACGGTAACAGATTAAAAGAAATGGAGATAGCCAACGAGGGAGATTATAAGAAACGAGGAGCGAAAGAGTGGGGAAGGCAAAAAAACAAAACAATGTACATAACAGAGCAGTGACATAATTAAAAAACAAAATGGGTCCACATAACTAAAGATTGTATATAAAACTAACGAAAAAAGTCAGAACTAATTTCCTTAAATATTAGTTTTTTAATTATAGCATCTATTTTATATAGGCCAGGGGAAAGGTTAAAATGATCCCATTGGCTTATAAAAGCACATTCCCTCCTATTCTTCAGTGTTCTTCGTTGGGGCTCTCGCGCCTCTGTTGTCCGTCGATGTTTTCCATTCTTTGGTTCGTTTTCTCTTGCGGATTTCCTTGGTCCGTTTTTTGCTTGATTCTGCAATCTTACCTTGCAGTGTACCTTGGGGGCGGTTCCTCCCTCAAGTCGGGTCTAACGCTTCTGAAGCTGCTTCGGTTGTTCACTCTGTGGTTTTATGGTATCTCTATTGCTCTTTTTTCGTCGTCAGACATCATGTGATCTAGTTTCTCCCACACCTTCACTGCTCTTCTGTATTACGACACATTCGTACTTGGGAGCTCTATTTCATTGTAAAGATCTCTCATTCTTCTGTACTCACGCCTTCTCGTATTAGTGATTATATACACCGCTGAGTTTTGTACTTGTTGTAGTTTAATCGCACTTAATTTTGAGAGGCTCGAATTCGTTGATATTGGCAATTTCTGCAGCTGTAATTCTGGCCATGGTTGGAGGATGTCTGTAAGTGCTGTTTGCTACTATTGTGATGTCGTCGGCGAATTGTATGTAAATTGTGGTTTCGTGGACTAGCTTTGACAGATCCATTGTGTATACACTGTAAAGAGTTGGGCTTATACAGCCCCCTTGGGGGACACCTTGTAGCACTTTGAATTCCGGGCCCTCGTAGCCTGCTACTGAAATGAACGCTGATCTATCGATTACATAATCGCAAAGGCATTTTGTAGGGTGGAGGGTAGCTCTAGTCTTTTGATTTTGTATTTTAGACCAGCTCTCCATAGCTTATCAAATGCCTTTTGGACGTCTCTAAGTACGATGTCAGTATAGTTTTTCTCATATTATGCCTTCGCAAGTGATTGCACCAGAATGGCTAGGGCAGTCTCGGTATTCCTATTTTTCCTGAATCCATGTTGATGGTTTGGAATCAGCGCCCTCTCTTCCAAGTGCTTGACGAGCCTGTCATTAATCGTTCTCTCCATTAATTTTGCCAATGTTTCCAGGAGTGCTATTGGTCTGAAGTTTCCGGGGTTGTTTGGTGGCTTGCCGGGTTTTGGTAGAAAAATAATTTTCCCCTTTTTTAGCGCATCTGGGAAGTATCCTGCGCTTAGAGAGGCGTTAAATACTGCCGCTATCCGCGCAAAAAGGTGGCTGGTACGCGTATTAAGTTCTCCTTCGTTATACCTGATGCTCTAGGTGCCTTCTGTTTGGTGGTCTTAAACGTTCTTTGTATCTCCTGTAGAGTTATCGGCTCGATTCCTTGCTCTACTAATAGCGTTGGTGAATCATCTATGTTGGGTACTATTTCTAGGCGGTTTTGCTCCAGTTCTTCTACCACTCTTGTTTCGTGGTCGCCGTCGAAATCCTCGTTTTTATTGGGGCAGATATCAAATATCTTCCTCCAATGTTCCCGGAACGCCTCTTTAGCTTCCTGGGGTTCATTCTCCCCTCCATCCTCGTTCTGAAGTTTGATTTTTGGCCTCTGTTTTCTCTTTCCCCTGGCTATGTTGATTTTCTCCCATATTTTGGTTGGATTCAAATCCTCATCCATGGCTTCCACGAAAAGGTCCCACCTTCTGTTCTCTCTACTTTTATTTCTTCTAACAGCTCGCCCTGTACTCGTCGCAGCCTTGCACGGTCACCTCTCTGTAGGCCATTTTGCTCGATTGAGTTCCTCGTGATTTCATATTCATTCTCGAGATTTATTATTTGGGTTTATCTTATTGGATGTGGCAATGTTCTGTATGTTGTTGTAGGAACGTATTTCTTATCAGCCTTGACAAGCGCCTCCATGATGTCGCCGATCTCTTTGTCAATTTCCTCCAGCGAGGCCTCAGTCAGGTCTCTCTGTTCGTATTTAGCGAGCTCTTCTTCACAGTTGGTCCAATCGGCCTGTCTATACGATTTTCTCGGCGAGCACTTGACTTGGATGGGGTCCATGGACAAAGTTATGACCACCATCTCGTGATCGCTAGTTGAAGGAGGGCCTCTCTCAATGATATCGTTAAACTGAAGGTTCGGGGTAGCCAAAACTAAATCCGGTTTTGTAGCATTATTCTGGCCCAGATATGTTGGAAAGTCGGGTCCCAGGCGCTCTGCTATCCCTCTTTCTAGTAGTTGGTCGAGGTTTCTCCCGGCTCTATTGTGGTTCCGAGTGTAGCCGGAGGCTCTACTCCTGGCATTTAAATCGCCCATAAATATCGTTTGGTCTCTGTGGCCAAATATATCTGTAAAGTTGTGCAGGGGTAAAAAATCTCTCCTTGGGGGTTGGTAGCCTGTGGCTACTATAAGGTTGCCTGTCTATATCATTGCGGATTGCCATAGCGACGCCGTGGTAATTGATATCGTTAGTGGTCTTGCTGATTATAGTGTAGTTGAAGATGTTAATTTTGCTTCTTGCCGGGTCTATATTTATCTCGTTTAGCAATATGATGTCTGGATCTTCTCTTAGGTACGCATTGCTGAGAGAGAATCTTTTATCGTTCCAACCAGTCACGTTGTGACATATTATTTTAAATTTTCTTCCGTGGGCCATTACTTGTGCTTTCTTTCCTCCCTGATTCCTATTCTCTCTGCTTTATGCGCTTCGCGCTCGGTGGGCGATTTTGTCCTTCCATTTCTCTTCTTCTTAAATTCCTCCTTCTTCAGCGTACAGCGCATTTCCTGCGGGATTTCTAGTTTGCCTGTTGTTAGCATTGTAAATACTTCACGTTCTGAGTATGGGCCTTCGTATTCGTATTTGTATACTCCCTTCGTAATGCATTGTGTCAGCTCTTAGATGGTTAATTAAATGGTCCCTATCTGACATGTGGACAAAGAAAGCACTGTTATTTTCCACTCTTAAGACATTATATTTATGTTGATTTATGCGAACAGAAATTTGTTTACCTGTTTGTCCATAATATTTACTTAGGCAACCAGAACACTTAACTGAATAAACCCCACCCAAACTATTACAATTATTACTACTGCTTCTTGTAATTCTTAATGTGAATCTTTACCTTCCCCCTTCCGTCTTCCCCATTGGTGATTTCTTGTTTTTGGAGTGTTTTTTATACTTTTCTTTCTTATATATACTTCTAATATAATATTATTTCTTGATAAGGAACTTAATAAAGTTCGAAAGTACTCGAAAACACCATTTCATTTTTTCCTGCGGGACATTGCATTTATATATATATATATATATATATATATATATATATATATATATATATATATATATATATATATATATATATATATATATATAAAATCACTTTGGGGATTTCGTTTGAAACCCCGGCCCGCGGCCTGCTCCCAAAAGTCTCATCTAGCTCTCACTCTGAAAAGGTTGCCCGCCCTGACGTAGAGAGAGGGACAGGCCTTAGAGAGGGACACTGAGGACACTTTATGCGGGATACCCTCTTCCTGCTCAATTGGGCCGGAGAGAGCTCCCCGCACACGTACGCGTAATTAATTCAGAGATAGTGATTGGGAGGCGTCCTCTCGGCCCAATCGTGTGGAGAGTGGCCACGATACCCTATCACCATACGGTATCATAGGCCTTCTCTAGATCGAAAAATACCGTGGCGTAGAGCTGTCAACGAAAGAGAGTCAATCCCTACTCAATATGAACATGTCGTTGAAGGGTTCTCCGCTTCTCGAGGTTAAGTCCAGTTGGCGGCCATCCGTGACATCACGACGCGCATTGAATGCTAGCGGAGCAGCAACCCGGCTATACATGCGGAGAAAGCAGTCGCGAAGGACTCCGCCACGGACGCACGGTCCGAGATTGCGGTCTCTTTCTGTTGGAAAACGGGAGGGACGACCTGCGAGAACCTGCTGCGAATCCTTTCTCTAGTATCTCCTTCTCCGGGAGATACGCACTACATTGCTTCGAAGAAGAGTCGTGTCCTCTACAATTGTGACAGTTGGACATAA
Source organism: Ceratothoa steindachneri (assembly GCA_963969495.1). Classification (NCBI taxonomy): domain Eukaryota; kingdom Metazoa; phylum Arthropoda; class Malacostraca; order Isopoda; family Cymothoidae; genus Ceratothoa; species Ceratothoa steindachneri. The sequence continues at coordinate 166,811,342 of OZ018318.1, forward strand.
GCAATAGGAAATGATCGTGTAAGTCCTTGGAGCAATTGCACCTCCGCTGCAATTGTACAAATGCCTTCATTCGCTATTGATACTAACCGGCGCGCACCGACTCAGGGCGCCTATCACGGTCGAACATGAAGAAGAGTGTAAGGTGGATCTTCGACATTGACCTCTCCATGGTCGGTTAGGTTCAAGGTGATATCTATGGAATAATCTACGAGTTCCCTCGCGTAAACCACTCTTTTCACGAATTTCATGGTAGCGTGTGGAGTCACACTCACCGGCGAGCCATTAAGTTTCCGAAGGGCATTAATCATGTCATTCCCAAGAAGGCTCGCGTTTGAGAAAAAGGTTCCCTTCGGCTCTCTCCCAATCAAACTACTCGTAGCTAATTCCTTAAAACTATGGATCATGTTGCCCTTGGCCAACATCCTGCCATCAGGGCGTGAATAACTAGAAAGCGTTTGAAGCCATCAGGCTTAAAAAAACGCCTAATAGTCTCTCAATGAGTGGCCTCGACGTAATCGAGGCTCCGATCAGCGCACTTTTCACTTTGGTCTTGATCTGTACCGGTCCCCCACACAAGGCGTCTTGGGTCCGGACGTGGTAGTCTTGGCCAAGTTATTTACCTAAACAGCAACGGGCCCTCCTTCCTCGGATCTCCTGTGGAGGGATTGGATCCATAAGGCCTCTTTGTTTTCCTTTCTTTTTATCAGTGGAGGGTAGGAAATGAACCTGCTTCACTCCACCGCCGATGGAAACGTTCGGTCGGACGGACCGGCCTCAGCTAGATTCTTCTCGGAGATGGAAAAGGTCTTGACTATTAAAGTGGCAGCAGTTGTGGGGTAAGGTCCACCCTCTCCTTGTGATTTCTCCGGGGCCCAAGCCACGTGAATAGAAGCTTTCACAGAGGCAGATTCAGTTTCGGTCTTTCAAGCCGAGCCCAGTTTCACCTCCATGGAAGATCCTGCCATCTGTGGCTGGGTCACCTTCGGAATCATGTCTAGCTCGGGGAGGGCCTCCATGTGGTTATCTCCCCAAGGCATCATGGATCTCATTCGAGTACCTTCAGTCGAAATCTAGTCTCTGACAGGCGAACCAACCTCCTTCGGGGAAGAGAGGGGGCAGGCACGCCCCTCTCCCGCAGTCAAAATACATAACTGTAGGACGTAGGGGGCACCGCCCGACGGGCCCCGATTTCCCTCGCACCTGCTAAGCTGGTTGGCTCTTTGGAGTCGCTTCCACTTGGAGCGCTCGATTTTTGGCCTCCTGCTGACTCTCTTGTCAGTCCCTTGTGATAGGAAAGGGAAAACTACCATCGGTCGGAAGATGGAGTCATCCATGGGCGACTCCAAAGAAGGGGCTTGAGGAGGAAACCCCTAAACCGTAGGACAGTTGGAGGTGCCCCTGAGAAAGCACAAAGGGGGGGCACCTCCTTTTTCGAGGTGCAGCTGCACGAGAGAGGCTCCAAAGATCACAAATGGGAAGCCTCATGCGGATGGTGAGAGGGAAGCTCCTTCCTCTGCCTAAAGGGTGTCACGTGTTACCTCGTCTTCCCCAACACCTAGAGAAAGCACGGCCGCGCTTGGATGCGGATCCTCATGCTACCTGCAACTATTTCCTTCTATTGACACCATATTTGTAGAAAAAACGGCACATTGAAAGTAGATGATACTATGACCCCCCAATAACTTCGAAGGTTAAGAGAAAAATCTCTATACGATCAGAAAATGCTAAAATAGGACTTTGCCGACCCGGCCCACCATATAGGCGAAATTGTACTAGAACTTTAACCATAAAGGTAGCTGCCGGCGTAACCACTTTATATCTATGTGTACTGGAGGAAGGTGAGCAGAGTCGACGGCCCAAGACACCTCGTACCTAATACTTGCCCTAGCCAGCGGGCTTTCGGCCCTCGCACCTAGTAGGGAGCTCACGGTATACACTGCCACTCGACTCAGGCTCACAAGAGGATGAAGGTGCACCGACAAACAGAACCTCTGTGAATAGAAGAGCAAGTTTGATGACAATAAATGATAATACTAAATAATATTATTAAGTAATAATAATAACTTATAGTACTAATAATAATTCATATTACTACTAATAATAATTATAATACATAATGATAATAACTTATAGTACTAATAATAATTCATATTACTACTAATAATAATTATAATACATAATGATAATAATAATACTCAATAATTATAATACTAAATAATAATAATAATCATCATCATCACTAACTCTATAATTTAAGAAGGGGATTTTTTTGAGTATTTGAATAATAATTTCATCTTCGTTTGGTTATGACTAATGTATTTTTTCAAAGTTATTTCTAATAATTCTTTTATAATATCAAAATACAAAATGGTGAAGTTCAGAAATAAATATAAGTATCGAAATTTTGTGAAATTTTTAAAACCCAAAGAATTACAAATGGTGAAGTTCAGAAAATTTATTTTTATATATCTTCTTCTATAATTATATTTTAGCAAAGTGATATTTTGAAAGGGGGGAAATTTAGTTTAGAGTTCCTTCTTAAAATTATTATAATTGGCGAAGTTCAGAAAATTTATAAAAATTTAACCATAGCTGCTTTTTTTTAAATTTTAAATTTTAATCTTAGTAGCGAAGCGCAAGCCTCCGTAGGAGGAAGTGGCAAAGCCATTTTCTGGTTTACATTATTAATTAATTGTTTCACTATTTTCACCTGTTTGATTCCCGTAGACAAATTAGTTATTTTATAAATGACCATGCTTATATTAAGGTAAATATTATTTCTTTACCAAATTTCTAGTGTATAATATTCCCAACTGTAGAAGTCTAAGTACATCCATGCATTAGTGCATACATAAATACACCGACACAGCTGCGTGCCCCCCCTCCCCTTATTCCAAATTCGCCTTTTCGCATCGAATCTCCTTCACTCCTTTTCGCGCCGTCACAAACCCGCGGTTGGAGACGAGGAAAGCTCGGATGGCGGCGAGGCGTAAATATTTCGCATGTCCTGACAGCAGACAAAAGGTGTTTCGCGCGACGATACGGATTTTATGATAATCCGGTGTTCTTTCTCTCGATTTTAGCTCTTGAAGGAAATAAAAGGGAAAATTCTCCCTGGAGCCGGGCAGAAGATCTTGGACCTACGTTGTGTGTGGAGCTAGTCCCACAAAGGAAACAGTTCGCCCGTTGCAAGGAAGAAACTTCAGGGAATTGGTTGTTGCCGTCACGGTACTTGTAGGTGCCAAACTTCTCACAGACCATCCCCCCCTCCTCCTTCAGAGTCAGAGGTTACACAGGACATCCCTCTGCGCATTACCCTAGACGCAGCTAGGTAATCATTTTGGCTACCCACTCCAGGTGCCAATAATCGGAACGGACACTTCGATGAGAAGAATTCCGATTTGAGTCACCGTTTGACTCGCCTTCGCGATTCGGCCTAGGATCATTACATCAGGACACCGGTCTAGGATTATCCCCACATTCGATAACCTCGGACGACAGGGCTAAGTGCGAACATCGTCAGAAGAAGAAGACATTCACCATCCTCCTCCAAATACTTACGAATTCCAAGGTATCGTTAAAGTGAATTATCCCCTCCCCTAACTTCACCAGTTTAATCGTTAACTAGAATTTCCATCCCGAGCTCATAACCTCGATTATTTCAAGTGATTAATTCAGTGCTTAATTCCATAATATTATTCAATTCATTATGTTGGGTGCAATTAGGACGCAAGCATCCTAGTAAGTAGATTTCAAGTGGAATCCCCACGACATTATATAGACTTACCTATTCAGTGCAAAGACTAATCCTATTTATACCTATATATGCTATTTCATATTTATAATTCATGTATATTAAAGATTATTTTTGTATCTGTGTATTTAACTATTTTGGACGATCCTTTGGCAATTGAAAAGCAATCCACTCGGCTTAATTCTTATTATTACATAAGTCCACCCATGACTGGCTTTTACTGAGTGAGAACACACTCAGGGCATCATTATCTTAACTTTGATCAAAAGGGAAGCACCGGGGTTATTCTTATTAACCGGAAGTGGCCACGGTAGGTGTATTGGCTGCACTTCACCCCCAATTTACCTTGGTGCGGGATTATAATATATGCCAAGGAAGTGGGACTGGGATTACCCACTCACTAACCCTCGACACCAACCAATTTATATTTTTCGTATATTAATGAAATAAGCCATGAGATTACATTCTTCACATATTTGTTTGCCATTGTTTTCAATAATTTGATTTTTATTCGAATATATTATATTTTTGATCTGACTATTCGTCCATGCGTATTCTCCATAGAAAGTTATCTTTCATCATTCGAATCTTAATAAAATTAACAGGATAGATAATAAATTCTGCGATAGATAATATAATTTAGTTTAGTTCAATAATGACACTTAAAAAACTACTACAATTAGTATATACTCGTATAATCAAATTATTGAAGTGGCGAAATTTGAACAAGTAAAAGGATATAATGAAAATAGCAATACCTCATCACACTCATAAAAAACTAAAGAATTCTTTTATCAACCTCCGACATACCTACTGACACCTTTCTTAAAGTGGGTGGCAATAACCTAGTAGTTGCCCTACTCAAAACCAATCAATCAATAAATTCTTAAAGTGGAGAGTGAGTCTACGTCTTATTTGCTATTATCCCATCCCATAGGTGGGCGCGATAACGAAAAAATGTATCATGATAGCCGATAAATCGATAACGATAACCTTATCGGCGATAACCGATAATCGATAACTGGCGATAAATTTATCGCCTGATAAGGTGATCACCGATAAATCGATAAATCCAAAATTATAATACAATATTGATTATTGACTATATATAGCGTTATTTTATAATACAATAGTAAGATTATTTGAATACTGTTTCATAGTTGCTTACTTGGTGAGGATCTCCTTCATCTCCTCATAGGTTTTGAGGATCCTCCTCCCCAGCTCGGACCTACCTATTTATGCCTCCAAATCACGCGTGGCTCGCCCCTGTGCTAAACTGGAACCAAGAACTGAAATTATCGATTATCGTCAGTTTGGAACCGAAGGTATTGGCGATACCGATGAATCGATAACGCGGGAGGAAAAATATCGGATAACCGATAACCCGATATCGTTATCGCGATAACGCTCACCTATGGTATGTCCTATCCAGCCGTGGTTCAATTGTGGACAGAAGCCCCATGGCTCATGATCGGGTGTCAGCGCTTGCTGCATTACAGCTTCTAGACCAGTAGCAGTGACTCGAGCACCATCACTTTAGGAACATAAGAAAAGAAGGAATCTGCAAAAGGCTAATCAATATTCTATACGAAGCAGCTCCTCTTGCATCGCTCGAAAGCGTATTCTTTGAAACATTAACAACGATTTTTTTTAAGGCTATCTGTGGTATTTGTGGTCCAGGATGTCAGCGCGAAATGAGGACGTTATCTTTATGAAATTTCGGAGTATTTACTATAATGATCAGTGATAAATAACATCCATACCCTGTTTAAGATTCATTTGATTATGAAAACTTAAAGAAGTTAAGAATAAAGAACAGCAATGGACTACTGAGCCTACAGAAAACAAGTTTCAAGAGGATCATTTAGTGTTCACGTTGGCGCGGCCTATTTGTAATAATGACCACTTTATTGTATCTAATTTTAAGAAAATTAACTCTATAAAATTACATATTCGGGCAAATCATTTTAATTGTGTACACACACGCCCAAATCATTTTAGTTATGTACACGCACACACGCAAATTTTCGCTAATATTCATGACATGCGCAATCACGGGATGAAGAATGTAGGCACGCTCAGAATTCCTGATTACAAGGAAATAAAACTTGGAGGTGGTATAATATTTCTCTACCCACTAACGATACCCCTCCCCCCTCACTCCGAATGAATGGAATTGCCCACCAGCTATCTCATGGAAAGATAGGCCTAAAATAGGCTCGCTGCCTGTATGTATCCGTGTCTATAAATGCAATGGAGCTCCACGGAATGAAATTCACCTGGTCGAGAAAAAGCGAGCAAAAGAATCACATTCTATTTAAATGCCGCAAAGAAAAGCAAAAACTATTTTAAAACGAGTATTTCTGAGAATAGATGAAGCTCTCGCTAGCAGAACGGATACGTCGTTGTACTTCTAGCAGCGAGGCACGTGTTCGATCAGAGCGATCTCCCCCCTTCCTACCCTCGTCGTACAAGATCGAGGGCCAAATGGTGCCTAGATAAAGATGGCACTTCTTTACTAGGTCGTTTTAGAGATGGTTATCTTTTCCAGTCATCACTGAGAAAGCTTTATATTTATCAATAATCACTGAGATGGCATCATTATTTGTTATCACTGAGAAAGCTTATCTTTGCTAGTCACCATCGAGAGGGCTTACATTTACTAGTGATCACTGAGATGGCTCTTCTTTACTAGTTAGCACCAAGAAGGCTTATCTTTACTAGTCATTACTAGGGTTGCTTATCTTTACTAGTCATCAGTGAGATGGCTTATCTTTACGTCCTCAAAAAATTGACTTATATTTACTAGTCATCACTAAAATGACTTATCATAACTAGTCATCACTAAAATGACATCATAACTAGTCAGCACTGAGATTGCTTATATTTACTAGTGATCACTGAGATTGCTTATATTTACTAGTGATCACTGAGATGACATGTTTATTAGCCATCAAGGAGAAGTCTTATTTTTAGTAGCCAATGTAGGAAGCTAGCCTCCTCCAAAAAATCAGAGAGTACACAAGTCAGTGTGAACGAACCCATCCCGAGTAGAAGGGACAAGCGGGGGCGAAAATGGTCGTCTCGGTACCAAGAGAGATAAGGAGCGCGAAAATCACCGAGAATGACACATTCAACAAGAAAAGAAGAATTTGTCGAACAGTCTGGGGGACAACAAAGTCGTCACAATAAGGTGCACGCGAGCGCGCCATCAAATGGTGGTGCGTCCCGCGAGTGTGGCCAATTAAAAGACGACGGAAAGAGACATGACGCCGTCGCGGCATTACGTATTCGGTCCATGGGAACAGACGCGGCGCAATGGCACGCAACTTTAAGTTTCCCTCGGCCATCTCTAGGTAGCCCGGGGGGCTGACCTGATTCTTGCCAAGTAATCGGTGTGAGTAAGAGCAAAAGGCTGGTCTGGTCGCCCAGTCCTTGCTGACTATTTGTCGCCCTCATCGGGGTGCTCATTCTCCTCAATTGCCACATGTCCAGGGAGCCAGCAGAGTATAATCTCGACTTCCACCACCACCCGACTAGCAGGAACCATGGCGTTACGCATACTGCGAATCATGGGGTGTGGAGATTCCAATGCCCCGAAAGCGGTCGATGCATTTTGAGTCGCTGAAGATCATAACCTGGTCTCCGAACCGCGCACGACGAGTTCGGCCAGGAAGACAGATGCATAGCATGGTAGAGCTCCGCTGACACCAAACAGAGAGGATACTGCGTGGAAGCCGACACAGTCCTGGGACATGAAGCCCTCTGTGTACATGGGCAAAGATCCAGCGTGACAGGAAGTGGGCTCCCAATAGGTCGAACGCAATAATCTAGGCGCTTTGGAAGATTAGCGAGCAGAGGCGCGGCGACAAATAGTCAAAGGTGGTAGCTACCCCAAAGGGTGGGGTCCTGGGTAGAACCATAGGTACCACTGGCCCAAGAGCTACACCGAGCTCTCGAAGGAATTTTGTAGCACTAAACCAAAAGGGCTTATGGTATGACTGGTGTCTGGCGGTGGTATAGACAGCGTCGAGATCGGCTACGGATGCAGTGAGACCGAGGGTGGCTGAGGGGGGCGTCGGGGTCGCGCGATCAGACACATAATCCACTGTGTACGGCGCAGAGCGAGTGGTATCTCCATTGCATGCAAGAAACCTCTCAATGGAGGATGCGCAGAAGGCAGCACTCGACAGGCGGAGAATGGTGTAATGGATCGAGTCCACTTGGCAATACACAATCGGTTGCGAATGCATAAAACTTAAATTCGCAGTCGAGTTTCGAACAAACAAAGAACCGGTAGGAAAGCAAAGCAGTAGCTCAATCAGCATCCTGGTGCTGAACTTCACGAAACGAAAAATGTCCATGGCGCTGGTAAAAGAGGCCCCCTAAGGCTGCGAATATGAGCCTCTCATGTGAGGCATCGGTCGAAAGCAAGACCAAGGTAACGGTGCGAATACACCAATTCGAGACAAACCACGTTTAGGAGCAAGTCTGGGACTAAATGAAACTGTGGATGGCGGAAAAAGTGCACCACCTTAGTTTTTGTCAAAGAAAACCGAATCTTGTGCGCTTCAGCATGGCGAGAGATGCGGTTGGAATCGACGCTTCAGAGTTGGCATCTAGGCCGCACTAAAAGAAATAGAAAGGTTGTCCATGTAGAGCGTAGCGAGAATATTTTCCAGCTGCACCCAGGTGCTACATTTAATGGTCAGTGTAAAAGAGTGTGAAACTGAGGATACTTTCCTGCGGAAATCCCTTTTACTCCTATATTGCGACGGAGAGGGCTCCTCCGTCCCTTACGCGGAATAGACGCGATCCTTCAATAACTCAGAAATAAAGATTAAGAGGCATCCCCTCGCCCTCATCTTGTGAGAGTCTCCATGTTACTGTTTGGCCAGTCGAAGCAGTGCATCCGACGTGGGGTGAAACTTGCGGAAGCCATACTGTGTTGAAGTAAGGTGACACCAAGGCCGGATTACCCATAGGGCCGAATGGGCCATGGCCCCGGGCCCCGCGTTTCAGGGGGCCCCGCCGCACATTTTAAATTACCTGGCAATTTACTGCCAACTTTTAAAATGACTTGAGACCGGATGTTTAGGTTTTCAATTAAAAATTAATTTTTCAACTATTTGGACAGAATAAAATAATTTTAACATTAAAAATTAATTGTTTTAATTCTTTCAATTTGAACAGTATTTTTTATTGTATTTAGACTGTAAGTTGTTTTTTACTCGTTAGGTGATAGTAAATTATTAATTAATTTACCGGAATTTTTATTTTAGAATTTTGCACATGTTGAATTTGGGTCATGTAGAATTTTCATTGTTACCAAAACGGGCTTTTGGTTTTCTTTGTTTGCTCTTGGCCGGTTGTTTTTCTCTTACTGATCTTATATATATGGTATCTAATATATTATTTTGACCATTTATTTATTTTAAGTTGTTTTTTTTTCTTACAGATCTTATCACTAGAGTATGGTTTAGATAGAGGGAAGTAGGAAAAGGGGCAAAGAAAAAATAATAGCGTAGGCGAGTTGCGAACAGCTTCCCGCGTCGCTGGACCACTGTTAGCCAGCGGTGAATCTACTCCGCCATCCTGAGTCTTAAAAAAGACTCATTCAAACGAAGCTTTTAAGCCGCTCGCCTGCACTTCTCGTACGCTATAATGGCTTCGTGTGAATGTGACACTGGTCGTACCTATGCAAGTGAGTCACAAAAGATAAAAAGAAAAATTCAAGAGGATGAACAGAAAAAGAAAGATGAAGATGGCTGCAGAAATATCACTGATATGTTTTCAAAACCTATACCGGTTTTTGTTAATACCCCTGTAGCTAAATCTGAACACACAGGTGAGTCAAAAAGTGAAGATATTCCCAAAACACAACAACCTACAACATCTGCACTATCATCGGTGATCTCACACAGTATTTCAGACACTTTGGATATTTCGAATGACGACTTTGAAAGTTTCTGATTCACTTCGACAATCATTCACTCTAGAAAACTTTAGTCAGAAACTAGATATAGATTTTAAAAAGTCAGCAATAGTTTACGATGATGGGAGAACTATGTAAGTATTTAAACTCATCCATGTTTTTCAAAAAACGTGCCAATTCTGAATCTGTGAAGCGGTCATGGATGGTTTACTCTGAAACTTCAGGAAAAGTCTACTGCTCAGCTTGCAAATTATTTTCAGATGAAGAAAATGCATTTACACAGGGATTTAATGACTGAAAACATGCTCAAAGAACTGATGGTCACGAAAATAGTACTGCCCATAAGAATAGTGTTATTTCTAGTACAGGGTCGGGCAGAGAGAACGGACGTTTTTGAAATATTCACAAAATCATTAATTTTAGCTACACAAAATTTTATTGACATCAACGTGTTTTTATTAAATTAGGATTGGAAAAAATCAAGTGTGGAAAACAATATCCATCATGTGGTGTCCGTTTTCATTGATGCATTTCTGAAGGCGTTCTTGGAAGTTGGCCTCCACATTCTCCAGCATTCCTCTGTTGATTTGGGCGAATTCCACGCGAATAGCTTCCTTCAAATCCTCCAATGTACGGGGCTGATGCTCATACACTCGTGCTTTGAGGTTTCCCCACAAGAAATAATCACACATGGACAAATCAGGGGACCGAGGGGGCCAAGGAGTATCAGCAAACCTGGAAATGAGGTGGTCACTGAAGAGAGGGCGAAGAAGTCCATTGATGCTCTGGTTGTGTGGGCCGTCGCCCCATCCTGCTGAAACCACACACGTCGGATAGGCATACGTTTTCTTCGTAATTCAGCCACAAAAATGGTTTTTATCATCTCGATGTAACGCTCTGAGTTCACAGTAACAGCATTTCCAGTATTGTCTTCCAAAAAGTAAGGACCAATGACGGCAGCTTTTCCAACAGCACACCAGACTGTCACCTTTGGACTGTGCAGTGGTCTTTCATGCAGTTCTCTCTGATGTTGAAGAGCCCAATAACGACAGTTCTGTTGATTCACCATGCTACTGAGAGGAAAATGAGCTTCATCATTCATTAACAAAATGAGGTTGTCATTCGCCTCAAAAATTGTTTCCATCCGACGTGTGAACTTAAGCCGCTGTTCATAGTCCTCTGGTTGCAACTGTTGCCCAATGACCAATTTGTAGAGGTGGAAATGCAGGTCTTCATGCAAAATACGCCTTACTAATCGATTACCTATGCATAGTTCAGTGGAATGCCTACGAGCAGAGCGATTCGGACCCAGCAGCAAAGCTTGTCTAACACGTTCCACATTTTCCGCGGTCCGTACAGTTCGTGGGGCCCCCACCGGTCTCCTATTCATTAGTGTATCTCGTGTACGAAGTGCATTAACCCAGCGTAAGATTGTGTTACGGGTGGGAACAGCTGCATTTCGGTGAATGTTGAAGTGGCACCGAAATTCACGCTGAACTGCTGTAACAGACTTGTTATTCTTTACGTAACTGTCGTAGGCAAACACTCGATGCTCTATCGTCCATAGCGCCATGGCTTCACCTGAAAAGAAAAGAAAAAAAATGCTAAGACACCACGGGCAGAATGGTACCTGCCAGACATATGTCCCTCCCCCTGGGACTGAGTAATACACATTTCAAAAACGTCCATCCTCTCTTCCCTACCCGTATAAGTCCTGCACAAAAGGAATTGCAATATAGGAATTTAGTTCGAAAGAGAGCGCAATTATTGGAAGAAATTTCTTGAAAGAGTGGTTGTTGTGGCAAAATTCTTACCTGTGAGAGGACTGGCGTTCCGCAGTGAAAATGAGGTCCTTGAATCTACCAACAATGGGAACTTACTATGGATAAATGAACTGTTAGCACAATTTGATACGTTTCTTGCTGAGCACCTTTCACGTTTTGGAAGTCCTGGACGAGGCAATGTTTCTTACCTGTCATCCACCACTTGTAATGAATTCCTTGTGTTGATGGCAGAAAAAGTTCGCACAAAAATAGTTTATGATGTGAAAGAGCTAAATATTTGGCCACCAGTGTAGATTTAACCCCGGATATATCATATGTGGATCAGTTGACATTCATTATGCGGTTTATAGACTCCAGTGTAAAACCTGTAGAGCGGTTCTTAAAGTTCATTCCTTTAGCAGCTCATGATGGTGAGACATTAGCGAATGTGGTCACTGACACTCTGCATGCACATGATCTCCCTATTAAGGACTGTCGTGGTCAGTGCTATGACAATGCAAGTTACATGTCTGGCGAATATCATGGATTACAAAACGAATCAAACAGGTCAACCCCCTGCTCAGCACATTCATTAAGTCTTGTTGGATCATGTGCTGCCGTGTGGTGTGTCAATGCAATTTCATTCTTTGGATTCTTACAAACATTATTCAACTTCTTCTTTGCTTCAACTCACCGATGGTGTATTTTGAAATCAACCATTCATGGCGATGTCATAAAATTACTATCAACAACAAGATGGTCGGCAAGGTCTGATGCAGCAAATGCTTTGAAAGCTAACTTTGTTAAAATATGCTCAGCTTTGATTCAGTTGGCAAGAGATAGAGACCAAATAACAACTACCAGAGGGGAAGCATAAAGTCTGAGGTCAAAAATAGAGAATTATGAAACTGCACTTCTTTGTTTAATCTGGGAGTGTTTTGGGGGTCGATTGAATGACACAAGCAAGAATCTCCAGAAAGTTGAAAGTGACCTAGCAGCATGTACACGTCTTTACGAATGCCTGTTGCAGTTTGTCAGCTGTCTGCGCAATGATGAAACATTTGACGACTTTGAAGAAAAGGCTAAACTACTAGTGAAGGACCACAGCTACCCTGCTAATCACCAAAGATCGAGAAAAAGGAAACAATTTTTTGAAGAGGCAGACACTGAAGCAGATCTATCACCCATGAATAGTTTTAAGTCATCTCCATACTTTGCCATTTTTTATTCATTAGCATTAGAATTAACAAAGAGGAAATAAGTATTCTCAAAGCTCCAGGAGAAGTTTGGGTTCCTATTTAGTATCACTACTTTGTTAAGAGCCTTAACTTAGGAAGCTGCTACAAATTTGCAGAAGCATTTCTCTGCAGACCTTCAGGTAACATTTGCAGATGAGATGGCTTGGTTTTCTGCATATATAAAGCAAGCCCAGTTTGAAAACTGCACACCACTCTCTGCTCTCAGACATATATGCACAGTTAGAATTATAGAACCTTGCCAAATGTTGACATAGCATTTCGCTTGTATTTAACCCTGCCAGTTGCAAATGCAGAAGGAGAATATTCATTTTCAGTTTTAAAAAGAGTGAAGAGCCAGCTTTGCTCGACACTGTCACAGGATAAACTTTCTAATCTCGCTTTGATGACAATTGAATCAGATTTGACCAAAGAAATTGACTTTCAGGATATAATTGACACCTTTTGGAAAGTCCAAATTAAGAAAGAAGGCGATCTAATCCCATTTTAGAACTGATTCTATAGAAATATGACTTTCTATATAAAAAATATGATTCTATGAAAAAATATTGATAATTGTCGATAAAGATATACAAAAATGTTTTATTCTAAATACATGCAAAACAATTACATAAAAACAAATAAAAAATATAAAGTAAATCGTACAGTTTCATCATCTTTCCTCTACCCCTATATGTTGATTTTATCGCCAAATTGTTATCAGGGAAGGTATGGAACAAGGGCCCCGATAAAGTGGATGGTACTGGCCCAGAGCCCCGCATGGCCATAATCCGGCCCTGGGTGGCACGTGCTGTCAAAGAAATAGGCTAGTCTAACATTTACATATTTATCCTTCAACTTGTACACGCAGGAGGTTAGAGAGATTCGGCGGAAACCGGTCAAAGTAGAGTGATCTCTGCGGTTTACGAAAAGCGAGGACAGTAGCAATTCACCAGGAGTCTGGGAAGATACCCTGTGCCCAGATCCTGTTAAAAAAATCAAACAGAAAGGCCATGCCTCGCTCACTTAGGTGTCGGAACATGGCATAGGGGTCATCGTCCGGAACAGAGGTGGTGTCCGCGCACGAATCGAGAGTGGCACGCAACTCACTCAATGTAAACCTGTCATTGAGTGGTTCTCCGCCTCTCGGGGTAAATTCCAGTCGACGCCCTTCAGCGACATCAAAACGTTCATTGAATGCGGGCAGAGCAGCATCCCAGATAAGTAAAGCGGAGAAGGAGGTCACAAAAACTGGGCCCTCGATTGTGGTTCCATTCGCCTGGAGAAGGGAAGTAGGTCTTGCGCGAGAACTTGCCCAAATCCTTTTGACTCGCTTCCATACCTCTACTGGAGGAGCCTTTCCGTTAAGTGAAGAAACGTATGCCCGCCAAGAAGAACGGCAGACGTGCTTCGAAACATCACGGAAGCTAACCCTAACTCGACGAAATTCATCGAAGTGAAATAGGTCAGGCGGCGTTTATAGCGGATATAGGTATAACGCTCTTGTTTGAGGGCCGTCTCACACTCGGCTGACCACCATGTATGCGGTGAGCATACAAAACGGTCAGACGTTCTCGGAATATTAGTTAGGCCAACAGCGATGAGGTTGCCAGAGAAGAACTAGATGACCTCATCCACTTAGCTAACTCGTCCACTAGAAGTGAGATATTTTTCATTTCCTGAAATGCGGAGCACCTCGCCCGCGTCAAGCATAACTAGTTTGTTTTTTCAGGAGGCAGCGGTCAAGAAAATGACATTCAAATGGTAAATTGATGAATACCATGTAGGTCATCGACTACCTCCCTACCAAACTCAGTTGTGTATCCGGAGAGTATAGGGATAGATCAAGGCAGGAAAGTGAGGCGGCTCTCGACACTTATGAATAAATTAGCCATATTTAGGTCACATATCTCCAGCTCGTCGATCAGGTCGGCAATCACCTACCCCAAGAATTGACCGAGTATTCTCCCTAGGGAGGGTCTCTACCACTCAAATCCCAGAACAATAGAAAGGGCCTCGGGTACCATGCCACGACGCGGCGGAAGCCCAGGCGTCGAAGACTGCTGACGAGGGAATGTACTCAGAGATAACAGTATACATCCTCACCAGGAGGAGAAGCACTGTTACTGCCTGAAAGGAGATATTTAAAGCAAAGAAAAGAAAAGAGACATGCAGGGTGTAAATCGCGTGTTCTTTTCCCCGGCCTCCAGCACGTGGTGGTGGGTTCGTAAAATCCTTATGCCCCAGGTGAGTGGGCAAGGGGCACGAGCCCAGCATGGTCTCCTGCAAAAAAGATAGCTAACGTGGAACGGGAGGAGAAGAGCATGCGCCACCCCCTCATAGCTGGTCCTGAGTCTGCGCGAATTCCATTGAAGGAATATGCCCTCCACTCCTACCCCGAAAGAGATGACGGGTCCTGTTCGAAGAGAAGGCCCTCACGGAAATGGCCATACGCTTTCCTGAAACAGAACCCTACGTGCTTTCGGCTGAACAAGGCGCTAAGGGCGCTTGTGTCTTCGAGCATTTATTGGGTTATGTTGGGCTCGCTATGCGAGTCTTTTCCTCTCTACGCTTCCAAACATTTGGTGGGCTATGTTTCTACGGAGGCTGAGGTCCTTCCTCTGGCTGATCCACCGTCTCCGAGTCACCCAGTTTAGCCTTGGATGGGGGAGTAGGAGCTGAAGATCCTTTGGTGGCCTCACGACCACCTTCAACGGTTTTGCCTCTTGTGAGTCTAACGACTCGATAAAGGCGCACGGACGTTTCGCCTTAATGGAAATGGTTACGCTGTGAGAGGGGGTTGGAGGAGCCCTAGTTTTAGCCGAGGCTGGGTGTGAAGCCTTTGTGCTGCCACTCTACTAGCAGAATGTCCGGAATGAGTAGGAATCATAGAAGGGTTCCGAATGGACGCGGAAATGACGGTGCTTGTAGGCTTGCAGGGGCCAAGAGCATAGAATGTCTTTTTTAACATTGAAGCATAAGACGTCCAAGGCAGCGCCAGACGCGACAGGACCAATTCATTAGTTTTGCGAAATAAGAGACGATCTATAGCCTGAGAGGCCAGGATTTCCTTATTTATGAGATACGCTCTACATTGTTTCGAAGAAGCGCGGTGCTGCTCTCTGCAATTAACACACTTGGTCATACACGATATGGACTTATCGTGTACGGCCTTGAATCAACTTACATATAATTAGTGTAAACCAGACTTTGCCCGTCTACACGAGTGATTCGTAAGACTGAAGCCGTGGCAGTAGAAGCACCACCACGACAGTGTCATAAATGCCTCACGCGACATTGATACCAACCGGCACGCAACGAGTCAGAAAGCCTGTGACGAGTGAACGTGTCGAAGAGTGTAAGCGTGGGTTTCAAGGCCCCTCTCGTTTTCTCATCACGCGTTCAACCTTGTCCACCTCGTGGTCCAGCAGCTCTAAAGTGATGTCTTTGGAGTAGTCCACGAGTAGTCCCACACAAAACACTCCTTTTACGAACTTCATGTTAGACTTCGGCGTCACACACACTGGCGAGCCACTAATCATGGCTGCTTCGGAACGGTCTGACGCATTCGCCTGAAGGCTCCCGCCCGGGAAACGTGTCACCTTCGGTTCACACCCAATCATGCAAGCTAATATCCTCCTCTGAAGGACCATGTTGTCTTTTACCAAAAAGTGTTTGAAGGCTGCTGGCTCCAAAAGGCTAGGTACTCTCTGAATGAGAGATTCGAACGTAATTGAGGTTCCTCTAGTCAACTTGCAACTTTTGTCTTGTGTTAGGTCTCCCCGCCCAATGACGGGGAGACTTCCATTAAAGAAGAGAGAGGTCAGGTACGACGGCTCCCCTCTATGATGATCAACCATATCGAGTAGGACGCATCGATTTAAGCCGCCTACCTGATTTCTTGAGTGTAAGGGTGGGAGGAGAGAGGCCCCACCGCTTGTGCATAGGTGGAGGCATCTATGGGCGACTCCACAGCAAGGGGTGAAGGGGAAACCCACACACCCGTAGGTGTACGATAGGAGTTAATCTCCTCTCCGGTCGAAAAGGGTTGGAGGGGCCGATGTGAAATCACAGGGAAGGGCAGTTCCCCTTCTCAGGTAGAGCTGCCAGCGAGCGGCTTCATAGATGGTCTATGGAAAGCCTCATTGTCTCGTAGCGCAGGTGAGAGGGGAGCCCCTCCACCGATCGAAGGGGTGTCTCTACTTTCCTCGTCCTTTTCGATTCCTAATGAAGGCGAGGCCGCGCTTGGAGCGGATCTCCATGCCCTAACTTACTATTCCTTTCAGTTGTGTCCATAATAACAATGGAAAAGAAAGAATGCATGAAAAGTAGATCGTAAGGGAATTCCACGTGGCATCTCTTGTTCAGAACGGAACCTCCATGCGCTGTAGAAGGCTCGGTTAGGCTTAAATTGGTAAGCCTACCCGCCTCCCCCCCTTTCCACAAGCGGTAGCCTCGAACTGCGTCCACCACGATTCACCTTTACGTGGTCTAGAATAGCCTCTG
Source organism: Ceratothoa steindachneri (assembly GCA_963969495.1). Taxonomy (NCBI): domain Eukaryota; kingdom Metazoa; phylum Arthropoda; class Malacostraca; order Isopoda; family Cymothoidae; genus Ceratothoa; species Ceratothoa steindachneri. The sequence goes on from OZ018318.1 coordinate 166,828,535, forward strand.
CAAGAAGATTCGAGGCCATTCGAGATTAGAGCTGTTTCCCGCTAACCCCCCTCCCCCCCCCGTCCCTCCGGCGAGCCTCGGACATAAATTGTGCTCGACTACCATGAGGAGACGCATAGTTGAGAAGTCTTGCCCAGACCCAAGAAAATTGCCCTAGTTCCAAGTCAGGTGCTAACAACAAAGCAAAGTGACAGCTGAACTATTTTTGTGTATTGGAATTAGCCCCAGCCAGTGAGGTAATTCCATTTAATGATCGCTACCGAGTGATCTTTCCGACTTCTCTCATCAACTCCTGTCGAAGCCCTCTTCGTTCGCCCTTCGTTTTTGGGTGGCCGAAATACTCTCCCCTGGACCGGACGTTACCGCCCTCCCTCTTTTTTGGGAGAACCGTCATGCCTTTAACATCCCGCTCAGAAGCTTCGAACGGCCTCGTCTCACGTGCAGAAGACATCCGTAAAGCCTTACCCTGACGTCTCACCCGGAATCTTCTGTATGCGAACCCCTCTCCCCCTCCAGTAACCCATTTGCGTTAATTTACCCCATTTGAATAGTCTCCTCTCGTAACATCTTAAGTTTTAACTTCATAGTCTGATTCATAACTACAATCCCCCTCCCCCCTTCGTTCATCTGATGTAATTTTTCCCTTTTATTCTCTGATGTAATTTTTGCCCATCATTTCTCTCATTATTTTTATGTAAATAAAATTATATTTTTGTACATGCCTCTTTAAATAACCTTGAACTTTGCCATTGTCCATAATATACCTGACCTCGTTGCAATCTTATCTAGTTATTTCGCCCGTCGAAACTCGTGGTGTTCTGTTCCTTTTGTCGGTTCGCCTTGAAGTTATCGGTCCCTCCCCTCATAGATATAATATGGTATTGATATAATATAATGTCATACCACGACATAGATACTATGGCATCCCAAGTTGTGCAAGTTTAAGAGAAAACTCTCTATAGGATCAGAAAATTCCAGAATGTGATTCATTTTTTACACATCCTCGGCCAACAGGTCCAGCTAAGAAGAGCTTTAACAACCCGGCTCGTCATTGAGACGACAGTGACCTCGAGCTTTAACCATAAAGGATGGCGCCGGTGTAATCAACTTATATGTTTATTGGAGGAAGGTGATCAGAGTCGACAGCCCAACACACCTCGTACCTAGTACTTGCCCTAGCCAGCGGGGGGCTTTCGGCCCTCGCAGCAGGTAGGACCCTCACCGTATATAATGCTACTCCACCAACGCTCATAAGAAGACGAAAGTGGAACGAGCAACCAGAAACTCTGTAGATAAAATAGCGAATGTGGAAAGGGGTAAAAGGTATGTAATAAAGTGAAGTAGAGATAGGTGGGTCAACTAACGAGTAGGGTGGTTGATCACCTATTATTATCATACCAAGGTGCTAGGTGATCCCAGGATCGCATACAGTCCACCAAGGCGCCATGGCTACCGGACCGAACTGACTAGATGGGAACAGTCTCCTGGTACAAAGTGCGGGTAATAATAATAATAATAATAATAATAATAATAATAATAATAATAATAATAATAATAATAATAATAATAATAATAATAATAATAATAATAATAATAATAATAATAATAATAATAAAATAATAATAATAAATACCAATAATAAATAATAACAATAATGAATAATACTACTAAAAATAATAAAAATCCTAATACACATAGGATACATAATAAATAATAAGAAAAATAAATTACACTAATATATACTACCTCTAAATAACCAAATAAATTGAAATACGAGTAATTAGATAATAACAATAGGCATACTACTACTACTAACTTATAATATTACTACTAATAAATAAAGATAAAGTAGCGCTGAGAGGGAGCGAGGGGTAAGCGCACCAACAACTTTCCCAATCGCCATCAGAGATTTCCCATCAACCCATTGAGAAGACGTCCATAATATGCACTCAGGCTGGCCGGGAGGAAGTGCAGCTCCTTCAGGTACCAATTGTAACAGGCTATACAGTGCTCCCTCCCCTCAGCGGGGAAGATAACCGAGGTGGATTAGCATTACTGTAATCGGTGTTTCCACTCGGCTAGGAGGTAGCCCGAGCGAGCGAATAAAAATAGATAAAGGGAAATTAATAAGAGGAATCGTAGTAAAGGAAAAAGACCGTAACTAAAAATGGTTGCAGTGGATAAAAACGGTAATCTAGTGCAAGAAGATTAAAAGGCGCCAGGACCAACAGGACTCACGAAATTCAACCTCACATACGCCCAGAACAACATCATCAGGGCGTTTAAAAAGATCTTCAATGCAAACATGAACACCGCCTACTTCCCCCTCAATGGGGAAGAATTGATCGTGTACGCAAACATAACTCATACTAATAACCCCTAGGAACAAGTCGCGTGCTCTCACGTATTCTGATTTATGACCTTACGACCTTCAAAACTTTCAATAATTCCCGTACTAATCTTGGGAGGACATTGTCGATTCTATCATTCGAAAAAGAATGTAAAACAACATAAGGGTTTCAAATTTGGTTAGAACCTAGCCTAAATTAGAATAGCCTAGATGTGCTGGGTCTAACCTAGGCTAGCTTAGTATAATATAGTTAGCCTAGTATAACATAGCATAGTATAGCCTGCTTTATCCTACCTTAGCTTAGTATAGCCTAGCCTAGTTTAGTAGACCCTAGTCTAACCTAGCATACCATAGTTTAGCCTAGCCTAGTATAGCTTTGCCTGGCGTAGCTTTGCCTAGTGTAGCCTAGCTTACTATAGCCTAGCCTAGCCTAAGCAGGTATGGCTTAGCATTGCATGCCAGAGCCTAGCCTAGCGATGCCTAGAGTAGCCTAGCCTAGTAGAGGCCAAGCTAGAATAGGTTACTATAACCTGGCCAATATATCCTTGCATACGATATCCTAGCCTAACCTAGCATAGCATACTATAGGTTAACTTGGTATAGCCTATCCTAGCATAACCACACCTAACATAATAGAGCCAAGCGTATCATATTATAGCCTAGCCTAGTATATCCTAGACTAGTATAGCATACCATAACCTAGACTAGAATAACCTTGCAAAGCTTAGCCTGTTATAGCCTTGATTAACTAGCCTATCGTAGCCTAACATAGATTAACTAGCCTATTATACTTTAGCCTACACTAGCATAAGATAGTATAGTACTGTCTAGCCTAGTATAGCTTAGCATAGCTTAGCCGAGCCTAGCATAGTATAACCTAGACTAACATAAACTATCCTATACAAGTATAGTTTATACTATCCTATTATACCCTAGTCAAGCATAGCATAGTATTGTCTAGCCTAACATGCTATATGCTCTCCTAGCATAACATTTATAGCCTAAATTAGCATAGTATATCTTACCCTTGTGCATTATATCTTAGCATAGCTTAGCATAGTATAACCTAGCCTACAATATCCTCGCATAGTATATCCTATTCTAGGCTTGCCTAACAGAGCATAGCAAATTATAGTCTAGTCTAGTCTAGTAGAGTATCGGCCGAATAGTTATGATGTTATGGCCAAAACAAAACAATTCCCGCTCTAACCTTGGGAAGACTTTGACAATTATATCATTCGAAAGAGAATGTAAAACAACATAAGATTTTCAAATTTTGTTAGAATCGGCCGAATATTTATAATGTTATTACAAAAAAAAACAAAAAAAACGGACCAATCCACATAGTGAGATATAGAGTCGCTCGCGACTAGACTCTCACGCGACTAAAAATGACCAGCGCACACTTCCTCCATGTCAAACAGAATGGATGACGAGTGTGATGCGAGCAGGGCAGACTAAAACAGAATTATGAGGTAGTAATAAGGTCCCTTTAAGGAAAACTTAGGGTAGCAATAATCAAGCTACTGTACATTTTCAAAGGCTACGTTGTCATCTGCCATCCCTAGGAGGCTATCGAGAAGTTAACCTACAAACAAGGATGTGAGACTTTGCATAAAATAAGAATCTCATCAAAATTAATATTACAAATCATTGCGAGCCCCTCTACCGTATGCCATACGAAGAAGAAGTTGAAAGAAGAACTCGAAACACAAAACCAGTACCTAAAAATAGCAGAAGTGGTGACATTCTGAAGTCATGTGCATTTAAGATGTGCGACTCCACGAATATGGCCACTAGAAAGACTTCATAATTTACTGCCTTCCTTTAGAAAAAGGAAGAGCCAAAAATAATTTTAATTTTAAATATACAAAAGGAATGGTTGTAGGCATTCTTACACGCATTATTTATTCATATACAAAATATTGCCAAGACAGGAAAATTTGCTATAACAATGAATAAGTTGGAGAAAAACGGGCTAAGAAAAATGTGGTTTCCCTGAGAACCCTCACTCAGCCGAAATCTACTGGATTACAGCCTTCAGGAAAAAGAAACAAAGAATCAGCTGACAACAGAGAAGACACCGAACGAAGTAACCTGATCAGAATAAACAAGATAAATTAAGTGAAGCAGAAGAGAAATATACAGTTCCAACCGCAAACTCAAAAAACTAGAACCTCACAAATACGTAAGTCACAGGAAGAGAATTTAACGGAAAGACTGTAAGGTAAGAAGAGTCCCTAAAAACAAACAATAAAAACAAGAGTATAAAACAAACAAAATAGATGGAAAGGAGAGCAAGTTATTCCTCAAACTCTGAAAGATACAAAACACAAAACCTAACGCAAAAAAACTAAAACACAGAAAGAATTCCAAAACACCTGAAAACACAGAAACACAAGAATATGACTTTAAAGCGAAAAAAAAATCAACATGAAGATCTTTGTGGAGGAAGACAACTCGCTCCCCTCAAAAATGAAAATTGATGACATTCTAAGATCCATCAAGAACGGTTCATGCCAATGAGTATATGAAACGGATCATTGGGGAAACGACTTCTGGAACCTACTCGAGGAGAAAAGCATCCAGACTATTTATTTCCCGGTGATCTCAAACCCCTCTGGCATATCGAAAACGGAAAATGAGTAAATAAGGGTGGGAAAGAAAAGTAAAGGAGGTAAGAAAATACTCGGACCAAGAACAATTGACTCATCGAAGGATACAAAAACATTCAATGAGGACAAAGTTCGAAATAAAAAAGGGGAAAAACTGAGATGAAAGAATAACATCCAAAAGATTAGATACAAATATCAACAACCACCCGTTAAGTCTAGGCGGAAGGGAACACATCAGTACGAATACACATATATATATAAAAAAAGAACTGATAAGAGGACAACATGACACACCCTCCGCATTAGTACGAAACCAAGAAAACAACATACTAGCCAACCAAGCCGACACTAAATATCAAATTTCCGACAATATAACATCACACATACAAGAGTTTAATATATACATAAAGTGTTAAAAAAATATTTTCGACCAGTAAATTTTCCCCTTCCCTCTTTCGTCTGTCTACTACTCTTTGTCTGTCTAGTTTTCATGTGTTCGGTTGTCGCCTTTCTGTTTAGGGACCTATGGATACTGTTTGTAATTGTGGTATTGAATACGATAGTTAAGGGGTCAACGCACCCTGTTTGCGCTGACTCTAAGAAAATACTTGATCCACAACGCTTTTCATTCTATTTTTAAATTTAATTTGTATACAAATTCATATAGTTAATCTTTGCTCCGATTGATTTAGATAATGTTTCTCCAGTAATTCCCTTGTTTTCTTCTTTTTCGTTCCTGCTTTTAAATTCTTCCCTTTCAAAGGTCGAAAGGAAGAAGATGGGAAAGTTAAACCATCGAATTGATTTTTGAGAATCTCTCTCATGCGATTCACTCTTTGGTTCCTGGTTTCAAATATTTCCCTTTCAAAGGTCGTATGGAATAAGGTTGCGGTTTTATTTACGCTCGGAAACTGTGCTCATTGCGAGGACGTGTACTTTTACGGGAAATTCCTTCGTTGGTTTTCCGCATTTTCTCTCCAACTATTAAGGTCTCTTAAAATACTTGCTCCACGATGCTTTTAATTTCCTTTTCTATTTTTTATACAAAGTAACGCGCGAAAATTTAGTCTCTCATCGATCCTAATTCAAACATTATGTTTCACATTTAGTTAAAAGTCGCCTTTTAAGTAAGAAAAAGGACTATCCTAATTCTAGAGAAAGCCAAGGCACAAGTTAACTTAAATTAGATTTCCGAACTTGAATTGCGTAGGAGTTGTTTGGGTAAAAACTCTTCTTGTTTCTGTAATAGATTTAAACGACCAAAAATAAATCAAATTGACTCTGCTCGAAGAAGAATTGTCGTCTCAAATTGACTTCGACTTCGAAGTGCTAATGCATGAATAAAACTTTATCTTATTTTTCTTCTTAAAATAAGTACCTATTTTATACTAACCCCATACCATCATTGCGTACATTACAATTTACCTTACCCTCCTAAAACTTTTTTTTACTTTATTATTCTAAAAATACACTTATTCGTGTTATTTTTTTAACCTTTTAATATGTAATTGTACCATTTAACGCGAAATCTAACCAGGGTATCTGCGCAGAAAGTATGTAAAGAGAGATCCGAAAAGAAAGTGGGCAGATGGAGGAAGTACAAATGTACCCAAATCTATTCATTCTTCTTCCGCAGCAAAGGAACGAGTAACACTCTTGATCTGATTTCGGTTTCTATGGAAACAGGGTGAATTGAAGTAATCCATAATGGATCCAAAAATACACAAATGAAATACGAGTAAAACTAAAAAGGATGAACGGGATTAAGTGTTGGTGAGAGAAACAAGGTCTGCTGACCAAAAAGTCGCGTGATCTCACTTATTCTGATTTATGACCTTACGACCTTCAAAACTTTCAATAATTCCCGGACTAACCTTGGGAGAACATTGGTGATTCTATCCTTCGAAAGAGAATGTAAAATAAAAACGGTTTCAAATTTCGTTAGAACCTGGAATAAAATACAATAGCCTAACTGTGCCGGGCCTAACCTAGTCTAGCTTAGTATAATATAGCTAGCCTAGTATAACCTAGCATAGTATAGCCTACTTTATCCTACCTTAGCTTAGTATAGCCTATAGTATCCTGGTATAGCCTAGCCTAGCTTAGTAGACCCTAGTCTAACCTAGCATATTATAGTATAGCTTAGCCTAGCCTAGTATAGCCTTGACTAGTGTATCATAGCCTACTGTAGCCTAGCTTACTATAGCCTAGCCTAACCAGGTATGGCTTAGCATTGCATGCCAGAGTCCAGCCTAGAGTAGCTTAGCCTAGTATAGCCAAGCTAGAATAGGCTACTATAACCTGGCAAATACATCTTGCATACGATATCCTAGCCTAGCTTAACATAGCATACTATAGGCTAGCTTGGTATAGCCTATCTTAGCATAACCACACCTAACAACATAATATAGCCAAGCGTATCATATTATAGCCTAGCCTAGTATATCCTAGACTAATATAGCATACCATACCCTAGACTAAAATAACTTGCAATGCTTAGCCTATTATAGCCTTGATTAGCTAACCTATCGTAGCCTAACATAGTATTACCTAGCATAGCCTAACATAACCTAGCATAGCAGAGCGTAGCTGTCCCTAGCCTATTATACTTTAGCCTACCCTAGTATAGCATAGTATAGCCTTGTCTAGCCTAGTATAGCTTAGCATAACTTAGCCTACCCTAGCATAGTATAAACTACCCTAGCATTAAGTATCCCAGACAAGTATAGCCTATACTATCTTAATATACCTCAGTCAAGCATAGCTTAGTATATCTTACTACCCTTGTACATTATATTTTAGCATAGCTTAGCATAGTATAGCCTAGCCCAGTGGTTCCCAACCTTTTTTAGTTGATGAACCCCTTGGGATCTTTAATATTTCTGTGGCCCCTTTGCAATTATTAGCAGAAAAATAGTACTTTAATATTATAATACCTTCCCTAAAAATATCAATGTCCATCAATTATACATATATTCTCCTTTATTCTATTTTACTAACAGAAAGAAATATTTTGTGGGTTCAATAAAAAAACATTTAAGATCATACATTATTTCTCTGATATAGCAGCAAAACGAAAAACTTCCATGGACACCGAGAAAATAAGTAACCTTTAAAAAATGATTATCTTTTGACTTCAAAGAAATAGTCTCCTTTAGCAAAATATAAACAAATATATCATATTAGATTTCTTTCTGTGTTTTATTCAGTGAGATCCTTGTGGCTGATGTAGTTGCGCAAGTTTTTCAATGTCAGGGTCAATGGTTGTTGAGACAGACGAAGATCACTTCTAGTTACAATTTCTAAGCGGTTGCAAGCTTTTGATAATAGGTGAGAAACTCGGCTAAAACCTGACTTAACTAGGTAAGACGTTGGAAAGGCAATGAAATCTAATTTTGCTTCCTGCCAAAGCAATGGGAATTTGATGGCAATTTCACTACTTGTCCATAAGTTAGTGAGGCCATGTTTAAATTTGGCTTGAGCGTTTGATTACTCTGCAACTCAATGAGGCTTTCTTGTAGTATGATGTCAACATCAGCGGCATTTGTCTTAAATGTGTCTACCACCCAACTTGGAATGTTCAATTCCAAGAGATCTTTGAACCTAATTTCCATATCATTGTGCAATTTTTTCAAGTAATTAATGTTCACTAAAATATCATCCTCATGCAGTTCCTCTTCAATAGTGGCAAGGATTGGAAAATGTAACAATTTCTTACGCCCAATATTAATCCTAAACAGATTAAGGTTTCCAAGGAAAGAGCTGATTGCCTCTTTAGAAGTTAAAAGATTTGTATTTGATTTCTTCTCCAAGCGCCTTACCGTTCAAAAATAGTACAACACTTTCTCAGAGTTCAAAAAGTGACGCAGGCAGTTACCCTTAGAAAGCCATCTCACCTCTGTATGCAAAAGTAAACGTTCAAACTCTTTTTCATTGTTTGCACAAAGTTGTCGGAAAAGACGGTCTTGAAGAAGTTGATTTGACTTGCTAAGGTTAGTAATCTTGATTACATTATCAAGAGCATCTTTCAGACGTCCTCCCATTTTTTTAAAAATTAAATGTTGACGATGAACCACGCAGTGTATGCAAAAAACATTAGGCACAGTTTATTTTAGATATGCAATGAAGCCCCCTGTATCTGCCTACCATATCAGTGGCAACATCAGTTGTGCAAGCCATAATGTTACCCATTGGAATATTTTTATCTTGGAAAGGTCAATACTTCTTGGAAAATTGTTTCCCCTTTAGTATCTGTCACAAGACTGCGAGCAAAGAGCATTTCCTCCCTGAGTTCACTATTATCATCCAAAAACCTAACATATGCCATAAGAAGGGCTTGATTATCACTTACAGATGCTTCATCAATTTGTAATGCAAAATTCTTTAATTGTAAAAGTAAAAATAGTTGATTTTCTACATCCTTTACCATTTCACCAATGCGTCTTGATATTGAATTGTTGCTTAACGGGATTACCTACGTAATTTGTTTGGATTTCTGTTGAAAAACAGTAGAAATTACCACATAGTGCGGGCAAAATCAAATCTTCACCAATAGTATGGCGTTTTCCAGTTTTTGCTAATAGCTTGGAAATCTCGTAAGATGCAATTAAACCTTTGTCTAATTTAGCTTTTCCTTGGCTAAGCATAGAATCAATGTATTCCTTCCTTGGAAAACATAAAATAATCTAAGGATTTGTCTTTCTTATCCTTGTGCGTATTCTCCAGATGTATTAGAAGCTTACTTGGGCACATGCTTTCATTAGAAAGCCCTGCCATACATATAAAACACATTGGCTTTGTTATATTGTTTGGAGACTGTATAAAACCGTATGCTAAAAACGCTTGAGTAGGTATTGTCGACTATATATATATATATATATATATATATATATATATATATATATATATATATATATATATATATATATATATATATATATATATATATATCCCCAAAAGTACAGTAACGTACGTGTAATTATAGGGATAAAACCACAGTAATAAGACAGTAATTTTATATGCGAAACCACTTGTTCACTAGCGACTGACAATGACGGATGTCTCCGTCGAAACCTGGTTTCGCATATAAAATTAGACTTATTACTGTGGTTTTATCCATATATATATATATATATATATATATATATATATATATATATATATATATATTGTATATTGAGTGGTAAATATAACGAAATTTTCCTAATTTCCTTAAAAACCTAAAATAAAATAATTATCGAGAAGATAAAAATGCAAATGTTTGAATATTTGTATGTAATTTATTGCAGGGAAATCGATATCCCACCCGAATATGGCCTCTGTTTTTACAGAGGCCATATTCGGTCACCACAACGTCCTGGTGCTTGGCAGCGTAACCCGATTACTTACCCCCACTCATCTCTCCCCTCGACTCGCGGATCACCAGAAGACCTCCTCCAACAAGGAGATGCACGCATCATCCGATTTCTGGGCCGGCGAGCATAACATTGGTTAAACCGGCACTATTTCGCCTAAGAGTTGGGATCTAATTTCGCGTCATAGACGAAATTAGAGGAGTGGCGACCAAAAGCCAGAAGATGCCTTTATGGCTAAGTGAAAGTCGCTCGGAGAAGAGCCGTTAGAGGAGCGAGGCTTAATTCTTAAGACCTCATCCCCCCTCCCTCCCCTACCCCCAGTGGGTTGGTGAAGTATATAGGCGGATAACTGAAGAAAAAGTGGAAGATCGAGTGAGTGATCGACACAACGAAGTCCGGCGGCAGTGCCCGGCAATCCAAGAAAAGAACACAGAAGTAGTTCATGCTGAGCCAGTTCCTCGTAGTCACACCGAAAATTTGTTTTGTTTGTATTGAGGATCAGTTTCATTCATCTCTCGTCAGAGAAACCCCCTATCCTGGTTTGCAAATAAAAAACAGAGATAGTCCTCGCCATTGGAGAATACCCAAATTAAACTCCCCCCCCCCCCCATCCCCCATTCGCAAAGGATTCAGTTGTTTGCTCAATCAATCGTTAGTGCGAACCATTCCAAGATTAACCCCAATATTGGAAAAAGCATATCTTCACGGTCCTGTTGTTTAAATCATCTGACTAAGACAACGTGCTTAACGCCATCCGTCGCCCGCACCGAAATCACCTGTTGCTTCAAGCCAGTCTCCGCGCCAGTCAAACAGCTGGGTGTTTGTGAATACGCCCACGCGCCAGACCGCAAAACATTGTTCGTATTCATAAAATTGAAGGCTAAGGTCAGTCATCAGCCGGACTCACGTGTGGTTGTTTTGAAGGTAAAGAAAGTAAATTATTTATTTGAGTGCCAATTAGAGTCCAATATTAAAGTGAGGTTTGGGTCAACCATTACTTTATATTCATTTGGTTTAAATTAGTAATTCTATCATAAACCCGTTTATTCATAGTTGTATAGTTTTTTTTTTTTAGATTTCACTTTTTTATGTTGTAATTAAAGATATACTTTTTTTAAGTATTTAATTCAATCCTCGAAACGTTGCATTTGACACTAGAAATCCTCAAAGATTAAATAACGTAAAAATAATATATCACTCTTAGAGAAAACGTAATCAAGGAGTTATTCAAGTACGTAACAAACCTACGTACGTATACTACCACTCGGCCCTTACAATACTACGACATTTATATTGAACTAAATTGTATATACTGTATGAATATATATTTTCAAGAATATATAAAATATGATATTATTTATTTACTAGGTAAACAGTTTACAACGGTTAACCACTACATAATAATTTTAACCTTATTTGATACCACTCAATTTTAGATCGCAAAGCTTTTAGAGTTTATGAATGCTGGTATTCACATTTGGCATTATGCTTATGACACCATTTAAGAACGCAATGAACATAAATGTAATCAAATATTACCACCAGAAAACGTAATATTTATTGAAACAATAAACATTTCGTATAAGCAGTGCCGCGCAGCTGCAATGCAAGTGCGCGATGATGTTGTCGTTAGTAATTAATTTAAAGAGAAATAAATTAATCGTTTGAGATATTATATCTACTAGAAATACGACACAATAAAGAATGCACGGAAAAATACCTTATTGGTAGCATATATTTTATAAATATTATGTTTAGAGTCACCATATAATATTAGTTCTTTTATGATGATTGAAAAGATACTCACCAAAATAAAAAAAAATACTGCACACAAACAAGATTGTGACGGAGCAGAAATGATGGTACAACTTGGAACATGGATACTGACTGACTGAGTTAGCCACTGCAACGAGTATTGGTGTTGTGGGTGTGGAACATAGATACAACGCTGTCAAATGTATAACTAATAAATCATTACAACGTTGTTGTATATCGAAGAAAAATAAACTCAATGTTTTATGATTATTAACCCGTAAATAGTTGTTTCTCACTAGATTAACAGATTATGGAGAACTACATATAGTCAAATATGTCATATTGTCAAAAGGGCGATAATTAGATAATTTTCAAATTACTATAATAATTTTATAAGAAAATGAAGCTCTGTGGCCCCGTCACTCTCCAAAATTTTATGTGGCCCACCAGAAATTTGCCATGGCCACAGGTTGGGAGTCGCTGGCCTAGCCTATGATAGCCTAGCATAGTATAGCCTATTCTAGGCTTGCCTAGGATATTATAGCCTAGTCTAGTCTAGCAGAGTATCGGCCGAATAGTTATGTTATTGCCAAAACAAAATAATTCCCGGGCTAACCTTGGGGGGACTTTGACAATTATATCGTTCGAAAGAAAATGTAAAACAACATAAGGTTTTCAAATTTTGTTCGAATCGGCCGAATAGTTATGATATTACAAAAAAAAACCCAAAAAACGGGGACTGACCGACATAGTGAGATGTAGAGTCGCTCGCGACTAAAAATGGTTAGCCTAAAGGGGGTCTGACCAGCAGGGATCTCTGCGCTTCAAGGTTCGTGTTTTATGCGAGGTTGTCTATCGAGACCACCGTTATGTGACTTTCCACCGGATAGCAACTGGAGATTTGTGTAGGCGGGGTTTGCATTCGTCGTCGCACGTAATTGGTTGGTTGTGAGGAGAGAATAGCTGGTTGAGGTACTGGGTATGTGCCTATCTTAATCGGATTTGCGTTGCATTTACAATATAATGAACTTCTGGGCGAGACGAAGAAGGCTTTTAGATGAGATGGCGTGAATAATGAAGAAACGACGGCTGCAATTAATGTGTCACATCCGTGGTGTTTTTCGGCTTTAGTATTTTCTGTTTGGGGGGATAAGCGTGAGAAAATTTAGTGTGATGTGATATATAAAAAAGATGTTTGATCATAGAAGTTTTCTACAGAAGACTCGGCCTTAAGAGAGGAGGCCAGATACCAAGATACAACGTCATAATTGAAGGTATCAACATCGCAGATTATTTTCAATTGAATGAATACATGACGAGAAATGAATCTGTCGGTGAGGACATATTGCAATTTTTGTTCAAATTACCATCTACGCACTTCACAACTTCTGATGCGCAAATCAAAGATGATTTGCACAATCCATGGTGATATTTCGCTAAAATGCAAATAATTTGTCCATACATGTGTAGTTGATACATGGATTATAATATAATTTGAACGGATATCTTGCTATGGCACATCTCTCATTGAAAATAATGAATAAAGATTGACAAAATGTTACATTGTGCATGGTTAATACATGAAAGATAAAATAATTTGCTAGGGCTTTCTCTGACTCCATTATATTAAAAAAAAATGCAGATTGATACACTGAAACTAATACGACCTTAAAGAAGATATTTCCGTGACGCATCGTTTTCAATGAAAGATGAATAGTAAATTAATGGAATCTCTCTCATGCGATTCACTCTTTGGTTCCTGGTTTCAAATATTTCCCTTTCAAAGGTCGTATGGAATAAGGTTGCGGTTTTATTTACGCTCGGAAACTGTGCTCATTGCGAGGACGTGTACTTTTACGGGAAATTCCTTCGTTGGTTTTCCGCATTTTCTCTCCAACTATTAAGGTCTCTTAAAATACTTGCTCCACGATGCTTTTAATTTCCTTTTCTATTTTTTATACAAAGTAACGCGCGAAAATTTAGTCTCTCATCGATCCTAATTCAAACATTATGTTTCACATTTAGTTAAAGTCGCCTTTTAAGTAAGAAAAAGGACTATCCTAATTCTAGAGAAAGCCAAGGCACAAGTTAACTTAAATTAGATTTCCGAACTTGAATTGCGTAGGAGTTGTTTGGGTAAAAACTCTTCTTGTTTCTGTAATAGATTTAAACGACCAAAAATAAATCAAATTGACTCTGCTCGAAGAAGAATTGTCGTCTCAAATTGACTTCGACTTCGAAGTGCTAATGCATGAATAAAACTTTATCTTATTTTTCTTCTTAAAATAAGTACCTATTTTATACTAACCCCATACCATCATTGCGTACATTACAATTTACCTTACCCTCCTAAAACTTTTTTTTACTTTATTATTCTAAAAATACACTTATTCGTGTTATTTTTTTAACCTTTTAATATGTAATTGTACCATTTAACGCGAAATCTAACCAGGGTATCTGCGCAGAAAGTATGTAAAGAGAGATCCGAAAAGAAAGTGGGCAGATGGAGGAAGTACAAATGTACCCAAATCTATTCATTCTTCTTCCGCAGCAAAGGAACGAGTAACACTCTTGATCTGATTTCGGTTTCTATGGAAACAGGGTGAATTGAAGTAATCCATAATGGATCCAAAAATACACAAATGAAATACGAGTAAAACTAAAAAGGATGAACGGGATTAAGTGTTGGTGAGAGAAACAAGGTCTGCTGACCAAAAAGTCGCGTGATCTCACTTATTCTGATTTATGACCTTACGACCTTCAAAACTTTCAATAATTCCCGGACTAACCTTGGGAGAACATTGGTGATTCTATCCTTCGAAAGAGAATGTAAAATAAAAACGGTTTCAAATTTCGTTAGAACCTGGAATAAAATACAATAGCCTAACCTAGTCTAGCTTAGTATAATATAGCTAGCCTGGTATAACCTAGCATAGTATAGCCTACTTTATCCTACCTTAGCTTAGTATAGCCTATAGTATCCTGGTATAGCCTAGCCTAGCTTAGTAGACCCTAGTCTAACCTAGCATATTATAGTATAGCTTAGCCTAGCCTAGTATAGCCTTGACTAGTGTATCATAGCCTACTGTAGCCTAGCTTACTATAGCCTAGCCTAACCAGGTATGGCTTAGCATTGCATGCCAGAGTCCAGCCTAGAGTAGCTTAGCCTAGTATAGCCAAGCTAGAATAGGCTACTATAACCTGGCAAATACATCTTGCATACGATATCCTAGCCTAGCTTAACATAGCATACTATAGGCTAGCTTGGTATAGCCTATCTTAGCATAACCACACCTAACAACATAATATAGCCAAGCGTATCATATTATAGCCTAGCCTAGTATATCCTAGACTAATATAGCATACCATACCCTAGACTAGAATAACTTGCAATGCTTAGCCTATTATAGCCTTGATTAGCTAACCTATCGTAGCCTAACATAGTATTACCTAGCATAGCCTAACATAACCTAGCATAGCAGAGCGTAGCTGTCCCTAGCCTATTATACTTTAGCCTACCCTAGTATAGCTTAGTATAGCCCTGTCTAGCCTAGTATAGCTTAGCATAACTTAGCCTACCCTAGCATAGTATAAACTACCCTAGCATTAAGTATCCCAGACAAGTATAGCCTATACTATCTTAATATACCTCAGTCAAGCATAGCTTAGTATATCTTACTACCCTTGTACATTATATTTTAGCATAGCTTAGCATAGTATAGCCTAGCCCAGTGGTTCCCAACCTTTTTTAGTTGATGAACCCCTTGGGATCTTTAATATTTCTGTGGCCCCTTTGCAATTATTAGCAGAAAAATAATACTTTAATATTATAATACCTTCCCTAAAAATATCAATGTCCATCAATTATACATATATTCTCCTTTATTCTATTTTACTAACAGAAAGAAATATTTTGTGGGTTCAATAAAAAAACATTTAAGATCATACATTATTTCTCTGATATAGCAGCAAAACGAAAAACTTCCATGGACACCGAGAAAATAAGTAACCTTTAAAAAATGATTATCTTTTGACTTCAAAGAAATAGTCTCCTTTAGCAAAATATAAACAAATATATCATATTAGATTTCTTTCTGTGTTTTATTCAGTGAGATCCTTGTGGCTGATGTAGTTGCGCAAGTTTTTCAATGTCAGGGTCAATGGTTGTTGAGACAGACGAAGATCACTTCTAGTTACAATTTCTAAGCGGTTGCAAGCTTTTGATAATAGGTGAGAAACTCGGCTAAAACCTGACTTAACTAGGTAAGACGTTGGAAAGGCAATGAAATCTAATTTTGCTTCCTGCCAAAGCAATGGGAATTTGATGGCAATTTCACTACTTGTCCATAAGTTAGTGAGGCCATGTTTAAATTTGGCTTGAGCGTTTGATTACTCTGCAACTCAATGAGGCTTTCTTGTAGTATGATGTCAACATCAGCGGCATTTGTCTTAAATGTGTCTACCACCCAACTTGGAATGTTCAATTCCAAGAGATCTTTGAACCTAATTTCCATATCATTGTGCAATTTTTTCAAGTAATTAATGTTCACTAAAATATCATCCTCATGCAGTTCCTCTTCAATAGTGGCAAGGATTGGAAAATGTAACAATTTCTTACGCCCAATATTAATCCTAAACAGATTAAGGTTTCCAAGGAAAGAGCTGATTGCCTCTTTAGAAGTTAAAAGATTTGTATTTGATTTCTTCTCCAAGCGCCTTACCGTTCAAAAATAGTACAACACTTTCTCAGAGTTCAAAAAGTGACGCAGGCAGTAACCCTTAGAAAGCCATCTCACCTCTGTATGCAAAAGTAAACGTTCAAACTCTTTTTCATTGTTTGCACAAAGTTGTCGGAAAAGACGGTCTTGAAGAAGTTGATTTGACTTGCTAAGGTTAGTAATCTTGATTACATTATCAAGAGCATCTTTCAGACGTCCTCCCATTTTTTTAAAAATTAAATGTTGACGATGAACCACGCAGTGTATGCAAAAAACATTAGGCACAGTTTATTTTAGATATGCAATGAAGCCCCCTGTATCTGCCTACCATATCAGTGGCAACATCAGTTGTGCAAGCCATAATGTTACCCATTGGAATATTTTTATCTTGGAAAGGTCAATACTTCTTGGAAAATTGTTTCCCCTTTAGTATCTGTCACAAGACTGCGAGCAAAGAGCATTTCCTCCCTGAGTTCACTATTATCATCCAAAAACCTAACATATGCCATAAGAAGGGCTTGATTATCACTTACAGATGCTTCATCAATTTGTAATGCAAAATTCTTTAATTGTAAAAGTAAAAATAGTTGATTTTCTACATCCTTTACCATTTCACCAATGCGTCTTGATATTGAATTGTTGCTTAACGGGATTACCTACGTAATTTGTTTGGATTTCTGTTGAAAAACAGTAGAAATTACCACATAGTGCGGGCAAAATCAAATCTTCACCAATAGTATGGCGTTTTCCAGTTTTTGCTAATAGCTTGGAAATCTCGTAAGATGCAATTAAACCTTTGTCTAATTTAGCTTTTCCTTGGCTAAGCATAGAATCAATGTATTCCTTCCTTGGAAAACATAAAATAATCTAAGGATTTGTCTTTCTTATCCTTGTGCGTATTCTCCAGATGTATTAGAAGCTTACTTGGGCACATGCTTTCATTAGTAAGCCCTGCCATACATATAAAACACATTGGCTTTGTTATATTGTTTGGAGACTGTATAAAACCGTATGCTAAAAACGCTTGAGTAGGTATTGTCGACTATATATATATATATATATATATATATATATATATATATATATATATATATATATCCCCAAAAGTACAGTAACGTACGTGTAATTATAGGGATAAAACCACAGTAATAAGACAGTAATTTTATATGCGAAACCACTTGTTCACTAGCGACTGACAATGACGGATGTCTCCGTCGAAACCTGGTTTCGCATATAAAATTAGACTTATTACTGTGGTTTTATCCATATATATATATATATATATATATATATATATATATATATATATATATATATATATATATATATATATATATATATATTGTATATTGAGTGGTAAATATAACGAAATTTTCCTAATTTCCTTAAAAACCTAAAATAAAATAATTATCGAGAAGATAAAAATGCAAATGTTTGAATATTTGTATGTAATTTATTGCAGGGAAATCGATATCCCACCCGAATATGGCCTCTGTTTTTACAAAGGCCATATTCGGTCACCACAACGTCCTGGTGCTTGGCAGCGTAACCCGATTACTTACCCCCACTCATCTCTCCCCTCGACTCGCGGATCACCAGAAGACCTCCTCCAACAAGGAGATGCACGCATCATCCGATTTCTGGGCCGGCGAGCATAACATTGGTTAAACCGGCACTATTTCGCCTAAGAGTTGGGATCTAATTTCGCGTCATAGACGAAATTAGAGGAGTGGCGACCAAAAGCCAGAAGATGCCTTTATGGCTAAGTGAAAGTCGCTCGGAGAAGAGCCGTTAGAGGAGCGAGGCTTAATTCTTAAGACCTCATCCCCCCTCCCTCCCCTACCCCCAGTGGGTTGGTGAAGTATATAGGCGGATAACTGAAGAAAAAGTGGAAGATCGAGTGAGTGATCGACACAACGAAGTCCGGCGGCAGTGCCCGGCAATCCAAGAAAAGAACACAGAAGTAGTTCATGCTGAGCCAGTTCCTCGTAGTCACACCGAAAATTTGTTTTGTTTGTATTGAGGATCAGTTTCATTCATCTCTCGTCAGAGAAACCCCCTATCCTGGTTTGCAAATAAAAAACAGAGATAGTCCTCGCCATTGGAGAATACCCAAATTAAACTCCCCCCCCCCATCCCCCATTCGCAAAGGATTCAGTTGTTTGCTCAATCAATCGTTAGTGCGAACCATTCCAAGATTAACCCCAATATTGGAAAAAGCATATCTTCACGGTCCTGTTGTTTAAATCATCTGACTAAGACAACGTGCTTAACGCCATCCGTCGCCCGCACCGAAATCACCTGTTGCTTCAAGCCAGTCTCCGCGCCAGTCAAACAGCTGGGTGTTTGTGAATACGCCCACGCGCCAGACCGCAAAACATTGTTCGTATTCATAAAATTGAAGGCTAAGGTCAGTCATCAGCCGGACTCACGTGTGGTTGTTTTGAAGGTAAAGAAAGTAAATTATTTTTTGAGTGCCAATTAGAGTCCAATATTAAAGTGAGGTTTGGGTCAACCATTACTTTATATTCATTTGGTTTAAATTAGTAATTCTATCATAAACCCGTTTATTCATAGTTGTATAGTTTTTTTTTTTTAGATTTCACTTTTTTATGTTGTAATTAAAGATATACTTTTTTTAAGTATTTAATTCAATCCTCGAAACGTTGCATTTGACACTAGAAATCCTCAAAGATTAAATAACGTAAAAATAATATATCACTCTTAGAGAAAACGTAATCAAGGAGTTATTCAAGTACGTAACAAACCTACGTACGTATACTACCACTCGGCCCTTACAATACTACGACATTTATATTGAACTAAATTGTATATACTGTATGAATATATATTTTCAAGAATATATAAAATATGATATTATTTATTTACTAGGTAAACAGTTTACAACGGTTAACCACTACATAATAATTTTAACCTTATTTGATACCACTCAATTTTAGATCGCAAAGCTTTTAGAGTTTATGAATGCTGGTATTCACATTTGGCATTATGCTTATGACACCATTTAAGAACGCAATGAACATAAATGTAATCAAATATTACCACCAGAAAACGTAATATTTATTGAAACAATAAACATTTCGTATAAGCAGTGCCGCGCAGCTGCAATGCAAGTGCGCGATGATGTTGTCGTTAGTAATTAATTTAAAGAGAAATAAATTAATCGTTTGAGATATTATATCTACTAGAAATACGACACAATAAAGAATGCACGGAAAAATACCTTATTGGTAGCATATATTTTATAAATATTATGTTTAGAGTCACCATATAATATTAGTTCTTTTATGATGATTGAAAAGATACTCACCAAAATAAAAAAAAATACTGCACACAAACAAGATTGTGACGGAGCAGAAATGATGGTACAACTTGGAACATGGATACTGACTGACTGAGTTAGCCACTGCAACGAGTATTGGTGTTGTGGGTGTGGAACATAGATACAACGCTGTCAAATGTATAACTAATAAATCATTACAACGTTGTTGTATATCGAAGAAAAATAAACTCAATGTTTTATGATTATTAACCCGTAAATAGTTGTTTCTCACTAGATTAACAGATTATGGAGAACTACATATAGTCAAATATGTCATATTGTCAAAAGGGCGATAATTAGATAATTTTCAAATTACTATAATAATTTTATAAGAAAATGAAGCTCTGTGGCCCCGTCACTCTCCAAAATTTTATGTGGCCCACCAGAAATTTGCCATGGCCACAGGTTGGGAGTCGCTGGCCTAGCCTATGATAGCCTAGCATAGTATAGCCTATTCTAGGCTTGCCTAGGATATTATAGCCTAGTCTAGTCTAGCAGAGTATCGGCCGAATAGTTATGTTATTGCCAAAACAAAATAATTCCCGGGCTAACCTTGGGGGGACTTTGACAATTATATCGTTCGAAAGAAAATGTAAAACAACATAAGGTTTTCAAATTTTGTTCGAATCGGCCGAATAGTTATGATATTACAAAAAAAACCCAAAAAAACGGGGACTGACCGACATAGTGAGATGTAGAGTCGCTCGCGACTAAAAATGGTTAGCCTAAAGGGGGTCTGACCAGCAGGGATCTCTGCGCTTCAAGGTTCGTGTTTTATGCGAGGTTGTCTATCGAGACCACCGTTATGTGACTTTCCACCGGATAGCAACTGGAGATTTGTGTAGGCGGGGTTTGCATTCGTCGTCGCACGTAATTGGTTGGTTGTGAGGAGAGAATAGCTGGTTGAGGTACTGGGTATGTGCCTATCTTAATCGGATTTGCGTTGCATTTACAATATAATGAACTTCTGGGCGAGACGAAGAAGGCTTTTAGATGAGATGGCGTGAATAATGAAGAAACGACGGCTGCAATTAATGTGTCACATCCGTGGTGTTTTTCGGCTTTAGTATTTTCTGTTTGGGGGGATAAGCGTGAGAAAATTTAGTGTGATGTGATATATAAAAAAGATGTTTGATCATAGAAGTTTTCTACAGAAGACTCGGCCTTAAGAGAGGAGGCCAGATACCAAGATACAACGTCATAATTGAAGGTATCAACATCGCAGATTATTTTCAATTGAATGAATACATGACGAGAAATGAATCTGTCGGTGAGGACATATTGCAATTTTTGTTCAAATTACCATCTACGCACTTCACAACTTCTGATGCGCAAATCAAAGATGATTTGCACAATCCATGGTGATATTTCGCTAAAATGCAAATAATTTGTCCATACATGTGTAGTTGATACATGGATTATAATATAATTTGAACGGATATCTTGCTATGGCACATCTCTCATTGAAAATAATGAATAAAGATTGACAAAATGTTACATTGTGCATGGTTAATACATGAAAGATAAAATAATTTGCTAGGGCTTTCTCTGACTCCATTATATTAAAAAAAAATGCAGATTGATACACTGAAACTAATACGACCTTAAAGAAGATATTTCCGTGACGCATCGTTTTCAATGAAAGATGAATAGTAAATTAATGGAATCTCTCTCATGCGATTCACTCTTTGGTTCCTGGTTTCAAATATTTCCCTTTCAAAGGTCGTATGGAATAAGGTTGCGGTTTTATTTACGCTCGGAAACTGTGCTCATTGCGAGGACGTGTACTTTTACGGGAAATTCCTTCGTTGGTTTTCCGCATTTTCTCTCCAACTATTAAGGTCTCTTAAAATACTTGCTCCACGATGCTTTTAATTTCCTTTTCTATTTTTTATACAAAGTAACGCGCGAAAATTTAGTCTCTCATCGATCCTAATTCAAACATTATGTTTCACATTTAGTTAAAGTCGCCTTTTAAGTAAGAAAAAGGACTATCCTAATTCTAGAGAAAGCCAAGGCACAAGTTAACTTAAATTAGATTTCCGAACTTGAATTGCGTAGGAGTTGTTTGGGTAAAAACTCTTCTTGTTTCTGTAATAGATTTAAACGACCAAAAATAAATCAAATTGACTCTGCTCGAAGAAGAATTGTCGTCTCAAATTGACTTCGACTTCGAAGTGCTAATGCATGAATAAAACTTTATCTTATTTTTCTTCTTAAAATAAGTACCTATTTTATACTAACCCCATACCATCATTGCGTACATTACAATTTACCTTACCCTCCTAAAACTTTTTTTTACTTTATTATTCTAAAAATACACTTATTCGTGTTATTTTTTTAACCTTTTAATATGTAATTGTACCATTTAACGCGAAATCTAACCAGGGTATCTGCGCAGAAAGTATGTAAAGAGAGATCCGAAAAGAAAGTGGGCAGATGGAGGAAGTACAAATGTACCCAAATCTATTCATTCTTCTTCCGCAGCAAAGGAACGAGTAACACTCTTGATCTGATTTCGGTTTCTATGGAAACAGGGTGAATTGAAGTAATCCATAATGGATCCAAAAATACACAAATGAAATACGAGTAAAACTAAAAAGGATGAACGGGATTAAGTGTTGGTGAGAGAAACAAGGTCTGCTGACCAAAAAGTCGCGTGATCTCACTTATTCTGATTTATGACCTTACGACCTTCAAAACTTTCAATAATTCCCGGACTAACCTTGGGAGAACATTGGTGATTCTATCCTTCGAAAGAGAATGTAAAATAAAAACGGTTTCAAATTTCGTTAGAACCTGGAATAAAATACAATAGCCTAACCTAGTCTAGCTTAGTATAATATAGCTAGCCTGGTATAACCTAGCATAGTATAGCCTACTTTATCCTACCTTAGCTTAGTATAGCCTATAGTATCCTGGTATAGCCTAGCCTAGCTTAGTAGACCCTAGTCTAACCTAGCATATTATAGTATAGCTTAGCCTAGCCTAGTATAGCCTTGACTAGTGTATCATAGCCTACTGTAGCCTAGCTTACTATAGCCTAGCCTAACCAGGTATGGCTTAGCATTGCATGCCAGAGTCCAGCCTAGAGTAGCTTAGCCTAGTATAGCCAAGCTAGAATAGGCTACTATAACCTGGCAAATACATCTTGCATACGATATCCTAGCCTAGCTTAACATAGCATACTATAGGCTAGCTTGGTATAGCCTATCTTAGCATAACCACACCTAACAACATAATATAGCCAAGCGTATCATATTATAGCCTAGCCTAGTATATCCTAGACTAATATAGCATACCATACCCTAGACTAGAATAACTTGCAATGCTTAGCCTATTATAGCCTTGATTAGCTAACCTATCGTAGCCTAACATAGTATTACCTAGCATAGCCTAACATAACCTAGCATAGCAGAGCGTAGCTGTCCCTAGCCTATTATACTTTAGCCTACCCTAGTATAGCTTAGTATAGCCCTGTCTAGCCTAGTATAGCTTAGCATAACTTAGCCTACCCTAGCATAGTATAAACTACCCTAGCATTAAGTATCCCAGACAAGTATAGCCTATACTATCTTAATATACCTCAGTCAAGCATAGCTTAGTATATCTTACTACCCTTGTACATTATATTTTAGCATAGCTTAGCATAGTATAGCCTAGCCCAGTGGTTCCCAACCTTTTTTAGTTGATGAACCCCTTGGGATCTTTAATATTTCTGTGGCCCCTTTGCAATTATTAGCAGAAAAATAATACTTTAATATTATAATACCTTCCCTAAAAATATCAATGTCCATCAATTATACATATATTCTCCTTTATTCTATTTTACTAACAGAAAGAAATATTTTGTGGGTTCAATAAAAAAACATTTAAGATCATACATTATTTCTCTGATATAGCAGCAAAACGAAAAACTTCCATGGACACCGAGAAAATAAGTAACCTTTAAAAAATGATTATCTTTTGACTTCAAAGAAATAGTCTCCTTTAGCAAAATATAAACAAATATATCATATTAGATTTCTTTCTGTGTTTTATTCAGTGAGATCCTTGTGGCTGATGTAGTTGCGCAAGTTTTTCAATGTCAGGGTCAATGGTTGTTGAGACAGACGAAGATCACTTCTAGTTACAATTTCTAAGCGGTTGCAAGCTTTTGATAATAGGTGAGAAACTCGGCTAAAACCTGACTTAACTAGGTAAGACGTTGGAAAGGCAATGAAATCTAATTTTGCTTCCTGCCAAAGCAATGGGAATTTGATGGCAATTTCACTACTTGTCCATAAGTTAGTGAGGCCATGTTTAAATTTGGCTTGAGCGTTTGATTACTCTGCAACTCAATGAGGCTTTCTTGTAGTATGATGTCAACATCAGCGGCATTTGTCTTAAATGTGTCTACCACCCAACTTGGAATGTTCAATTCCAAGAGATCTTTGAACCTAATTTCCATATCATTGTGCAATTTTTTCAAGTAATTAATGTTCACTAAAATATCATCCTCATGCAGTTCCTCTTCAATAGTGGCAAGGATTGGAAAATGTAACAATTTCTTACGCCCAATATTAATCCTAAACAGATTAAGGTTTCCAAGGAAAGAGCTGATTGCCTCTTTAGAAGTTAAAAGATTTGTATTTGATTTCTTCTCCAAGCGCCTTACCGTTCAAAAATAGTACAACACTTTCTCAGAGTTCAAAAAGTGACGCAGGCAGTAACCCTTAGAAAGCCATCTCACCTCTGTATGCAAAAGTAAACGTTCAAACTCTTTTTCATTGTTTGCACAAAGTTGTCGGAAAAGACGGTCTTGAAGAAGTTGATTTGACTTGCTAAGGTTAGTAATCTTGATTACATTATCAAGAGCATCTTTCAGACGTCCTCCCATTTTTTTAAAAATTAAATGTTGACGATGAACCACGCAGTGTATGCAAAAAACATTAGGCACAGTTTATTTTAGATATGCAATGAAGCCCCCTGTATCTGCCTACCATATCAGTGGCAACATCAGTTGTGCAAGCCATAATGTTACCCATTGGAATATTTTTATCTTGGAAAGGTCAATACTTCTTGGAAAATTGTTTCCCCTTTAGTATCTGTCACAAGACTGCGAGCAAAGAGCATTTCCTCCCTGAGTTCACTATTATCATCCAAAAACCTAACATATGCCATAAGAAGGGCTTGATTATCACTTACAGATGCTTCATCAATTTGTAATGCAAAATTCTTTAATTGTAAAAGTAAAAATAGTTGATTTTCTACATCCTTTACCATTTCACCAATGCGTCTTGATATTGAATTGTTGCTTAACGGGATTACCTACGTAATTTGTTTGGATTTCTGTTGAAAAACAGTAGAAATTACCACATAGTGCGGGCAAAATCAAATCTTCACCAATAGTATGGCGTTTTCCAGTTTTTGCTAATAGCTTGGAAATCTCGTAAGATGCAATTAAACCTTTGTCTAATTTAGCTTTTCCTTGGCTAAGCATAGAATCAATGTATTCCTTCCTTGGAAAACATAAAATAATCTAAGGATTTGTCTTTCTTATCCTTGTGCGTATTCTCCAGATGTATTAGAAGCTTACTTGGGCACATGCTTTCATTAGTAAGCCCTGCCATACATATAAAACACATTGGCTTTGTTATATTGTTTGGAGACTGTATAAAACCGTATGCTAAAAACGCTTGAGTAGGTATTGTCGACTATATATATATATATATATATATATATATATATATATATATATATATATATATATATATATATATATATATATATCCCCAAAAGTACAGTAACGTACGTGTAATTATAGGGATAAAACCACAGTAATAAGACAGTAATTTTATATGCGAAACCACTTGTTCACTAGCGACTGACAATGACGGATGTCTCCGTCGAAACCTGGTTTCGCATATAAAATTAGACTTATTACTGTGGTTTTATCCATATATATATATATATATATATATATATATATATATATATATATATATTGTATATTGAGTGGTAAATATAACGAAATTTTCCTAATTTCCTTAAAAACCTAAAATAAAATAATTATCGAGAAGATAAAAATGCAAATGTTTGAATATTTGTATGTAATTTATTGCAGGGAAATCGATATCCCACCCGAATATGGCCTCTGTTTTTACAGAGGCCATATTCGGTCACCACGACGTCCTGGTGCTTGGCAGCGTAACCCGATTACTTACCCCCACTCATCTCTCCCCTCGACTCGCGGATCACCAGAAGACCTCCTCCAACAAGGAGATGCACGCATCATCCGATTTCTGGGCCGGCGAGCATAACATTGGTTAAACCGGCACTATTTCGCCTAAGAGTTGGGATCTAATTTCGCGTCATAGACGAAATTAGAGGAGTGGCGACCAAAAGCCAGAAGATGCCTTTATGGCTAAGTGAAAGTCGCTCGGAGAAGAGCCGTTAGAGGAGCGAGGCTTAATTCTTAAGAACTCATCCCCCCTCCCTCCCCTACCCCCAGTGGGTTGGTGAAGTATATAGGCGGATAACTGGAGAAAAAGTGGAAGATCGAGTGAGTGATCGACACAACGAAGTCCGGCGGCAGTGCCCGGCAATCCAAGAAAAGAACACAGAAGTAGTTCATGCTTAGCCAGTTCCTCGTAGTCACACCGAAAATTTGTTTTGTTTGTATTGAGGATCAGTTTCATTCATCTCTCGTCAGAGAAACCCCCTATCCTGGTTTGCAAATAAAAAACAGAGATAGTCCTCGCCATTGGAGAATACCCAAATTAAACTCCCCCCCCCCATCCCCCATTCGCAAAGGATTCAGTTGTTTGCTCAATCAATCGTTAGTGCGAACCATTCCAAGATTAACCCCAATATTGGAAAAAGCATATCTTCACGGTCCTGTTGTTTAAATCATCTGACTAAGACAACGTGCTTAACGCCATCCGTCGCCCGCACCGAAATCACCTGTTGCTTCAAGCCAGTCTCCGCGCCAGTCAAACAGCTGGGTGTTTGTGAATACGCCCACGCGCCAGACCGCAAAACATTGTTCGTATTCATAAAATTGAAGGCTAAGGTCAGTCATCAGCCGGACTCACGTGTGGTTGTTTTGAAGGTAAAGAAAGTAAATTATTTTTTTGAGTGCCAATTAGAGTCCAATATTAAAGTGAGGTTTGGGTCAACCATTACTTTATATTCATTTGGTTTAAATTAGTAATTCTATCATAAACCCGTTTATTCATAGTTGTATAGTTTTTTTTTTTTAGATTTCACTTTTTTATGTTGTAATTAAAGATATACTTTTTTTAAGTATTTAATTCAATCCTCGAAACGTTGCATTTGACACTAGAAATCCTCAAAGATTAAATAACGTAAAAATAATATATCACTCTTAGAGAAAACGTAATCAAGGAGTTATTCAAGTACGTAACAAACCTACGTACGTATACTACCACTCGGCCCTTACAATACTACGACATTTATATTGAACTAAATTGTATATACTGTATGAATATATATTTTCAAGAATATATAAAATATGATATTATTTATTTACTAGGTAAACAGTTTACAACGGTTAACCACTACATAATAATTTTAACCTTATTTGATACCACTCAATTTTAGATCGCAAAGCTTTTAGAGTTTATGAATGCTGGTATTCACATTTGGCATTATGCTTATGACACCATTTAAGAACGCAATGAACATAAATGTAATCAAATATTACCACCAGAAAACGTAATATTTATTGAAACAATAAACATTTCGTATAAGCAGTGCCGCGCAGCTGCAATGCAAGTGCGCGATGATGTTGTCGTTAGTAATTAATTTAAAGAGAAATAAATTAATCGTTTGAGATATTATATCTACTAGAAATACGACACAATAAAGAATGCACGGAAAAATACCTTATTGGTAGCATATATTTTATAAATATTATGTTTAGAGTCACCATATAATATTAGTTCTTTTATGATGATTGAAAAGATACTCACCAAAATAAAAAAAAATACTGCACACAAACAAGATTGTGACGGAGCAGAAATGATGGTACAACTTGGAACATGGATACTGACTGACTGAGTTAGCCACTGCAACGAGTATTGGTGTTGTGGGTGTGGAACATAGATACAACGCTGTCAAATGTATAACTAATAAATCATTACAACGTTGTTGTATATCGAAGAAAAATAAACTCAATGTTTTATGATTATTAACCCGTAAATAGTTGTTTCTCACTAGATTAACAGATTATGGAGAACTACATATAGTCAAATATGTCATATTGTCAAAAGGGCGATAATTAGATAATTTTCAAATTACTATAATAATTTTATAAGAAAATGAAGCTCTGTGGCCCCGTCACTCTCCAAAATTTTATGTGGCCCACCAGAAATTTGCCATGGCCACAGGTTGGGAGTCGCTGGCCTAGCCTATGATAGCCTAGCATAGTATAGCCTATTCTAGGCTTGCCTAGGATATTATAGCCTAGTCTAGTCTAGCAGAGTATCGGCCGAATAGTTATGTTATTGCCAAAACAAAATAATTCCCGGGCTAACCTTGGGGGGACTTTGACAATTATATCGTTCGAAAGAAAATGTAAAACAACATAAGGTTTTCAAATTTTGTTCGAATCGGCCGAATAGTTATGATATTACAAAAAAAACCCAAAAAAACGGGGACTGACCGACATAGTGAGATGTAGAGTCGCTCGCGACTAAAAATGGTTAGCCTAAAGGGGGTCTGACCAGCAGGGATCTCTGCGCTTCAAGGTTCGTGTTTTATGCGAGGTTGTCTATCGAGACCACCGTTATGTGACTTTCCACCGGATAGCAACTGGAGATTTGTGTAGGCGGGGTTTGCATTCGTCGTCGCACGTAATTGGTTGGTTGTGAGGAGAGAATAGCTGGTTGAGGTACTGGGTATGTGCCTATCTTAATCGGATTTGCGTTGCATTTACAATATAATGAACTTCTGGGCGAGACGAAGAAGGCTTTTAGATGAGATGGCGTGAATAATGAAGAAACGACGGCTGCAATTAATGTGTCACATCCGTGGTGTTTTTCGGCTTTAGTATTTTCTGTTTGGGGGGATAAGCGTGAGAAAATTTAGTGTGATGTGATATATAAAAAAGATGTTTGATCATAGAAGTTTTCTACAGAAGACTCGGCCTTAAGAGAGGAGGCCAGATACCAAGATACAACGTCATAATTGAAGGTATCAACATCGCAGATTATTTTCAATTGAATGAATACATGACGAGAAATGAATCTGTCGGTGAGGACATATTGCAATTTTTGTTCAAATTACCATCTACGCACTTCACAACTTCTGATGCGCAAATCAAAGATGATTTGCACAATCCATGGTGATATTTCGCTAAAATGCAAATAATTTGTCCATACATGTGTAGTTGATACATGGATTATAATATAATTTGAACGGATATCTTGCTATGGCACATCTCTCATTGAAAATAATGAATAAAGATTGACAAAATGTTACATTGTGCATGGTTAATACATGAAAGATAAAATAATTTGCTAGGGCTTTCTCTGACTCCATTATATTAAAAAAAAATGCAGATTGATACACTGAAACTAATACGACCTTAAAGAAGATATTTCCGTGACGCATCGTTTTCAATGAAAGATGAATAGTAAATTAATGGAATTGTTTTCCCTTTGTGATATCCCATGATATCGTATCTTGAATTACGAAGAAGCTGAGAGGGGGAGTGGGTAATGACCACATGATTAAGCAATTCCCAGGCGATGGTTGGGGGGTATTAGTGCATTGATTTTTGTTTTACTTGATTATTATGGTGGATTTCAGATTCCAACTTAGTCTTTCTTGGTTGCAGGGTAGGAAGTACGAAGTAGCTTGTGGTGTAAGGTGCTGAGGGGGCAATGTGTGCAGGTTTAGGTTTTTTATGTGTGCGCGTATAGTAACCGTTTTCTTTTGTATGGTATATGAATGTTTGCTTTTACTAAGACTCTGTTAGTGCTTGTATAAATCGACACATATTTGTATGTTTCGAATGAAAACGTGCGAGTACTTATCTAGATCATTTGGAAGAAAAGATGCCTGAGGAGGGGGGCCATTTCCGGTGAGATGAGGGGTCTGACCAACTTCGTCTTATCTTACAGGTCCAAGTAAAACTTCTTCTGGATGGGGCATTCTCTAAAGTAAGAAGAAGTCACTGGG
Organism: Ceratothoa steindachneri; assembly: GCA_963969495.1. Taxonomy (NCBI): domain Eukaryota; kingdom Metazoa; phylum Arthropoda; class Malacostraca; order Isopoda; family Cymothoidae; genus Ceratothoa; species Ceratothoa steindachneri. Next base: position 166,858,858 of record OZ018318.1, read on the forward strand.
GATTCACCTCCGTGGCCGGGGGCGATTGCTCCCCATCATCAGCCAGTATTTAACGCCAGGCTCAGCCGGGTCAAGTTAGTACTGGCTCGATATTACGCACGAGACACGTCACTTCTCGATTTAGCTCCGTTTTCGTCTACATGAGCGCAAAGGCAGGAAACTCTCCCGTCGGAACTCGGTCCCAGTCATTTGGCGCTTTTCCCGCAACGGCCGTTCTCGTTCACCAGCGCAAGTACTCCCTCGTCAAGGAATTCCGAAGTAAATCTCAACCTTCTGCAATTCTCCTCCTCAAATTGCCCCTTCCCTTCGTCGTCCAAACATTAACTTCTGCAAGGCATCGACGCGCGCGGATCTCTTTTAATACGGTCACCCCATAAAGATTTATTTGTATTTTGGCTCAGCGCAGCCTTTGAAGACTCAATCCGAGTACGGTCATTTACCTGCCTCAAACTCATTAGCTCGTACCTTTTTGCCAGACTATCGAGTATCCCATAGTTTGGGATATTCCAACTACATTTCATTTGTGTAAATATTTCTCCTTTTTTTGTGGTGTTATTAAATATTATTTTTGTACTACTCTTTTGAATAACCCAGAACAGCATTCAGCCATAGCTAAGTAATTAACGGCCAATCTGCACTCGCTTTTGTTATTTGCCCGCGTACTGAGGGGAATGGTTTCCTTCCCTCTACCCTCATTAGCTTAACCCCATCATCTGGTAAACGAGCTGAAGATAGGTCAACTGGGCGTCCTTTCGCCTTATTCCAAACCAATCGGCTAATCAAATCCCCTGCATATATATATATATATATATATATATATATATATATATATATATATATATATATATATATATATATATATATAAAGGGTCTTTCAACAAGGACGCTCGAGCTTTGTCAGGCGATAGTGGCCATGTTGTTAAAGCGACATCTGGCAACCTTACTGTGAACTGTTCAGTAGTACTTGGCAAGTCACGATGTAAGGTTATAACGTTGAACAGCTTGTGCAAATCATCAAATGTTATTATCAAAATCAGTGCTCTGTTCGCCAAACGTTCCGCCCATTACGTGATTTCTACCCTCGCCACAATCGTCCTGCTGAGTTGACTGTTCTACGCTTGGTGGCCAAATTCGAGGCAAAAGCGTCGATCAACAATTAGCTAAACCCGTACGTCACCGAAACGCATGGTCTGCTGTAAACATCGCTGCCGTAAATGAGAGTGTACGGGAAAATCCGAGCAATCAATTTGTCGTCGTTCACAAGAACTTGGCCTATTCTCGAATTCAGTTTGGCGAATTATGTGTAGGGACTTGGGTCTTCACTAGTACAAAATCCAACTTACCCAGGAACTTAAAGTAAACGAACATAGACAACGCCGTGTGTTGACTGATTGGGCTCTAGAGCAGTTGGAAGTTGCCCCATTTTTGGATGAATGGATTTGTGAACAAGCAAAATTGTCGGATTTGGGACGAAAACAATCCACATGAGATACACCAGCACCAATTCCATCCCAACAAAATCACTGTTTAGTGCGGATTTTCGTCTAACGGAATCATCGGTCCGTATTTTTTTGAGAATGAAGATGGGATTGCCATAACCGTCAACGGCGAGACCTACATATCGATGATAAGCAACTTTTTGTGGCCTCAACTGGATTATATGCCTGATATGGATACTGACGACATGTGGTTCCAACAGGACGGCGCTACGTGCCACACTGCGCACGCCACGATATACATTTTGCACCAGCGATTTCAGGGCAGGGTCATCTCGCGCGGCGGCGACGTCAACTGGCCACTGAGATCATGCGATTTAACGCCATTAGACTACTTTCTTTGCGGCTACCTTAAATCGCAGGTCCATGCGAATAATCCGCAAACAGTTGATGTCTTCAAAGTCAACCTAACGAACACCGTCCAGCAAATTCAGCCAGATTTATGCGACAAAGTCATTGAAAATTGGGCATCCGATTACGTTCCACCAAGCGAAGCCGCAGCGGACATAAAATGTACTTTCAAATTTAAAATAAATTGAGTGCATATATCACACGCAACTTGTTTTATTTACGTTTAAAAATCGAGGGACCTTATTAAAAGACCCTTTATATATATATATATATATATATATATATATATATATATATATATATATATATATATATATATATATATATATATATATATATATATATATATATATATATATATATATATATATATTCTATAGGTTTGCTTCTAAGAAGGCTTATTTTCAGGTTGAGGATAAATCCCAAAATGAGACATGTAAAATTTCTCATTTAATTAAATACAACGTTTCGGGTACCTTACCCATCTTCTGGTCTATAAGATAGATTTAGAACAAGTTTAAAATTACGAAAATTATAATGCACACAAGGGTTAGAAATAAATTATTTAGTTAATTGAAATTTTGACAAATCGTTTGAAAACTATTGAAACTTTAGATATGGATCAATTATGGGTACTTTAAAAATGGATAAATATAACACTAATTGATGCAATTATTGGCTGACATAGATATTAGTCACTTAATGAAGCAGAAATAGTAATAAATTATTAAATTAATTGAAAATGTGAAAAAATCATTTGAAAACTGTTGACACTAAATATAGATGTTATAAATATGGATAACTATAAAATACTAATTGGGGCAATTGATTGGTACACAAAAATATTAGTCACCTTTAGTGGACAGCAAAAGAGGAGAGACTGAGGAAAGATTATAGAAGGAACCGATTAAAGATTGTTAGGTTGTGAAAACTTTTTGAGTGATTTATGAAATGAGAAGGGGAAAAGCAGTTGAATCAGAATTTAAACTGGGATTTAGTTGTTTTATAAATAATGATTCGAGAATGCGGAGGGAAGTGGAGTCCTTTGCATGTCCTATAATTTGAAAGTTTTTGTGGGAAATTTCTGTCTTACATTTAATTGAATGATCTCGAATGGGAGAAGTTTCTTTTTTGGTCAAGGTGGAGCCAGTGCGAGAGCTAATACCAAGATGAGAACTGACCCTAGCCCTAAGTGAGCGAACAGTGCTGCCAATGTAGATCCCCTGGTGGCACCTGGGGCAAATGAATTTATAGACAGCTGAACAGCTCATTTCAGGAGGAAGTCTGTCTTTAGTTGTGAAAAATTGTCAAATATGAAAGTTGATAATGAAAACTATTTTGAAGTTGGTATGTGTGTAAAATCTTGTCAAAAGCTTATTAAGTTTTCGGCACAAGAGTAGGATGAGTGGGCTAGAGGGGACAGAGGAAATTGGTTGTGGGGGATGATATATGTCGTAGAATGGACTCTAGACGATATACCATATATAACTATTCGTTGATGGAACTTATTTAATTATATTTAGAGTGCGTGGATGTCTGGGTTGACCGATATTATGTATCTTCGATATTCTTAAGAAGTGGAACTGAGCTCAAGGATAATAATATGGCTATCATTAATAAAATAGAGTTTTATTAATAAAAACTATCAACAACACACAAAACGGAAAATATTGACATAAACAGAGAATTGGAAAGGGGCGTGGGAAATCTAGTTAATCCGAGGATTAAGAGATTTAAAAAGGTAAAACAAATATAAAGTTAAAGGGATGGGATGGTTCGCTAAACCATTTAAAGCACATGATAGGGTTGACAAAAGGGTTAAATACTCAAAGGTAACGTTCAGCTTACGTAAATACACTTGTTGTGCAGAGGAAGGCGGCGTGAAGGAATTTTCGGTCTGCTGGCGAGTTCCAGCCGAAGGGGGGGGGGGAATTAAATGATCCTGACGTGGCGTCTTGGGAATGAGAACCATTTCTTGACGAACAGGCTTGAAGAACAATGGCTGTTCTACGTTGTTCTCTTCTGAACAACAAGGGGGGTGAGAACCGTCTCTTGTCTACGGGCTCGAGAACAATGGCTGTTCTAATGTTGTTCTCTTCTGAACAACAAGGGGGAAGGGTGAGAACCGTTTCTTGGCTAACGGGCTGGAAGAACAATGGTTGTTCTACGTTGTTCTCTTCTGAACAACAGGGGGGGGGTGAGAACCGTTTCTTGTCAACGAGCTCAAAAGAACAATGGCTGTTCTAACGTTGTTCTCTTTCTGAACAACAGGGGAAGCCTAGTGGACTTGGCGTCACGAAGGCTCGAACCTCGGCACTCAAGGGATATTGTCCTTCTTCTGGACAAGTGATGGTGGATCTCGAGGTCGAGGGCCCTTTGGTGCATAAGGTGAGACTGGACCGTAGTGATGTCTCGCGAAGAAAATCTGGATCTCTAATCTGATCTTAGTGGTAAAGTTTCCAAATAAATAGTCGGGACATCCCCTTGGCGTGGGGGACAATGGAGTAGGGGCTTCGAGGGAATGCACAGCCGAGCCTGAGAACAATACCTTATCTGCCCATAAGCCTAACTCAATCTGGCGAGGTCGAGGCATGGGGGCGAATTGGGGAAGATAAACCTCCTTGTTTAAACATTGACTCAGGTGGCTGCGATAAGGCGCCCGGCTTCAAAGCGAAGATGCACGTGGGTAGCATCGTGGTTTTAAATAACATGTGATAGTGGTTGAAATTAAGCGGCCTCAACCCGTTCTATCACACCCCTCCATTCCGAGGGAAGTTGTCACTTCGAAAAAAAAGAGAGAAGTGACAACGATAGAGCTCCGTTGTGGGGAACTCGTTTTCTTGTACCAACCGTACCTTCATGCACCTAACTATTATTACCTCAATACATATGATTATTTTGATCTTTTGATTACAGGGGAAAATAACCTTTAATACAAACTTAATAAAAAAAGGGGCATGGAACAATGAAATGATATAAATTTAGTACATATGGGACAAAGTAATTTATACGTAATTTAATGGGTACAAATATATATACATAAAAAATAGACATTGAGCGTTACAAAATTCAGACATATACATTAACTAATTATATTACAAGAGAATATAATTTAAGTCGTACAAGACGGTATATACTAACATGGAGATCCTAATCCTACGAATACAATTACTCTGCGCTATTCGGTAACGCATTCCTACTGAGTGCGTCAGCGACCTGGTTATCGGAACCTTTTATATAATTTATTTTAAATTGATACTCTTGCAAGAGTAAACTCCAGCGCATGATTCAGCCGTTGGAGTGTCGCACATTCCTAATATAGGCTAACGAACGGTGGTCGGTTCCTATCTGAAATTCTTTTCTTATCAAGTACATTTTGAATTTGTCTATAACCCAGATAATTGATAGAGCTTCCTTCTCTATAGTGGCATATCTCTTTTCGCGTGGTAATAATTGGCGACTAGCATATGCAACTGGATGACTCGTTCCGTCATCCTCGTATTGAAGGAGTACACCTCCAATGCCCTCGTTGCTCGCGTCGGTCTTAATCCCAAAGGATTTTTCCGGGTTGGGCAACTTTAAAATGGGGGCAGAAATGAGCTTACTCATGAGCTGATTAAAATAGGAAACAGCGACATCATTCCAACGTAGACGATCGGGGGAATTATTTTTTAAAAGGGAGCTGAGGGGCGCCGAAATTGCAGCGAAATTTGGAACAAATCGCCGATAGTAAGAAGCTGATCCTAGGAACGATCTTAATTGCTTCTTTGTAATCGGGAGGGGCATGCGGCGATTGCCTTAATATTGTCCTCTTGGGGACCCAACTGGCTTTGTCCTATTTTGAAACCCAAGTATTTTATGGTTTCGTGGGCAAAATGGCATTTGCTGGGGCCAATGGTGAGGCCTTTTTCGCGCAGTCGCTCGAAGAGAGCTAATAGGGTGGTTAAATGGTGACTCCATTCGCGAGTAGCGACGTAGACATTATCGAAGTAAAAGGATACATTGGGAAGTCCATCCAACAACCTTCTCATGAGACGGTTATAGTTGCTACAAGCAGTGACGAGGCCAAAAGGAAGGCACTTGAATTGCATAAGGCCTTTCTCCGTTGCAAAGGCGGTATATGATTTCACCTCGGGCCGGAGGGGGATTTGATAATACGCCTTGCACAAATCGAGTTCTGAGATGAACTTGCCGTTTTCAAAAAGGTGGAGGTTTTAATTTACCAACGGGATGGGCTTGGCGTCGAACACAGTTACCGAATTTAACTTCCGGAAGTCGATGCACATCCGATAAGAGCCATCAGGTTTCTTGACCATGACGATTGGGAAACAATAACTAGAGGTGGAAGGTTCTATTATGTCTAAACTAATTAAATTATCAACTTCGGCGTTAAAGGCTTGGCGTAAATGAATCGGCATGGGATAGGGTTTTGAACGGACAGGTTCTAAGGTTGTTAATTTGATATCATGTTCGAAACTAGTAGCGCACCCAGGCTTCTCTGAAATAACGTCGTCGAACTGACATAATAGTTCTTGTAGCTGACTCTTTTGATGTGGTGTCAGCTGCGCGTCAATATCCAGGTCAGAGGGTTCAAAAGGCTCGCCTGGTAGGGAAGGAAGAGGATAATCGGCAAGAGGTTTGATGCACACTGTCTGTATTACATTAAGGGACTCTGCGGGGTAATCTTCTTCAAGCGCCGATGTTTCGTCCAGTGCTACGAACGTATCTCCATGGGCGCGTTGGAGGTACTTTTTTTCTTTGGGTCCACGGACAGTCTCCGTGTCCTCGTCTTGGGCCTTATCGCCTAAGGGTGTTAGTAATTCACACTCCTTTTTTGCCGCCCTAAAGTCCTGGTTAAGGGTCTCCGAGAAATCGGACGGTATCGGGGTTCTGATGGGGACGGGCTCCTGGGCTTCTTTCTCAGCTCGGCCTCGAGGAAGGGCGGCCTGAGACACAGGGTCGGAACTTACTTGGGGGCTCTGTCCTATGAGTACGGAACAGAATTGTATGGGTGCTGAAATGACTTCAGCCCAGCCATCATAATATTGACACTGCAGGTAACATCTAACGACGGGGAATTGGGTCGCGCGCCCAAGGTAGTCATGTACCACCGCAAATTGTTCGTGGTTAGGGTCCACTGGGGGAAGGAGCTCGTCGGACACGATGAAACACGTACATCCTGTGTCCCTGACGAGAGTCGATACTCGGCAGCCGTTCACGCTGCCCTCCTCAAATTTCAAAGTTCCCGATGAACTTTTATCAAAAATAAAATTTACCTAGTGGCCTGACGGAGGGGGGGAAGTTGCTGCTTGGGTCTGCACCACCGGGAAAGCCGGGGTGGCATTAATCTGGTGAACTTGGTGGGCTGGTTCGCTCTTAAGCCTAGAATTTTGGGGGCAATTCCAGCTCATGTGGTTTTCTACACCACAGGTGAAGCATATGATTGGTCGCTTCGGGAAGAGAGATGTAGGAGAAATCTTAATGGGAGGTTTGGAGTCCCGTTGTTGGTTTGGGGGAATGAAGTTTTGGGGTTTTACGGGGCCCGGAAACTTCGTCAGCTTTCCTGGGAAGGGGCGCGAATCCTTCCTTCTTTCCTGGTTGAGGGGTTGGTGAGAAGTTTGATTCTCCTTTGGGTATAAATTATGGCTTGCAGCATATACATCCGCTTCTTCGGTACATTCTTTAAAGGTCTTGACGAACGCGCGGATCTCCGTCGAGAGAGACGCCAAAAATTGATCCCGCAACACGAAGTCTGTTGAAGACTCGTAGTTAGGATCAACCTTTGAGGATTCTAACCAAAATTTAAAATTCCTCTGAAGAATGTATCCGAATTGACGGATCGTCTGTCTGGGTTTAATACGACCTCCTCGAAATTCTTGTCGTAGAAATCGGGAGTCATATTATGGGCGGCCAATAACTCAGCTTTTAAGGTGCTGTAGTCAATTGTACATTCAGATGGTAAAGATATAAAAACTTCGCGCAATTTACAATTTAACAAGGGAAGTAATCTGACTACACCTTCAGCCTCCAGATCCATGTTATTGATTTCGAGGATCTTTTCGAAGTGGGCTAAAAATGCTCCGAAATCCTTTCCATCCCTGAAATCGAGGAGCTTTAGTGGGAGATTGGAAGGGAAAGGGGGCTTCTGAACGTGAACTGACTGACTGTATTTCTGCTTCAACACGAGCTAATTCAATCTGATAGTGAAGCTCAGCTTGTCCTTTCCGTTCCTCTCTTTCTCTTTCTTCTCGTTGGATTTCTCTTTCTCTTTCTTTTTCTTCTCGTTGGATTTCTCTTTCTCTTTCTTTTTCTTCTCGTTATTTTCTTTGCTCCTCTCGAACGTACTCAATTAGTTCTTTTCCGGAAAGTCCCAAGGATTCTCCTTGCGCTTTACAGATTTCGAACTGAGTCATCTTTGCACTTGGGGGCGCAATAGTCAACCAACTAAAATTCCTTGCAACAAGAATTATGCCTTCTAGAGAAATTAGCCTACCTAAATATGGGCACTGACCTATTCGTACTTGGTTTCTCGATCTAAATAACCCCTAGCTAAAATCAGACAAAAAAAAACAACACAAACAAATTATTATAACAGATCCTTGAGCTACTCCAGCTTCTTAAGTTTCAAAAAAGGGGATAGCAATCGTTAAAACAAAAGGGAACTACTATACTCTATTGTTATAACGAATAACACTATGCTTTACTCGACTGAGACCAGTGTTTGCAAAGATATAGCGTTAAACCTTACACACTTGATAGTGAATTTAAATAGTATATATATATATATATATATATATATATATATATATATATATATATATATATATATATATATGTGTGTGTGTTGTAGAATGGACTCTCGACAATATACCATATATAACTATTCGTTGAGGGAACTTATTTAATTATCTTTAGAGTGCGTAGATGTCTGGGTTGACCGATATTATGTATCTTCGATAGGCTTAAGAAGTGGAACTGAGCTCAAGGATAATAATATGGCTATCATTAATAAAATAGAGTTTTATTAATAAAAACTATCAACAACACACAAAACGGAAAATATTGACATAAACAGAGAATTGGAAAGGGGCGTGGGAAATCTAGCTAATCCGAGGATTAAGAGATTTAAAAAGGTAAAACAAATATAAAGTTAAAGGGATGGGATGGTTCGCTAAACCATTTAAAGCACATGATAGGGTTGACAAAAGGGTTAAATACTCAAAGGTAACGTTCAGCTTACGTAAATACACTTGTTGTGCAGAGGAAGGCGGCGTGAAGGAATTTTCGGTCTGCTGGCGAGTTCCAGCCGAAGGGGGGGGGGAATTAAATGATCCTGACGTGGCGTCTTGGGAATGAGAACCATTTCTTGACGAACAGGCTTGAAGAACAATGGCTGTTCTACGTTGTTCTCTTCTGAACAACAAGGGGGGTGAGAACCGTCTCTTGTCTACGGGCTCGAGAACAATGGCTGTTCTAATGTTGTTCTCTTCTGAACAACAAGGGGGAAGGGTGAGAACCGTTTCTTGGCTAACGGGCTGGAAGAACAATGGTTGTTCTACGTTGTTCTCTTCTGAACAACAGGGGGGGGGGTGAGAACCGTTTCTTGTCAACGAGCTCAAAAGAACAATGGCTGTTCTAACGTTGTTCTCTTTCTGAACAACAGGGGAAGCCTAGTGGACTTGGCGTCCCGAAGGCTCGAACCTTGGCACTCAAGGGATATTGTCCTTCTTCTGGACAAGTGATGGTGGATCTCGAGGTCGAGGGCCCTTTGGTGCATAAGGTGAGACTGGACCGTAGTGATGTCTCGCGAAGAAAATCTGGATCTCTAATCTGATCTTAGTGGTAAAGTTTCCAAATAAATAGTCGGGACATCCCCTTGGCGTGGGCGACAATGGAGTAGGGGCTTCGAGGGAATGCACAGCTGAGCCTGAGAACAATACCTTATCTGCCCATAAGCCTAACTCAATCTGGCGAGGTCGAGGCATGGGGGCGAATTGGGGAAGATAAACCTCCTTGTTTAAACATTGACTCAGGTGGCTGCGATAAGGCGCCCGGCTTCAAAGCAAAGATGCACGTGGGTAGCATCGTGGTTTTAAATAACATGTGATAGTGGTTGAAATTAAGAGGCCTCAACCCGTTCTCTCACAGTATATTTTATCAAAAAATTCACTGATACATTTTTGTATATTTTGTATAAGAAAACTGAATTCTGAATGAACAAGAAAATAATCAGATGAAAGCTGAAAGCCACGGTGAAGGAGGGTTTTGATGTTGTTGATCTTATATGAAATATCACAAAAACTGTAAAAGTTCATGCCGAGACCAGAAAAGGAGGATTTACGGTAGACGGAAGTGGTGAAGTTGGGCGAGGAGTGGGATATGCGAAAATCCAAAAATGGTAATTTTCTATCTTTTTCTTTATCAATTGTGAATTTTATATTGGAATGCTATGATTCAAATAATCAAAGAATGAAAGAGACTGTTGTTCTGTTTTAAATATTAGAACCGTATCGTCAACAAAACGACGGTAAAATATCGGTTTCAAAGCAGGAGGGCATTCTCGCAAAGCAACTTCTTCAAAGTTGGACATAAAAATGTCAGCAAGAAGAGGACCCATGGGGGAACCCATTCCAACACCATCAACTTGTTGATAGATGGAGTTGTTGAACAGAAAACAGTTATCTCCAATGGTTAGTTCAAGAAGAGACCGTAAAAGCAACGGTGTGAATTTATGAAAGGTCCAATCCGGTTCTGGAAAGGCCTTTTGGATGATTAGGTCTATGGTTTCATTTACAGGGATATTTGTAAAAAGGAAGACGACATCAAAGCTACACAAAAAGTGAGGACCAGGAAGTTTCAAGTTCCTGAAGTTTCAAGTTTCAAGTTTCCAGAAACGAATTTGCCTTTTCATAAAGTATCCATAATTGATCCATATCTAAAGTTTCAATAGTTTTCAAACGATTTGTCAAAATTTCAATTAACTAAATAATTTATTTCTAATCCTTGTGTGCATTATCATTTTCGTAATTTTGAACTTGTTCTAAATCTATCTTATAGACCAGAAGATGGGTAAGGTACTCGGAACGTTGTATTTAATTAAATGAGAAATTTTACATGTCTCATTTTGGGATTTATCCTCAACCTATATATATATATATATATATATATATATATATATATATATATATATATATATATATATATATATATATATATATATATATATATATATATATATATATATTATAAAAACTGGTGTCAGGTTTAGCAGGGTTTTTAAAGCATCATCTTTTAAAAGGTCTTTAAAAAGTTCACCCTTATATTTTCTATAAAGGCTAAATAAACGTTCTGGTTGTTTAAAGGTGCAGTAAAATAATCTTTCCATATATTTTTATTTTGTGCCATGCGATTTTGACCACGTAAGTTTTTTCGGGTCATTTTTGTTGTGAGACTGTGCGTCTCAATTTTATTTCTCACCGCAATCGTCGCCTTTTATCCGTGAAGGCTCATTTAGGATTGTGTGTATTTTGGTCTGTGTGTGTAGGTTTTAATTGACAAAGCAAGGCTTTCGCATTAATTATTTCTTTTCGTAAGGCATTTTCTTTTCGTGCGCTCATACCACGTTATACGAGGTCGTCAACTTTGTTGCATTGCTTGTGGCTAATTTGATTTCTTTTGTGTGTGTTAATTCCGCTATCACACGCAATATGTCGTCTTTTGAGCGTTTTAAGCTCACAGGCGAGTCCCTTGGCTTAACAGGCAAGGATATCTTCTATCATATATCCAGGAAGAGGAAAGGAACGAGAGAGCAGAAAAAAACAAGTAAATAGGAAAAGCAAGAGAGAGAGAAGAAGGAGAGAAATACAACTTCTGGTTGGGCTCGTCTAAAATTGCCAATGACTATGACTTCCTAGTCGACTTTATCCTGAAGGACCAGTTCTTGATTTCGCTCACTTCAGAAATTCGTTCATTGGCGAAGGATCGTAGATGCTACACCTTCAAAGAATGCGTCGAAGAGGCTGATGTATACGCGGCGAGCCATAATTGTTACTCGAAGGAAAATAAGAAGAGACTTCCCCATTGTTCCCAAGGCAAAAAGTAACAACCCAAGATTTCCTCCACGCAACTCCATTAAGTTCATTAAGGTAACTGGCCCCTTAAAACCCAGAAATTTCTCCCCGTCAGAACCCAAGGATATTAAACCATTTGCATCAAATTCCCCTGCGTCATCCTTCTTCAAGAGGCCCATTGTATGTTTCACCTGCGGCGTAGAAGAACATTTACGACCGAACTGCCCCCTGAACTCCCAACTCCGTAGTACTTCTGTCAACCAAGTACACCTAGTGAGTGCCACCCGGCGCCACCATCGTCGCGAGCTGATTTCCCTGCTTCTCTCTTTGACCCCAATTCCTCGGGACATTACGTAAATTTTCTATTCGATAAGAGCTCTCTTGGAAGTCTGAAATTAGAGACTGGAGCAGTAAATGGCTGCCAAATCTCCACCCTCGACCGAGATACAGTATGTCCCTGTATAGTGGTTTCCGACGAGCTGCTTCCCCCAGTAGCCCCGAACCACGTAGAATTTGCGGTAGTCCATGACTACCTGGGAAGCGCAAGCCACTTCCCCATAGTAAATTGCCATCTGGAATGCCATTTTTTTATCGGCTTGGCTAAAGTGGTGTCAGCCCCTATAAAATTCTGTTCCGTGCTAGTAGGGCAGTGCTTCCAAGTTCTTCCAACCCCGTGGGTCAACTCGTCGCCACACGAGCCCAATCAAGAAAGAAAACGGAGACGCCTGCTCCCCTTGAAGCCTTCTTCGACTCCGAATTCAGCGGCATTATGAGCGAAGGATTCGCTCAGAACCAGAAGGAGTGTGAGTCCCTTCTTCCACTATTCCACTATAGGAAAAGGCCCGGAGCAACGAGCGAGAATCCGTCCGCGGCAACAAAATCATTTCTTACTTCGAGAAAGAAGGCCTGTTGTACCGCGCTTCCTCGGAAGGAAATAGCAATGAGGCTCACGCATTATGCGTTCCCCGCCCCCACATCCCGCTCATTCTAAAAACTACCCACGACAGTTTCTTTTGTGGTCATTTTAGCCACAACAAAACAGCCCAAAGAATTTTTAGGTATTTCTTTTGGCCTGGTGCTTCAGAGGACATTTCGAATTACTGCAGATCGTGCGACATTTGCCAGAAGACCACGGCAAAAGGACGCTCCTCTTCAGAAAGGACCCATCATTTCTGAGCCGTTCTCCCGTGTGGCCATCGACCTCATTGGCTCCATTCACACTCAATCCAGCGAAAGGCATAGCTAAGTGCTCACCCTCGTAGATTTTGCCACTCTCTTTCCTGAAGCCGTTCCATTCAAGAGGATCGGCAGCGTCACATGCGCGGAAGCCCTCATTTCCATCTTCTTTCGGGATGGAATATCGAGGGAGGTGTTATCCGACCGAGGCCGTCAGTTTACCTCCGAGCTGATGGAATATGTAGGAAAATTGTTGATGGTAAAGCCCCTTTTTACTAACCCATTCCTCCCTGCCGCAAACGGAATCTGTGAGATTAAATGGAACTCTGAAGTCCATTTTGAAGAAGCTGTGCGCGGAGCGACCTCGAGAGTGGCATCGATACTTGCCAGTGGCATTATTTGCCTACAGAGAAATCCCCACCGTACCCTGGGATTTGCCTCTTTTGAGTTGTTGTACGGACGAAATTTTCGTGCTCTAATGAGCATCTTAAAGGAACTGTTCTCCAACTGTGTACTTGACAACGAGAAACAATCTTCGTACTCATATTTAATCGATCTCCGCCGAAGATTAGAGAAGTGCGCTGAGATAGCGTACTAGAACGCAGACCTCAATCTGGAGAAGTACAAGACGTACTTCGACGTCAAATCGAAGGAACAAAGATTTAATCCCGGTGACGAAGTGTTGTTGTTACTCCCAACCGAGAATAACAAACTTCTCAGCCAATGGAAGGGTCCCTTTCCGTTCCTTCAGAGCCGTGGCCCTGTTAACTACTTAATTAAAACACCTTCAGGAAAAAACTCTCCCACATTAATATGCTGAAGAAGTACCATCGCCGAGCCTGTGTTAATAACATTGTGGCCCTCGACGAAGAGTCAGCTATGGAAGCCAATTACCCGGCAGATCCATTGAATGTAGTAAAGGTCGTTTGTGTGGAGCAGGACAAAGATTATCCGCTAAACACCTTGCCCGGCGCCGCCGAGTTACCACCCCCTGCCATAGATATTGACGCGCGGCTGACACCGGAGGAGAATAGTCAGCTACAGCAGCTGCTGAGTCAGTTCGGGGATGTGATCTCCGAAGTCCCGGGATGTGCCACACAGTTTGAGCAGGACATCGCTCTAACCACCCACGAACCACTCCGCTCCAAGCCGTACACTATCCCCATTCACTTAAGTCAAGAAATCAACAATGAAGTAAATAATTTGCTTAGTTTAAATATTATTGAGCCCTCCAACTATAACTATTGTTTCCCCATAGTAATGTTAAAAAATCAGACCGTTCATATCGTATGTGCGTTGACTTTCGTAAACTCAACTCTGTGACAGTATTTGACGCCAAACCTATCCCCTTAATCGCTCAGAATCTCCCCTTTTTTGAAGAGGAGAAATTTATTACAGAATTAGATCTTTGTAAGGCCTACTACCAAATTCCCCTGAAAGAAAATGTAAGGAAATATACAGCTTTCCCCACGGATAAAGGCTTGATGCAGTTCCGCCGGCTACCCTTTCGCCTGGTTACGGCTTGTAGTAACTACAACCGTATGAGGCGCAGGATTTTGAATGGGTTGTCGAACGTAACGTTCTACTTCGACAATATCTTCGTCGCCACTTGAGATTGGGACCAGCACCTAGTAGCCCTCCAAGCCACGTTGTGTCGGCTGCGTGAGCACGACCTCATGATCGGCCCCAGAAAATGCCATTTTGCATATGTTACTATCAGTACCTCAGGTTCCACATCGGAAATAGCCAACTTGACCCCCAAGAAGACAAAGTCCGAGCCATCGTGGACATGCCTCTCCCCTGTAATAAGAAGCAGTTAAGATCTTTCATGGGTTCTGCTTCGTTTTCTCGGCGGTTCGTTCCCAATTTCATGTCGCTCTCCGCCACCTTATGCAACCTCCTGAAAAATTAATCTCCTGACAGCATTATTTAGACTCCAAAAACCACTTTTCACTTCCACCAACTAAAAGGTAAATTAGCGTCCGCTCCCATTATTAGGTTACCTAATCCCAGTAAGCCTTTCGGAATCCGGACTGATGCGAGCAACGAGGGCATAGGCTGTGTCTTATTGCAATATGGAGACGATAATGAAAGCCACCCGGTAGCGCACGCGAGTTGCAAACTCCTCCCACGCGAAAAGAACTATGCCGTAATAGAGTGATAAACACTTGCCATTATCTGGGGGTGGAAAAATTCAAATTATACCTTGTAGGAAAAGAGTTCGTGATCGAAACGGATCACTGATCTCTCGCATATTTACGTAATGTTAAGAACAAGAACGGAAGAATCATGCCTTGGAGTTTACTTCTACAGGAGTATCAGTATAAGGTTATGTACATAAAAGAGTTGGAAAATTGTCTAGTCGATAGCTTAAGCCGAAATCCCTTGGGCCCTAACCCGAGTTAATTGTATAAGAGAAGACATTTTCTTTTTTTTGTCCTAGTTGTTTCCTTGTATATATATTTATGTATGTTTATCGTATCTCGGCAAGAAGAAGACGCCCTTATATTTTTTTGTCTTTGTATCGTATACATTTATTGCCCTAGTAACCTTCTGTACATATATCTCCATTTATAGTTGTACGATCCTATTTATTTACTTATTTGTTTTTATGATGTAATTGTGTACCGTGTATTTATGTAATTTTTCTTGTTTCTTTTCCTGTATAGTTTTGGTCACTAATGAACCGAGGCGAGTGAGCCTCAATTCGAGATTAACTTTGTATGTCGAATTTTCATCTTTTTATTGTAGCGGTTCAATTAAATTCCTTGGATACTCGGATTAGTCATTCGTTTTAGCTATGTAAATCTGTATCGAAACAGGTCAGGTATTCCACCATTGATTGTACCCTCGAGACCGGAAATTTGGAACGCGCCTTTCCCAGTCTAACATTTATTTTTATTTTTTCGAAGTCCCTTTTCACTAAGGTGGAAAAGCGACACCTTTCGGAAGGGAAGAGATGTGAAAGAGTAGAGTCAAGGAGACTCAGGTGGACCCCAGAAAACAACGTGGCTCGCGAACACGAGATCGGAGAACGAGAGAATGGGCATAAGAATCAAGCGAAGAGGCTTTCAGGACGCAGCTGTGTTTACTCAGAGAGGTTTCCCCCAAGCCTTGAAGCAATCTTGCCTCCCGCCTATCATCTTGAAGCATGCAAGAGCGAGGAAGGACATCTGTTATCGAAAATCCCTGGCTGGAAGACGTCCACCCGCCAGCTTCGTGTTTACCTTGGGAGAATCCACTCCGTGGCCGGAGGCGATTGCACCCCATCATCAGCCAGTATTTAACACCAGGCTCAGCCAGGTTAAGTTAGTACCGGCTCGCCATCACGCACGAAACACGTTCCTTCTCGATTTGGCTCTGTTTTCGTCTACACGAGCGCAAAGGTAAGAAACTCTCCCCAGTCAATTGGTGATTTCTCCGCAACGGATGTTCTCATTTACCAGCGCAAGTACTCCCTCGTCAAGGAATTCCGAAGTAAATCTCAACCTTCTGCAATTCTCCTCCTCGAATTGCCCCTTCCCTTCGTCGTCCAAACATTAACTTCTGCAAGGCGTCGACGCGTGCGGATCTCTTTTAATACGGTCACCCCATAAAGATTTATTTGTATTTTGGCTCAACGCAGCCTTTAAAGACTCAATCCGAGTTTGGTCATTTACCTGCCTTAAGCTTATTAGCTTGTACCTTTTTGCCAGACTATCAAGTACCCCATAGTCTTGGATATTCCAATTTCATTTCATTTGTGTAAATATTTCTCCTTTTTTTGTGGTGTTATTAAATATTATTTTTATATTAGTCTTTTAAATGACCCAGAACAGCATTCAGCCATAGCTAAGTAATTAACGGCCAATCTGCACTCACTTTTTGTTATTTGCCCGCGTACTCAGGGGAACGGTTTCCTTCCTCATTAGCTTAATCCCATCATCTGGTAACAGAGCTGAGGAGAGGTCAATTGGGCGTCCTTTCACCCTATTCCACACCAATCCCCTCTCTCTCTCTCTCTCTCTCTCTCTTTCTCTCTCTCTCTCTCTCTCTCTCTCTCTCTCTCTCTCTCTCTCTATATATATATATATATATATATATATATATATATATATATATATATATGTATATATATATATATATATATATATATATATATATATATATATATATATATATATATATATATATTATAGCATGTTTTATTAAAAGCGACCGCTAGTTTCGAATTAATAATTCTTTTTTCAATCTTGATTTGTCGTATATTCGCCTTTTCTTCATTGTTTAACCTGTGGATAAGAGTACCGAAGTTCATCGGGGACTGATGTTTGTTATTTTGCCAAAGATAGAAGTAAATTAATGTAATTTAGCACTTTCTTTAATTTAACTGACGCGTTTCGATACATCGAGTACCATCTTCAGAGTTACAATGGCCAATTATTACAAAGTATTCAGTTTATATATGTTACAAAATGTATTAACAAAATTACGAACGAAGCTATACACATATAGGCAGGTTGGATCCAGGTGATAAATGTCGGAGAAGTAGGTAGGGGCAGCTCTGAGTACACCTGCTCCTTTGTTTGCTTTTCTTGCGCTGGGCAGGATTTTATTGGAGTTAGACTGTATGTTTAAATTCGGTTGCTTCTCTTGGATATATATAGCTTCAAGGAAGAGCAGTTGGCGCCTGTTGGGATCATAATCTAAAATTTTGGTGCTTTCTTCTATCATTTTTCGGTTGAGGCATGTTCCGTGTGTTTTTAAGGTGCACCGTTGTTCAGATGGTATAAAATTCTTCTTGAGAGAGTGGATTCGGTCATGCCGATATACGAGTTAGGTAGGAGCTCACAGTCTCCTAGTTTACATGTGTACCCGTATATCAGATGTGTCCTTTGTTTCAGTTGTAGGGGGGGGGGGGTTGGGGTTGTTTTTCATGAAGAGGGTTGAAGTACGTCTATTTTGATAGTAGATGATTAGCGCGATCTTTTTCTCGGCGTTTATGGGTTTTATTCCTCGGTCTATAATGTCCATGATGGCTCTTTCATCTGCTTGGTGTTATGTGCTCATAGCATTCTTGTAGAACAGTTTCATAATATCCTCATTACCTGTATTCCTGTTCTTCTGGGGTTCTGAGAGATACCATCTGTCCATTTTAATTCTTATGGCTGTTTGTATTTATTTTTTGGAGAATCCGTTATTTACGAGTACCTGAGTGACTCTTTCGAGTTCGTTGTGTGTGTCCTTCTATGTGCTGCAGTGGGTAAAAGCATGATTGATGTACGACGATATTACGCTTGTTCGGAAGCGCTTAGGACATTCGCTGTTCCCATTCATGCAAAATCCCGGGTTAGTGGGTTTAACATAAACTTCAGTTGTTATTGTTTCATTAATATTGGTAGTGAGGATATCTAAGAATGGTAATTGTTTGTTATGGCTTTCTTCGATGGTGTAGTTGAGGGAAGAACATTTTTAAAGGCTTTTTCCAAATTATGAGAGACGTTGTCGAATGAGAGCGATACCGGGTACACGAGTACAAACGCATAATGTTCTGCGTACGTGGAAGAGCAAGTGTCATATCTCCGTACGTGGAAGAGCAAGTGTCATATCTCCGGCTCTCAGTGTGTGACGTTGGGAAGGCAACGTTTACCAGAAAGAGATCTATGCAGTAGATAGAGTACACTTTCCGCTCTATACACTCAGCTGTGAAAGCGTGTAAAGCTCGCGTCCGTAGTCAAACTCGAACGACCAAGGGATCGGAAGAAAAGCAAGGGAATGGTCCTATAAATCCCGTGCTGAACGTCACAGAACGAAGTCTGTACATGACGCGGGTACAAGAGACCATAAGTCTGTGAATATTGGTCTCCCAGGTAAGTCGTTTGTCAAAAAATACAATAGAGGAAGCGGGGTGAATTCATCCTTTCCAAGCGAGTTCCGTTTAGGAATAACTCTGGATCGGGGTTAACCCATGGATGGCGGCAGAAGCGCAGTAATTTAGTCTTGGCCAAACAAAACGGAAAGCTGTGAGCGTCACCATGGCGGAAGAGGCGCCTCAATGCCTATTGATGTCGACGCCTTTTGGTCGTCCAAATGAGATAGAAAGGTCGTCTACGTAAATCGTAGCGAAAACATCTTACGGTAGTAACGAGGTAATACTGTTGATACTCAGGGCAAAGAGTGTGCTACTGAGGAGACTTCTCTGCGAGACGCCCTCTTTCTGCTCTATGGGACCTAAGAGGGGTCGAACTACATCTACGCTGACCCGATGATTTCGTTGGAATTTAGAAGTGAAATTTTGACGGCTTCCTCTAGGCTCCATCCTATGGACAGACTCTATGATACTGCATCGTCATACGGTATCATATTTCTTCTCCAGATCAAAAAACCACCCTGGCGCAGTGCTGTCTATTGAAGAATACCTAACAGATAATTTGCAACTGGAGCAGAGCATCCGACCTGGCGTAAAACTTGTAGAAGCTGCCCTGTGGAAAAGACTGGTGTCCCGCCATCTCCAGAAAAAAGGGCTAATCTAACAGTTACCGATTTCTCCATAAACCTGCCCACGAAAAAGGCTATATAAATTGTGCGGAAACGATCGGGAGTAGATCCGTCTCTCCCCAGGTTTGCGTAAAGCGAGTACACTAGCCATTTTTCTATAAATCTTGAAGGAGACCCTCAGTCCATATCTGTTGATCAAATCTAGCAAAAATGCCATGCATCACCTAAGTATCGACGCATGGCATACGTGATATAGCCCGGACCAGGGCCTGTGTCCGTGCATGAAGCGAGAGCGAAACGCAACTCACTCAACGTAAACCTGTCGTTGTAGGGATTTCTGCCTCTGGAAGTAAAGTCCAGTTAGCAGCTTTAAGTGACATTGACGTGCGTAGGCATATCGCTTCTGTCCTAGGCTCGTCTTACACTTAACCGACCATCAAGGTAGCTGGCGGTGTGCAGGGGTAAGGTGAGTGGGGGGAATATATCAACTAATTCAAAGAAAAATACGCGCCGTCACTGCCTATGACTTAATGAGTAACATTAAGGACATTGGAAATTCTGCTAAACTCTCCGGGAGGGAAGTACCAGTATGATCAACATTTCAAAGGGGTGCAGGTGTTAAAAACTCCAGAGAATGGACAGTGTACTAATTATTCTCTTGTGTAAAAATCATGGATGGGTTAAGGTCAGAGGTGGGCAGTATTTAACTACATTTATGTATTTAAAATTGTATTTATAAATACATTTGAAATCATGTATTTAAATACTTTACTGATAATAGGTTTATATAGCTGTTAATAACGTGTAATGGATGTTTGAGCTTGTTGCAACTTGTATGACATAAACGGTTGACTGCGTGAGCCGGTTGAGGGAAGATTGTTTGCATCGGTTCAAATTCAGTTAAAAGATGGTCATAGTTGTGTTCGGTTGTATAGTGAGAGCGCTCAGCTTTATTTTAAATGTTTCATGGCAATGGTAATTTTTTTAGAGTGAAATCTTCCGATGAAAAAAAAGTGAAGTGTGTATGTACGTCATGCTATAGCGAAATCTCTGCGGCCAGCAATGCTAGTTCCAATCTACGTATTCATTTGAAGGTAAGAATTTATTAAAGCAAATTATATGATACTTAATTGAATTGACAAGTTTCACTACTTCATATTTAAAAAGGCAAAATTGCTAGTAGCTAACGATAATGTTAAGTAGCGTAGGTTTACCATGCACGAACTTACCTGCTTACTTTTGCAATACCTTTATTTATAGTATATGCTGATTGATTTTAACGTGAATTATGGCATCGTGAAACAAATATCCCTCAATTATCTGATCATGTACATTTATCAACAGAGAAAGCATCCTGCTTTAATGCCAAAAGCGGATAAATACGTGACAAAGTAAAAGTAAAGACATTACCGGAGTGTTTTGCGGTGATTACTAAGAAGTTCAAACTATCTGTTGTTGATAAGCTGATTGCAGATTTTATCATACAAGGTGTGCATTCCCTATCAACCATGGAGCAAGTAGCTTTTGTGAGCTTAATTAAAGGTGAGTTCTGAGATACAAATGTTGTTTACAATTATAGTATTAGTAGTACAGGTTAAGCTCTTATAACGGCCGAATACTAAAACGATCGGATCAATGGTCACTACGTAGGCTATATAACAAAGTTAAATAAAGGAAACATATACAAACAACAGAGGTTAATATACTGCAATAATTTCATCAGAATCCACATACATATATACTTAAAGTGCGCTATCATTTACTTGAAGATATTACTGAGTAAAGTTTTATTAAGGAATAATTAGTACTCTTATTGATCGATTATATCTAGTTATTAGATGAATTCCTATAACGATATATTTCGTTATACTAGCAATATTTGTATATCATTATGTCAAAACTAGTATGCCCGCCCGTCAAAAATGCAGGAAATAAGGCTTGATAATGTATATATTCCTAATAATAGTGAAAGGCAATATTTTACTATGTAATTCTGAATATTAGGACTAATAATATATTTATGAATTAATGTACCAGTCATATATACGAG
This sequence comes from Ceratothoa steindachneri, assembly GCA_963969495.1. Lineage (NCBI taxonomy): Eukaryota > Metazoa > Arthropoda > Malacostraca > Isopoda > Cymothoidae > Ceratothoa > Ceratothoa steindachneri. The sequence continues at coordinate 166,880,478 of OZ018318.1, forward strand.
GGGCGGTCAATAAGTTTTGCGAATCGGTAGGGCAAAACAGAGGAAGGGGGATGGCTGTTTGTGGGGGTGTTAGGACAAGTTATGACAAGTCAGGACCTGCAGCCACACGCTCCTGCCTCGTCTATTTAAGAAGCAGTAGCTGATCACAGATCGTCAGTCACAATTTTTTCAACAATGGAGAAGGTTGAGCACCGCTCAGTGATCAAATTTTTGACCAAGGAAGGCAAGAATGCAAAAGAGATCCATAAACGCATGGTTGCAGTGTACACCGACACCGCCCCTTCCTATGCAACCTTCGCTCGCTGGAATAGGGAGTTCCGCCCTGGTCGTGAGTCCCTTGAAGATGACCCGGGTCCAGGACGCTAGTCAGACGTGACCAACGAGGACAATGTGACCCGTGTGGAAAGGATGATCCTCGAAAATCGACGGGTGAAGGTCGAAGAAATCGAGCGAGAACTTGGAATATCACATGGAAGTGTCATCAACATCATCCACGACAATTTGGCCATGACCAAGGTCTCTGCCCGTTGGTCCCTAGAAAACTCACGCCCCATGATCGACTTCAACGTCGTCAAAGTCCACAAGGCCAAAGTTGCACAAGCTGCCCTGCGCGAGTGCTGATTCGAGGAGCTCAACCATCCTCCCTACAGTCCCGATCTGGCCTCTAGTGACTACTTTTTACTTCACCAGCTCAGGGCCGCACTGCGTGGACGCCGGTTTGGGGACGATGAAGATGTCCAACTCGCCGTTTAGGAGTGGATTGAACAGCAGTCGGGAGATTTCTGGTTGTCGAGAATTAGAAGCCTCAGGGACAAGTGGCGCAAGTGCATTGAAGTCGAGGGTAGTTATATTGAAAAATAATAAAACACTTTTCCTCATATCTCGTTTCCTTATATCCGAATTGCAGAGTTATTTCATTTTTTTTTAAGCTTGAAGAAATTTTTTTTTAGGAGCCCATCTAGCGACTGCCTACTTGGGCATAAGTCGCCACACTCACCACGACAGCCTAGTATTAGGCTACTTTAGAATAACAGCAAAAAGACAACAATAATAACAAAAATAAAAAAGTCAACAAGCAGTAAGCAGGCTCCAGCGTAGGGGTGAGGTCCGTCTCCCACCGGCGCAGGGACGTGCGACCTACAGAGAAAACAACAATAAAACCCACCTAGTTAAATAAACGGGAGAGGGCTGGACTCCTCCAAAAATTCATAAGTCAATGTGCACGAACTCGTCCCAAGTACAAGGGATAAGCGGTAGTGACCCTGCTCTTCGCGGTACTGGGAGAGGTAACTTGCGCGAAGATCGCCAGACTGGGACATTCAACAAGAATGTGCCGAACAGTCTGGGGGGACAACGGAGTCTTCATAGTAGGCCGCAGACGAGCGCTCCATCAGATGGCGGTGCGTCTCGGGAGTGTGTCCAATTCCGAGACGACAGAAAGCAACTTGAAGCCTTGGCGGCATTAGGGGGTAGATCCATGGGAACAGTCGCGGCGCAATGACACGCAACTTTAATTTCCTTCGACCCTCCCCGTCTTTTTTGACAAGCAGCACGAAGGACTGCGCTTATTCCTGCCATTCAGTCGGTGTGAGGAAGAGCGAAACGCTGGTCCGGTCGCACAAGCCTCACTGACTCTTTGGCGCCCTCATCGGCGCGCTCATTCCCCAAATTCCTACATGTCCAGGAACCCAGCAGAAGATAATCTCGACATCCGCTCAGCTCGCCAAAACCGTGGCGTCACGGATATCGCGAACCAGGGGATGCGGAGATTCCAAGCCCCGAGAGCACTCAGGGCGCCTTGTGAGTCGCTATAGATCACAATCCGGTCTCCGAACCAGGCACGTCGCGTAATCTCCCGTACTGAGTGGTGTATTGCCACCAGCTCAGCCGTTAAGACAGACGCAGAGCCTGGCAGAGCCCCACTGACTTCAAACAAAAGGAAAACGGCGTGCAAGCCGACCCCCTCTTGGGACTTGGATCCATCCATATACACTGGCACGGTTCCAAGGTGACAAAAATGTCGAATGCAATACTCAGGGCGCTGTAGAAGCTTTGGAAGAAGAGGCGTGGCGATAAATAGCCAAAGGTGGTGTTGCTCTATTTGGCCGGAGAGGGCTCACCACCACCCTTACGTGGAATCGACGATTTTGCAAAAATTCAGATATAATGATTTTGAGGTGTCCCCTCGCCCCCATTCTGTGGAGAGTCTCTATGATACTGTATCGCCATGCGGTATCATAGGCCTTCTCCAGATCGAAAAACACCGTGGCGTAGTGCTGTCCACGAAAGAAGGCCTCGCAGACGGCATTTTCCAGTCGTAGCAGAGCATCCGACGTGGAGTGGAGCTTGCTGAAGCCGCACTGTGCAGAAGACAGATGGCCTCCGCTGTCCAGAAAAAAAAGTTATCTAACATTTACCAATTTCTCGATCAACTTGCACACGCAAGAGGTTAAAGAGATTGGGGATAAACCGGCCGCAGTTAAGTGATCTCCCCCCGGCTTGCGAAAGGCGAGGGTCGTAGAATACTTTTTTGATCGCTACTTTTGTCGTAATATACCTTTTTGTCGTGATATACTTATTTTTTTGAAGTATGCTTTTGTCTAAGAGTCATAATTTTGTTGTTTTAAGGGAGAGTCGCTTCAACACGTAAGGATATAGAGAAACGCACAGGAATTATCCTCCAACATATATTTTAAATTTAAAAATTTACTACACAAATTCAAAACATGAACCACAGAAATACTACGAATTTAAAATACACAAAAATGACTTCAATTAACTTGACCCTCTAATATTGGCTAACTCGATGCTCACTTCAATATAAAAGAAATAGGCTAATTGACTCTACTAGAGTTTAAATACCTTGGTTGCTCTCGCGGCGGGTTTGGGTTTGACCTTGAACTCAATGAGCCCAGACACCACAGGAATCTGGTGGGTCCTTTGACGCGTGCTTCGACCAGATTGTTGGAGGTGGACTGAATGACTTGGCAGTCACAAGGTACTTTGGCGAGTGTAGCAGATGGGGGTCCACACGGTATTCAGGGGTGGGGGGGTCTTCAAGTGCGAGAACTATCACGGTGCTTCAGGAGGCACCAGGATAGGCGGGGTCACTCTGGTGAGAGTAAGTTGAACTTGGTTCTTAAACCAAGTTAACTTAGAGTTCGGTGTGATCACCGGGTAACTGTCTCGAGGAGGAGCTTTTTCTTCTTCTTTTCGGAAGTTCTCAGGGTCCAGGACTATCAGGGTGCTTTGTGCTACACCAGGATAAGGGGGGGAGGGTGTTTCTCGGACGAGAATCAGTTGAACTTGGTTCCTAAACCAAGTTAACTTAGAGTTTGGTGTGACTACCGGGTAACGGGCTCGAGGGGAAGCTTTTTCTTCTTCGTTACGTAATTCCTGAAGGGTGAGGAATATCCTTGGGCTTTAAGGTGCACCCGGATAGGAGGAGTCTCTCTGACGAGAGTAAGTTGAACTTGAACAAGTAAAATTAAAGTTCGGTTCGATAACTGGGAACTAGCTCGAGGATGAGCTTCTTCTTAGTTCCAGTCTTGGTAGCCCGGCCTCTATTGCTGGGGACTTCGTAGCCTGGCCACTCACGTATTCTACCTCGTTTTTCCCAAGTGCTTGGTATTTATACCTCGTCACCCCACTGCGGGTAGGGGTAGGAAGGGGTGGGGAGGCTTGTGGACAGGCCGCAGGAGGGTTCTTACTTGAACGTTTTTTCTCATCAAGTCTTACCTCTGCTCCAGCTGGCCTTCGAGCTTGAGAGAAACGCGTCTCCAATTTCGTACTTGAGGTGAAGGCGAAGATCTCGGGTGAGGTAGCGTAAAGAAACAGTGGGAAAATAGCAAGAGGCATAGGTGGGCGCGATAACGAAAAAATGTATCACGATAACTAATAAATCGATAACGATAACCTTATCAGCAATAACCGATAATCGATAACTGGCAATAAAATTGATCACCCGATAAGGTTATAACCGATAAATCGATAAATCTAAAATTATAATACAATAGTGATTATTGACTATATATAGCGTTATTTTATAATACAATAGTGATTATTGACTATATATAGCGTTATTTTATAATACAATAGTAATAATATTTGAATACTGTTTCTTAGTTTCTTACCTGGTGAGGCTCTCCTTCATCTCCTCATAGGTTTTGAGGATCCTCCTCCCAGCTCGAACATACCTATTTCTGCCTCCAAGGCACGCGCGGCTCGCCCCTGTGCTAAACTGGAACCAAAAAGTGAAATTATTGATTATCGCTAGTTTGGAACCAAAAGTATCAGTGATACCGATGAATCGATAATGCGGGGGGGAAAATATCGGATAACCGATAACCCGATATCGTTATCGCGATAACGCCAACCTATAGCAAGAGGCATAAATGATTTATAATCAATAAATACAAAATACATTTTAAATAACAAGGGAGTGAGGAGTGGGGTCGGTAAAAGTCGTTCTCAGCCAACACAAGAGTTAGAGTTGATCTCCTTCCCTGACGAAAGAGAAGGGGCACATCTGCAGGGAGCCATTAAAGTCTCCGCGGGCGAGGATGGGGAAATATAAATAAGATCGCCTTTTATTAAAGCTCCTAGTCACCTGGGAGTCCGAGGCAATGAATTTGCGGACGAGAAGGATCGCATTACAATGATTTTCAACTAGTCCTTCGTGAATAAATGTGAGAGCTTTGCCAGTGGAGTGAGATGGTTATACAAGCTTAAAGTTGGGCAGAGTGAAGTAATTGGCCTGCTTGCGGCCATAGATGTATTTTAAAATCTTAGTCCTTCGAGGTGGCTTTATGCCGCCTTCGAATTGGAAATTCTCGACTGACTCACAACCACACTATCTGCAATGACCCTCTTGGGATATATTGTTCTTCCTGTGATGGTGATTTATCTCTGTTCCCTATTTCTTCATTGTCCCACTCTTGTCAAACTTCGTACTAGTACTTTTCAAACCCCTAAAACGCTACCACCCTTTCTTCTGCGTTCTTTAAGGTTTTTTTTTTATGTGCCTCTCCACCATTAAACCGTTTATCACTGTCTGGCCTACTTTCGCTTTTACATAGTTACATAGTTACAGGGAGCCAACAAGGACTACTTAGTCTACTCAAAGGCCAGTCCCATTATATACTAATATGCAAATAGTACTCCTTTGGATATTGTCGCCACGATACTCACTCACACGACATTCAATCTACAACAGGGCTCCGTATTTAAACAGTATCATTATTCGTAAAATAACTGTCAATTTCGTTTTTAAAAACTATTCACACTACAAGCATTTACTACCTCCGTGGGGAGTGCGTTCCCTTTATCGATGATTTTAAAGGTGAAATTTTTTTTAACTATGTTCGTTTGAAGCCTCCTTCCTTTCAGTCTAAAACCGTCGTTACGTCTGATACCATGGTCGTACTTAAAAGTTTTTCATAATTTACGTTTTCAAATTTATTTAAAATTTTGATAATTTGTTAAGCTCACCTCGCAATCGCCTAGTTTCGAGAGTCGGTAGTTTTAATATATTTAATATTTCGATATACGATTTATTTCTAATCGAGGGAATTAGTTTAGTTGCCTGTCTTTGAATTTTTTCCATTTATTTATGTTTATATGTGTATAAGATGACCAGAATTGCATCAGTATTCCAGGTGTGGCCTTACTAAACTTTTATATAGAGGTATGATTATATATTGGTATTTGTAGTGAAAACTTCTCGCAATAAATCCAAGCATTCGGTTCTCGTTCTTACACACTTCCTCACACTGTATGTTAAACTTAAGGTTTGAGGTAAGGAACCAGTTGGGAAGCCAGCTGCCCAATCCAAGTAGATTCTAAGTGGCAGCGCAAATAAAAAGAAGCAAATTAGTTATAAAAGAGGAAGAAGACGAATATGTGATAAAAGAAAATAAAGAAATGAGGGTATAAAAGATTCCTCTCTCAGAATGAAACGAAGGCGGGACAGGCGAGGGATAGTTAAAAGGGTCCTGGAAACAGGACGACCGGAGAGTGGCAAAATGAATGGATTCTAGTAGAAGATGGTCCACCGATGGTTCCCCGCCATAAAAATGGCAGCAAAGGCTGATTTGAGCATCAGCCGAAACAAAATGGCCGTGTGTAAGTCTCGTGTGGCCGATGCGAACGCGGCAAAGGGCCACTTCAAAGGACCGTAGTCCCTGAAGTCTCGAGGGCCAAGAGGAAACAGAATATTTGATTTTATATAATAGAAATGATGAACATCTCATTCGTTCTGCCACAACTGACAAATATATTCTATTATAGAGGGAAAGAAATCTCTAAAAGGCAATGCGAAGTTATCTGGGGTCACAGAGTAGGCTGAACGGTCCAGTTGATCAGCCCTCTCGTTACCTAGGGCCCCTACATGCCTGGGGACCCAACAAAATACAACTCGATATCGGGACGTATTCTGGACCAGCCAGTTGCAGCTTTCTGTGACTAACGGATGGGAAGTATTAAAAGAGCGAATTACCTGTAAAACACTATAGAGTGGGAGAAAATGACGAAATCTTTAAAAAGTAAAATTGGATCAGTCTAAAAGCTAAAAGAATAACTGAAAGTTTAGCAGTAAAAATAGAAGCGGCAAAGATAAAGTTACAAATTCTAGTGAGTAGGTGGCTGCGGCAACCACGCTACTCTCTGACTTGGAACCATCCGTGCATGTAGATCGGGCAGTGTTGACCCCAACTAGGGGTCAGCGACGACGGAAGGGCAAGGACTCCTAGAGCACCCAGGATGGAGAGGTGATCTCCTATCCGGAGGTTCAGGGGGCGGGGTAAAGACGGCAACCTATCGAATGCTGCCGTTGACTCGGCAGCGTACACACATCTGTAAACCTCTGATAAAAAGGTGTGCTGTACACAGCAGAGGCATCACATGCAGATCTGGAGTCAATGATAGGGCGAGGGGAGCACCCCCACTCTCACAGTAAAGGCTATTGATGGGAGAAGTACGAAAAGCTCCACTGGAGAGACGAACTCTGAGGTTGCGAATCGGGTTCAGCATTTTAAGGCCTGAGGTGGAAGCCGGGGAGTAAATTTGGCATCTATAGCCCAATATGGATCGGGCGAGGGCAGTGTATATTGACCACATTATTTAACGATCACTTCTCCACGACGTCTGAGAGAGGCCTTTCAAAATTTCTAGAGCCCGGAGACGGCATAGGTGTGGTAACCAGGATAGCTTGGGAACAAGAGTTATGCCCATAAACCGAAACTCAGAGACGAACTCTATCTCTACACCTTGTAGGGAGATAGGTGTCGGAACAAGAGCCCCTCTAGCCCTGTGGAAATATATTGCTTTAGTTTTGCTTGTGGAAAAGCGGAATCCCTAAGTTTGTGTTTTTCGAGACCGCATCGACTGCCAGCTGCAGCCGACGCGCTGCTGATAGAAGGCGAGGCGAGGAACAGAATAGTGCCAAGTCATCGACGAACAATGTCGCCGATACACCGTCTAGGAGAGAGGAAATGATATCATTGACCGCAATTACGAAAGATAAAACACTTAAAACGCTGCCCTGAGGAACTCCCTCGTCTTGTGGTCGCAGGTGAGAGTAGATGTCTCCAACATGCACCATAAAGGATTGAGATGATAAGAAACTTTGAGTAAAATACGGTAAAAGACCCCTCATACCCCAAACATATAGCTGCTTTAAGACGCCGTATCTCCATGCTGTATCGTAGGCTTTCTTAATGTTGAAAATATGTTCAATACTGCGTGGTTTAACGAAAAAGCTTTCCTGACCGATCCTTTAGAACGTACTAAGAGGTCGAGGATACTATGACCCTTGCGAAAACCGCACTGAAATGGAGAGAGTAAGTTTGATTGGTTTCTAGGATCCAGTTCAGGCGCACCAACACCATCTTCTCTGGCAACTTACTCAGGCAGCTGGTAAAAGCTTTAGGGCGGTAGTCATCCAATCCATCCCTGCCCGGTTTAACAAAGGGAAGGACAATCCCAACGCGCCATGATGATGGGTAGAAACCCCTCATCCATATAAGGTTGTAGAAGTCAAGTAAGAACATGAGAGTGTGTGGATGGAGGTGCCGAATCATATCAAAATGGATCCCGTCAAGGCCAGGAGAAGTAGATCTACAAAGGGACAATGCAACACGCAACTCGTAGATGGACAATATGGCATTATACGGAAGGTTATATTTTGTTGTGAAATTAAGATGATGAGAGTCTTTGTTTGAATTATAGGCTGGAAAAGCCTTATTGTAACGGCTGATACTGTTGAGGGCACGGAAATGGTCGGCCAAGGCATTGCTAACCAACGGGCTGTCATTCACTAAGGATCCCTGTAAGTTGAGTGTTGGTGTATTATGGCCGGCAACGCAACCACGGATCTTGTTAATCCTCTTTCAGATCTTTGCGGTAGGGGTCATAGAGGAAATTGATGAAACGTAGCGGCGCTATGAGGTTCGGCGAGCCCGACGAAGGGTTCTTTGGCGAAGCGCCCGAGCTCGGTTCCGGTCAACCTTACTGCACGAGGTTGGGTTCCGCCGGAATCGGGCATGAGCTAAATTGTAGTTTTTGACGGCTGTTGCACACTCCGAGGTCCGCCAAGGCAAGGTTGAGTGGCCCGTTACGGATCGACTCCAGGAAATGGTCTATGTGGCCACGTTGTAGATAATCGATGTGAAATACACTACTGCCGCGTCGACACATTGAAGGTCCCAAAGGAGGCACTTGTGAAAGACGCCTTTCGGAAGCCTTCCCAATCAGCATGGCCTAAGTCTCACTTCAGAGGCATGGTTGTATGAGGGCTAGGATGAACGGCCAACAAGACAATAGAGAAGTGGTCACACCCATGGAGGTCATCAAGGGTTGACAATCGAAAATCAGTGAGGCAATTCGGGGAACGAAGAGACAGGTCAACACAACTGAAAGAATCCGCCTGGACACGATAAGAGGTAATATCGCCGGTGTTTAAAACGCAAAGAATTCGGATAATAAAAGAGACTAAAAACTGCCTTTGGCATTCTGAATAATGTCACAACAATATGGGTGACGGGGAATAAAATCTCGGAGTAATGTATTTTTATAATTTTAGGAGCCTATCTGGTGAGTTCCTACGTGGGCATAAATCGTCGTACTCACAACGACTAGAATATATTAAAAAACAAATAACAATGTAAATAACAAATAACAAAGCTAAAAAATCATAGGCTAAAATTATTTTTTTAAAAAAAGGTAACAAGAAGCAAACGTGCTCAAGCGTCGGGGTAGGCCCGCCTCCACCCGGCGCAAGAGCATGCGACCCACAACAAACAGTCAAATAAAGTGGAGGAGGCTAGCCTAAACCAAATAGTCATGGAGTCCGAAAATCCGTGTGGACGAACCAGTTTTGACTACAAGGGACAAGCGGTAGCGACCCCGCTCCTCCTGGTACCGGGAAAGGTAACGTGCATGAAGGTCACCCGAGACTGGGACATTCAACAATAATGTGCCGAACAGTCTGAGGAACAACGCCTTTGTCGCAAAAAGGCAGGCGCTCCATCAAATGGCGGTGCGTCCCACGAGTGTGCCCAAATCAGAGACGAAAGAAAGCAACCTGAAGCCATCGAGCATTGGGGGCAGGTCCATGAGAACATTTGCGGAGCAATAGCACGTAACTCTAAAAGTTTTCCTCGACAGTTCTCTTTGCCAATCTGCCCCCCCTCTATGTAATCGGTGTTAGAAAGAGAAAAACGCTGGTCTGGCTGCTCAGTCCGCGCAGACTCTTGGTGCCCTCATCGACGCGCTCATTCCACGCAATTTCTACATATCCAGGAACCCAGCAAGTAATAATCTCAACAATCGCCCGGCTCGCCAAAACCGTGCCATCACGGATAACGCAAACCAGAGGATGCGGAGATTCTACTAAGGGCGCTTTGTGAGTCGCTATAAATCACAATCCGGTCTCCGAACCGGGCACATCGTGTTATCTTCCGTACGGAGCGGTGTATTGCAACCAGCTCGGCCGTGAAGACAGACGCAGCTCCCCGCTGACTTCAAACAGAATGGATGCGGCGTGAAAACAGACCCACTCTTGGGACTTGGAGCCGTCCATATATACTGGCACGTTCTGTGACACAAAGTGTGATTCAAAAAGGGTCTACAAACCCTTATACCCTGGAAGGGTGGGCAGGGGGCACGCGCCCAGCATGGTTTCCTGCAAAAAGATAGCTATAAGAAAACGGGAGGAACGAGCCTCCCTAGCTCCTTCCAGTTGGCCCGGAGTCCCAGGCAATTCCAGTAAAGAAATAGGTCTAGTTAGAAGGAGATGCAGGGTCGGTCCCTCTTTGAAGAGAAGAACCTCATCGGAATGACCATATGCTTCTCGGAGGCAGAACTCCGGGCGCTGTTGGCCAGGCAATGCGCTGAATGCATTGTCGCCTTCGATGACATATCGGGGGAGTCTGCGCTCGTCATACGAGTCTTTTTCACCCTCCGCCTCGAAACCTTAGGCATGCAGGGTTCTCTCTTTTGGAGGATCCACCGCCTTCAAGTAACCCCGCCTAGCACGTGGTGTGGGCGTATGAGTGTAAACTTCTTTAGTGTTGTCCTCTTTTCGGAAGGCAGCTTCAGAAACTCCGGAAGATGGCCTCACGACCATCTTCAGAGATGTTGCCTCCTGTGAGTCTAACGACTTGGTGGAGGCGAGTGGCCGTTCCGCCTTACGGGAAACTGTCACGCTGTGAGAGGGATAGGGAGCCCTAGTTTTAGTCGGGGCTAGGTGTGAACCCTTTATGCCGCCAGCTCTACCATGGGGGCGCCCGGGTTAAGTAGAACCTGAGGAAGGGTTCCAAATGGGCGTGGAATCAACCATGCTCGTACGTCTGGATGGGTTAGGAGCAGATGGTGTCTTCTTTAACATTGAGGAACAAGACGTCCCAGGCAGCGCCGAACAGGCCAAGACCAAGTCTTTCGTCTCACGAAATGAGAGACGATCCTTGGCCTGAACGGCCAAATTTCCTTCTCAAAGAGATACGCACCACATTGCTTCGAAGAAGCGGGGAGCGGCTCTCCGCAATTGACACACTTGGCTACAAATGATTTGGACTTATATGCGGACTTGGAACACTTACACTTCGGGTAACCTTGACTTTGCACGTCTCCTGGAGCGATTCGTATGGCCGAAGAGGTGGCAGTAGTAGCACCTCTTTGGCAGTGGCACGAATGTCTTCATGCAGTAGCGATACCAACCGAAACGCAACGACCCAGGGAGTTTGTCACAGTCGGTGATGAAAAGTGTAGGGGTTGGTCTGAAGGCCCCTCCCTTTTTTCTAATCACACGTTTGATCTTGACCACTCCATGGTCGGCTAGCTCTAAGGTAATGTGACCTATGGATTAGTCCACGCGTTCCCTCGCATAAACCACCCTTTTCACGAATTTTATGGTAGAGTGCGGCGTCACACTCACCGGTGTGCCATGAAGTGTCCAAAGGGCACTAATCATGGCCGCCTCGGAGGGATTCGAAGCATTTCCCATCCAAGAAATGGGCCGCCTTTGGCTCTCTGCCAATCATGCTAACTAGGACTCTTCTCTGATGGATCATGTTGCCCTTAGCAAACATGCTGCCATCCGTGGAGAAAATAACGAGGAAGCGTTTGAAGCCAGCGGGCTCGAAAACGCCAGGTAACCTCTGAATGAGGGTCCCAACCCATTCAAGGCTCCGCCTCTGCACATTTTTGGTCTTTGTCAGGGACTCCCTGCTAGGGGGAGCACCAGGTCCGTACGTGCTGATCTTGGCTTGATCGCATACCGAAGTGGTAGCGGCCCCTTCTGTCCTCGTGGCTCCCGCGGAGGAAGACGAGCCCCTAGTCTTTTCTTTTTGCGGGAGGAGGGTGGGGAATGAACTCACTTCTTTTTCCTGCGGGAATGAGCCCTTAGGCCAGATGGATCGGCTTTAGCAAGATCCTTCTCCGAAATGGAGAAGGGCTTTGCTGTCAAAGGGGCGCCACTCGGGAGAGGAGGTCCCTCTTCTCCTTGTGGATTTTTGGATGCTCGAGCCGTCTAAAGAGAAGCTAGCACAGGGTCGGACTCTCGTTCTATGCTTGGCACCGACCCCGGGTTTGACCCCATGGAAGATCCTACCGTCTGGGACTGGTTCATCTCAGGGAAAATGTTCATTTCCGAGAGGGCGTCCATGTGGCCTACCCTTTAAGACCTCACGGATCCCACTCAAAGGACCTTCTTTTGTCTCATCTTATTGGGCCAGCGAGCCGGCATCCGTCGAGAAGGAGAGGGTGGCACGTACGGTGACCCCCGTAAACTTGCTTTGCACACCAGCAGGACTTTAGAGTTCACGATCCGATGGCCCTGTCATCCCTCGCCCCCTAAGGGGGTAGCCCTATCAGGACGCTTCCACCGGGATTGGTCAATTATGGGCCGCTTGCATGCTTTCCCTGGTAAAGTAAAGGGGAGATGCCACTAGTAGGAGGGAGTACTCCAAAGAAGCGGGTGTGGGCAAGTCTCCTGCACCCGTAGGCGTGGGAGAGGAGTAGGCATCCTCTTGATAAAAGAAGTTTGGAGGGTCCCCTGAGAAAGGAGAAAGTACAGGGGAGGGGGGGCTCCTTTTCTACTCTGGAGCTACCCGAGGGCGGCTCCCGCGGTGGTGAAGGAGAAGTCCAGAGAGTTTAAAAAAAAAAAATTCATCATCGGGGATGGTGCCCCTATTAGTAACGCAAACGCTAATTAACCCACGCAGTAGTCCACTCTGCGAGTGGTGAACACGGGGCCGGCAAAAGCCGATTTCCGTCATTTAAGACTACACCTCCCACCCTGTGGCCAGGCAGCCCTTCAGGATAGCGGCTCCACCTTTGGCTGGGCGTGAAATTTATAGACTGTGAATGGAGATAGAAAGGATATGTGAAGAAGGTGATGGGGGGGGGAGTGGTAAAGCAGTTTTTTTAAAGACTCACTGCCCCATACCGGAGCTCAGAGTTGAAGGAGCACTTACCAATTCCCCCTCAGCCCCGATCCATGATGGTTGGGTGAGAAGAAGCTGGTCGGCGTCTACGCTGTGAAATTAGAGGCCGACCAGAAATTAGAGGAACGTAGGAAGCAGGGTAAGAAGACAGGGTGTCAGAAAGAAGGAGAAGAGGCTAAGCTGGGGCTGGACGAGGCGGTGAGTCCCGTCAGCACGGAGGCCAGGAAACCAAATCGCCGTTCACCTTACGGGGCTCAGAGTAATAAAAAGGGGAGGGCAAATGATCTACAAGCTCTAAAAGGTAGGGTCTTGACAATAGTAAAGAAGGAGGGAGGGAAATCGAGCGAACAGTAATATGCCTTGTAAGAAAAACCCTCACGACAACAGCTTTGAGGGTAAGGTGCAGGGGGAGTGGAGATACATGGTGATATGACGAAACCATAACTGGACGATAGATCCCGATTAATGGGACGAAGGCGCTTTCGATATCTGAGTTGATCCAACAACCACTACTGGTGATGTTAGAATGTCATCTGCTTCCATCAGATTATGGGCCGGAGTTTGAGTGGATGTGGCAGGCGATCTGAAAGAAGCACAAGGAACTGGGTAGATTTATGCTAACGTTTGGACCAATAAGGGGTCTAAGTCCTGTGAAGGGTGGGACGGGCTTGAGGGCAGAGAATATTCAGCAACAGGAGAAGAGTCCATTGAGGATTCTTGAGGCTTGGCTGAGTCAGCTCCAGAGGCTGCCCACTTATTGGTGGCTGATGACCCAGGTGAAGAGTCCTTCTTTTTACTACGGAGCTTTGGATCCTGGGGCTGGGTAGAAAAACCTTCACTGGTCGATATAGAAGATTCTTTCAGATAACGTCTGATGTCTTCAAGTTGTAGATAGAGGGGAGTAGGAAAAGGGACAAAGAAAAAAATAATAGCGTAGGCGAGTTGCGAACAGCTTCCCGCATCGCTGGACCACTGATAGCCGGCGACGAATCCATTTGGCCATCCTGAGTCTCAAAAAAGACTCATTCAAACGAAGCTATTAAGCCGCTCGCCTGCACTTCTCGTACGCTATACAACCACCCTCCTAGAAGCGGAGCGGATTTTGAAGAAATGAAGAGAGCCCGTATGGAAATGTTATCTAAGGGCTAATGCTCCCCCTCCCGGGACTGGGCACCGTTGTAGATAGAAAGGAGTAGGAAAAGGGGCAAAGAAAAAATAATAGAGTAGGTGAGTCGCGAACAGCTTCCCGCGTCGCTGGACCACTGTTATCCAGCGGCGAATCCACTCGGCCATCCTGAGTCTAAAAAAGGACTCATTTAAACGAAGATTTTAAGCCGCCGCCTGCACTTCTCGTACGCTATAAAGTGTCTCACCCTGAGTGTCGGTCCTGGCTAGAGTTGCCGGAGAGAGGGAAGCAACGTTAGGTAACTCGACCTGAGATCGAGGCTTCGTCGATATATCATGAATGCTTCTGACACTAACGGTAGATGGGCAATGAGATGCTTCAGGCGTGTCGGAACTCGAACGTGATGGTCGGTTTCGTCCAGCGTTACGCAAAACGTCTGAGAAGAGATGGCTAAGAGGTGAGGTTTGTGCTCGAGCACGTTGGCGAGCCTCTTTCACGTCCAGAAGCGGAGAGTCGCTCAAAGCGAGGACCCCCTTTCATATAAAAATATTGGGCATATTTTTGACGCGGCACTGTGGGTACAAGCGCAGTTGGCACATTCAGGGCCATGGGAATCAGAACTACTACAATTCAACCAGAACAGGAGTGCCAACAGGCATGACCAACATGTCCAAATTGAATACAATTGAAGCAATGACTGGGTAGTTTGCCGTAGGGGCTTACCAGGACACGAAGGTGTTTAGTATTCAATGTTTAAGTTACTCCTGAAATATATTCTCTATTATGAACTTAAAGTCTCGAATGTCTCTTACTTAAAGGATCCGATTCCTTTCATTTATTGTTTATTCATTCGTCTATTGTATTTTGTTTAGTAAGCTGTCGAATTCTATCCCGTAATAAACATGTAGCTTCTATACCCCAAATCATTTCATCCAAGAATTTGGCAAAGAGGCTGAGATAAATACATGCATAAGATAATGGATAATATAATATAAATCCATACGTGATCTAGATAACTACAAACAACTTTATTCTTTACAGGTAAGCAGTATTTAGTGGTACTCAAAGACACCACAGAAGGTACCCAGCTTTAATAAACTGCGGCAGTTTCTGACGTTCGAACCTTAAAATCAATGTGGCCGTTAGGAGTCTAGTAGAGCCTAAAGTTTTAGTCACTCTGCAGTTTGAAAGGACGACACCTTTGACAAAATTCAGACGTGGATGGGGCGAAACAGTTACGGGAATTTCGGCTATCGAAGACTGATTTTGCAAACGATTATGTTGAGTGAGAGGACACTTCGACTACGATATCACCATTACCTCTTGAACACATCCGGCGGGGTTCACCACAGCGGGACTCAAATGATTCATCAACGTCAAGCACATCCACTTTTGCGATTGGGGTGTCAGATGACGAACTCATGACTAGAAAGCGGGGAGAGTCTAAATCTGGATCCACATCGTTGGCATAGGGATCCAACGAGCGAGGGAAGGCTGAAAGGGGGGTTGAAGAACATTTGGCACGAGAAGGGGAAGTTTTAGATTTATGGCTGGCCATTGCATATAGAAATAACTTTACATTCTCCCTCGGGACTCCCCACCACGGAGGCCTACAAGGGCCCGGCGTTACTGCAACTCTAGATTCCGCTACGTCTGGTACACCCTCTTGGGGAATGGATACGGATCCACCAAACCATCTTTATAGACCGAAGAGACTGCCCGAGTTCTCCTAGGCGCGGAGAAAAGAGGCCAATGATGGGTTTCTCCTTGGGCATCGGCAGACGAAGGCGATAGACATGCCTAACCTCCTCCGACCTTCATAAAAGAACAATTCAGAATCAGTCCGAAAAAAAAACAAGCAGATGTCTGGCAACCCTCAGGGCCACTAGATCGGAGAAAGAAGAAGGGGGGGGGGGGGGAAGCAAACGAAAGTAATAGGGGATGGGGGAGGAGGTGGAAAAGGGGTATATTAAAAGTTTAGTTCGCAGCACCAAGGGCTCCCTAAAGGCCCCAGGGCTGATCCCCCTCACCACGAGAAGGCCAGAGCCTCTCTGGGACCAACCCCTGAAGAAAGAAATGGTCCCAGAGAGGGAGGGGGCCGTTAAACCTAAGACCTTAGAAACCCGCACCCCTAAATATTTTTCTTCGTCCACAGAGATAAGATTTTTACCACCCATTTCATAGTTAAAACTTGTGTTATTTCGAACTACGTGCAAAATTACATTTGTCTAAATTGTATTTCGTGTTCCATTTATTAAACCTTTCGAAGATTTGATCTAAATCCCGCTGAATTAACTTGCTATCGTTCTCATTTAAAATGTTACCCCCAATTTTTGTGTAGTCCGTAAATTTGGATAATCTACTAAGTAGGACAGAGTCTATATCGTTTACATAAATAAGGAATAATAATGGTCCCAACACAGACCCCTGGACCACGACACTAGTTACATTTTTCCACTCCGAAAATTTACCGTTTAAAACTACTCTCTGCTTACGATTACTTAGCCATGACTCTATCCATTGTAGGAGGTTTTTCCTAATTCCATGAGCAAAAAAATTAGTTAGTAATGGCCTATGAGGAACGGTGTCGAATGCCTTAGCGAAGTCTAAGTAAACTATGTCCAAATATCTACTCTCATCATAGCTTTTAATCATGCTGTCATAAAATTCTAAAAGATTAGTTAAACATGAAAGTTTCTCTCTAAAGCCGTGTTGACTATCATTTATGAGATTATGCGCTTCCAAATGATCGATCACCCTATCGCGAATGACGTATTCCTTTAATTTACCTACGGTGGATGTTAAACTTATGGATCGATAATTGGTCGGAAGTTCTCTTTTTCCCTTCTTAAAAAAAGAGTTATATTCGCTAGCTTGAAACCTAATAGCACGACACCTTCTAAAAAATTGTTAAAAAAATTCGTTAGCGGTCCTACTAAGACGTTTCGAATTTCTTTTAAATTCGCCAGATAGATTGAATCAATACCCGGAGATTTACCGGATTTTCACTTAGATATAAAAATCTATTTCTGCTTTGAAAAATTCGATATCGGTTAAAAGGTTATGCTCGTTTAAGTTTATCACGTCGTTCGTTCATGGTATATTATGTTCGTCTTTGTTTATCAATACCGATGCAAAAGAGTTAATATATTGGCTACATTTGCTGCATCCGAAACTAATTAGTTATTTTCGTTTTGATAGGTCCTATTGTTTCCTTTATCGGGTTTCTATTGAATATATAATCGAAAAACTTATTAAGGTTAGGTTTAGTTTCTTTGGCAAATTGAATTTTTTATTTTCTTTTATCGCTACGTATTTCCTTCTGACATTCCCTTCGTCAGGCTACCTAAATTTATTTATTTTCTTCAGACAGGGTTGGCAAAACCCCCTCAAATTTTGAAAAAGCCCAATAAAACCCAGGTTTTATTCTGGGAGTTTTCAAATCTTGTTTTGTTTTTTTTTAAACAAACACTACAAGCTTTAGAATAACATAGAAAAAGAATAGCTATCTATATTTTTATAATATTAATAATTAATTAGTTTAATAATTATATTGAGGTAAGAACATATCATAGTAACAGATCACTGATCGAGAATTGTAGGTACCTATGATAGCCATAACTTGTAGGAGGAGAGATGAATTATGAGTCAGTATCAGAGAAATAATCTTAATTTGATACATATTTGTTGAAATTATAAACATAAATATGAATTTTGAATAAAATAAAGATAAGTAGCGTTCATTTCTTATAAAAAAGTGTAATTTTGAAAAAACCCAAACCCAGCGTTTTATTCTGAGTTTTTCAAATCTCAGTTTTTTCAAAAAACAAATGATACAAGCATTAGAATAATGTAAAAAAAGAATAGCTATTTCTATTTTTATATAATATTAATCATTATTTTATAGTAAAAAAAAATCACTGATAGAGAATTATGGGTACCCGGGATAGCCATAACCTGTAGAAGGATTATTATTATTATTATATTAGGTGTTTGCCATCGTAGACACCATAGGATGATTCAACAGTGAATCTCGAGTAGAATTATGTGGCTAAAATTTCCGAAATATAAGAAGCAATTTGGAGTATAAAAAGAGTACACGAAAATAAGATATATCTATTATAGTGAGATCAGAAGCTTTCAGTAAAGAGGCATAAAAATAAAATTTAAGTCATATTTAAAATCATAAATTTCTATTAAAAGCATAAATATTAACTAAATAACAATATAATAGTAATTTAGATAAAAGCAACACATTATAGGCGTGTAGAGTTCTGCTGTAAATACGATAGCATGCGACTGAATGAGTCGTGTGTATGTGAAATTCGAATGTTTATATGTAAATGCCACTCTGTCTTCAACTTTGGATCCATTTGTGTTTATTATTAGAGACCCATTATGTGCAACACTATGTTTAGTGAAAAATGCGCCAAGTACGTGTGGGAAGGGGGGGGGCAACTGCAGTCTTTGGGATATTGTTTAAGTTTTTACAAGTCTTCAAGTTTGTTAAGGACCACAAGGGGTACATGGGAGGTGATACTGTTATCATTTGTGCAAATGAGATTCCACACAGACTCCTCAATGCTTTCATTAGTTGAAAGAAACAAGTATGACTAGGATTGGGGATGTGCACATCCTCTTGGCTACTCATCTTCATCATCCATCAGTGCTATGTGTTCATAGAGAGGGTGGGTCGGATTGCATTTGATTCGTAGATACGTATTGAGCAGCTTTATATTTCGTATGTTTCCAGTAGTTTAATTCCTGATTCAGCATAAAGACTATTTAATGGGGCTGATCGAAAAGCTCCAGTTGCAATCTTCTTGGGTGTATTATGTATTGGTGTTATTCTGTTTAATTCTGTATGAGAAGCCGATGAGTATGCTTCACAATCATAGTCTAATTGGGGCTTCAAAAGAATGATGTACAGCCGCAGCAGCGATGTCCGATCTGCTCCCCACCTTCTATGTGAGATATGTTTGAGGAGAGTCAGTTTTTTATGCATTTAACTTTCAGATGGGTAATATGTGGTTTCTAAGTTAATTTGTCATCACTGTACATCCCAAGAAATTTGGAGACCGGCACATTAGGGATTGGTCTACCATATAGATATAAGTTTGCTGCCATCCTAGGGCATCCTCGCTTCCTGCAGATGTGCATAGATGCAGTTTTCGCGGTAGAAAAAGTAAAACCAGTCTTATTACTCCACTCCTCAAGGTTACGTAGAGCAATCTGATGACGACGTTCAAGTAGATGGGAGATTGTACCAGATGCATATATTGCCAAGTCATCAACATACAAGGTTGATGCAATACTGTTGGGAAGAGACCTAGTGATTCCAATAAGTGCCAAAATGAAACAGGTACAAGACAAAACACTGCCTTGAGGGACTCCCTGGTTTAAAAACGTAGGGTCGGAGGTGGCGCGGCCAATTCGTACTTGGATACTTTCATTATTTAAGAAGTTCTGAATGAAGATGGGTAGATTTTCCCTGAACCTCAAATCATATATTGTCTGAAGAATACCTCTACTCCATGCGGTATCGTAGGCTTTCTGTAAATCAAAGAATATTACTATGGTATGGAAACGAGAGTTGGAGGCTGCTATGATATATGTCTGCAATTGAATCAGGTGGTCTGTGTAGCTACGTCCACGACGGAAACCTGATTGCGCTGGGGTTAAATGGCCTTCCCGTTCAAGGATGGTCATAAATCGACTGTTAACCATTTTCTCCATTAACTTACATGTAGAGTTGGTCAGTGTGATGAATCTATAAGTCACTCGAATATATAAATCCTTTCCCGGCTTGGGAATTGGCAATACAAATCCTACACCCCAGCTCCGTGGGTAAATTCCTTCTGTAAATATTCTGTTATATGTGTAGGGTCTGAGTCAGTTATGGTACTCTCTCTTTAGTTTTGCAGGCTTGGTTTAATTGATCATCAGCTTCCTTACGGGATGAAGGAAAAATATATATTTATATCTGGATTCTTTATTCCTGTATATTATAGCCGTAATAAGCTTTTAAAATGGTGAACAAGGAATATAATTTTTCTTATTAAAACAAAAATAATTTTCTGGTTCTGACTGATTTTTACTTTTGGACTTTGGAGATAAAAAGTAGTGAAAGGAAAATACATACACACATATATGATTGCAACTGCAATCATGTATGCATATATGTATATAATAGTGGAAGGTAATAGGTAGGGATAGATTTCCCTGATGAAGGGATAGAGGTGGGAGGGGGGGGAGAAAATCCCTGGTGATAGGGAATCGCAGGCATTTTTGTTAGAGGTTGATGTTGTTCGTCTCTTTATTTTTGCTCTAATATTCTTGTTGTTGTTCGTACTGTTTTCTGCTTCTTTTTTGTTACTTTGTTGTTTGGATTGCTATTGAACAGCATGTTTCGTTTGTGTGGTTTGTTTTTTTCTGTTGTTGGTTGAGTGTTCGTTATGTTTCTTGTAATTTGTAGTGGTTTTTGTAGCATTCAAGCCTTTGTAAGATGATGTTGTAATTTCTGCGTTTCTCTCGATGTTTGCTTAAGTGTCTTCAGTGTTCTTCTTCTTGTTCAGACTTGTGTATTACTTTGTTTGGAGTGATTTGCTACTGACAAAGTCTAGTCTTCTCCTGTTGACGTCATGTAGCGGAATGTCGATGTGTCTCTGTCTGATTTCGTCCGTCAATAGTTTGGACATTTTCTCCCAGATTTTTGGGGCCCTTCCTTGCAGCTCCATTTTAATTGGAGTCAACTGGATGCCTTGGTGAAGGTCCCTCTGCCTCTTTCTTTCTCTCCTCCTAGTGCCTGTTATTAACAGTACACCCTTGTTCTGGACTCTTTGGAGGAGTCGTACTTGGTTCTTGGAGCTAGCATTGATAGGTATTGGTGGATACAATAGCTTCGATCTTATGAGCGCGTTGTAGATTTTCTTTTTGTTAGCTGCGTTCAGGTTTCTGAACCTGAATAGCTTTGAAAGCTCTACCCGTGCTCGCGCTGCTGCCTGAGCAACGTGACCACCGTATCCCTTACTACTTATCTTTAGTCCAAGTAGCGTCCCGACGTCGCTGTAGGGAATCCGGGCATTTTCGGTCTCGATATGGGCCCGTTTCCTACGGAAAAATGGAATAACCTTAAACTTTTGGGAGTTCGTGGCGATCTTCCATCTTCTTTCGAACCTGTTGACGTGGTCGATTTCTCTGGCGGTAATTTCAGCCATGAGGTCGGGATTTTTGAAAGGGGCAGACATAATCTGAGAGATGTCGTCCGCGAACTGAATATACAGGGTGTCCTCCCTGACCGGATCTGGTAGGTCGAGGGTATATATATATATATATATATATATATATATATATATATATATATATATATATATATATATATATATATATATTGTAGAAGAGGGGGCTTAGGCACCTTCCTTGTGGTACTTCTTCCTTTCTTCTTTTTTGTAGAAAGTTGTGAAAAAGAGGGGGGGAAGGTGTGGAAATGAAAGAAGCATTAGGTTATTAGGGTTGTTGCCCGGTGTACGGGCCATCTCCATTCTTCTTATTCTTAAGTGTATTCGTAAACTTTTTTTTTTACACATTCTAAATTATGTGTCTATATATATATATATATATATATATATATATATATATATATATATATATATATATATATATATATATATATATATATATATATATATATATATATATATATATATATATATATATATATATTTATTTTTTTCACTTGAACCTTGCAGCTGGTTCTGTCCTTCTGGTGTTGGGGAGGTAGTTTTTATATTCTCCGCCCTCAGGATCAAGGGAGTCGGGTGTTTCGAAGGGGAGAATATCTTCTAGTTTCTCCCAGATGTTTTTTCCTCTTTTGTAGAGGTACAGATTTATTGCTTCAATTCCTGTTTGTTCATGCAGGCTCCTTGAGGTCCGGAAGTCGAACCATTTGGAGCCAGTGATGAATTTAAGTCCTTGGTTCTACACTCTTTGAAGCATCGACATGGACTTGTTAGATACAACGTTGAGTGGTATGCTGGGGTACACCAGTTTGGACCTAACCAAACTGATGTATAGCTTTTTTTTGTTAGCTGTTGTGAGGTATCTAAATCGTTGTAGTTTGTTTAGTTCGGTTTTTGCGTGTCCAATCCTGTTGCACACGTGCTTGCTCATTCCGGAACTAGAGAGTCCGAAACCAAGAATAGACGCGCGAGGAGAGTAGTCAATTTCAATGTTTCCTATGTTGAGAGGGACGGTGTGATGTCTTCCTATTTCAGTTGCGGAGAACTTAGCCACATTTGTTTGTATCTTCTAGCGTCTTTCGAATCTGGAGATTTTCTCGGCTTCTGCTGCCGTGGCTCTAGCCATCAGTCTTACCTACTTTGACCTCCGCACTACAACTTTGGTGACATCATTCGCATATTGAATATTCAATGTTTTTCCGTTGACTGGTTTAGGAATGTCTCTTGTGTAGATGGTGTAGAGAGTGGGGCTAATGCATCCTCCTTGTGGAACACCAGAGGCGAGATCAAAGGCTTCCCCTGTGTATTCTTCGAAGGCTATCACCGCTCGCCTATTGGTTAGATAGCTGCAGAGGATCTTTTCGAAGTGGGCACTGAGTTTCAGCCTAGAGATTTTGTATTTCAGGCCTTCGATCCAGACTTTGTCGAAGGCCTTTTTTACGTCTCTGCAGATGACGCCTATCCAACAACCTCTAGTTTGCCATACTGCCGCGTGTTGTAGCATATGGGCTATTGCTGTATCAGTGCCTCGGTGCTCTCTAAATCCATGCTGTTCTTCGTTCAGAAGGTTCTTTTCAGCTAGATGTTTAGCCAGTCTGCTGTTGAGGATCTTTTCAAAAACCTTCCCAATGGTCTCCAACAATGAGATGGGTCTATAATTCATGACCTGGTTAGATGGTTTTCCCGGTTTGGGTATGAAGATCATTTTGGAGGTCTTCAGGCCATCCGGGAAGTATCTTATTGCTAGAGACGCATTGAACAGGTTCAGCACCCTGGACTTGAGTCTCTCCAGAGCTTCTTTTAAATGCCTGATGGTAATTTGGCTGAGCCCCGGGGCTTTAGACTTGAATGAGGAAATGGAATTCAATAGTTCCTCCATTGATATTCTCTTTCCGTCCTGAGAGTTGCCTTGAAACCGATGGTAGCATGTGGTTCTATAAGGGTCAAACC
The DNA here is from genome assembly GCA_963969495.1 of Ceratothoa steindachneri. NCBI lineage: Eukaryota > Metazoa > Arthropoda > Malacostraca > Isopoda > Cymothoidae > Ceratothoa > Ceratothoa steindachneri. Next base: position 166,903,733 of record OZ018318.1, read on the forward strand.
TCCCTTCTCTCCTCTCCATGTACTCGAGGACCTGATCCTCGAAGCCTAGGTCAAAGTCTCCCTCTTCTTCTTCTGATATCCTAAAGACATTTTCCCAAACTCCGCGGAACAGCTCTCTTTCTCCTTGGGAGTAACCGCCTTAGTTCCTTCATGCTTGATTTCCGTTTGGCCTGGGGTGCGAGCGTTCCCCTTTAATTTGCTGATGGTCGACCAAAAAGCCTTCGGGTCGCTCTCAGTGTCTAACTTTTCTATAAGACTATTCCATTTGTTTCGGACTTCGGTTCCTAGCATGGAATTCAGCTGGCTTCTGAGGAACTGGACGAATTGAAAATCCATGGGTCTGGTATAGCCCAAGTTGAGGATGGTCTCGTAGACTCTGGAGAATCGATGCTGTAGCATTACTCTCTCTTGTGTGGGTTTTGTGGGCATAATAATTTTGTGTGACGTTATTGGGATTGCTATAGCGTCGGCGTTAGAGATGAAGTCGTCAATATCAGTTAATTCTACATCGAGATCTTCTTCGGATGCGTCCTTTAAATCAGGGGTAACTTCAGGGACTCCTCTCTTCTAATCTTCCCACTTTGCATTCCAGAAGTCTTTTCTTTGGATAACTGGGACTGGGATAGGGGCAGTTGCAATAGAGATCAGCATGGGCAGATGATCACTTGATATTAAAGGCCCTGGAGAGATAAGTTGGTGGAAAGGGAAGTTCGTGAGCACGACGTCAGGTTTGGTGGCTGACCCTGGGTAGAAAAACGTGGGAAAGTCCGGTCTAGAGATCTAGTAGTCTACCTCTTGCGTTTGTATATGAGTATCCCGCTGCTCTATTCCTGGCGTTAAGGTCCCCAGTGAATGGTACTGGGTGCTCTTTTGTGAAAAGGGTGTATAGGTCATGATAAGGAAGATATGACCTGCGATGGGGCTGGTACCCCGCGTTTAGTTTTATGTCACCCATAGAGCACCTTAAAATGATCGACAGAGTCGATTCATCCATAGGGTTACTTTGTCTGAACTGTAACTCCTTTTTCACTGCTATTAACGCACCATCAAATCTTTCTCCTGTGCAGTTCTTTTGTATAACATTATATCCAAAGATCTTCTGTTTGTCTTCGCCCTTGACGCTGGTTTCAGACAACAGAAGAACATCAGGGTCTAGTTCTCTGTAGACATTGAATAATTTGTTTTTGTTAGGTTCCCATCCTTGCACATTGTGCGCCAAGATGGTAAGCCTATTTCTATACGCTATCCCGTTAGTCTTTATTATGCTTTGGCCGTTTGACGGCCAGATTTTCATGTCTTGTACAGTTCCGGGTCACAGAGCTTAAATTTCTCCTTGTAAAGCTTGGTCTTACAGGCGAGTAAGGAAGCCTTGATTGACTCCACGGTAACTGGAGAGTCATAGCACCACTTTATCTGTCCTTTTCTGACTCCTGCTGCCACGTCCTCTGTGGAGATCTCTTTTTTGTGGATGTTTTGAGAGTTTAGAGCCAAAGTGAGTCTGATTTTTCTGCCGTCTAACTCGAGCTCATCCTCTTTTTGTTTAGTGTTTGTTTCCTGAACCTTAAGCTCTGCCTTATTTTTCTTGTTTTTTTTCTGCGTGGGCGAGCTAAGTGGAGGTGCTGGGGCGTCGGTTTGTTGCTGTTGAACTGTTATCAGCGTAGTATCTTGGGGTTTTCCTGTATCCGGACTATCCGATGTTTGTGCCGGCTTTGTATTAGGGTACGATGCCAAGAGGACTTTTTCGGATTGAGGATTGTCTGGAAATTTAATGGTTTCCATGTTGTTAGCCGCCAGCATCTTGTTCATTTCTGTGTTAAATGAACCAAGATAAGCTAGGTTTATCACATGTGCATGCAGAATGCATGCCAGCATTTTGGTAGGGGTAGTGTCGCTCAGTTGCAACACGATCTGGGGCTGAGTCGGCGTTACGTTCGGTTGAGTTTATAGTTTTGGGGTATCGGCGTAAGATTGTTTCGGCTGTCCGCAGCCTCTCTTTTCTTTCTGAGTTCTTCCTTCCTGACTGGGCACTGCATACTCAGGGGGCGGTGATTTCCTGCACAGTTAATGCATATTTTCGTGCTGCTCACGCAGTGCATCCAGGCATGCCCGGTCTGCGAGCAACCGGAGCAGATCTTTGGCTTCACAGAGTCGGGGCAGGCGCTGGTTGAATGATCTTCGAACTTGTAACAGTTGAAGCAGGTAAGAAGCTCGAAAAACCTTTCCCGCTCAACTTGATCAGTGGAAATTACCATAGAAAACACTCTGAGAGCTGTTTCCTTGGCTTTTGCTGCCATTTCCAAGTTCTTAAATATTATTTTGAAAACATGGGAGAGACTACGGAATTTGACTACTTCAGTCACTTCCACCCATTGATGATTCCTCTCTATCTCTGTCTTAATTTCTTCGGCCGATCTTTCACCTACCCAGGGGTCTACTCTTCTGCAAATTATTGCCTTTCTCGCTGCCAGAGCTGGGGATGGCCGTGGTTCTAGGCCAATCTTGCACAGTTCTAGCGCGCCTTCTGCTGAGGTTATTTTTTCCAGGTCATCTTGAGTATGGCAAATGACTATGTATCCTCTGTTGGTCTCGATTAGACGTTTGAGGCCTATTCCGAGTTTGTCAAAGATAGCTTCGAATACCTCCGCCTTTTCCGGTTTTTTGGTTACTGTTTAATTTCAGTGGGACTCGAAAGTCCAGCGGCTTTCCCCTCCCGTTCATGGCGAGGGTGACTTATAATTAATTTGGGGACCTTCACTTATCTGGTCGTGACAGAAACAGGAGAAATCTCCAATCAGTCCGTCCCGACTGAGGGGCGCCAGAAACAGGAGAAATCTCCAATCAGTCCGGCACTCCTTATTAGATTCGTGAGGCAGAGAAGTACGGGTTCGGGAAACCCGAGACCACCACTACTATAACCCCGGTAGAAACAGGAGGTATCTCCAATCAGTTACCAGGGTTACGCCCTGATCTCGAGTGGCCGCAGAAACAGGAGTTATCTCCAATCAATCTGCCGCCACTCAGCCGGGGAACAGTGCACTAGTCAGCGGGGGGTGCCTCGCTGTAGGCGCTTTTGGTTGAGTCCTACCAGTTCTGGTTATTTTAGAGTGACAAGCTGATCAAGCTTGTTCGGTGGCCAGTTTTGCAAAAGTTTCGGAGTAAGGAAATTCACCCGAAACTTTACCTCCTTTACCAGGTTGGAGATTCAAAGACGATGAATTTTCTTCTTTCTCTCCTTTGATTTGGCTAGATGCTTATTCACGTTGACCTCCTGGACGCCTATATTGATCTAGTCGAGACAGAAACAGGAGAAATCTCCAATCAGTCTGTCCTGACCGAGGAGTGCCAGAAACAGGAGAAATCTTCAATCTGTTTGGCTCTCCTTATTAGATCTCTTAGGCAGGTCGTTACCCTCAGTTGGTGAACAGAGTGATAGTTAGCAGTTGGTACCCCGAGATAGACACTCGAGGCTGAGCTCTGCTGATTCAGAGTAAACTGGTAGGTTTGTCTGATCAGACTGGTTCGATAGCCTGTTTTGAAAATTGCAAGGGGTTGGAAAATCTTCCGGAAAATTTGCCTACTTTGCCAGGTTGAAGATTCTACGACGACCGATGATCCCTGCTCTGTGATTTTTTTTTCTCGCGGTACGATGATGATGTACTCAGTTTTCGAAGAGAGATGGTATAATGGAAGATATAGTGGGTGAAAAAAAATAAGGAGGGGGGGGGGGAGATTTTGCCCTAGTAGGGAGGGCATCACTTTATTTTTATAGTTTCATTTTTCCTTTATTTGTGTTGTTATTTTGTGTGTTTTTTAATGTCTATTTGTATCTTCATATGTTTGTAGTGTTCTTCTTGTATTTTGTTTCTTCTTCTGTGTCTTTTTACTTTTAGTGTAATAATGTGATTTGTAGCATTCAAGCCTTTAATAGCTTTTATTGCCGACAATGCTATTTTAGTGTTGTCTGTTGTCTCATTTTTCGTGTGTAAATGTATGGTTTTAGATGTGATGTGTTGTGACGCTTTTTATGTGTATATTGGAGTGATATTATTTCGTGTACACAGTTTTGTGCCAAAAATTCACCTATATAAATAGTAATTGCATCTAAACTTAACTCTATAACATTTCAACCAATCAGGCGCCAGGATAGATTAAAATGTTACTAACCCTTCAATCGTTTACACATAAACACGCACGTGTTTAAGGTTGTTTTCGACTGCGTTTCGCTTCAAGAGCTTTCAACACTCATCTGAAGAGAGTAAAAGTCCTGCTTCATTCTTTCATCTGCATTTCCACGAGAGATAGTAGGTGAAGAATCTTACGCGCTTTTCAAGACCGCTTACGACTAACGTCCCTGGCCCATTGAAGAAGTCGCGGGCGCGCGCGCGCGCGTGCCTACCGGGAAAGCCCCCCACCGAACCCCATTTTCGGACCAGCGTTCTGTTCCTCCCTTAAGACCAGCAGCACATCTCGCGTCCTTATAACTTCTCTGCCACTTAAGACCTGTAGAGACCACCGGTACCTGACGTGTCCGAACCCCGGAAGGAAGCCCTACAGGGGGCGCAAAGAAGGGGGCCCCATTAGGGGGCGGAGTGGTCAGTAATAGGGACACATTTAATAGGAGCCTGGTTGACCCCAGGTGAAGACTCCCCCTAGCTGGCCGCCATGGACGACCCCAGGGGACAGAGAAGAATCCCCCTCTGGGTTAAAGAGAGTTGCCCAAAACCTACGAGGGAAACGGTATTCTCGACCATTTTCAGCTCGATCGGGGTAGCACTATGCCGTCTAGTCGATCAAACTTACGGCTACCTAGCAATCTGCGACACAGATCTCGACGTGGATAAACTTCTCAGTGTAGATGCCCGAGCGAAACTCGACAAACTTAGTTTGGCCCCGAAGATCCCTCCCCACGTCTCTGCTCAGAGATCCATTATCTGTCGCCGCCTAGACCCATGGGTTGGCTCCCATACCATCGAGGAAATTAGTAATGAATTGAGGCTGGTCAAACTTGGGCGAAAGTGGAAGAGGTTTATAAATTCAAAAATCGTGAAGGGAATGACTATTCCCATCTGTTTAAAGCCACCTTCCAGACCTCTGAGATGGCCGCTAAAGCAGCTGAATCCGGTCTCATCTTATTTTATACAAAGATTTCCGCATCGTGTATTGAGAGAGAAACCTTTGTGTCAGTTCAGGTGTGTTTCTCCTGCTATGCCTTGGAACAGCACGCCACTAAAGACTGCACCTTCCGCGGAAAGGTTTGTAGCGAATACGCCGGAGATGGCCACACCTGGCGTGAGTGTACGGGCGGGACTGCCAAAAAGTGCTTTAACTGCAGCGGCCCACACCGTACCCTGTCGATGTCGTGCCCTATGAAGAAGACATTGGTCACCGACAAGAAAAAGAATATACAGGAGGAAAAGCACCGCAGGGCAACGACCTCCTACGCACAGGCAGCCCAGACTCAGGAAAAAGAGAAGACCCTCTTACAATTGGACCCCTCAATGAACTTGGACCTTGTGATGTGCGTCATACACGCTCACTTTGTGAACATCGCACAGCCAGGAAGTTATGCTACAGAGTTTAACCGCATGTTAACTCAGAATGGGATGAAGCCAATGTGGTTTCCGGACACTTCCCCCTCAACCGAGTTATACCAGACCCAGACAGGAATTAGACCTACCGCTGAGGCAAGGAGACGCTCGAAATCTGGGGATCCGAGACTTAATAAGCCCAGTACGTCACACACCCCTACAATTATGGAAACGGAACAACCTTCTCAAAAGGACGCTGATTCCCAGAGGACGACCCAAAGAACTAGGAGCCCCAAGAAGACCAAACAACCCTCCCTAGTTTACAAATCAACAGATATCAACCTACGTGTATATGCCTCCCCATCTGCCCCTCTCCCGAGATCGGCGAAGGTCAAGGACATTGTTGATGGGATGATCAAGGGCAAGTTTACATGGGACTACGACTTTGATATTAGCGAAGAGGAAATGAATTCGGCACTCAGGCAAGGCAGAATCGAGATATGTGGCGAGTCATGTCTCAATCTTTCCCATGACCAATTCAAAAAGAAGAGATCTGCTAGAGTGAGGTCGCCCGCATAGATGGAGCCAGCGAAAGTGTCGAACCTTCACGGGGAATAATATGGACAATGCGATCAAATATACCAACAAGCTAAAGATCTTCTCCTTTAACGTTAATGGCTGGATGGGTAAAAAATTCGTCTACTACAATATAATCCGTGAGGTAGACCCTGATATCGTCCTTATTTCCAAACACGGACTTAACCCAGAAACAGACCCAATTAAACTGTTTAACTATACCACCATCACGGCTAGTCACTCTAATGAGAGGTATGATGGCGTCGCCCTTGCAGTTCGTAAGGGCCTCAGATTTAAAGAAATAAGCAACCTAGAAGAATCGTATCTAGCAGTAAAAATTAGTACACTTGTCGACGATTTAGTTGTTGCAGTAGGGTACCAGCCACCAAGGAGATCGTATTTGCCCATACCCAATTTCCTCCGCCTCTTCAGAAGAAACTGCTCCGTGATTCTCATCGGTGATCTAAACGCTCGCTGCAGGGACGCAGGCTACACCACCGCGTTCAATGGGGCGGGCAACTCTTTGAGGCTTCTAATAGAACGCGGCGTGGTAAACAGAGCAGGTCCGGATTTCGCTATGTATTTGACGAGGAGGTCATCAACTACCATCGACGTAGTGCTGACAAACGATGGATTCGCGCTGAACCATAATACCGTCCCTGGCCCTTATTCTCCCTCTGACCACCTTAGCATGATCACTACAACCTCGATCTCACCTATCCAGGTCAAGGTCCCCCCCCCCGTAGATGTTTGCCCAAAGCTGACTGGCTTGAGTATAAAAGAGTCCTCCAAGACTTTCGCATAGAACCCTTGGACGGGTCTACCCTCGAGGACTTAGATCGGCACCTCGAGGACCTCACCACCAAGATTACGGAAGCTGATAGAATAGCTATCCCGAGGGTCGAATATAAGACTCTTCCTGCTCCACGATGGAATGAAGAGATCACATCAAGGAAGGACCGACTGGAGGAACTTATTGCGGAAATAAATGAGAATGGGAACACGGCGGCGCGATACCGTGAATTTCGGGACCTGCGCATGGAAATTAAATATTTCATCTGTGAGGAGTCTAAGGCAATCTGGGATGGCATGATTGATAAGATGGACATTGAAACCAACCCCAGAAAATTTTGGTCAGAGATTAAAAGATCAAGTGGCACTCAGCAAAGCAAATCCAATATTACCATCACAGCTGAGGGAAGAACCATCACCGAGGACCGAGTTATAGAATCCCACTTCAGAGAGCACTGGAAGAGAAAGTTCGATATAACGGAGGAGGAGAATGACGACTTTGATGGGGAGTACGAGGAATAAGTCTTGTCAAACCTGGAAGAGCGAGGACCATCTATAACGCCATACCACTTCGTCGATCACACCCGACGAGCAGAAGCCGAGAGTGAACCGTTCACCCATGAGGAGTTCAAGACAGCCCTAAAGAGCTTTAAGCAGAGGGCCCCTGGCATATCTGGTATTACTAGGGCGCATTTAGTGAATGCCCCTCCAAACATCAACGAAGCCTTACTTAGTCTCTTCAATGCCTGTTTGAACGTTGGCTACTTTCCGGATCAACTAAAAAGGGCCATAATTGTCTTCATCTTGAAGCCAGGGAAACCAAAAAAGGAAGTCAAAAGCTACTGGCCCATCTCCCTTCTAGAGTTCATCGGGAAACTTTTGGAGAAGCTTCTTAATAACAGACTGAGGAATCTTCTAGAGACTAGGGGCGCTTACAACAGACAACAACATGGATTCCGTAGTCACCTCGGTACGGAAACTGCCCTCGCTCTCATGACAGAGTACATTGCGAATGCGAAGGCCGAAAATAGGAGGGTGGACGTTGTGCTCAGAGACGTGGCCTCTGCATTTGACAAGGTTTGGGTACCTGGGCTAAAGATCAAGCTATGTAACCTCGAGATGGAATCCAATGTCACCAGGATCCTCTGTGATTACTTAGAGGATAGAGAGGCAACCATAAAAATTAATAACTACGAGGGGCAACCCTTTTCGTTAAACGCGGGAGTGCCTCAAGGGGGGTTTCTGAGCCCGACGCTGTATACCATCTACACGAGCGATCTCCCTTTTCCTACTCAAGATTACGCCGTATATGTTCAATTAGCCGACGACATTATGCAAATTATCACAAGCGATTATCAAGCTCCTATAGACGTCGCAAACAGGTCAGCCGGGGAAACCAGTAACCTCAACCTCTTCGAAAAAAGGAACAAAATTCGCACCAATATGGACAAATTTAAAATCCTCCCGATCGGACGTGTCACTACGGCCGACATCATAGCTGATGGTGAGTACTATCCCTACACGCGAGAGGCCCGTGTTCTGGGATTACAGATAACTTCAAATGGGTACAGTAATCCCATCAAAGAGAAAGTCTCGCAAGCCAAGGTCAGACTTGGACAACTCTACAGGTTCAGGAGACTCTCCTTCCGCAATAAGAGGAAGTTATATTTGGCCTTGGTTAGGCCAATCTTACTATACCCCGCCGTTCCGTTGCATTTGGCGAGCAAGACGCAAATTCGCACGGCACAGGCAGTGCAAAATCAGGTGCTACGGTTCATCCTTGATTTCACCTTGCTAGACATGGTCCCATCGATTAGACTGCACGAACTCACAGATATCGACCCCCTGAATGTGACGTTGCACAGAAGAGCTACGAAAATATGGAGGAACATGCACAGCTACTTACCAGTAAGAGCCATGCAAGATGTAGTAATTCCCGAAAATGACTACCCGGATAGACGTTTCAAAGCAGGATTCGCCAGCAGCCAACAGCGGTTGCACGAAAACCTGGAACCCATATACAAATAACTATCTCTCACCGGAAAAACAATTAAAGTAAACAGCCGAATAATTGGACGTTAGACTGAATTTAAAAAGATAAAAAGATCCGTAGTGGACAAAAAAAAAAAAAAAATCCGTAGAGGACAAATTGTTAAATAAATAAGGCACAATACCTATCAGTTGAGGACAAACTGCATTGAATCAACTAAGTGATCGGAGAGTAATGAAAGCTCTCGCCACAAAAAATGCAAAAGTACGAAAACAAAGGCTCGAATGCTTGAATAACATGCACGGAAGCATCGTACAAGCGCACGGAAAGCCACAGCCAGACGTACTGGCACAACATTCTCTTACTAAAATACCACTTTTTCTATCTTTTACCTCTCTTACTATCACACCCCCATTTTTCTATCTTTTATGATCCTTGAATCCTTGGTTGTTTTCGAAGACACGGCTATGGCTCAAAAGGCTAAAGATAACGGACTACTTCTGTTCAACGTGAGAATTTGCCCGGAACAAATGGAACGTGAGGAGTTTGTTGATTTGCCAATTTGCTTCAGGTGCTACAAATACAACAAACACACCACGTCCAACTGTCCCGAAAACAAAGACCTCAAATTATGCTCTATCTGCGCCGGTCGTGACCATTTTTGCGCAAGTGTAAAAACACCACCATCAAATATCTTAATTGTTCAGGCCCGCACCGGACCATGTCCATGGCATGTCCGATTAAAAAGCAAGAAATGAGCAACCAGAGCAAACTCTAACGTGAGACGGAAGAGAAAAAAAAACAATTCTACTTACGCTAAAGTAGCAAAAGCCGCCATCGCCGAGTCAAATAACCAAAGAAAATTCCTGCACATCGAAAACGAACATTCCACCACAATTATGTGTTGCATATATTATGCACACATACAAAACATTACACGCCCTGGTACCTTTGCAACCGAAGTCAACCGCATGCTCGTAAAAAAAACGGGTTTGCCGAGATGTGGTTCCCCGATAACCCCCCTTCAGAGGAGGTTATGCGAATAACCGTTGCTCCTCAATGCCAAGAAACATGCCAGAAAGTGCAAACCCAAAACACAGCCATCTCACGCGACCCCCGACTAAACAAACCTAAGGTAACACAAACACCGAAACAAGCGCCACTCACCCCCCCCCCAAAACCTCACCAATTAAAACAAAAACACACACCCCCACACCAACAAAGGAGGCAGTCCGACCCAAGGAGATCAGATCTCCCAGGTCGAGAAAAATCTCCAAAACTCGTAGCCCACGGTCTACCTCCTCATCTAGATGAAGGGAGCACCAACTCAAATACCCCTTCAGAGGCTTCAACCTTAAATTGTACGCCCCTGAATCTGACCCATTCCCAACTGAATTGGACTCCTGTGAAGTATCGGAAGGTCTTAGGACCGGACGATACAAATGGGAATGCTCTGATGAGGTACCGGAACGACAGGTTGAGGAAGCTCTCTCACAAAATAAGATTAAGCTGGCCACGGACTGTTTTTACACGATCACCGACACGGAATTTAGAAAGAAAAGAAACGGCAGGGAGCGCACCCCGCCCAGTACACCACATGGGGCTAAAGTAGATCGCGAATAAGCGTCTACTTTAACTCCACACACTAAAAGAACCTAAATTACTCAAAATGACCAACAGACTAACAATCATACAGATGAATGTTGATGGATGGGACGGAAAAGGTTCCATCTATGGCGACATTCTGCGATAAAGTGACCCTGACATTATACTCATTAACGAACACGGAATGACCGCTCATAAAGAGATAAAAATATTTCAATACGACGTCATTAGCAAAAATCACAGCCAGGAACGGTATGACGGCTGCGCAATAGCCGTCAAAAAAGGTATAAAATAAAAACGACTACAGGTCTTCAGCCATAAGAAGAATGCAATCTTTGCTGGAGATCTGAACGCATCAGGGTATACCTCCTACAACAATGCAGGTAGAAACATTGAAGTCCTACTTGACAGAAAATACGGGACTAGAATCGGACCAGAATTCCCGACATTCATTACAGGTAATGCAGCAACGAAGCCTGATATTGTTTTATCCAGTATCAGGTTTCCATACAACTATTACATTGAACCAGGCCCCATTATTCCAAGCGACCACCAGGCAGTTAAAATCACAATTGGCGTAAACCCCATTCAAATTGCAATCCCAGAACGCAAAAGCTATAAGCAGGCGGACTGGGAAAGCTACAAAAATTATCTTCTAAATTATACCCCAGACCCTTTAATTGATGCCAATTTAGAAGAAATAGATGAAGAGCTGGATAAAATCACTGACCTCCTTATAAAAGCAGATAAAAATAGCATTCCCCGCATTAAATATAAAACCCTTCCAGCTCCTATTTGGACCCCTCCCATGAAAGCCCTGGTCCAAGAGTATAAAGACCTGTCCAATGTAATAGCGCTGATAAGCCCCAACCACAATGCCCATAGACGAATAAGACAGATAAAAGACGAACTCCAGACACTCATTACAGACCAACAAATACAGGTATAGGACAGACTGATTGAAGGACTTGACATAGAGTGGGACTCACGGACTTTTTGGCAGACGTACGAACGTTTAAAAGGACAACCCCCACAGAAGAAAATTGTACTCAAACGTGACGAGAAAGAAATTGACAAGAGTATAGAGATTGAGGATATTTTTAGGACTTTCTGGTCCTCAATCTTTAAAATTACCCCCGAAGAAAACGATAATTATGACATCGATTTCGAAAATGACATTATCCAACAGTTAAACACACAAATACATAAAACCTCCCCTCATCATTGTGTGTCGCAGGAAAGAGCGATGGAGGGCTATGGGAGTAAAATAACTGCCCAAGAGCTTTCCGTCGCACTAAAATCCTTTCGTCAAAGAGCACCGGGTACCACCGGGCTGACCAGGGAGAATTTCATTAAGGCCCCGCCTAATGTTCTGAGTGGGCTTCTTAACATCATGAATGCCACTCTGAACACAGGCTATTTTCCCGACCAGTGGAAAGTGGCCAAGATGATCTTCCTTCCCAAATCGGGAAAGCCCCCGGACTGCCCTGCAAACTTCTGACCGATATCTCTCTTAGAATTTGCTGGCAAAGTCTTCGAGAAGATATTGGCAAATAGGGTCAACTCTTTTCTCGACGAAGCCAACCTGCATAACGAGCAGCAGCACGGCTTCAGAAAGAAAAGAGGGACTGACACGGCACTAGCCGTTATTACGGAAAAACTTGCGAACATCAAGGCAAGTAAAAGGCATGCCGACCTGGTGCTCCGCGATGTTAAAAAAGCATTTGACAAGGTTTGGAAGAGAGGCTTGCAATTGAAGATCCTGCAAGTAGGCCTTGAACCCCATTCTTGAAAGGATTCTATGCGATTATATAATGGAGAGGAGAGCGTATATACAGATCAAAGAACACAAAGGCTCCGAGTTCGAGCTCGAATCTGGGGTCTCGCAAGGGGGCTGTCTCAGTCCCCTGTTATACAACATATATACACGTGACCTACCACAACCTCTTTCCAAAGGTACGATATACGTCCAGTTCGCTGACGATATATCACAAATTTGTACAGCCGCTTACGTTTACAGGGAATTTATGGCGAGAAATACGGCTAGGGAGATATCTAACATCAACTCTTACGAGAGGAAATGGAAGATATCAACCAATGCCCCCAAATTCAAAATAATTCCCATGTTTCGCAGGACCTTCAATGATATACGGGTAGAAGGGGAGAGAATCCCCTACTGCTCGGAAGGGACGGTTATGGGGCTCAAAATCACCACAGGAGGATACAAGAGTCATATCGGGCGGACAGTCGCGAATAGCAAGAGAGATTTGAGAGAGTTTTATAGGTTCATCGACCTAACTCGCTCAAATAAGCTTAAGATATTCAATGCGTGCATTCGCTCGAGACTCTTGTACCCCCCGGTGCCGCTGAACGCGAGCGCCAAGACCCACATTGCGAAACTACAAGTCATCCAGAACAAAGCGGTTCTACTTATTACAAACACCCGAAGAAGAGAACGTAAACGACAAAGGGAGCTCCACGACTCGGTTGGATTATCTCCGATCAACGTGGCGCTCCACGAGAGAGCTAAGAGGATATGGCAGGCCATTGGCGCCCGCTTGACCCCTGAATTCTCTCGTACACACTTAGAAATCGAAGCAGACCGACAAATAAGACCTTTCAAAAGTAGCAAGCTACAGACAGATAATGACGTGATACCAAAATACACCTGACAGAACTGACAAAATACAAAGTAATTCGCAGGTTCCTTTAGCATATTCAAATTAAATTAAAAACCACTTGCAAAACGCAAGATTAAATAATTTTCACATTCACTTTTTAAAAAATCCATTTAAAATGATAACCAAAAACTTCTCAAAAACCTTTACTAAAGTCACAGCGGGGAAAAAAAACCCGCCAAAAATAAAGGCTTGAATGCCTAAAGTTATTAATCGATCAATAGGATCGAAATCATAATTGAATTAACTATGTTTAATTTAATTATATAAACTATGGATTTATAATTCATAGTTTATCAAACAATACTAAACAACCACAAAAAACACACAAAACTACACATTGACAGAGCTACCCTTTCACCAGGGATCTTTTTATTCTTTCTCCTACACATCATCTATTCTTTAAACTCACCCTTTAACCACTTTACTCTCTTACTATTCTCTCTCTAATTCTACCTATATTTCATCTCTTATTTTGTCCAATGTCATCAGGGAAATCTATCCCTACCTATTTGTCTTCCACTATCATATGCATAGATGTATACGTGAGGGCAGATGCATTCTCATGTGTGTATGCATTTTCCTTTTCACTACTTTTTATATCCGAGTCCGAGTTTTCCGACATGGCTCGTACTAAGCAGACAGCTCGCAAGTCTACCGGAGGTAAAGCTCCGCGTAAGCAATTGGCCACGAAGGCAGTGTAAACCTTATTGTGTAAAAATCGAGTGAAAAGGCGGACGCATATAAAGGCGGTCTGCAATAAGTGTTAAATTTTTATTCGTGCAAAACTTTACGTACACATCCTCTTTCAAGAACAGCTACTAGAAGAAGGGCCCCAACATGGGGACAGCCCCTCAGGACTGCAAAAGGATCCCCCTCCGTACCATAGGGGGGGAGGGGGCACCAAAACCGGAAAAAATGGAGGTGATACAAACCATTTATAAAAAGATCCACGTGGTGCTGATCAGACTCCTCGACACTCCCAATGGTTATGCAACCATTTGCAGCACAATGAGGGACGTCAGGAGGCTGGTCTCCGACGAGGCTTAAGCTCATCTCAAGAAGATTGGGCTTGAAGCAAGTGTACTGCAGGAAATCCTGGCTCAACGAACCATCATACTAACAAAACTGGACCCAATCTTCACAGAAAATTCCTGTGAAGATATTAAAAAAGAACTCGAAGCGAAACAAGAGTGGGCCTGCATCACAGCAGTGTACAAATTCGGTAAAGGAAACGGCGTGGTTAAGATAGTATTCACTACCATCGATATGACAAACTGAGCCAAAAATTACGGGCTGCTCGGCTTCTACCTGAAGGTCAGCCCCTAGCGAGTCGTCAAAGAAGAATACATTCAAATCGACTGCTGCTTCAAATGCTATGCAGTCGAAAAACACGCCACAAAAGATTGCACAATTGCCGACCCTGCATGCTCCAAGTGCGCCAAAACCGGACACGCTTGGAAAGAGTGCAGGGAAAGGGTGCAAAAATGTGTAAATTGTAGGGGTGACCACAGGGCCCTGGCCATGAGGTGTCCAATCCGTAAAGAGGCCATCCGCAAAAAAAGAGATAGGATGAGGGAAGAAAAAGAAGAGAGAAAAAAATCCACGTACGCGGATACGGCAGCAAGGACTATCACTCCGACGCGAACGAATATTACGAATTTGGTCATGCCTAAGGAAGGGCAAGAAATCATGGCCATGGTCATGGTTGCCCACCTCGCAAACCTAACAAACCCCGGTACCTTCTCTTCCCACCTCTACCTTCTTCTTGAGAAGAATGGTTGCAACAAAAAGGTTTGGTTTTCCGAAAACCCAGACTCGGCGGGCCTTTTCAATCTCGAGTTCACCGAAGAAGAAAAGAAGGCTCCCTCAAGTAATGGGGTAAAGGAAACTGGAAAAGAGGAAGAAGGGAAAATACAAACGCCTTCGGAAGGAGAAGAAGAGAAAAAAGGCGCAAAGAAGAAAAAGAAGAAAAATAAGAAGACACCAGAGAAAACACCGCAGAAGCCACAATATACTTCGGACGAGGAAGAAGAGGAGGATGAAAGGCATGAGGGGTTCCCCCTCACCGAGAAAAAAGAAATCCTCGAAAGAGGTCTCTTTTTCGACGGGAAAGACGTGGGTCTACGTGTCTTCGGCTCCCCCCCCCCTGTCCCCGGCCCGCAAAGATGACCTGGAACTACTCATCATCGGCCTAGCTGCGGGTGAGTACAAATGGGCGTACGAAGGACCATACTCCAGGAAAGAAGTGTCGGCCCTACTCTTAAAATCCCTAGTGTATATCAACCCAAGAGACGTACACAATGTAAACATGACAACATTTAAAGCCATAAGGAGTGGTCAAAAAACATCACAAATTAAATAGTGAATACCAAAAAAAGAGCAATCAAAGTGAATAATAACTGTGAGCGAATGAACTAATCAAATTAGTGAAATAAATCTAATCCAATGAAAAGTCATATAGTGAAAATAGTAAAATAAATACAAATTAAGCAAAAGTGAATAAACAGTAAATTATAGTCAGTAACAGAAAATCTAGTCTTAACATAAAGTAACGAACAATTAAAGTGTTACTACACTAATTTAGTGAGAATAAATTATGTAGTAAATATTAAGCAAAAATAAAAAATTTATACAATAATAAATCAAATTTTAATCGAATTAATGTATAACTATATTAACAAATTACAAAAAACAGAATTAATAAGCATTAAAAACTAACGTAAATATAAAGTGTAGTGAAATATAATAATCTAACGAATTAAATAAGTGTACAATAGCAGTAATTTTAAGATTGTATGGTAAATTATCCTTAACCTCTCTATAATATTTGAATTGTAAATATAAGTGTAATAAAATAAACTAAAATTAAATGAACAATAACAAATATGTAACAACAGTAATCTTAAGAATGTATTGTATATTATCCTTAATCTTTGTATAGTATTTAAATTTAACTTCCAAAAGTAAATTGATAACGATTTTCATGTCTCCGGGAAGCTATCATTTCCTACTCCTACTCAGTGCTTTTACCTCCTCTGCTAAATCTATTTTCCCCACTATTTTCTATCATTCTAACTACATATAATGTATGTAATTACCCCTTTTTGTATTTATTACTTAATAAACCGTTGTCCAAATTTATTTTTTAGACGGCGAAGAATTCTTGGTATATTACATATCCGACAGCGATCTCAGAACGGGCAAAGGAGGGAAAGTTTGGGGAGACATTTCCCAAACGCATTCGAAATCTTCCAAAAGAGAGATAATACTCATTTTTCATCACCATTCACCATCATACTAACTTCACCTTTCTTTTTAGCGGCCCCACTTAAGCAGATGACTGCTTAAGTCCCCGGTCCCGCCCCCCTGCGTGAACGGCCGTCAGATGTGAGAGGGGTTGGCCATTCATGTTTCGTCCCAACTGTGCCTAGCAGTTGCATTGGCATAAATGGGGGCATTGGAGGAAGCTAGTTTGAGGATTAGCCCACAGTAGAGAACAATGTCAGAAATATTCCGGACAAGGGACGGACTGAAAACTTCAGTGCCCATTACGGCGAAGGCCCCTTCCAGGACCATAGAGGGACATACAACCGTCTCTATGGTATGTTGGTCAACGGTCGCGATTAAAAACCCTCGGGGAGGGCGGCGTTGTCAATAAGTCCGCCATACAATCACACCCCCGAGAGGATCCCACCCGGATTAATCTCATCCATCTTTCATCATCCACCCAAAGGCAAATCCCTTTTTACATCCAGGCGGCGGTTTATCGAGGGAAGGCCCTCTTCTCCCAAAAAGGGAAAAACCGAAACTTTTAAAGTAAAAATAACTACAAATCACCCATAAAATAAATAGTAGTGAGTCCAGAATCAGTGAAAAAGTCAAATACTAGAAGATAAAGTGTGCCCCCTCTTCAAGGGGAGCCACCCGGAATAATGACGACCCAAGATGCACCAAGGGTCCCGCTTAGGTGTATAAGCGGACAAGCAAAACCGGACAAGGGCACTGTCTATAAGATTCTGTTCGGTAAGCTCAGCGTGGGAGTACTTAGTCTGATCGACACACCAGTCGGTTACGTCGTAGTGTGCGAACGCGAAAAAGATATTGAGGCACTAACTAAGGAAGAAGGGGTAAAGCACCTTAAGGAGATAAACCTACAACCAACCACGCCTCCTCAAATCCAGGCGCACAGGAGCATCGTGTGCAGAAGGCTGGACCTATGGGTCGGCCAGCACACAAAGGATGAAATTAAGGAGGAATTAGAGAAGAACCAGAAGTGGGCGAAAGTGGCCGAGTTCATTAAATTTCGCAACAAAAGAGACAACACGGATTACTCCCATGTCTTCAAGGTTGTCTTCACAGACACGGAAATGGCGTCTAAGGCGAAAGAGAGAGGGTTGCTTCTCTTTAACGCCCAAATCAGTAGTGAGCAGGTCGAGCGCGAGGAATACATCCCCGTGCAGACCTGCTTTAATTGCTACCGTGTGGAGCATCAAGCCACGAAGAACTGCAAGGAACAGGAATCAATTGGTTCTAGATGCAGCCTAAAGAGACACGGCTGGCGAGAATGCCTGGCCAAGGAGGAAAAGTGTCCAAACTGTAGCCAGAGACCTGGGGCAATGGCGATGTCATGCCCCCCAAAAGGAGATAATCAGGAAAAAGACTGATACAAAGAGAGCGGAAGGTATTAGACAGGCAAATACCTCCTATGCCCAAGCGGCTAAAACCACCCCCTCAGCAAACGTCTCGAACAACCAGACTCCGAGAACCTTCATCAAAGTAGACAAGGACGACAAGAACGCCACAAAAATACTTACGTGCATCCTCTATGCGCACGTAAGGAATCTGACCAGCCCAGGCTGCTTCGCCAGAGAGGTCAACAACATGTTGAAACACAATGGCTTGGCAGAGATGTGGTTCCCGGAGAACCCCCCTTCAGGGGATGTCCGGCAGGTACAAATTGGAACAGAAAAGAGGCACCTGCGACCCCCTTCCCACGGGAAACCGAGGAGAGAGAGGGTAACAACAAAAAATGGAACAGAAAATTACCCCACATAGGTCACCTAACAAGGACCCAAGACTAGCAGCGATGAAGAAAAGAGAAGAGAGTGCGAAGGGAGAAGCCGGACGTCCCAAGTGAGCTGAAGGAAATCTCCTATGCTCGGCTTCGTCATCAGAGGACGAACAGGAGATCTCTCAACCTCCTAAAAGAGGCATAAACCCGAAGAAAGTCAGAGAATTCGATGGAGAGGAACTGAACATAAAGTTCTTCAGAACGGAGGAAACTTCCTTTCCTAAAGACCCCATTGGTGGGGGAAATCATTGAAGCAGTGAAAGCGGGACTATTAAAATGGTCTTACGACTCCCCGGACCGAGAAACGCTGGTAGTAGCAGCGCTCATGGAGGCTAGAATTAAGTTATATAGGGACTCCTGCCTCGCCGTAAGCGAGGCAGAGTTCGGAAGAATTCGGAACGGGAAAAACAAACCAACACACACATACAATACAGAAAATAAACATGGAGAACGCCAACAACACATTAAAGACTTTGACAATTAACGTCGACGGATGGGTAGGGAAACACATTCCTTACGGAAACATTTTTCGTAAAGTGGATCCCGACCTAATCCTCATCACAGAACACGGCGTTAACACAAACACGAACAGCATATAAATACCCAATTACACAATCATTAGCAAAAACTATACACAAGATCGGTTCGATGGTGCTGCCATCGCGATCCAGAAGAACTTAACATAGAAAACACTTCCAAGTCTAGATGAATCATTCGTGGCGGTAGCAATACCTACCCTGGTTGGAGACCTGACCGTAGCGGCGTCCTATCAACCACCGCGACGAGATAACCTGCCGATCCCTATTTTTTACAACCTCTTCGGGCGCGGGAAATTGACATTGCTTGGCGGTGATCTTAATGCCAGATGCCGTGCATCAGGCTACGAAAGCACCAATCAAAGGGGAAGAAACCTAGAGATGCTACTCGTAAGAGACAGACTCCAGAGGGCCGGGCCAGATTTGCCGACCTTCATAACACAACGTTCAGCAACAAGGCCGGACATTGTGTTGACATCTAAAAACTTCCCCTTCAACATTGTCAATGAGCCCGGACCAGTGGTTCCGAGCGATCACATCCCGATTCTCACTACCATCTCACTGGCGCCAATACTCAAGCCCGTTCCACTTAGGAAAAGTTACGCGAAAGCTTACTGAGAGCTATATAGAGAGATACTCAGTACATACCAACCAACTGATCTGGGAGATGCTAATCTCGAAGAGATTGATGAGGAGATTAACAAGATCACCGATCTCCTCATTCAAGCCGACGAGAGATGTGTTCCCAGAATTTCCTATAAATGCTCCTACAACCTGAGTGGACGGACGAAATGAGAGAAATCGCCCGAGAACATAGAGCAATCTATGATGAGATTGGCAGGACAGGAACCAATAGGAAAAGGACGGCCAGAATGAGGCATCTAACCATGGAAATGAGAGAGATCATAACAGAAAAACAAAGAACGATATGGAATGACATCATTGGGAGACTGGACAGGGAGAGCGATCCCGTAAAATTCTGGAATAACATCCGGAGAATTAGACGATTGCCTCCTAGACCCAGAACCTAAATTAAGGAAGGAAACGACATCATAGAGGACCCATAGTCTCTCGAAAGAAGATTTAGATCGCACTGGCAAAAGATTTTCGCTATATCACCGGAGGAGAACGACGACTTCGACCAGGACTTCGAAGACCAACTGCTCGACGACCTCTGCACAATGATACATAGAACCCACCCCCATCCGCAAGTATCTCAGGAAAGAGTGATGGTTGACGACGGATGCCCCATAACTGTCAAAGAAACCTTGAACATCACAAGGTCCTTCAAACAGAGGGCTCCAGGCTGGTCTGGGATTACGAAAAACAACCTCGTAAATGCCCCAAGGCAAATTATTCAGGGATTGGCGAACACAATGAACGCCGCCCTGAATACAGGCTACTTCCCGGATGGATACAAGATGGCCAAAATCATCTTTATTCCAAAGGCGAACAAGCCCCCAGACCAGGTGGCAAACTATCGCCCGATCTCTCTTCTTGAGATGCAGGGTAAAATCTTTGAAAATATTTTAGCGAATAGGCTACAAGCTCAACTGAGCGAGTTAGGAGCGCAGAACCCATAACAACATGGGTTCCGCAAAAATAGGGGCACAGACACCGCCCTGGTGCTCCTAACTGAGAAAGTAGCATACACCCAAGCGAACAGGTTCTATGTAGACATTGTGTTGAGTGATGTGCAAAAGGCCTTCGATAAAGTCTGGCTGGAAGGACTTCAATACAAGATCCTGAACCTCCAGCTAGACCCAATCCTGGAAAGGATCCTCTGTGACTTCATTATGGATAGAAGGGCGTATCTCATGATTGAAGGGCACAGAGGCTCCGAATTCGAATTAAAGTCGGGCGTTCCTCAGGGAAGCTGCCTGAGTGCTCTGCTTTACTTGGTCTTCCACATCGACCTCCCAACTCCGGTGCACAGGGACACGATGTATTTACAATACGCAGATGCCGTCACACAAATTGTCCCGTGCCCGGAGAGGAAAGCAAGGGCGCAGGCGGCTCGCATGATAGCGGAAATCAACAACATCAGCCAATTCGGGAGACGATGGAAAATCAGGACCAACAGGGACAAGTTCAAAATTGTCCCGTTGAACCGCGAGTTGACATGGCCCATCATCATAGATGGGAGGAGATACGGCTATTCCACCGAAGGAACCCTCCTGGGCCTTAAAATCACCGACCATGGATACTCGAGACACCACACGGAGAGGCGGAACCTGGCAAAGAGAGAAATCTGCAAGCTCTACAGGTTTAGAGATCTTAGCTCGGCCAACATCAGGAAAATATATATGTCCGGGCTTGCTGATCTACACCGCAGTGGTGTCCCAAGCGGCTAATAAAACCTCGATGAAAAGGCTCCAACGTATCCAGAACACTGCCTCTCTGCTTATCAACAAAGCAAGAAGGCGTGACCGAATTAGGCAAAGCGTCTTGCACCGGAGGAAACGGTTGGAGCCCATCAATGGCGTCACCCAGAAACTGGGTAAAAAGATCTTGTCCACTTTGACGAATGCTGTAATTCCAGAACTGCAGGGAGCAGGTGGCAGGCTAAATATACCTGCGTGGCTACGGGCGAAAGCCTCACGCCGAAGCCGGTTCCCGAGCACAAAACTTTGTTCACGAGAAAATATCACTCCAATATACACATAAAAAACATCACAACACATCACATCTAAATCAATTACAGTTACTCACGAAAAATAAGATTACAAACAACACTGAAATAGCTTTGACGGCAAGATAGCTATAAAAGGCTCGAATGCTACAAACATTATTACACTATAAGTCAAAACAACAGTGAAGAAGAAACAAAATACAAGAAGAACATTAAAAACACACGAAGGAGCACAGACAGACGTTAAAAACCCCCCACAAAATAACACAAATAAAGGAAAAATGAAATCAAATAAAAATAAAGCGATGCCCTCCTTACTAGGGCAAAACATCCCCCCTCCCCCCTCTTTAATTTTCACCCACTATATCTTCCACTATACCATCTTTTTTCGAAAAACTGAGTGCATCATCATCCTCATCCGAATTTTTAGACTTGGAAGAAATCAACAAAAAAATTAGCTCACAGAAAAGTTCACAGCCGGCAAAGGAGGAAAAGTTCAGGGTGAGGGTCCTCAAGAACGCCATCGATTTCTACCTTTTCTCCACGGGACTTTATGAACAAGATCTCTTTTTGTACGGAGCTACGTATGGCCGACACAAGATATCGTACTGCGTACTGGGGAGTCTAACTTCCTGTTTACGAAGGAGAAATACTGCAAAGGAGAAAGTTTATCTTCCTATTTACCAAAAAACGTTATTAACAGCGGGAAGTTTATCTTCCTATTTACAAAAGAGAGCTATTAACAGCTGGAAGTTTATCTTCCTATTTACAAAAGAGAGCTATTAACAGCTGGAAGTTTATCTTCCTATTTACAAAAGAGAGCTATTAACAGCGGAAAGTTTATATTCTTATTTATAAGGTTGAATGTGTGAACCGTTTAAATTTCAAACAAATCTTTCCTAGGTTCATGTGTGAACCGTTTAAATTTTTCACACAAATGTTTACTAGGTTTGATTTTCGACCCCCACAGTACTACGGCCCGAGAAAACGGAGTGTTTAATACATAAATAGTATCTACGTCTTACAATTATATACAAATATATATATATATATATATATATATATATATATATATATATATATATATATATATATATATATATATATATATATATATATATACAAATATATTTTGATATGGTTTGGTTTAATGTGAACCAAGTGTAGAATTTCCTAAGATTTCACAATGCTCATTTCTTAGGTAATTTTGAGTCATATTCGATTCCATACTATAGTTCCAGCACCACAGGAATTCATTGCGGGACCGTGTAGTAGGTTTAATACATAAATAAAATATAGGCCTCACAAATATAAACATACATATATAAACATATTTTAATATGCTATGACATACTTAGAAATAATGGTATGAGGGATTTCTCGCAAATTTTACGCGTCTACCGGAACGAGTATAAACGCTCGATTCACTACCATTATCTTGGGTATTTGGAACAGATTATACGTAACTGTAATTTCTGCCATTACCCCCCGATGATACTTCTTCATTTTTTGGCGGGGTATCTAATTCTAAAGGATTATTTACAACGGGTTGATTATTTGATGGTCGCGAACAGTTTATATTCCTCTCATTATGTACCTTAGGCAATACAGCTGGTTTCACTCTATCTATAGACACCGTGTTCTGATGGCCATCCGGGAATTCTAATTTTAAAAATTTGTCGTCGCATTCGACAACACGGAACGGGCCTGCATAAGGCGCTTCTAGTGGCTTCCGAACGCGATCAACACGGACCCACACATGTGTGACGTCCCTTAATTCCTTGGGTACAAACGTTTTGGGTACCGAGTGCAGGTGGCCTTCAGAGGTCTGTGCGAAATCTATTTGCGACATAGTCCTCGCTAGTTCAGAGATGAATTTCGAATCGGCTTTGGATGAAGAAGAGGTGACCAAGGGCTTTGGGCAGAGAAGGGTCGTCCCTGTGACTGCTGTAAAGGGTGAAAACCCAGAATCATTGGGCAAGGACCGGATGCCCAGAAGTACGATTGGTAGGGCCAACAACCAACCTTGTCGGCAAGCCATTATAGAGCTCTTCAAAGTCCGATGCGACCTTTACACGATCCCGTTAGTGGTAGGTCTGTACGCCGTGGTTCGCAAACGATGGAAACCAACGAGAGCCGATAATTCTTTGAAGAGTTCAGACTCAAATTGCGCTCCTCTGTCGGTGATGACGTATAAGGGAACGCTAAACCTGGATATCCAGCCGCCCGAGAAGGCTAAAGCAACCGTTGCAGCACTTATGTCTGGAATCGGTATTGCTTCAATCCACCTGGTGGCTCTGTCTATACATGAAAGCAGGTACCGGTTATGAGATGGGTATATTTGCCCAGGCAGGGTACACGGCGGGAGTGGACCAACTATATCTATGTGAACCGTCTCAAATCTCGAAGTGGGTATACTAATAGGCAGGACTTGGGACTTAGTGTGGCGATTCACTTTAGCAGATTGGCAGGAGAGGCATTCACGAGTCCAGGAACGTATATCTCTGTCCATATTGGGCCAGAAATATCTCGCTTTTACCAACCGAAGCGATGACTTAATCCCTGGATGTGAAATGTTATGCAGTTGTTTGAAAATAACTGATATGCAGGGTGAAGGAACAAACGGTCGTGGGTATTTAGATGTTACCTCACACCAGAGTTGGGAATCACCGGGAAAAGGAAATGCCTTCAGTCCAGATCGAGATGACTTCATTTCTTCGTCTTGCTCTTGTGCTGCTGCCAAAGAACGGAGATCAAATGAGTCCACTTGGACCGAATTGATATTCCGAGATACGCAATCAGCAACCACATTGTCCTCACCACGTACATAAGCTATGCCATTGACATGTTTCAAGATTGCAGTCTAGTTCCGTTGTTGCACGTAGTGGCGAGGAGAAGGCAGAGACTAGTGGCTTATGGTCCGTGCATAAAGTCACTTGGCGACCTTCGATCATATGCCTGAAGTGAAGGACAGCAAGATATGCAGCTAGGAGTTCCCTGTCATAAGTGGAGTACGCTTGCTGCGTCTTACTCAACTTCCCGGAAAAGAATGCCACTGGCTGGGGAGACCCATCCACCATCTGATGGAGCACAGCACCAACTGCGAGTTGGGAGCTGCCCAGGACCAATTGGTACGGAGAGTCATTGGGTAATGGGTGGCGTAACTTAACGGAGTTCGCCAGAGCCTCCTTAGTAGTTTCAAATGCTTTCCGAGCAGCATCATTCCAAACTAGTTGCCGATCCTTAGGTTGAAGCCGTGCGAGTTCAGT
This sequence comes from Ceratothoa steindachneri, assembly GCA_963969495.1. Classification (NCBI taxonomy): domain Eukaryota; kingdom Metazoa; phylum Arthropoda; class Malacostraca; order Isopoda; family Cymothoidae; genus Ceratothoa; species Ceratothoa steindachneri. The sequence continues at coordinate 166,928,413 of OZ018318.1, forward strand.
CAGAGGGGCAGCAATTGCAGCGAAGTTAGGCATCATACGTCTGTAAAAACCTAACACGCCCAAATATCGACGAAGTTCTTTTAAATCAGTTGGTAAGGGTATTTCGGTGATCTCGGAGACCTTCCTAGCTGGAGGGCTCAAACCTGCAGCTGAGACATGGTGGCCCAGGTAATCGATTTCTTCCTTAATGAACTCGCACTTTTCCATAGAAATTCGAAGGTTGTTCTCTGCCAATATTTTGAAAACTTGCTCTATATGTTCCACATGCTCATCTATATTCTCCGAAAATATCAAAATATCGTCCACATACACAAAAACAAACGCCAAGCCTCGAAATAAATTGTCCATGTGGCGTTGGAAGATCTGGACGATGGCTGCATCTGAAGGTTCTCACCTTGCTTTGGCCAAGCGCACCACGGTTTACAGTACCTCGCACTAAACCCATAGTATAAGTGTGTACGGCATACCATTGGTTTTGGGTTCTGACGGAAAGGGCGTATCCCAGACGGTATACATTTTGAATAATTCCTATCACTATTATTATACTTCTTAGGCACAAACCTAGGTTGATCACCCCTAGGATATACACCGACGGGCACAGAATGAGAATTTCTAAATTGCACTTGATTTACCGGCGAATTAACACTAAGAGCACCTATATCGGGGAACGCACAATCATCACTAGTTTGATTCATATTTACGTTATAACACTGTGCCTTGTAAAACGGCATGAGTTCATCAGTAAGTTTTCCCAACTAAGCAAGTGTTAAGTCCTTTTGCGTGGTGATGATAGGGGCGATGTTTGGAGGTAAAGACTGGATGAACTTGTGTCTCACCAGGGCCCCCCCCCCCCACTCCAACTTGCAGCGCTGTCCTCCGTAGCTCTTCAAGATTCACCGAAGGTCGTCCGGTCTGCGGAGAAGACATGATTAACTTCTCGAAGAGCTCTGGTTTTGTCCTTTCAAAAAGCCCCACGATTTCCGTCCGTAGGAGCGAATAATTCTGCGACGAGAGTATTGCAGCTGGGAAGCGATTGACCGTCTCGGAAGGTAACGCAGCCAGAATATGGTAAAATTTCGTTTCCTCACGTTGTATCTTCGAAATGTGAAATTGCGCCTCCACAATTTTAAACCATCCTGCGACTGCTGCTTCATTAAAAACAGGACTGATAGAGATCGCGTTCGCGAGTTCCACTTCTTGGTGTGGGTGAAATTGAGCAGCTTGTTGAAGTCTTGATGCGTCACCTAGCGAATCCATTTTGTAGAATGATCACTTATATTGTTCGACGAAGAGGCGTCACCAGTTGTAGGGTCTGAGTCAGTTAGTGTACTCTCTCTTTAGTTTTGCAGGCTGGGTTTAAGTGATCATCAGCTTTCTTACGGGATGAAGGAAAAATATATATTTATATCTGGATTCTTTATTCCTGTATATTATAGCCGGAATAAGCTTTTAAAATGGGAACAAGGAATATAATTTTTCTTATTAAAACAACAATAATTTTCTGGTTCTAACTGATTTTTACGCAGGTGATGAGATAAGAGGGGGAATATAGGGGATAGCATGAGAGAGGGTTTTTTATGAAAATACTTAAACCTAGTGTGATGTGAGGGAGGAGGGGGGGGGTGTTAAATGTATATATGTAGAGTTTATGTGATATAGGGTGCCAGGTTACTGGCTCTTCTATTTCTTTTGTTGTTTTAATTGCATTTCCTTCTTTATTTCTCTTCTGTGCTTTAGTTAATTCTAAATTTGGTTTATTTTTCCTTGTCTTTAGTTTCCTTTAGTTTTAGTACCTAGTAGGAAGCGTATTTCTAAATCCTCGATTGTCATTTTATTATTTGTGGTTTGTTTGGTACCTTTACGGTATCGTAGTTCTAAATTCTTTTCTCTTATTTTATCATGTTTGTTTTTTTGCGTTCAAGCCGTTATTTCTGATTTATGCTTGTGTTTTACATTATGTTATTATTGATTCTTCCTCTTGCAGCAGCCTTAGCCGACTGCTCGGGAAGGTTTTCAGGTTTTGTTTCCTATTTTGAATGACCAGGGATTTACTGGTCTCAGCGTGTTTTTTATCTATTTTCTGCCAGATTAATCTGGCCCGTTTCTCCAGGATTTTGTTTATCGGTTCTAAGCCGGCTGTATTTATAATATCTCTTAGTCTTTTTCCTTCTCTTCTATTTGTATTTGTTATCAAGTATGCTGCTTTATTTTGCTGTTTTTGGAGTTTCCTCTTGTTTGTTAGTGATAACGTATGTGTGGGAATCGGTGGGTACACGAGCACCGATTCAACAAAGGCTTTATATAGGGTCTTTTTCCTCTGGGTGCTGAGTTCTCTAAGGTTATACAGGAGTCTTAACCCCACTTTGGCCTCAGAGATTCTCTCACCTATGTGTGCGTGGTACCCTCTTACATTTAGTTGTAGGCCCACCACTTTTCCTACGTTCGTGTAGTCGTAGTCTCTTCCGTCTATCTTCATTCTTTCTTTCTTGTTCCTCATTATTGGTATTATTTTAAATTTGCTTGTGTTAATTTTGATTTTCCATTTCTTTTCGAACTGGTTAATGTTGTTTATTTCTCTTTCTGTTATTCTGACTGATGTCATCCGCGTACTGGATATTCATGCCTCCTGCTGTTATTGGGGCTGGAATATCCACTGTATATAGAGAGTATAAGGTGGGGCTGAGGCATCCCCCTTGCGGGACTCCCTTTTGGAGTTGGAATAGGGGTCCATCGTACTCTTCCATATTTATGTACGCGCTTCTGTGCGAAGAGTAATCAGCCAGGATTCTCTCCATCCGGGTGCTGAGTTCGAGCTGGAGCAGTTTGTGTTTTAGCCCGTCGACCCAGACCTTGTCGAAGGCCTTCTCGACGTCCAGGAGTACCACGTCCACGTATTTCCCTTCTGCCTTTGCCTGAGCGATTTTTTCTGTTATGATGGCAAGTGCCATTGTTGCATCTCTGTTTTTTCAGAACCCATATTGATGGTTATTGTATTTTCCATTTTCTTCTAAGTGCTGGGTTAGACTGTTGTTTAGGATCTTCTCGAACACCTTTCCGAGAAAGTTTAGGAGCGATATAGGTCTGAAACTGGACACTTTATTTGGTGGTTTACCAGGTTTCGGTAGAAATATCATTTTTGCTACCTTAAAAATTCTCGGAAATGCTCCGATGTTCAGGAGGGCGTTGAAGAGGTCCGTTATATGTTTGGTTATATTCTTTGGTGTTCTCATGTAGCTATATTTTGTGAGACCTGTTGTCCCAGGGGTCTTCTGCCTGAAGGAGCTTATTGTCGACTTAACCTCCACCGTTGTTATTATGGCCCCTAGGCCTATTCGTGAATCCGTATTGGTGTCGACTCTTATGCGTGGTTTTATCCTTTCCTCGTTGTTCCTGAGGCTTTCATACACCATTTGTTCGGTTACTCTATCGAACCTTTCATTATCTTCTTCTTCGATGATGTAAATTCTTTCTCAATGTTCTTTAAATTTTCCCTACAACTCTTTACCGTTTGTAATGAAATCTTCTTCTTCGTTTTTAATTTTAATCTTTTCTCTCGGTGGTGAACCTTTAACTGCCTTTATTTTGTTCCATAGTTTTTTGGGGTTTACTATGTGCTCTATATTGTCTATAAGCCCCTTCCATTTGTCTGCCTGTTGTTTTTTTATCAGGAAGACCATTTCTTCTTTTAATCTCTTTAGTTCCTTATTTTTTTCTGTATCTGTTCCTAATTCCTTTATTTCCTGATATTTCTCCGTTATACTCCTTGCTTTCCTTTTCATTTCTTTCGTCCACCTTGGGAGTGGCAGGGTTCTACATATATTGGATTTTGGGGATGCTCGCTTCGTCTGCTTCCCTTATTTTTTCTATGGGGGCATTCATTGCTTCTTCAAGCTCATCTCGGGTTTTCCCGTTTAGGTCTGGCTGTGTGTATCCCTCCAGCATCTCTGCATATGTGCCCCAATTCGCCATCCTGTAGGACTTCCTGGTCTTAATTGGGATTTGTATTGGGTTTTGGTTAATTGTGACCGAAATCCCAATGTGGTCGTACATGCAATGGGAACCGGTTCCATATGGATGTTGAAGGGGAGTCTGGGCGTGACCATTACAATGTCTGGCTTAGTGGATGCTCTTCCAGTGATGTAAGTCGGGAAGTCCGGGCCTGCTCTTTCTGATATATTCCTTTCCATTAGCAGTTCTGGATTTGTTCCTGCGGGGTTCTTACTGCGGTAACCCGATTCTCAGATTCTCGCATTAAGATCTCCCAGCAGAATGGCTGGATTGTTTTTATGCAGCAGTTCCATTACCGAATGGATTGGAATATATGAGCGACAGGGTGGTTGGTAGGCCGCTACGATTGTGAGCGGGCTATGCTCCATTTCCACCGTCGCAGCCACGTATGCCTCGTCTATTTCCCGTTCCTGGGTATATTTTAAACCTTTTTTAATGGCAATTGCTGTTCCATCAAATCTTTCTCCCGTGGGGTTTTTCCTAACGATGTCATAGTTATGGATATTCATGTTTTCGTCTTCTTTTAGACCGTGTTCTGATATCGTGATGATATCAGGGTCTATATTTCTGAAAATATTTCCGTATTGGATGGCTTTCTTTTTCCATCCGTTTGTGTTGATGTGTAATATCCTTTGTTTTCTTTGGTTCATTTTCGTGTTTCCTTATTGACTCTGGGTTTTGCTCTATTCGTTCCATTTGCTTTTCCATCTTCCATTTTTGACCTTCTCGAATATTTCCATCTTTAGTGGTTTTATGTCATTAGGGAAGAATCTAATTCTGTTCTCCTCGATTAACTTCTCTATTGAATCTTCGGGGTGTTCTGAGGCGTACGTCTTTTGGTTTCGCACCTTTTGGTAAGGGGTACGCATCGTGAAAGAAGACTTTAAGCCTAAAATCCCTTGCCTCGAATGTGCATCCTTCTGCTGTCTCTGAGTCTGTTTCCGTTGCTGATTCTACCGTCGGACCTTCTTTGATGGTTTTTACTTTCTTCTTTTTTTTCGGTTTGCTGACTTTGATTTCAGCCTCCTTTTCCTCTTGACTGGATTTTTCCGAGTCTGCCGGTACTTCGTTTTTGGCCATTTTGGCTCCGACTTCTATCACATCTTTTACTTGCAGGGTTTTTCCTGCCGTTACACCATGAATTAGGGCTGAAGGTAGGTTGGGTGTGAACCACATTTTCCTGATGCCATTTTTCTCCAGGAGCAGGTTTAATGTTTCGGAGAAGGTTCCTGGCTGTGCGATGTTATGAACGTGTGCGAACATAATGCATGCCATGGTGTCTAGCCCTGTCCCTTCATTAACATTAATGTTAATTTGGGGCTCTTGTGTTTCTTTAGTCTCTTTGACAGTAGCTCTCGCTACGCTCGCATAGGACTGGTTGGATCGCCTATCTTTCTCCTTCCTTTCCTTTTCTTCTTTCTCCTTTATTATCCTTTTCCTTTTTGGGCAATTAACTGCCATGGCTCTGTGAGCGCCTTGGCAGTTAATGCACTTTTTTGTTATTTCCTTACATTCTCGGAAATTGTGGCCAATATTACAGCACTCGGAACATATTTTCCTGTCCTTGTGTGGGCAGTTCTTTGTGATATGCACTTCAATGGCATAGCATTGAAAGCATGTTTGTACATTTATGAATTTTTCTTTTTCTATATTCTCTGGGGGGATTCTCATCCCGTATGCAAGGAGTCCGTTTGTGGTTGCCCTTCCAGCCATTTCGGCCGTGGCACAGATCACCTTGAACACGTGGGAGAAGGGGGGTCCAAATTTAATTATTTCAGTCACCTTGATGTTTTTGTTCTGTTCTTCTATTTCCTCCTTTAGTTCATCCACCGTATGGGATCCCACGTAGAGATCAACCTTACGACAGAGGAATGACCTATTGGCCAGCAGGTGGGGTGGCAGTTTCGAGGCTAGGCCGAACTTGCTTAGTGCCCTTAGTCCTTTTGGTGCCACCATTCGCTCTATATCATCTTGTTTGGGACAGAGGACAATGTACCTGTTAGGTACTTCTATTAGTCTGGTTATCGCTATTTTAATTTCCGTGTATATGGCGCGGATGAGAACTCCTCTGTCCGGTTTTTGCTTCCCTGCTTCAGTTCTGAGGGGAAGTCTTCTTTGATCTGAATCTTCGTTCATGTTAATGTGTTTGCCCCCTCCCCTGGTATCCCTTGCCGACTGGCTTAGCTTTCAGAATGAAAATAGTGATGGGTGATGGTTGGATGGACCCGGATGGGCTCCTCCCGAGGGGTGATAAGTGACGGACTTTTTGTTGGCTAGCGCGGAATCAACCGACACTAGCCTGGGGTGCCGCCTCCTTGGTGGAATTAAAAACCGCGGCTGCGTGCTACCTTACACTGAGACTGTTGCATGTCCCTCAGTGGTCTTGGGGCCCCCCACAGGTGGAGTCATGAGACTCCCCTGCGGAGGTTGCAGCCCGGCCTATTGTCCGGGCGGTTCCTCTGGTACGGGTTTCTGGCAGCGGGCTAATCTTCAGACCTCGTTCCACCTATACCCCCAATTATGCAGAAGCCATTGCCTTGCATAGTTGGGACGAGGTCGAAATAACAGCGTTCACCAGTCAGGCATGGGCCCAGTTTGGGGGGTGGGGGGGAATTAGGCTGTCATCATTAAGTGAGAAACGGCCTTAAAAGTATTTTTTCTCTCTTTTTAGACACCTCCCTAATGGGAGGATTTTGGTGTGGAAGGAGAAACGGTGAGCGAGATGAAAGATGAAAATGAAAATGATTGTGAAAAATAAAAGCTGGAGATGAGATGGCTGTCGGTTTTTTCTTCTTCTTTGCTCGTTTGAGGCAGAATATTTCCTTACAGGTCTTTGAGATCTTGAGAGACCGGGCTATATGAATAGCAGGCGTTATTCTGTATAGATCCGTGAAATTGCTTTACCAAGCTGTAACGTTGCGTCGAAAAGCGTGCCAAATGTCTTCCTTCGCTGATTTTGATGGTATATTCACTCTTTGGAAATTTGTATAGTGGAAGACAATAGATGATGAAAGATAGGGTAGGGTTGCCCTTGTTTTAGGGGCATTGCAGGCGTTTTTATTCATGGGATAATTTATATTTCCTTTTTGTTTTGTTATTGTTGTTGTCTGTTGTATATCTTTGTATTCGTATCTCTTTAGTGTTCTTCTTTGTGTTTGTCTTTTTGTCTTGAGTTCTAATGTAGTTGCGATTTTGAGCATTCGAGCCTTTGTCAGTGCTCAATGATAGTTTTGTACTTCGCGTTTGTGTTCTACTTGGTTGGCATTTCTTGTTTGCTTGTAGGTTTGATGTCTGTCTCTTAGATGTATGTTTTGTGTTCATGTGTATATGTGTGCTATGTTTTCCTCGGAGCAGTGTCTTGTGCTTGGGAAACGTCGATTTTGGGCGACTTTCCCGCGTAATCAGGCAGGGATGTTAATCCTGCCGCCAGTTCTTCTTAGTTTTGGGATGATATCATTGGCCATTGTATACCAGACTTTTTTGGCCAGTTTTTGAGTAGCGATATTAATGGGCTCCAGACGTTGTCTACAGTGTAATACCCTCTGCTGAATTTGCTCCCTTCGTCTGGTCTTATTGATGCAGAGGGATGCGGAGTTCTGTACTCGCTGAAGCCTCTTCATGGTGGTCTTGTTGGCCGCTTGAGTCACTACTGCAGGGTAGATGAGCTTAACTCGGATGAACATCAGGTATAACTTCCTGATGTTCGCTGAGCCAAGATCACGGAACCTATATAGCTTGGGGACCTCTCTCCTCGCCATAATCTGCCTCTCCTGTCCATGATGAAGTCACAAAGGATCCTTTCCAGGACCGGGTTTAGCTGGAGACCCAGTATTTTGTACTGTAGTCCACTCAGCTAAACCTTGCCGAAGGCCTTCTGCACGTCCCTGATCACGATATCAACATATTGACCCTTTACTCGGCAGTGCACGATCTTTTCGGTTAGGAGCGCCAGGGCCGTTTTCGTGCCCCTTTTAGGTCTGAACCCATGTTGTTGTTTTTTATTTGACTTGACTTGACTTGATGGAACAAGCGGTGAAAATGTGTAGAAGTTGTAGATAGTTATAAAGGAAATTTGTATTTACCCTGGAGCAGAGGGCATCCCAGGCATATTTCTTTTTACAGTTTTTCTCTTCGTCCTCCACTCACGTTGGGTCAGCGCTAGGCTAACCTTTATGTAGTTGTTAACTACTCTTGCCTTGTTTAGTTTTTTTAACTTTGTTTATTTTTGTTTTATTCTTATATATATATATATATATATATATATATATATATATATATATATATATATATATATATGTATAAATAAATCTCTATATAAATCTTTTTCCTCCGTCGTTAGGCATTCAAGCCTTTCAATTATAATTTTGCTAACTCGTTAGCTTTACTTTTATTTTTCTTTTGCCTTTAGATTTTGTTTTGATTTCGCCTCTGTGGGCATTACGCCCCATTTTACTTAAATTGTTTTATTTCTTTTAATTTGTGTTTGTTGGGCACTACGCCTTTTTTTATGTATTTGTAGTAGTTTAGAATTTGGGGCACTTCGCCTCTTTTGTCTTCTTCATAGGTAATATTATTTTGGTTTGAAATTGGGCACTTCGCCTCTTTTAGTTTTTTTTTTGTTTTCAGTAGTTGGGCACTTCGCCTCTTTTTTCTTTTTTATTATTTGTCTTATCCGTGGAGTCTAAATCGTGGAGTCATTTATCGAGTAGTATTTTGGTGATCATCTTCTTCTTTCATTCGGTAGGGTATATAATTTTTGCTATCTGAACAAGGCTACTTGGTTTTCCTGGGAGCACATTCTTACACTGGGGAATAGTGCTCTCCTTGTAGCTCGTCCAATAGCTTGCTGCAGTATATCTAGGTCCGCTTCTAATTGCGGGAGGATTTCGTTTTCGACCTTTTCCCAGGTCTTTCTCCTTAGCCTCTAGAGGACTATATTCAGTGGCTCGAGTCCTGCTCTTGCGTACAGTTCCGTCTGCCGAATATAGTCCAATCTCCTCGCGCCGGTTATAAGCAGGGTAGCCTTGTTCTGGACTCTCTGCATACATTTGAGAGAGATTGAACTGGCTGCATGCATAACCACTGCGGGGTACACCAGTACTGGTCGCACCAGAATGTTATACAGTTTTCTGATGTTCTTGGCGCTGAAATTTATGAACCTGTACATTTTTCCAAGTTCTCTCTTGGCTAGGGAGATTCGGCTGTTGATGTGCGCCTTATACCCCGTTGAGGTGAGGCGCAGACCCAGGACTTTACCCTCGTTGGAGTACGGGTAAAGCTCGTCCCTGACGATGACGTCGTCCCTTTTCCGGCGGTCCATTGGGAGGATATGAAACTTTTGGCGGTTTGTTTTAATTTTCCACATTCTTTCGAATCGGTTAATGTTTTCAATTTCAGTGGCTGTCTCCTCTGCTTGAACTCCAGCGTTCCTATGGGAACTGGGGATGATTTGAGTGATGTCGTCTGCAAACTGCAGATACATCACATCCTCCCCGACTGGAGCAGGTAAGTCCAACGTGTACACAAGGTACAGCAGCGGACTCAGACAGCTACTTTGTGGAACCCCCGCCTCTAGTTCGAATGTGGGTCCTCGGTTGCCCTCGATCGAGATTCGGGCCTTTATCTCCATGATGTAATCACAGAGGACCCTTTCCAGGACAATGTTTAGCTGGAGGCCTAAGATCTTGAATTGTAGACCTCTTAGCCAAACCTTATCGAAGACCTTCTGTACATCACGCAACACCACGTCTACCTACTTCCCTTCAGATTTTCGGTTAGGAGGGCAAGGGCTGTATCAGTTCCCCGCCTCCTGTAAAACCCGTACTGCTGAGGGTTGTGAGCTTCCAGCTCGGTCAGCTGATCTTGTAGCCAATGGCTAGAAGCTTCTCGTAGACTTTGACTACAAACTCAAGGAGGGATATTGGCCTGTAGTCCACCAGTTGAACGGGGTGGCTTGTTCCCTTTAGGGATAAAAATGATTTTAGCCATTTTAAACCCATCGGGGAAGTAGCCCGTATTCAGGGAAGCGTTGAAGATGTTAGTGATTTCCTGAATGATCTGCCGGGAAGCATGCACCAGATTGTTCTTAGTGATGCCCGTCCAGACTGGCGCCTTTTGTTTAAAGGTTTTTATGACTTCCATGACCTCTACCGTTGTTATTGGTCGGCCATGGTCCGCCATTTTCCTCCCTTCGTCGACGTAGGCTTGTGGGTGCGTTCGATGTATGATCTGGTTGAGTTCTTCAATCAGATGGTCTTTGAATTTCTGGTCAAATTCCGCATCGTCCTCTGGTGTTATTTAGAAGCTTTCCTTCCAGAACGTGCGGAATCTTTCCTCCAGGACCGCCGGATCCTCCAAGTAGTCCTCGCCCTCCTTGATGCGGGTCTTTCCTCTACTTGGTAGTCCTTTTAACTTCTTCACCAGGCGCTAGAATTTATCGGGGGCCATCTCGCTGTCCAACCTGGCTATTAGGTGGTTCCAGATCTCAGCCTGTTGTTGGTTAATAGTCAGCTTTAGCTCGTCAAGTAGGCGACGCAGCAGCAAGCTTCGCTCCCGATTTGTACTCGCTCTTCTTATCTCCTCATGCACCTCCCTGTGCTCCCTTGTGATCTCTTTCATCTCTTCGGTCCAATGAGGTTGTGGAAGAGTCTTGTACCCTGTCTTAGGTACGCACTCGCGGTCAGTCTCGAGGATGAGGGATGTTATCCTTTTCAGCTCCCCGTCAATCTCCTCTAGAGTAGCCTCGCCTAGGTCGGCTGGTTCGTATACGCCTAGGATTTCTCCGTAGCGTTCCCAGTCGGCCGAGGCGTAGCTTTTGCGAAGAGGGACCGGAATCTGGGTCGGAGCGAGTGAGATGGTGGTTAAGATCGCAATATGGTCGCTGGGTATTGTTGGTCCTGGCTCGCTATAGTAATTGAATGGGAAGCCATCGCTTGTCATGATTATGTCGGGCTTTGTTGCTGCCCGAGAGGTGATATAGGTCGGGAATCCCGGTCCTATCCTCTGGATGTTTTTGCGTTTCATAATCATTTCCAAGTTATGGCCTCTGTTATTCGTGTTACCATAGCCAGCCGTTCCACATCTGGCGTTGAGGTCGCCCTCAAGGAATACCATTCTGCCGTGACCGAACAAGGTGTAAAAGTTGTTGAGGGGCAGGTACGCTCTTCGAGGGGTTTGATACGCTGCCGCGATCACGAGGTTGCCCACTAATGTAGGCATCTCTATTGCCACGAATGACTCGTCCAGTTGTGGAAGGTGCCTGAACGAGAGATTCTTTTTGATTGCAATCGCGGCGCCGTCAAACCTCTCTGCAGAATGGTTCTTTCCAACTACTCTGTAGACCGGTATCTTTATTTGGTAAGATGTTGTGTTGATACCGTGCTCCGAAATCAATATGATGTCAGGGTCTAGCACACGGAATATGTTCCCATACGCCGTTGCTTTTCTTTCCCATCCATTAACGTTGAGTGTTACAATCTTCAACCTGTTGTTCGGGTTTTCCATTCTCTTTTACTGGCTCCTAGTATTTCTTAGTGAAGGGACGCTTTTTCCGTTCCTCTTCTTTTTGAACTCCGTCGTGAGTATTTCCTCCAGTGTGTCCCTGTAGAGGGTGATGTTGTTATTGTAGAGGGCCTCTTCGACTGCCTCTTCTTCATACTGGGCATCGTAATCCCACTTGTAGTATCTCTTCCGGATTCCAACTAGGATCTTATTTGTATCATTGTCCTTTGGGAAGGGGAGCTGCTCCGATGCGTATATTCTGAGGTTTAGCTCATCCGCATCGAGAGATCTCTTTGTCACCCGCTTTTCCTTGCCACTTTTCTCAGCTATTGGCACGGCTTCGGTGTCTGAGGAATCCGTTGTTTCCGAATCCTCTGAGGTTTCCTTTTTATTTTTTGTGTTGTTCGTAGACCTGGCAGCAGCTTCCCTTTCTTTCCTGGCTTCTAATCTGGGATCAAGCCTTTTGGTCTTTTCTTGAGACTTCCCTTCTTGTTTTCCGTTACTTGGTCTGATTTTGGAACCATTTGTAGTTGTAGGACGTCCCCTGATGAGGGGTCGTCCGAGAACCACATTTGGTTCAAGCCATTTTTGGCTAGCATTAGGTTCAGTTCTTTTGCAAAGCATCCAGTCTGAGTTAGATTCCTGAAATGGGCATACAGGATGCATGTCAGGATTCTGGTGGACTCCTCGTTTTGGATCTTCAGGTATGTCTTCTTGACTGCCGCCTCTGGATCAGCTTCTTTTGCGACTTGGGCATAAGTGATGTGCGCTTTCCTAGTCGCCTCTTCTTGGCTCTGCTTTTGTTTGTTTTTAATTAGTTCCTTTTTCTTCGGACAGGCCATTGCCATAGTCCGATGTCCCTGTCCGCAGTTTATACACTTTTCGCGAGGGCTCTGGCACCTTTTCCAGTGATGTTCGGGTTCGCTGCATCTGGAGCATAGCTCATCGGGTGCTTGACATTCTCGGGTAGTGTGGACCTTCATTTTATAACAGTGGAAGGTGAACTGGATTGAGTGGAATTCCTCCCTCTCAATCTGCTCCCCGCTGATTCTGGCGTTGAAAAGCAGGAGCCCAGACTCCTTCGCCTTTCTGGCCATGGAGGTTTCCCCAAATACTATCTTGAATACATGGGCGTATTCGGTATTGTCCCTTCTGTTACGGAATTTGACAATTTCCGTAACTTTTGCCCATGAGTGATTCCTCATTATCTCTTCCTTTATTTCTTCCCGGGAATGTTCTCCTATCCAGGGCTCTTACTTCCGGCAGATCACACTCCTGTGTGATTGCATCTGCGGGGAAATAGCTGGTTGCAGGCCAAGCTCACGGAGGATCTCAATCGCAGCCTCATTTGTCATCGCTTCGATGTCTTTTTTCCGTCTCACAGACGGCGACATAACCCGCAGGAATTTCCAGTAGCCTTATCATTGCTATTTTTAGCTTTCCATACACTGCTTTGAAGACCTTCTCTATGGTGGGTCTGTTGTGCCCACTTATGGTGCGCAGCGGGACCCGGGGGAGCTGAGTTTGGGCCATCTTTTCTGCACGGGCCAAGAGGGGCGATGAACCACCGGGGTGTTGCTCCTGCTTCGTGGTTTCCTGGGTGCTTGACAACTTTTAAATTGTTTAGGTTGACCAAAAGATTAAAAAAAATTCTTCTTTACTTATTAGAGCGCTTGTGGGGGGCAGCCCACCCGCCCAACCGTTGCAAGCGAGCCTCCATGAACGTGAACTGCCGGATGGAGGGATGAGATGAATGTGGGTGGACCCAGGGAGGCCCCTCAGATGGGTGGTCATGGCGGACTTAATGATGGGTGGTGATTGGATCAACTACCACCACCCGAGGGGTGCCGCCCCGTCTGGGGTTTGTTTATCGATGCTGTTCCAACTTCCGCAGGGACGGTTGTATGTCCCCCTGTGGTCTTTGCCGGAAACGACCCTCAGGGACTAGAGCGAACTCTTTCCCAAAGCTTTCAGCATCGCCTCGTAACCGGGTTGCCACTGACGCCGAGTTCTACAGTAGGCTAGTCCACAAACCTGCTTTCCTGGGCGCCCCCAATTATGCCTATCACACGAACGGCATAGTTGGGACGTGGCAAGTTGAATGGCAGTTCAGTTCATTTCAGCTCCCCTGCCCCGGCATAGGGGGGGGGAGGAGGCGAGGTCGAAACAGCCCGACATTCGTCGGTTTATTCGTGCTCTATTAAAAACTTCTTCTGTTCCCCGTAGGGAAACGTGAATAAATAATTCACGTATAAAGTCGCGTTGCTTTATCGGCGAAAAACGTCTTCAGAGTTAGATGAATTTTCCAATTTTTCTATCCCGTCGGTTTTTACATTGGAAATTGGACATAAAAAGTGAGGAATATAGTAGAAGAGGGTTTTAATAGAAGAAATAGTGGGGAAATAGGGAAAATTAATAGGAAAGTGAAAATGAAAAGAAGTATGAAAGACAGATCCCTGGTGAAAGGGCATCTCTGGCTTTCTTTGCGTTTTGGTTATATTTTTTTGTGACAATATATAAATATATTATCTGGTAATGCGCTAGGCATTCAAGCCTTTGTAGTAGTAGGTATTTTTACTCTCTACGTGGCTTGTTGAAGATTTGCATCTTCTTATCGGGGTATTTTACACTCACATTCTGGTGTTTATTTTGTGTTGTTTTTGTTTGTTTGTTTGGTTTTTGTTGCTTGTTTTTCGCGATATTTCGCACGAAAGATTTTGGGGAAGTTTTTAATAAAAACTAATATTAACAAATGCTAATATAGTGACTAATTTCGCTTGGCTTTGTTCGTGATTTGTGTTGTGAATTGGGGTTTTTATTTTAAGTGAACCTTTGGTCGACGTCAATGTCAATCCCTAGTCTGCTGCTTTTAAAGGATATTGGTCGTCTTATGTTGTTTAAGTTGTCAAAGTCAATGTGTCCGAGCACAAACTCGGGAGGGAGGTGCCGGTGGACCTTGTCCCAGATTTTGGTTGCTCTGAGGTGAAGCTCCACTTTTATGGGGGTCATCACCAGTTCACCATGGAGTTCACTCTGCCCTTCTCCCTTCTCTCCTTCGGGCTCCTGTAATGATATATACTGCCTTATTCTGGACCCTCTGCAGTTTAAGGACTTGGGTCTTGGAAACTGCGTTTATAGGGACAGGGGGGAGGGGGTACAGGAGTTTTGAGCGAATGCACGCATTATAGATTTTAAGTTTGTTGGAGGTGCTCAGGTTTACGAATTTGAAAAATTCACCCAAGTCCCTCCGTGCATTTTGTGTAGTTTTTGCTATATGATTCCTATACCCACCAGTCGTAATACGCAGTCCCAGAACCGTGCCCTCCGTGCGGTATGGGATCCGTGCACCCCTCACACGGATGTCTGCCAGTGTCCTTCGGAATAATGGAATTACACGGAACTTTGGGGCATTGGTGGATATCTTCCATCTTCTCTTGAAAGAGTTGATGTTTTCGATTTCCACCGCCATACTCTGTGCCACGAAATTCGCATTCCGATAAGGCGCCGTATATATCATTGTTATGTCGTCCGCAAATTGGACGTACAAGAAACCTTCAGTCAGAGGTTGGGGAAGGTCAATGGTGTAAGTGTTATAGAGCAGGGGACTTATGCACCCGCCTTGCGGCACCCCCGCCTCGAGTTCGATCTCAGGGCCATTTTCTCCTTTAATACTCAGAAACGCCCTCCTCTCCATTACGTAGTCACAAAGGATCCTTTCAAGTATGGGATTGAAGCCCAGTTGTAAGATCTTATATTCTAGACCTCTCCTCCATACTTTGTAAAAGGCCTTTTTGACATCGCGTAGCACCAGATTTGCGTGGCGTTTTTCTGATTTTACTTTTGCCAACTTCCTGAACGGCCCTGTGCTCGCAGTAATTCTACCGCCGATTCCTTCCATTTTCCTCTCCTGTGATACGCAATGGTGAGGATGGGTTCTGTGTATTTGATCATTCAGGTCGTTAATGATTCCGTCTTCGAAGTCTAAATCGAAGTCATCATTCTCTTCCGGAGATATCTTAAATATAGATACCCAAAAGAGTCTGAATTCCTCTTCGATTCTTTCTACGTCCGAAATTTCAGTGTCATCACGTCTGAGTTTAATAGTCTTTGGCGGTTGTCCACCTTTTAGTCGTTTAACAGTCTGCCAGAATGTACGTGAGTCGGTTTCTATGTTCAGTCTGTCAATTAAATTATTCCAAAGTACATTCTGTTGGTCCCTTATAAGAGTCATTAGTTCGTCACAAATGAGTCGTGTTTGTCGGTGTGTGTTAATGCTGGGGCCAGTGAGGTTCACTTTATTGATCCGTTCCCTATATTCCCTCGCGAGGGATTTCATTCTAAGGGGCCATGAGGGGGCAGGAAGAGTTTTATATTTAACTCGGGGGACGGCTTCCTTGTCGGCTTTTAATAAATTTTCATTAATTTTATCCATCTCCTCGTCAATTTCTTCTAGGGTGGCATTAATTAAGGGTTCTGGGCTATAACTTTCGAGGAGTTGTTTATACTTATCCCAGTAGCCTCGAGCGTAGCTCTTTCGCTCTGGGATAGGGATTTGAATGGGGGAGGTTGAAACTTTAATAAGGATAGCCTGGTGGTCGCTGGGAATAGGGGGGCCGGCTCAATGAAGTAATTGTATGGGAACATATTGCTGGTTAGTACAATATCTGGTTTGTTGGCTGATCTGTGTGTGATGAATGTGGGGGAGTCTGGTCCAATTCTAGTCATAATATGTCTATCGATAAGTGTCTCGAGATTCCTGCCTTCTGGGTTGGTCGACGTATAACCAGAGGCAGCACTTCTTGTATTGAGGTTACCGGCAAAGAGAACGGTTCTACCGTGACCACATAACTGCAAGAAGTTGGGAAGGGGCAAATACCCTCTCCTTGGGGGTTGGTACCCTGTTGTCAGGACCAGGGGTCCCACTGCCGTACGGACCTCCACAGCGAGGTAAGATTCGTCGAGTCCGCTTATTGATTTGAAGTCAAGACCTCTTTTCAAAGCTATAGCACATCCATCAAAACGTTCTCCGCTGTGATTTTTGGTTAAGACTTCGTAAGGAAAATTTTTTAGTGTGTTTGTGTCATTTATTCCATGTTCGGAAATAAATATAACGTCTGGGTCGCATTGTCTCAATACATTTCCGTATACTGTCTGTTTATCTGTCCATCCGTCAGAGTTAAAATGTAATATCTTTAAAGTCTCCATTGTCTAGTTCACTTAAGGGTTCTTGAGTGTGATATGATGTTTTTAGGACTTATTCTCTTACGAGCTTAGGTCCTTTTGAAGTGTTAGGTGGCGTGATAGCTTTACCTGTTCGTTTCGACGTGCTTTTCACTGTAGTCGTCCAAGGTAAATTCCCTTTTGTATCTTCCGGCTATTAAACCTTCCGATACATCAAGGTCATCCATCTCCTTAGGAAAGGGGGACCTTTCGGCAGCGAATACCTTCAAGTTAATTTTTCTTGAATGGTATGCGTGCCTAAATTCCCTCTTGCAAGAAAAGGACGATCTCGGGCGTCTCTGGGGCTGTGAGGTTTTCCGTGAGCGGGGTGAATGTACCCCCCCTCCTCGGCTCTCGCAGTCTGTCTCCGTTGACTCATTGTCAACCTGTGTGAGTGTGTGTGCGTTTGTGTTTTTGTTCTTGTGAGTTTGCGCTGATTGTTTCTCCGTGCGTGCTTTTGCAGCCTGGATCCTGGGGTCCCTGGAGGGGGCTGGGGTTGTGACACTGCTGGAAGTTGGCAGCTTCTGGCAGCGTCTCGCACTGGGGTTTGAGACTAATTTTCAGGATCTCTTCTGACCAAGGGTTTGGGGGAAACCACATTTTCTCCATTCCATTATGAATTAGCATTTTATTAAGCTCATCCGCAAAGCCCCCCGGGAAGGAGAGATTCGCAATATGAGCATAATATATGAAACACATAATTTTTGTCGAGTTTTCATTTTCGACGGGGAGAAATGTAGGGTTTCCTTTCGACTCCGCTACCGCAGCTTTAGCAACTTTGGCATAGGTTGTGTTAGCCTTCGTTTCCTCTTCCAGTTTCTTTTGGTTTGCTTTTTTCTTCAGAATCTGTTTTTTGATCGGGCAAGCCATGGAGAGCGTCTTATGTTCTCCATCGCAATTGAGACACTTCATGGAGGTGCTCTTACAGCTCCTCCCAGAATGGGTGTCCGACGCGCAGATAGAACATGAGATAACATTCCCTCTGGGGCAGCTGGCCGTAGTTTGGTCCCAATACTTGTAGAATTTGGAGGTCGATAAACTCCTCACGCTAGATCTGCCCGGGGCAGATTCGAACGTTAAAGAGGAGCATACCACCCTCCGAATCAGTAAACACGATTTTGAAAACGTGCGTATAGTCCTTAAATTTAAGGACTTCCTCTACCTTAGCCCAAGAGTAGTTTTTCTCGACCTCAGCATGAATTTCTTCGATGCTGTGGCCTCCGACCTAAGGATCTAGGCAGCAAACGACGATGCTGCGGTGTGTTTTAATCTGTGGTGGCGTATGTGGTTTAAGGTTGATTTTCTTCAAGTATTCTGCCGCCTTCTGAGAGGTGAGGACTTCGCAGTCGCTCTCATTTTGGCAGATAGCCGAGTAGCCGGTGTATGTCTATTAATCTAATTAGGGTCACCCCAAGTTCCCCATGAGTTATAGCGAAGACCTTCGCCCGATCTGGCTTGGGGCCATCGTAGAGGGTCCTCAGCGGTATCCGTCGGGTCTCCCCCATTTATTTTTCCATTTCCTCATTTAAGGACTGCAAAAATACATTTTTGTGAAAGACTCGGTGTGCTTGGCTGTGTTCGTGTGTGTGTGAGAGAGGTTTTTCTCAGTGAGAACAGAAATAGTTAAAGCGGGTAGTCCCTGTCCAAAGCAAAAATAATTACAACCCAAGCAATATAGCACTTTACCTTCGTGCAGGCGCTATTCAAGAGCCTGCAAGTCCTTGGTCCACCCCAAAGGGAGTTCGATGAAGAAATCGGAGGGGAAGGAGGAAAGCACGCTCACCCTAGCTACCAGCGCACGAAGCGAGTGAAAAAATTTCACTCTTTACTGCACAAATACGTAATGTTACTTCCACGATTTTACAATTACAATTTACAATTTAGGTTAAAATGGTGAAATTGTGTGGTAGGTATATAAAGGTGTGAATATGTTTCCTAGTTTGCCCTGGTGTTAGGGCGTCACTAGCATTCTTCTTATTTGTGTTTTAAAAATAAAATTCCTCCGTTAAAAAGTAGCTGACTGTCTTTGACAGCCAGTTTCCTCTGCTATAATATATATATATATATATATATATATATATATATATATATATATATATATATATATATATATATATATATATATATTTATTCAAGTATTAGGTTGTTGTTGTTCCTCCTTCGAAGCATTCAAGCTTTTCAAGGTTGCTTTAATGCTTGGAGTTTCAAACCTCCCTCTTCAACCTTTTCCTCCTTTATCAAAAGTGAGATCTCTTCAGCGTCGATGTTTGGAATGAAATTCTACTCCCTTCACGTTTTTACACACTTGACTTTGGTGTATAGAAAGAACAGAGAGGGACCGCTATAATACGGCAATCAGGTAGTCAGAGAGGAGCGTTGCGGAAAATAATTAAGAAAGGGACAGCGAGAGTAGATAGGTCGGTGGCTATACACCGAAGCGAGGTGTTGTTGTGAGGGTGTGGGTTATGTGGTATTGACTGGGCGAGGGTTGGGGGCAAGTCAGGAGGATGAGGCTGACAGCTCATCCGGAAACGCGTTATTCACGATGCCTATTGGTTTATGCGAAGAACGGTACGGGCGGCCGGTGTTCGTGGGCCGCGGGATATCGCGGCGCCATCGCGTACCTTCTCACGTGTAGCGAGGTGTAAAGTGGGTCTGTGGTGAGTTTTCCGAGTTGTTTTGTAAGTCTGGTGTGAGCGTAAGTGTTGAAAGGAGTTAGTTTGTTGTTGTTGTGTAGTGCGTCCATTCTCGAGTACAGCGGCGAACGGCAAGCGCGCTTCAGAGCAGAGTTCTGAATGCACTGAGCCTTTCGCTTCCAGGTGTCGCTCGCAGCTACGAGTGACAGTGGTGCGTACGTGAGAATGGGACGCACGAGTGCTTTATATAAGTGTAGTTTTAGTTTTTTACTTGCTGGGTAGAACCTACCCAGCGATGCGTTTGTGCGTGAGGCTCTTGCTTGTATTATGTTTTGGTGTAAGTTGAACCTGAGGGATTTGTCGAATGTTACCCCCAGGATTTTGGTGCACTATGTGTATGCGAGCCTTGTTGGGTTTTGGTGGATCATGTCTGTGTGTGTGAGTAGATTTGTAGGTTATGCATGAAGTGATCTCTAGCGCCGTAGAGTGTCATCTGTGTCTTCTGAGGATTCGTGGCAATCAGCCATTTATCCTCGTAGTCTGTCTTCTCATTAAGTATTCTTTGTGCGTGGAGCGCGATTTCTTCGGGGGCCCGGCCGCTGACGAGAATGGTCTCGTCGTCGGCGTAGGCCACTATTTATGTGTGAACACAGTTTTCTGGTGGGCGTGGGGTGTCATTTGTAAACATAATGTAGAGTGTGGGTGCCAGAACGCTTCATTGGGGAACGCCTGAGCGTAGTGTGAAGGGTCTTGAAAGGGTGTTGTTGTATCTGATGTGGCAGCGCCGTCCAGTGAGGTAGTGTGAGAGGAGCCTTCTGGTGCAGAGAGGTAACTCCGTATTGTTGGCGAGTTTCCAACGGAGTCCCTCGTGCCACACCTTGTCAAAGGCTTTCTCCACGTCCTTACTGACGGAGAGAGTCTTTTGGTGTATCTGTCGTTTCTTTTGTATTCTGTCATGTACGATGGTCACGGCCGCCTGAGTAGACCTGCCTCTCCTGAACCCGTATTGATGGGGGGAGAACCAGTCCCTCTCTTCCAGGAACTCCCGTAGGCGGCAGTTGACCATTCGTTCAAGTATTTTGCCTAGGTTCTCTAATAGAGCAATAGGCCTGTAATTGTTTAGGTGTTTTGGGTCTTTGTGTTGTTTATGAAGGAGTATGTTGTGAGAGACTTTGAATATTTTGGGAAAGTGGCCTGAGGCTAGTGAGGCGTTGAATAGATGTGTGAGTGTGGGGTATATGTCTGCGGGGAGGTTATGTATGAGTGTGGCTGGTAGACCGGAGGGGCCGGGGGCGCGTTTTGGTGTCGATTTTATGTAGTGTTTTGTTTCCTCGACGGTGATTGGAGTGGTAAGTGTGGACGTATAGTCGAGCACCTCCATACGTATCAGGGGGGCAGGTCTCAGCTCGTGAGCATGAGTCCGGCACCACTCCTGGATGTCATGGAAGTGCTCCTGCGCATGTGGTTTTGGTGGGTTGTGGGTGTGTACTGTGTCCCAGTGGGACCTGAATGCATCGAGGATGTCATTAGTGTCTGTGAGTGTGGGGTTGTTTATTTTCAGTGTTATTGGTTTGGATGGTTCCGTACCCAGCATCCTTTTCACGTGTCGCCAGAAGAAGGAAGGGTCCATGCAACGGGTGTCGTCCGCGATGCGGACGACCTCACACCACTGCCGGTTCCTATCTAGCTGCACGCATTGAAGGATGCGGGCACGTAGTTGGTTGATGTTGTGTTGTCGTGCGCCTCTGGTGTAGTGGTTTTTGTACTGTGTGATAAGTCTCTGTGTGTGTATTAAAAATGTGAAATGTTTTAAGCAGGTGTAGTTTTTGTGTGGTGAGTGTAGATTACGTGCGGTGGTGATGGTGTCTAAAAGTGAGCACCAGTGGTGGTCTATTTGTCCTGAATTGGTGTTCTCCAGGTCGAGGTTATGTGGTGTGTTTGTGGATATGTGGCTCCTGAATTCAGCCCAGTTTGTGTTTTTATAATCGTATAGAGGTGATGTGGGGATGAGTATGGGGGATGTGGATATGAGAAGGCATATTGGTATGTGGTCTGATAGTACGTGGGGACCGGGTGCAATGTGAGTGTAGAATCGTGTGGCATGGTCGTTACGGAAGACCACATCCGGGGATTTGGTGCCTCCGCGCGGGCCGAAGAACGTGAAGAAGGCAGGGCCGATGTGTTCGCAGCGGTAACGCCGCAAGGCACCGGCCAAGTAACTACCCGCATCGTTCGTATTGTTTGAAAGGAGTGTCGGGTGGAAAGCGTTGAAGTCCCCCGCGAAGAAGATAGGTAGGTTGTGGTTTGATAAGGCCCGGAGTGGGACTTCTAAGTTTAGCTGTATTCGTGGTGGTCTGCAGTGTGTGTCCACTACTATGGGGCCAGAACTTGTGTCAATTTTGTAGGCTAGAAAGGAGGTGTCGCGTGTGTTGACGAGGGAGTGGTGTATGTTGCGCTTTACTAGGATCGCAGATCCTAGGTGCCGCGCCTGTGGTGATAAGTATGTGTGATAGCCTGCAATGCGGAGTCTGTTGTTGGGAAGGTGTAAGCTGGTGGAGTTTAGAAGTATGATGTCGGGTCTTTGTGTGTTGAGTACCCAGTTGGCGACCGTATGGCGAATACCGTGCCAACTGCGTACGTTTAGTTGTATTATGCTAATACGACCTATTGTCGTGGTCTTAGTGTGCGGGAGGCTGATTTAACAGGAATCGTCCCCTTCTCCTTGGTTATTGCCCAGGAGGCGTGAGGGGCGAGTACCTTGACTAGTGTCAATGTTTTTTTGTGAGTCACGGCAGTGTTGTTGGGTGGGGGAGCCGTAGTGGGTGGAGGAGTGTGTTCTGTGGAGGTGGTGGCTTTGGATGGGGTGGTGTCTTGGTGGGGGGAGTTCGTGACGGAGGTGGGTGGCGTAGAGCTGGAGGATGAAGGGCTAGAAGTGGTTGGGGAGGTACAGATTATGAGAGGAGGGGTGTCGGGGGAGAGAGGAGGTAGGAACGGTGGAGGGGGGGGGGGTGAGGAAGAAGGAGAAGGAGTTGAAGTAGGGGAGGGAAGCGTAGGGAGTCTTAGGTGAAGGGGCGGAAGGCGGAGGAGGAGTGGAGTGAGAAGGAGTAGAGTGAGAAGGGGTGGATTGAGAAGGGGAGGATTTAGAAGGAGTGGAGGGGGGAGCAGTAGGGAGCGAAAGAGGAGTGGAGACGACAGGAGAGAGGGGGGGGGGGGTTGTTTGTCCCGTGCCTGTGTGCGCGGATGGGGCTTGGGGGTGGGGGTTTTGGGATTGGCACGGGGTGTAGTGGACTGCGAGGGGGTTAGGGGGACAGTGGAGGTTGTGGGAGAGGAGGCGGAGATGGGTGCGAGGGGGGGGGGCAGTGGGAGGTAGGCGGAGTTTTGATAGAGGGGTGGAAGAAGTGCGAGGAGGATAGGTTGTTTGGATGGGGGCTGGAACAGTGGTTAAGGAAGGTGCAGGGACAGGACAGACGGCGGGGAGAGCGTGGTGAGAGTGGGGGGCGGTGGTTCCCGGCGGGGAGGGGTGTGTACCCATCGGGGTGGGGAGGAGTGCGGGTCTGGATGTGTGTTCGTCTATTAGAGCGAACACCTTCTCAGGGAAGGTGATTTGCTCTATGCCGTTGGAGGCGAATAACGTGTTGAGGATCTTCGCGTATAGTCGAGGGTCGCCCCTCAACATGTCCTTTGCCACCGCTGAGAGCAGGGTGGCCAGGTGTAGTTTGGTTTTTGTGTTGTCGCTGGGGTGGGGTAGAGTGGGGGTGGGTGTATAGAGTGGGGATGGCGGTGGGCGTGTAGAGTGGTGTGGGGGTGGGCGTGTAAAGTGGGGTGAGGGTGGTTTAGGTGGTGTGTGGGTGTTGGTAGTAGTGGGGGTCTCTGAGTGTTATGAGCTGGGGTGGGGGGAAGGGATGTGTGGGTGGGGTGTGGTTGCTGCAGGGGGGATCGGGTGCGTCTGGGGTAGAGCAGGAAGAGCCGGCAGCGTAGCGCTGGCAGCAGTGGCGAATGTCATGGTGAGGGGAGGGGGCCGGGGGCGGGGGCGGAGTGTATGGTTGTGTGCGTGTTTAGTTGTGGGTGCCGGATGGCCTCCACGGCGTCATGTCGTGCCTTACCTAGGTAAGGGCACCTAGGGTGGACGGCGACGTGGTCGCCACCACAATTTGCACAGCGGGTTATGGTGGAGGTGCAAGACGTGTAGTGGTGCCCCATTACACTGCACTTAGAGCAGATTAGGTCTGCAGAGCATGTGCTAGTGCTGTGTCCGGTCTTGTAGCACAAGGGCATTGTGTAGGTCTTATGTTATGCTGCTCTTCTATGTGTTTAGGGTTTGTGAGGGTGCCGCAGACCTTGATACCTTGGTCTAGCAGCCTTATTTTTGTGTTGTCACTGGACAGTGTTATCACTGCCCAGTTCTTTGACCTGTTAAAGTAAAGGTCCTTGACGACCTCCTCCCCGTACTCCTGACGGAGGTGCGAGCGGAGATCCTCGTTGGTAAAGGCCAACCACAGAGGGTTGGTCCTTATGACTCGTATCTGGTATCTTTTATGATAACGTCAGCGAGTCTAGCCTGTAGGTTATGTGTGTTGAGTGTAGTGGTGGCATTTTCGTGAAAAGTTAGCGCGTCCTCTTGTGAGCGGAAGACGAGCTTGTGGCCTGTGCGTAGTTTTATGATGTTTGTGATCGGTGTATCGTGAGTGGAGGCTAGGTTTAGTAATGTGTGGTGGTCGATTGTGTCTGGTGCTGAATCTGTTGTGTGTGTAAGTATAAGGTGTGATGTGTTTGCCATTATTTGATTAAGTTTTTAACTTTCTTCTTAGTTTTGGGCGAACCCCCCGCCCCGCCGATGAGGGCCCCGTGAACATGACTTGGATGTGGTGAATGGTGATGAATGAGTATGGACCTGGTTGGGCTCCTCAGAAGGTGTAAAAACATGGTAGACTTAATGATGACTGAAGCCAGAATCAACTGACTCCAGTCGGGGTGCCGCCCCCTCTATTGGGTTTTGGTTATTTAACAGTTACGTCCGACATCTCACAGGGACGGAAGAGTCTCCCTCTGTGGTCCTGGACGGTGGCCGCAGGGTAGGTTGTTATACCTCCCCGCGTTTGTAACTGAATCCCAAACCAGGTTGCTTCTTCCTCTGGGTTCCGCAGCGGGGTAAGCCTCAGACCTCCTTTCCCCAGAGTTTTCAATTATGCCTTTTCTAAGTAGAACGGCATAGTTGCAACGAAGCTATATGTGTAGAGTCACGTTCGCGGAGCCAGACATCACGGCGGAGCAGGGATGGGGGGGAGGGTTAGCACGTCATAACAGGATGACGTGCCAGGGAAATAAAGGAATTTTTATTCGGGGGGGGCAGGGGGTGACTTAAGGTCCTATTTAGGTCCGGGGGTATCTAGTAGGTTGATGAGAATCTCGTCCTCGAGAAAAATCGTTGGTGAACAGGAGTGTCCTGGAGGTGACTTTCCCTCGACGTTTCCTCCTTTGCTGGCTAAGACTTCTCTTAGGTGGTAGAGTTCACGTGGAATTCGATCGCTGTGTTTTTACTATTATTATTAAATCAAAGTGGGGGTGCATGTGAGGGGAGGACGATAGGGTGTGTGGAGAGATAGAGAAAATAGACAAGTGGAGAAAAGAGAAAGAAGTGTGGTAGGGGTGCAAAGAGATGCCTAGGGTCTGGTGATCAGACTTATCACTTTTATTATTTCCTTGGTTGCGTGTATTCATTGTTGTTGTATTAGATTTTTTGTAATAATTATAAAAAATTATAATTATTATGGCGTTCAAGCCCTTTGTCTTAACAGCTTTAGTTTTATTTGGTTTATGTTGTGCATTGCTTACTTTGTATATGTTTTAACTACGTTTAAGTGCGTGCTTATTGTTTTGTTTTATTGTGTGTGTGTGTGTGTGTATGTGTGTGTGTTTTAATAGTATTTTTTGTTTCTTCTTTTGATGTTTTCTTCTTCTGATGTTCTCGTCGTAATCGGGGTGGTTTTTCTTCATCTTGGTAGGGGTAGTCTTGTTCGGTAGGTTGTTGTAGTAATTCGAGTTCTTATTTTCTTTTGTTCTTATTTTTTGTCTTCACAGGTATTTTTCATCTCATTTTATGCATAGAACGGTACTTCGTCTCCGCCAGCCACTCGGCAGGCGGAGCTGGGGAATCTGGGGCGACAATCAGCTCTTCTGTTCTGGTTAATCATCTGGGTGATTTCATCACTCAGTTCACGATTAACCAGAACCTGCATTTTCCGGGTCCATTCTTCTATGACTTTGTTAATGGGAATTATCCCCGCCTCTCTGTGCAGGTCTTCTTGCCGTCTTCTTTCATGCCTGCGTGTACCCGTGATTAAGTACATGCATTTATTCTGCACTATTGAAGACGCCTCTTTTGTGTTTTTGAGACACATGAGAGGGTGGAGGCGGGGTAAAGCAACGTAGATCTTACAAGGGCATTGTAGATCTTCTTCTTGTTGCTTTCACGTAGATTTCTGAATCTATATAGAGTTCTGACAGCGGACGAGGCTCGAGAAATTCTTTCTTCGACGTGCTTTTTGTACCCGGTAGAGGTGATTTTCATACCGAGTACATTGCATTCGTTGGTGTAGGGGTATCGTGTATCCCCCACACGCACGTCTGCCCTTGAGGTGCATCCGATGGGGACCACCTTGAATGTCTCTTGGTTTGTTCTTATTTTCCACTGAGCCTCGTAGTTGTTAAGGTTCGCGATTTCCATCGCTGTCATGCGAGCTTGCCACGGCGCATTCCTCCATGGAGATACGATTATCTGGCTAAAATCATCGGCGTATTGAATATTGAGGGAATTGGGGTACACAGGGTCTGGGACGTCCACGGTGTATATCGAGTAAAGGGTGGGTGACAGACACCCCCCCCACCCACCCCCTGCGGGAGGCCTGCAGTGAGCGGAAACTTTGGTCCGTCCGTGCACCCTAGACTGACATACGCCGCTCTCTCCATGACATAGTCCCTCAGAGTTCTTTCTAAGTTTTCACTTAGACCCAGCCGTAAGATCTTATACTGCATGCCCCGCTGCCACACCTTATCAAACGCCTTTGATACATCCCGACAAACGATATCCACTTAACTCCTGTCCCGTTTGGCTTGGGAAAGCTTTTCCGTTATGACATTGATTGCCATTTTCGTACTTCGCTTCTTTCTAAACCCGAATTGACATGGGTTGTAGAGGGAGTTTTCTTCCAGGTGAGACACCAGTCTCCCGTTGAGGATCTTCTCAAAGAGTTTCCTGCCAAATTCCAGGAGTGAAATTGGGCGGTAGCTCTCTGTCAACGTAGGGTCCTTTCCGTGCTTGGGCAAGATCATTTTTGCCGTCTTGTAAGCATCTGGAAAGTACCCTGTATTCAGACATGCGTTGAAAATTCGTCTCATTCCTTCGATGATGTTGGCTGGTGCCTTTTCGAAGTTAAGCTTCGTAAACCCCGATTGGCCTGGGGTTTTTTGTCGGAATGAGCGGAGTGCGCCAAGGATCTCTTCTTCGGTGATCTCGGCGTCTCCGTCACGCAGTCTATCCACCTGGTGATGAGGATGCGTTCGATGTATTTCTGTGTTAAGCTCGTCTACGATGTTGTTTTCGAACTTTATATCAAAATCTTCGTTTTCATCTTCCGATATGCTGAAGATTTTTTCCCAATAACGCCGGAATATCACTTCGATGTTATTTTCTGCAGTTTCCATGGATCCATCTTCTTTTTGGATTTCCATTTTCTTCTTTTTTCCAGATGATCCTCTGAGACTTTTGACTTTCTTCCAAAAGTCCTTGGGGGATGCATCTTGATCGAGGCTCTCGATCGCATCGTCCCTTTGTCTCTGTTGTTGTTCGAGGATCAACTGGTTGAGCTCTTCCTTGATCTCTCTACTTCGTTGTAGCGAGTCAAATGTTGCATTTCTTATATTTAACTCGTACATAACTCTCAATTCTCTGTATAGGTCTTTCATGTACCCAGTCCACCTGTATGAGGAGATGGTTTTATACTGGGTTTTGGGGATGCAAGCCCTATCTGCAATAATTAGATGTTCGTTGAGGTCGTCGAATGCCTCGTCTATCTCCTCGAGAATTGCCTCGTCCAGATCTGGTGGGCGATAGGCCTCGAGGAGATCAGCGTACCGTGCCCAGTCGACTCCCTTGTAGTCTTTTCTGACTGGAGCTGGGACTTGTATAGGGTTCCTACTGATGGTTAGTAGGATCCCTATATGATCACTACATGGTACCTGGACCGATTCCATGTAGTAATTCAACGGCAGCTGACGATTAGCCAGACAAATGTCTGGTTTTGTGGCACTTCTTCCTCGAGTATAGGTTGGGAAGTCCGGGCCTATTATATGGACCATGTTTCGGTCCATCATAGTATCCAGGCACCTTCCGATTCCATTGAAGGTCCTGTACCCAGACTCCCGACATCTAGCATTAAGGTCCCCCATTAATATGGTGGGGGTCCTTCTGCCAAATAGGCCAGAGAGAGAATGAATTGGTAAATATTCTCGTCTCGGCGGCTGGTACCCGGTGGCGATGACCAGCTTTCCTATATCGAGTTCGACCTCTATTGCAAGATAGGATTCTTCTAAGTTTCTTATGGGTTTATACTTGATCCCTCTTTTGATGGCGATGGCGGCACCGTCGTACCGCTCTTGAGAGTAATTCGTGACTAACACGTTGTAGTTCCAGATCTTCATTTCGGAACTACGAGTGTCAATCCCATGTTCAGAAATCAAGATGACATCTGCATCTATTTCCCTGAACACGTTTCCGTAGAGAGTTCTTTTTGTTGTCCAGCCATTGGTGTTAATTTCCATGATTCTTAGTGAGTTCCGCTCCATGGTGAGATGAGTTACCTGGGATTTTTCTTAGTCTTCTTACTCTTGGGGGCCTGTGGGGCGGGTCTGGAGTGCCCAGGCTTTTCCTTCTTCGGGGGAGGACTAGGAGTCTTTGACCGACTCTTCGTCGCTCTAGTGCAAGTGCATGGGCCCTCGTCACTATCCGAAGATGTTGATTCTGCTTCTTCTTTGTCATTTGTCTCGTCCTCTTCTTCGGATTCCTCCGATGAGTGAGACTCCATGACGTCATTCAATCCGGTGGCTTTTTCTTTGTTGTTATTTCCAATAATGCTATCCTTGAATGCCCTAGAGCAGTCAGGGTCATCAGGCACGATGATGGATGGCAAATTATTGGCTTTTAGAAACGTGTTTAAAACCCGGCTATAGCAACCAGGTTTTACCGCGTTAGCCACGTTTGCATGAGTGATGCAAATTAGGATTTTGGCACTTAAGTCATTCGTGAAAATCATCGGTGAGGGAGTTGATGTCATCAGTTCACTTTTCTTCACCGTGCTCGCGTATGTAGTTGTCTTCTTTTTCTTTTCTTCTTCTTCCATCTTCTTTATTATTTCTTTTCTCTTGGGGCAGTTCAAGGCCATCGTTCGATGGGGCCCCTTGCAGTTCATGCACATTTTCGTGGTGCTTTTACAGGAGTCATATCTATGACCCTGTGTGGCGCATTCGCTGCACCAGATTGATCCTTTCTTCGGGCAGTTGGCGGTGGTATGCTCTTCCAAAGCATAACAAACGAAGCACATCTGTATACTGTGATATTTTTCGTGCTCGATATTGCTGCCTGGGATCCTCATGTTAAAAATGAGGAGTCCCTCCGTCGCCGCCTTGTGGGCCATTTTGGTGGTTTGAAAAGTCACCTTAAAGACGTGGGTGTGATCTCTGAATTTGATCACTTCCCTTATCTTAGCCCAATTTTGGTTCTTCTCTATTTCCGTTTTCAGGTCTGCGGGGGAGTTTTCACCCACCCAGCTCTCCACCTTACGACAGATGACACTCCTATTTGCTGAGATCACTGGCGGGGTTTTCGCTTCCAAGTTCAGTTGTTTTAGCACTTTGGCCCCTTCATCAGATAGGAGCCGGTCTATATCCTTGGTTTCACCGCACATGGCGATGAAACCATTTGGAATGTCGATGAGTTTAATCAATGCGATCCTTAAATTCGCAAACAAGGATTCGCATACGTTCTTCTTTTCGGGGGTCTTCTTGCCAGCTAAGGTCCGTAGGGGCACCCTCTTAGGGAGGGCCTCCATCGTCGTCGACGTCTTCTTTCTTCTTTCTTGAATTTCTTTTCTTCCTTTGTGTAAAAATGTATGTTAAATGTTATAGGTGAAAAAAGTGATAAGTGGTAAAGGAGGTAAAGTTAAGGGTTGGGTTTGACTTTGAC
Organism: Ceratothoa steindachneri; assembly: GCA_963969495.1. Taxonomy (NCBI): domain Eukaryota; kingdom Metazoa; phylum Arthropoda; class Malacostraca; order Isopoda; family Cymothoidae; genus Ceratothoa; species Ceratothoa steindachneri. The sequence goes on from OZ018318.1 coordinate 166,958,014, forward strand.
GTGAGAAGAGTGCTCCCGTCCAGTTTCCTGTTGTTTTCCCGCTCGGATGGTGCCGGGATGATGGGTGATGATGGATGGGGATGGTTCTCGAGTGGGGACCTCAGAGGGTTGAGCCTGGTGGACTTAATGCATAGCGGCCGAATCAACGACCGCTAAGTTTGTGCCACCCCCTCACGGGTACGTACGCCAAAACTGCATCCAACTACATAGAGACGGGTGTAACTCCCTCTATGATTCTGGCCGGGTCCCCCGGGCGATGAGGATTTCTCCTCCATCCGGGACTCGCAGTTTTGCCCCAGATTCGAGCAAATTTCTGACTTGTGCTTCTGCTGTGGGATAGGCCTCAAACCAGTTTCCACGCAAGCCCTTAATTATGCCAGTCCAAGCGGCCGACATAGTTAAGACGAAATTACTGAAGGGCAGTCATCCGAGCAGGTACCCACGCAGGGCGGTGGACGGGAGCAATGAGGTTTTTTTAGGCCATGATTTTTCTTCTACTTTGCAGCGAAAAGATTCAAGAAAATCTTTGCAGATCTACTGGTCTCCTAAAGATACCCAGGACAGTCGCGTTCTTAGTTGGCGAGGCTCAAAAGTCTTTCTTTCTTTAGCACGAGTGAGTTTACAACGCTCTTCAAAAGGTAGTAAGGCAATGCTACAGCGTACGAAAAATTCGCCCAGCTGTGTTTTTATTGGACATTGGACATAAAAAGAGATGAAATGTAGATAGAATTAGAGAGAAAAAGTAAGAGAGTAAAGTGTTTAAGGAGTGAGTTTAAAGAATAGATGGTGTGTAGAAGACAGAATAAAAGATCCCTGGTGAAAGGGTAGCTTTGTTTGTATTATTTTTTGGATTCTTTTTAATTTATAAACTATAAGTTTCATAGTTTATTTAATCAAATTAACATTGTTAATTTGATTAAGGGGTTTTCATCTTGACGATGATTTATATTTCTGGCGTTCAAGCCTTTTTTAGAGACGGGGTTTTTACATCCCGCTTTTGGTTTTTGAGAAAAAATTTATTTTCATAAAAATTTTAGGTTGATTTTAATAGTTATAATTAGTTAATATTAATTAAGTGAATTTGTTTTGTTGTTTTTTTTGATGAAGTTGAATTTTTTAATTTAAATTAAAAAACTTGCGCATTACACTGGTTGGTTAAGTCTTGTCTATTGTCGATCGCGTATTGTATATTGGGGGGTCACGTCACTGTCAGACTGTAATTTGCTACTTCTAAAAGGTCTTATTTGTCTGTCGGCCTCGATGTCTAAGTGTGTACGAGAGAATTCAGGGGTCAAGCGGTTACCAATGGCCTGCCATATCCTCTTAGCTCTCTTGTGGAGCGCCACGTTGATCGGAGATAATCCAACCGAGGCGTGGAGCTCCCTCTGTCGTTTATGTTCTCTTCTTCGGGTGTTTGTAATAAGTAGAACCGCCTTATTCTGGATGGTTTGTAGTTTCGCAATGTGGGTCCTGGCGCACGCATTCAACGGCACCGGGGGGTACAAGAGTCTCCAGCGGATGCACGCATTGAATATCTTGAGTTTATTTGAGCGAGTTAGGTCGATAAACCTAAAAAACTCCCTCAAATCTCTCTTGCTATTCGCGACTGTCCGCCCAATATGACACTTGTAGCCCCCTGTGGTGATTTTGAGTCCCAGAACTGTCCCTTCATGGCAGTAGGGGATTCTCTCCCCTTCCACCCATATATCATTGAAGGTCTTGCGAAACATGAGAATTATTTTGAATTTGGGGGCATTGGTCGATATCTTCCATTTCCTCTCGAAAGAGTTAATGTTGGAAATCTCCCTAGCCGTATTTATCGCCATAAATTCCCTGTGAACGTTGGTGGCTGTACAAATTTGCGATATATCGTCAGCGAACTGAACGTATATCGTACCTTCGGAAAGAGGTTGTGGTAGGTCGTGTGTATATATGTTGTATAAAAGAGACTGAGACAGCCCCCTTGTGGGACCCCTGATTCGAGCTCGAATTCGGGGCCTTTGTATCCTCTGATGTGTATGTAAGCTCTCCTCTCCATTATGTAATCACAGAGTATCCTTTCAAGAATGGGGTCGAGGCCTAATTGGAGGATCTTAAATTGAAGGCCTCTCTTTCAAACTTTATCAAAAGCTTTTTTGACATCTCGGAGCACCAGGTCGGCATGCCTTTTGTCTGCCTTGATCTTAGCGAGCTTTTCTGTGGAAACGGCTAGAGCCGTATCAGTCCCTCTTTTCCTTCTGAAGCCGTGCTGTTGCTCGTTATGCAGGTTGGCTTCGTCGAGAAAAGAGTTGACTCTGTTGGCTAATATCTTCTCAAAGACTTTGCCAGCAAATTCTAAGAGAGATATCGGCCGAAAGCTGGCAGGACAGTCTGGGGGCTTTCCCGATTTGGGAAGGAAGATCATCTTGGCCACTTTCCACTGGCCGGGAAAATAGCCTGTGTTCAGAGCGGCATTCATGATGTTGAGAAGCCCACTCAGAACATTAGGCGGGGCCTTGATGAAATTCTCCCTGGTCAGTCCCGTGGTACCCGGTGCTCTTTGACGAAAGGATTTTAGTGCAACGGAGAGCTCTTGGGCAGTTATTTTACTCCCATAGCCCTCCATCACTCTTTCCTGCGATACACAATGATAAGGGGAGGTTCTGTGTATTTGTGTGTTTAGTTGTTCAATTATGTTAGTCTCGAATTCAAGGTCGTAATTGTCATTTTCTTCTGGGGTGATTGTAAAGATTGAGGACCAGAAAGTCCTAAAAATTTCCTCAATCTCTTCGGGCTCGTCGATTTCTACACCGTCGTTTATAAGCGTTATTCTTTTCTGGGGAGCTTTTCCTTTTAACCGTTTGACGGTTTGCCAGAAGTTATGTGAGTCTCTTTCAATGTCGAGTCTTTGTATTAGTCTGTCCCATATGAGTGTCTGTTAGTCCGTGATTAGTGTCTGGAGTTCGTCTTTAATTTCTCTTAGTCTTCTGTGGGCATTGTGGTTGGGGCCTGTCAGCGCTACTACATTGGACAGGACCTTGTATTCCTGGGCCAGGGCTTTCATGGGAGGGGTCCAATGGGGAGCTGGAAGAGTTTTATATTTGATATGGGGAACACTATTCTCATCGGCTTTAATTAGGAGGTCAGTGATTTTATCCAGCTCTTTATTTATTTCTTCTAAATTTGCATCGAGTAGAGGGTTAGGGATATAATTTAGAAGATAATTACGGTAACTTTCCCAGTTCGCCTGCTTATAGCTTTTGCGTTCTGGGATTGCTATTTGAATGGGATTTACTCTTACTGCAATTTTGATAGCCTGGTGGTCACTCGGAATAATGGGGCCTGGTTCAATGAAGTAGTTGTAGGGAAACCTGATACTGGATAGTACAATATCAGGTTTCGTTGCTGCATTTCCTGTAATGAATGTCGGGAATTCTAGTCCGATTCTCGTCGCGTAGCGTCTGTCTAGTAATACGTCAATGTTTCTACCTGCATTGTTGTAGGAGGTATACCCTGATGCTGCACATCTTGCATTCAGATCTCTAGCAAAGATTACGTTTCTCTTATGGCTGAGGATCTGTAGAAGGTTGTGCAAGGGTACATAGCCGCGTCTTGGGGGGTTGGTATCCCGTGGCCACGACTAGACCCCCCAGGGTAGTGCCTACCTCAATGGCAAGGTAAGATTCATCTAAGTCGGGTAGTCTTTTGTATTTTATACCTTTTTGACGGCTATTGCGCAGCCATCATACCGTTCTTGGCTGTGATTTTTGCTGATGACGTCGTATTGAAAATTTTTTATCTCTTTATGAGCGGTCATTCCGTGTTCATTATTGAGTATTATGTCAGGGTCATTCTGTCACAAGATGTTGCCATAGATGGAACCTTTCCCGTATCACCCATCGACATTCATCTGTATTATTGTTAGTCTGTCAGTCATTTTGTGTAACGTTTGGGTTTTTTATATGTGTGGGATTAAAGTGGACGCTTATTCGCGGTCCACTTTAGCCCCATGTGGTGTACTGTGCGGGGTGCGCTCCCTGCCGTTTCGTTTTTTCCTGAATTCAGAGTCTGTAATTGTATAGAAGCAGTCGGTGGTCAATTTTACCATGTTACGTGAGAGAGCCTCCTCAACTTGCCGTTCCGGTACCGAATCAGAGCATTCCCACTTGTATCTTCCGGTTTTAAGACCATCAGATACTTCCTGAGACTCGATTTCGGTGGGGAAGGGGGCCGATTCGGGGGCATATAGTTTCAAATTGAAACCTCTCGAGTGGTATTTCAATTGGGTCCCTCTGCCTCGAGATGAGGAGGTTGACCTGGGGCCACCTGTCTTTGAGATTTTTCTCGACCTTGGAGACCTGGTCTCTTTCGGTCGCACTGCTTCCTTTGTTGGTGATTTCTTGTAGGTTTTGGGTGTAGTTGTGTCAGTCTTTTGGGGTGTAAGTGGCGCTGGTTTTTCTGTCTGTAGAGTATGTTTTGTTTGTTGTTGAACCCCAAGGAGAGAAGGGAGAAGGCAGAGTGAACTCCATGGTGAACTGGGGATGACTCCCATAAACGTGGAGCTTCACCTCAGAGCAACCAAAATCTGGGACAAGGTGCACCGGCACCCCCCTCCCGAGTTTGTACTCGAGCACATTGACTTTGACAATTTACGTAACTTAAGACGACCAATTAGTTTCAAAAGCAGTAGACTACCGAATGACATTAACGTCGACCCAAAGTTCACTTAAAGCTAGATAACCCCCATTCATAACACAACAAAACATGAACAAAGCCAAACGAGTTTAGCCACTGAATTAGCATTTGCTGAATTTAGTTCTAAAAACACTTCCCCGAATTTTTTGTGCGAAATATCGCCAAGAAACAATTAAAACAAAACAACACATAAAAATCCAAATCTAGGTGTGAAACACCCAGAATCGAAGATGAAAATCTTCTAAAAAGCCACGTAAAGATAATATCTACTACTACAAAGGCTTGAATGCCCAGTGCATTTACCGGATGGTATATTTATATACTATCAAAAAAACAAAACACAACCAAAACGCAAAGAAAGCCAGTGATACCCTTTCACCAGGGATCTGTCTTTCATACTACCTTTCATATTCGCTTTCCTATCATTTTTCCCTATTTCCCCACTATTTCTCCTACTAAAACCCTCTTCTACTATATTCCTCACTTTTTATGTCCAATGTCCAATTTCTGAATTTTCCGAATTTTTGTTGAAATTTTTGTCGTCATGGCTCGTACTAAGCAGACAGCTCGTAAGTCTACCGGAGGTAAAGCTCCGCGTAAGCAATTGGCCACGAAGGCAGTGTAAACCTTATTGTGTAAAAATCGAGTGAAAAGGCGGACGCATATAAAGGCGGTCCTCAATAAGTGTTGATTTTTTATTCGTGCAAAAACTTTACGTACACATCCTCCTTTAAGAAACAGCTACTAGAAGAGGGGCCCTAACATGGGTGCAGCCCCTCAAGACTGCAAAAGGATCCTCCTCCGTACCATAGGGAGGAGGGGGGGGGGCACCAAAACGGGAAAAAATGGAGGTGATACAAACCATTTATAAAAAGATCCACGTGGTGCTGATCCGACTCCCCGACACTCCCAATGGTTATGCAACCATTTGCTGCACAATGGGGGACGTCGAGATGCTGGTCTCCGACGAAGCTCAAGCCCAACAAACCATCATACTAACAAAACTGGACCCAATCTTCACAGAAAATTCCTGTGAAGATATTAAAAAAGAACTCGAAGCGAAACAAGAGTGGGCCTGCATCACAGCAGTGTACAAATTCGGTAAAGAAAACGGCGTGGTAAAGATTGTATTCAGTTCCATCGATATGGCAAACCGAGCCAAAAACGACGGGCTGCTCGGCTTCTACCCGAAGGTCAGCCCTGAGCAAATCGTCAAAGAAGAATACATTCAAATCGACTGCTGCTTCAAATGCTATGGAGTCGAAAAACACGCCACAAAAGATTGCACAATTGCCGACCCTGCATGCTCCAAGTGCGCCAAAACCAGACACGGTTGGAAAGAGTACAGGGAAAGGGTGCAAAAATGTATAAATTGTGGGAGTGACCACAAGGCCCTGGTCATGAGGGGCCCAATTCGTAAAGAGGCCATCCGAAAAAAAGAGATAGGATGAAGGAAGAAAAAGGAGAGAGAAAAAAATCCACGTACGCGGATACGGCAGCAAGGACTATCACTCCGACGCGAACGAATATTACGAATTTGGTCATGCCTAAGGAAGGGCAAGAAATCATGGCCATGGTCATGGTTGCCCACCTCGCAAACCTAACAAACCCCGGTACCTTCTCTTCCCACCTCTACCTTCTTCTTGAGAAGAATGGTTTCAACAAAAAGGTTTGGTCTCCCGAAAACCCAAACTCGGCGGGCCTTTTCAACCTCGAGTTCATCGAAGAAGAAAAGAAGGCACCCTCAAGTAATGGGGTTAAGGAAACTGGAAAAGAAAAAGAAAGGAAAATACAAACACCTTGGGAAGAAGAAGAAGAGAGAAAACGCGCAAAGAAGAAAATGAAGAAAAAGAAGAAGAATAAGAAGACTCCAGAGAAAACACCGCAGAAGCCACAATATACTTCGGACGAGGAAGAAGAGGAGGACGAAAGGCATGAAGGGTTTCCCCTCACCAAGAAAAAAGAAATCCTCGAAAGAGGTCTCTTTTTCGACGGGAAAGACGTGGGTCTACGTGTCTTCGGCTCCCCCCCCCCTGTCCCCGGCCCGCAAAGATGACCTGGAACTACTCATCATCGGCCTAGCTGCGGGTGAGTACAAATGGGCGTACGAAGGACCATACTCCAGGAAAGAAGTGTCGGCCCTACTCTTAAAATCCCTAGTGTATATCAACCCAAGAGACGTACACAATGTAAACATGACAACATTTAAAGCCATAAGGAGTGGTCAAAAAACATCACAAATTAAATAGTGAATACCAAAAAAAGAGCAATCAAAGTGAATAATAACTGTGAGCGAATGAACTAATCAAATTAGTGAAATAAATCTAATCCAATGAAAAGTCATATAGTGAAAATAGTAAAATAAATGAAATAAATACAAATTAAGCAAAAGTGAATAAACAGTAAATTATAGACAGTAACAGAAAATCTAGTCTTAACGTAAAGTAACGAACAATTAAAGTGTTACTAAACTAATTTAGTGAAAATAAATTATGTAGTAAATAAATAAGCAAAAATTATAAATTTATACAGTAATAATAAATCAAATTTTAATCGATTTAATGTAAAACTATATTAACAAATTACAAAAACAGACTTAATAATCATTAAAAACTACCGTAAATATAAAGTGTAGTGAAATATAATAATCCAACGAATTAAATGAACTATAATAAGTGTACAATAACAGTAATTTTAAGATTGTATATTAAATTATCCTTAACCTCTCTATAATATTTAGATTGTAAATATAAAGTGAAATAAAATAAACTAAAATTAAATGAACAATAACAAGTATATAGCAACAGTAATCTTAAGAATGTATTGTATATTATCCTTAATCTTTGTATAGTATTTAAATTTAACTTCCAAAAGTAAATTGATAACGATTTCCATGTCTTCGGGAAGCTATCTTTTCGTACTCCTACTAGGTGCTTTTACCTCCCCTGCTAAAATCTATTTTCACCACTATTTTCTATCATTATAACTACATGCAATGTATGTAATTACCTTTTTGTATTTAATTACTTAATAAACCGTTGTACCGTTGTTGTTTCCGAATTTTTAGGCAGTACAGAGTACAGAGAGATCGACAGTGGACTTAGACGAAACGGACCTCTTCTCAAGCTCTCAGAAGAAGCTTATCACCGGCCAAGGCGGGAAAGAAAAGGGAGAGCCACGCCAAAAACGTGAACTTGCCGCTCTTTTTCCCCACGGGGACTCCAGAAACGAAGATAATTTACGGAGCCACACATAGCCGACCCATGTCCGGCTAATCCCCCCCACGGCCCCCCTATCGGGGCAAGGGAGGGAAAATGAACTGAACTGCCATTCATCTAGTCTCGCTCCAACTATGTCGGTCTACTTTGATAGACATAATTGAGTACGTAAAGGAAAGCAGGTTTGAGGATTAGCCCACTGTGGAACTCTACGGAAGATACCACCCGGTTACGAGGCGATGCTGAAAGCTTTGGGGAAGAGTTCGCTCTAATTTCTAAGGGTAGTTTCCGGCCAAGACCACAAGAGACATGCAACCGTCCCTGTGTAAGTTGGAAGCAGCATCGATAACCAAACCCCAGACAAGGCGGCACCCCCGGGCGGTGGTAGTTAACTCTATCACCACCCATCATTAAGTCCGCCACTTTTAACCCGTCTGAGGGGCCTCCCCGGGCTCGCCCACCATCATTCATCCATCCCATCCCGCAGTTCATGTTCATGGAAACTTGCTTGCAACGAGGGGGGGGGGGAGGGCAGCACTTAAAACCCTTCCAAAAAGAAGAATCAGACCCTACAGCAAGGGAAATACAGCGAGGAACATCCAGAACCCACTTGAAGGAAACAGCAACCCAACCGCAATGGACGACCGAGAAGGAGCGAAGAGGGTTCCCCTTCGCATCCTCCCCGGCCGGGAGAAACCCTCCCGGGAACAGACGCTGAAATGCATATATGCGGATATAGGAGTTGTCCTCCTAAGGCTTAAAGACCAATACAATGGCTACGTAGCGCTATGCGACACGGAGAAAGATCTCGATCACCTTTTGAGTGAGGGCGCGGCCAAGAAACTCTTCAAAATAGGACTAGCCCCCCCGGACGCCGCCTGACGTCCAAACAAAGAGGTCAGTAATATGCCGGCGTCTTGACCCATGGGTAGGCGATCATACAGCCGAAGATAAAAGAAGAGCTGGAAAGAGAACAAGAAGGGGCAAAAGTTGAAGACATAATAAAATTCAGGGACCAGAATGGAGAGAATCACAGCCACGTGTTTAAAGTGATCTTCCGCTCGACAGAGATCGCAAAGGAAGCAACTGAACAAGGCCTCCTAGCATTTTACACGAAAATCTCCCCCGACCAGATAGAAAGGAAACGTTCGTTTCAGGGTACACAACCTATACAAACGGTACGGGAAAAACCCTACATCTCCTGATGCAAAGAGGCCTACTAAACAGAGAAGGACCCGACTTCCCTACGTATTTTACAGTCCGATCCTCGACTACCCCAGATATTATTTTAACTAATCAAAACTTCAATTTAAATCACCACACACAGCCAGGTCCAGCAACTCCCTCCGATCATTTAAGCATTATTACCACCATCTCAACTTCACCCATCCAAATAAAAATATCACAAAGAAAAGCAACCAGCAAAACAAACTGGGAGGGCTTCAAACAATACTTAAACACAGTAGAAACGGGATCCCTTAACAACCAAAGTAAAGAGGAAATAGATGCACAACTAGAGTTAATCACCAGTAAAATCAGAGAGACGGATAATTTACACACCCCAACAAAAGAATACCGAACCATGCCTGCACCTAGATGGACCCAAGAGATCCAAGATGAAATGGATGCATTTCAAAATATAATAAATGAAATCAGGGTATCGGGTCATACGATCGAAAGGTACAGAAACATTATCATAATTAGAAGGAGGATAGACACCCTCATCAAGGAAAATTCAGGCAGGCTCTGGGATAGCAAGTCAGGGAAGAAGGGTGACAGTCCATCCGGAAACGCGTTATTCACGATGCCTTATTGGTTTATGCGAAGAATGGTACGGGCGGCAGGTGTTCGTGGGCCGCGGGATATCGCGGCGCCATCGTGTACCTTCTTACGTGTAGCGAGGTGTAAAGTGGGTCTGTGGTGAGTTTTCCAAGTTGTTTTGTAAGTCTGGTGTGAGCGTAAGTGTTGAGAGGAGTTAGTTTGACGTTGTTGTGTAGTGCGTCCATTCTCGAGTACAGCGGCGAACGGCAAGCGCGCTTCAGAGCAGAGTTCTGAATGCGCTGAGCCTTTCGCTTCCAGGTGTCGCTCGAAGCTACGAGTGACAGTGGGGCGTACGTGAGAATGGGACGCACGAGTGCTTTGTATAAGTGTAGTTTTAGTTTTTTACTCGCTGGGTAGAACCTACCCAGCGATGCAGTACGTAAGGCTCTTGCTTGTATTATGTTCTGGTGTAAGTTGAACCTGAGGGATTTGTCGAATGTTACCCCCAGGATTTTGGTGCACTGTGTGTATGCGAGCCTTGTTGGGTTTCGGTGGATCATGTCTGGTGTGTGTGAGTAGATTTGTAGGTTGTGCATGAAGTGATCTCTAGCGCCGTAGAGTGTCATCTGTGTCTTCTGAGGATTCGTGGCAATCAGCCATTTGTCCTCGTAGTCTGTCTTCTCGTCAAGTATTCTTTGTGCGTGGAGCGTGATTTCTTCGGGGGCCCGGCCACTGACGAGAATGGTCTCGTCGTCGGCGTAGGCCACTATGTATGTGTGAACGCAGTTTTCTGGTGGTCGTGGGGTGTCATTTGTGAACATAATGTAGAGTGTGGGTGCCAGAACGCTTCATTGGGGAACGCCTGAGCGTAGTGTGAAGGGTCTTGAAAGGGTGTTGTTGTATCTGATGTGGCAGCGCCGTCCAGTGAGGTAGTGTGAGAGGAGCCTTCTGGTGCAGAGAGGTAACTCCGTATTGTTGGCGAGTTTCCAACGGAGTCCCTTGTGCCACACCTTGTCAAAGGCTTTCTCCACGTCCTTACTGACGGAGAGAGTCTTTTGGTGTATCTGTCGTTTCTTCTGTATTCTGTCGTGTACGATGGTCACGGCCGCCTAAGTGGACCTGCCTCTCCTGAACCCGTATTGATGGGGGGAGAACCAGTCCCTCTCTTTCAGGAACTCCCGTAGGCGGCGGTTGACCATTCGTTCGAGTATTTTGCCTAGGTGCTCTAATAGAGCAATAGGCCTGTAGTTGTTTGTGTGTTTTGGGTCTTTGTGTTGTTTATGAAGGAGTATATTGTAAGAGACTTTGAATATTTTAGGGAAGTGGCCTGAGGCTAGTGAGGCATTGAATAGATGGGTGAGTGTGGGGTATATGTCTGCGGGGAGGTTATGTATTAGTGTGGCTGGTAGGCCGGAGGGGCCGGGGGCGCGTTTTGGTGTCAATTTTATGTAGTGTTTTGTTTCCTCGACGGTGATTGGAGTGGTAAGTGTGGACGTATAGTCGAGCACCTCCATACGTATCAGGGGGGCAGGCCTCAGCTCGTGAGCATGAGTCCGGCACCATTCCTGAATGTCTTGGAAGTGCTCCTGCGCAAGTGGTTTTGGTGGGTTGTGGGTGTGAACTGTGTCCCAGTGGGACCTGAATGCGTCGAGGATGTCATTAGTGTCTGTGAGTGTGTGGTTGTTTATTTTCAGTGTTATTGGTTTGGATGGTTCCGTACCCAGCATCCTTTTCACGTGCCGCCAGAAGAAGGAAGGGTCCATGCAACGGGTGTCGTCCGCGATGTGGACGACCACACGCCACTCCCGGTTCCTATCTAGCTGCACGCATTGAAGGATGCGGGCACGTAGTTGGTTGATGTTCTGTTGTCGTGGGCCTCTGGTGTAGTGGTTGTTGAACTGTGTGATAAGTCTCTGTGTGTGTATTGAGAATGTGAAATGTTTTAAGCAGGTTTAGTTTTTGTGTGGTGAGTGTAGATTACGTGCGGTGGTGATGGTGTCTAAGAGTGAGCACCAGTGGTGGTCTATTTGTCCTAGATTGGTGTTCTCCAGGTCGAGGTTATGTGGTGTGTTTGTGGATATGTGGCTCCTGAATTCAGCCCAGTTTGTGTTTTTGTAATCGTATATAGGTGATGTGGGGATGAGTATGGGGGATGTGGATATGAGAAGGCATATTGGTATGTGGTCTGATAGTACGTGGGGACCGGGTGCAATGTGAGTGTAAAATCGTGTGGCGTGGTCGTTACGGAAGACCACATCCGGGGATTTGGTGCCCCCGCGCCGGGCCGAAGAACGTGGGGAAGGCCGGGCCGATGTGTTCGCAGTGGTAATGCCGCAAGGCACCGGCCAAGTAACTACCCGCATCGTTTGTATTGTTAGAAAGGAGTGTCGGGTGAAAAGCGTTGAGGTCCCCCGCAAAGAAGATAGGTAGGTTGTAGTTTGAAAGGGCCCGGAGTGGGACTTCTAAGTTTAGCTGTATTCGTGGTGGTCTGTAATGTGTGGCCACTATTATGGGGCCAGAACTTGTGTCAATTTTGCAGGCTAGAAAGGAGGTGTCGCGTGTGTTGACGAGAAAATGGTGTATGTTGCGCTTTACTAGGATCGCAGATCCTAGGTGTTGCGCCTGTGGGGATAAGTATGTGTGATAGCCTGCAATGCGGAGTCTGTTGTTGGGAAGGTGTAAGCTGGTGGAGTTTAGAAGTATGATGTCGGGTCTTTGTGTGTTGAGTACCCAGTTGGCGACCGTATGGCGAATACCGTGCCAACTGCGTACGTTTAGTTGTATTACACTAATACGACCTATTGTCGTGGTCTTAGTGCGCGGGAGGCTGATTTGCCAGGAATCGTCCCCTTCTCCTTGGTTATTGCCCAGGAGGCGTGAGAAGCGAGTACCTTGACTCGTGTCGATGCGTGTTTGTGAGGCACGGCAGTGTTATTGGGTGGGGGAGCCGTAGTGGGTGGAGGAGTGTGTTCTGTGGAGGTGGTGGCTTTGGGTGAGGTGGTGTCTAGGTGGGGGGAGTTCGTGACGGGGGTGGGCGGTGTAGAGCTGGAGGATGAAGGGCTGGAAGTGGTTGGGGAGATACAGATTATGAGAGGAGGGGTGTCGGGGGAGAGAGGAGGTAGGGACGGCGGAGAGGTGGTTATGGGAGAAGGAGAAGGAGTCGGAGGAGAAGGAGTTGAAGGAAGGGGGGTTGAAGGGGAAGGAGTCTTAGGTGAAGGGGCGGAAGGCGGAGGAGGAGGGGAGTGAGAAGGGGTAGAGTGAGAAGGGGTGTGTTGAGAAGGGGAGAATTGAGAAGGAGTGGAGGGGGAAGCAGTAGGGGGCGAGGAAGGAGTGGAGACGACAGGAGAGGGGGGGGGGGTTTGTCCCGTGCCTGTCTACGCGGATGGGGCTTGGGGGTGGGGTTTTTGGGGTTGGCACGGGATGTAGTGGACTGCGAGGGGGTTAGAGTGACAGTGGAGGCTGTGGGAGAGGAGGCGGAGATGGGTGCGAGGGGGGTGGTGGCAGTGGGAGGTAGGCGGGGTTTTGATAGAGGGGGGGAATAAGTGCGAGGAGGGTAGGTTGTTTGAATGGGAGCTGGAGCAGTGGCTAAGGAAGGTGCAGGGACAGGACAGACGGCGGGGAGAGCGTGGTGAGAGTGGGGGGCGGTGGTTCCCTGCGGGCAGGGGTGTGTACCCATCGGGGTGGGGAGGATTGCAGGTCTAGTTGTGTGTGCGTCTATTAGAGCGAACACCTTCTCGGGAAAGGTGATTTGCTCTATGCCGTTGGAGGCGAATAGCGTGTTTAGGATATTCGCGTATAGTCGAGGGTCACCCCTCGACATGTCTTTTGCCACCGCTGAGAGCAGGGTGGCCAGGTGTAGTTTGGTTTTTGTGTTGTCGCTGGGGTGGGGTAGGGTGGGGGTGGGGGTGTAGAGTGGGGTGGGGGTGGGCGTGTAGAGTGGTGTGGGGGTGGGGGTGGTAGTGTGGTGTGTGGGTGTTGGTAGTAGTGGGGGTCTCTGAGTGTTATGAGCTGGGGTGGGGGGGGAGGGATGTGTGTGTGTGGGGGGGGGGGTTGCTGCAGGGGCGGGTGGGTGCGTCAGGGGTAGAGCAGGGGGAGCCGGCAGCAGCGGCGAATGACATGGTGAGAGGAGGGGGTGCGGGGGCGGGGTGTGTGGTTGTGTGTGTGTTTGGTTGTGGGTGCCGGATGGCCTCCACGGCGTCGTGGCGTGCCTTACCTAGGTAAGGGCACCTGGGGTTGACGGCGACGTGGTTGGCGCCACAATTTGCACAGCGGGCTGTGGTGGAGGTGCAGGTCGTGTAGTGGTGCCCCACTACACTGCACTTGGAGCAGATTAGGTCTGCAGTGCATGTGTTGGTGCTGTGACCGGTCTTATAGCACCGGTGGCATTGTGTGGGTCTTATATTGTGCTGTTCTTCAATGTGTTGAGGGTTTGTGAGGGTGCCGCAGACCTTGATGCCTTGGTCTAGCAGCATGTTTTTGGTGTTATCACTGGACAGTGTAATTACTGCCCAGTTCTTTGACCTGTTGAAGTAGAGGTCCTTGATGACCTCCTCCCCGTACTCCTGACGGAGGTGCGAGCGAAGGTCCTCATTTGTAAAGGCCAACCACAAAGGGTTGGTCCTTGTGACTCGTATCTGGTATCTTTTTATGATACCGTGAGCGAGTCTAGTCTGTAGGTTGTGTGTGTTGAGTGTAGTGGTGGCATTTTCGTGGAACGTTAGCGCGTCCTCCTGTGAGCGGAAGACGAGCTTGTGGCCTGTGCGTAGTTTTATTATGATGGTTATTGATGTGTCGTGGGTGGAGGCTAGGTTAAGCAATGTGTGGTGGTCGATTGTGTCGGGTGCTGGTTCTGTGGTGTTTGTTAGGATAAGGTGTGAAGTGTTTGCCATTTTTATTCTTTTAGCTTTTTTCTTTGATTGGGAAGGCCCCCGCTTTGCCGATGAGGACCCCGTGAACATGACTCGGATGTGGTGAAGGGTGATGGATGATTTTATGGACCTGGTTGGGCTCCTCAGAGGGTGTAAAAAACATGGCGGACTTAATGATGACTGAAGCCAGAATCAACTGACTCCAGTCGGGGTGCCGCCCCCTCTATTGGGTTTTGGTTATTTAACAGTTACGTCCGACATCTCACAGAGACGGAAGAGTCTCCCTCTGTGGTCCTGGACGGTGGCTGCAGGGTAGGTTGTTATGCCTCCCCACGTTTGTAACTGAATCCGAAACCAGGTTGCTTCTTCCTCTGGGTTCCGCAGCGGGGTAAGCCTCAGACCTCCTTTCCCCAGAGTTTTCAATTATGCCTTTTCTAAGTAGAACGGCATAGTTGCAACGAAGCTATATGTGTAGAGTCACGTTCACGGAGCCAGACATCACGGCGGAGCAAGGATGGGGGGGGGGTTAGCACGTCATATCAGAATGACGTGCCTAGGAAATAAAGGTATTTTTATTCGGGGGGGGGCAGGGGGTGACTTAAGGTCCTATTTAGGTCCGGGGGTATCTTGTAGTTGATGAAATCTCGTCCTCGAGAAAAATTCGTTGGTGAGCGGGAGTGTCCTGGAGGCGACTTGCCCTCAACGTTTCCTCCTTTGCTGGCTAAGACTTTTCTTAGGTGGTAGTGCTCACGTAGAAATTCGATCGCTGTATGCCTCCTCGTGGGACTTCATGAACAAGATCTATTTTTGTACGGAGCTACGTATGGCCGACACAAGATATCGTACTGCGTACTGGGAAGTCTAACTTCCTGTTTACGAAGGAGAAATACTGCAAAGGGGGAAGTTTATCTTCCTATTTACCAAAAAAAAACGTTATTAACAGCGGGAGGTTATCTTCCTATTTACAAAATAGAGCTATTAACAGCGGGAAGTTTATATTCCTATTTATAAGGTTCAATGTGTGAACCGTTTAAATTTCAAACAAATGTTTCCTAGGTTCATGTGTGAACCGTTTAAATTTTTCACACAAATGTTTACTAGGTTCAATCTTCGACCCCCACATATGCTCCCAAGAGCATTTCTCCTAGGGATGGGTGAGCATGTTTGACGAAGGTATATGTAACACCATCAGGGTCGGGACTACTGTCATGCGTCATTGACAAAACAGATGCAAATTCACAATAAGTGAAAGGTAGATTGTAATGTTTTTGAGCAGAAGTTCGTGAATGGAAGGAAAGTGGAGTAGACTTAACAGTTTCTTTATGTCGTTTAAAGTCGTCCGAGTAATTATGATCACCAGATCTATTGCTAAAATGATGTGCAAAGTAATTTGCCACAGTGGCATGATCACGTATGAGGTCCCCATCAGGAGAACGTAGTACTGGAGGAGAATTTGAAGTAAATTTACCAGATATTTTGCTAATACGTTTCCAAACTTGATGCAATGACAATCGGGACGTAATTGAGGACACATAATTTTTCCATGATTGCTGCTGAGCTTCGTTAAAAACTTGACGACAATGTGCTTTAGCACTAGTATAGTTCATTTTATTTTGCACTGAGTGGTTCCTTTTCATAGCCCTCTCTGCTCGTAGGCGAGCACGACGTACTTGTTTGCATTCACCTATAAACCAGGGCACTGGAGTCCGTCCCTTCAAACCCGACTTTAGAGGGATTGCTTGTGTAGCAGTTGAAATGAAGATTGTAACTATGGTATACATGAGGACATTTATATACAGAATATCCTCTGCTTTCAGGACTGTATGTGTTGCAGCAAAAAACCTATTTCAATCAGCTTGTTCAATCGTATAGTGGCCAGGGTTCTCAGCTATGTTTGCAGGGTCTGTGAGGTTCAATTTAATCGGGTAATGATCGCTACCATGAAACGAGGAGATCACTGAGTATTCAAAATCAAGAATACTATCTACTGAACAGATAGCCAGGTCTATTGTTGAAGAAGTATTGGTTTCGATGTGAAAGTGAGTAGGAGTATTATCAAATGATTGCCCACGATCATTATAAGTCATTTCACCCCGTAAGGGGCTGTTTGCATTCATATCTCCAAGAAGGAGAAAAGGTGCTGGTAATTGGCTTATTAGGTGTTCAATGTCAGCTGTAGCAACGTTGACATGTGGTAAGTAGAGTGAAAAGACAGTATAGGTCTTATTTAGATGAACTTGTACTGCTACTGTTTGAAGAGTAGTATTCAGCACTAGTGGAGCGAATGACAGTCTGTTATGCACCGATATTGCTGCACCAAGTTCATGACAATCATTACGCACCAGAGCTGATTTTTTTTTTTTTTTAAGGGGCTATCTGGCGACTTCACCGGAGCCGAAATAACCAACTTGTAACCAGATCGGTGCATTTGTAATACGTGTTTCGTGTAGACAAATACAAGCCGGTCGAGTTTCTTGTATGAGCAGTTTTAAGTCTTGAAACCTGGTACGAAATGCTCCCAGGTTCCATTGCAGAATGGTAGATGAAGAGAAGCCTGAAGGCATTATTTTGGTAGTTAGGAGAACCTACCTTTCTGGGAGCAGGACGGAAGTTGAGTCTCTTGAATGCCAACAACTGGGATCTTTTGCATATTACTCTCTGGTAGACGAGGTGTAACATGATATTTTTGGGGATGTTGTGGTGGTTTTTATAGGCGAAGCAAGGAGACGTTTTGAGGGGGGGGTTTTGTACTATGAGTAGTACGAGTCTCCAGTTGTAGGGCAGTTTCAGAAGTCTCACTAGGCTGGGTTTTTTTTTAGTGTTTCTAGTCTTGAAGTTCCATGCTGTTGTGTTATAGGCGAGCTTGGGTCTGTGACTGTCTTAGGTTGCTATTGTTCTTTCGGTGGAACAGAGGTAGTCTTTTGCGATCGTGAAGGCGATCGCGTTTGAGTGTGAGGGGCGTTAGACTTACGCAGATGGTCTTTTAAGAGCTTTTCTCTTTGTTCTGCTTTCTTCAAAATAGGAGATGCATCCATTTTATTTGCAGACTGTACTTTTGGAGGAGATTCCCTAGTTTTCACAAGAGGAGTAGGTCCTGTTTCACGCTCCACATCCATGATAGCATCAGAGTGCTGATGCCATCTCTGTGGCGTGGATGTTGAAGGAGTATGTGTAGTGGTTGACGTTGTAGGAAGATTAGGTGTGATCCTTGCTGAGGCAACTGTACTGTTAATTGCGACATTGCCCTCTTGGGCAGGAGCAGAGTATAAAGGCTCATAGATAGGGTGTTGGTCTAAGATTTTTTGGAGAGCTACAAAACGAGGAATTCGCTCTCTCATCTGTAGGTCCTAGACATCTTTCTTACATTTGTATTTTGGACATTGTCTACCATTACTGTAGTGAGGTCCCTTACAATGGAAGCAAGACGCCTTACTTGTGCATGCATCCTTGCGATGACCACCACTACATGGGGCACATGTGTCTACCTCTCTACGGCAATGTTTTGCTACATGGCCAAAACACTGACATTTGTAACGCTGCTTGGGGCGGTAGTGGTACTGGTCCACCTCAACCAATACCCAACGAGTGACACGAAGTACTGGCGGTTAAAAGTGAGGATATAAGTGTCGGTTGGTACTAATTATCCATCTAGTCTCAGTTGTACTCTACGGACATTTGTGACACCTTGGTCCTTCAGATGTTCATGTATTTTCTCCTCTGATGACTGCCGTAGTGTGAGGGTGCGAATCACACTCTTAAATGTGTTATATTGGTAGTGTGCAGTAACAGTGATTTGCTTTCCCATTAGAGACTTTAATGATCTGATCTTGGTGGCCTTCACCAGTATAGAACCTTTTGTAGCCTTGACAATTTTTAATGTCTGGCCAACTTTACACTGGATGTCTTGATCCAGTTTAATGTTATTTACATCTGTAGCTAACTCTAATCCAGGAAACTATATGAGGAAGTATTTCTCAAAGTAGGGAGTTGGAGCTGTGACTGCACAACTAAAATCAAAAGTAGCTTGCAGTTGATGCTGTCTCCGTCGTCCCTTTCTACGCCTCACTACTGGAATCCAAGGATTCTTAGCTGTGGACCTACCTGGACTATGAGTGAAACGTGGATGTAAGGCTCCAGTATTACACCATTCGAGTCTCTACGTGTCTTGGGTAGTGGGCGGAGCAACTGCCTCAACATTAGATGGTCGTTTGGGAACCTCCATAAAGCCTTCAATGTCATTTTGATTTAAAGTTTCAGCATAGTTGTCTGTATTTTTCTCGTCTGCGGAAACCACGGTAGTGCATTTAGTTTCAGTACTTAATTTAGCAGCCTCTGCTGCAATATTCTGAATAGAAGTGTGAACTTTTTAGGTTTGTTAGCAGCAAGATCAGATGAGCGAGGAGCAACCACCTCATCTGATCTGTCTGCTGTAGCTCCACTATTAGTAATAGCAGGAGCTGAAGGAGCATCCAAATAAAAATCCTTAAGACAATCCAGGTAAGTTAAAGACTCAGTCCCTGTGCCAGAGAGATCAGATTTTTTAAGATTTTCATTGGTGGGCATGTGGACCCTGTTGTTAATGCGGGACGCAAAGGCTAATCACACCTTGCAGTAACCCGCTCTGCAATGGGTGAATCCGAGAGCGGTTAAGCCGGCTGCGACCATTCGAGATCATACCTCCCGCCCAGTGGCCAGGCAGCCCAACAGCATGGCGGACCCACCTTGGGCTCAGCGTAAAATTAATAGGCTACAGATATGAAGAAAAGGGATACGAAGAGGACGAAGATAGGGGAAGGGGCATATTTTTTTAAGGGGCTATCTGGCGACTGCCCACTTGAGCATAAGTCGCCGCAAACAAACAGCCCAGTTCTGGGCTACTTTAAGATAAAAATTTTAACAGAAACAATAAAAAGGGATAACAATCAGGGAGCAAGCTCTGGCCTAGGGGGGAGGCCCCCCTAGGCCAGGCTCTAGGTTGATGTCCTCAATGGAGTAGTCAACGAGTTCCCTCGCATAAACTACTCCTTTCACGAAGTTCATGGTAGAGTGCGGCGTCACACTCACCGGGGTGCCATCAAGTGTCCGAAGAGCACTTATCTTGGCCGCCTCAACGGGATTCGCCAGAAGGCTCCCGTCCGAGAAACGGGTCACCTTCGGCTCTCTACCAATTGCACTAGCTAATCCTCTTCTCTGATGGATCATGTTGCCCTTGGCCAATAGGCTGCCATCAGTGGAGCGAATAACGAGGAAGCGTTTGAAGCCAGTGGGCTCGAAAACGCCAGGTAACCTCTGAATCAGGAGCCCCGATGTCATCGAGGCTCCACCCTGTGCACTTTTAGTCTTAGTCAGGGGCTCCGCCACCGGGGGGGCAGAGGGGCCGGATGTGCCGATCTTGGCTTGGTCGCTTGCCAAAGGGGCAGCAGACCCATCCGTCCCCGTAGCCCCCACGGATGGAGAGCCCAGAGTCTTTTTTGGAAAGGAGGGCGGGAAATGAACCCGCTTCTCACCTCTACCGATAGGAGCCCCTAGGCTAGATAGACCGGCCTCAGCCAGGTCCTTCTCCGAAATGGAGAAGGTCCTGGTAGTCGCAGGAACACCGGTTGGAGAAGATCCCTCCCCTACTTGTACTGCCTCGGAGACCTCAGCCGTTTGAGGAGAACCTTGCATAGGGGCGGATTCGGGTTTGGTGCTTGGCGCCGAGTCCGGATTCTCCCCCATGGAAGGCCCTACCGTCTGAGGCTGGGTTTCCTCAAGGACCATGTCTATCACAGGAGGGGCCTCCAGTTGGCCATCCCCTCTCCTTGGCAGCGTCACCAGTCTTTTGTGCGGAGGCACAGGCCTTGACCCCGGCAAGGTTTAATATTCTTGCCAGCAGGTCTTTTGAGGGAAGCGACCGAAGGGGCCTGGCTTCCATCTTTCCCCTAAGGGGGTTTGCTCTACCGAGCCGCTTACACGAGGGGCGGTCGGCAATGGGTTGCCTGCTGGCTTTCTTGGCAGTCCCCTTAGAAAGAAAAGGAGGGACTGCCGCTGGAAATAGGGAGGTGCCCGAAAGCACCTCCAGAGAAGGGGGTGAGGGGGAGTCCCCTTCACCCGTAGGCGTAAGCCTCCTCTCCGGTTAAAGAAATATGGAGGGTACCCTGCACAAGCAGCAGGAGGGGGGGACCTCCATTTTTTCGGAGGAGCAGCCCGAGGGCGGCTCCGTCGATGAGCAAGGGGGAATTAGGGGGAGATTTTGTTTTTTAACATCATTGGGCATGGTGACCCTAAATTTTCTGCGGGACACAATAGCTCAACACCTCTCACAGTTGCCCGCACTGCAAGAGGTGCTTACAGGCCTAGCAGAACCAGGCGCCGCCATTTGGGACCACCCCTCCCGCCTGGTGGCCTGGCAGTCCATCGGCATGGCGGATCCACCTTGAACACGGCGTAAAATGATAGATTGTGAAGAGGAGAGGAAAAGGATGTGAGGAAGGTATGGGTGGGGATGAAGCAGGTTGTTAAAAAACCATCCCAAACCGGAGATCAGGAGTTAGGGAACCTTGTCCCCTTCCCCCTCAGCCCCGATCCGGGACGGTTGGCTTGAGGAGAAGGTCAGAATCTACCCTGTGAAATTAGAGGCTGACCAGAGAAAGTTGTGGGGAGAGGTTGTATGAAAAGCGAGGAAACAAGTGTTTTGAAGGAAGAAGAGGCTTTGCTGGGGACGGACGGGGTGCTGAGTCCCGTCAGCACGGCGGCCAGGATGGCAAATCGCCGCGCCCCTCACGGGGAGGGCAAGGAGCAGGTTGTTAAAACTCACCGCCCCAAACCGGATCTCAGGGGTGAAGGGAAAATGTCCCCTCCCCACTCAGCCCCGATCCGGGATGGTTGCGTGAGAGATAGCTGGTCGGCATCTACCCTGTGAAATTAGGACCCGGCCAGAGAAAGTTGTGGGAGAGATTGTAGGGAAAGTGAGGAAGAGGGCGGGGGGGTGTCAGAAAGAAGTCTAAGACGCCAATCTGGGGCCGGACGGGGTGCTGAGTCCCTTCAGCATGGCGGTCAGGAAGGCAAATCGCCGCGCCCCTTACGGAGGCCTGTAGAAGGAGAGATGAATTATGAGTCGGTATCAAAATCAGAGAAATAATCTTACTCGTAATTTGATACATATATGTTGAATTTATAACAAAATATGCATTTTGAATAAAATAATTGTAGATGATAAATAGCATTCATTTTTTGAAAAGAAAAAAGCGTAATTTTGACCCCCCTCCCCCCGGGTATTTGATTTGCCAACCCCGTCTTTGGATGGGTTACGCTTGTGACGTATGTATGCATAGTTCCATCCTCCAATTTGACTTGGATATCATGATTCTACCATTTTGGTTTACTAGAAGAGTTTCGTGTTTTTTCGCGGAACGAATTGCTCATCTATTCTCGAAAATGCTCGGTAAAAAAGGACCACCACTGATTAACATTTCCTAACGTTGGATCCCACTGTATTGAGTTCTTTGAGATTGTTTTCACAGATGTGTTTATATGGTCCAAGTGCGTCATTCTTCTCTATCGGGTTTCTTATATCTCCTCTCTTACTCTCATTTTTTTAGATATTTATTAAATTTCGCTTTGGATTGGATATGTAGCATGCCGATTAATGCAAGCGGGTGGTTTAAAAGCTTCCCTTAATTGAGTCTTATTGGACTCAAAATGGACTCCAACGACGCGGAAAGATATTCGCAAATCGCCACAAGCTACTTTCCTTCTCTATTTTTCATCGCCCCTTTTCCTACACCCACCTACAGGCAGGATGACAATTCTACCTTTAAATTAATTAATCTTTCATTAGTTCGATTTCATTCTAATATATCTTATTAGACTTTTATAACTTTCTCAAAAACAGGGTTCGGCGTCAATCCACGTCACTAAAACTACCCTCTTTATTCCTTATCAAGCACAAAGGGCATCCATCATTTAGTTGTCAAAATCGTCCTTCATCACGAGGTGAGGGTACGTAGCGTAGCATCACTTCCAGTCTTGGCATAATTTCTTCCGTCGGATACAAAACAAGAACAAAAAATCTTGGGTTTTATTGTAATAAAATGGAGATTTGGAATAACAAAGAAACGAGCTCACTTTGATAAAGGGTCGCGGACAAAAAAAATACCCTTCAGATCCCAGAGGCAGGTAACAATTCCCGTCAGTCCACATGGAAAACTGACCTAATATCGCACTTGTTTGCAGTCCATTCCTCATATGCGAAACGTTCACGTTAAACCACACCTCACAATCCTTCTAAGTAAGTGTATATAGGAAGGGGAACTAACAAATGCACATTAATCGTACAATTCAGACGCTAGCAGACCTCCTCCCCCCAACCCCCGAAAAGAAACCCTATTACAAGATTGCGAACTTCCTCTTACAATTTTTTTTTATTACTAAATAAAATTTTCCTCTGTATAAAGATTTTTATAACCACTTTATACCATAAAATCTAAGATTTTCATTCAATGCAAGCGAAAATAATGGTAATATCCTGCCATCACTTACAAACAGATTCTTTGTACTAAAATCAATGAACTTAAAATCAAGGCCAATGCAAATACTGAATAGAGACATTTGCAAGGGACACAGAAAAACACCTACCAAGAAACTGACTCTAAACTATAAAAAACAAGATATAATTTCTGTTTTAACAAAGACTAGAAATTTTAGTTTTCCTTTCAATAAATAAGGACGGATTTATTAAAGTTCTTTTTTCCATACCCAAAAGTTTCAAGTAATTAAACAAATTTCTAAATATCATAGTTACAGGAAACTACCGAATATAAACGAAAAAAAAGCTAAACAAATCTCCAAATAACACTTCTCTTAGAGAATATATAAACCCCACTTAAAAAAACGATAATATAAACATCACAAAGAAAACAAACAGTCAAACATCTCGAAACAATAAAAAGGAATCTAACAACATCGATTAATTTCGAAGCAGATTTCTATATATAAACTAATTTGCGTGACCAAAATATGTTGGAATAGGTCAAATTGACCTTGTCTTTAACAATTAGCGACGTGTTATTTACACCGAATCACTCTAGAAACAAGATGCTCAGCTAGTGAGCCACACTATGAAGCTAAAGCGGCTACAAAGTTGAGACTTACCCTAATTTAATAAAAATATAATCTATATGACTCATTGTTAGGAGACCGAGATTCATTTGGGAGACTCGGAGACTAGAGAAAGATAGGAATCAACGGTTTGGTTATCAATAATGAACATTTGGGGGGAATAACCGAAAAACTGACCAAAGCATCTAGCAAATAGTTAAGGATGTCGTAAATCTAATTCGGTTTTATGACATTGAAGCCATTTCCTTATGGCGTCATCTATGGTACTTTGCGAGGCCATTTAGCCTCGTGACGTCACTTTTAGTGCCGTTTGGCATTTATAACCCATAGACTTAGGTTTGGGAGACGCTATTCACGGTGAAAACGTCACTATATTAACCTCGACTCCCCCCTTTAAACCATTTATGACTTCCTTTCAATAAGTGACGTCACTTCCAGTACCACTTGGCGACGTTACTCTGGATCCTCTTGAAGTAATCCTCGGGGCTGGGGCGGTCACGACTGGACCCCCTACTGGAGCTCGCGCTGGCAGGGGCACTCTTCAACCTGGAGTGCCTCCTGGCGGGGTCTACCGGGCAGGAGGAGGGGGGTACCACCAGCAACTGGGATTGGGGGGTCTTGTCGGCCTGGGGCGTTATGGACGTCGCCCTTAAGGGTTCGGCCGGAGTTGTCGAGCATTGGCGACGGGGTCGGAAAAGGTGGGTGGCGACGCGACCTTGGGGAGTAGGGTCGCCGTGGGAGGGGGTGAGCATGACCCCCCCTCCTCCTTTGTTGGGCGTCACCCTTTTTTCGTCACTCCCTAGGAGGATGGGGGAACCCTGACCCCCGTCGATATGGCGGAGGAGCGTCGTCAGGCTGTTCTCGAGGGTATGCAGCCGAGTGTTGGCGCGGAGGAATGGCAAGCCCCACGTCGAGGACGACACCCCGTCACAGGAGAAGCCGGAGTCGCGGCTAGGCAGCTCCTCCTCAAGGCCGGGCCTCGATGATGCGTTCGAATCCGCGCCGAGGGAAGCCAGGCCCGGGGGTTCACTCGATGGGGTCGATGACCCCGTGTGGGTGAACTCGGCCGACCGTCCGTCTAGGCGGGAGCCTCGATTGTCGGGGGATCCCAGCAGAGGGCAGTGGACGGATTGCGAGAGGGACGGAAAGAGGGAGAGGGGGTGAGGCGCGCAACCCGCGGGGCGGGTCAAGGAACAGAGCAAGGGAGACGCCAGTCCCCCGCCCTCCCGCGAGCCCGAGCGACGGCGCTTGGGCCGCTCCAGGGTCTTGGCCCTCGGGGGGTCGGGAAGATGCCGCATCTCGGCGCTGCCTCTACGATTCAGCGACGACTGGCGCGTGGCGGGCTCCGAGCGGCCCCCGGCGCTCTTCTGGGTCCCATACGAGGAATCCCTGAAAAAAGTGAAGCCGTTATTCACGCCACGACTAACAAGGGTTAGACCACCAACACGGGATCCTTATTTTAGTGGCGTTGATAGGCGACGATACACACTGTAAAAGTTGATGCGGCTTAGAGCCAAACCAGGTCTTCCCTATACTATTTATGTTACTGATATTGCCCCCACCCCCTCCTTAGGTGGGAAGCCAAAAAATGAACCAAACGGAGCAGATGATGTCGCACTCCCGACCCCTTAGAGTTCGAGCATTATCGCGTGCGTCTGCTGCAGGTTTCATCTCGTCTGTACTTGCGCCGGACATGTGAACAAAGGTGGGAGTGGGTCGCGGCGCGACTAGCCTCGCGAGGGGCTGCCTGTGTCGGTCAGGATTAAGTGCCAATGGGTGCCATAAGGTGGTAACTTGAGCAGAGGCCTATGCCGCTAAAAATAAAGGGTACCAGGAGGCCCTAAGTAGTGGCAACGGGACCAAATGACTGTGGGAAAGGATAAAGAATCTCAGTAGGTTCCAGGTAGTGTCAGTCAGGATTAAGTGCCAGTGAGTGAAAGGTGGTGGCATCGCGATCAGATATGATTAAGGGGATCAGGAAATGGAGGGGGGGAGGGGGGATTTTACAATCATATCTAGCGACCACTGCAATGAAAAACAGAGCCTATTTTTTGCTATTTGAAATAAAAAAAAAAACTAGAGAAAAACTAAACTAAAAAGCAAAAAGACGCTCAGATGGCGGAGGGAAGGACGAGAGGCACATTGAGGTCTCGAAGGAGTCTTAGTCCTAAACCTAAAAGGCGAGGTCTGATAGGGATCTCACGGCGGCTTAGGCGCCCTCAAGAGTGGTTGCGGATGAAATGAGAGGGATGACGACCAATGGAGAAGGTGGGTTCGAACGTACAAGAGCAGAATGCACAGCGAAGAGCGAACGGTATATCCCCAGCATGATCAGAGAGGAGGGCATAGCTCGTTAGACAGATACCAGCGTGGTCGATCGAGTCCACTCCAGCATCGAGGGTAGGCCAGACTCGCAACGGGAACAGAGCATGACCATCACAAAAGAGTCAAATAAAATGGAACAGGCTACCATTCTCAGGAGAGTCCCCGAGTCAGTGTGAACGAACCAGGCCCGAGTACAAGGGACAAGCGGGAGCGACCCCACTCGCCCCGGTACCGAGATAGGTAACGTGCGCGAAGATCACCCAGACTGGGACATTCAACTCAGTCGTCACAATAAGGCGCAGGTGAGCGCTCCATCAATTGAAGGTGTGTCCCGCCAGTGTGCCCAATTCGAGGACGACAGAAAGCAACCTGAAGCCGATGCTGTACTGGGGGGTAGCTCCATGGGAACAGTCGCGGTGCAATGGCACTCAAATTTAAGTTCCCCTCGGCCGTCTCCGATCTTCTTTGCCAAGCAGGCCGGTATTCCTGCCATGCAGTCGGTGTGAGGAAGAGCGAAACGCTAGTCTGGTCGCCCAGTCCTCGCACTATTTGTCCCCCTTATCAACGCGGTTATTCCACATGTCCAAGAACCAAACAGAAGATAATCTCGACATCCACCCGGCTCGCCAAAATCGTGGCATCACGGATGCAGCGAACCACAGGGTGTGAAGATTCCAATGTCCCAAGAGCACTCAGGGCGCTTTGTGAGCTACCGTACCGAGCTGTGTATTGCAACCAGCTCGGCCATATAGACAGACGTAGCGCCTCACTGACTTCACATATAGGGGATACTGCGTGGAAGCCGACCCCCTCCTTGCACTTGGAACCATCCGTATACACTGGCACGGATCCAATGTGACACGGAATGTATTCCAAAAAGGCCGAACGCAGTACTCCCGGCGCTGTAGATTTGGGAACAGAGGTACCACCGGCTGGAGAAGTACAACAAGCCCTCGAAGGAGTTTCCTAGCCCTAAACTCAAAGGGCTTAGGTTATGCTGGCGTTTCTCGGTGGCATAGGCACCGTAGAGATCGGCTGAGGGAGGAGCCGGGCTCCCGTTACAAGCGAATAATGCACTGTGCAGGAGACAAGACGAGTGGCATCTCACCAGGATAGACATGTAAGCTCTCAATGGGGAAGGTGCGGAAAGCACCGGTCGAGAGCCGGAGACCGGTGTGGTGGAATGAATCAACCTTCCGCAATACACGTTTGGCTGCAGAAGCCTAAAACTCGCATCCGCAGTCAAGAAAGGATCGGTAAAAAAACAAGGTAGTAGCCCTATCAGCACCCGAGGTGCTGAAACTCACGGAACCAAGAATATGCATGGCGCGGCCGAAAACAAAACCAAAGAAACGGTGCGAATCCACCACTTCCAGGCGAATTCCGTTTAATAAGAAGTCCGGGTCGAGCCGTGGATTGAAAAAGAAATGCACCACCTTAGTCTTGGCAAAGGAAAACAAAGCTGTGCGCTTCGTTGAGTTGGCATCTGACCCGCACCAAAAGAGATCGAAAGGTCGTTCACGTAGAGCGTAACCAGAACATCTTCCGGCAGCACCTAGGTGATACCATTGATGTTCCGGGAAAAGAGTGCGCCAGTGAAGACACTTTCCTGCGGGACCCCTTCTTCCTGCTACATTGGGCCGGAGTGTGTTTTCCTCACTCGTGTGCGGAATAGACTATCTCGCCTCCATCGTGTGGAGAGTTCAATAATATCATATGCCTTCTCCAGATCGAAAAAACACCTTGGCGTAGTGGTGTTGAGGAAGGAAGGCCTCGCAGACGACATTACCCAGTCAGAAGAAAGCATCCTACGTGGAGTGGAGCTTGCGGAAGCCACACTGTGCAGCAGAGAGATGGCCTACGCCGTCCAGAAAAAAGGCTAGTCTAACATTTACGAATTTGTCCATCAACTTGCACACGGACGAGGTTAGCGTTTGGGCGGAAACCGGGCAGAGTAGAGTGAGCTCTCCCGGTTTGCGAAAAGCGAGGACAGTACGTAATCGCTATGAGTCTGAGAGGAGTCTGTGGAGATCCTGTTGAACATATTTAACAGAAATGCCATGGCTCGCTGACCTAGGTGTCGAAGCATGGCATACGGGATATGGTCTGTACACGAAGCGAGAGCGGAACGCAACTCACTAAAGGTAAACCTGTCGTTGAAGGGTTCTCCGCCTCTGGAAGTAAAGTCCAATCGGAGGGATTCAGCGATATCGAGATGATGCCAGATCAGCATCAAAGCTAGAGAATGCGCAAACAGCGGTCACGAAAGTTTCCGCCACGGACGCAGGGTCCGAGATTGCTTGCACAAATCTACCAAAGGGGTATTTCCAGTTAAGTGAAGACACGTCTTCCGACAGAGAGCGGCGAGCGTGCTTCGAAACATACCGGAAACTAGCCCTAGCTCGACGAAATTCACCAACAGTGAAATATTTCGGGTGGCGCTTATAGCCGATGTAGGCATAACGCTTTTGTTTGAGGGCCGCCTCAATCTCACCTGACTACCACGAAAACTACCAGACGTTCTAAGAATAGTAGCAAGGCCCACGGCGATGAGGTTACCGGACAAGTACTCAAAGGCCTCATCAATTGACCGACCTAAACTCCTCGAGTGGGACAGTGAAATCAGTCTATTCCTGAAAGGCGGACTACCACGCCTTTCAGGAGAGTGTTCTCTCAAGTGGCAGCGGTCCAGAAAATGATATTTAAATGGAAAAGTGATCCCTACCTACCATGGAGGTCATCGACTTCCACCCAACCAAAATCAGGCTGTGAATCCGAAGAGCAAAAGGATAGATCAAGACAGGTAAATGAAGCGGTTCTCGGACAGTTTAAGTCTAAGGGAAAACAAGGTGGCAGCTGCCCAATCCTAATGGATTCTTAATGGCAGCACTGTTAAAACGGTGTCGCCCGAAAAAAGTCAGAAGAGGCGTGGGAGACGCTCAATAAAAATGGGGAAAAGCAAAAGATTAGAAAAAACAGTACAACACACAGAGACCCACACTTAAATTACGGGCATACAACACGCATTCTAAAAACAATCGCAGCTGGGGCAATAAACAAATGACATGCGCCAGCCGCAGGGGAGGGTACAGGATAAAAGATAAAACAATAAACCTAAACACAAAAATGGAAAGAATTTATAAAAGGGATAAAACGCCACTTCGTGATAGAAATGTAAGGAGGGAGGACAACCAAAGGGAGTCCTCTGATGAAATAAAGCGAAGTCAAGCAGAGAAGGCGACGCCAGAAAGGGTAGGGAAGCAAGGCGGGGACAAACTAGTAAAATGCGAGCCACAGACAGCTCGCCACTGCAAAAAGAACAACTAGGGGCAACTCGGCCTCCACCCCAAACTAAATAGCCATGGGTGAGTCGCGTGTGCCCAATTCGCAACCTCCCAAGACCGGAGTCGCTGAGAGCTTGAGGACTAGGAACGGACAGAGCGTTTAATAAGGGACAGCTTAGAAGAGGGAAACGAATCCCACTCTCTCTGCCACAAACAAAAGACATACGCCCTGATTACGGGGTAGGAATCCCTAAAGGACAGAGGGGCTGCATCCGGCACCTCGAGGGCGGCCGATCAGCCGCCTCGTTGCCCGGGACCCCAGCATGAGCCGGAGCCCAACAGAACGCCATCCTGTAACGGGAGTCATTTCTGACCAACCAGGAGCGAATCCGTAAAACCAAAGGGTAGGTGGACGTAAAAGAGCGAACCGCCTCCAAAGCAGGCCGGGAATCGCCCAAAACAATAAAATCTGAAGAATTGATGGCTGAAATGAAATTAAAAGCCAAAAGAATGGCCGTTAACTCTGCGGTAAAAACGGATGCTACAGGAGGGATTTTTTTTTTTTTTAAGAGCTCATCTGGCGACTGCCTACTTGTGCATTAGTGGCCTAGTTCTAGGCTACTTTAAAATAAAATTAAAGAGAGAAAAAAAAAACAACACCCCAAAAGGGGTAAAGGAAGCAAGCTGGTGCGTCGGGGAGAGGTCCCCCCGGCGCAGGAGCGTGCAACTAAAGGAGAAAAACAAACAAAAAACAAAACAAAAAAAAAACATGCAAAAAAAACAAAAACAAACAAACAAACATACCTTGCTTAAATAATAGGGAGAAGGCCGGCCTCCCCCAAGAAGTCAACAAGTCAACAAATGCAAAAAAAAAACAAAAAACAAACAAACAAACCTTGCTTAAATAATAGGGAGAAGGCCGGCCTCCCCCAAGAAGTCAACAAGTCCACCCCAAAAGGGGTAAAGGAAGCAAGCTGGTGCGTCGGGGAGAGGTCCCCCCGGCGCAGGAGCGTGCAACTAAAGGAGAAAAACAAAAAAAAAACAAAAAAAAAAACAAATGCAAAAAAAAACAAAACAAACAAACCTTGCTTAAATAATAGGGAGAAGGCCGGCCTCCCCCAAGAAGTCAACAAGTCCACAAGTCAATGTGCACGAATCTGTCCCGAGCACAAGGGACAGGCGGTAGCGACCCCGCCCATCCCGGTACTGGGACAGGTATCGTGCGCGAAGATCACCCAGACTGAGACATTCGACAAGAATGTGCCGAACAGTCTGGGGGACGACGCAGTCGTTGCAATAGGGCGCAGGCGAGCGCTCCATCAGATAGCGATGCGTCACACGAGTGTGTCCGATTCGGAGACGACAGAAAGCAAACTGAAGCCGCCGCGGCATTGGGGGATAGGTCCATGGGAACAGTCGCGGCGCAATGGCACGCAACTTTAAGTTCCCTTCGACCGTCTCCCATCTTCTTTGCCAAGCAGTCCGAAGAGCTGCCCGTATTCCTGCCATGTAGTCGGTGTGAGGAAGAGCGAAACGCTGGTCTGGTCGCAGAGTCCTCGCGGACTCTTTGGCGCCCTCATCGGCGCGCTCATTCCCCGCAATTCCTACATGTCCAGGAACCCAGCAGAAGATAATCTCGACATCTGCCCGGCTCGCCAAAACCGTGGCGTCACGGATATCGCGAACCAGGGGATGCGGAGATTCCAATGCCCCGAGAGAACTCAGGGCGCTTTGTGAGTCGCTATAGATCACAATCCAGTCGCTACAGGAGGGAGGGCGGACAGAAGAGACTCCGTAGAGGACACCACGGCTGCCCCAGCACCGAGGTCCGACTTCGAGCCGTCAGTATAGATGGAACGCTGGTGAGCATGAGAACACGCATGTTCAAGAAACAGGCACTTTAATAGACAAGGGTCAGTAGACTCTTTCTCGAAATGGCAAAAAGCAGCACAGACCTCAGGAGGGCGGATGCTCCAACACGTAGCCGGCGGCAATGGGATAGCCAAAACCCCGGGAACACCCAGGAAGGAGAGATGGTCCCCAACCATGAGCCCCAGAAGCCGGGGTAGAGATGGCCACCGATCAAAAGATGCCGAAGAGGACGGGGCAAAAAGGCACTTATGGACTGGGGATGAAGGGTATTGCTGAACACGAAACAGGGATCGTAGGCACACCTGCAGCCGGTGGTATCGCAAGGGAAGCACGCCACCCTCAACAAAGAGGCTAGGGATAGGCGAGGTGCGAAAGGCTCCACCACTAAGACGGGCCCCAAGGCAGGAGACGCTGAAGAGTACACCTGGCAACCGTAGTCCAGCCGGGATTGAACCAGCGCGGAATTAAGTGACCACAAGGTGCGTCTATCACCACCCCACGTGGTGTGGGATAAAACCCTAAGCAAATCCATAGCTTTCGAACAGGACGCCCTCAAGCGACGCAAATGGGGGTACCCAAGTGAGCTTGCCATCAAGCGTTAAACCCAAGAACTTAAAAACGGGGACATATTTAATCACCGTACCATCCAAGAAGAAGGGAGGGGGACCAAAGACACCACGACCCCGATAAGAATGCATGGCCTTCGTTTTGATGACCGAAAAACGGAAACCCTCTGAAACAGCACGACCAGACACGGCATCAATTGACAGCTGTAATCAACGGGTAGCAGAAGGCAAGCGGGGAGATGAACAAAACAACGCCGCCAAGTCATCCACGAAGAGGGAAGCCAAAAACCCCTCCGGAAGAGTGGGCACCAGACTATTAATGGCAACGGCAAAAAATGTCATACTCAAAACACACCCTTAGGGAACACCCTCCTTTTGAATCCGCAAGCCTGAGAAAGCATCCCCAATACAGACCTTAAAATTACGGGACAATAAAAATTCTTGAATAAAAACCAGTAAAAAGCCCCTCATACCCCAATCATATAACTGACGTAAAACACCATATCTCCAGGAGGTATCCTAGGCCTTCTGAATGTCCAAGAACACCGCTAACACCTGATGCCTGGGGGAAAAAGCCCGTAAAACGGATTCGTCCAAACGAATGAAGTGGTCAAGAGTACTACAGCCACTGCGAAACCAGCACTGAAATGGAAAGAGGAGCGAGTTGGACTCCAAAAAAACAAGTGAGGCGAACTTGAACCATCTTCTCGAACAACTTACTGAGGCAGCTCGTAAGAGCAATCGGGCGATAGTGACTGGGGTCCAAACCGTCGCTACCGGGTTTGAGAAAGGGTAGAACAACCCCCACACGCCAGGAGGACGGATAGATTCCTTTGACCCAAAGCAGGTTGTAGAGGTCAACCAAAAATAACACTGAGTGGGGATGGAGACGACGGAGAAAGTCGTAGTGGATGCAATCGTCATCGGGAGAGGTGGAACCACAGTGAGACAAAGCACCCCGCAGTTCATAGACGGAAAAGAGAGCATTATAAGAGTAGGTGGCGCATGTGGTAAAATCTAGAAGGCGAAACTCTATGGCGACCATATGATCGAGAAACCGTCGAGGATAGCTACCAGCGCTACTCACCGAAGCAAAATGGTCAGCCAGAGCTTCATTGACCAACCGGCCATCGGACACAAGCGAGCCTCCGATGTCCAGAGTGGGGATGGCATGACCAGCGTAGTGACCACGGATCTTATTGACCCGCTTCCAAATCCGAGTCAGTGGCGTGGACGAATAAATGGAATATACGTACCGGCGCCAAGACTCACGGCGGGCACGACGGAGGCTCCTTTGGCAGATGGCATGAACCCGGTTCCGATCGACCCCATTCGAGACGGTCGGGTTCCGCCTATAACGGGAATGGGACAACTGATAGGCAGAAATAGCCGACGCGCAATCCTTCGACCACTAGGGGACGGTGGAGCGCCCCGCAACAGGGCACCTCCGCGGAACGAAGCGCTCAGCAGCCTCTAAAATATGAGACCGCTGAATCTACGGTATCGAAGGAAACCCGGGAGGCATCAATAAAGGAAGCCTCCCGGAACCCAACCCAATTTGCTCGTCACAGATCCCAACGCGGAGGGAGGAAAAGGCACGGGCCAGAAAGGGTGTCCGACAGGACGATCGGGAAGTGACACTCCGGAAAAGGTCGTCACGAATCGACCACCGGAAGTCGAGGAAACAGTCGGGCGAACATAAGGACAAGTCTACAGCACTAAACGATTCGTTTGAACATGGTAAGAAGTAAAGCCACCGGAATTTAAAAGACAAAGGGAATCGGATAATAAAGGACTCAACCACTCCGCCCCGGGGATTATGGGCAGTATCAGCCCAAGATGGGTGGCGAGCATTAAAATCACCAAGTAATAAAAACGGGGTAGATAACTGACTTGTGAGCTTTTAAAGGTCAGTTAAAAGCTTGGAAATAAAAACCCTCGCAGCAACAGCCTGCAAGATAGTACGGAGGGTAAGTGGCGCAGAGAATAACGAAGAGGAAATTAAAAGCGAAGCACCACCATGGAAAACGCCCCGGCCGGAGGGATGAAATCAAACACCCAGAAGTGCGGAAATGCCGGGAAGGGGCGAGCCCCAAGCTTATTTTCTTGCAAACAGACCACCGAGGGCCGAACGCTAGAAAGCAAGAGCTGGAGTTCCTCCCACTTGGGAAGAACCCCTTGACAATTCCACTGTAGGATGACAGACATTACTGTCGTCTCGACACCAACGTCGGGATTCTAATGACGAAAACCGTCGAAGGTTCCCGACTACTAGAAGGCCCAGAAGGGGCAAGCGACAAATTGCGATGAGCCGAGGACGCACCCGGCACGGACTTGGCAGGGTGAACGGCGGGAGGTGACAGCTGAGAGCCAGACCGAACCCTCAACGTGGGGGGTTCATGGCCCGGAGGGAAAAGGAGATCGAGCAGAGACGGACGAGAACTAAGATGCGAAGAAGATGGAACAGAAGGCAGAACATGGACAGAGGGTGAGAAGGGAACAGGGTCAGAGGGTAAGGAAAAAAATTGGATCAGATGGAGAGGAAGGAGCAGGGTCAGAGGGTGAGGAGGAAACAGGATCAGAATAAACAGGGGTAGGAGGCAAGGAAGACGAAACTGGGGTAGGAGACATAGAAGACTGCACAGAGGTAAGGGGCAAGGAAGAAGGGACCAGGGTAGGAGGCAAAGAAGACGGAACCGGATGAACTTCCGCCCGGACAATGACATCGGCGATGCCAACGGGCGAGGCTAGCGAAGACCGAGGATGAGAAGATATCAAAGCAGAGGATGCCTCAAACACCGACTCGGGGGTCAAACCAGCCTCATCAGAGGCAGCGCGCTTGGACTCCGAACGGGGTGAGGAGGAACCCTTCCGTTTGCGCTGAGGCCAAGGAACGGGAGGAACAGCAGGGACAGACGCATGGAGGAACTGCCGGGTATCCACCAGCGTCTCAGCTCGGTCGGTTTCAAGGTCCGCGACAGAGGGAGGAACATGAGAAGAAACCAATGAGAAAGGAGAGGGCGCAACGGAAGATTTTTTTTTTTTAAGAGCTCATCTGGCGACTGCCTAGTTGGGAATTAGTCGCCGTATTAAAACTGGCCTAGTTCTAGGCTACTTTAAAATAAAATGAAAGAGACGAAAAGCACCCCAAAAAGGGGGAAAGGAAGCAAGCTCCTGCGTCGGGGGGAGGTCCCCCGGCGTAGGAGCGTGCAACCTAAAGGAAAAAACAAAACAAAAACAAAGGCAAAAAACAAAAAACAAACCCTGCTTAAATAATAGGGAGAAGGCCGGCCTCCTCCCCCAAAGTCAACAAGTCCACCAGTCAATGTGCACGCACTCGTCCCAAGTACAAAGGACAGGCGGTAGCGACCCCGCCCATCCCGGTACCGGGACAGGTAACGTGCGCGGTTAACCCAGACTGGGACATTCGAGAAGAATGTGCCGAACAGTCTGGGGAACGACGCAGTTGTCGCAATAGGGCGCAGGCGAGCGCCCAATCAAATAGTGATGCGTCACAAGAGTGTGTCGAATTCGGAGACGACAGAAAGCGACCTGCAGCCGTCGCGGCATTGGGGGATAGGTCCATGGGAACAGTCGCGGCGCAATGGCACAGAAATTCAAGTTCCCTTCGACCGTCTCCCATCTTCTTTGCCAAGCAGTCCGAAGAGCTGCACGTATTCCTGCCATGTAGTTGGTGTGAGGAAGAGCGAAACGCTGGTCCGGTCGCAGAGTCCTCGCGGACTCTTTGGCAACCTCATCGGCGCGCTCATTCCCCGCAATTCCTACATGTCCAGGAACCCAGCAGAAGATAATCTAGACATCTGCCCGGCTCGCCATAACCATGGCGTCACAGATATCGCGAACCAGGGGATGCAGAGATTCCAATGCCCCGAGAGCCCTCAGGGCGCTTTGTGAGTCGCTATAGATCACAATCAGGTCTCCGAACCGGGCACGTCGCGTAATCTCGCGTACCGAGTGGTGTATTGCCACCAGCTCGGCCGTGAAGACAGACGCAACGCCTGGCACAGCCCCGCTGACTTCAAACCGAGGGGATACAGCGTGGAAGCCAACCCCCTCTTGGGACTTGGAGCCATCCGTATACACTGGCCCCTTTCCAGCGTGACACGAGGTGTGCTCCAGAAAGGACGAACGCAATACTGCTGGCGCCGTACAAGCTTTGGGAGCAGAGGCGTGGCGACAAATAGCCAAATGTGGTCCCCTCCAGGGTGGCGTCCTGGGCAGAACCAGGGGCGCCACAAGCCCGAGAGCTATATCTAGCTCTCGGAGTTTCCTGGCCCTAAACCCAAAGAGCCTAGGGTATGACTGGCGTCTCTCGGCGGCATAGGCACCATCGAGATCAGCTGCGGATGCAGTAAGAGCTGTTGGCGACTGAAGGAGGCGCCGGGCTCGCGCGTACAGGCAAGTGATGCACTGCACGCGGCGCAGAGCGAGTGGCATCTCCCCAGCATCGACCAACAGGCTCTTAATGGGGGAAGTGCGGAAGGCACCGGTCGCAAGGCGAAGGCCAGTGTGGTGAATCGAATCCACCTTTCGCAACAAACGCTCGGCTGCGGATGCATAAAACTCGCATCCGTAGTCGAGCTTCGAACGAACAAAGGATCGATAAAAAAGTAGGGCAGTAGCCCTATCAGCGCTTGGGCGCTGAACGTCACGGAACGGAGAATGTCCATGGCGCGGGTACAACAGACCCTAAGGCTGCGAATATGAGCCTCCCAGGTGAGGCATCGGTCGAATACAAGACCGAGGAAACGGTGCGATTCCACCACATACAGGCGCACCCCATTAATAAACAAATCTGGGTCGGGGTGAAGCCGTGGATGGCGGCAGAAATGCAGCACCTTAGTCTTGGCCAAAGAAAACCGAAACCTGTGCGCTTCGGCATAGCGAGAGACGCGGTTCAATGCCTGTTGGAGTCGACGCTCCAGAGTTGGCATCTGGGTCGCGCCAAAAGAGATCGAAAGGTCGTCCACGTAGACCGTAGCGAGAACATCTTCCGGCAGCACCGAGGTGATGCCGTTGATGCTCAGGGCAAAGAGTGTGACACTGAGGACACTTCCCTGAGGGACACCCTCTTCCTGCTCCTTTGGGCCGGAGAAGGCTCCCCCCACCCGTACGCGGAATCGACAATCTCGCAAAAATTGAGATATAAACATTGGGAGGCGTCCCCTCGCCCCCATCATGTGGAGAGTCTCCATGATACCGTATCGCCATGCGGTATCATAGGCCTTCACCTGATCGAAAAAGACCGTGCGTAGTGCTGTCTACGAAGGAAAGCCTCGTAGACGGCATTTTCCAGTCGGAACAGAGCATCCGACGTGGAGTGGAACTTGCGGAAGCCGCACTATGTAGAAGACAGATGGCTTCCGCTGTCCAGGAAAAAGGCTAATCTAACATTTACCAATTTCTCCATCAACTTGCACACGCAAGAGGTTAGAGAGATTAGGCGGAAACCGGTCAGAGTAGAAGGATCTCTCCCCGGCTTGCGAAAGGCGAGCACAGTAGCGATTCACCAGGAATCTGGAAGAAGACCCTCCACCCAGATCTTGTTGAACAAATCTAACAGAAATGCCATGCCTCGCTCACCCAGGTGTCGAAGTATGGCGTACGGGACATCGTCCGGACCATGGGCGGTGTCCGCGCACGAAGCGAGAGCGGAGCGCAACTCACTCCCAGTAAACCTGTCGTTGAAGGGTTCTCCGCCTCTGGAGGTAAAGTCTAGCCGGCGGCCTTCCGCGACATCACGATGTGCATTGAATCCTGGCGGAGCAGCATCCCGGCTAGAAAATGCGAAAAAAGCGGTCGCTTAGGATTCCGCTACTGACGCGGGGTCCGAGATTGCCGTCCCATTCTCCTGGAGAACGGGATGGGGGTTCTGCGTGAACTTGCCCCGAATCCTTTTGACTCGCCTCCACACCTCTCCTAAAGAGGTCTTCACGTTAAGTGAAGACACTTATGCCCGCCAAGAAGAGCGGCAGGCGGGCTTCGAAATATACCGTAACCTAGCCCTAGCCCGAGGAAATTCAGCGACATGGAAATCGTTCGGGCGGCGCTTAGAGCGCACGTTGGCATAACGCTTCTGCTTGAGGGCCGTCTCACACTTGGCCGACCACCAAGGGAGTGGTCGGCGTGCAAAACGGCCAGACGTCCTAGGAATAGTAGTCAGGCCTGCGGCGATGAGGTTGCCAGGCAACTCAACGGCCTCATCTACCGACCTAAACTCCTCGACTGAGATAGAGAATTCAGTCATTTCCTGAAATGCAGGCCACCGCGCCCGCGCCAAGCACCACCGAGGTGGGCTCTCAGCCGGCAGTTACACTGAAAATGATATTTGAATGGGAAAGTGATCACTACCATGGAGGTCATCGACCATCCCCCAATCAAAATCAGGCTGTGCATCCGAAGAGCACAAAGATAGGTCAAGGCAAGAAAATGAAGCGGTTCTCGGACAGTGATGCGTAAACTCATCCACGTTTAGGACACCCATCTCCAGCTCTTCGATCAGATCGGCAAGGACATGTCACCTGGGATTTATGGAGTAATCTCCCCAGAGAGGATGCCTGCCGTTCAGATCTCCAAGCAAGAGATAGGGCCTCAGCAACCGTGCCACGATGCGGCGGAAGTCCCCCGCGTCGAAGTCAGCTGACGGTGGAATGTACGCAAAAATGATAGTATACCTCCTATCCAGGTGCAGCTGCACAGCCACTGAATGAAAGGAGGTATCTTAAGTGAAAGGAAGAACGGAGACATCATACCCGGTGTAAACCGCGCATCCCCCAGCCCGGCCATCTCGTGGTGGTGGGGTTGCAAGACCCTTATACTCCAGGAGGGCGGGAAGGGGGCACGCGCCTAGCATGGTCTCCTGCAAAAAGATAGCTAACAGAGAACAGGACGAGATGAGCCTCCGCAGCTTCTCCCAGTTGGCCCGGAGTCCACGGCAATTCCATTGAAGGAATATGCCCTCCAGGCCTAGCTCGGAGGAGACGCGGGGCCCTCCTTAAACTGAAGACCCTCACGGGAATGGCCGTACGCTTCCCGGGGCAGAACCCCGGGCGCTGTTGGCCGGACAAAGCGATGAAGGCGCCTTCGCCTTCGAGGACTTATTGTTGCTGTCCTCCTTTCAGGGGACAGCTTGAGGAACCCCGGAAGATGGCCTAGCGACCATCTCCAGGGGTGTTGCCTCCTGTGAGTCTAACGAGTCGGTGGAGGCGCGTGGCCGTTTCGCCTTACGGGAAACGGTCACGCTGGGGGAAGAGGGGGGAGCCCTGGTTTTAGCCGGGGCTGGGTGTGAACCCTTTTTGCCGCCAGCTTTACCAGGGAAGCACCCGGGTTGGGTAGAGCCCGCAGAAGGGCTCCGAATGGGCGCGGAAACAACCGTGCTCGTTTGCCTGGATGGGCCAGGAGCAGAGGGTGCCTTTCTAACTATTGAGGCATATGACGTCCCAGGCAGAGCCGGTCGCGCCAGGACTAAGTCCTTAGCCTCGCGGAATGAGAGTCGATCCTGGGCCTGAACGGCCAGGATTTATTTCTCATGGAGATATGCACCACATTGCATCGAAGAAGTCGGGTGCGGCTCTCCGCAATTGACACACTTGGCCACACACGATTTGGACTTATCGTGTGCGGCCTTGGAGCAATTTACACAAACTTCGGGTGACCCCGACTTTGCACGTGTACAAGAACGATTCGTATAGCCGAAGCGGTGACAGTAATAGCACCGCCGCGGCAGTGGCACTAATGCCTTCACGCGGTAGCTGTACCAACCGGCACGCACCGACTCAGGGAGCTCGTCACAGTCGAACGTGACGAAGAGTGTAGGGGTGGGTTTCAAGGCCCCTCACTGTTTTCTCATCACACGTTCGACCTTGACCACCCCATGGTCAGCCAGCTCTAGGGTGATGTCCTCAATGGAGTAGTCAACGAGTTCCTTCGCATAAACTACTCCTTTCACAAAGTTCATGGTAGAGTGCGGGGTCACACTCACCGGGGTGCCATGAAGTGTGCGAAGAGCACTTATCTTGGCCGCCTCGGCGGGATTCGCCGCATTCGAGAGAAGGCTCCCGTCCGAGAAATGGGTCACCTTCGGCTCTCTACCAATTGCACTAGCTAATCCTCTCCTCTGATGGTTCATGTTGCCCTTGGCCAACATGCTGCCATCAGTGGAGCGAATAACAACGAAGCGTTTGAAGCCAGCGGACTCGAAAACGCCAGGAAACCTCTGAAAATCAGGGGCCCCGATGTCATCGAGGCTCCTCCCTGTGCAC
The DNA here is from genome assembly GCA_963969495.1 of Ceratothoa steindachneri. Taxonomy (NCBI): domain Eukaryota; kingdom Metazoa; phylum Arthropoda; class Malacostraca; order Isopoda; family Cymothoidae; genus Ceratothoa; species Ceratothoa steindachneri. Next base: position 166,997,963 of record OZ018318.1, read on the forward strand.
TTTTAGTCTTAGTCAGGGGCTCCGCAACCGGGGGGACAGAGGGGCCGGATGTGCCGATCTTGGCTTGGTCGCTTACCAAAGTGGCAGCAGACCCACCGTCCCCGTAGCCCCCACGGATGGATAGGAGGCCTGAGTCTTCTTAGTCTTTGTCTTTTTCTTTTTTGGATACGAGGGCTGGGAATGAACCCGCTTCTCACCTCCGCCGATAGGAGCCCCTAGGCCAGATGGACCGGCCTCAGCCAGGTCCTTCTCCGAAATGGAGAAGCTCCTGGTGGTCGCAGGGGCACCGGTTGGACGAGATCCCTCCCTCCTTGTACTGCCTCGGAGCCCTCAGCCGTTTGAGGAGGACCTTGCATAGGGGCGGATTCGGGTTCGGTGCTTGGCGCCGAACCCAGATTCCCCCCCCATAGAGGCCTTACCGTCTGAGGCTGGGTTTCCTCAAGGACCATGTCTATCACAGGAGGGGCCTCCAGTTGGCCATCCCCTCCCAGGACATCACAGGTCCCCTTGGCAGCGACACCATCTTTTGTGGGGAGGCACAGGCCTTGACCCCGGCAAGGTTTAATATTCTTGCCAGCAGGTCTTTTGAGGGAAGCGACCGAAGGGGCCTGGCTTCCATCTCCCCCCTAAGGGGGTTTGCCCTACCAAGCCGCTTACACGAGGGGCGGTCGGCAATGGGCTGCCTGCTGGCTCTCTTGGTAGTCCTCTTAGAAAGAAAAGGAGGGACTGACGCTGGAAATAGGGAGGTGCCCGAAAGGACCTCCAGAGAAGGGGGTGACGGGTAGTCTCCTTCACCAGTAGGCGTAGGAGAGGAGTAAGCCTCCTCTCGGGTTATAGAAATATAACCCGACCTTGACCGCCCCATGGTCGGCCAGCTCTAAGGTGATGTCCTATATGGAGTAGTCAACGAGTTCCCTCGAATAAACTATTCCTTTCACAAAGTTCATGGTAGAGTGCGGCGTCACACTCACAGGCGTGCCATCAGGTGTCCGAAGGGCACTAATCATGGCCGCCTCGGAGGGATTCGACGCATTCGCCAAAAGGCTCCCGTCCGAGAAACGGGTCACCTTCGGCTCTGTACTAATCACACTAGCTAAAGCTCTCTTCTAATGAATCATGTTGCCCTTAGCCAACATGATGCCATCAGTGGATGCGAATAACTAGGAAGCGTTTGAAGCCAGTGGGCTCGAAAACGCTGGGTATCTCTGAATGACGGGCCCCGATGTTATCGAGGCTCTGTCATGCGTACTTTTGGTTATAATCAGGGGCTCTGCACCCGAGGGGCAGAGGGCCGGATGTGCCGATCTTGGCTTGGTCGCTTACCGAAATGGTAGCAGACCCATCCGTCCCGGCAGCCCCCGCGGATGGAGAGGAGCCCCGAGTCTTTTTTCTTTTTAGGAGAGGATGGCGGGGAATGAACCGTCTTCTCCCCTCCGCCGGCTAGAGCCCCCAGGCGGGATGGACCGGCGTCAGCAAGGTCCTGGCAGTCGTAGGGGCACCGATCGGAGGAGGTGATCCCTCCCCTCCTTTTACTGCCTTGGAAACTCTAGCCATTCAAGGAGGACCTTGCATAGGAGCGCACTCGAGTTCGGTGCTTGGCGCCGAACCCGGATTCGCTCCCATTTAAGGCCCTATCGTCTGAGGCTGGGTTGCCTCAAGGACCATGTCTATCTCGGGTGGGGCCTCCAGTTGGCCATCCCCCCGCCCCCCCAGGACATCACAGGTCCTATTGGCAGCAGTGTCATTAGTCTTGTCTTGGGAGGCACAGGCCTTGAACCCCGCTAGGTTTAGTATTCTAGATAGCAGGTCTTTTGAGGAAAGCGACCGAAGGGGCCTGGCTTCCCTCTCCCCCTAAGGGGGTTTGCCCTAACCGGGCCACTTCAATGGGAAGCGGTTGGCTATAGGCTGCTTGCTGGCTTTCTTGGCAGTTCCCTTGGAAATTAAAGAGGGGACTGCCGCTGGAAACAGGAAGGTGCCCTAAGGCACCACTCCTACACCCATAGGCGAAGGAGAGGAGTAAGCCTCCTCTCTGCTTAGAGAAATTTGGAGGGTCCTCTGCGAGAGCACAAGGGGGGACGGGAACCTCCATTTTTTCGGTGGAGCTGCCCGAGGACGGCTCCGACGATGGGCAGGGGGAAATTGAGGGAAGATTATTAGTTTTCTCATCATTGGTCATGGTGACCCTCTTTTTCTTACGGGAAGCAAACGCTCATCACCTCTCGCAGTAGCCCGCTCTGCAAGCGGTGCGTACGGGGCTGGCAGAGCCAGGTGCCGCTATTTAAGGCCACCCCTCCTGCTTGGTGACCTGGCAGCCCTTCAGCATGGCGTCTCCACCTTGGGCACGGCGTAAAAAAACATAGATGCTGAAGTGAGAAGGAAAGGGGATGTGAGGAAGGTATGGGTGGGGATGAAGCAGGTTGTTAAAAACCCACCATCCCGAATCGGAGCTCAGGGATCAGCGAACATTGTCCCCTTCCCCATCAGCCCCGATCTGGGATAGTTGGCTGAGAAGAAGGTCAGTATCTACTCTGAGAAAATAGAGACCGACAAGAGAAAGTTGTGGGAGAGGTTGTAGGGGAAGTGAGGAAATATGGGAGAAATACAGGCTGTCTGAAAGAAGAGGCTAAGGTGGGGCCGGACAGGGCGCTGACTCCCGTCAGCAAGGCTGCCAGGAAGTCAAGTCACCGCGCCCCTTACGGGGAGGAGGGTAAGTAATGAAGAGAAGTAGAGATAGGCGCTCCACTAACGAGTAGAGTGGGTGATGGACTTTTATTATCATACCCTGTTGCTAGGTGATCCCAGGATGACATGCAGTCCACCAAGGCTCCATGGTTACCAGACCAAACTTAATTCAGGTGGAAACAGTTCTCCTGGTGCAAAATGAGGATAGAAAAGGTGAGGGGATGGCCGTAATAATACACAATAATAATAATAATACCTAGTATAATAAATAATGATAAATATTAATATAAAATAATAAATGATAGATAATCATAATACTACTAATAAATTACTAAATAGTAATAATAAAAACAATTATACTAAATAATAAGAATGCTTATACTAATAATAAAAAGGTAAAGTAGTGCCAAGTGTGGGCGAGGGAAAAGGGCACCAACAACTGCCCCAGGCTCCATCATAGAGTTCAAGCCAACCCAGCGACGACGGGGCCTCTCAAATGTGCATTTAGGGCGGCCGGGAGGATGGTGCACCTCCTTTAGATACAAAGTCTAACAGGTTACACAGGGTACCCCCCCCCCCTCCCCCTGCGGGGCTAGTTGTGGGCAAGGCGGCCTTGATATGAAGATATGTGATGACGGACCCTGAGGCTTTTAATTGGCCTCGCGGCCAAAGAGGGAGTAAAGCCTGCCCCAATAGGGGGTGCAGCCTCATGCACGAGAGAAGGGCCGCCCGCCTGGAGGTGGCCAGGCCCATTAGGCCCGGGGAAAGGCGTTACCTAGGGAATAAAACCACACTTCCCACGAGTCACGCCCCAATGCCCAGGACCCCTGAAATCCCCGTGCCTTGTGACATGGGGGGGGGGGTTGTTTATAGAGTTTCCGAAGCCTCCTCTGTTCCGACCCCGCATAGGGAGTAACGGATCAGGTCCCCTTAAACCGAGAGAAAATAAAGACGCGGAGAGAAAAAAAAAAAAAAGAGTGAGTCCAGAGGGAGAAAAGGGGGACCCATCAGCAACCCCAGCCATCGACAAGGGCCAGGGAGGATTTGCTGCTCCTCCGGATCCCGTATGTACAAGTCTAGACAGGGCAACCCCCCACCCTGTGTGGACCGGTTGTGTCTACACAGTGCGGGAAAATCACGGAGGACGACCTCAACCAGGCAGCCGAACCGATCGCTAAAACTCGAAGTGTGGTCAGCATCAAACTCCCTCACACGGTGGGGTTGGTACGCCTCGTTGCTAAGCACGCACGCTGCTTCCCAACCCAGCGACCACATATCCGGCTTTAGTCGCCTTTTTTCACGTTGTAGCCACCCTTTCTACCTCACATACAAGCATTTACTTATGACAGCCTCACATTTACCAATGTATAAGCCAATACTAGGATCACAATAAAGACGAAAGCGCTCGGAATCATTTCCTTTTCCTTGCCTGGTGGTTAAGATGTAATGAAGGGTTACACTCGACACACTTCCACCCCCCCCACCTACACCCCGGTTCAAAACCAGAGCTCGAACCCCTCCAGTTAGTGGCTAGAATTTTAAAACACAAAAGAGCCACTTACTTGTTTAAGTCAACTTATCAGAGTCGCCTGGACGCTTCCGCGGACCCAACGGGGTTCCTGTCAGCGGCCGAGATGGGAATGGGGGGGAGGGGATATTAAAGACCACAAGAACCATACAGAGACGCGAAAGAACCTACAATCTACCGGTGTTAGTTGTTAGAATTTTTCTTCTAGAGGGCATTATGGCGACTACCTGCATGGACATAAGTCACCGTCAAACAAATACAGACTGATATAGCCTATGTTAAAACTAAAACCAAAAAAGAAAACCAAAAAACACTCCAGTCGGCGGGAGGCAGGTCTCAGCCCGGAGACCGAGGATGCGCTTACCACAGCTCGGTTAGAATTAGTCAGAGTTCAGTCTTAGACTAAAGGAGCCCCAAAACACAAAAGGCTACTTGACAAATAGGCGAAAACGAACGAGCGAATCTGTAGGAAAGTTTGTAAGGAGAGGAACTCTAAAGAAAGTGAAAAAGTGTGGAAGATATAAAGCCGCAGATCCCCATCCAAGAATTGGGGTCAGAAGGGCAGTCAATCTTCCCGATCCCCATGCTACCCTCTTTCGAGGGGTTGAAAAACAAAAAGATAATAAAGTGAAAAATAATATTATATATATATATATATATATATATATATATATATATATATATATATATATATATATATATATATATATATATATATATATATATATATATATGAGGAATTAAACCACACTTCCTGAAGACATATTTATTCCAGAACAATTTTGGTGTATCACACACCCTTGTCAACTGGCAAATGAGTAGAAAATTACAGAGAACTCCATATACACCTCTGACCTGATAGACAAAGATCATGTTACCTGACCCACTCCCCTGCTCGGGCTAATCCTAGAGGGAGCAGTTTTACAATTTTATCTGCTTAAATATTAAACTATAAATTAGGAATGGATGTGATCAAACTTGATTGTACAATTCTTCTTTTGAGATAATTTTTTGATTTAAGGACTAATTTACTTTCTTGAAAATTGATGAAATGATTAAAATCTCTGACATGACAAAATACTCCACTACTTTCATTGCCAACTCTGATGTCCTTCTTATGTTCATATACTCTGATATCTAAATTTCTTCCCTTTTAACTACATAAACATTTTCCCAATCTTTACATGGAATTACATATACCCCTTTATCATGTTAATCTTTAGGATTCCTGGAAATCATCATTTGGTTTATAGAATTCTTATATTTAAAAGCTATCTTAATTCCTGTTTCTTGAAATTAGTGCTTTAACTTATTTAGTATGTCATTAGAATGTGCAGGCTTTTTACAATAGTAAGTTTTCCTAGCTGTTTAGCTCGTTGTTTACCTCAACTTGGATCTTCCCATAGCAGCTAATAAATTTGTTGATTTAGTGGAATTCTGTCTCTCAGATGTGTTTTGAGTTAATAATGAGTTTATAGACAGAAATTTGGGTTAAATATGGGAAAAAGTTTATCACCGATATTGGCTTGTTTCTTCATGGAGTATTTTGAGACAGAACTCCTACCCAGAATTGCTCTCTCTAACTTGATGATGTTTTTTCAGTATGGCCTGATCTTGATTTTTACCATTTTTTCAGTAATTTAAATAATTTGCATGCTTCAATTATATTTAAATATGAATGGGAAGAACACAACAATTACCCCTTTTAGATGTCTTTATCAACAAAGATTACAATGATATAAAATTATCTGTATACAGGAAGACAACTCACTCAAATGCATATATACATTTTTTTCATGTCATGATAATACTGTTAAAAAATCTGTAATATCTACCCTGTTTCTTAGAGCATTTAGAATATATCATCCTTCTTATTTAGATGAAGAAATTTTTAAAATCAAGACCATTTTTTTCAGAACTGTATTACCCAGATTGGTTTATAACATCAGCTCATTTTGTAGCTAGGAAAAATTACTATTGTAATAAGCCTGCACATTCTAATGACTTTAGCAAATATACAGCATTGCCATTTAATGACATACTAAATAAGTTAAAGCACTTATTTCAGGAAACAGGAATTAAGATAGCTTTTAAATATAAGAATTCTATAAACCAAATGATGATTTCCAGGAATCCTAAAGATTAACATGATAAAGGGGTATATTTAATTCCATGTAAAGATTGGGAAAATGTTTATGTAGGTGAAAGGGAAGAAATTTAGATATCAGAGTATATGAACATAAGAGGGACATCAGAGTTGGCAATGAAAGTAGTGGAGTATTTTGTCATGTCAGAGATTTTAATCATTTCATCGATTTTCAAGAAAGTAAATTGGTCCTTAAATCAAAAAATTATCTCAAAAGAAGAATTGTACAATCAAGTTTGATCACATCCATTCCTAATTTATAGTTTAATATTTAAGCAGATAAAATTGTAAAACTGCTCCCTCTAGGATTAGCCCGAGCAGGTTAGTGGGTCAGGAAACATGATCTTTGTCTATCAGGTCAGAGGTGTATATGGAGTTCTCTGTAATTTTCTACTCATTTGCCAAGGGTGTATGATACACCAAAACTGTTCTGGAATAAATGTGTCTTCAGGAAGTGCGGTTTAATTCCTCATCAACCTTGCAATAGTGCATCAACTTTCATCATATATATATATATATATATATATATATATATATATATATATATATATATATATATATACACACACACACAGCAGTGTGAAAATTAGTTCGGACAGTGGTGAAATAATACAATTATTTGATAATTGTTGTTTATATTTGAAAAGAATATGTCAATAATAAGATAAATGGTACATTTAATATTAAATATGACCGCCCTTTGCTTTTAGAACCTGCTTCACTCGCTCTGGCAAAGTTTCAACAATATTTGAACACATTTCTGCCAGTTCTTCATTATGGTACAATGCATTGATAACAGCACAAATCATCTTCTGCATCGGTGAAGTCAGTTTTTAAATTCTACATTTAATTATAGCCCATAGATTCTCGATGGGGTTTAGGTCAGGAGAATTCTCAGGCCAATCTATAACGGTAAGTCCACATTTTTCAAAGAATGTGCGCATTATTTGGGAAGTATGGCACGGAGCCAGATCCTGCTGGAAAATGCCGCCTCCATTAGAAAAGTCTTTATACATTGCGAGAAGCAAATGAGTCTGAAGGATTGCCTTGTAGTTAACGTTGTTCATCATTCCCTCAATAATAACAAGCCGCCCTATGCCTTTAGCGCTAAAACAACCCGAAAACATCTTAGGTGGGTATTTTGGCGCCTGTTGAATGTGTCCTGGCTGAAGTGATTCATCTTTGCTTCATTTTAATACCACTCACCTATGCCCAAGTATTTCAAAATGCAATTCGTCTGAAACTTAACTTTCTTCCATCCAGCATACTTGTGTGCCCAGTGAAGACGTTTTGTCTTCATAGCAGAAGTCAATAACTGTTTACATACTGGTTTTCTAGCAAATCTGCCAACTTCAATGAGCCTTCGCCGGACGGTTGAAGAAGAAACATTTACACCAGATAAAGACAAATCTCTCTGGAAGTCTTTACTGGTTTTCTTGGGATCCTTTACATTATGTCTGATGAGAGCCTTGTCTTCGTGAAGTGTTGTCTTTCGTTTTCTTCAGCTCTTTTCACAACGTCGCCAACAGTTGACTTTGCTACCTTGATTTCCTCAGAAATCCGTCTGATGCTTAAACTAGCATGTTTTCTAAGAGCTATAATACTTGCACGCTTCTTGGGTGTTATATCCATAATAAATATATAGTCTAATAATGATTGGAAGGTGAATATTCCGGCAGAATCAAGTACACCACGGAGCAGGCTCCCAGCAATAATCATCACAAGCTCTGGTGTAGCACCGTCGGGCTTAGTGTAGCTAGGGCACAAAAAAAGTGGCCAGATGTTACCAGTACACTATTCTGCACGGAAAACAAAAAAAACTTCATTAGTGTTGCCCAAAATTAAGACAAATTATGAAATAGTCCAAAAAATTTTACTGTCCAAACTAATTTGCACACAACTGTATATATAATAAGAGCAAACTCACTGCAAGAAGAATAATAGAGAGCTGAGCAGAGAGAAGAACAAAAATGGGTGAATAAATAGGAATAATGAAATGACGACGAAGAATGCAATAGAGATCAGCATTAGCCCGGAAGGAGTCATAACCAAGAAGAGACGAGCTTGAAGAAGGGGGGGGTGACCTCTCTCACCCCTCGAGAGGGGGAATGGGAAACGAGGCGCTACCCAAAAACCCTAAGGATCCCAAGCCCGGGGGTCGCCCGAGAGGACAAAACACTACTTTAGTTCCGCTACTACCAAACAACGGGTCAGGAACAACTGGTTAAGTACAAGTGGTTAGGAACCAGAACTAAAATTAGTCGGAGTCGCATAAAACGCGACACTAGCGCCCATCAATGGGGGGGCAATAAGCAACTCGTGGAGAAACAATGATTGGGAAGAGAGAAGGAAAAATAGGACAAGCAGAAAAGATGGGAAAGAACAGGGATAAAGGAAATATAACGAGGAAGAAGAGGAAGGAAAACAAGGATAAAGTAAGAGAATGAGATGGGCTATGAGTCTCCACATTAAAATGAACCCCCCCCATTCCCCCCTGGGAAGGGGGGGCAGCGCAAGAGGTTCCAAGTTCTCACTCACGTGGTCTTCATAGACCCCCTCATACGAACACAAGTCCCCCCCCCCCTCTCAACACTTGAAAAAAAAGGAGAGATGAGAACTCTACAAATGCTAAAGTTAGTCACTACAAAACGCAAACGACTCCAACCCAAACAAAGGCGAGAGAGGTCCGTCTCGACCATAGCCGAACTCGCTACTACAGGGTGGATGTGTTGTTACCTCGGGGTTCTGGGGATCCTATTGGGTCCGAGGGTGAGGGGACGAGTGGTGCGGGTGACGGGGCCGCCGGGGCACACGAAGGCGGGGAGGGCGTGGGCACTCCGTGGCGAGTCCCCGTACAAGTCGCTTAAGCTCTGACTCAGCGAGTTCTCGAACGAGGTCTGAAACGGGAACGGGTTTAATTGCAGCCTTTTCTAATCTGGCGGCGAACAACCAGGGCAGAGCCGCCATGAGTAAACAGCAAAACCTATCTTCAATTTATGATAAAAGGGGAAACAAAAAGATCAATAACAAATAAAAGAAACGGACAAAAATCTAAAGAACAGGGTAAACATGACTGGCACGCTCAGGCGTCCCCGTGATGTGGCTCGCCTTTCCCAGGGACCTAATAGTGCAACTAAAGCTTTTGAACAAATTTGAAATGGTATGAAAGGAAGAGGGGAGGGGGATATCAGAATAAGGGCATCTGGCTACTGCCAACAAGGGCATAAATCGCGTCAATTATTTAGCCTATTAAGAAGGTATATTAAAACAAAAATCAATCAAATAATACACGGACTAAAAAATAAAACCAAGAAGGAGGAGGCTCAAGCCTCAGGTTAAGCTCATCCCTTTCCTGGCACGGGAGCATGAGTTCAACATTCATTTTTTTTTTAAGGCCCATCTGGCGACTATCTTCTTGGGCATAAGTCACCGTACTTAAAATTTTAACCTTGTGCTAGATTATTTTAAAATTCCACAAAGCCAAACCAAACAAAGAAAAAACGAAAAAAAAAAAAGAGCTAGAAGGAAGCACGCTCTGGCGTCGGGGTGGAAGTGCACCAATAACTTTCCCAGGTCGCATCAAAGTTCCTATCAACTCGTAATTTGCACTGAGGCTGGGAGGATGTGAAGCTCTTCCAGGCACCAAGTGTAACAGGCGAAACAGAGTACCCCTCAGGCGGGAAATGAACGAAGGCCGTTTGGGGTGGGAAGGAAAAGCCACTTACATTGGGCGTGAAGGGCTCCTTGCTGGAGTTGACGCTGAAGGAGGGAAATTCCTCAAGGAACTGGCGTCTCAAGAGCTCCACCTTCTCCGCCTCGAAAGCCGCACGCTGCAAAGAAACAAGCATTACTTGGAGCCAGCGGGTGCTGTGGGCCGATAAGGTACCCCACCACACTAAGTCACATACACCCACCCGACACCGGGTCCTAACCTCGCGATTGAGCCGAACGGCGGCCGCGGCGAAGGTATCCTTCTCCCGCTGCAGTTGACGCCTCTCCTTAGTCAGGCGCCGCAGCTCGTCCTCGAGGGTGGCCTCCTTCTCCACGCAGGCCCCAAGGGACAGCTGGTGCACCTGATCAGCCACATCCGCTTCCAGACCCCCAGCACTGGCAACCTCAGTCTCGCCAGCTGAAACAAAAATATCGACAAGTGGACGACTAATGAATAAAGAGGGAGAGAAACTAAAAAAAAAGAGGATTAAATAAGAAAAGCAGGAAAATGAGTACAATAAGAAGGACTCCATAAAAAGGAAGCTAGAATATGAGTTCAAAAGAAATGAGAACGGCATAAAAATGAGTACAAAGAAACAGGACCACACAAAAAGAAAAGAAGGAAAATGAGTACAAAAGAAAAAGAACCACGTAAATCTAAAGCCGAAAAATCAGTACAAGGAAGAAGGACTACATAAGCAGCAAAATGAGTACATAGGGAGAAAGGAGGACTACATAAGCAGCAAAATGAGTACATAGGGAGAAAGGAGGACTACAGAAAAGCAGGAAAATGAGTACAATACAGAAATTTTGATATGAGAAATGGTGAAGGAAAAACAAAAGTTACCAAAATTTGCAAGAAAAGAGATAAAAATGAACTGACCGGAAGAAAGAGGAGAGATGGAGGGGTGTGTGTGTGTGTGTGTGTAAGCAGCATGGCTGGGTACATCAAATCACCTTCTAAGCGAGTGGAGTAGTAGGAATGCTCGAACGAATGGGCGACACTTATTTTCTACACCGACCTCGAGTCGGGGGAAACTCGGGCAACCGTCAATCTTCTCCATCTCTCCTCTTCCTCTCTTTCCGAATTACATCACTCTCTTACTCCTTTTCACTCCCATAGCACTCAACACACGTCAATACCAACTGTTTCAAAGGTAATAAGATTAGGGTGGAAGGCGAAGCATTTACATTCTTGTTCGCTCTTGCGATCCCTTGGGCGCGAAGCTGTTCGTTAGGGCTGGAAAATGTGCGATCGCATCTCCAACTCTTTCTTAAGAGTATCATTCCGGCGACCCAAGGTATGGTGGTAGACGGGGGAAAAAAGGGGTTTAGCCTATTATTTAGGTTAACTCCCCCCCCCCCCCCAGCAAAAACAAAGGCAAAACCACAAAAACAAAAAAACTAAGCTACAAAAAACAAAAGAAAAGGCATGTTTCAGCATCGCAAGAAGGCCCGCCTCCCTCCGGCCCCCGAGCATGCAGTCATCTAACTAGAAGGGGAGGGGGGGTGGGGGCTCATCCCTAATTCAAGAATGCTACAATCAGGTGTGCATGAACTCGTCCCAAGTACAAACAGTGGCGACCCCACTCGTCCCGAATCAGCTAGGGTGCGCTAAGATCCTCCAGGATAGGGCACTCATCAAGAAAGTGCTCGACAGCTTGGGAGACCTGGGGGGGCACCCGGTCCAAATTAAGGATTGAGACACGTGACTCATCCTCCCAATCTCCGGAACTCACCTCCTTCGTCGCCATTGGACTCTTTAGAAATTGGCCTTTCATCCTGCCTTTGTTCCTTGACGCCACTCTGATCTGAGAACAGGAAAAAATAACTATTAACCATTGGAAGACACCCATAAGCGAGGAAGTAAGCCCAGCAGCGCATAAAAACAAATAAAAATACAATAGAACGAATAAAAAAAGGCTACATATACTTTGATGATTTAATAAGTATTACACTAAAAGTGAAAGTTCTCTTTTACAACGAGCCTACCCACGCGTCGTAACGCTTTTTTTAAATTTCAGGATCCCTTTTAGGGGCTGCAAACGATGGTACTTCTATCGAAAGCACAGAGATAATCGTTTCAAATTTAGGACTTTTAAAATGGCTCCTTGGGTACGATCAACTGCATTAACCAGAAGTCTCTCATCCGAAAAACGGGAGACCCTCGGTTCTCTACCGAGAAACCTAACTAATGGTTGGGTTGATGAAGCATGTGTCCATTTGAAAGTCTTGATCCATCAGTCACGCGAACACCAGGAAATTTTTTAACCCGGCGGACTCAAAAAAAGGAGAATGATAGTCAATGTCGTTTAAAAGGAATTTTTTTTTTATTGTGGTAGCCAATCACGCGACTGCCTACTTGGGCATAAATCGCCGTTACACAACAGCTTACTATTAGGCTATATTAAAAACCAAATAATATCTAAATAACACAATGATAAAAAGGACAAAGGCTAAGAAAAATAACGAGAAAAAGCAAAAAGCCAAGAAGGAAGCGTGCTCCGGCATCAAGGGTAGGCCCGCCTCCACTCGGCGCAGGAAACATGCGAGCTAAACAAAGAAACGCACAAAAAAGGTCAAAGTGGAGGAGTCAGCCTCCTCCGAAAAGTCGTAAAGTACAAAGTCGATGTGTACGAACACGTCATGAGTGCAAGGGACAAGTGGTAGCGACCCCGCTCGTCCAGGTACCGGGACAGGTAAAGTGCGCTCCATCAAATGGCGGTGCGTCCCGCGAATGCGTCCAGTTCAAAGACGAAAGAAAGCAACCTGAATCCGTCGTGGCATTACGGGGTAGGACCATGGGAATAGTCACGGCGCAATGGCACTCACCTCGGCCGTCTCCCATCTTATATGCCAAGCAGCCTGGAGAGCTGCCTGTATTCCTGCCATGTAATCGGTGTGAGGAAGAGCCAAACACTGGTCTGGTCGCCCAGTCCTGGTGAACTCTTTGGTGTCCTCATTCCCCGTAATTCCTACATGTCCAGGAACCCAGCAGAAGATAATCTCGACATCCGTCGCGCTCGCCAAAACCGTGGCGTGACGGATATCGCGAACCAAGGGTGCAGAGATTCCAATGCCCCAAGAGCACTCGGGGCGCTGTGTGAGTCGCTATAAATCACAATCTGGTCTCCGAACCGGACACGTCGCATTAATCCCATACCGAGCGGTGTATTGCAACCAGTTCATCGGTGAAGACAGACGCAGAGCCCTGTTGATTTTAAACAGAAGGGATACGGCGTGGGAACCGATCCCCATCTTGGGACTTGAAGCCATCAATCCGTATACACTGGCACGGTTGCATCGTGACAAGAAGGGTGATTAAAAAAGGCCGAACGCAATACTCCTGGCGCTGTAGAAGCTTTGGGAGCAGAAGCAGAAATAATAAAAGGTGGTACCTTCCAGGGTGGCGTCCTGGGCAGACCCCGGGCGCCACCGGCGAGTGGCATCGACAAGTAGGCTCTCAATGGGGAAAGTGCGGTCGCAAGGCGACGGCCGGTATGGTGGATCGAATCCACCTTCCGCAATACACGCTCTGGTGCGGATGCATAAAACTCGCATCCGTAGTCAAGCTTCGAACGAAGAAAGAATTGATAAAAAACTAAGGCAGGAGTCCTATCAGCGCCCTAGGAGCTGAACCTCAGGGAACAAAGAATATCCATGGCGCGAGTACAAGAGACCCTAAGGCTGCGAATATGAGCCTCAAAGGTGAGGCATCGGTCAAATACAAGACTAATGAAAAGGTGGGAGACACCACTTCCAGGCGCATTCAATTGAGAGACAAGTCAGGGTCAGGGTTGAGCCGTGGATGGCGGCAGAAATGCATCACCTTAGAGACGCGGTTCAATGACTGTTGGATTCGACGCGCCAAAAGAGATCGAAAGGTCGTCCACGTAGAGCGTAGCGAGAACATCTTCTGACAGCACCAAGGCGATGCCGTTGATGCTCAGGGACTGACCAGATCACTTCACTGCGCGACATCATCTTCCTGCTCCATTGGGCCGGTGAAGGCTCCCCCCACCCATAGGCGGAATAGACTTTCTCGCCAAAATTCAGATATAAACATTGGGAGGCGTCCCCTCACCCCTATCGGGTGGAGTCTCTCCATGATACCGTATCGCCATGCGGTTTCATAGGCCTTCTCCAGATCGAAAAGCACCGTGGCGTAGTGCTGTCTACGAAAGAAGGCCTTACAGACGGTATTTTCCAGTCGGAGCAGAGCATCCGACGTGGAGTGGAACTTGCGGAAGCCGCACTGTGCAGAAAAGAGATGGATGGCCTCCACACTCCAGAAAAAAAGGCTAATCTAACATTTACCAATTTCTCCATCAAGTTGCACACGGAGGTTAGAGAGATTGGGAGGAAACCGGCAGGGGTAAAGTGATCTCTCCCCGGTTTGCGAAAGGCGAGCACAGTAGCGATTCGCCAGGAATCTGGGAGGAGACCCTCCACCCAGATCCTGTTGAACAAATCTAAGAGAAAGACCATGCCTCGCTCACCCAGGTGTCGAAGCATGGTGTAGACTGAGAAAGAGAAATCAGTCATTTCCTGAAATGCGGACTACCGCGCCCGCACCAAGCACCAACGGGACGGGCTCTCAGGCGGCAGTGACCCAGAAAATAATATTTGAATGGGAAAGCGATTACTACCATGGAGGTCATCGGCCACCCCCCACCCGAAATCAGGCTGTGCATCCGGCGAGCATAAAGATAGATCGAGACAAGAAAATGAAGCGGTTCTCTGGGAGTAATGCGTAAACTCATCCACATTTAGGACACATATCTCCAGCTCAGCTCGTCGATCAGGTTGGCAAGGACTTGACCCTTGGGATTAATAGAGTAGTCTCCCCAGAGGGCGTGTCTACCGTTCAGATCTCCGAGCAAGAGAAAGGGCTTCGGCAACGGTGCCACGACGCGGATAAAGTCACCCTCGTCGAACTCGACTGACGGTGGAATGTACGCGTAAATTACATAATACGTCCAATCCAGGTTCAGCTACACTGCTACTGACTGAAAGGACCTAGGTATTTAAAGCGAAGAGAAGAACGGAGACATCATGCCAGGATTTCCTTCTCAAGGAAATACGCACCACATTGCTTTGAAAAAGCGGGGTGCGGCTCTCCGCAAGTGACATACTTGGCGACACACGATTGGGACTTCTCGTATGCGGCTTTGGAGTAATTTACACAGATTTTGGGTAACCCCGACTTTGCACCTCGACATGAGCGATTAGTATGGCCGAAGCAGTGACAGTAGTAGCACCTCGGCGGCAGTGCCACGAATGCCTTCACGCGATAGCGATACCAACCGGCACGCACCGATTCAGAGAGCTTGTCACAGTCGAACGTGACGAAGAGTGTAGGGGTGGGTTTCGAGACCCCTCCCAGTTTTATTGTCACACGCTAAACCTTGACCGCCCTATGGTCGGCCAGCTCTAAGATGATCTCATATATGGAGTAGTCCACGAGTTCCCTCGCATAAACTACTTTCACAAAGTTCCCTGGCGTACCATCAAGTGTCCGAAGGGCACTAATCATGGCCGCATCGGAGTGATTCGACGTATTCACCACAAGGTTACCGTTTGAGAAACGGGTCACCTTCGGCTCTCTACCAATCACGCTAGCTAAGGCTCTCCTCTGATAGATCATGTTGCCCTTATCTAACATGCTGCCATCAGCGGAGCGAATAACGAGGAAGCGTTTGAAGTCAGCGGGCTCGAAAATGTCAGGTAGCTTCTGAACGAGGGGCCCCGACGTAATCGAGCCTCCGCTGTGCGCACTTGCACTATTGGTCTTGGTCAGGGACTCCCCACCCGGGGGAGCACTGGAGCCGGACGTGCTGATCTTGGCTTGGTCGCATACCGAAACGGTAGCGTCCCCGGGGCTCCCACGGAGGGAGAGGAGCCAAAGAGTCTATTTTCTATTCTTTTTTTTAAGAGAGGAGGGCGGTGAATGAACCCGCTACTCTCTCCCGCCAGTAGGAGTTCCTAAGCCAGATGGTCCAGCTTCGGCAAGATCCTTCTCTGAAATAGAGAAGGTTCTGCCTGTTACAGGAGCACCAGTCGGGGTAGGAGATCCCTTCTCTCCTTGTGAGGCCTCGGGGACCCGTGCCGTCTGAGGAGCAGCCTGGATAGTGGTGGACACGGGTTCTGTACTTGGCACAGAGCCCCGGTTCGACCCCATGATGGATCCTACCATCTGGGGCTGGGTCACCTCAGGGACCATGTCTATCTCAGGGGCGGCCTTTATGTGGCCATCTTCCACCGAGACATCACAGGTCCCATTCGAGCTATCTTTTGTCTTCTTTGGGCAGTAAACCTACATCCTTTGAGCAAGAGAGGGGGGCTCTTTATCCGCGCCTGCAGGTCTTCCCTCTCCCCCCCTAAGGGGGTTGGCCCTATCGTGCCGGTCCCACCGGAAACGGTCAATAATGGGCCACCTGCCTGCCTTCTTGGCATTCCCCTTGGAAAGCAAAGGGGGAACTGGCACTGTGAAGAGGAAGTCGCTCGGAGAAGGGGGTGAGATGGAGTAAGCCTCCTTTCCAGTAGTAGTAGTTTGGAGGGTCTCCTGCGAAAGCACTGCTATAAGGAGTCTATTATTTCTTTGGAGCTGCCCAAAGGCAGCTCCCTGGCTGGTGAAGGGTAAGTAAAGGGGTAGTTTGATTTTTTTCATTCATGGGGCTGGCGACCCTGATCTTTTCGCGGGACGCAAACGCTAATCACCCCACGCAGTAGCCCGCTCTGTGAGGGGTGAGTACAGGGCCGGCAAAGCCAGCTGCCGCCACTTGAGGCCACTCCTCCTGTCTAGTGGCCTGGCAGCCCATCAGCATGGCGGCTCCACCTTGGGCTCGGGGTAAAATCGATAAATATTGAAAGGAGAAAGAAAGGGAAAGTGAGGGAGGTGTTGGTAGGGATGAAGCAGGTTGTTAAAACCCCACGGAGCGCTATCCACTTCCCCCTCAGCTCCCATCCAGGATAGTTGGGTGAGAGGAAGCTGGTCGGCATCTACCCTGTGAAATTAGAGGCTGACCAGAGGAAGTGATGAGAGAGGTTGTAGGGAGAGTGAGGAAGTAGGGTAAAAACGAAGGCTGTCAGAAAGAGGAGGCTAAGCTGGGACCGGACGGGGCACCAGGAAGGCAAATCGCTGTGCCCCTTACGAGTCCAGGATGTGTAGATGGAGAGCACAGGATCGAAGATGCTGGACAGCCTCTCGATGAGACTCCACCCACTCTGATTTTTTCAAAAAAAATTTAATTGGACTTTTTCCCCTGTGCCCGAGGGCAGTCAGGGGCCGGACGAGGCATTCTTAGCCTAGTCTCCTGCCGAATTGGTAGGGGACCAGGAGAAGAACCCTTAAGCTTTTTGTTTATTCTTTAGGGGCAGGAGGGAGAGATATATACCCTCAACTCTCTCTTCCCAAGGATCGCCGAGGGAAGACGGGCCAGCCTCGGCCTGGTCCTTAGCTGAAAGAGACAAGGACCTGGCTGTCTGCCGAGCTACACCGGAAGGAGAGTCCTTTTCTTTCGGTTCCTGGGAGCGATCTTGCCTAGGACTGGACTTTGGCTGAGGGTGGGTTCCAACCAATTTAGTGTTCTCTCCCTGGAAAGAAAGCAAGCTGGGGTCCGTGGTTGCTTCAGATGGGCATCCTTTCGGCTATTATTCCAATCAGTGGCATCTGGGATCTCAACTGGGCACTCATCAGGTATGTGGCCTGGTGGAGAAAAATGCGGGGGCGTACATGCCAGCCCCTAGGAGTAATTATTTGCTGAATCATTGTGAAAGAAAGGCAGGGAGGTGGGAGGTGCCGCTGCTCCAATTACAGTCAAGGAAAGTGATGGCTCCTTGCCCAAAAACATATGAGAAAGGGAAACCCCTTTCTACTTGGCATTTGGAGAAAACAGGACAGGGGAGGTGCCATCCTTGGTAGAGGCGAAGTGGTAAAGATAAAGCCTAACCACAAGATAGAGGAATGTTGGCATGGTCCTCGCCCTCCTCAACCAAGGTATGGCGAGGTTTTACTATCTAGGATATAATCTGAAATTTTGTATATGAACCAACGCACTAAATGTCAGGAGCTTGTGACCATACTGTAAGGAAAGAGGGATGGTGGGATATCCCACGTCCAACCGCTTTCACCTATTCCATATCAGATTTGTGAACATTTTAGCGGTTCCACATATGTGTGCATTTAAAAATTTGCTTAACACATGTGGGGCAACACACAATGAATGAAAGTTGGCCACCGGACTGTTACTCCCCAGAGGCTGCAACTCCAAACTGATCAGCCAAATAGAGAGCAGCAGAGTGGATCCCTTACTAAGTCATACTAGTCATTGACAAGACAGCCAGGATCTCAAGATCCATCACATGACAGACCCAGAGACTTTTAGTTGGCCTGGCAGCCAATAAAGCTAAAGTAAAGCCCGCCCCCATAGGTAGTACAGCCTTTGTACCCAAAAACAGACGCAGGGAGGTGGTTAGCCCATTAGGTGCAGGCAAGGGGTTATTGGTGGCAATCCTTCCAAAATGCTCACGACCTTTCAAGTCTTAGATTATTTCAAAAAGCAGGAGTTATTTATAGATATTCCAAAGCCTCATATGACAGAACATGTGGTTGCTTCCTAGATAAGAAAAAATGAGAGGATACTTTAATAAAAAGAGGGGGTACATATGAGGATGGATAATGCACTAGATTCCACAGGCTTTGTCAAAGAGTTTAACTCAGTGAACCAGGCCTTATGGTCACTTGAGTCAGAAACACACTTCTGGTACTAGATGTAGCAATATACACAGGGTACCCCCCCCCCCTCTTATGATGGTCAGATGTGAGCAGAGCTGATAGGAAAGTGAAGAATGCAGGTAGAGTGAAAATAATGGGAGATATAGAGATGCAGGTCCTTCAACCATTTAGGTAGAGAAAGTACACACTTGCGGGCACTGTGGCCAGGAGGTAGTGCCAGAGGGCCCTTAACTGCAGGCACTATGGCTGGGATGATGAGCCACTCTTCTTGGTACCAAGTATATAGTCTAGACAGAGTACCCCTGTTGAGCACTGCGTCTGGGAATGCATGGCAGGTAACACTACAAGGGGCTTTGCCACTCACTTATGACACAGCCCCGGGAAAATGAGGGATGGGATAAGTGAATGTTTTACCTTTCCTTTCGATCACTTGGCCAATGATTTGAAGGTGGTCCTCGATGATCTTTTGGAGTCTGTCCTTAACTGACACAAAGTTCAGAGAAAAGAGGGGGTCATCCTCAATCCCCCCTGAACTCAGGACCGAGCAAGCCACAGAGTCATCCAGGAAGTCTTTCTCCTCATCCATGAAATCAAGCTGCACAAACAAATTGAGTTCTATTGATTTACTGAGAAAAGGGTGTAATCCGATAGGGTAGAACTATCTCTTGGGGGAGAGACAAGCTAAAGTTATAAAGAGATAGAATAAATGTATGTGGGGCAATGGCGGCCTGAAAGATCCAAACAAGATGGATGTTAAAGGGACTCCCTGCCTTCAAAGTTGGGATCATGAATTTTAAAAAAACCCAGGAACCCCCCTTTATCAGGTGGGAGAAAAATCTGTCAAAACAAGTTGGTAGAAAGAGTGAAAAGTTGCAGATTAAGAGGTACAAAAGGATCTATAGTCTGAGATTTAGGGGCGAATATGGTTTTAAAAAGGATACAGTGTGCCAATGGCAACAAATACTTATATGTAGCCTCTCCACCTGGATACATGGCCAACGGCAACAAATCTTACCTGCCCCCTCCCCCCTGGATTATGTTAAAAGAAAAAACCTAAGAGGAATAAAAAATATATAATCATGCTGTTGGTACACATCAATGCAATAGTGTAGAAGGAAGAAGTGGTATTTTTTACCACCAATTTGCACTCATTTAAGACATTTTTTTATTTCTCTGGGGACCAAGAGTTTAATGTGGGATATGAACATGAGGCATCTACAGCATATGATAGCCAGCATGAAGGCAACCTGAATTAGGCTATCTGGCAACCTTTAAGCAGATCTTATGCAGCCTGCAGAGGTCCATGTCATTCATTTTTTAAAGTATTTTATGATCCGATAATTTAATATAATTATAATTTCAATCTTCCCAAACACAATACTGTATTAATTATTGCCTTTATAACCTCATTGCCTAAGTTCAATTTTTGGTCTTAGATGTGGACCAATGCCCTTTCTCTACAATATTTTTTTTTATTTTATAGTTTTTTATGCACAGTCCTTATTTAGGCCCAGTTTGCTCCTTTTCTACTGTTCAATCATAATCTTTTCTGGATCCTTCTATATTTCATTCAGTATTTCAGCCTCTTCCACAAATTTTTGTACCTTCCCTTTCTCAATAACTCTATGCTATGCCATAGCTCCAAAGTGTAGGAAAGCAATACAGGTTATCCCAAATTCAAAATGTTGGATTAACCCATTTGGGTTTAGGCAGTTGTCTGGCCTACAGTGGATGCCTGGAGGAGGGAACAATGTAGATACTACAGATAGTAAAATTATCCAAATCTGTCATGCTGAGTTTTGCTCCTCTCATCACGTAAGGAATATTATGGCATCTTTGTGGAGAGCTGTTTTTCCTCAAAGAACAATGCACGGGACTAAATGAATGTTAAAAGGAAGTACAAAAGATGGTTTCCGTGGCAAGATAATTAACAGTTGTTACCTTTGAATATGAACACAACCAATAAAGCAAACACAAAAAAAGAATACTGAGAGGCAACAGACACTTTATTCTGGGCACCAAAGAAATCTATCCCCTACACAAACCAGTACATCCACCTCTGTTAGTGTAGCTTTGAGACAATACTTAGAAACCAAGTGTGTTCCATAATATTGACACAAAACCATATGTATACATCAAACATAGAGGAAGGGAAACCTTCAGCCAGAAACAATGCATGCATGGTATAATTAAAGAGTAGGATGGATAGATGCACATCCTATGCAGGATGCCTACTGGTCAGTTATGTTGATTTTTTAAATTTTTTTAAGAGCTCATCTGGCGACTGCTAACTTGAGCATTAGTCGCCGTATTAAAACTAGCCTAGTTCTAGGCTACTTTAAAATAAAATTAAAGAGATGAAAAACACCCAAAAAAGGGGGAAAGGAAGCAAGCTACTGCGTCGGGGGGAGGTACCCCGAAAAAAACAAACAAAAAAAACAAAAACAAACCCTGCTTAAATAATAGGGAGAGGCCGGCCTCCCCCAAAAAGTCAACAAGTCCACCAGTCAATGTGCACGCACTCGTCCCGAGTACAAGGGACAGGCGGTAGCGACCCCGCCCATCTTGGTACCGGGACAGGTATCGTGTGCGAAGTTCACCCAGACTGGGACATTCAACAAGAATGTGCAGAACAGTCTGGGGGGCGACGCAGTAGTCGCAATAGGGCGCAGGCGAGCGCTCCATCAAATAGCGATGCGTCACACGAGTGTGTCCGATTCGGAGACGACAGAAAGCGACCTGAAGCCATCGCAGCATTGGGGGATAGGTCCATGGGAAAAGTCGCGGCGCAATGGCACGCAACTTTAAGTTCCGTTCCCTTCGACTGTCTCCCATCTTCTTTGCCAAGCAGTCAGAAGAGCAGCCCGTATTCCTGCCATGTAGTCGGTGTAATGAAGAGCGAAACGCTGGTCCGGTCGCAGAGTCCTCGCAGACTCTTTGGCGCCCTCATTCTCCGCAATTCCTACATGTCCAGGAACCCAGCAGAAGATAATCTCGACATCTGCCCGGCTCGCCAAAACCGTGGCGTCACGAATATCGCGAACCAGGGAAGGTGGAGATTCCAATGCCCCGAGAGCACTCAGGGCGCTTTGTGAGTCGCTATAGATCACAATCCGGTCTCCGAACCGTGCACGTCATGTAATCTCCCATACCGAGTGGTGAATTGCCACCAGCTCGACCATGAAGACAGACGCAGCGCCTGGCAGAGCCCCGCTGACTTCAAAGAGGAGATACGGCGTGGAAGCCGACCCCCTCTTGGGACTTGGAGCCATCCGTATACACTAGCACGGTTCCAGCGTGACACGAGGTGTGCTCCAAAAAGGTCGAACGCAATACTCCCGGCGCCGTACAAGCTTTGGGAGCAGAGGCGTGGCGACAAATAGCCAAATGTGGTCCCCTCCAGGGTAGCGTACTGGGCAGAACCAGGGGCGCCACCGGCCCGAGAGCTATATCTAGCTCTCGAAGGAGTTTCCTGGCCCTAAACCCAAAGGGCTTAGGATATGACTGGCGTCTCTCGGCGGCATAGGCACCATCGAGATCAGTTGCGGATGCAGTGAAAGCTGTTGGCGACTGAGGGAGGCGACGGGCTCGCGCGTACAGGCGAGTAATGCACTGCACGCGGCGCAGAGCGAGTGGCATCTCCCCAGCTTCCACCAACAGGCTCTCAATGAGGAAAGTGCGGAAGGCACCGGTCGCAAGGCGAAGGCCAGTGTGGTGGATCGAATCCACCTTCCGCAATAAACGCTCTGCTGCGAATGCATAAAACTCGCATCCGTAGTCGAGCTTCGAACGAACAAAGTATCAATAAAAAAGTAGGGCAGTAGCCCTATCAGCGCCCCAAGCGCTGAACGTCACGGAACGGAGAATATCCATGGCGCGGGTACAAGAGACCCTAAGGCTGCGAATATGAGCGTCCCAGGTGAGGCGTCGGTTGAATACAAGACCAAGGAAACGGTGAGACTCAACCACATCCAGGCGCACCCAATTAAGAAACAAATCTGGGTCGGGGTTGAAGCCGTGGATGGCGGCAGAAGTGCCCCACCTTAGTCTTCTCCAAAGAAAACCGAAACCTGTGCGCTTCGGCATTGCGAGAGACGCGGTTCAATGCCTCTTGGAGTCGACGCTCCAGAGTTGGCATCTGGGCCGTGCCAAAAGAGATCGAAAGGTCGTCCACGTAGAGCATAGCGAGAACATCTTCCGGCAGCACCGAGGTGATGCTGTTGATGCTCAGGGCAAATAGTGTGACACTGAGGACACTTCCCTGCGGGACACCCTCTTCATGCTCCTTTGGGCCGGAGAGACCTCCTCCCACACCCGTACGCGGAAACGACGATCTCGCAAAAATTCAGATATAAACATTGGGAGGCGTCCCCTCGCGCCCATCGTGTGGAGAGTCTCCATGATACCGTATCGCCATGCGGTATCATAGGCCTTCTCCAGGTCGAAAAAGACCGTTGCGTAGTGCTGTCTACGAAGGAAAGCCTCGCAGAGGGCATTTTCCAGTGGGAGCAGAGCATCCGACGTGGAGTGGAACTTGCGGAAGCCGCACACGCAAGAGGTTAGAGAGATTGGGCGGAAACCGGTCGGATAGTGATCTCTCCCGGGCTTGCGAAAGGCAAGCAGAGTAGCGATTCGCTAGGAATCTGGGAGAAGACCTTCCACCCAGATCCTGTTGAACAAATCTAACAGAAAGGCCATGCATCGCTCACCCAGGTGTCGAAGTATGGCGTACGGGACATCGTCCGGAACATGGGCGGTGTCCGCGCACGAAGTGAGAGCGGAGAGCAACTCACTCACAGAAAACTTGTCATTGAAAGATTCTCCGCCTCTGGATGTAAAGTCCAGCCGGCGGCCTTCCGCGACATCACGACTTGCATTGAATGCTGGCGGACCAGCATCCCGGCTTGAGAATGCGGAAAAAGCGGTCGCGAAGGATTCCGCCACGGACGCGGGGTCCGAGATTGCGGTCCCATTCTCCTGGATAACAGGAGGGGGATCCTGCGAGAACTTGCCCCGAATCCTTTTGACTCGCCTCCACACCTCTCCTAAAGGGGTCTTCCCGTTAAGTGAAGACACGTATGCCCCCGCCAAGAAAAGCGGCGGGCGTGCTTCGAAATATACCGGAACCTAGCCCTAGCCCGACGAAATTCAGCGAAGGTGAAATCGCTTGGGCGGCGCTTATAGCGCATCTAGGCATAACGCTTCTGTTTGAAGGCCGTCTCACACTCGGCCGACCACCATGGAAGTGGTCGGCGTGCAAAACGGCCAGACGTTCTAGGAATAGTAGTCAGGCCCACGGCGATGAGGTTGCCGGAGAAGAACTCAACGGCCTCATCTACTGACCTAAACTCCTCAACTGAGATAGAGAATTCAGTCATTTCCTGAAATGCAGGCCACCGCGCCCGCACCAAGCACCACCGAGGTGGGCTCTCAGGCGGCAGTTGCCCTGAAAATGATATTTGAATGGGAAAGTTATCACTACGATGGAGGTCATCGACCACCCCCCAATCAAAATCAGGCTGTGAATCCGAAGAGCACAAAGAAAGGTCAAGGCAAGAAAATGAAGCGGTTCTCGGACAGTGATGCGTAAACTCATCCACGTTTAGG
This sequence comes from Ceratothoa steindachneri, assembly GCA_963969495.1. Taxonomy (NCBI): domain Eukaryota; kingdom Metazoa; phylum Arthropoda; class Malacostraca; order Isopoda; family Cymothoidae; genus Ceratothoa; species Ceratothoa steindachneri. Next base: position 167,022,374 of record OZ018318.1, read on the forward strand.
ACACCCATCTCAAGCTCTTCGATCAGATCGGCAAGGACTTGTGCCCTGGGATTTATTGAGTAATCTTCCCAGAGAGGATGCCTGTCGTTCAGATCTCCAAGCAAGAGAAAGGGCCTCGGCAACCGTGCCACGACGCGGTGGAATGTATGCAGAAATTATAGTATACCTCCAATCCAGGTGCAGCTGCACAGCCACTGCCTGAAAGGAGGTATCTAAAGAGAAAGGAAGAACAGAGACGTCATGCCGTGTGTAAACCGCGCATACCCCAGCCCGGCCATCCCGTGGCGGTGGGGTCGCAAGACCCTTATACCCAGGGAGGGTGGGCAGGGGGCACACGCCTAGCATGGTCTCATGCAAAAAGATGGCTAACGGTGAACGGGACGAGACGAGCCTCCGCCGTTCCTCCCAATTAGCCCGGAGTCCACGGCAATTCCATTGAAGGAATATGCCTTCCAGGCCTAGCTCGGAAGAGACGCGGGGGCCCTCCTTGAACAGAAGACCCTCACGGGAATGGCCGTACGCTTCCCGGAGGCAGAACCCCGGGCGCTGTCGCCTTCGAGGAATTATTGGGGGAGGTTGGGCTCGCCATGCGAGTCTTTTCCTCACTCCGCCTCGAAACCTTAGGCGGGCGTTGCGGCTTCGGAGGCGGGGGGGCCCTCTTTTCGAGGAACCACCGTCTCCGAGCCACTCGCTCCACCACTAGGCGTGGGGGAAGGAGCCGAAGCTCCTTTGTTGCTGTCTTCCTTTCGGGGGATAGCTTTAGGAACCCCGGAAGATGGCCTGGCGACCAACTTCAGGGGTGTTGCCCCCTGTGACGACTCGGGGGAGGCGCGTGGCCGTTTCGCCTTACGGGGAACGGTCACGCTGGGAAAAGAGGGGGAAGCCCTGGTTTTAGCCGGGGCTGGGTATGAACCTTTTTTGCCACCAGCTTTACCAAGGGAGCGACCGGGTTGAGTAGAGCCCGCAGAAGGGCTCTGAAGGGGCGCGGAAACAACCGTGCTCGTTGGCCTGGATGGGCCAGGAGCAGAGGGTGCCTTTCTAACTATTGAGGCATATGACGTACCAGGCAGAGCCGGGTGCGCCAGGACCAAGTCCTTAGCATCGCGGAACGAGATTCGATCCTGGGCCTGAACGGCCAGGATTTCTTTCTCGAGGAGATATGCACCACATTGCTTCGAAGAAGTCGGGTGCGGCTCTCCACAATTGACACACTTGGCCACACATGATTTAGACTTATCGTGTGCGGCCTTGGAGCAATTTACACAGACTTCGGGTGACCCCGACTTAGCACGTCTACAAGATCGATTCGTATGGCCGAAGCGGTGACAGTAATAGCACCGCCGCGGCAGTGTCACGAATGCCTTCACGCGGTAGTGGTACCAACCAGCACGCACTGACTCAGGGAGCTTGTCACCGTCGAACTTGAGAAGAGTGTAGGGGTGGGTCTCGAGGCCCTTCCCTGTTTTCTCATCACACGTTCGACCTTGACTGCCCCATGGTCAGCCAGCTCTAAGGTGATGTCCTCAATGGAGTAGTCAACGAGTTCCCTCGCATAAACTACTCCTTTCACAAAGTTCATGGTAGAGTGCGGCGTCACACTCACTGGAGTGCCATGAAGTGTCCGAAGAGCACTTATCTTGGCCGCCTCGGCGGGATTCGCCGCATTCGCCAGAAGGCTCCCGTCCGAAAAACGGGTTACCTTCGGCTCTCTACCAATTGCACTAGCTAATTCTCTCCTCTGATGGATCATGTTGCCCTTGGCCAACATGTTGCCATCGGTGGAGTTAATAACGAGGAAGCGTTTGAAGACAGCGGGCTCGAAAACGCCAGGTAACCTCTTAATCAGGGGCCCCAATGTCATCGAGGCTCCGCCCTGTGCACTTTTGGTCTTACTCAGGGTCTCCGCAACCAAAGGGGCAGAGGGGCCAGGCCGGATGTGCCTATCTTGGCTTGGTCGCTTGCCAAAGTGGCAGCAGAACCATCCGTCCCCGTAGCCCCCGCGGATGGAGAAGAGCCCCGAGTCTTCTTAGTCTTTTTGGTCCTTTTCTTTTTTGAGAGGAGGGCGGGGAATGATCCTGCTTTTCACCCCCGCTGGCAGAAGCAACCCAGGCCAGATGGACCGGCCTCAGCCAGGTCCTTCTCCGGAATGGATAAGGTCCTGGTAGTTGTAGGGGCACCTGTCGGAGGAGATCCCTCCCCTCCTTGTACTGCCTCAGAAACCCTAGCCGTTTGAGGAGGTCCTTGTATAGGGGCGGATTCGGGTTCGGTGTTTGACGCCGAGCCCGGATCCTCCCCCCATGGAAGGCCCTACCGTCTGACGCTGGGTTTCCTCAAGGACCATGTCTATCACAAGAGGCGACTCCAGTTGGCCATCCCCTCCCAGGACATCGCAGGTCCCCTTGGCAGTGTCGCCAGTCTTGTGTGGGGAGGCACAGGCCTTGACCCGGGCAAGGTTTAAAATTCTTGCTAGCAGGTCTTTTGAGGGAAGCGACCGAAGGGGCCTGGCTTCCCTCTCCCCCCTAAGGGGGTTTGCCCTACCGAGCCGCTTCAACGAGGGGCGGTCGGCAATGGGCTGCCTGCTGGCTTTCTTGGCAGTCCTTTTAGAAAGAAAAGGAGGGACTGCCGCTGGAAATAGGGAGGTGCCCAAAAGCACCTCCAGGTGGGGGGGGGGCGTACGAGGCGAAGCTCATTTGTTGCCGTCCTCCTTTTGCGGGGCAGCTTGAGAAACGCCGGAAGATGGCCTCACGACAACCATCAAGGGTGTTGCCTCCTCTGAGACTAACGACTTGGAGGTGTGTGGCCGTTTCACTTCACGGGAAACGATCATGCTGGGGGAGCCCTAATTTTAGCAGAGGCAGGGTGTGAACCCTTTGTGCCCCTAGCTCTACCAGGAAAGGGCCGTGCGTAAAATTGAGAAAAATGACGTCCCAGGCAACGCCGGGAGTGCCAGGACCAAGTCCTTAGCCTCATAAAATGAGGGACTATCCATAGCCTGAACGGCCAGGATTTCCTTCTCCAGGGGATACACACCACATTGCTCTCCGCAATTGATACACTTGGTCATTCACATTAGGGACTTATCGTATACAGTCTTGGAGCAAGTTGCCAAGACTTTAGGTAAATCCTACTTTACATGCTTACATGAGGGATTTGTATGAGCAAAGCGGTGACAGTAGTAGCACCTCTGCGGAATTTGCATGCATGTGTTGAAGGGGGAGGGGGGTAGCGATACCAACCGTCAAGCACCAACTCAGAGAGCCTGTCGCGGTTGAACGTGACGAGGATTTTAGGGGTAGTTCTTGAGGGCCGGCCCTGTTTTCTCATCACACATTCGACCATGACCTCTCCCTGCTCATCCAGCTCTGAGGTGATATCTTTTATGTAGTAGTCCAAGAGTTTCCTGGTATAAACGACTCCTTTTACGAAGTTCATGGTAGAGTGCGGCATCACACTCACTGCTGAGCGATTAAGTGACCGCCTTTGAAAGATCCGATGCATTCGTCAGAAGGATCCCATCCGAGAAACGGATCACCATTGGTTCTTTATCAATCAAGCTAGCTTATGATCTCCTCTGTTGTTGCCCTTGGCCAACCTGCTGCCATCAGTGGAGTAAATAACCAGAAGGCGTTTGAAGCCAAAAAATGCACGATGTGGGCCACGACATAATCGAGGCTCCACTCAACGCACTTGCAACTTTGGTCTTTGTCTGGACCCCCTTACCCGAGGGTGCCTCGGGTAAGCTTGCACACAGGCGGAGATAGGTTTGCTGTCTGGCACTGAGCCCAGGTTCGCCCCATGACGATACTGCCATACGTGGCTGGGAAACCTCAGGGGGAGGCAATCATGTGGCGGCTATCCCCCCCCCCTCCCCCCCGAGGCAACACAGATACCATTTGGGGATCATCTTGTGCTTTTCGACCCCTGCAGCGTTACAATGGAGGACTGCAGATATTATAGGGCACGCGCTGCTCTCTCTCGTCCCCCTAAAGGGGTTTGCCCTATCGAGCCCCCCCCCCCGATTGAGAGCAGTTAATTTTGGGCCACTTGCCTTATCTCTTGGCAGTCCACTGAGATATGAAAGAAGTAATTGCCAGGGGGAGGGAGATGGAATCGCTCGAGTGCCTTGGAGGGACCCCTAAGAAAGCATGGGGGAGGGGGACCTCTTTTTTTAGAAGTGGAGCTGCCAGAGTGTGGCTCCAAAGATGGCAAAAGGGAAGCCTCTTGTCCTCCCTGACACCTACATAAGGAGGGTGAGGTCGTGCTTGGAGGTTAACCTCCATGTGCTTTCCCACCATTGCCTTCTGTTGTAATCATTTTAGAATAAGAGAAAAAAGGCACATGAAATGTACATACTATGAGCAACCAATGACTTAGGAAGTTAAAGGAAAAGTTTCCATAGTGTCAGAACCTAATCAGTCCTGGTCCAGCATTGATGAGCTTTACCAACCTGGCCCACCATTCAGGCAAAATTGTCCTTGAGTTTTAACCATAAAGGATGGTGCCAGCGTAACTACCTAATAAGTGTACTGTTGGAAGGTTAGCAGTCAATGGCACAAGACACCCCATACCTAGTACTTAGCCAGTGGGCTTTTGGCACTCGCAGTCGGTAGGGACCTCACAGTTTATACTGCCACTTGATTAAGGTTTGTATGAGGATGAAAATGCGCCAGGCAACCAGAACCTCTGTGGAGAGAAGAGCAAGTTTGGAAAGAGGTGGAGGATATGTAATAAAGAGAAGTAGAGAGAGGCGGGTCCACTAACGAGTAGGGTGCTAGGTGATCTTACAATGGCATGCAGTCCAGAAAGGCACCATAGCTACAGGACCAAATCCTGTCTGGTGTGAACAGTCTTCCTGGGAAAAGTGTGGGTAGAAAAGGTTGAGGGGATAGCCATATTAATAATAAATATATTAAATACTACTACTAATACTACTAATAAACAACAATGCACACTCGTATTATAATAATCTTAAAAAAATATGTGAAATGTTCTAAAAAAAAATTTCTTACACACTTTCTTAATTTTGTGAGTGAAGCAAACAAGTGTGGCAGGCTTAGGAAAAAATGTCTGCAGGGCAGATTTTTGCTAGTAATAATAATAATACACGATACATACTCGTAATAAATAATAAAATTGCAAATAATAATAAATTATAAGTATGCTAATAACAATAATACTAATAATAAAAAGGTAAAGTGGTGCTGAGTTAGGGTAAGGGAAAAGTGCACTGTAGAAGTCTAAATACGGCGTACATAAGTGTACTCAGAAATACTCTGACCCAAGCTGCGTGCCCTCTCGTATCTCTAAATGCACGTCTCGCCTCGAATTCTCTGTTGCCCTTTTTCGCGCCACCTTAAACTCTGAGATGGCTCGAAGGCGTGAAAGACATGCTGTCTGCCCAAAGATGAAAAAGGTCTTTCGCGTGACGATACGGATTTTACGAGAATTCGATTTTCTCTCTCGATTTCTGCTCACGAGGGAAATAAAAGGAAAACTTCTCCCTGGAATCAGGCAGAAGATCTTGGACCTACGTCGAGTTTGTGTTGAGCCCGATCTACAAAGGAAACCGTTCGCCAGCTGCAAGGAAGGAACTTCTCAGGGAATTGGTTGTTGCCGTCACGGTACTTGTAGGTGCCAAACTTCTCGCAGCCCCCCCCCCTTCTTCAGAGTCTGAGGTTACACAGGACCTCCCTCTGCGGATTACCCTAGACGTAGCTAGGTAATCGGTTTTGGCTACCCACTCCAGGAGCCGAATAATCGGACAGGTACTTCGAAGAAGTCCGATTTGAGTCACTATTTGGCTCACCTTCATGATCAGGCATAGGATCATTATATCACCGGGCTAGGATTACCTTCTCATTCGGTAACCTCGGACGGCCGGACTAAGTGCGATCATCGTCACCAGATCTTCACCGTCCCCTTCAAAAATACTTACGAACTCAAAAGGTATCGTTAATTGAATTATCCCCTCTCCTAACTTCACCAGTTTATTTGTGAACTAGAATTCTCATCCCGAGCCCATAACCTCGAGTATTAGAAGTGCTTAATTCAGTGTTTAACTCAATAATAATATTCCCTTCGTTCTGTCTGGTGTCATTAAGACGCAAACATCCCAGTGAGTAATTTTCAAGTAATCCCCACGGCATTTTTTTGTAGACTTATTTATTCAGTGCAAGATTAATTCTATTTATATTTATGTACGCTGTTGCTTATTTCAAATTCATGTACATTAAAGATTATTTTGTATCTGTGTGTTTAACTAATTTGGACGATCCTTTGGCAATTATTAAGGAATCCATTCGGCTTAAATCTCAATATTACACCGATCCACCCATGGTTGGCTTTTACTGAGTGGGGGACACACTCAGGGGATCATCATCTTAGTTTTGATTAAAAGGTACGCACCGGGGATATTCTTATTCACCGGAAGTGGCTAAGGTAGGTGTATTGGATACGCTTCACCTCGGTGCGGTAATAAAATATATGTCCAGGAAGTGGGACTGGGATTACTCACTCACTTAACCTCGACACGCACCAACAACGTTCCCAGGTGCCATCAGAGAGTTTGTGTCAACCCAGAGACATGGCTTTCCTAATTTGCACTCAGGTCAGGAGGATGTGCAGCTCCTCCAGGTCCTAATTGTAACGAGCTACAAAGGATACCGCCCTGCAGATGGGGGGGTGTGAAAAGTGGTTTAAAATGCAAATTTATAGAAGGAATAAATCCTAGGTAGACTCGTACTAGTTCGAGACTGCCACTCTTCAAGGTACAGTGGTAATATTCTACAAAGGGTACTGACTTGGGGGATGTTGGTGGGAGGATGAAATTTGCTCAATTATAGGAATACAGTGGGAGTTTCACGCCCTAGTATGTGATCGGTGGACACTTTGGGGGGTGACCTTGACCCAACAACAGTAGGGAGATAAGCCGTTGCTTTATAAGGAAAGGCAAAGTTACAAACACACACACAAAAAAGTGTCCTGGAAATGGCATCACCGAGGGCCTCTGACCTGTGAATGGGCGCATTTGAGCGCAATTCTGGAAATCTTGGAGGTGACGGAAGCGAGAAATTCTTTGAGCATATCTGCCTCCGCTGTGACCTGCCCTACCCATGACTCATACTGACCCAGGACTCTCTGGTAGAGTTCCTCCTCATGCCTGTGGGAGAAAAGCAAATTTCAACCCAGGGAACTAACAAAACAATTTACTCCAATATCACCCAGGAATCTTAAGGGCATGTCCTTAGATGCCCGCTAATTAAGGTAAGGACTTGAAAATCCTTTTCCCAGTCAGTAGAGAAGGATGAAAATTTGAGGAAGAATTAGCAAGAGGGGAGTAAAGCATAGATTGTGTAGCATAATTTCGTATTTCACTTTTCCTGCAATTGAAATAAATTGCTTTTGAATAGAATGTTAGATCAGCAGTTGACATCCTTGAAGTGCTTAGGAAATGGCTTCATAAATAACAAAAACAAAAACAAAACATGCACTAGCATTGAGACACAGGAACATGCAACCTACAAGAGAGTCGAATAAAATGGAGGAGGCCAGCCTACTACAAAAAGTCAGATAGTCCACCAGTCTGTGTACACAAGCCTGTCCTGAGCACAAGGGACAGGTGGTAGTGACCCTGCTCCTCCCTAGAGTGGGACAGGTAATGTGCATGAAGATCACCCAGACCGGCACATTCAACAAGAATGTGCCGAACAGTCCGGGAGACAACGCAGTCATTGCAATAAAGTGCAGGCGAGCGCTCCATCAAATGGCAGTGCGTCCAATTCGAAGACAACAGAAAGCAAGCTGAACCTGTTCCAGTATTGAATGGGTAGGGGTCCATGGAAACAGGTGCAGCATTAAGTTTCCCTCATCCATCTCCCATCCACTTTGCCAAGCAGCATGGAGGGCTGCCCTGATTTCTAACACGTAATCAGTGTGAGGGAGAGCGAAATACTGGTCTGGTCGCAAAATCGTCTAAGAATCTGGTGCCTTAATCAGAGTGCTCATTCCCTGCAATTCCCACATGTCCAAGAACCCAGCGGAAGATAAACTCAACATCCACTTGGCTTGTGGTAACTGGGAAGATTCCAATGCCCCAAGAGCACTCAAGGAGCTTTGTGAGTAGCTAAAGATCACAATCTGGTCTCTGAACTAGGCATGACATTTTCTCCTTGTACCAAGCAGTGTATTGCAACCAGCTCGGCCGTGAGGATAGACGCAGCGCCTGGTAGAGCCAGGCTGACTTCGAAAAGAGGTAATACAGTGTAGAAACTGACCAGGTCCTGGGACTTGGACCCATCCGTATACACTGGCATGAAGTGTGCTCTAAGAAGGCCGAGCACAAAACTCACGGCACTGGGGAGGCTTGGGGAGCAAAGGCGTGGTGACAAATAGTCAATGGTGGTACCCTCAAGGGTAGTATCCTGGACAGAACCAAGAGCAATACTGAGCTCTCAAAGAAGTTTCCTAGCCCAACCCTAAAGGGATTCGGGTATGTATGATGTATGACCGACGTCTGTCGCCGGCATGCAGTGAGAGCCGTTGGCAACTGAGGGAGGCGCCAGGCTTGCACCTACAGGCGAATGGGGGACATGCGGAAGGCACCAGTCGCCAGGGGTAGACCGGTGTGGTGGATCAAGTCCACCTTCCACAATACACGCTTGGCTGCGGATGCATAAAACTCGCATTGTAGTCGATCTTTGAATGAACAAAGCATTGATAGAAAAGCAAGGCAGTAGCCTTATAAGCACCGTAGGTACTGACCATCAGGGAACTAAGAATATCCATGGTGCGGATACAAGAGAGCATAAGGTGAACAAGTCCAGGTAGGGGTAGAGCCTCGGATGGCGGCAAAAGTGCACCACATTAGTCTTGGCCAAAGAAAACTGAAAACTCTGCACTTCGGCATAGTGAGAGATGCAGTTTAATGCCTGTTGGAGTCAACGTTCCAGAGTTTGCATCTGGACCTCACCACGAAGAGCATAGCGATAGCATCTTCTGGCAGCATTGAAGCGATAATATTGATGCTCAGGAGAAAGAGTACGACACTGAGGACACTTACCTGCGAGACACCCTCTTCCTGCTCCATTGGGCCAGAGAGGGCTCCCCCCACCCTTACGCAGAATCCACGATTTTGCCCCTATAGTATGAAGAATCTCCATGATACCATATCACCATGCCGTATCATAGGCCTTCTCCAGATCGAAAGACACCGTGGCGTAGAGCTGTCTAAGAAGGAAGGCCTCCCAGACGGTATTTACCAGTCGGAGCAGAGCATCGGACGTGGAGTGAAACTTGTGGAAGCAGCCCTGAGCAGAAGACAACGAATACAGTAGCCACTCGCCATGAGTCTGAGAGGATACCCTCTGCCCAGATCCTGTTGAAAAAAAATTACCAGAAAGGCCATGCCTCACTCACTCCACACCTCTGCACGAGGGGTCTTCTCGTAAGGGAAGACACGTATACCTCTCAGGATGAGTGGCGGGTGTGGTTTGAAACATGCCGGAACCTAGCCATAGCTCGACGAAATTCACTTACAGTGAAATCATTCGGGCGGCGCTTATAGCGCATGTAGGCATAACGCTTCTGTTAGAGGCCGGCTCACACTCGGCTGACCACCACGGAAGCGGTCGGCGTGTAAAACGGCCAGAGGTTCTAGGAATAGTAGTTAGGCTCACGGCGATGAGGTTGCCAGAGAAGAACTCAACGAACTCATCTATCAACCTAAAACTTCTCGACTGGGACAAAGAAATCAGTCATTTTCCGAAATACGGCGCCCACGACCAATAGGGTAAAGGGGGTGCTCAGGCGGCAGCGGTCCTGAAAATCATATAAATGGGAAAGTGATCACTCCCATGGAGGTCATTGAATACCTCCGACCCAAAATCAGGCTGTGAATCAGGAGAGCATAGGAATAGATCAAGACAGGAAAATGAATCACTTCTTGGGCAGTGATACATAAACTCATCCACATTTAGGACACCTACCTCCACCACGTCGATCAGGTCGGCAAGGCCATGACCAATCAGAATTGATCGAGTAGTCTACCCAAAAGGGGGTGTCTAACGTTCAAATACCCGAGCAGGAGAAAGGGCCTAAGTAACCGAGCCACGATACGGCAGAAATCATCCCCGTCAAAGTTGGAATAAGGTGGGATGTAAGCAGAAATAACAGTATACCTGCTATGCATGTGCAGCTGCACTTCTACTGGTGCAAAGAAGTATTTCAAGCAAAGTGAAGAACGGATACATCATACCGTGTGTAAATGGCGCATCCTCACGCCTGGCCCAATTCCTGTAGTGGTGGGGTCGCAAAACCCATACATCCAGGGAGGGTGGGCAGGGAGCAAGCGCCCAGCATGGTCTACTACAAAAAGATAGCTAAGGGGAACGGGAGGAGACTGGTCAAAAGTCTGCGGTAATTCCATTGAAGGAATTTGCCCGCCAGGCCTATGTCGGGTGAGATACGGGGGCCCTCTTCGAAGAGAATGGTCGGGAATGGCCGTATGCTTGCCGCAGGCAGAATTCCGGCCGCTGTTGGCTGAATAAGGGTTGTCGCTTTCGAGGACTTATCGGGGGAGGTTGGGCTCACTATTAGAGTCTTTTCCTTCTTCCATCTCGAAACCTTCGACGGGCTGGGCGGCTTCGGAGGTGGGTGTCCCTCCTTTGTTATATCCAGTCTCCGGGCAACCTAATCCAGCCTTGGGTATGTGCGTACGAGCCAAAGTTCCTTTGTGGTGTCCTCCTTTTGGGGGAAAACATTAGGAACCCCCGAAGATGGACTCACAACCACCTTCACGGGTGTTGCCTCCTGTTAGTTTCACCACTTGATGGAGGCTTTATGGGAAACGGTCACGCTGGGGGAGTCCTGGTTTTAGCCGGGGCTGGGTCGGAACCCTTTGTGCCGCCAGATCTAGCAATGGAACGCTCGAGGTGAGTAGAAACAGCAGAATAGTTGCGAATGGGCGCGGAAACGACCGTGCTCGTAGGCCTTGAGGGATCAGGAGCAGCGGGTGCCATTTTATAAAACTGTGACCTAAGAAGGGCCAGTTTGAGCCGGATAAAGTCCTTAGCCTCGCGAATGAGAGATATTAAATAGCGTGAACGGTCAGAATTTCCTTCTCCAGGAGATAAGCCCCACATTGCTTCAAAGGAGCGGAGTGCACCGTTCCGCAATTGACACACTTGGCTATACACGATACGGCCTTGGAGCAACTTATACAAACTTCGGGAAAAGCAAACTTTACACATCTACAAGAGCGATTTGTATAGCCGAAGCGGTGACATTAGTAGCTGTTCTGCGGCAGTAGCACGAAAGCCTTCACACGCTAGTGATACCAACCACCACGCACCAACTCAGGACGCCTGTCACGGTCGAGCGTGACGAAGAGATTAGGAGTGGGTCTCGAGGCCCCTCCCTGTTTTCTCATCACACGTTCGACCATGACTACTTTATGGTCGGCCAAATCTAAGGTGCTGTCTTCTAAGTAGTCTACGAGTTGCCTGGCATAAACCACTACTTTCCCGAGGTTCATGGGCGAGTGCGGCGTCACACTCACTGGCTAGCCATTATATGTCCAAAGGGCACTAATAATGGCCACCTCTGAGGGATCCCACTCATTCACCATAAGGCTCCCATCCAAGAAACTGATCACCTTCGGCTCTCTACCAATCAAGCTAGCTTATGCTCTCCTCTGATGGAACATGTTGCCCTTGGACAACATGCTGCCATTAGTAGAGCGAATAACAAGAGCGTTTGAAGCCAGCGGTCTCGAAAATACCAGGTAGTCTCTTAATGTGGTGACTGATGTAATCGGGCATTGAAAGACAATCCTTTCAAAGCCTCTTTTCTTTACTAAACATTCTATTAAGTATTATTATTATGTGACCACATCCCTTTTTCACTAAAAAAAAATTCCCTTTGTTGTAATACATGCATTCCACTTTCTCAAATATAAAATTATTCTGCTTATATATCACACCTCCCCACCACTCGGTACCTTACTTGCTGGTTGCATCCTCAGTTCGCCACCTGCCCCGTGCCCTGTCCGACCTGCTGAGTGATCCACCTGCAAGGGTCATGGATGGCATCGCACGTGAGTCCACACCCTTCTCACCGCCAGACACAAGCCGATGGAGTCTATCTTGAAGTTTGTTTATTTCCAACTGGGGGACAAATGGGAGTCCCTGGTCAATTCCCAAACCTCCAGATAGTGACAATTCACATAAATTTGCAAAGGACAAATGTACACACTCAAAATCCATGTACGAACAAGATGAGCCTCAAAATTAACTGCAATCTTGACTGAGTAGAGTGTCGTGGGTTTAAAGACAATATATTGGAAACTAGTTTCTAACAAGTGTCGTGGGTTTAAAGACAATATATTTGAAACTAGTTTCTAAGAAGTGGCGTGTTTAAAGACAATATAGTGGAAACTAGTTTCTAAGAAGAGGCGTGCGTTTAAAGAAAATATATTGGAAAGTAGTTTCTAACAAGTGTCGTGGGTTTAAAGACAATATATTTGAAAATAGTTTCTAAGAAGTGGCGTGTGTTTAAAGACAATATAGTGGAAACTAGTTTCTAAGAAGTGGCGTGCGTTTAAAGAAAATATATTGGAAAGTAGTTTCTTAGAAGTCTCTCTTCTGTTCAATGACTAAACAGAAGAGGTAACCCTCTCAAAAGGTCTCCAAAGAGAAGCATTCCTAACCTCTTTCTTTCGATTTTCATGTTGGTGCTGCGCATCTCGTTGCTGCAGGATGCTGTTCATGCGGCGCACCTTCAGGAAAAAAAAAGGCTTCGAATTACTGCAAGATAGGAGATAATAGGCCTGGCCTGGAGTATTAAATGGGTTGGGGTGCAAGCTAGGAACAGATTCCGTTGTTTATGAATCCTATGAATGAATTAAAAAGGCTCAGTCTGGTTGAGGGAGACAATGGCTCAGATGCGGATTTAGGACGCCTATTCTGTCTGTTTATGTTTGATCGGGCCCAGTAAGGGGCGCGGCAATTTGCCTTCCTGGCAAATCGTTGCTGCAGGATGCTGTTCATGCGGCGCACCTTCAGGAAAAAAAAAAGGCTTCGAATTACTGCAAGATAGGAGAAAATAGGCCTGGCCTGGAGTATTAAATGGGTTGGGGTGCAAGCTAGGAACAGATTCCGTTGTTTATGAATCCTATGAATGAATTAAAAAGGCTCAGTCTGGTTGAGGGAGACAATGGCTCAGATGCGGATTTAGGACGCCTATTCTGTCTGTTTATGTTTGATCGGGCCCAGTAAGGGGCGCGGCAATTTGCCTTCCTGGCCGCCGTGCTGACGGGACTCGGCGCCAGGTCCTGCCCCCATCCGTTTAGCCTTTTCTCCTTCCTTCAAACAGCCTATGTGTCTCCCCTACTTCCTCACTTCCCATATAACCTCTCCCACAACTTTCTCTGGTCGGCCTCTATTTTCACAGGGTAGATGACGACCTCCTTCTCAGCTAACTATCCCGGATCGGGGAGGGGGGGCAATGTTCCCTAACCCCTGAGCTCCGGTTTGGGATGGGTTTTTTTTAACAACCTGCTTCATCTCCACCCATACCTTCTTCACATCCCCTTTCCTTCTCACTTCACACACTATCCTTTTTACGCTGTGCCCAAGGTGGAGCCGCCATACCGAAGGGCTGCCAGGTCACTAGGCGGGAGAGGTGGCCTTAAATGGCAGCACCTGGCTCTGCCAGCCCCATAAGCACCCCTTGAGAGCGGGCTAATGCGCGGGGTGAAAGGCGTCTGCATCCCGTAAAAAAATACGGTTACCATGCCCAATGATGACAAGACTAAAAATCTCCCCCTCACCCCCTTGTCTTGAGGTGCCCCTCGGGCGCCTCCCTCTTTCTAGCGGCAGTGCCTCCTTTACCTGTTGGTTCACATACTAACCTTAGCGGGGGTCAAGGCCTGTGCCTCCCAATACTTGACTACTCGTGACACTGCTGCCAATGAGAGCTGTGATGTCCTAGGGAGGGAGCACATGGAGCCCCCCCCCCCTCCGCGATAGACATGGTCCTTGAGGCAACACAGCCTCAGACAGGGCTTGGGGAAAAGAACCGAACCCGAGTCCATCTCTATGCAAAGTCCTCCTCAAACGGCTCGGGTCTCCAAGGCAGTACAAGGAGGGGAGGGATCTCCTCCTCCGGCTGGTGCCCCTGCGACTACCAGGAACTAGTCCATCTCAGAGAAGGACCTTGCTGAGGCTGGTCCATGTGGCCTGGGGGCTCCTGCCGGCGGAGGGGAAAGACGGGTTCATTCCCCGACCTCCTCTCAAAAGAAAAGAAAAAAAGACTCGAGGCTCCTCTCCATCCGCGGGGGCTGAGGGGATGGATGGGTCTGCTGCTTCGGTAAGCGACCAAGCCAAGATCGGCACGTCCAGCCCTGCTACCGCCCCCCCCCCCCCGGATGCGGAGTCTCTGACAAAGACCAAAGATACAAGTGCACAGAGCAGAGCCTCGATTACGTCGGGGCCCCTCATGCAGAGACTACCCGGCGTTTTCTAGCCCGCTAGCTTCAAACGCTTCCTGGTTATTCGTTCCACTGATGGCACCATGTTGGCTAAGAGCAACATGATCCATCAGAGGAGAGCCTTAGCTAGTGTGATTGGTAGAGAGACGAAGGTGACCCGTTTCTCGGAAGGGAGTCTTTTGGCGAATGCGTCGAATCCCTCCGAGGCGGTCATAATTAGTGCCCTTCGGTCACTCAATGGCACGCCGGTGAGTGTGACGCCGCACTCTATCATGAAGTTCGTGAAAGGAGTTGTTTATGCGAGGGAACTCGTGGACTGCTCTATAGAGGACATCACCTTAGAGCTGGCCGACCATGGGGCGGTCAAGGTCGAACATGTGATGAGAAAACAGGGAGGGGACTCAAGACTCACCCCTACACTCTTCGTCACGCTCGACTGTGACAAGCTCCCTGAGTCGGTGCGTGCCGGTTGGTATCGCTACCGCGTCAAGGCATTCGTTCGACTGCCGCGGAAGTACTATTACAGCCACCGCTTCGGCCATAATAATCACTCCTTTCGGCGTGCAAAGTCGGGGTTACCGGAAACATGTGTAAGTTGCTCCAAGCCGTACACAATAAGGGCAAATCCTGTGTGTCCAAATGTGTTAATTGCGGAGAGCCGCACCCCGCGTCTTTGAAGATGCGTTGCGTATCTCCTTAAGAAGCAAATCCGGGCCGTTCAGGCTCAGGATCGCCTCTCATTTCGCGATGCTAAGGACTTTGTCCTGGCGCGCCAGGCGCTGCCCGGGACGCACTATGCCTCAATGTTGAAAAAGACACCCTCTGCTCTGGCCCCTCCAGGCCTACGAGTACGGTCGTTTCCGCGCCCATTCGGAACACTTCTGCGGGTTCTACCCACCCCAAGCGCTCCCCTAGTAAAGCTGGCAGCACAAAAGATCCACACCGAGCGCCCCGCCCTCCCCCCTTTCCCCCAGCGTGACAGTTTCCCGTAAGGCGAAATGGCCACGCGCCTCCCCAGAGTCGTTAGACTCATACGAGACAACACACCTGAACTTGTTCGCCAGGCCATCTTCCGGGGTTCCTAAAGCTGCCCCCAGCCACCCAGCCCAATGGTGGGCTGGGTGGCTCGGACACAGTGGATCCTAGAAAAGAGCGCTCACCGCCTCCGAAGCTGACCCGACCCGCCCAACTAAGGTTTCGAGGCGGAGGGAGGAAAAGACTCGCATAGCGAGCCCCAACCTCCCCCAATAAGTCCTAGAAAGCGACAGCGCCTTCGGCACACGGAGTTCTGCCTCCAGGAAGCGTACGGACATTCCCATGAGGGTTTTCTTTTCGAAGGGGGCCACCGCATCTCCTCCGAGCTAGGCCTGGAGGGCATATTCCTTCAATGGAATTGCCGTGAACTCCGGGCCAACTGGAAGGAGCTGCGGAGGCTCGTCTCGTTACCCGTTAGCTGTTTTTGCAGACCATGCTAGGCGCATGCCGCCTGCCCACCCTCCCGGGGTATAAGGGTTTAGCGACCCCACCACCACGGGATGAGGCCGGGCGGGAGGATGTGCGATTTACACCCTGCATGATGTCTCCGTTCTTCTCTTCGCTTTAGATACCTCCTTTTAGGCAGTAGCTGTGCAGCTGCACCTGGATAGGAGGTATACTATCATTTCTGCGTACATTCCACCGTCAGCTGACTTCGACGCGCGGGACTTTAGCCGCGTCGTGGCACGGTTGCCAAGGCCCTTTATCTTGGTCGGAGATCTAAACGGTAGAGACCACCTCTGGGGAGACTACTCTATTTAACCCCCTGGGTCAAGTCCTTGCTGATCTGATCGACGAGATTGAGATGGATGTACTAAATGTGGATGAGTTTATGCATCACAGCCCGAGAACCGCTTCATTTTCCTGCCTCGATCTATCTTTGAGCTCTCCGGATGCACAGCCTGATTTTGATTGGGGGGCGGTTGATGACCTCCATGATAGTGATCACTTTCCAATTCAAATATTTTCTGAGCCAGCCGAGAGCAAACCCCGGTGTTGCTTGGCGAGGGCGCGGTGGTCTACATTTCAGGAAATGACTGAACTCTCTATCTCAGTCGAGGAGTTTGGGTCGGTAGATGAGGCCGTTGAGTTCTTCTCAGGCAACCTGATCGCCGCAGGCCTAACTAAAATTCCTAAAAGGTCTAGCCGTTTTGCAAGGCGACCACTCCTTTGGTGGTCAGCCGAGTGCCAGATGGCCCTCGAGCAGAAGCGTTATGCCTACATAGCTATAAGCGCCGCCCGAACGATTTCACTGTCGCTGAATTTCGCCGGGCTAGATAGAGCTAGGTTCCGGTATATTTCGAGCACGCCCGCCGCTATTCTTGGCGGGCATGTGTTTTCACTTAATGGGATGACCCCTCTAGCTGAGGTGTGGAAGGTCAAAGGGATTCGGGGCAAGTTCTCACAGAACGCCCCCCCCCCTTTCTCCAGGAGAATGGGGTCCGCAATCTTGGACCTAGCGTCCGTGGCGGAATCCTTCTCAACCGCTTTCTCTAGCAGGGATGCTGCTCCGCCAACATTGAATGTACGTCGTGATGTCGCGGAAGGCCGCCGGCTGGACTTTACCTACAGAGGCGAAGAACCCTTCAACGACAGGTTTACTGTAAGTGAGTTGCGCTCCGCTCTTGCTTCGTGCGTGGACACCGCCCATGGTCCGGACGAAGCCCCGTACGCAATGCTTCGACACCCGAGTGAGCGAGGCATGCCCTTTCTGTAGGATTTGTTCAAAAGGATATGAGTGGAGGGTCTCATCCCGGATTCCTGGCGAATTGATACTGTGCTCACCTTTCGCAAACCGGGGAGAGATCCTTCTACACCGACCGGTTTCCGCCCAATCTCTCTAACCTCTTGATTGTGCAAGTTGATGTAGAAATACTAAATATTAGATTAGCCTTTATTCTAGACAGCACAGGCTATCTGTCTTCTGCACAGTGCGGCTTGCGCAAGTTCCACTCTACGTCGGATGCTCTGCTCCGATTGGAAAATGCCGTCTGCGAGGCTTTCCGTAGTAGAGAGCACTACTCCACAGTGTTTTTCGATCTGGAGAAGGCCTATGATACCGCATGGCGTTAAGAGATCGTCGATTCTGCGTATGGGTGAGGGGAGCCCTCTACGGCCCAATGGAGCAGGAAGAGGGTGTCAGGAAGGAAAGTGTGCTCAGTGTCAGACTCTTTGCCCTGAGCATCACCTCGGTGCTCCCGGAAGATGTTCTCGCTACGCTCTACGTGGATGACCTTTCGATCTCTTTTGGCGCGGCCCAGATGCCAACTCTGGAGCGTCGACTCCAACAGGAAATGAACCGCGTCTTTCGCTATGCCTAAGGGTACAGGTTTCGGTTTTCCTTGGCCAAGACTAAGGCAGTGCACTTCTGCCGCCATCCACCCTGAACCAGACTTGTTTCTCAATAGGGTACGCCTGGAAGTGGTTGAATCGCAGTTTGCTTGGTCTTGTATCTGACCGACGCCTCACCTGGGAGACCCATATTCACAGCCTTGGGGTCTCTTGTACCCGCGCCATGGATATTCTTCGTTGCGTGACGTTCAGCGTTTGGGGCGCTGATAGTGCTACTGCCTTACATTTTTATCGATCCTTTGTTCATTCGAACCTCGATTACGGATGTGAGATTTATGCATCCGCAGCCGAAAGTTTATTGCGGAAGGTGGACTCAATCCACTCACACAGGCCTTTGCCTGGCGGCCGGTGCGCCCGATGGCACTCCTGGTTCTGCCCAGGATGCCACCCTGCAGGGTACCACCTTTGTCTATTTGTCGCCACGCCTCTGCTCCGAAAGCTTGTACGGCGCCGGGAGTATTGCCTTCGACCTTTTGGGAGCACACCTCGTGTCACGCTGGAACCGTGCCAGTGTATATGGATGGCTCTAAGTCCCAAGAAGGGGTCGGCTTCCACGCCGTCTCCCATCTGTTTGAAGTCAGGGGGTCTCCGCCAGGCGCTGCGTCTGTCTTCACGCTCGTTCTGGTGGCAATACACCACTCGGTACGGGAGATTACGCGACGTGCCCGGTTCCGAGACCGGATTGTGATCTATAGCGACTTACAAAGCGCCCTGAGTGCTCTCGGGGCATTGGAATCTGCCCATCCCCTGGTTCGCGATATCCGTGACGTCACGGTTTTGGCAACCGGGCGGATGTCTGAGATTATCATCTGCTGGGTTCCTAGACATGTAGGAATTGCGGGGGATGAGCGTGCCAAAGAGTTCGCGAGGACTCGGTGACCGGACCAGCATTTCGCTCTTCCTCACACCAACTACATGGCAGGAATACGGACAGCTTTCCAGGCTGCTTGGCAAAGAAGATGGAAGGTCGAAGGGAACTTAAAGTTGCGTGCCATTGCGCCGTGACTGTTCAGGAGGGCCTAGCCCCCAATGCCGCGAAGGCTTCAGGTTGCTTTCTGTTGTCTCCAAATTGGACACACTCGCGGGACGCACCGCCATTTGATGGAGCGGTCGCCAGCGCCCTACTGTGAAGACTTAGTTGTCCCCCAGACTGTTCGGCACATTCTTGTTGAATGTCCCAGTCTGGGCGATCTCTGCGCACGTTACCTGTCCCGGTACCGGGATGGGCGGGGTCGCTACCGCCTATTCCTTGTACTCGGGACGAGTTCGTGCACATTGACTGTTGGACTTATAGACTTTTCGGGGGAGGCTGGCCTTCTCCCCTTTATTTAACTAGTTGTTTTTTGTTCTTTTAGTAGGTCGCACGTTCCTATTCCTGCGTCGGGGGGAGGCGGACCTCTTCCCGACGCCGGAGCTTGCTTCCTGCTTGTTGCCTTTTTCCTTTTTTTTAATTTTTATTGTTGTTTTTTTGCATCTTATTTTAAAGATGCCTAGTACTAGGCAGTGTTGAATAAGGCGACTAATGCCCAAGTAGGCAGTCGCCAGATGAGCTCTTAAAATTAAAAAAAACAACCTTTGCTCAGGAAGCTGATGTAAACCAATTCACAGCCTTTGAGGGGAAAGCTAAGAAGCAAGATGTTTCTTGTCTTAAATTTCAAGGTTCCCTCTGACTGCTCCCAGCAAAGGCACAACCATGGAAATAAAAAATAACCTCATCCTTGAACTACTTTAAAAAGGAAAAGATAAAAAAGGCCCACTTATGCAGGAGGGAAGCCTGCACCTCCAGTGGCAGGAGAAAATTACCTACAACTCAAACAATTAAATACTACAGAGGAGCTCCCTGGCACTACCCTCCTCGAAAAATTCAATCACACCAGTCTAGTATGAATGAACCTCACCGCAGGATTAGGGACAGATAATGCTCACCAAGTTCTCTCAGACTATGACATTTAATTAAAAGAAGCGTTACTGTCTGGGGACCAAGCAATTTTGACAGGTACAGGGAACTATTTCATCAAATGGCACTGCATCACACAAATGTGTCAAATTCAGAGGAAACAAAAACTACTTAAAACTGTCAAGGCATTTAGGTTGTTTTTTTTTACAGCGCCCATCTAGCAACCGCATTCAAGAGCATAATTAGCCTCAATAAGAATTTCCGCAGAGTATTAAAGTACTTTAAAATTCCTGAAAACCAAACCAAACAAAGAAAATCCAAAACCAAAGAACCTAAAACCTCGCAAATAATATAAAAAAAATACAAAGGCAAGAAGTACTATCTGGCGTCAAGGAGGGGGGCTGTCCCCCCCCTGGTGTATGATCATGTGACCAACCTCAAAGAGATTCAAATAAAATGGAAGATGCAAGCCTCCAACAAAAAAGTCAAGAGTGGGCAAGTCTGTGTACACACACCCGTTCCGAATATAGGGAACTAGCGGAAGTGACAGCACTTGTTCCAGTACCGGGAAAGGTAACACACTCAAAGATCACCATACTCAAAGTATGTGTCAAATAGTCTGGGAGAGAATGCAGTCGTTGCAGGATAACCATCCATCAAATGGCGGTGAATCTCACGAGTGAGCCCAATTCAAAGACGACAGAATGAGACCTGAAGCCATTGCGGCATTCGGGGGTAGGTCCAAAGGAACAGTGGTGGCGCAATGGCATCATGGATGCCGCGAACTAGGAAGTGTGGAGTTTCCAAAGCACTGAGAGTAATCAGGGTGCTTTATGAGTCATGAAAGATCACAATCCAGTCACGACGTGTTATCACACATATCGAACAGCGTATTGCAACTAACTCGGCTGTTAAGACAGACCTAACGCCTGGTAGAGCCCTGTTGAATTCAAACAGCGGGGATATGACATGGAAACCAACCACATCGTGGGACTTAGAAACGTCTGTGTACACTACACAGATCCAGCATGACACAAAGTGTGTTCCCAAAAGGTCGAACACAATACTCCCAGGGCTGTGCAAGCTTTGGAAGCAAAGGTGGTACCCTCTAGGGTGGTGTCCTGGACAGAACCAGAGGCACCAATGGTCCGAGAGCTGCACTGAGCTTTTGCAGAAGTTTCCTAGGGTATGACTGGTGTCTCTCAGTGGCATATGCCCCTTCGAGATCGGCTGCTAATGCAGTGAGAGCCATTGGTGAATAAGGGCGGTGTGGGATAATGCCTACAAGCACATAATTGATTGTGTACAGTGCAGAGTGAGTGGTATCTCCCAAGCATCGACAAGTAGGCTCACAATGGTGGACGTGAGGAAGGTTCCAGTTGCTGCTGGTGTGGCGAATCAAGTCCACCTTTCACAATGCATGCTCGGATCCTGAAGCATGAAACTCACATTCATAGTAAAGCTTCAAATAGACAAAGGTAGATAGAAAAGTAAGCGAGTAGCCCTATCAGCTTCCCACTTGTTGAACATCACAGAATGAAGAATGTCCATGTTACAACATGAGAGAAATCTGGCTCATTGAGCTTGGCAGAAGGGGCATTGTAGACCTCCTGTCCACGTGTAGCTGCACTACCACCACCTGTAAGGGGGTATTTAGAAGAAAACATAAAAGAGACCACATAAGATTTAGGTTGCATATCCACCTGCCCAGCATCCATTATGTGGTGGGGTAAAGTTTCTGCGCATTTGATGAGAAATAAACAGAGTCCACCCCAAGAAGAGGAAACCTGCTAAAAAACTGCTTGATTGCAAAAAAAATTATATAGCTTGCTAGAGACTGCATTAATAAACCTTAAAACAAGAGATCAGAGACCACAAAAAGTTTTCTGCCCACAATCTCCATTAAATTACCTCATCCTTTTCAAGCTTCAGTTTTGCTGCCAGAGCTTTGTTCATAGAATTTGACTGCCGCTCCTTTTCTTGTGATTCTTGCAACTGCTTATCTTTTTCTTCGATTTGTGATTTTAACTCACGCACGCTGCCCTTTGAAGTTTCAAAAACATTAATTTGGGAGAAATATAATTTAATAACTAAAGACAGTGCAACGCAAATGAAAGAAATTGCAGATAAGTAGAAAATAGTAATAAAATAATTTGCTAGATCTTTTGCCACTTATCTGTTCTCTCCTTTTAAGACCTACTTATTTGTCAGTGGAAACCCACTTTTTATTTTTTTAAGAGCTCATTTGGCCATTGCCTCCTTGGGCATAAGTCGCCGAACTCACCACTGCTTAGTACTAGGCTACTTTAAAATAGCAACATGAAATAATAAAAAAAGGAAGCAGGCAGGAAGCAAGCTCCTGCATCAGGAAAGGTCCGCCTCCCCCCAGTGCAGGAACATGCGACCTACAAAAATAACAAAAAAGAACTAGTTAAATAATGAGAAGAAGGCCGGCCTCTCCCCAAAAGTCGATAAGTAAACCAGTCAATTTGCACGAACTCGTCCCGAGTACAAGGGACAGGCGGACGAAGATCGCCCAGACAGACATTCAATAAGAATGTGCCAAACAGTCTGGGGGACAATGCAGTCTTCACAGTAGGGGGCTGGTGAGCGCTCCATCAAATGGCGGTGCGTCCCGCGAGTGCGCCAATTCGGAGACGACAGAAAGCAACCTGAAGCCTTCGCGGCATTTGGGGGTAAGTCTGCCATGAAGTCGGTGTGATCGTCCAAGTCTCGATGACTCTTTGGCGCGATCATTCCCCGCAATTTCTACATGTCCAGGAAACCAGCAGAAGATAATCTCAACATCCGCCCGGCTTACCAAAACCGTGGCATCACAGATATCGCGAACCAAGGGATGCGCAGATTTCAATGCCCGAGAGCACTCAGGGCTCTTTGTGAGTCGCTATAAATCACCATCCAGTCTCGAACCAGGCACGTCGCGTAAATACCCGTACCGAGTGGTGTATTGCCACTAGCTCGGCCGTGAAGACAGACGCAGCGCCTGGCAGAGCACCGCTGACTTCAAACAGAGGGGATACGGCGTGGAAGCCGACCCCCTCTTCGGACTTGGAGCCATCCGTATACACTAGCACGCTTCCAGCGTGACACGAGGTATGCTCCAAAAAGGTCGAACGCAATACTCCCGGCGCCGTACAAGCTTTCGGGGCAGAGGCGTGGCCACAAATAGCCAAATGTGGTACCCTCCAGGGTGGCGTCCTGGGCAGAACCAGGGGCGCCACCGGCCCGAGAGCTATATCTAGCTCTCGAAGGAGTTTCCTGGCCCTAAACCCAAAGGGCTTAGGATATGACTGGCGTCTCTTGGCGGCATAAGCACCGTTGAGATCAGCTGCGGATGCAGTGAAAGTTGTTGGCGACTGAGGGAGGCGCCGGGCTCGCACGTACAGGGAAGTGATGCACTGCACGCGGCGCAGAGCGAGTGGCATCTCCCTAGCATCGACCAAAAGACTCTCAATAGGGAAAGTGGAGAAGGCACCGGTCGCAAGGCGAAGGCCGGTGTGGTGGATCGAATCCACCTTCCGCAATAAACGCTCGGCTGCGGATGCATAAAACTCGCATCCGTAGTCGAGCTTCGAACGAACAAAGGATCAATAAAAAAGTAGGGCAGTAGCCCTATCAACGCCCCAAGCGCTGAACGTCACGGAACGGAGAATATCCATGGCGCGGGTACAAGAGACCCTAAGGCTGCGATTATGAGTCTCCCAGGTGAGGCGTCGGTCAAATACAAGACCAAGGAAACGGTGTGACTCAACCACATCCAGGCGCACCTCATTAAGAAAAAAATCTGGGTCGGGGTGGAGCCGTGGATGGCGGCAGAAGTGCACCACCTTAGTCTTGGCCAAAGAAAACCGAAACCTGTGCGCTTCGGCATAGCGAGAGACGGGGTTCAATGCCTGTTGGAGTCGACGCTCCAGAGTTGGTATCTGGGCCGCGCCAAAAGAGATCGAAAGGTCGTCCACGTAGAGCGTAGCGAGAACATCTTCCGGCAGCACCGAGGTGATGCCGTTGATGCTCAGGGCAAAGAGTGTGACACTGAGGACACTTACCTGCGGGACACCCTCTTCCAGCTCCTTTGGGCCGGAGAGGGCTCCCTCCACGCGTACGCGGAATCGACGATCTCGCAAAAATTCAGATATAAAGACTGGGAGGCGTCCCCTCGCCCCCATCGTGTGGAGAGTCTCCATGATACCGTATCGCCATGCAGTATCATAGGCCTTCTCCAGATCGAAAAACACCGTGGCGTAGTGCTGTTTACGAAGGAAAGCCTCGCAGACGGCATTTTCCAGCCGGAGCAAAGCATCCGATGTGGAGTGGAACTTGCGGAAGCCGCACTATGTAGAAGACAGATGGCCTCCGCTGTCCAGGAAAAAGGCTAGTCTAACATTTACCAATCTCTCCATCAACTTGCACACGCAAGAGGTTTCACGAGATTGGCAGGAACCGGTCGAGTAGAGTGATCTCTCCCCAGTTGGCGAAAGGCGAGCACAGTAGCGATTCGCCAGGAATCTGGGAGAAGAGCCTCCACCCAGATCCTGATGAACAAATCTAACAGAAAGGCCATGCCTCGCTCACCCAGGTGTCGAAGCATGGGGTACGGGACATCGTCCAGACCATGGGCGGTGTCCGCGCACGAAGCGATAGCGAAGCGCAACTCACTCCCAGTAAACCTGTCGTTGAAGGGTTCTCCGCCTCTGGAGGTAAAGTCCAGCCGGCGGAGCAGCATCACGGATAGAGAATGCGGAAAAAGCGGTCTTCCCGTTAAGTGAAGACACGTAATCCCCCGCCAAGAAGAGCGGCGGGCGTGTTTCGAAATATACCGGAACCTAGCCCTAGCCCGACGAAATTCAGCGACAGTGAAATCGGTCGGGCAGCGCTTATAGCGCATGTAGGCATAACGCTTCTGTTTGAGGGCCGTCTCACATTCGGCCGACCACCATGGGAGTGGTCGGCGTGCAAAACGGCCAGACGTTCTAGGAATAGTAGTCAGGCCCGCGGCGATGAGGTTGCCGGAGAAGAACTCAACGGCCTCATCTACCGACCTAAACTCCTCAACTGAGATAGAGAATTCAGTCATTTCCTGAAATGCAGGCCGCACCCGCACCAAGAACCACTGAGGTGGGCTGTCAGGCGGCAGTTGACCTGAAAATGATATTTGAATGGGAAAGTGATCAGTACCATGGAGGTCATCGACCACCCCCCAATAAAAATCAGGCTGTGCATCCAAAGAGCACAAAGATAGGTCAAGGCATGAAAATGAAGTGGTTCTCGGACAGTGATGCGTAAACTCATCCACGGTTAGGACACCCATCTCAAGCTCTTCGATCAGATCGGCAAGGACTTGTCCCCTGGGATTTATGGAGTAATCTCCCCAGAGAGGATGCCTCCCGTTCAGATCTCGAAGCAGAAGAAATGGCCTCGGCCACCGTGCCACGACGCGGCGGAAGTCCCCCGCGTCGAAGTCAGCTGACAGTGGAATTTTTGCAGAAATGATAGTATACCTCCTATCCAGGTGCAGCCACTGCCTGAAAGGAGGTATCTAAAGAGAAAGGAAGAACGGAGACAGCATGCCGAGTGTAAATCACGTATCCCCCAACCCGGCCATACAGCGGTGGTGGGTCACGAGACCCTTATACCCTGGGAGACCAGGCAGGGGGCACACGCCTAGCATGGTCTCCTGCAAAACGATAGCTAAGGGGGAACGGGACAAGACGAGTCCACGGCAATTCCATTGAAGGAATATGCCCTCCAGACCTAGCTCGGAGATGCGGGGGCCCTCCTCAAACTGAAGAACCTCACGGGAATGGCCGTATGCTTCCGGGGGCAGAACCCCAGGCGCTGTTGGCCGGACAAAGCGCTGTCACCTTCGAGGACTTATTGGGGGAGGTTGGGCTCGCCATGCGAGTCTTTTCCTCCCTCTGCTTCGAAACCTTAGGCGGGCGTTGCGGCTTCGGAGGCAGGGAGCCCTCTTTTTGAGGAACCACTCCCTCCACCATTAGGAGTGGGCAAAGGAGCCGAAGCTCCTTTGTTGCTGTCCTCCTTTCGGGAGACAGCTTTAGGAACCCTGGAAGATGGCCTAGCGACCAACTTCATGGGTGTTGCTTCCTGCAAGTCTAACAACTCGGTGGAGGCGCATGGCCCTTTCACCTTACGGGAAATGGTCACGCTGGGGGAAGAGGGGGGAGCCCTGGTTTTAGCCGGAGCTGGGTATGAACCCTTTTTGCCGCCAGCTTTACCAGGGGAGCACCCGGGTTGAGTGGGCCACAGAAAGGCTCCGAATGGGCGCGGAAATAACCGTGCTCGTTTGCCTGGATGGGCCAGCAGCAGAGGGTGCCTTTCTAACTATTGAGGCATATGACATCCCAGGCAGAGCCGGGCGCGCCAGGACCAAGTCCTTACCCTGGCGGAATGAGAGTCGATCCTGGGCTTGAACAGCCAGGATTTCTATCTCAAGGAGAAATGCACCACATTGCTTTGAAGAATCGGGGTGCGTCTCTCCGAAATTGACACACTTAGCCACACATGATTTGGACTTATCGTATGTGGCCTTGGAGCAATTCAGACAGAGTTCGTGTAACTCCAACTTTGCATGTCAACATGAGGGATTAGTATGGCTGAAGCAGTGACAGTAATAGCACCTCCGCGGCAGTGGCACAAAAGCCTTCACACAGTAGTGGTACCAACCAGCATGCACTGACTCAGGAAGCTTGTCACAATCAAACATGACAAAGAGTGTATGGGTGGGTCTCGAGGCCCCTCCCTGTTTTCTCATCATACATTTGACCTTGACCACCCTGCGGTTGGCCAGCTCTATGGTGATGTCATCTATGGAGTACTCCAGAGTTCCCTCACATAAACTACTCCTTTCACAAAGTGCTAATCTTGGCCGCCTCGGAGGAGTCGGACGCATTCATCATAAGGCTCCCATCTGAGAAACAGGTTACCTTCAGCTCCCTACCAATCACACTAGCTAAAGCTCTCCTCTGATGGATCATATTGCCCTTAACGAACATGCTGCCATCAGTGGAGCGAATAACAAGAAAGTGTTTGAAGCCAGCGGGCTCGAAAATGCTGGGTAGTCTCTGAATGAAGGGCCCTGACTTAATTGAGGCTCCACTCTGAGCACTGCATTTTTGGTCTTTGTCAGGGACTCTGAAGGAGAAGAGGCTAAGCTGGGGCCAGACGGGGTGCTGAGTAGCATTAGCAGAGGGGCCAGGATGGCAAAACAGTGCGCCCCTTACAGGGGACCCTCTTTTTAAGGTAGAATCCAAACCATAGATGAGTGCAATGTATCTCAGCCACCATGGTCTCTTTGAGACAGGACTACTTACACAAACAAACCACCCCTAATGTGCTAACTTTGTTAAAATAGGAAGCGTTATTTCTACTTAGCAAAAGAATTTGCAATGGATTCTGAAATCACGCTTGCCAGTTAAATTGAGCACACACCTGTAAGTGGGTCAAATCTGCAACATCTCTTCGTCTACTATCATGGAGTATATTGCCATCTTTAATTGCATTGTGATAGAGTTGAATAACATTCCAACAAGCATTGACCAATGCAATAAGATTTAGCTTTTCTCCATTGGCTTCAATTAGTTTGTATCTAAAACCAAGATTCTGTAGTTCCTGAAAATAGAAATCAATATTAGTTTAAATATGATGACTGTCCTTTACTACATTCTAGCAATTGTATCCCACTGGGAGGAGTTCCCCCCTCTAAATCCTTCTTGGAGGGTGAATTCACTTGTCCTGCTCATCAAGACACCCTAGCAACCAACAATCAAGATGAAATGTCTTTTTTTTTTTACTGTGAGCTTACTGGCACAAGATATAGTGTTTTTGTAATTCAGCTTAATCACACATTTGCATCAACAACCTATATTGCTTTTTGCAACAAATTTCCATCTTTTTACAGTAGATAAATCTATTGGTGTTATAACTTGCAATGCATTGATTTAAGCCTTCAAACTCTAAAAATTGTTAACATTGGTGTGGGATCTAATAGCACATCTATATTTGACCATTGTATTGAGGGGTAGGTCCATGGGAACAGTTGCAACGCAATGGCATGCAACTTTAGGTTCCCCTTGATTGTCTCTCATCTTCTTTGCCAAGCAGCACGGATGGGCTGCCCATATTCCTGTCATATAATCGGTTTGAGGAAGAGCAGAATGCTGCACCTATCGCGCCACCTGCCTGCTTTCTTGGCAGTACCCTTGGAAAGTAAAGGAGGGACTTCCACTGGAAAAGGGGAGTTGCCCAAGGGTGACTCAAGAGAAGAGGGTGAAGGGAAGACCCTGCACCCATAGGCAGTGTGGTGGAGCAAATGCGAGTGTGTGTGTGAAGGGCCACTCTCCCACCTTTTTCCCAATACCCTCTCCCTCCCTCTGTAAGAATGTGTGTGTGAGTGGGAATTAGGTTTTTTATATTTTCTTTTTGTGTGTATATATATATATATATATATATATATATATATATATATATATATATATATATATATATATATATATATATATATATATATATATATATATATATATATATGTATTTGATTTCATGTATTAAAATTGTTTTTTTCTTTCTCAGATTGTACTTTGTATAAAATAATCTTTTATCAAAATTGTACTTAGTTTCATATATCCTTATATTACAAACAAAAGAAAAGAGTTAGATGTAAAAATAGATTGAAAGCATAATATTTATATACATTTCAAAAGAACGCTAGTGAGGAAGAGTATTGTCTGATTAAAGAAGATTTACTGAGTTTGAGCATAGAGTGGAGACCATGTGGATGCAACCGTGGGACAACAAACTTCTAGCAGAAGTTGGAGAAGCCTAGAGGGTGTTTACCCCGACCCTGATAGGAGGGTTTACACGACCTCTCATTGGAAACCACGACTGCACCTGGTTTCGCAGCCCTCATCGTGAACCAAGAAATATACAGCCTTACCCTAACTCACGAGTGATACCACTGCACCCCCTTTTTGTTTTAAAAGCATCGTATGGTGTTGATTGAACTATCTTGTACGGTTCAGTTTTTCTTTTAATTTTTTTTTGCGTGCATTGTTTTACTCAGTACCGATTGGTGTTATTGTATAATTTTTTTTCCTCTTTGTCCGTTGTAGTTTTTTATCTTGTTTTTTGATTGGGGAATTTTGGCCTTGTTTGTGGTGTGCACACATTTTTTTCATTGAGTTCTTATAAGAAAATTAAATTTTCTTTTGTAATTATTATTGTTTTTTGTTAGTAAAGGATTGTACATACAATCCATTTCATTCTCCTTTGATTTCTCACCTTCGGATTAGTGTAGG
Source organism: Ceratothoa steindachneri (assembly GCA_963969495.1). Classification (NCBI taxonomy): domain Eukaryota; kingdom Metazoa; phylum Arthropoda; class Malacostraca; order Isopoda; family Cymothoidae; genus Ceratothoa; species Ceratothoa steindachneri. The sequence continues at coordinate 167,051,475 of OZ018318.1, forward strand.
AAGCGGGTTGGATCGATTGGGGTTAGTCTAAATTTTTCTGCCCACTACATTTGGCGCCCAAATAGGGACGTGAGATCTCGAAACTGGGAGCGTGACGGGATTGGGTTGCAGTCCATACCCAATTCGCATGACAGGTAGTTTGGTTGTTTTTCACCTTTGTGTATCACTGTTACTAACCTAGGAGGATGGCTTCTGTGGAACAGGGCCTCCATGATGAGATCGTGAGACTGAGGCTGGAATTGAGGCAGAAAGAGGAGGAATGTATGACGTTGAGGAACGTGATTGATGGACTGAAGAGAGATGTGATGAGTATGGATGAGAAGACAGACAAGATGAGGAAGGAAATGGATGAGAGACAGACACAGGTCGACCAACGGATGCAGGACTTGTATGACATGATGAAGGGGTCAGGACCGGCCCCCGGACCCTCGACCTTGACCCCTGCTCCGACTGAAGGGGATAAGACTAATGGGATCAATGGGAGTGTGTGCGAGTCTAGAGAGGATAGGGTGATTATGAGTGATAGGAAGGACGGAAAATGGAAGAGAGTTGAACGCAAGAGAAGAAGGAAGAGTGGTGCAAAGGGAAAGGATAGGAAGGTGAGAGGCAAGAGTGTGGACTCATTGTACTCGGATGAAGGAGAGAGTGATGGTATGATTGATATGAGTGAGAGTGAAGGCAGCTCAAGTGAGAGTGAAGTGAATGTGGGAAAGGGTATTTTGATAAGGTAAGTGCCAAAGATAGATTTAGGTTACATGGTGGGAAAAGTGTGGAAGAATTCTTCGGGGAATTTGAGCGATATTGTAAGCTCAAGTACCCGGAGAATAAGGGATATTGGGTGAATGTTTGGGGGGAATGTTTGGAGGGAAAAGTATTGAAGTTTTTCCGCGTGATTAGAAGTGTGGGGGAACCAAGGTACGATGTGGTGAAGGAGGGATTGATTGGGCAGGTGAAATGAATGAAAGAGAGTGTGAAGTATAAAAGGGTGAATGAATTTGAGAAGGCTCGAATGGGAAAAGGGAAAGTGTGAACATGTATGCACATAGGCTTGAAAGTATGGCAAGAAAGAGGTATGGTGATGATGTAAATGAATGTAAACCACTGATAAGGAAGTTTTTAGACACAATCCCGCGAAAGGTGAGTGAATGGCTGAGTGGAAAGAGAAAGGAGAGAATGAGACTGACAGGTGAACGGTTGATGTGGGAGGATGTGTTGGAGCTGTTGGAAGATGGACGATTTGATGATGAAAGCGATCTAGAAGAGGATGGATGGTACAGTGTGAATGCTGGGGGTAAGAAGCCCAGGAGCTTTCATCCACCACAGCAGTTTGTCAGCTACAGGGATGCCCTGGAGGCTGCGCCAGCTGGAGTGATGCCAAACTTCCTGGGCGGCAGAATGGATGGGTAAATGGAGGGTGGTCGAACGGAAGGGGACAGATGAATTTCAAGTGTGGGAATGGATATATGAGAGAGAAACCGAGGTATGTCCCAGCAAATGAGAGATCAAATGGTGGGAGAAAGATTGTGGAATGTCATTGGTGTGGAAGGAAGTGTCATATGTTGGCAAAATGTAGGTGGACATCTGGTGCATGTTTTGGGTGTGGTAAGAAAGGGCATATGATAAAGGTTTGCAGGGAAAGTGGAAAGTGTGAAAGAGTGCTTCGAGTGTAAAGAAGTAGGCCATTTGAAGAAAGATTGTCCGAGGTTGAATGGTGGAGCAACTGCTGGGGGGAGTGTGAAGTATGCTTGTGTTAATTGTGGAAAGGCTGGTCATTATGCGAGGATGTGTCATGACCAGAGGAATGTATATAGCTATTGTGCGATGGAAGGACATTCGAGTGAAAAGTGTTGGATTAGACTGAGAACGCAAGGTGTGAATGGAAAGTCTGAAGCGGGAAACTGAATGGTAAGAGGGTACCTGCTGGGTGCATGAGTGTGAGTAATGTGTTGGTAAGTCTGTCTAGTGTGAAAGTGCTGTCTGGTAGGAAGTATAAGTGTCTGAGTGTGAAGGCGAGCTTGGTGTATAAAGATGTGTATGACAAGGTTAGCGGGAAAGCCCTCCTGTCTGAGTGCAAGGGTAGTTTGGTAGGTATTGGTAATAGGAGAGTGCCTGTGATTGGAATGATAAGGTCAGCTGTTCGAATGTATGGTATGTTGATGAATAAATATGAATTCTCAGTGATTAATAAGGTGAGTAGTGAGTATGATGTGATTTTGGGCTATGATTTTATGAAAATGAATTATTGTATGGTTGTGCATCCTGCAAGTGATCGGATTGCGAGAAAGATTGGTAAAAATGGGGTGTATAAGTTGTATGTAGGGAAAGATGGTAGCGTTTTGAGGAGTGTGTTTACTGGTATTGAGGTGACTGCTATGGAGAATGTGAGGCTTGTGAAGGGTGAAAGGGTGTCTGTTAGAGTGAGTTGGAGTAAGGATGTTAGTTTGAATGTGGGTGAGAACACTGTGATATTGGATGGAAAGGATGCGTGTTATAAGGTAAGGCGTGTTGCTTATGTGTTTGATGGCTTGATGAGAATGAATGATCCTTTTGTATGTGTGCAGGCGGACCACAGAGTGAAAGGACAGATGAGAGGGATCCAAGTCGGAGATGTACTAGGTCACCTCTCCACTGTCAATGAGGTAGGTATGGATGATAGCACAGATGTCAGAGTGAATGTTGCAAATGAAAAGACATGTGAATGGATGTATAATGAGGTGAAGGGCATGGTGAAATTGGATGGATGTTTGACTGAGTATGAAAGGGAGGATGTGTATTGAATGATATTTTAACGAAAGGGAGCCCTCAGTAAGGGTGAACTGGATTTTGGGGTTGCAAAGCTCCTGGAATTCAAGATTGTCCCCAAGGAGGACTCCCCAATCTATCAGCGGGTGAGGCATTTCCCACATCCGGTTGCTGATGAGATTGAGGAGCAGTGTTTGGAATTGGAGCAATTGGGGGTGATTGAAGAGAGCGAGAGTGCATGGAATAGTCCAGTTGTGCCTGTACATAAGCAAGATGGAAGATTGCGTCTGTGTGTGGATTATCGAAAGGTGAATGAAAGGACTGTGAAAGAAAGGTTTCTGATGTGTGTATAGTATGCATGGGATGGAGTGGTTTACGAAGCTGGATCTGGTACGGGGTTATTACCAGATGCCTATTGCTGAGGAGAGCCAGCCGGTAACTGCCTTCTCTTCCACAAAGAGGCATTACCAGTTCTGGAACCTCAGCTTTAGGTTGGCTAATGCTCCTGGAGACTTCCAGCGGGCAATGAATGTTGTGTTGAGTAAGTTTGCTGAGTAAGAATGTGATTGCGTTTATAGATGATATTTTGATTATGACTGAGACTTTGGAGGAGCATATGAGATTGGTGAATGATGTGTTGAGAACGATGGAGAGTGTTGGTGTGAAGGTGAAAATGGCGAAGTGTGAATGGTTTGCGAAAGAAGTGGAATTCCTTGGGCATATGGAGAGTGAGAATGGGTTTGAAAGAAGTGGAATTCCTTGGGTATATGGTGAGTGAGAATGGGTTACGAAAGTCGCCGAAGTATGTTGAGAAGGTTCAAATGTTTCTGAAACCGGTGACTGTGAAGCAACTGAAGTCGTTTTGGGGTTTGATTGAGTTCCAGCAAAAGTTTCTACATGATTGTTCTGGTGTGAGTAAGCCTCTGACTGAGTGGATGGGCAAGAAAGGGAGTACGGTTGTCAGGTGGAATGATAAGATAAATGAGGCGTATTAGAGACTGAAAGAGGCAGCGGCTGAAGATGTTGAATTGGCTTACCCAGATTATAGTGTGAATGCTAAAATGCTTGAATTGTATAGATGCGAGTGGGTATTGTATGGGAGGTTTTCTGATGCAAGAGCAGCGTCTGATGGAGAGAATGTCAGGTGAATAATTGGGTATGTATCCAAGGCTATGAATGCAGCAGAGCGAAAGTATTCGACTGTGGAACGAGAGTTGGCTGTTGCGTCCATTTTTGTATGGTGTGAGGTTTGTAATCAAAACAGATCATCAACCTCTTGTGTATCTGCAGCGTATGAAGTGGGCTGATAGTAAGATTGCAAAGACTTTGGAAGATTTGAGTGACTTTGACTATGTGATGGAGTATGTGCCTGGTGAACAGAATGGAGTGGCTGATTTGATGTCAAGGTATCCTGGTACGAATGATGAAAATGTGTGTGGAGCGAGTGATCCTGAGTATTTGCCGAAAGGGATTATGAATGGAAAGGACAGTAAGGGTGGTGCTGATTCCTTGTTTGAGAGTGTATGGAATGGTTTGCAAGATTTGAAGAGTGATGGAGAGATGTGAGAGTGCCTGATAGTGTGGATGACTTAAGGAAGGAGGAAATGACTGAAGTATGTAGAAGCCTGAAAGCATTGGTATGGCAAGGGTGCGGAACTTCATGAAAGAATTGAGAGCGAAGTGTTGATTGTAGTGAGTCGTTTGTGTTTGTATAGAGTGATTGTTTATGTGCACTTTGGTGGTGAGAGGCCGATTGTGTACAAAGATGAGAAGATGAAGGGTTTGAATCCTAATGTGGTACATCTACAATGTTTGAGCGGTGTGCACTACAATTGGGTGATTGAAAAGTGTCAATATATGAGTGAGAAGAATGATTGTCTGGATGAAGATGAGTGTGTGGTGAGCGATGATATGGGAGTTGATGACAGTGTGGATATCAGTGCTGATGTTGGTGTGCTTGTTCCTTCTGTGTATTGCGAACATGGTGGACCTGATATGATGGAAGCGAGAGTGAAAGTTGGTGAAAGGTTCTTCTGTAGTTTGATTAATACTGGGGCACAAGTGTCTTTAGTGAATGAGAGGATTCTGAGTAAGTATGATGAGTTTAGATGTTGCGAGCATAAACCTGTGAAGTTACGGATAAGTGGATTAGGGAATGGCATGATAGTGGCATGGAAACAGGTTAGTCTGAAAGTGAGTTTGGGTAATGGTGTGAATGTGAAGCATGACTTTGTAATTCTGAAAGATGAGCAAATGCCGTGTTGTTTTCTGCTTGGTGTAGCCTTACTGAGATTGAATGATTTGTCTTTGGATGCTGTTAAGGATTGTCTTATGAAAGGTGAATGTGAGGTGATGAAGTTGAATGAGTGTGCGAAGAATGTTGTCAAATTTTGTGGCATGATTGAGTTGGTCATGGATGATGAGAATGAGATTTTAAGTGATGATGATATTCTAGATGCAAGAGATGTGTCCTTTTGTTAGTGAGTTGAAGAGGTGCGTAATGACGCATGTTGATTTGAATGAATGGCCTGAGTGTTTAAGTGATTTTAAAAGGTATGCTAAGGATTTTGTTATTTGTATGGATGTTGAGCAGAGTGTATGGCGTGAGGCACATGAAAGGTTCCATTCATTTGAATTGGGTGTGAAAGTATTGAAGGTGAAAGAAGTGAAGGGTAGGTTGAATGTGTCAGAGATGAGTGAGAAGTTTGATGGACCTTATAGAGTTGTGAGAGTTTGGGAAAATAGGGTGACGTATGTTTTGGAGAGTTTGAATGATGGTATGACTGAGAGAGTGCGGGCTCATCAGAGTCAGTTAAGGAGATGGAGAGAACCTCCTGACTACCTGGTGAGCCATCCGGTGTATGGACTGTGTAGAGAGAGAGGTAAAGTGCATGATGATGAGATTGAATGTGATAGTATGGATCTGTCTGGGAAAGAGCTAGTCTTAGTCTCAAGGAGTAGAAAGCGTACAAAGAAGAGTGAAAGGAAGAATGCAGGTACGAATGAAAGTAAGTCCGAGCAGTCTTTCTGGTATGGGGGATCTTGAAAGGGAGATTGAGTTTTTGAGTAAACAGGTGAGTGATTTGGCTGGTATAAGTATATGACTGAGTGAGCTGGCTGTGCCTGATTTTTCTAGTTTTGGGAACAGTATGAATGATAGTGTGTTTGGGCTGAATGAACCTAGTGTGGCTGATTTGGGGGGTTTTATGAATGGTAATAGTAGGGGTGAGTTTGATGTAGTGAATGATGAAGTGGCTGATTTTTCAGGTTTCTGGTGGGAACCAGTCGATGGGGTTTCTGGTATGCCTGTTGAGAATACAGGGGATATGAGTGACCTGTCTATTTCACAAGAGTGTACCTTGAGTTGGATGAGAGCTGTGAGTGAGGAGCTGATGAATGGGGGTATGAAGAGTGAAGGTTCTGAATGGAAGAGTATGAAAGAATTCTGTCGTGAGATGGGAGAACTGGTAATGAGGGCTAAGAGTATGGTTGATGAGATGATCAATAGTGACGATGAGACTGACAGGACGACTGATGAACAACCCCGACTGATTGCTACGCCTAGATAGGGACCAGTAGACGAATGTGAATGGGTGCAGAAGGGTGCGATTGAGTATAAAAGGTACCGTGAGTAAGGATTGAGTGTATTGTGAGTGACTGTGATCAAATGGCCTAAGGAAGGAGGGGTGTGGTGGAGCGAATGCGAGTGTGTGTGTGAAGGGCCATTCTCCCACCTTTTTCCCAATACCCTCTCCCTCCCTCTGTAAGAATGTGTGTGTGTGAGTGGGATTAGGTTTTTTTATATTTTCTTTTTGTGTATATATATATATATATATATATATATATATATATATATATATATATATATATATATATATATATTTGATTTCATGTATAAAAATTGGTTTTTTCTTTCTCAGATTGTACTTTGTTTAAAATAATCTTTTATCAAAATTGTACTTAGTTTCATATATCCTTATATTACAAACAAAAGAAAAGAGTTAGATGTAAAAATAGATTGAAAGCATAATATTTATATACATTTCAAAAGAACGCTAGTGAGGAAGAGTATTGTCTGATTAAAGAAGATTTACTGAGTTTGAGCATAGAGTGGAGACCGTGTGGATGCAACCGTGGGACAACAAACTTCTAGCAGAAGTTGGAGAAGCCTAGAGGGTTTCTACCCCGACCCTGATAGGAGGGTTTACACGACCTCTCATTGGAAACCACGACTGCACCTGGTTTTGCCAGCCCTCATCGTGAACCAAGAAATATACAGCCATGCCCTAACTCGCGAGTGATACCCCTGCACCCCCTTTTTGTTTTAAAAGCATCGTATGGTGTTGATTGAACTATCTTTTACGGTTCAGTTTTTCTTTTAATTTTTTTTTTAGCACGCATTGTTTGACTCAGTACCAGATTGGTGTTATTGTATATTTTTTTTCCTCTTTGTCTGTCGTAGTTTTTTATCTTGTTTTTTGATTGGGGAATTTTGGCCTTGTTTGTGGTGTGCACACATTTTTTTCATTGAGTCCTTATAAGAAAATTAAATTTTCTTTTGTAATTATTATTGTGTTTTTTGTTAGTAAAGGATTGTACATACAATCCATTTCATTCTCCTTCGATTTCTCACCTTCAGATTAGTGTAGGAAGCGGGTTGGATCGATTGGGGTTAGTCTAAATTTTTCGGCCCACTACAGCATAGGAGAGGAGTAAGCCTCCTCTCCAGTCAAAGAGGCTTGGAAGGTTCCCTACGATAGGACAAGTGGGGGGGGGGGCTCCTTTTCTAACTCAGAGCTTCCAGAGGGCGGCTCCAATGCTGGTAAAGGGGAAGGGGGGTTTTATTTTCATCATCGGCCTGGTGACCCTATTAGTAAAATGTGCCACAAACGCTAATCACCCCACATAGTAGCCCATTCTTTGAGGGGTGAACACAGGGATATCAAAAGCTGACTGCCGCTATTTAGGACCACACCTCCTGCCCTGTGGCCAGGCAGTCGTTCGGCATCGCGGCTCCACCTTGAGCTGGGCATAAAATTGATAGATTGTGAAAGGAGAGAGAAAGGGCATGTGAGGAAGGTGAGGGTGGGGGTGAAGCAGGTTGTTAAAAACCTGCCACCCCAATCCGGGATGGTTGGGTGAGATGAAGCTGGTCAATGGCCAGGCAGCCCTTCGGCATAGTGGCTGACCCAAGAAAGTTGTGGGAGGTTGAATGGAGGGTAAGGAAACAGGGTAAGAAGACATGGTGTCAGAAAGAAGGAGAAGAAGCTAGGCTGGGGCCAGATGGGGGGTTGAGTGATGTCAGCATGGTGGCCAGGAAAGCAAATCGCTGTGCCCCTTATGGGTTTTTTATTAGAAACAAGATATGAAAATTTAAGAGATAACATGATTAGAGCCAAATGGTCACTGCACAATGAGGCCTGCCACAGGTATATAGACATAAATAAGCATGATTTTGCAATTCTATCTTGTGACATTGACACATACCATGCATATATGTACTGACAGCTTACAGCTATTTTGATAATGGTGAACTACAGCCAGGCTGAGTGGAAACGCATTCCAATTACAGTAAAATAAGTCATTAGGTGGGGTAAGTCAGTAAATGGGGGTCGCATTATTTTTTTTTTAAGGAGCTATCTGGCGACTGCACACTTGGGCATAAGTTGCCGTAAACAAACAGCCTAGCTATAGGCTACTTTAAAATAAAAATTTGAAAGGAAAACAACGATAAAAAGGGAAGATGACAATTAGGAAGCAAGCTCCGCCATCAGGGGGAGGTCCCCGTCCCCCTCCCCCCCGGCAGAGGAGCGTGCGACCTACAAAGAAAACAACAATAACAAAAATACAACAAAACCTAGTTAAATAAAAGGGAGAAGGCCGAACTCCCCCCAAAAGTCTACCAGTCCACAAGTCAAAGAGCCCGCACCATCCCGAGTACAAGGGACAGGCAGTAGCGCCCCCGCCCATCTCAGTACCGGGACAGTTAACGTGCAGCAAGATCGCCCAGACTGGGACATTCAACAAGAATGTGCCGCGAGTGCATCACGCGAGTATGCCCAATTTGGAGATGACAGAAAGCAACCTAAAGCCCTGGCAGCATTGGGGGGATAGGTCCATGGGAACAGTCGCAGTGCAATGGCATGCAACTTCAAGTTCCCTTCAACCGTCTCCCAGCTTCTTTGCCAAGCAGTCCAAAGAGCTTCCTGTATTCCTGCCATGTAGTCGGTGTGAGGAAGAGCGAAAAGCTGGTCCGGTCGCAGTCTTCGCAGACTCTTTGGCGCCCTCATCAGCACGCTCATTCCCCACAATTCCTACATGTCCAGGAACCTAGCAGATGATAATCTCGACATCCGCCCGGCTCGCCAAAACCGTGGTGTATCGCATATCGTGAACCAGAGGATGCAGAGATTACAATGCTCTGAGAGCACTCAGGGCGCTTTGTGAGTCCCTATAAATCATAATCAGGTCTCCGAACCGGGCACGTCACATAATCTCCCGTACCGAGTGGTGTATTGCCACGAGCTTGGCCATGAAGACACACAGCGCCTGGCAGAGCCCCACTGACTTCAAATAGAGGGAATACGGCGGGGAAGCCAACCCCCCTCTTGAGACTTGGAGCAATCCGTATACACTGGCAAGGTTTCAGCATGACACGAAGTGTGCTCCCAAAAGGTCGAGCGCAATACTCCCAGTGCTGCAGAAGCTTAGGGAGCAGAGACATGGCGACAAATAGCAGTGAGAGCTGTTGGCGACTGAGGGAGGCGCCGGGCTCACGCATACAGGCGAATAATGCACTGTGCACGGCGTAGATAGTAAAATTATTTCACAGAAATCATATTTGTGCAGGAATTTGGATTTTTATACAAATAAGGTAGAATAAGATGCTCACCAGTGATCATTAATAATTGCATAATGTTTACTTGTGAGCTATATTACATTGTCACAGTATATCAATATATCATTGAATGCTAAACCTTGATTATGCACATTTCAAATATATAAACAAGAAATATTTTGAACATTTACTGAACTATCTGGCATTTTTTCAGGTATGCTACTATAATGCTTGCCTCTTTCACCTCTGGTAATCTGGCTTACCCTTTTGTAAAATAGTGTTTCAAGTTAAATTTGTTGATTTGTGAGGTGTAAAAATTTCTGTGTAATTAGTGCATACAATACATTTTAAATTAAAATTGCACCTGAATGCAATGCCCTAGTAGTGAAACAGTGATTAAGTCTAAATTGTTCTGGTTAATTAATTATATAACCAGTTTCAAACAGAAAAAGCAAAGTATGGGCTAATTTGACCTATTGATAGCAGCAGTAAGAAGAAACGAGAATTTGGTCAATGTAAGAAAATTATGAAGTACAAGTACTTCACAATCAAAATGCATAGCTTCATTTTTCCAAAAGAGAGTACTAGTACCAATGAAGAGCAAATAAGAAATGCTAGAGGAATATATCAACTTTTGTGCTAAAAAGACATGATAATCTGAAACTTTAAAAGGTGCAGGCTTCCTAAATTTTGTGCAAATACTTATTGAAGTTGGCGCATCATATGGTAATACCGAGTTAAATGGGGTTATTTCCCATCTTACCATATTTTTAGCCGAAACTGCAGCAAATGTACATCAAAAGATTTATTCAAAGTTCTGAGTAATTTATGCTGTGTCACCATAACAAAGCTATGGACATCATATTTTATTTTTATAGCAATGGGTTTTAATACCACTGTGCACTAAAGATGCTTTTATTTCTCAATAAGAACCTACTGATTAATGTGGAATCTGAATCATATATTCAGTGTATGGCAGCCATTGTGAAGTTACCCAAATTGGTAGTCCCTCTAAAGATTTCATATATTTCAATGACTGTTCATTATAGTAATGATGATTGGACACAAGTAAAAGTGATGTTTATGTGCAGATTTCACTAAGAACTCCAAACTGGAGAAAACATAAGGAAATAACAAGGGGATTTGCATAGGTATGCTTTGAAAATGAGACCATAGAAATGAACTTTCAACATACTAAAAGTTTGCCGAATTCTAATAGACAGTTTAGTTGCTCACTTAAAAACATTTCAAAAAGCAGACTTGAGGATTTGCTGTTATCTAAAGCCATTTAAAATACCAGTAATGCATTAAAAAGTGAAAAATCTTCAACTGTACAACTAGTATTACTTTATCAGTTGAAACTTTTTGAATATATCTCAAAATGACATAAAAACATTGAAAGAATATGCAGAAGAATTTCTTCAAGCTAAATATACAAAGTTTTGCCTATTAATAAAAATTCTATATATATGGCCAAAATTTTCTCAGTGCTAACAAGTATTCATGAGAAAATTCATGGTGAGTTTATGGACAATGAGAGAGTAACTGATGACCCTGAAGAGATTGCTCATCTCCAATAAGAATAAAGACTTCAGAATTTGATGAATGCGAAGACAGGCAATGGCATAATGAGGAATCACAAAGTTTAGTTTCCTGTAAAGAACTTGAGCAGTACACGAGCTACAAAATTGATATTCTTCAGATCCAAAAAATTCACAAATCAATGTTCTCACTGTTTCCTACCTGGCTAGGAAATAATTTAAATATTCCTGCATCTAGCAAAAGGAATTTTAGTACTGCAGGAATTACACTTGCAAAGAGAGCAAATTTAAAAGAAAATATCAATGACCTTTTATTCTTACCTTCCAACTCAGTACAAAACTAAAAACATTTACCATTTAATTTTTATATAAGGAGTTACAAGGAAAGAAAGTACCCTAGGAGACCTTACGGTCCATTCAAAGAGGGTACCTTTGGACTAGCAATCGAGCGGGCACATGGCTGCTCAATTGTTTTGCGTCCCTAAACGGCCACTTTTCAAGACTTTGTCTAGTCTTGACTTGAACTGGTCAACAGATTCATTGTTGACAACTTCCACTGGAAGTGCGTTCCATTTACCGCAAATACTGTAGGTGAAGAAATTTCCACACAGATTGCGGTTGTAACGCTTCAGTTCAAGTTTGAAGCCGTGATTGCGCATTCTGTTCTCACTCAGTGTGAAAATATCCCGGTAGTCAACATTGTCGAACCCTCAAAGTATTTTGAAAACTTTGATGAGCTGACCACGCAGTCTACGGGTTTCCAGCGAGAACAGATCTAATTCCCTTAGTCTATCCTCATAACTTTTATGTCGGATAGAGGGAATCAGTTTGGTTGCCCTAGCTTGTACGCGTTCTACCTTGCGATGTCCTTTCGAAAAGAAGGACTTCAAAATTGTACGGCATACTCCAGGTGCGGCCGAACGAGGAAGTTGTACAGACAAAGTACTATCTTCTTGTTACAGTATCCAAACTAGCGCTTTATGTAGCCTAACATCCTTTGGGCTTTCTTCTCTGCCTCGATGCACTCTTTCGAGAACTTGAGGTCGCTAGTGATAGTAACACCCAAGTCCTTCTCAGTGTCACTCAATTCAAGAGCAGTGCCCTTAAGGATGTACTGAGATTTGGGGTTTCGGTGGCCGATATGCATTACTTTGCATTTCCCCACATTGAAAGGCATTTGCCACGTGTCCGACCACTTCTCAATCCTTTGAATGTCCTCTTGGAGGCGGGCAGTGTTCCCCTCCTTTGCCACATTGATACCAAGCTTGGTGTCGTCAGCAAATTTGGAGATTTTGGCAACCAGTCTCTATCCATGTCGTTGACATAGATAATAAACAGTAGTGGTCCCAGGACGGAACCTTGAGGGACACCGCTAGATACGGGCGCCCATTCAGAGGTCCGTCCATTCACCACTAGTTTTTATATCAAATGAAAATACACAGGTTTTTTAGTCATAAAACAGTCTACAGGTATGGGCATGCACCTTTTTTGTCTTTTTTCTTTTTCTTAAGGGGCTATCCGGCGACTGCTCACTTGGGCATAAGTCGCCGCAAACAAACAGCCCAGTTCTAGGCTACTTTAAAATAAAAATTTTAACACAAACAACAATAAAAAGGGATAACAATCAGGGAGCAAGCTCCGGCATCAGGGGGAGGTCCCCTCCCTCTGGCGCAGAAGCCTTTGACCTACAAAAAAATAACAAAAACAAGTTAAATACAAGGGAGAAGGCCGGCCTCCCCATTAAAGTCTATCAGTCCATCAGTCATGGTGCACGCACTCGACCCTAGTACAAGGGACAGGCGGTAGCGACTCCACCTATCCCAGTACCGGGACAGGTAATGTGCCCGAAGATCACCCAGACTGGGACATTCGACAAGAATGTGCCGAACAGTCTGGGGAAGAGGGGACACAGTCGTCGCAATAGGGCTCAGGCGAGCGCTCCATCAAATAGCAATGCGTCACACGAGTGTATCCGATTCGGAGACGACAGGAAGCAACCTGAAGCTGTCACGGCATTGGGGAATAGGACCATGGGAACAGTCGCGGCGCAATGGCACGCAACTTTAAGTTCCCTTCGACCGTCCGGTCACAGAGTCCTCGCGGAGTCTTTGGCACCCTCATTCCCCGCAATTCCTACATGTCCAGGAACCCAGCAGAAGATAATCTTGACATCTGCCATAATCGTGGCATCACGGATATCGCGAACCAGGGGATGCGGAGATTCCAATGCCCCGAGAGCACTCAGGGTGCTTTGTGAGTCGCTATAGATCACAATCCGGTCTGCGAACCAGGCACGAGTTCCCTCGCATAAACTACTCCTTTCACAAAGTTCATGGTAGAGTGCGGCGTCACACTCACCGGGGTGCCATGAAGTGTCCGAAGAGCACTTATCTTGGCCGCCTTGGTGGGATACGCCGCATTAGCCAGAAGGCTCCCGTCAGAGAAACAGGTCACCTTCGGCTCTCTACCAATTACACTAGCTAATCCTCTCGTCTGATAGATCATGTTGCCCTTGGCCAACATGCTGCCATCTGTGGAACGAATGACGAGGAAGCATTTGAAGCCAGCGGGCTCGAAAATGCCAGGTAACCTCTGAATCAAGGCTCCGCCCTGCGCACTTTTGGTCTTTGTCATATTTGGTGGGTCAGAGGGGCCAGATGTGCCGATCTTGGCTTGGTCGCTTGCCAAAGTGGCAGCAGACCCATCCGTCCCTGCAGCCCCTTAGTCTTTTTCTTTTTTGGAGAGGAGGGCGGGGAATGAACCCGCTTCTCAACTCCGCCGGCAGAAGCCCCTTGGCCAGATGGACCGGCCTCAGCCAAGTCCTTCTCCGAAATGGAGAAGGTCCTGGTGGTGGAAGGGGCACGGTCCAGAGGAGATCCCTCCCCTCCTTGTACTGCCTCAGAAACCATAGCCATTTGAGGAGGACCTTGCATAGTGTTTGGCGCCGAGCCTGGATTCCCCCCCATGGAAGGCCCTACCGTCTGAGGATGGGTTTCCTCAAGGACCATGTCTATCACAGGAGGGGCCTCCAGTTGGCCATCCCCTCCCAGGACATCGCAGGTCCCCTTGGCAGCGTTGCCAGTCTTGTGTGGGGAGGCACAGGCCTTGACCACGGTAAGGTTTAAAATTCTTGCCAGCAGGTCTTTTGAGGGAAGCGACCGAAGGGGCCTGGCTTCCCTCTCCCCCCTAAGGGGGTTTGCCCTACTGAGCCGCTTCGATGCGGAGCGGCTGGCTATGGGCTGCCTGCTTGCTTTCTTGGCAGAAAGAAAAGGAGGGACTGCTGCTGAAAATAGGGAGGTGCCCGAAAGCACCTCCAGAGAAGGGGGTGAGGGGGAGTCCCCTTCACCCATAGGTGTAGGAGAGGAGTAAGCCTCCTCTCCGGTTAAAGAAATATGGAGGGTCCCCTGCGCAAGCACAGGGGGGGATGGACCTCCATTTTTTCGGTGGAGCTGCCCGAGGGCGGCTCCGTCAGTGTACAAGGTGGAATGGCGAGAGATTTAGGGGGTTTTTTATTTGCATACATGGGCATGGTTACCCTTTTTTTTTATACGGGACGCAATAGCTCACCACCTCTCGCAGTTGCCTGCACTGCAAGAGGTGCTTACACGCCTGGCAGAGCCAGGCGCCGCCATTTGGGACCACCTCTCCCGCCTGGTGGCCTGGCAGTCCATCGGCATGGCTTCTCCTTAGACACGTGTAAAACTGAGTGGGAAGAAGAAAGGAAAAGGGATGTGAGGAAGGTATGGATGGAGATTAAGCAGGTTGTTAAAAAAAAAACATTCCAAACCGGAGCTCCGGGGTTAAGGAACATTGTCCCCTCCCCCCTCAGCCCCGATCCGGGACGGTTGGCTTGAGAAGAAGGTCAGCATCTACCCTGTGAAATTAGAGGCTGACCATTGAAAGTTGTGGGAGAGGTTGTATGAAAAGCGATGAAGTAGGGGAGAAATACAGGCTATGTGAAGGAAGGAAGAGAGGTTAAGCTGGGGCTGGACAGAGTGCTGGATCCCATGAGCACAGCGGCCAGGATGCCCCTTATGGGGTGGGCATGCCCCAAAGCATGAATACAAGCTGGATAAATTTAGGTTCAAAAAAATTAAAAAAAATTACAGTCCGAGTATGGGTGAGTTAAATTAAAAGCAGACAGGTATGGGGTGGATATGGGTCACAAAATATCGGCCTGTTCAGGTCTCTATGCTAGGGAATGGAAAGATTGTGATAAAGCATAAAACTATGACACCTAAAATTTAATGGAGAATATGAAGTTATACCCAATTTTTAATAAAAACATGTCCTACATGCTCATTGAAAATATCAATCCATTTACACATTTTACGTACCTGGGATAGATAAACTATTGCACTCTGAAAATTTGACATGGTACAAAAAGATGGGGGGGACATAATTTCTGGTGAAGGCGGGTGAGTGGGTATTGATGCCTCTTCAACATATCCATCATGATCCTTTTTATCTCTATCATTTATTTTATCAGGAATAATTTTATTCTTTATGTCAGAGGAATCGGTTGGATTAATCAAAACCATTAATTTTGAGTTATGTTGAGCCATAACATTGAATAGTGTTAGGCAGCCTCAGTAACAACTATATAAAGTTAAATTTCTGATTGAATTCTGCAATGGAAACTTATTTGAAATAAAAATTCAATTATTTAAATATAAATTACGCATATGATTACTATATACTCAATGCCTAGTGACTCCTAGTTTGTTTCCCATTTAAATTTAAAGGGGGTTACCAATGAAGATGTATCACATAGAAAGTTTATAAAGAAAAATCTTTAAAGAAAATCAAGATGGGGGAGGGGAGAGGGAAGTGAAAATGTGTGGAAGGCAGCCTCAGCTTCTCCTGCAGGCATTAGAGTAGGAAGGAGAAATGTGTTGGGGCCAGGAAGGCACATAGCCCTCCAGATATCAGATGGAGAAGGTTATTCATGCTTTACACAGCATCCCCTTCAAGCCCAATGACCTGTGGCATCGCTTTCAAGCCAAATGAATGGGTATTGGTATGGGTCAATGCTTTATTTTCCTCCAATCTTATTGTCTTTGTCAGCCACTCAAGGCCAGGCTAGTGCAAACTATAAACAAAAACAAACACAAACAATTTAAAAAACAAGCCCAGGTGCCAGAGCATACAATCAACAATTTAAATACGATGAAGGTCCACCTCCTCCATAAACTCAATCTAAACAGTCAAGCGGGAAAGACTCAGGACAGGTCATAATAACACTACCTATCACTTTACTGGTACAGGTACCACTCAAAAAGCTCTCCCAGACTAGGACATTCAACCAAAATGTCTTGCCACCTCGGAAGGCAAGCAGTTCTAGTAAATTTAAGGCGAGTCCGGTGCCAAATGGCACTGCATCTTGACTATCCAATTCAGACAAAAAATTATACGATACCATCTAAGGTAGGTAGGTCCATTTATTTTTATTTTTTTTAAAGAGCTCATCTGGCGACTGCCTACTCGGGCATTAGTCGCCGTATTAAAAACTGGCCTAGTACTAAACTACTTTAAAATAAAATTAAAAAAGATAAAAAAACAACAACCCCGCCCCAAAAGGGAAGAGGTAGCAAGCTCCGGGGGGAGGTCCCCCCGGCGCAGGAGCATGCGACCTATAAGGTGGGGAAAAAACAAAAGAAAAAAAAAACCCTGCTTAAATAATAGGGAAAAGTCCGGCCTCCCCCAAAAAGTCAACAAGTTCACCAATCAATGTGCACGCACTCGTCCCGAGTACAAGGGACTAGCGGTAGCGACCCCACCCATCCCAGGACTGGGACAGGCAACATGCACGAAGATCACACAGAGAGGGACATTCGATAAGAATGTGCCGAACAGTCTGGGGGACGATGCAATCATCACAATAGGGTGCAGGCGACCGCTCCATCAAATAGTGATGCGTCATACGAGTATGCCTGATTCGGAGATGACAGAAAGCAACCTGAAGTCATCACTGCATTGGGGGATAGATCCATGGGAACAGTGGCAGCACAATGAACGCATTTTTAAGTTCCCTTCAACCGCCTCCCATCTTCTTTGCCAAGCAGTCCGAAGAGCTGCCCATATTCCTGCCATGTAGTTGGTGTGAGGAAGAGCAAAACGCTGGTCCGGTCGCAGAAACGCTGGTCCGGTCGCAGAGTCATCGCAGACTCTTTGGCGCCCTCATTCCCCGCAATTCCTACATGTCCATGAACCCAGCAGAAGATAATCTTGACATCCACCAAGCACGTCGCGTAATCTCACGTACCAAGTGGTGTATTGCCACCAGTTCAGCCGTGAAGACAGAGGCAGCGACTTGCAGAGCCCCGCTGACTTCAAACAGAGGGGATACCACATGGAAGCCAACCCCCTCTTGGGACTTGGAGCCATCCGTATACACTGGCACACTTCCAGCATGACACAAAGCGCCACTGGCCCGAGAGCTATACCTAACTCTCGAAGGAGTTTCCTGGCCCTAAACCCAAAGGGCTTAAGGTATGACTAGCGTCTCTCGGCGGCATAGGCACCGTCGAGATAAGCTGCTGATGCAGTGAGAGTTGTTGGCGACTGAGGGAGGCACCAAGCTCACGCGTACAGGCGAGTGATGCACTGCACGGGGCGTAGAGCAAGTGGCATCTCCCCAGAATCGACCAACGGGCTCTCAATGGGGAAAATTCGCAAGGCGAAGGCCAGTGTGGTGGATCGAGTCCACCTTCCGCAATAAACGCTCGGAGGTGGATGCATAAAACTTGCATCCATAGTCGAGCTTCGAACGAACAAAGGATCGATGCAAAAGTAAGGCAGTAGCCCTATCAGCACCCGAAGCGCTGAATGTCATGGAATGGAGAATATCCATGACGCGGGTACAAGAGACCCTAAGGCTGTGAATATGGGCCTCCAAGGTGAGGTGTCGGTCAAATACAACAGGCATTGAACCGCGAGACGCGGTTCAATGCCTGTTGGAGTCGACGTTCCAGAGTTGGTATCTGGGCCGCCCCAAAAGACATCAAAAGGTCATCCACATAGAGCGTAGCAAGAACATCTTCCGGCAGCACAGAGGTGATGCCGTTGATGCTCAGGGCAAAGAGTGTGACACTGAGGACACTTCCCTGCAGGACACCCTCTTCCTGCTCCTTTGGGCTGGAGAGGGCTCCCCCCACCTATACCCGGAATCAACGATCTGGGAGGCATCCCTTCGCTTCCATCATGTGGAGAGTCTCCATGACACCATATCGCCATGCAGTATCATAGGCCTTCTCCAGATCAAAAAACACTGTGGCGTAGTGCTGTCTACGAAGGAAGGCCTCGCAGACGCCATTTTCCAGTCGGAGCAGAGCATCTGACGTGGAGTGGAACTTGCGGGAAGCCACACTGGGCAGAAGATGGTCTCCGTTGTCCAAGAAAAAGGCTAATCTAACATTTACCAATTTCTCCATCAACTTGCACATGCAAGAGGTTAGAGGAGATTGGGCAGAAACCAGCCGGAGTAGAATGATCTCTCCCCGGTTTGCGAAAGGTGAGCACAGTAGCGATTTGCCGGGAATCTGGGAGAAGATGGGAGGAGCCATTCTCCTCTTTGGAGACATGACGACCATTTATTTGAAATATTTTTACAAAAAGTTTTTCCTTACATGGAAGGAGAGACAAAAAAGGGGGAAAAGCTATATAAACATTAATTTCGTGAGATGACAAAAATGGATATGGTGGAGAGTAGATTCGGGGTGGGCGGTTGGGAGGTAGAAGATGAAGCGGAGGTTCCTCCCAGGTCCGGGACGGGCCGTCCGCCGGATTCCTTAAGGACCGAACGTAACAAACGTTTTTGGCCGAGAACCGCCAGGTGGTTGAGAAGTCAGCAAGGGCTTCGGCTGATAAGAGACGTAAGATGTCGGGAGGAATTTTTCCTCTTTTCAAGTTCATGATGGCTGGTTGACAGTCGGACAGGATGCGTGCCTGAGGGAAAAGGAGGAGGATTATCATGAGGACAATGCTTTCTAGGTGAAAAGCAAACTGGGGAACACGTAGACAGGAGGCTGGGTAAGCCCAGGATTCGCCCTCGGAGGTAATGGAATACCTGACAAGCAGGCATCGCAGGCCACCATGAGGGCCGAGGCCTTTGGGTTGCGCCAAAAGCGCCATTGGGTGTCAATGAGATCGGTAAGGGCTAGGAGTCTGGGGGCCTGATGCCCGTGTTGCCGTGCCTCGCTACATAACTGAACCCAGCAAAAGGGGAGATTGAGAATGGGAATCACAAAGTTCAGCAGTCCTCCCAGTCTCTGCCAAAACTTGTGATCCAAGTCTGGGTGGTCAGTATACGCGAGGGCCTTGGAGGTTTTGGAAGCCATCTTGGTTGTGAGTCGAGTCCTGGAGTTTTTGAGGTCGATCAGGAACCCCAGGTACTCCAGTTGTTGGCAAGGAGTGAGGATCGACTTGGAGTGGTTGATGACCAGGCTAGAGTCCAGGAATCGGCCGAGGGGGTTTAGTACTTTGTCCAATGGCCCCGTTAGGAGGAAGTCATTCAAGTATGTAAAGGCTCTACACCCCTCCGACTTTGCGATCTTGTTCGCAACTGCCTCCATTATCTGCTGCATAATGTAGGGGGCACCCGTAAACCCCATAGGCAGCCTGGTGAACCTCCATGATTCTTTTCCGATCCTGATTCCAAACTGGTGTCGGGCATGCTCATGGAGGGGGATGTGATAGAATCCACTAGCCAGGTCCAATTTGATGGCGAAGTCTGTAGGCATGGTGCCTTTTAGAACCTTCCTGATGTTCGGAAGTTGGAAGGACGGAGACTTGAAAACTGGGGTCAATTGTGACATATCGTAAATCAGTCTCATGGTCCCGTTGGGTTTCGCAACCCCAAACACCCGGTGCGTCCTAGTAATGTTGTCAGACTTTTCCAAAATACCCGCTTGCTCGAGAGTGGCAATGGCCGGCAGCATTTTCTCGGAGCTTGGGGCGTAACTATGGTAGTTGTTGGGAAGGAAGATCTTAATTCCTTTCCCCTGAGCCGCTTTGGTAATATTGTTTGCGGCGGGCACACGGCTGAGGTCGCCTGGTGGCCCTTGTTCCAATTTGCCAAAGAACTTGGTGATCTTGGGCTGCAATGGGTCCAGCACTGGTGAGGGTTGATCACCTCCTTCTTCGGGATCTCCTTTGTCCTTGCCCTTTCCTTTGGTTCCTTTGGGGTCAGTTCATTCCTCCGGGTCTCTGATGTCTGGAGGTCCACTTGCCACAAAGTCTCTCGGGTCCCAATCCAAGGAGTCTGAGGTGGAGTATTCGATGGGCTTTCGGAAATGACTGACTGAACCGGGGAGCTAGGACAGTCTTCTCTGGTAAAGGAGATTTGGGAGTCTAAAATTGGTAAAGATGGTGTTAGGTGGAGGCCGCCCAGTTCCTGGGCCATGTCCTCGAAGTATGTCCTAAGTTCGTACCCGGGAGAGGAGACACTTAACCTGTTGAAGGGTTCTCCGCCTCTGGAGGTAAAGTCAAGTTGGCGGCTTTCCGCGACATCACAATGGGATGCTGGCGCAGCAGCATCCCGACTAGAGAATGCGGAGAAAGCGGTCATGAAGGATTCTGCCACGGACGCAGGGGCCAAGAATACGGTCCCATTCTCTTGGAGAACACTAGGGGGGGTCCTGCAAGAACTTGCCCTGAATCCTTTTGACTCGCTTCCACACCTCTGCTAGAGGGGTCTTCCAGTTAAGTGAAGACACATATGCCCGCCAAGAAGAGCGGCGGGTGTGCTTCGAAATATACCGGAACCTAGCCCTAGCTCGATGAAATTTGCCGACAGTGAAATAATTCGGCGGCGCTTATAGTCCATGTAGTCATAACGCTTCTGTTTGAGGGCCATATCACACTCGGCCGACCACCATGGGAGTGGTCGGCGTGCAAAACTACCAGACATTCTAGGACTAATACGTCCAGACGTCCTAGAAATAGTAGTTAGGCCTGCAGCGATGAGGTTGCCGGAGAAGAACTCAATGGCCTCATCTACCGACCTAAACTCCTTGACTGAAATAGAGAATTCAGTCATTTCCTGAAATGCAGGCGGCAGTTGCCCTAAAAATGATATTTGAATGGGAAAGTGATCACTACCATGGAGGTCATCGACCACCCCCAATCAAAATCAGGCTGTGCATCCGAAGAGCACAAATATAGGTCAAGGCAAGAAAATGAAGCGGTTCTCGGACAGTGATGTGTAAACTCATCCACATTTGTAGGTAGGTCCAGTCAACTTTAAATTTCTATCTGCAATCTCGCATCTTTTTTTGTCATGCGCCCTGGAGGGATGACCTGATTCCTGTCATGTAGTCAGAGCAGGGGAAGGCAAAATGTTAGGCTGGCCACCAAGACCATTTTTTAAATTTTAGGAGCCCATCTGGCGACTCCCTACTTGGGCATAAGTTGCCATTTTCAAGACAACCTACCTAGTACTAAGCTAAAAAAAAACAAAAAAAACAAAACCAAACAAAAAGACATAAAAAGAAAAAAAAGGGCAAGAAGTATGCTCGGGCAGCGAGGGGAGGCCCAGGCGCATAAACGTGCAACTTACAAAAAAAAACAGATAAGGTGGAGGAGGGCAGCCTCATCTAAAAAGTCCATAAGTCAATGTGTATGAACCCATCCCGAGTACAAGGGGCAAGCGGTAGCGACCACGCTCATCCCGGTACTGGGACAGGTAATGTGCATGAAGATCGCTGAGACTGGGACATTCAACAAGAATGTGCTGAACAGTCTGAGGCACAATGCAGTCATCACAATAAGGAACAGGCAAATGCTCCATCAAATGGCAGCGCATGCAGCAAATGCATCCAATTCGGAGGCGACAGAATGCAACCTGAAGCCATTGCGGCATTGGGGGGTAGGTCCATGGTAACAGTCACAGTGCAATGGCAGGCAACTTTGGGGTTCTCCTTGACTGTCTCCCATCTTCTTAGCCAGGCAGCCCGTATTCCTGGCATATAATCGGTGTGAGGAAGAGCAAAATGCTGGTATGGTCGCCCAGTTCTCATGGACTCTTTGGTGTGCTCATTCCCAGCAATTCCTTGTCCGGACCAAGGGTGGTGTCTGCACACGTAGTTATGACAAGTCAGGACCTGCAAGCGCACACTACTGCCTCGTCTATTTAAGAAGCAGTAGATGATCGCAGACTGTCAGTCACAAATTTTTCAACAATGGAGAAGGTTGAGTACCGCGCAGTGATCAAATTTTTGACCAAGGAAGGCAAGAATGCAAAAGAGATCCATGAACGCATGGTTGCAGTGTACACCAACACCGGCCCTTCCTATGGAACCATTGCTCGCTGGAATAGGGAGTTCGCCATGGTCGTGAGTCGCTTGAAGATGACCCCTGTCCAGGACACCCGTCAGAAATGACCAACGAGGACAATGTGGCCTGTGTGGAGAGGATGATCCTGAAAATCGAGGGTGAAGGTTGAGGAAATTGAGCGAGAACTTGGAATATCACATGGAAGTGTTATCAACATCATCCACAACAATTTGGCCATGACCAAGGTCTCTGCCCATTGGGTCTCTAGAAACCTCACTTCAACGTTTTCAAAGTCAAGAAGGCCAGAGTTACACAAGCTGCCCTGCCCGAGTGCAGATTCGAGGAGCTCAACCATCCCCCCCACAGTCCAGATCTGGCCCCTAGCAACTACTTTTTATTCTGTCAGCTCAAGGCTGCACTGAGTGGACGCCAGTTTGAGGACGATAAAGATGTCCAGCTCGCTGTCCAGGAGCGGATTGAACAGCAGTCGGGAGTTTTCTGGTTGTTGGGAATTCGAAGCCTCAGCGACAAATAGTGCAAGTGCATTGAAGTCGAGGGTAATTATATTGAAAAATAATAAAACACTTTTCCTCATATCTCGTTCCTTATATCAGAATTGCAAAACTTATTGACCACCCCTTATATATTGATATTGTATATTGGCAATTTTAAATATTATTGCTTTAATCATTTATATAGTGTATATTTTAATTAATTTATTGTATATATTTATAAACAGTAATTTACTATTTGGACCTTTTTCAGGCTTTGTTTCATTAAGATGGTGAATCAAAAGTACTGCAGCGATCTGCTGAAGATCCATAAATCCCTGCAAAAGAAAGACCTAAGAAATGTTTCTTCTCATCTTTTGCAGAAGTTATCTCTTCTTAGCAAAGATGATAAGCATTGTTCTGTTTGTAGGAAGAAGCTTTCAGAGTTACCAATGGAGCAAAATACTCCAGAGGAGTCCAGAACCTCAGCAGCTGAACAGGAGTTCAATGAGATGCCTAGCCAAAAAGAGGATTCAGATATTGTGGAAGCTGAAGTTGACTTACTGAACCAATCATTGTCTTTCATCAGTGAGAGCCCCTTGGATAAAAGGAAAGCCAAAAGGAAAACGACTTACAGACCTGAGAAAAGGTTAAAAGTTGAAGAATCTGTTAGGAGAAAGTTGGATTTGGTCGTGGAAAACAAGGAGATGTGCCGCAAAGATGTAACATGAACTGTATGCCAGAAGTCATCCAATCTCTATAGGAAAAGCTGAAGTTGACTTACTGAACCAATCATTGTCTTTCATCAGTGAGAGCCCCTTGGATAAAAGGAAAGCCAAAAGGAAAACGACTTACAGACCTGAGAAAAGGTTAAAAGTTGAAGAATCTGTTAGGAGAAAGTTGGATTTGGTCGTGGAAAACAAGGAGATGTGCCGCAAAGATGTAACATGAACTGTATGCCAGAAGTCATCCAATCTCTATAGGAAAAATATCGGCAATCAAGCCGTATGGATCAAATCAGAATTCTAACCATATTTGCAACCAGTATTGAGTATTAGAAAACTCATGAACGAGTTTGAATGCTCTCAGAGAATGGCCGTACAAGCTCACCAAATACTAAAGGAGAAAGGAATGTTAGCTTCACCTAACCCTAAGCTCGACAGAGTGCTTCCTGAGGAACTAAAATCTTTAGTCCTTGAATATTATCGTAGTGATGACATGAGTCCGCTTTTACCAGGAAAGAAGGATTGTCTAGTAGTGTGAATTGAAGGGAAAAGGCAGAGGTTAAAGAAACAACTCATTCTCAATAATTTGAATGAACTTCATAGCAGTTTCAAAGTGATGTACCCTGAGGTAAAAGTATCATTCTCAAAGCTTGCTATGCTACGGCCATGTGAGTATGTTCTTGCAGGAAGCAGTGGAACTCATTCAGTATGTGTATTTACAATACATCCTCTGGATGCATTTTATGTATATTGTAGATTAGATCTGACGAACTCCTGTTAAGGGTGACAATGTTGATGACTTTTCTCTGGTAAGAAATCTTTTGTGTGTTGAATGGAACAGGAGCTGCCAAGTGTAGGCCATGAATGGTCTTTTGCAGTCTCCTTCTTTTCTTATGTTCTTATGTTCTTATGATGGTTGGGTCCAAGATGTCTAATATCCCTGATCTACCCTCTTACAAACACCTAGTTGCCTCTGTCGTATGTAATCCAGCCCGTCCAGCATGCTACACGAGATCGTGCAGGTAATGTCCACCTGTGGATCAACTAAAAGCAAAACTATTTGGATTTTATGAACAGGACAATGTGGATAATAATGAATACAAACAGTGGACATCAACTAATAGATCTGAGCTGGTAACCATGGTATTATCGCTTGATGATTTCATGGATAGATTTTGTGATTGTGTCAAAACTTTGGTGCAACATGATTTTGTTGCAAAATCACAACACAGTACTTGGAAACTGTGAAAAACAATATTGCAGATGGTGAATTTGTAGTAATTGGTAATTTTTCAGAAAATTATTCATTTGCAATACAAGACGTAGCCCAGGGATATGATTGGAATTGCACGCAGGCAACAATACATCCTTGGGTGTTTTATCACATTAAAGATAGAAAACTCTGTCATGACTCATACACCATAATTTCAGAGTGTAACATCCACGATAATGTGTCAGATGGGAAGGGCCCATCAGACAGTGTAGGTGGCACCATCAAAAGGGAGGCTGCTAAAGAGAGCTTGAGAATTGACTCTAGTAAGTGGAGGTCCATTATGTAACCAGTGTTCTACAGGGAAGAAGAGTATTCTGTAAATATGTAGATGAGCGGCCCGGCCGATAAGATGTACTATTTCGTCAGTGTTCCAAAATGTTTCATGTTTTTGGAGTAAATTTATAGGGGACTGCTCGTGGGGGGTTAAACAGGATGCATGGAGTGCAGTACATAACATAAACATAATTTCACGCATGACAAAAGCCACAAGGTCATCCGTATCCATCAAATCCCACCCACATAATACATCCATAGGATTTTGTCAGATCATGCATCTACAATATATAATTTAACAATCCATAGGATCATGTCCAACTATGCATCTACAATATATAATTTAAAGCCTCCATAGGAGTCTGTCAAAAACAAAATCAAAGTCCCCCAAAATATACAATAAAAAGAAACTGCATCCACAGGAATGAGTCAAGAAACATATCCCCATACCAAAAGGTAAGAAATTAACCCTCCATCCTCATATAATCATCCAATCTGCGCTTGAAAACATTCAAGTTTGGGCTGTCTACAGTTTCAGGTGGCAAACTATTCCAATAATCCACCACTCTGTTAGTGAAAAAATATTTTCTAACATCCAGTCTGCACATCTGTTTTTTTTTAATCTTTAAGTGGTGGCCTCTAGTTCTATTACTACCTTCTAACTCAAATAACTTGCTGAAATCCAATTTATCCATCCCAGAAAAGATTTTAAAAAGCTCAATCATATCTCCCCTCACACACCTTCTTTCAAATGAAAACATATTTAATACCCTCAGCCTATCTTCATATTCAAGGTGCTTCAGGGATGGTATTATTTTTGTTGCCCTCCTTTGTACTGACTCTAAAAAGTTTATCTCATGTCTAAAATGTGGTGACCATGCCTGTATGCAGTACTCTAAATGTGGCCTTATATACGAGTTGTATAGTTTAAGGATGACCTCCTTACTCTTGTAGCTAACATTTCTTTTAATGTAACCTAGCACCCTATTTGCTCTATTTTTTGCCTCAATACACTGCTTTGAAAATTTCAATGACCTATCTACTACTACTCCTAAGTCCTTCTTATCTTTAACTGAATTAAGCCAATACCCATCTATTTCATAGCTAAATTCCCTATTATCTCTGCCCATGTTAATAACTTTGCATTTATTAAGGTTAAAAGTCCTCTGCCACTTCTGAGCCCAAGCTAACAACTTATTTAAGTCACCCTGCACTTTAAAGCTACCCTCAAACTCTTTGACTACAGCTGCCAATTTAGTGTCATCAGAAAAAATTGACACTTTGCTATTTACACCTTGCCCAAGATCATTTACATAGATTATAAATAATAAAGGGCCTAAAACTGATCCCTGAGGTACGCCACTAATAACATTCCTCCACTCTGACCTCACTCCATTCAGTACAACTCTCTGTTTCCTATTTTTCAGCCATTCAGTTATCCAATTTAAAACCTTCCCACATATCCCATGAAGCTTTAATTTATGAACTAGTCTTTTATGTGGAACCTTATCAAAAGCTTTGCTGAAATCTAAGTAGATCACATCAACTTTCTAACCCCTATCTAATTCTTTAGTTACATAATCCATAAAATCCAGTAAATTAGTTAAACACGATCTACCTTTTCTAAAACCATGCTGAGCATCACTAATTAACCTGTTCCTCTCTAGATGATCAGAAATTCCCTTCTTAACTATCTTTTCAAGAATTTTACAGACTATAGAAGTTAAGCTTACCGGTCTAAAGTTATTTGGGTCCTCTTTGCTTCCCTTTTTAAAAATTGGCACTACATTTGCCAATTTCCAATCATTTGGTATTTCTCCAGACTCTAGTGATCTAATAAATATCTTCTCAAGAGCTACTGCAATACTTTCTACACCTTCTTTGAGTATCCTAGAATGAATGTTGTCAGGGCCAGATGCCTTACTAGTATTTAACTGCATTATAAGCCCTTTAATTTCTTCTCTGTCTATATTAATAGAATTTATCACTACTTCCCTTGACCTAGAATTATCATCAATCAATTTAACTGGTTTCTCTTCTGTGAATACTGAAGCAAAATGATCATTAAGGACCTCTACTATTTCCTCATCAGATTAACATAACATAACATAACATAATTTAACGGATGACAAAAGCCACAAGGGCCTATCAAAGGTCATCCGTATCCATCAAATCCCACCCATATAATGCATCCATAGGATTTTGTCAGATCATGCAGCTACAATATACAATTTAACAATCCATAGGAATGTCCAACCATGCATCTACAATATATAATTTAAAGCCTCCATAGGAGTCTGTCAAAAACAAAATCAAAATCCCCCCAAAATATACAATAAAAAGAAACTGCATCCACAGGAATGAGTCAAGAAACATATCCACATACCAAAAAGTAAGAAATTAACCCTCCATCCCCATATAATCATCCAATCTGCGCTTGAAAACATTCAAGTTTGGGCTGTCTACAGTCTCAGGTGGCAAACTATTCCAATAATCTACCACTCTGTTAGTGAAAAAATATTTTCTAACATCCAGTCTGCACCTCTGTTTTTTAATCTTTAAGTGGTGGCCTCTAGTTCTATTACTACCTTCTAACTCAAATAACTTGCTGAAATCTAATTTATCCATCCCAGAAAAGATTTTAAAAAGCTCAATCATATCTCCCCTCACACACCTTCTTTCAAATGTAAACATATTTAATACCCTCAGTCTATCTTCATATTCAAGGTGCTTCAGGGATGGTATTATTTTTGTTGCCCTCCTTTGTACTGACTCTAATAAGTTTATATCATGTCTAAAATGTGGTGACCATGCCTGTATACAGTACTCTAAATGTGGCCTGACATAAGAGTTGTATAGTTTAAGGATGACCTCCTTACTCTTGTAGCTAACATTTCTTTTAATGTAACCTAGTACCCTATTTGCTCTATTTTTTGCCTCAATACACTGCTTTGAAAATTTCAGTGACCTATCTACTACCACTCCTAAGTCTTTCTCATCTTCAACTGAATTAAGCCAATATCCATCCATCTCATAGCTAAATTCCCTATTATCTCTCCCCATGTTAATAACTTTGCATTTATTAAGGTTAAAAGTCATCTGCCACTTCTGAGCCCAAGCTAACAGCTTATCTAAGTCACCCTGCACTTTAAAGCTACCCTCAACCTCTTTGACTACAGCTGCCAATTTAGTGTCATCAGCAAAAATTGACACTTTGCTATTTACACCTTGCCCAAGATCATTTACATAGATTATAAATAATAAAGGGCCTAAAACTGATCCCTGAGGTACGCCACTAATAACATTCCTCCACTCTGACCTCACTCCATTCAGTACAACTCTCTGTTTCCTATTTTTCAGCCATTCAGTTATCCAATTTAAAACGTTCCCACATATCCCATGCAGCTTTAATTTATGAACTAGTCTTCTATGTGGAACCTTATCAAAAGCTTTGCTGAAATCTAAGTAGATCACATCAACTTTCTCACCCCTATCTAATTCTTTAGTTACATAATCCATAAAATCCAGTAAATTAGTTAAACACGATCTATCTTTTCTAAAACCATGCTGAGCATCATTAATTAACCTGCTACTCTCTAGATGATCAGAAATTCCCTTCTTAACCATCTTCTCAAGAATTTTACAGACTATAGAAGTTAAGCTTACTGGTCTAAAGTTATTTGGGTCCTCTTTGCTTCCCTTTTTAAAAATTGGCACTACATTTGCCAATTTCCAATCATTTGGAATTTCTCCAGACTCTAGTGATCTAATAAATATCTTCTCGAGAGCTACTGCAATACTTTCTACACCTTCTTTGAGTATCCTAGAATGAATGTTGTCAGGGCCAGATGCCTTACTAGTATTTAACTGAATTATAAGCCCTTTAATTTCTTCTCTGTCTATATTAATAGAATTTATCACTACTTCCCTTGACCTAGAATTATCATCAATTAATCTAACTGGTTTCTCTTCTGTGAATACTGAAGCAAAATGAACATTAAGGACCTCTACTATTTCCTCATCAGATTCTTTCAAAACCCCTTCATATTTAATAGGCCCTATTTTATCACTGTTAGATTGATTATTGATTCTATAATAGCTAAAGAATTTTTTAGGATCTTTATTATTATTTTTAGCTAAATTAATTTCTGCTGTCCTTTTGGTCTTCTTAATAATCTTATTTAGTTCATTTCTGGTTGACCTATAATGGTTTAAATTATCTAAACTACTCTCACTTTGTAATCTCTGGTATGCCCTTTTTTTCTCTGAAACTTTATTAGCTATTTCTTGGTTCCACCATAATGGTTTCCTACATTTCTTCCTAATAGACTTCATCGGAATACACTGTTCCTGAACCATGTTTAATATAGTCTTAAAAATATCCCACATCTCATAAGTATTCTTTCCATGGAATTCTATATCCCACCTAATCTGATTTAGCATGCTGCGTAATTTATCGTAATCTCCCCTATAAAAATTTGGAATTTTCGTGGAGTTTGTCGTTGTTCTACCCTTAACTATTTGCAAATTAAACCGAACCATCTGATGATCACTGTTTCCCAATGATTCCCCTACACTCAATCCTTGAACTAAGTGATCATCATTTGAAAGAATTAGATCTAATATATTGGCACCCCTTGTTGGCTTATTAACAAATTGGATCAAAAAGTTATCCTCAAAACACTCCATAAACTTACAACTTGCTCTATCTCTTCCTATCATATTTTCCCAGTCTACAGAAGTTAAATTAAAGTCACCAAGAATAACTGTATCTTCTTTGCATCCTTTACTTATTTCCCTAATCATTAACTCATCGATACAATCAGTCTGTCCTGGTGGTCTATAAAAAGCTCCCAAGTGTATTTTCCTATTTTTACCAACCTTAATATCTATCCATAATGATTCACCTTCTCCTTGCTTTATAGAGTTATTTAGATTTGAAGAAATGCTATTTCTGATATAAATAATCAACCCACCACCAGTCCTATCTCTCCTTTGACTAATGTACATAGTATAACCCTCTAGTTCAAATTCACTGACATTATCATTAAATATATTTTCATTAACCCATGATTCAACTATACATATTATATCTATATCTTCATGAATGATATAACTAAATAATTCATCCTTCTTATTTCTAAGACTACGAGCATTTGTGTAAAGACAACTCAGCCCACCTATCCCTGAAGCACCTGAGGGCCTATCTCCTCTGCATCTCCTTTCTCTCTTTCCCCGACCCTGTACTCTTGTATTTTCCTGACCACTATCACTACTCAAGTAGTTTAACCCTAAAGCACTTCCATTAGCCTGCCTACCTTCTACAAATCTGTGTTTGCTTCCTTTCCCTGCCTCACTTTGAGCCATTAAATTTCCCTGACCACTATCAAAACCTAGTTTCCCGCCTCTAAAGACCTAATAACACTATCTAATTCCCGCCACAAAACCCCTTCATATTTAATAGGCCCTATTTTATCACTGTTAGATTTATTATTGATTCTATAATAGCTAAAGAATTTTTTAGGATCTTTATTATTATTTTTAGCTAAATTAATTTTGGCTGTCCTTTTGGTCTTCTTAATAATCTTATTTAGTTCATTTCTGGTTGACCTATAATGGTTTAAATTATCTAAACTACTTTCACTTTGTAATCTCTGGTATGCCCTTTTTTTCTCTGAAACTTTATTAGCTATTTCTTGATTACAACATAATGGTTTCCTATATTTCTTCCTAAGAGACTCCAATGGAATACACTGTTCCTGAACCATGTTTAATATAGTCTTAAAAATATCCCACATCTCATAAGTATACGATGATCCTGAGTTTCATTAAATTGGGGGGGGGGGTCTGGGGGGCACAGCCCCCAGTATATAATCCCAATTTTTATAATGTTCTGACGTTTACAGAGGTGAATGCTTTAACTACATCATGTCAGCGCCTTTAATCGTTTTGCGAATTATAATAGGGGTTCTGGGTGGGGTATGATGTCACAAATGACATGGGTGAACGATAATATTTACACAAAATAATTTGGGGGGGGCCAGGCCGCTCGACTACATGTTTACCGAGTATTCTAGTAGAAGATGAATGTGTGATGTGTATAGCAGTACCATAAATGATGGTTCTCTATTGTGAACAATATTTAGTATGTGTTGATGAAATTTTAATGAACTGAAATTGAGTACTCCTAAATCTTTAGCAGTCCATTTGGATAATAGAATTATTTAAGTGGTAAGTACCTGAGAGATTAAATCTATAACAAGATATGGGCTTCCTGACAAAGCGGAGTAAGACACATTTCTCACTATTCATAGTTAGACCCCAGTACTTAGAAACATTAGCCTTGATTGGTGATACCCTTGTTTCTGGACGCAATCTGGTAAATATGTAGATGAGCGGCCCAGCCGATAAGATGTACTATTTCATCCATGTTCCAAAATGTTTCACGTTTTTGGAGTACATTTATAAGGGACGGCTCGTGGGGGGGTAAACATGATGCATGGACTGCACTACGATGATCCTGAGTTTCATTAAATTTGGGGGGGGAGTCTTGGGGGCACAGCCCCTCAGTATATAATCCTAATTTTTATAATGTTCTGATGTTTACAGAGGTGAATGCTTTAACTACATCATGTCAGCGCCTTTAATCGTTTTGCGAATTATAATTGGAGGTGGGGTATGACATCAGAAATGATTGATTCGGGTGAACGATAATATTTACACAAAATAATTTTTCTGGCTGGGGGCCGCTCGTCTACATGTTTACCTAATCCTCTGGATGTAGTTTTCTTGGTAGTTTGGGTGCCTTAAAAAAGAGGCCGTTTGACTCGGATAACATAAGAACATAAGAAAAGAAGGAGACTGCAAAAGACCATTCATGGCCTACACTTGGCAGCTCCTGTTCCATTCAACACACAAAAGATTTCTTACCAGAGAAAAGTCATCAACATTGTCACCCTTTACAGGAGTTCGTAATCTAATCTACAATATACATAAAATGCATCCAGAGGATTATGTCCATTCATGCAACCGCAAAATATAATCTCCCCAATCCTTAGAAAAATATATACATATGTACATAAAAAAAAGTCAGTCCCATCTAGCAGCTTCATCCATATATTTATCTAATCTATTCTTAAAACTACCCAGAGAGGAGGCTTCTATCACATGCCTAGTGAGCCTATTCCATTCATCTACCACACGATTTGTAAACCAATTCCTACCAATCTCCTTCCTAAACCTATACTTATCAAGCTTAAACCCATTGCTACGTGTTCTGTCATGTTCACTAAGTATAAGAACCTTACCCAGCTCCCCTTTATTATATCCTTTTACCCATTTGAAGACTTCAATCAATTCCCCTCTGACTCTTCTCCTTTCCAATGTATGTAGATTTAGTTTTCTGAGCCTTTCACCATAAGGTAAGTTCCTTAGCCCACCAATCATCTTTGTCATCCTTCTCTGCACAGACTCAAGCAAATCAATATCCTTCCTATAATATGGTGACCAAAATTGTACTGCATAGTCTAGATGAGGCCTAACTAGCGCCAGATACAGTTTTAGAATGACTTCAGCACTCTTATTGCTTACACTCCTTATGAATCCCAATATCCTATTAGCTTTATTCTTAGCATTTAGACATTGCTTTCTAGGACGAAGGTCTGAACTTACCAAAATACCCAAGTCTCTCTCACAATCAGTCCTCCCTAAAATTCTGCCATTTAATTTATAACTATTCAATGGATTATTTCTACCTATACTAAGTACACTACATTTGTCTATGTTAAACTTCATTTGCCATTTCTCGGCCCAATTGGACAGAATGGTCAATTCCTCCTGCATTACAACAGCATCAGAATCAGCCCTAATGGCCCTACCTAGCTTAGTATCATCAGCAAATTTACTCAGGTCACTACTTATACCTATGTCAAGATCATTAATATAAATTAAGAATAGCAAGGGACCCAAAACAGATCCTTGAGGAACTCCACTGCTAACACACCCCCACTCAGATTTAACTCCATCTATACTAACTCTTTGCTGTCTGTCACCAAGCCATGACTGAATCCACCTAAATATACTGCCATCGATCCTGTGTGCTTTAACTTTGCTCAGAAGTCGTAAGTGTGGCACTCGATCAAAAGCCTTATTCCATTCATCTACCACACGATTTGTAAACCAATTCCTCCCAATCTCCTTCCTAAACCTATACATATCAATCTTAAACCCATTGCCACGTGTCCTGTCATGTTCACTAAGTATAAGAACCTTACCCAGATCCCCTTTATTATATCCTTTTACTCATTTGAAGACTTCAATCAATTCCCCTACACTCAATCCTTGAACTAAGTGATCATCATTTGAAAGAATTAGATCTAATATATTTGCACCCCTTGTTGGCTTATTAACAAATTGGGTCAAAAAGTTATCTTCAAAACACTCCATAAACTTACAACTTGCTCTATCTCTTCCTATCATATTTTCCCAGTCTACAGAAGTTAAATTAAAGTCACCCAGAATAACTGTATCTTCTTTGCATCCTTTACTTATTTCCCTAATCATTAACTCATCAATGCAATCAGTCTGTCCTGGTGGTCTATAAAAAGCTCCCAAGTGTATTTTCCTATTTTTACCAACCTTAATATCTATCCATAATGATTCATCTTCTCCTTGCTTTATATAGTTATTTAGATTTGAAGAAATGCTATTTCTGATATAAATAATCAACCCACCACCAGTCCTATCTCTCTTTTGACTAATGTAAGTGGGAGAATTTTAGGTAGGACTGATTGTGAGAGGGACTTGGGTATTTTGGTAAGTTCAGACCTTCGTCCTAGAAAGCAATGTCTAAATGATAAGAATAAAACTAATAGGATATTGGGATTCATTGGGAGGAGTGTAAGCAATAAGAGTGCTGAAGTCATTCTAAAACTGTATTTGGCGCTAGTTAGGCCTCATCTAGACTATGCAGTACAATTTTGGTCACCATATTATAGGAAGGATATTGATTTGCTTGAGTCTGTGCAGAGAAGGATGACAAAGATGATTGGTGGGCTAAGGAACTTACCTTATGGTGAAAGGCTCAGAAAACTAAATCTACATACATTGGAAAGGAGAAGAGTCAGAGGAGAATTGATTGAAGTCTTCAAATGGGTAAAAGGATATAATAAAGGGGATCTGGGTAAGGTTCTTATACTTAGTGAACATGACAGGACACGTAGCAATGGGTTTAAGCTTGATAAGTATAGGTTTAGGAAGGAGATTGGGAGGAATTGGTTTACAAATCGTGTGGTAGATGAATGGAATAGGCTCACTAGACATGTGATAGAAGCCTCCTCTCTGGGTAGTTTTAAGAATAGATTAGATAAATATATGGATGAAGCTGCTAGATGGGACTGACTTTTTTTATGTACATATGTATATATTTTTCTAAGAAGTGGGGAGATTATATTTTGCGGTTGCATGAATGGACATAATCCTCTGGATGCATTTTATGTATATTGTAGATTAGATCTGACGAACTCCTGTAAAGGGTGACAATGTTGATGACTTTTCTCTGGTAAGAAATCTTTTGTGTGTTGACTGGAACAGGAGCTGCCAAGTGTAGGCCATGAATGGTCTTTTGCAGTCTCCTTCTTTTCTTATGTTCTTAATGTACATAGTATAACCTTCTAGTTCAAATTCACTGACATCATCATTAAATATATTTTCATCAACCCATGATTCAACTATACATATTATATCTATATCTTCATGAATGATATAACTAAATAATTCATCCGTCTTATTTCTAAGATACAAGCATTTGTGTAAAGACAACTCAGCCCACCTATCCCTGAAGCACCTGAGGGCCTATCTCCTCTGCATCTCCTTTCTCTCCTTCCCCGACCTTGTACTCTTGTATTTCCCTGACTACTATCACTACTCAAGTAATTTAACCCTAAAGCACTTCCGTTAGCCTGCCTACCTTCAACAAATCTGTGTTTGCTTCCTTTCCCTGCCTTACTTTGAGCCATTAAATTTCCCTGACCACTATAAAAACTTAGTTTCCTGCCTCTAAAGACCTAATAACACTATCTAATTCCCGCCACAAAACCTCAACCCCATCTCGGCTCAGATGGAGTCCATCCATCGCATACAAACCCTTATTCCCATAAAACCCACTCCAAACATCTATAAACACCAATCCTGACTCCTCGCACAAACCTTTCACATATTCATTCAACCCCATTGCACGAGACAACCATTCCATCCCCACATCCATTCTCGGAAGCACACCTGAAACAACACCTTTTATTCTACTTTCACACATCCTTTCAATCAGCCTTCTTTACATCGTTTACTCCGACATGTGTAATCACAACTGCTTCCCTCTCACACCCAGACACCAACCTATCATACCTCTCACACACATCATTTACACCAGCACCCGGCAGACAAACTCTTACTCCCTTCCATTTACTTTCCCTCAACTTCCTATCTAAATACCTAATCTGAGAGTCACCCATCACAATCACCTCAGTCATTCTCCTATTCTCTCTAGGCCTAGTATTACCCTCCCTCCTGCTCTCACACACTCGACCTCCTATTCTACTTTCAGGCATGGCCACACCAGACAAATCTCTTTCAAATTCTTCCTCTCTCAGGGCATCAAATCTGTTAGTTAAGAACATAAGAAAAGAAGGAGACTGCAAAAGACCATTCATGGCCTACACTTGAATGGTCTTTCCCTCTCATTCACACACCTAACCTGTCCTAACTTATCTATTCTGTTCACTTTCACCCACCACTCATCACCACTTACTTCACTTACTGCTTTCTCTCCAGTCCCTGTTCTAGGCCTAACTTCCTCCCTCCTGGTCCCAATCTGAATCTTCAAACGTACACTTGCATCTCTTCTCACTTCAGACACTAAATCGTTCAGTCTAAAGCATTCTGCCCGTAATCGACTCACCTCCTCAGTCAAAGCACATACACGGCACTCGGACACACTCACTCTCCTCTCTACACCACAGACATTGCACACTACATACACACTACTTTCAAAAGGCATACTCTCTACATCCAAACAGTCAGCCATACTTAAACAAGAACAATAATAGAAACAAAAACTTACGAAACAACAAGAATTTGACCCAAATTTGTGCGTGCAAGTTTAAAACCTGCTAATCAAGATGGCCACCAAAGTAAACAAAAGTCACTTTCTCACCAAAACAAAATAACCACAATTTAACTTTGTTATATTAACCAAATATATGATCTAATAACTTAATATTTATGTTTACTATGTCACACACCAAAGTATAGCAAAAAATCAAAATATTCTGAGAGCTCTACAAAACATGTGCTACCTTTTCGCACCTAAATATACTGCCATTGATCCTGTGTGCTTTAACTTTGCTCAGAAGCCGTAAGTGTGGCACTCGATCAAAAGCCTTACTAAAGTCCAAGTATAAAATATCATAGTTTTCATCCTTATCTGCTGCTTCATACACCTTACTATAAAAAGACAGCAAATTAGTCAGACAGGATTTACCCTTACTAAAGCCATGCTGTGATTCTTTTATCAACTTATGCTTATCCAAGTGATCTCTAATATTCCTTGCTATAATAGATTCCATCATTTTCCCTACCACTGATGTCAAACTTACTGGTCTGTAATTAGACATGTTATGTTAATGTCAGTCTGACAG
The DNA here is from genome assembly GCA_963969495.1 of Ceratothoa steindachneri. NCBI lineage: Eukaryota > Metazoa > Arthropoda > Malacostraca > Isopoda > Cymothoidae > Ceratothoa > Ceratothoa steindachneri. Next base: position 167,088,325 of record OZ018318.1, read on the forward strand.
TCATTTAAGTCATTAAGTATACTTTTGTACCTCTCTCATAACTCACATGAACCCACCTTCTTTACATCATTTACTCCCACATGCATAATCAAAACTGCATCCCTCTCACACCCAGACACCAGAATATCATACCTCTAAGACATCATTTACACAAGCACCTGGGAAACAAACTCTCACTCCCTTCCATTTTCTTGCACTCAACTTCCTATCTAAATATCTAATCTGAGAGTCACCCATCACAAGCACCTCAGTCATCCTCCTAGTCCCCCTAGGAGGGGGAAGGACTGGGTTTTGACAGATGCAGATGACCTTTGATAGGCCCTTGTGGCTTTTGTCATCCGTGAAATTATGTATGTTATGTTAGGCCTAGCATTACCCTCCCTCCTCCCTCCTATTCTCATTCAAACTACCACTTATTTCACTATCTGCCACAACCACATGAGACAAATCATTTTCAACCTCTTCCTCTCTCAGGCCGGAGCAGCTCGTCTTCAACTTTACCCCGAGTAGTCCCTCTATTCTGCTTGTAAATGTTTGCTGGCTTGCTTCTAACTTAATAATGTCTCATATCCTGAAGGGAGACCAAAGCTGGGGTAAAGTTGAAGAAGAGCTGCTCCGGCCGATTCTAACCTTTTGCTCGGGCGATTGGAGCTGATTTTCTTTTAGGTTTCGTTTCCTTTCCAAAATGTTTCATCTTTCGCTATAAAGGTTAACTGAACTAGCATTAAAAGGGGGTTTGGGGGGTAAATACAATGGGGGACCACACTACGATGATCCTGTTTATAGACTAATGTGCTAACGTTTACAGAGGTGAATGATTTAACCAAATCATGTCAGCGCCTTTAATCGTTTTGCGAATTATAATGGGGGTGGGGTCTGACGTCAGACGTCTCAAACGCGCATGAATATTCCGGGGTAAATATGTAGATTAGCGGCCCGGCCGAATTTTTTTTGGTGTAAATATTATAGCCGTCAACTTAAATGAAGCGGTAAATATGTAGATTAGCGACTCGGCCGAAAAAATGTTGTTTTGGTAAATATTTTCGTTCACCCCTACCGAAATAGGTAAATATGTAGATTAGCGGCCCTGCCGAAAAAAAAATTGTGTGTAAATATTATCATTCACTCGTGTCGGAATATTCATGAGTCCTTTTCGAATTATTATTCTATAAACAATCAGGATTATATACTGGAGGCTGTGCTCCCCAGACCCCCCCCCCCCCTCCAATTTAATGAAACTCAGGATCATCGTAGTGTAGTCGCCCCATTGTGTTGTCGGAATATTCATGAGTCCTTTTCGAAATATTATTCTATACCGAAATAGGTAAATATGTAGATTAGCGACGCGGCCGAAAAAAAAAATTGTGTGTAAATATTATCATTCACTCGTGTCGGAATATTCATGAGTCCTTTTCGAATTATTATTCTATAAACAATCAGGATTATATACTGGAGGCTGTGCTCCCCAGACCCCCCCCCCCTCCAATTTAATGAAACTCAGGATCATCGTAGTGTAGTCGCCCCATTGTGTTGTCGGAATATTCATGAGTCCTTTTCGAAATATTATTCTATAAACAATTAGGATTATATACTGGGGGGGCTGTGCCCCCTAGCCCCCCCCCCCCAATTTAATGAAACTCAGGATCATCGTAGTGTAGTCTCCCCATTGTGTTTACCCCCACACGAGCCGTCAACTTAAATGTACTCCAAAAACGTGAAACATTTTGGAACACGGACGAAATAGTACGTCCCATCGTTCGCGCCGATAATCTACATATTTACCAACTTATCTATCATCTCTATCTTACTTTGCCAGACTTTCTCATTTAAATCTTTTTTCTGTCAAAGGTAGACTCTCGCGGGCTGACCTCTTACAGTATTATAAAATATTCCATATCCTTTCTTCTATAAAAACATCTGACTTGTTCATACTAACTCCCAGGGAATATAGAGGCCAGCAATACAAAGTTTTTGTCCCTCATTCCTCAACTGAAGCACGAAACTTGAAACTCTCTTCCTTCTGAGTTGTTGATACCCCTTCAAATCCAGGCTAACTAATTTTCTTGGGCCTTGTCTTTTTTAACCTTAGACCTCCACCCAACTTGTACTTAATTGATTATTCACATAAAACGAGCCCAACTCCTTGAATGACACCTTATACCGGCCCTCTAGCTTTTCTGCCTTTCTTTTATTTCCAATTATTGGGTGTGTCACTACATAAAATACTGGGCTGGGTAAACCTGAAGATCGGCAGTGTGACTGATGGGACGCAAAATATTTCATCTCTGTTTCAATATGTTTCACCTTTTTTGAGTAAATTCAAGGGGACTGCTAATGGGGGAGATATCACTGTGGGGGATCCCCCTACAATGATCCTGAGTTTCAATCTATTGGGGGGTCTAAGGGGGACAGTCCCCAGTATATAATCATAATTGTTTATAGAATAATGGTTTTATTGGTAAACATGTAGATAGAAGGCGCGAACAATGGGACGTAAACTATTCTATCCGTGTTCCAATATATTTCACATTTTTGGAGTAAATTCAAGGGGACTGCTCATGGTAGATGATCCTGAGTTTCCATCAATTGGGGGGTTGGGGGACATAGCCCCCCCCCCAGTATATAATCATAATTGTTTATAGAATAATGTTCTAAGATTTATAGAAATAAATGATTTAACCAAATCATTTCTGCGAATTTAATCGTTTTGCGAATTATAATGGGGTGGGGGAAGGGACTGATGTCAGAAATGAATGAAGTGAATTTTTATTTTGTCTTTCACTTAATATCTTTTTATTATCCTCATCTGTAGTCATTTCGGCCCGGCCGAATTTTTTTTTGTGTAAATATTATCGTTCACTTGTGTTGGAATATTCATGCGCGTTTGAGTCCTTTTCGAATTATTATTCTATAAACAATTAGGATTATATACTGGGGGGCTGTGCCCCCCAGACCCCCCTAATTTAATAAAACTCAGGATCATCGTAGTGTAGTCTCCCCATTGTGTTTACCCCCACACGAGCCGTCCACTTAAATGTACTCCAAAAACGTGAAACATTTTGGAACACGGACGAAATAGTACGTCCCATCGTTTGCGCCGAGAATCTACATATTTACCGATAAGTTATACAGGGTGGGGCAGAGCAACTTGCTTATTTAGAAATTTAATTAAAAAAAAAGTAATGTAGATATATATTTGATTCTTTGAATAGCAGCAAGTACAACATTTAAATTTTATGTTTTCTCAGTTTTAAAGATGATATCAGGCAGATGGTGTCCATTATTCTCAATACACTGCGTTAATCGAACTCGGAAGTTTCATTCAACTTTTTCCAGCATATCGACGGGTATGTTGGTGACAGCTTGACGAATTCTGTTCGTCAGGTGAGCCAGGTTCCTAGGACGATCATTGTAAACAAGTGATTTTAGATAGCACCATAAAAAATAGTCGTAGGGTGCTAAATCAGGAAACCGTGCTGGCCACTGCAGATTGCCCCTCAAGGAGATGAGGCGTCCTGGGAAGTGTTGCCACAAAACAGTCATTGATACACGCTCTGTGTGTGCCGTAGCACCGTCCTGCTGGAACCATACATCTCCCACATCCATCTGGTTGAGTTTTGGCAGGAAAAACTCCTAAATCATGTGGACATAACGGTCAGAAGTCACTGAAACTGCCCATTCGTTTTCTTCAAAAACCATGGACCAATTATTCCAACTTGCAATTGTGCACACCAAACAGTTACACGTTGTGAATGTACCTGATGAAGTTGTCTGGGGTTATCAGGGCTCCAATAGCGCATGTTCTGCTTATTTACCGATCTCGAAAGATGGAAGTGAGCCTCATCACTGAAGAAAACAAGTGTGTCGTGAGGCATGCCAAGAAGCGCCTCACATGCATTTTCTCGACCAACCAAATCCTGTGGATTAAGTTCCGGCACTATAGCCAATTTGTAGGGATGAAATTTTAGTACTTCATAAAGGATTCTCCTCACAGAATGAGCAAACAACCCAACAGCAGCTGTATGTTTGTGGGCAGAACACTGAGGGGAGCGCAAAACAGAATGCCTTACCGCGTCAATGTTTTGGGGTGACCTTGCTGTTTGTGGAAGCCCAGGGTGGGGGGTCACATCACCAGTTTCCCCAAAGTTGTTTACTCATGAAACAATCGACTGCCAGCCAGGAACATGACCAAGGGGTGCAATATTGAAATGTATACGGAATGCATGTTACATGGCGATGATTGAGCAACCGGTAGAAAAGAGAGGTAAAAAAAAGGTCTTTCATTATTTGTAACACTTTCTGCATATTAACCTCTCTTTATTGGTATATATCTAGAAATACTCATTTATACATAAAAATAAAATATATTCTAACCGTTTCCGAAAGGATATTATGGAATCTAATGGTTGAATCAGAGTCAAATTTTCCACTCTCCCCTAACATTACTCATAAAGACAAGAAAGCTGAAAAAACGTATTCTGAAGATTAGAGGAGGAATCTATTATATGAAGGAAGTTCATCGATTCAAATTTATTTAATATCCACATACCAATTTTGAAGCAAATATGGAAATTGACATGACCATTGGAAACACTTTATTTCTTAATGAAATTTTGGATGAAAAAATGGTGAGGTACTTTAGATTTTTCAGATGTTTAGTGTTTAAGCAAGACTCTTTCTTTCCTTTGGTTCATAAGTTTATTCTTATTGTGTAAAGGTGCTTTGCTTTTTAGTTTAATTGGCTGATGGGGCATTCTACATGAAGTGTACACACTTTTTGGCAAAATCTCGACACTAGGTCATGTATTTTGATGATTTTTAGCATGCAAGTTGGGTCTGGTGAGATAACATCACATATCATTTTTTTTATGGCTCTGGGTCACCCATGCCCAGGTCAATTTTTGGTCAAACTGGTGGACCAAAAAAGTTTGAGAGGTCATAACTTTGGCTAGAGTTATCCAATTCGAACAATTTTGGTACCAAAACCTCAGGAGAAAGAGATCTTTCAAATTAGGGGAAGAATGACATTCCTAGGACAATTTTTGCCATGATAACCCTTTTTTGAACTCTTTTGACCTTTGATCCTGGCCAAAGTGCAACTTCAATCCTCCCCAAATTTTTTCTAAAGTTAGCTCTATTTATCCTCCATAGTTCCAGAAAAATTAAAAATGGGATCTCCATGGGCATTTGTATACCATCAGGTGGGTGGTATTTTCAGTCATATCATCTACTGGGGCCATTTATGACATGAGACAGTGTTAGTAACTAACAAACATTTCCATTAGCACTTTTTAAGATTTGATTCTTCATAAATTCACAGAGAGTGGACAAAACACAAGAAAAGAGTAGGTACCTATTCAATGATCAACATTATTTTCATGTTTTCTCAGTCTAGCGCTTCAACCCTAATAGCTATTAGGACAGGAGTACACAAGCGACTTTGTGTTCGCCACAGCATGGCATGTTTAAGCCACTGTTTCTTGACTGAGCCACACCACAGAGTAGCCCATGTGTATGGGCACAATGCCACTGTGGTATGCGCCATGCCCTTCGAGGCCACAGTTCAAGCATAGACTCTGAGATGAAGTAGTTGCATTACTTCTGCTTCTGCAGCACCGCTGTTGTCATCATTAAAGACAGAGAGAACTATGGATTCACCCAATAACTTCATTGAGGCTGACTTATGGTCAATTTTACACCATAATGGGTGATTTGAGAGCAGACAGTGCAAAATTCTTCAACTACTTCAGGATGTCTCAAGAAAGTTTTAATGAGCTCCTTACCTTACTTGGTCCCTACATCCAGAAAGCCAATACAAATATGAGGTGGAGCATTCCAGCTGAGGAGAGACTTACCATAACATCAAGGTATGTAAATAATCGAATTATCAGTAGCAGACATTTATTATAGATTCTGAACCATCACTTTTACTGGAATTCATGATGCACTAGGATTTCCTTTTGAATATGTAACTTAGTTATCATACTTTTTATTGGGTTTAATATTCATCATAAATGCTTGAACAGTCAGACCATTAAGTTGCAGCTGGTGCAGTGGATGGTGTGGGAGGTGGTATTGGTTGGCATTGTGTTGCTGTTGATTGTGAATGCATGATATTAAGGGAAAAAATTGTGTGCTGCATGACTCATTGATGAACTTGGACTTGGGAAGAAATTATGTTGTGGAAGGAAATAGTGCTGATTAGTAAGTGGATGTTGCTTATACCTCTTAAGTATATTCATGAATTCAACCTTAGCATCTAGCTTTGCACTCTCAGGGATACATTTGAAGTGTGGCAGCAGACTAAGCAGGAATTGTTTATCATCTGGCGCATTTGCTTCCTTTGCTAAAGCTTGGAAAAGAACTTGCTCATCTGAATGTACTCGTTTCTTCCTCTTCATTTGATGAGTGGAACGATACAGTGGCTGAGACTCTTTTTCTGTATTTCTCCCATCAGTTGGATCCTCTACACCTTCCTCTTCATGTGGCCTTGTCTTGCAAATTTGAAGAAGAAAAGAAAGCTGTTTGAAGAAGGTATACTCCTTTCTCCCACTTTCTTGGCAAGATCCCAACTTTTCTTTATTGATTGTTGCCAATTCTCTTCTAAAGGAGTCTCTCAAACTCTTCCACTTCCGTTGTATATCTGTGGCTGTAAAGAGATTCATTAGTTTTTAACATCAGTAATGATAATAATGACATTAATAATGATATTATTATTATTGTTATTATAATAAGCAGTACTCAAAATGTCTAATGTATATTTTTGCATATATATGTGGCCACGTTAATTTCAGAAATAATAATAATAATTTAGCAAAGTATGAAACTAAATGCATGTTAATTATTTTTTTCCTTTCAGATACCTAGCAACTGGCTGTTCTTTCGCTGATTTGCATTACACCTTCCGATGTGGAAGTGACACCGCTAGAGGGATCTTCTATGATAGCAGCATCTACATGACCTATGTTTCCCAGAACTGACAACAGGAGAATGGCTCAAGATTGAACAAGGCTTTCACTCTTATCCACAGTTTCCCAACTGCATAGGAGCAATTGATGGAAAATATGTGAGGCTCATTCAACCAACAGGCAGTGGTTCTACATACTTTTGTTACAAGAGGTTTTTTCAATGGTGTTAATGGCTCTATGTGATACAACTTACAGGTTTACTTATGTGGATATTGGTTCCTATGGTAAAGCATCAGACTCCTCAATCTACAAAAACAGTAACCTCTACAAAAAAAATGCAGCAAAGTACATTGAGCATCCCAAGTGATAAACCAGTGTCAGCCAATGGAGAGCCACTTCCCTTCATTTTGTTGGAGGTGCTTTCAGGCACCTCCCTCTTTCCAGCAGCAGTCCCCTCTGTTCTTTCCAAGGGGACTGCCAAGAAAGCCAGCCGCTCCACATCGAAGCGGCTTGGTAGGGCAAACCCCCTTAGGGGGGAGAGGGAAGCCAGGCCCCTTCGGTCGCTTCCCTCAAAAGACCTGCTGGCAAGAATTTTAAACCTTGTCGGGGTCAAGGCCTGTGCCTCCCCAAACAAGACTGGTGACGCTACCAAGGGGACCTGCGATGTCCTGAGAGGGGATGGCCAACTGGAGGCCCCTCCTGTGATAGACATGGTCCTTGAGGAAACCCAGCCTCAGACGGTAGGCGCTTTTCGGCGCAAAGCACCGAACCTGAATCCGCCCCTATGCAAGGTCCTCCACAAACGGCTGGGGCGTCCGAGGCAGTACAAGGAGGGGAGGGATCTCCTCTGACCTGTGCCCCTGCGACCACCAGGACCTTCTCAATTTTGGAGAAGGACCTGGCTGAGGCCGGTCCATCTGGCCTGGGGGCTCCTTCCAGCGGAGGTGAGAAGCGGGTTCATTCCCCGCCCTCCTCTCCAAAAAATAAAAAGACTCGGGGCTCCTCTCCAGCCGCGCAGGCTACGGAGATGGATGGGTCTGCTGGCACTTTGGCAAGCGACCAACCCAAGATCGGCACATCCAGCCCCTCTGCCCCCCTAGTTGCAGAGCCCCTGACTAAGACCAAAAGGGCACAGGGCGGAGCCTCAATGACATCGGGGCCCATCATTCAGAGGTTACCTGGCATTTTTGAGCCCGCTAGCTTCAAACGCTTCCTCGTTATTCGCTCCACTGATGGCACCATGTTGGGCAAGGGAAACGTGATCCATCAGAGGAGAGGATTAGCTAGTGAATTGGTAGAGAGCCGAAGGTGACCCGTTTCTCGGACAGGAGCGTTCTGGCAATCCCGCCGAGGCGGCCAAGATAAGTGCTCTTCGGACACTTCATGGCACCCCAGTGAGTGTGATATGGCATTCTACCATGAACTTTGTGAAAGGAGTAGTTTATGTGAGGGAACTCGTTGACTACTCCATAGAGGATATCACCTTAGAGCTGGTCGAGCATGGGGCGGTCAAGGTCAAACGTGTGATGAGAAAACAGGGAGGGGCCTTGAGACCCACCCCTACACTCTTCATCACGTTTGACTGTGACAAGCTCCCTTAGTCGGTGCATGCTGGTTGGTACCGCTACTGCATAAAGGCATTCGTGCCACTTCTGCGGCGGTTCTATTACTGTAACCGCTTCGGCCATATGAATCGTTCTTGTAGACGTGCAAAGTTGGGGTCACCCAAAGTCTGTGTAAATTGCTCCAAGGCCGCACACGATAAGTCTAAATTATGTGTGGCCAAGTGTGTCAATTTACGAAAGAATTTCGTAGACAGCACTATGCCACAGTGTTTTTCGATCTGGAGAAGGCCTATGATACCGCATGGAGACTCTCCACACGATGAGGGCGAGGGCACGCCTCCCAATGTTTATATTTGAATTTTTGCGAGATCGTAGATTCCGCGTACGGGTGGGGGAGCCCTCTCCGGCCCAAAGGAGCAGGAAGAGGGTGTCGCAGGAAAGTGTCCTCAGTGTCACACTCTTGCCCTGAGCATCAACGGCATCACCTCGGTGCTGCCGAAAGATGTTCTCACTACACTCTACGTGGATGACCTTTCGATCTCATTTAGCGCGGCCCAGATGCCAACTCTGGAGCGTCGACTCCAACAGGCATTGAACCGCGTCTCTCGCTTTTTCCAAAGCGCACAGGTTTTGGTTTTCTTTGGCCAAGACTAAGGTGGTGCACTTCTGCCGCCATCCACGGCTTCACCCCGACCCAGATTTGTTTCTTAATGGGGTGCGCCTGGATGTGGTCGAATCACACCATTTCCTTGGTCTTGTATTCAACCTACGCCTCACCTGGGAGGCTCATATTCGCAGCCTTAGGGTCTGTTGTACCCGCGCCATGGATATTCTCCATTCCGTGACGTTCAGCGCTTGGGGTGCTGATAGGGCTACTGCCTTACTTTTTATCGATCCTTTGTTCGTTTGTAGCTCGATTACGGTTGCGAGTTTTATGCATCCCTGGCCGAGCATTCATTGCGGAAGGTGGATTCGATCCACCACACTGACCTTCGCCTTGCGACCGGTGCCTTCCGCAATTCCCCCCATTGAGAGCCTGTTGGTCGATGCTGGGGAGATACCACTCGCTCTGCGCCGCATGCAGTGCATCACTCGCCTGTACGTGCGAGCCCAGCGCCTCCCTCAGTCTCCAACAGCTTTCACTGCATCCACAGCTGATCTCGTGACTGTGCCTATGCCACCGAGAGACGCCAGTCATACCCTTAGCCCTTTGGGTTTAGGGCCAGGAAACTCCTTCGAGAGCTAGATATAGCTCTCATGGTGGCGCCCCTGGTTCTGCCCAGAATGCCACCCTGGAGGGTACCACATTTGGCTATTTGTCGCCACGACTCTGCTCCCAAAGCTTGTACAGCGCCGGGAGTATTGCGTTAGACCTTTTTGGAGCACACCTCGTGTCACGCTAGAACCATGCCAGTGTATACGGATGGCTCCAAGTCCCAAGAGGAGGTCGGCTTCCACGCCTTTTTCCCTCTGTTTAAAGTCAGCGGGGCTCTGCCAGGCGTTGTGTCGGTCTTCACGGCCGAACTGGTGGCAATACACCACTCTGTACAGGAGATTACGCGATGTGCCTGGTTCGGAGACCTGATTGTGATCTATAGCGACTCACAAAGCGCCCAGAGTGCTCTCGGGTCATTGGAATCTCCACATCCCTTGGTTCGCGATATCCGTGATGCCACAGTTTTGCTGAGCCGGGCGGATGTTAATATTATCTTCTGCTGGGTTCCTGGACATGTAGGAATTGCGGGGAATGAGGGCGCCAAAGAGTCCGCGAGGACTGTGACCGGACCAGCGTTTCGCTCTTCCTCACCTCGACTATGATCGAAGGGAACTTAAAGTTGTATGCCATTGCGCCGGGACTGTTCCCATGGACCTATCCCCCAATGCCGCGACGGCTTCAGGTCGCATTCTGTCATCTCCGAATCGGGCATTCTTATCGAATGTCCCAGTCTGGGTGATCTTCGCGCACGATACCTGTCCCGGTACTGGGATGGGCGGGGTCGCTACCGCCTGTTCCTTGTGCTCGGGATGGATTCGTGCACATTGACTTGTTGACTTTTTAGGGGAGGCCGGGCTTCTCCCCTTTTTGTATGAAGGTTCTATTTTTTCTTTGTTTGTTATTGTTATCCTTGTAGGTTGCACGCTCCTGCACCGGGGTGAGGGGGACCTCCCCCCGTTGCCGGAGATTGCTTCCTAATTGTTTAGTTTTTCAGATTTTTATCATTGTTATGTTTTCATATTTTTATTTTAAAGTAGCCTAGTTCTAGGCTGTCGTGTTTCCGGTGACTGATGCCCAAGTGGGATGTTGCCAGATGGGGTCTATAAATAAAAAAAAAATTTAACTATGATACAGAAACATACCTGATTTGGTTTTTCCTGAAGAATCCATCTCTCTGAAGCCGTACATGAAGATGTCACACATCTCCTCCCATGCCTTGGCTTTTGCAATTTTATTCTTGTAGTCATTTCAGCGTACGTCCCATATCACTAGATCATTCTTCACTTTGAACAATAAATCTATTTAGATTGAGTGTAGCTATGGTATAGTAAAATGTCACTTGTAAACTACTTAACATTAGATACATGATTGCCAGGCAGGACGTGGCCGTCGCTCAGCCACAGTCGTTCGTGTGTGTGGGTCCTCGACACAGAGCCGCGCCACTCTGTGGCAGGGATTAGTGACAGCTTACCACAGATGCTTGTGTGCACGGCGTGGCTTCTCAACAATGGCAACCTATTGGAATCCACACACCGACACGATGACATGGTGCCACCGCGTTGCCTGTGTACTCCCGCCCTTAAGTTAGCTAATGGCTACATCATAATGCATTGCTGAGAATAGGTTTATTACACTCTTAGTTTAATCTTTCTTCCATACCTATTTTTTGGGAGGGTATAGCTACCTATATTCTGTTGGTACATTCAGTTTTGATCAAATTAAAGGATTTAGTGAAAATTGCCTTCTCTCATTTGAAATAGCTTGGCATAGTAAAAATATGTGATCAATCAAAAGTCACTATTAATTAATGTGGGACACCATACCCCTGTCCAGAAATGGATACACCCTCATCTCAAGAACCGTTGAGTGTAGAGAAATAAGAGTTGCACTGTTGGAATTAGCATCAAAAACTCTTAGATAGCAAAATTTGAGCAAAATCCCAGACATGATAGTTCTGACCACTGGTTGATCTCACATGGAATGCCCCTGCCTTATATTGCAAAACACTTTTAATTAAATATTTCTGTGCAATCACCTTATTGCTATTCAAATCCAGGTAATTTGGAAGGCATTTGTAGGATGGACTGCCTTGACCCCTGATGAGGTTAAGAAATTTGAATGATATGCCTAGACCCATATTGCTCATGGAATATATCTATGTTTAAGACTTTTTTATTGCACCTTTTTCTTTTCTCCACCCTGACATTGAAATGTATCAACATAATTCCTCAAAATGACCCTCTGACAACATAAAAATTTATAAAGTGAGAAACTTACTTTTACTTTTCATTCATTGCAGGATCCTGCTGGAGAAATAAAGCAAGACTTCTCTAAAGATCAACTTTGTGATTTTGATGATATAAAGGTGAGAAAAGAGTACAATAATAACATAGTTACTCAAGTGAAAGAGTACAAAAATACTCATCTTTTCCAGACTATTTTGTCTCAAGCCATTATCAGCTTAAATTTAATTATTACCTCTGAGATCAAACCCTGCAAAGAGAGGGTGGTTAAGGGGGGAAGGGGAACTGTTAGACCTAGAACCTGTAGTAGTGGTACACCTTTCCAACGCCTAACTCAAGTCCCATAGCAACCTCAAATTAGATTGAGACTAGCTGGTATTTATTCTTTGTAGACATTTGCATTTTATCATTCTTTTTTGCCACTTTCTTTACAAGCCTCTTCTCACTTATCTAATCTCTCTTGACTGCTAATTTGGAAGGCTGTCACCAACCAATTTTCATACATGGTTGAGGTTCCTTCACTTTTAGGGGTTGTAATTTTAGCATGTTTGCACTTAATGCATTGTATACCCTTTCTATTCCCCACATATATTTTTTTATTCTAGCCTCTTATGTCCAAGTTTAGGTAGCATTTCACACTACTGAATCTTTGGCCATCCTGTAAGTAAGGTAGGCCCAAACTATTCAACCAGTCCCTTCCAGGTGGTAGCAATTAAGCACCTAGATAGGTTTCTTTTGTCTCTCTAGCTTCCACTCTTGGGCAGAGGTTTTGCTATGTCATACACTGACTGCTAAAGCCATTTCTTCTCTGGAACCTGAACAGTAGACACACACCCCATGGGTCACTATATGTTAAAATGCAGGGGGCAGATCTTAGTGGAACTGGTTGAAGATCTGGAGATAGGCCTCTTTTAATAAAATTCCCATATCTGTCTTAGAAGAGAATTGCTTTATATGGGAAGGGGTCAATTACATCTATTTTAGCCATCACTTTCCTATTCAACCCTCTTTTATTTGGCTGTGGCTGCTCAAAACATTATCTCAGTGATGTTTAGATCAAGCACAGTGGTCCCTATCTGGAGGAATGACTGATACCTCAGTTGTTTAGGTTGGCTGATAGGGCTATTGAGTTCTTCCATGGGCCTGGCTTTCCTTCCTTGAACATCTTGCCCCTTTGTATCTCATTTGCTTTCTTATTTCTCTACAGTGGGGTGCCGTGTGTAGACTGACACACTTAGTAGCTGGGTGACAAAAGGGAAGGAGTGACTCAACTCCTTGACCACCGTAAGGGGTGCGGTGATTTGCCTTCCTGGCCGCCGTACTGATGGGACTCAGCGCCCCATCCGGCCCCAGCTTAGTCTCTTCTCCTTTCAGACAGCCTGTATTTCTGCCCTATTTCCTCACTTCCCCTACAATCTCTGGCCAGCCCCTATTTTCATAGGGTAGATGCTGACCTTCTTCTCAGTCAAATATCCCGGATCTGAGCTGAGGGGAGGGGCGGGGGACAATGTTCCCTAACTCCTGAGCTCTGGTTTGGGATGGTGATTTTTTTAACAACCTGCTTCATCCCCACCCATACCTTCCTCACATCCCTTTTCCTTCTCACTTCACTACCTTTTTTTAATGCCGTACCTAAGGTGGAGCCGCCATGCTGAAGGGTTACCAGGCCTATACACACCCCTCGCAGAGGGGGCCACTGTGAGGGGTGATTAGCGTTTGCTTCCTGTAAAAATAAAAAGGGTCACCATGCCCAATGATGAGAAAATAAAAAATCTTCCTTCAATTTTCCCTCGTCCGAGCCACCCTCAGGCAGCTCCACATAAAAAATCGAGGTCCCCCCATGCTCTTGCAGGGGACCCTCCAAATCTCTCTAACCGGAGATGAGGCTTACTCCCTCTACTTCGCCTACGGGTGTAGGGGATTCCCCTTCACCCCCTTGGCAAGGCACCTCCCTCTTTCCAGCGACAGTCCCCCCTTTACTTTCCAAGGGGACTACCAAAAAAAGCCAGCAGGTAGCCCATAGCTGACCACCCCATTGAAGCGGCTCGGTAGGGCAAACCCCTTTAGAGGGGAGAGGGAAGCCAGGCCCCATCAGTCACTTCCCTCAAAAGACCTGCTGGCTAGAATATTAAACCTAGCTGGGGTCAAGGCCTGTGCCTCCCCAGACTCTAACTTGTGACACCACTGCCAATGGGACCTGTGATGTCCTGGGGGAGTATGGCCAACTGGAGCCCCCCCTCCCCCGAGATAGACATGGTCCTTGAGGCAACCCAGCCTCAGACAGTAGGGCCTTTCATGGGAGCAAATCCGAGCTTGTCACCAAGCACTGAACTCTAAGTCCACCCCTATGCAAGGTCCTCCTCAAACAGCTAGGGTTTCCAAGGCAGTACAAGGAGGGGAGGGATCTCCTTCTCCGACCAATGTGACTGCCAGGACCTTCTCCATCTCGGAGAAGGACCTTGCTGAGGCCAGTCCATCCAGCCTGGTGGAGCATATTCCTGCGCCTCCCCACGGCGCAGGAACATGCGACCTACTAAAATAAGAAGAAAGAAAAAAAAACTATTTAAATAAAGGGGAGAAGGCTGGCCTCCTCCAAAAATTCTAAAAGTCCACAGATCAGTGTGCACAAATACGTCCTGAGTACAAGGGATAGGCGGTAGCCACACAGCCCATCCCCGTACTGCGACAGATAATGTGTGCGGAGATCACCCAGACTGGGACATTCAACAAGAATGGGCTGAACAGTGGGGGACAATGCAGTCTTCAGAGTAGAGCGCAGGCGAGAGCCCCTGATTAGGACCAAAAGTGCTAGTGCGCGAGTGAAGCCTCGATATTTTTTATTTTTTTATTAAGGGGCTATCTGGCTGAAGCCTCGATAACATCGGGGCCCCTTATTCAGAGGTTACCTGGCATTTTTTGAGCCCGCTGGCTTCAAACGCTTCCTCGTTATTCGCTCCACTGATGGCACCATGTTGTCCAAGGGCAACATGATCCATCAGAGGAGAGGATTAGCTAGTACAATTGGTAGAGAGCCGAAGGTGACCCGTTTCTCAGATGGAAGCCTTCTGGAAGATGCGGCGAATCCCGCCGAGGTGGCCAAGATAAGTGCTCTTCGGACACTTGATGGCACCCCAGTGAGTGTGATGCTGTACTCTATCATGAACTTTGTGAAAGGAGTAGTTTATGTGAGGGAACTCGTTGACTACTCCATAGAGGATATCACCTTAGAGCTGGCCGAGCATGGGGCGGTCAAGGTTGAACGTGTGATGAGAAAACAAGAAGGGGCCTCGAGACCCACCACTACACTCTTTGTCACATTCGACTGTGACAAGCTCCCTGAGTCGGTGCGTGCCAGTTGGTAACGCTACCGCGTGAAGGCATTCGTGCCACTGCCGCGGCAGTGCTATTACTGTCACCGCTTCAAACATACAATTCGTTCTTGTAGATTGCTCCAAGGCCATACACGATAAGTCTAAAACGTGTGTGGCCAAGTGTGTCATTTGCGGAGAGCCGCACCCCGCTTCTTCGAAGCAATGTGGTGCATATCTCCTTGAGAAAGAAATCCTGGCCGTTCAGGCCCAGGATCGACTCTCATTCCGCGAGGCTAAGGACTTGGTCCTGGCGCACCCGGCTCTGCCTGCGACGTCATATGCCTCAATAGTTAGAAAGGCACCCTCTGCTCCTGGCCCATCCAGGCCACTGAGCACGGTTGTTTCCGTGCTCATTCGGAGCCCTTCTGCGAGCTCTACTCAACCCGGGCGCTCCCCTGGTAAAGCTGGCGGCAAAAAGGGTTCATACCCAGCCCCGGCTAAAACCAGGGCTCCCCCTTCTTATCCCAGCGTGACCGGTTCCCGTAAGGCGAAACAGCCACGCGCCTCCACCGAGTCGTTAGACTCACAGGAGGCAACACCCCTGAAGTTTGTTGCCAGGCCATCTTCCAGGGTTCCTAAAGCTTTCCCCCGAAAGGAGGACAGCAAGAAAGGAGCTTCGGCTCCTTCACCTACGCCTAGTGATGAGCTGAGTGTCTCAGAGACGGTGCTTCCTCTAATAGAGTGCCCCCCCGCCTCCGAAGCCGCAACGCCCACCTAAGGTTTCGAGGCGGATTGAGTTAAAGACTCGCATAGCGAGCCAACCTTCCCCAATAAGTCTTCGAAGGCGACTGCGCCTTCATCGCTTTGTCCGGCCAACAGCGCCCGGGGTTCTGCCTCCGGGAAGCGTACGGTCATTCCCATGAGTGTCTTTTGTTCGAAGAGGGCCCCCGCGTCTCCTCCGAGCTAGGCCTGGAGGGCATATTCCTTCAATGGAATTGCCATGGACTCCGGGCCAACTGGGAGGAGCTGTGGAGGCTAGGCTCGTCCCGTTCCCCGTTAGCTATTTTTCTGCAGGAGACCATGCTAGGCGCGTGCCTCTTGCCCCCCCTCCTGGGGTATTAGGGTCTTGCGACCCCACCACCGCGGGATGGCCGGGCTGGGGGATGCGCGGTTTTAACCCGGCATGATGTCTCGGTTCTTCCTTTCACTTTAGATACCTCCTTTCATTCAGTGGCGGTGCAGCTTCACCTGGATCGGAGGTATACTGGCATTTCTGCGTACATTCTACCGTCAGCTGACTTCGATGGGGGGGAGGACTTCTGGGTCGTGGCACGGTTGCCGAGGCCCTTTCTCTTGCTTGGATATCTGAACAGCAGGCATTCTTTCTGGGGATATTACTCAATAAATCCCAGGGGACAAGTCCTTGCCGATCTGATCGAAGAGCTTGAGATAGGTGTCCTAAATGTGGATGAGTTTACACATCCCTGCCCGAGAACCGCTTCATTTTCTTGCCTTGACCTATCCTTGTGCTCTTCGGATGCACAGCCTGATTTTGATTGGGGGGTGGTCGATGACCTCCATGGTAGTGATCACTTTCCCATTCAAATATCATTTTCAGGGCAACTTCCGCTTGAGAGCCCACCTTGGTGGTGCTTGGCGCAGGCGCGGTGGCCTGCATTTCAGGAAATGACTGAATTCTCTATCTCAGTCGAGGAGTTTAGGTTGGTAGATGAGGCCGTTGAGTTCTTCTCCGGCAACCTCATCGCCGTGGGCCTGACTACTATTCCTAGAACGTCTGGCCGTTTTGCACGCCGACCACTCCCATGGTGGTCGGCCGAGTGTGAGACGGCCCTCAAACAGAATCTTTATGCCTAGATGCGCTATAAGCGTCGCCTGAACGATTTCACTGTCGCTGAATTTCGTCGGGCTAGGGCTAGGTTCCGGTATATTTCGAAGCACGCCCGCCGCTCTTCTTGGCGGGCATACGTTTCTTCACTTAACGGGAAGACCCCTCTAGCAGAGGTGTGGAAGTGAGTCAAAAGGATTCTAGGCAAGTTCTTGCAGGAGAATGGGACTGCAATCTCGGACCCCGCGTCCGTGGCGGAATTCTTCGCGACCGCATTCTCTAGCCGGGATGCTGCTCCGCCAGCATTCAATGCACGTCGTGGTGTCGCGGAAGGCCGCCTGCTGGACTTTACCTCCAGAGGCGGAGAACCCTTCAATGACAGTTTTACTGTGAGTGAGTTGCGCTCCGCTCTCGCTTCGTGCGCGGACACCGCCCATGGACTGGACGATGTCCCGTACGCCATGCTTCGACACCTGGGTGAGCGAAGCATGGCTTTTCCGTTAGATTTGTTCAACAGGATCTGGGTGGAGGGTCTCCTTCCAGATTCCTGGCGAATCGCTACTGTGCTCGCCTTACGCAAACCGGAGAGAGATCACTCTACTCCGGCCGGTTTCCTCCCAATCTCTAACCTCTTGCGTGTGCAAGTTGATGTAGAAATTGGTAAATGTTAGATTAGCCTTTTTCCTGGACAGCGGAGGCCATCTGTCTTCTGCACAGTGCGGCTTCCGCAAATTCCACTCCACGTCGGATTCTCTGCTCCGACTGGAAAATGCCGTCTGTGAGGCCTTCCTTCGTAGGCAGCAGTACGCCACGGTGTTTTTTGATCTGGAGAAGGCCTATGGTACCGCATGGCGATGCGGTATCATGGAGACTCTCCACACGATGGGGGCAAGGGGACGCCTCCCAATGTTTATATCTGAATTTTTGCGAGATCGTCGATTCCACGTACGGGTGGGCGGGAGCCCTCTCCGGTCCAAAGGAGCAGGGAAGTATCCTCAGTGTCGCACTCTTTGCCCTGAGCATCAACGGTATCACCTCGGTGCTGCCGGAAGATGTTCTCGCTACGCTCTAGTGGACGACCTTTCGATCTCTTTTGGCGCGGCCCAGATGCCAACTCTTAGCGTGGACTCCAACAGGTATTGAACCGCGTCTCTCGCTATGCCGAAGCGCACAGGTTTTGGTTTTCTTTGCCCAGGACCAAGGTGGTGCACTTCTGCTGCCATCCACGGCTCCACCCCGACCCAGATTTGTTTCTTAATAGGGTGCGCACCGCCTGGATGTGGTTGAATCGCACCGTTTCTTGGTCTTGTATTCGACCGACGACTCACCTGGGAGGCTCATATTCGCAGCCTTAGGGTCTCTTTTACCCCCGCCATGGATATTCTCCGTTCCGTGACGTTCAACGCTTGGGGCGCTGATAGAGCTACTACCCTACTTTTTTATCGATTCTTTGTTCATTCGAAGCTCGACTACGGATATGAGTTTTATGCATCCGCAGCCGAACTTTTATTGCAGAAGGTGGACTCGATTCCCCACACCGGCCTTCGCCTTGCGACCTGTGCATTCCGCAATTCCCCTATTGAGAGCCTGTTGGTCGATGCTGTGGAGATGCCACTAGCTCTACGCCGCGTGCAGTGCATCACTCGCCTGTACGCGCGAACCCGGCGCCTCCCTCAGTCGCCAACAGCTCTCACTGCATCCGCAGCTTATCGCGACGGTGCCTATGCAGTCGAGAGATGCCAGTCATACCCTCAGCCCTTTGGGTTTAGGGCCAGGAAACTCCTTTGAGAGCTAGGTATAGCTCTCGGGTCGGTGGCGCTCCTGGTTCTGCCCAGGACATTACCCTGGAGGGTACCACAGTTGGCTATTTGTTTCCAAGCCTCTGCTCCCAAAGCTTGTACAGCGCCGGGAGTATTGCGTTTGACCTTTTTGGAGCACACCTCGTGTCACGCTGGAACCGTGCCAGTGTATACGGATGGCTCCAAGTCCCAAGAGGAGGTCGGCTTCCTCGCCGTATCCCCTCTGTTTGAAGTCAGCCGGGCTCTACCAGGCGCTGCGTCTGTCTTCACGGCCGAGCTGGTGGCAATACACTACTCGGTACGGGAGATCACGCGACGTGCCCGGTTCGAACACCGGATTGTGATCTATAGCGACTCACAAAGCGCCTTGAGTGCTCTCGGGGCATTGGAATCTCCGCATCCCCTGGTTCGCGATATCCGTGACGTCACGGTTTTGGCGAGCCGGGCGGATGTTGAGATTATCTTCTGCTGGGTTCCTGGACATGTAGGAATTGCGGGGAATGAGGGCGCCAAGGAGTCCGCGAGGACTCTGCGACCGAACCAGCGTTTCGCTCTTCCTCACACCGACTACATGACAGGAATAGGGGCAGCTCTTCACACTGCTTGGCAAAGAAGATGGGAGACGGTCGAAGGGAACTTAAAGTTGCGTGCCATTGCGCCGCGACTGTTCCCATGGACCTATTACCCAATGCCGCGACTGCTTCAGGTCGCTTTCTGTCGTCTCCGAATTGGACACACTCTTGTGACGCATCGCTATCTGATGGGGCGCTCGCCTGCGCCCTATTGCGACGACTGCGTCGTCCCCCAGACTGTTCGGCACATTCTTGTCGAATGTCCCAGTGTGGGTGATTTTCGCGCACGTTTCCTGCCCCGGTACCTGGATTGGCGGGGTCGCTACCGCCTGTCCCTTGTACTCGGGACGAGTGCGTGCACATTGACTGGTGGACTTGTTGACTTTTTTTTGGATAGGGGGCGGCCTTCTCCCTATTATTTCAGCAGGTTGTTTTGTTTTTTTCCCCTTATAGGTCGCACACTCCTGCGCCGGGGTTACCTCCTCCCGACTCAGGAGCTTGCTTACTGCTCGCTTGCTTTTCCCAATTTTCTTTTTTTTGGGGGGGGTTGTTTTTTGTCTTTTTTAATTTTATTTTAAAGTAGCCTAGTACTAGGCCAGTTTTAATACAGCGACTAATGTCCATGTAGGCAGTCGCCAGATGAGCTCTTTAAAAAAAAAATCAGGTGCCTATTTTAATTGAATTTGTATTCTTTACTTAAGGACTATGAAGAGATTTTAATGAAAGAAGAGATTAAAGAAGAATGTTTTGAAGATCATTGTCCTCTCCTTGAAGAAAATGAAGAGAATTTCATTTCCAAAGATGAAAACTCAATTGCAAATTCCTCTCCTGAAACAGTGACCCCAAATTGCTTTCAAGAAAAGGTTGGTAATTATTTTATTTTTTTACTAAATTTATATACAAATTTTTGAGATTTTATGGTACCTGCAAATAAAGCCTCATGATAAAAAAAAATACTCCTGTCACATTTCAAGAAAGTAGAGAAATGGTTTATTTGGTTATAATTATTATAATTTAATCCCGTTAATATTTTCACTTTTTTATATAACATAAATGCATCAAGTTGTCGAGTTAATGTGTAAAATTCTTAGTTTTATCCTTTTGCAATTATCTGTATCTCTTGGTCCGCTAGCTCTCAGAGACTCCCGTCTTGCGAGGTTGCTCTTTGGAGGTTGTGAATTGGGAACACGCGACTCACCCATGGCTATTTAGTTTGGGGTGGAGGCCGAGTTGCCCCTAGTTGTCCTTTTTGCAGTGGCGTGCTGTCTGTGGCTCGCATTTTACTAGTTTGTCCCCGCCTTGCTTCCCTACCCTTTCTGGCGTCGCCTTCTCTGCTTGACTTCGCTTTATTTCATCAGAGGACTCCCTTTGGTTGTCCTCCCTCCTTACATTTCTATCACGAAGTGGCGTTTTATCCCTTTTATAAATTCTTTCCATTTTTGTGTTTAGGTTTATTGTTTTATCTTTTATCCTGTACCCTCCCCTGCGGCTGGCGCATGTCATTTGTTTATTGCCCCAGCCACGCATGTTTTTAGAATGCTTGCTGTATGCCCGTAATTTGAGTGTGCATCTGTGTGTTGCATTGTTTTTTCTAATCCTTTGCTTTTCCCCCATTTTTATTGAGTGTCTCCCACTCCTCTTCTGACTTTTTCTGGGCAACCCCATTTCAACAGTGCTGCCATTAAGAATCCTTTAGGATTGGGCAGCTGCCACCTTGTTTTCCCTTAAACTTAAACTCCTTTGAAAACTGTGGTGATGATCTGAAAAGCTGAAAGTGTGATGCAACAAAGGAAAGTAAGGAAGATTAAGCAAACTTCCATATGTGACACATGCAATATTATGTATATCATGCTGAAAAAAAGCACCCATGATTGACTATTAATGGTTGCTTTTTGTTTAGCATTTCATGATTCACAACACCCTTCGTATCCCACACCCACAGAGCTCAAGTTTTTCAGTGTGTAGTCCTGGTTTGGGGATAGGTTCCTTGTTCACTGCTAACCAAGGTCTAGCCACTAGAGTAGACCCCATAGGGCGGTACCCTGTGTAGAATGTTACACCTGCTATCTGGAGAAGCACATCATCCTTGCTAGAGCGCTGATAGGGAAGACACCACTCACTAGGTTGAATTGAATGTTAGTCACTGGTGAACTTCACTTTTTTCTATGACTGCCCTCTTTATTTTCTCTAAGTTTAAGGACCTGACCAGTTAATGCATGCTGTGCCAGAATAGAGGCTTTGGAACTAGTATAAACAAAGCTTGTTAATGCCCACAGCTTGCTAAAGTCTGGATTTGAGATGTGATTAATGGCAAGATTGGTTTTGCCTCAATAACCCCTTTCCTGCACCCAAATAGGCTTACTAACTCCCTGCAGCCGTTGTTGTGTGCATAATGGTGTACAGCTTATGCAGGCTGGGTTGACCTTTTTGGCTGCCAGGCCAACCTAAAAGTCATTGCGTCTCGAGGTCTGTCACAACAGATCTTCAGATCCTGGTTATCCTGTTGATGATTAGTATATCATGGTAAGGAAATCCGCCCTGCTTTTCTGGCTGTTCAGTTGGGCGCTGCAGCCTTTGGGGCAGGGTTTGCAAAAAGCACACTTAAAAAACAAACAAAAAAAAAGGTTTTTTCAAATTATCCCCCCCAAAAAAAATATTACTTTTTTGTGGTTTTAATTAGTTTTAATAGTAAATTAATTTATTCTAACTTATAGTCATTTTACATATATTGCACACATATTGGCCAGCTAATTTGCCAAAGACTGGTTCTAGATCCAAAAACTAAGAATATACAGAAATTTGCAGGTTTAAATTTTAAACAACAAAATGGTTAAAGGAGCAAATAATACTAAATACTTACATAAATTTATATTTTCCATTTATTTATTTATAATTGTATTATATTCCTTAAAATCCTGACTAAAATAAAATAAAAACAATATCACATACAATCTTCCATATAATACTATCCTTAGGATTTCAAAAAAATGTATCACAGTTCCCTTAATAACAATAAAAGCAGTAACATTTTCATTGAAAATGTAACACATTTAAAAAAAATAAATACTATAAAAATGAAATATGTTGCTGTATTATTTTTATCACTTTTGCAATCAAATATTTTCTCATAGAATTTATTGTCAAATAAGGGCTATAATCAATACATACAAACAATTATAAAAACCTATTAAGAAAACAAACGGACTGTGCAGTTCTCACATGCACATCACAAGCAACTTGGTTAACAGTGCCACAGTGGCATACAGGCACCACCGCTTCTGGAAATGCAGCAATACAGGTTTTGTACAGGAAAGATATGTTTGAAACAGCTCCCTTGTATTTCAGTATTCATTTGACTAAAACAGTGGCTATTTAATTTAACTTTAAAAATTGAAATAGTAACAACTTCTGATGACATTGTAACAAAAGTAAATAAATTAAGATTCTGCAAGCAAAAAGTAACACTAACCTCCCGGCTACTATAGTGATTAGCGTGCTTGCCCGGCAATCGCTGGGTCGGTAGTTTGAATCTCGGTCCGGATTCTTTTTAAGCTGACACTATTTACTAGGGAGGTTACCACCGTGACTGGGCATCACATGGTGGGGAGTTGGGGCTTGCCTGGCTGGCATCGGCCTGATAAGCAGCAACAGGAGCTGCCAAGTGTAGGCCATGAATGGTCTTTTGCAGTCTCCTTCTTTTCTTATGTTCTTATGTTAACACAGCAGATTGATAGGAGGACTGAAACCAGCGAACTTTAACTTTTTTAACTTTCAACATTTTTTCAAAGGTAAAAATTCTGCCAACCCTGCTAAAGATTAACATCTGTCTTACACAGTATGCATATGGTTCTTGTTCAGTTGCTGTATGATGTCGTTGAATTGCAGTAGCAGGATTAAACTACAAATTTACATATTCTATGTATAGACAGTTATTAGTGTAAATATTTTCATTATCATAATAGCATTAGCTCTATTTAATGTTTAAGCTTAATAGATATAATAAAATCTTAAAAACTTGACAGTTTTATAATAAAAATCAGAAATAAACAAAAAAACAATTTATTTTTTTTTTGGGGGGGGACGTGGTAAGTGTGTGTCATTGTACAGTGATGCAAACTAATCCACATTTAACACTAATCCACTTTAACACACCCAGGGTTAGACGCCTGAAAAGTTTGAAAACCTGAGATGGGATAGGCAGGAGCAGCTGGCAGTAGGTTATAGTCCACCGCCATTTCTTCTCATTTTATTGATCACAAGTTTTTTAAAATTTTGTTTGTTTGCAAAGACAGTAAAATTTTGGATTACACTCCTATAAGCAAACTCTAGTGCAACCTTGGCACGGGTGAGGAATTTTACAACACTTAGTGATGGGTGGGCTCTCCTCTCACCATTGCTAAAGGGGCTACCCCTTTAGCAGTTTTAGAGCTGGCCTCTGGCAGCCCCCATCCCCCCTCTGAAGATAAGGTAGACTCCTGTGCTAACTCAAAGGCCTCTCCAACCTTCTAGCCAAGAAGGGGTGTCTACTCTCCTATGTCTACGGGTGAGGAGCCTTTCCTTTCACACCCTTCTTTGGAGTTGCTCTTGGATAACTGCACTTCTGGAACAGCGGTGGCCCCTCTTTCCCTTTCACAGTTGCCTGCCAAGAAGGCAGTGAGCAGGCGACCCACAATTGACTGCCCCCAGGGGGAGCATCCAGATAGTTCAAACTTGTGCCCTTAGAGGGATTAGGGGTGGTGGGACTCCTTTGGGCTGTTCCTGCCACAATATTAGCCTTCCCTCTTTACTGATACTGCTCTGGTATCCCCAACACAGGGGGATAGCCAGGAAATGGTCCTGGAAGACCCCTTACCTCAGATGGCAGGGTCTACCCTCTGAGGAGACTATTCGATCAAGCCCAGGGGTCAGGTCCTTGCTCACCGAATCAATGAGCTGGAAATAGGTGTCCTAAATGTGGATTAGTTTATGCATCACTGCCCGAGAACCTCTTCATTTTCCTGTCTCGATCTATCTTTGTACTCTCAGGATGCACAGCCTGATTTTTTTTGGGGGGGGGGAGGTGACCTCTATGGTAGTGATCACTTTCCCATTCAAATATTATTTTCTGACTGCTGCCGCCCGAGAGCCCGCCCCAGTTGTGCTTGGCGCCGGCCGGCGCGGTGGTCCGTATTTCAGGAAATAACTGCTTTCTCTGTCTTAGTCGAGGAGTTTAGGTCGGTAGATGAGTCTGTTGAGTTCTTCTACTGCAACCTCATCGGTGTGTGCCTGACTACTATGCCTAGAACGTTTGGCCGTTTTGCACGCCGATCGCTCCCTTGGTGGTCAGCTGAGTGTGAGACAGACCTCAAACAAAAGTTATGCCTACATGCGCTGCCCGAATGACTTCAACATCGGTGAATTTCGTTGAGCTAGGGCTAGGTTCCGGTATATTCCGGAAGCAGGCACACCACTCTTCCCGGCGGGCATACGTGTCTTCACTTAGCGGGAAAGACCTCTATAGGAGAGGTGTGGAAGCGAGTCAAAAGGATACAGGACAAGTTCTCGCGGGAGTCCCATCCCGTTCTCCAGGAGAATGGGACCGCAATCTCGGACCCGGCGTCCGTGGCGGAATCCTTCGCGACCGCTTTTTCCTCATTCTCTAGCTAGGATGCTGCTCCGCCAGCATTCAATGCGCGTCATGATGTCGTGGAAGGCCGCCGACTGGACTTCACTTTAATTGGCTAAGAACCATTCAAGGACAGGTTTGCTTTGAGTGAGTTGCGTTCCGCTCTCGCTTTTGTGCGAGGACTCCGCCCCTAGTCTAGATGATGTCCCATACGCTATGCTTCGACAACTAGGTGAACGAGGCATGACCTTTCTGTTAATTTGTTCAACAGGATCTGGGTAGAGGTTATCCTAACAGATTCCTGGCGAATCGCTACTGTGCTCGCTTTTCGCAAACGGTGGAGAAATCACTCTACCCTCGCCGGTTTCCGCCCACTTTCTTTAACCTCCTGCTGTGTAAGTTGCTGGAGAAATTGGTAAATATTAGATTTACCTTTTTTCTGGACAGCGGAGGCCATCTGTCTTCTGCACAGTGCAGCTTCCACAAGTTCCACTCCACATCGGATGCTCTGCTACGACTGGAAAATGCCATCTGCGAGGCCTTCCTTCGTAGACAGCATTACGCCACGGTGTTTTTGATCTGGAGAAGGCCCTTGAAACCGCATGGCGATACGGTATCATGGTGACTGCACGATATTGGGGGCGAGAGGACCCCTCCCACTTTTTATATCTGAATTTTTGCGAGATCGTCGATTCCGCGTACGGGTGGGGGGGCGCCCTCTCCAGCCCAATGGAGCAGGAAGAGGGTGTCGCGCAGGGAAGTGTCCTCAGTGTCACACTCTTTACCCTGAGCATCAACGACTTCACCTCAGTGCTGCCGGAAGGTGTTCTCGATACGCTCTACGTGGACGACCTTTCGATCACTTTTGGCGCGGCTCAGATGCCAACGCTTGAGCATCGACTCCAACAAGCATTGAACCGAGTCGCTATGCCGAAGCGCGCAGGCTTACGTTTTTGGCCAAGACTAAGGTGGTTCGTTCATGCCGCCATCCACGTCTCCACCCTGACACAGACTGGTTTCTTAATTGGGTGTGCCTGGAAGTTGTGGACTCGCACCGTTTCCTTGAACTTGTATTTGACCGACGCCTCAGCTGGGAGATTCATATTGCAGCATTAGGGTCTCTTGTACCCACGCCATGGATATTCTTAGCTCTGGGGCGCTGCTGCCTTACTTTTTTATCAATCCTTTGTTCGTTCGAAGCTCGACTACGGAAGGGAGTTTTATGCATCCGCAGGCGACCGGTGCGTTTCGCACGTTCCCCATTGAGAGCCTACTGTCGATGCTGGGGGAGATGCCACTTGCTCTGCGCCGTGCACACCGCATTATTCGCCTGTACGCGCGAACCTGCGCCTCCCTCAGTCACCAACAGCTCCCACTGCATCCACAGCTGATCTCGACGTTGCCTATGCCGCCGAGAGACGCCAGTCATACCCTAAGCGCTTTGGGTTTAGGGATAAAAACTTCCTCGAAAGCTAGGTATAGCTCTCGTGCCGGTGGTGCCCCTGGTTCTGCCGAGGACGACACCCTGGAGGCTACCACCTCTGACGATTTGTCGCCACGCTCTGCTCCCAAAGCTTGTACAGCGCCGGGAGTATTGCGTTCAGCCTTTTCGGAGCACATTTCGTGTCACGCTGGAACCGTGCTAGTGTATACGGATGGCTCTAAGTCCCAAGAGGGGGTCGGTTTACACGCTTATCCCCTCTGTTTGAAGTCAGCATTGCTCTGCCAGGCGCTGCATCTGTTTTCATGGCCGAGCTGGTTTCAATATACCGCTCGGTAGGAGAGATAGCGCGACGTGCATGGTTCGGAGACCGCATTGTGATTTATAGCGCCTCACAAAGCACCCTGAGTGCTATCGGGGCATTGGAATCTCCGCATTCCCTGGTTCGCGATATCCGTGGCCTCCCCGACATGTAGGAATGAGGTTGCCAAATAGTTAAAACCGTTATAGAAGGTGGTTGGGTTGAAAGGACAAAGAAGTTGGAGGCCAACAGCCCAAATGGTTTGTAGAGAGCAAAGCCAAGTTTATATATATATATATATATATATATATATATATATATATATATATATATATATATATATATATATATATATTATTTTTTTATTGAATTTTTATTTGCTATACCCTCGTTGGTCGTGATGATGTAGTCTGGGAAGGTGGAACTAATGTTGTGCCTTCTACCCTGTGCCCTCGGACGTGACCCTTCATCCTGAAGAGGCTTTAACCCGACCTTATAGTGAAATTCACATAAAAATCAGAATGACAACCAGTCAGCTCGAAAAACCAGGGCCGCTACCATTTTGGGAGACGCGAAGTCTTGGTAGTTGTGTTTTGTTTGTTTGTTTTTTTTACGCCAACCATGATTGTGGGACAACTCTTCGTGACACCCCCCTCCACCGCGGCCACGAAGGCTAAGTTGATATAACGCCCAATCGGCAGAGCCAATTAAAAGAGATACTGGATATCTTGCGCTATGAAGACGGGAAGGGTAATGAATACGTCGTTATGATTAGTTATCTGCATTGATGACGTGTTTAGGAGATACATGCCCCCGTGTACATTCTTTGCGTTTGAACAAGTCACCTTGATGTCAGAAATCCAATGCCCTGTCTACTAATATAGCTATCTCCTGGGGAGCGGGCAAAAGCTCTCAGAACACTCGTGAATGTCAAGTCATTGTATAAAAAAAAAACAAGGTCTGCTGACCAAAAGTCGCGTGCTCTCACTTTTTATTAATTTATGACCTTACCATCTTAAAAACTCAATAATTCCCGGACTAACCTTGGGAGGACCTTGGCAATTATATCATTTGAAAGAGAATGTAAAACAACATAAGGTTTTCAAATTTCGTGAGAATCGGCAGAATAGTTATGATGATATTGCCAAATAATTCCTAGGCTAACCTTGGGAAGACTTTGGCAATTATATCATTCGAAAGAGAGAGTAAAAAACATAAGGGTTTCAAATTTCGTTAGAATCGGCCGACTAGTTACAATATTATTACCAAAACAAAAATAGCAAAATGGGGACTGACCAACCGATAGTGAGATATAGAGTTGCTCGCGACTAAAAATTTAAAGTAATTAAATAAGAATTATCCTTCTACTTTATTTTCAGGTGCAAGTTGGTTTGTCACAGTCTACCTCAGAAGCACTTCTGTGTGACAGGACGAGGAAGCTTGAGAAGACACGAACTACTGACAATCCTTTCAATTGCAGTTTCTGTTCATATCAAACATTGCGATTGTGGAGTCTTCAGAGACACGAAAGAACCCACACGACTGAAAAGCCTTTCAAATGCACTTCCTGTCCCTATCAGACAGGAAATTAGAAGCATCTTCTGACACATGAAAAAGTTCATACTGATTAACCTTTCAAATGCAGTTCCTGTCCTTATCAATCTGTCTATAGCCGTAATCTTCGGAGACATGAAAGAAGTCATAGAGGTGAAAAGCCTTTCAAATGCAATTCTTGTCCCTACCAGGCAGACTCTAGGGCTAATCTTTTGATGCATGAAAGAAAGCATACAAGTGAGAAACCTTTCAAATGCAGTTCTTGTTCCTACCAGGCAAACTCTAGTGTCAATCGTTTGACGCATGGAAGAAAGCATACCAGTGAGAAACCTTTCAAATGCACTTCTCCCTACCAAATAGACTCTAGGGCTAATCTTTTGACGCATGAAAGAAAGGATACAAATGAGAAACTTTTCAAATGTAGTTACTGTCCTTATCAGACAGGGCATATGGGACATCTTCAGGTACATGAAAGAACCCACACGGGTGAGAAACCTTTGATATGCAGTTTTTGTTCCTATCAGACAGGGCATACGGGTCGCCTCCAGGCACATGAAAGAATTCATACAGGTGAGAAGCCTTTCATATGCGCCTCCTGTCCTTATCGAGCTTCACAAATGACATCCCTTCAGAGACATCAAAGAACCCACACAGGTGAAAAGCCTTTTAAATGCAGTTCCTGTCCCTATCAAGCAGCCTATAGTTGGAATCTTCGAATACACGAGACAACCCATAAGGGTGCAATACCTTTCAAATGCAGTGATTGCTCCTATCAGACACGGCATATGGAGTATCTTCGGGCACATGAAAGAAGTCATAAGGGTGAAAAGCCTTTCAAATCCAATTTGTCTTCCTCTCGTTCAACATACAAAAGTAATATTCCACAGCATTTACTGGTGCAGTTGAATGTAAAACGTTTTAAATGTCATTTTTGTCCTTATCAATCAAAGTTAATAACTGCCCTTAAAAGACATTTAAAAAAACACTAGGGACTTTTTCATACTCTCGAAGGTGACCACTTTTTGCAACTGGTAGCTTCCACCAATACGGAAGGAGAGCTGAAATTATTCAGCATCTAGAAGGAAATGCTAAACTTAGATATCCCAAGCCCCCTTGCTAAATAGTGGTCTTTCAATTCGAGGTAATTTCGCATCTCGTAGAATCGTTGCTTTCACCAGGAAACTCATTGATACGGAGTTTCGGTATAAATGAGGGTCTCTGCCTATGTTCCGCAGACAAAGGTAACCTCACCGCAATCCTCTTAGTAAATTGTATCATTTGATGTTATTTTTTTCCCCTCCCTTGGTTGGATCAGGCAACGACGTCGGTCACAAACCCGGATGATGCTGTACCTTCTCGGATTTTCCAATTTGGACTTTTGAGTACCTGTGGGAATTATTTCTCATCAGTGGGGGGGGGGGGGTCAGAGCTCCCCGACACCAGCATTCCATGTTGAAGCTTGCTATAGTAATCTCTTCCAGTCTTAATCCTTTGTTTAACTTTTCATGTCTTCCCATTATTCTCTCACATGGTCTCTCTGGTAGACACGAAAAATAACGAATTAGAGCAATAAGCCCTTTGGCAATAGCTACCATCATGGAATTTGCTCCTCAGTGACATCGGAAAGGCCAAGGAATTCAGCAAATGAAGTTTAGCGATACACTAACGAAAATAGCATAGGAAACGCCTGTTTATCCTCTATAATGGGTGCAAGGGTGCGAAACGTTAAAAAAAAACGCACCCACAATATTAACAGCATTAGCCTGTAACATGACGAGCGGGTTCGCTATTTTTCCCAGTCCTTGGTGAACGGCTCTACAACGGATTGTAGTAAGAGAGCTTGTGAATCACCCCCGTTCACACTATTTCTACGGACGGGCTCCCACCTCGAGGTGGTGTGGGTTAGAATAGGGTGGTTAATGGTGGTGGTATTATTATTATGTAGGTGAGATGGTAGCGTTAGGTTGGGGTGGCTGGAATATGGGTACGTCATCAGTTATAGGGGTTGCTGTCTGAGAGGAATGCAGTTGTCCACGGCCTTGGCGGCGAACATCCAGGTACTAATCCGAACCGATGTTGCTTAACGGTGACTATCTCGTTATAGAGCCGCACAGCAACCTGAGGCTGACTCTAATTGTTCAAGGAAAGATGATACGGTGCTGTTCTAGTATGTGATCTGCATGCGTTTCTGGTATATCTTGCAAATATACATTGTGATCTATTGGGTTGAGGAATAAGTTCTTGCGGTTTTATCAATTTATTTATTACCATTAACAATTTTAGAAAAACTTCATTTTTAATTGATAACAATATGCACTTTAATCAATAATGTATTCTCCATTGTCATTTACGACTTCCCAACGTTCAATTAGTTTTTCGATGTCTCTGCAATTAAAATCTCTGGATTTTGACTCGAAGAATTCGTCTAACCAGGTTCTTAATTCCACATCAGTAATGAACGAAACGCCGCGCAAATTGTTTTGGATGGCGTATTTGTCATATTAGCAATGTGAGGAAGAGCATTGACGTGTTGCAGAAGGACTCCATAATGTCAATGAGGTCGCTTTTCGCGAATAGCTTCGGCGAGTCGATACATTTGTTGAACGTAGAGTTCTGCATTGACCACCTCGTTGTTCGCAAGGAGTTCATAAAGAATGATGCCTTCACAATCCCACCACACACAGCATCGTCTTTCGTGGATGAAGTCCTTGCTTTAATCGCGGAAGTGGTTTTTTTATTAGAGCTAAGCCATTGTTTTCGATGGTTCACATTCACAAACACACCCCTTTTCGTCGCCAGTGATGATGCGGTGAAGAAATCTCTCCTTATATCCACGAGTAGCCTTGTGACGAGCAAGTAAACCTGCGGCAATGGTAGGGCGTTGAAGTTTGTTGCTTTCGCTCAAAGCGTGCGGAACCCATTCACCGAGTTTTTTAACTTTTTAACATTTTTACCTGGTCTTCATAATATTTTTTACTATTCAGAGTATTTTGTAGAGAACAAAAAAACATGGAAATCACTTGGTGCAAGGTCTGGTGAATATAGTGAATGGGGTAGAACAGAGCAGCCTAAGTCCAATATTTTTTTATGCGCGATTCTCGCTGTATGGGGTCGCGTTATCTTGAATAAGTCCAAGGTGTCTCTTGTTGACGAGTACAGTGCGTTTTCTTAAAAGATTTTATTGCACACGTTGCAGCTCTTGACAGTATAAGTTTGAATTCCACAATTTCTCTTAAGTGTGTATCGTCATAGGTGATTTCAACACACAAGTTGACTGGGAAACCAGGGAACCCTGTGGCGAGAACGCACTACTCCTGGAGTTCACGAACAACGAATTCCTGACTCAATGGGTGAGAGAGCCAACGAGACGAGAAAATATCCTCGACTTGATTTTCACCTCTGAGGATGACATCGTTGAGAACCTCTCTGTTGGCGGAGAGCTCGGTGGCAGTGGCCATCGACTAATTAGATTTGTAGTCAAAGTCCCCAAGGCAGAGCCTGCAACTAGTAAATCGAGGAAACTTGATTTGAGAAGAGCAGACTTTGCAGGTCTTCGTGCTAGACTGACTGACGCGAGGCTAGAAGTGTGCGAAGTTGTTGAAGACTCGTGGAACAGTTTCAAAACCACATTCATGAGTCTTCAATCGCGTTTCATCCCTCTGAAATGCCCCCGTCGGTCTTCTGTTCAACCAAAGTGATTTAATCGAGAAATCGGCCAACTGCTTAGGAAGAAGAGAAATGTGTACCGGCAATCGAAGATCTCGGGGGACTTTGACGAATACCGGAGGCTAGCCAGGAGAGGGAAGTCCAGCATAAGGGCGGCTAAGCGGTCTGATGAACTCCGAGTGGTGAGACTTTGTAAGAGAATTCCAAGGAGTCCTTTGGATATGTAAAGAGCCATAAACCAATCCGTCGAACGATTGGCCCTTTGAGGAATGAGAAGGGGACATCAAGGCACTCAGCTGCAGAAAATGATAACCTCCTCAACGACTACTTCTCTTCAGTGTTTACTGTGGTTCCATCCCCAAGCCAACGGATTCCTAGTCAGGGAAAAAGCTGGAGGATATGGACTTCACCGAAGGAGAAATAGAAAAGAAGATCACTGACCTAATGACAAATAAGTCACCTAGCCCGGATGGGTTTGTACCTAAAGTGTTGAAAGAAGTGCGCGATCAAGTGTCACGACACCTGAGCGCAATCTTCAACATGTCAATCCAGACCGAATGCGTTCCTAGAGACTGGCGTGAAGCGGAGGTGACTCCTATCTTCAAAACAGGAGACCGTAGTTAACCGTCGAACTACCGACCTACCAGTCTGACTTCGATAGTCGGTAAAATCATGTAAAGCATCATGGTGGATAAAATGACGTCGCATTTAGAGTCAAACCTGCTACTGAGGAGTTCCCAGCACGGCTTCCGAAGGCAACGGTCATGCCTGACGAACCTTGTGGAATTCTTCTACTTCGTCTTCAGTGAGCACGATCGGGACAAGGCGGTGGATGTGGTATATTTAGACTTTCAAAAAGCCTTTGATAAAGTACCACACCACCGCCTTCTCTGGAAAGTGCGAGCGCTGGGCATAGACGAAAAAGTAGCCGGTTGGATAGAGAACTGGCTAAGTGTCAGATGGCAACGGGTGGTGGTGAATGGACAGGCTTCTGAGTGGGTGCCCGTTACTAGCGGGGTGCCTTAAGGTTCTGTCCTTGGACCACTACTATTCATCATCTCCGTCAACGACATGAACGGTGACATGGTTGCCAAGATTTCTCAATTTGCCCATGATACAAAGCTTGGTAAGACAGTTGCAAAGGTTAGAGATACTGCCCGCCTGCAGGAAGATCTTGGGAAGATTGGGGGGTGGTCGTACACGTGACAAATGCCTGTTAACGTGAACAAATGCAAAGTGATTCACATCGGCCACCGAAACCCCTAATCTCAGTATATCCTTAAGGGCACTGCTATTGAATCCACCGACACTGAGAAGGATTTGGGTGTAAAAATTACTAGTGACCTCAAGTTCTCGAAACAGTGCATTGAGGCGGAGAAAAAAGCCCAAAGGATGCTAGGCTACATAAAGCGCTAGTTTGGATATCGGAACAAGGAGATTGTACTGTGTTTGTACAACTCACTTTTCCGACCGCACCTGGAGTATGCCGTACAATTTTGGAGTCCTTCATTTCGAAAGGACATTGCGAGATTGGAACGCGTGCAAGCCAGGGCAACCAAACAGATTCCCTCTATCAGATATAAAAGTTATGAAGATAGATTAAGGGAATTAGATCTGTTCTCGTTGGAAACCCGTAGACAGCGTGGTCAGCTCATCGAAGTTTTTAAAATACTTCGAGGGTTCGACAATGTTGACTACAGGGATATTTTCACACTTGCTGAGAGCAGAACAAGAAATCACTGCTTTAAACTTGAACTGAAGCGTTACAACCGCAATATGTGTGGAGAATCTTCCACCTACAGTATCTGCGGGAGTTGGAACGCACTTCCAGTGGAACTTGTCAACAGTGAATCTATTGACTAGTTCAAGTCAAGACTAGACAGGGTTTTGAAAAGTAGCCGTTTAAGGACGTAAAGCATTTGAGCAGAGATTTGCCCGCTCGACTGCTAGTCCAAAGGTACCTTCGTCGAATGGACCGTAAGGTCTTCTATGGTACTTTCTTTCCTTGTTACCCCCCCCCCCCCTAGCGGCAGTCCCTCCTATTCTTTGACATGGAACTGTCAAGAAATCACGCAGGCGGTCGAATATTGACCACTTGCGGAAGCGGCACGGTAGGGCCAACCCTCGGGGACGGGAGGGGGGGCAAGGGATGGCAGGGCTCGTCGGTACGTGCTCTCTAACCTCCTGCACTCGTGCATTGCGACCTTATAGGCGGGCGGGGTACCTTTCCGTCTCTGTTTCCCATCGGATTCCGGTTCGCCGGCCGATGACGAGACGACCAAAGGTACCTTGAATGGGATCCGTGATGTCTTGTGGGGATGGCCACATGGAGCCCCCCGAAGATGGACATGGCCCCTGAGGTGACCCAGCCTCTAACGGTAGGATCTTCCATGGGTTCAAATCTGGTCTCCATGCCAAGCAAAGAACCCGAGTCCACCCCTATGCAAACTCCTCCTCAGACGGCTTGGGTCCCTAGGACCTCACAAGGAGAGGGGGGATCTCCTCGCCCGACTGGTAATTCTGTGACAGGCAGACCTTCACTATTTCATAGAAGTATCTTGCGGAGGCCAGCCCACATCCGGTCTAGGAGCTCCTACTGGTGGAGGGGAGAAGCATGTTCATTCCCCTCCCACCTCTCCTAACAAGAAAAATCCCCCCCCCCCCCCATCAAACGACAAATCAGACTCGAGAATCCTCTCACTCCGTGGAAGTGAATGAGGACGCTGCTGTTTCGGTATGCGACCAAGCCAAGATCGGCACGGCGGGCCCAGGTGCTTTCCCGGGTGCAGAGTCCCGGAAAACGACTAAGAGTGCGCAGATCGGGGCCCCTCATTCAGAGTTACCTGGCGTTTTCGAGACCGCTGGCTTCAAACGCTTCTTCGTTATTCGCCCGAATGATGGCAGCCTGCTGGGTAAGGGCAACATGCTCAACCAGAGGGAAGCTCTAGCTCACGTTATTGGTAGAGAGCTGAATGTGACCCGTTTGTCGAATGGGAGCCTTCTGGCTAATGAGTCGAATCCTTCCGAGGTGGTCATGATTAGTGTCCTCCAGACATTTGATGGCACGCCGGTGAGTGTGACGCCGCACTCTACCATGAACTTCGTGAAAGGAGTGGTTTATGCGAGGGAACTCACGGACTACTCCATATATGATATAATCTTTAAGCTGGCCGACCATGGAATGGTCAAAGTCGTACGTGTGATGAGAAAACAGGGAGGGGCCTCGAGACCAACACATTCACTCTTCGTCACGTTCGACTGTGACACTCCTTGAGTCAGTGCGTGCCGGTTGGTATCGCTACCGCGTGAAGGCATTCGCGCCATTGCCGCGGAGGTGCTACTACTGCTACCACTTCGCCCATACGAATCGTTCCTGTAGACGTGCAAAGCGGGATTACCCGAAATCTGTGTAGTTGCTCCACCGCACACGATAAGTCCAAATCGTGTGTGGCCAAGTGTGTCAATTGCAGAGAGCTGCACCCAGCTTCTTCGAAGCAATGCGGTGCGTATCTCCTTGAGAAGGAAATACTGGCCATTCAGGCCCAGGATCGTCCCTCATTTTGCGAAGCTAAGGAATGTGTCCTGGCGCGCCCTGCGCGGCCTGTGATGTCTTATGCCTCAATGTTAAGAAAGACACCCTCTGTTCCTAGTCCCTCAGTCCTACGAGAAGGGTCGTTTCCGCACCTATTCAGAACCATTCTGCGGCTTTTACCCACCCCGTGCGCTCATCTGGTAGAGATGGCGACATAAAGGGTTCACATCCACCCCCGGCCTAAACCAACCCCCACCCCTTCGCTTACATCGAGTGCCGTATGCTATGCCTTCGTAGACAGCACTACGCCACAGTATTTTTTGATCTGGAGAAGGCCTATTATACCGCAGGGCGATACGGTATCATGGAGACTCTCCACACGATGGGGGCTAGGGCGCGCCTCCTAATCTTTATATCTTATTTTTTTGCGATATCGTCCATTCCGCGTACGGGTGGGAGGAGCGCTCTCCGGCCCAATGGGACAGGGGTTTCCTGCAGGGAAGTATCCTCAGTATAACACTCTTTGCTTTGAGCATCAACTCTATCACCTTGATGCAGCCGGAAGATATTCTCGTTATGTTCTACGTGGACGACCTGTCGATCTCTTCTGGCGCAGCCCTGATGCCAACTCTGGAGTGACGACTCAATCAGGCATTGAACGGCGCACAGGCTTCCATTTTCTTTGTCATGATTATGGTAGTGCAGTTCTGCCGTGATCCAGGGCTCCACTCTGACACAGACTTGTTTATACATAGACTTCGCGTGGAAGTGATGAACTTGCACCGTATCCTTGGTCTTGTATTTGACCCACGCCTCACTTGGGAGGCATATATTCGCAGCATTAGGGTCTCTTGTACACACGCTATGGA
The DNA here is from genome assembly GCA_963969495.1 of Ceratothoa steindachneri. NCBI lineage: Eukaryota > Metazoa > Arthropoda > Malacostraca > Isopoda > Cymothoidae > Ceratothoa > Ceratothoa steindachneri. Next base: position 167,124,753 of record OZ018318.1, read on the forward strand.
TATTCTTCGCTTTTTGACGTTCAGCGCCTGGGGCGCTGAACCTTTGTTCGTTTGAATCTCGACTACGAGTGCGAATTTTATGCATCCGCAGCCGACCGTGTATTGCGGCGGGTAAACTCAATCCATAACACCGGCCTTCGCCTGGAGACCAATGCCTTCCGCACGTCCCCTATCGAGAGACTACTTGTCGATTATGGGTAGATGCAATTCGTTCTGAGCCGTGCTAATTGCATAATTTGTTTATACGCGCGAGCTCGGTACCTCCCTAACTCGTCAACAGCTCTCACCGCATCCGCAGCCTATCTCGACGGTGCCCATGCAGCCAAGAGACACCTGTCATACCCTAAGCCCTTTGTGCTTCAGACTAGAAAACTCCTTCGAGAACTCCTTATAGCTATTGCCGATGGCGCTCCTGGTTCTGACCAGGGCGTCACCTTGAAGGGTCCCACCTTTGACTATTTGTCGCCACGCCTCTGCTCCCAAAACACATAACAGTGCTTTTTGGAGCACAATTCGTTTCACGCTGGAACTGTGCCAGTGTATACGGATGGCTCCAAGTCTCAAGAGGGGGTTGGTTTCCACGCCATATTCCCTCTGTTTGAAGTCAGCGGGGCTCTGCTAGGTGCTGTGTCTGTCTTTACGGACGAGCTGGTTGCAATACACAGCTCAGTAGGAGAGATAACGCAACGTGCCCGGTTCGTTATATCCGTGACGCCGTGGTTTTGGCGAGCCGGGTGGATATCGAGAATATTTTCTGCTAGGTTCCTGGACATGTAGGAATGGCGGATTAAGAGCGACGATGAGGTCGCCAAAGAGTCCGCGAGGACTGGGCAACCAGACCTGCGTTTCGCTCTTCCTCACATCGATTATATAGCAGGAATATGGGCAGCCCTCCGGGCGGCTTGACAAAATAGATCACAGACGGTCAAGGAGAACTTAAAGATGCGTGTCATTGCGCCACGACTGTTCCCACGGACCTACACTCAAATTCCACGCTGGCTTCAGGTTGCTTTCTGTCGTCTCCGAATTGGACACACTCGCGGGACGCACTGCCATTTCATGGAGCGCTCATCTGTGCCTTATTGTGACGACTGTGTTGTCCCCCAGATAGTTCGGTACATTCTTGTCGAATGTCTCAGTCTGGGTGATCTTTTCGCACACTACCTGTCCCGTTACCGGGATGAGCGGGGTCGCTACCGGTTGTCCCATGTACTTGAGACTGATTCGTGCACACAGACTTGTGGACTATACGACTTTTTGCATGAGGCTTGCCTCCACTTTATTTGACTGTTTTTTTTTTGTAGGTCGCATGTTCCTGTGTCGGGGGCTGGTGGGCCTAGCCCCGACGCCGGAGAGCGCCTACTTTACGTTTCTTTTTTGTTTTCTTTCCTCTTTATTTGTTGGGTTTTTTAGCCTGTGCTTAGCCTTTTTTTCCTCCTTTATTTCTCCTTATTTGTTTTTATAATCTAGCCTAATAGTAGGCTGTGATCTGATTACGACGACCTTCGCCCTAGTAGGCAGGCACTAGATAGGCTATATGAAAAAGAAAATTGCCGGGATGGTTTCGCTCTGCCTGCTCAATTGGGGGGAGTTGTCTCACGTCAGCTTAAGGCTTCAATTTGTACCTGGACTCCTGGTACGCTATTTGTTCGATGCTATCATTGGAACCGTTCTAGTCCCACCTTTTTAGCATACGTCGATGCCATTCTCAAGTGAGGTAGATCCAGGATCTGGATTCTCACCGGTTCCTAGTCCTTTGCTCAGAGTGCATTTTTTTTTTAAATTAGTGAAGATTTCGGTAACCATTGTGGCGAACCACGTTGTATGTGGTTCCGTAATGGTAGTAAGTTGTAGAGATTTCCGCCCGCCCCAACTTGTCTCTTGTCTTGTCTCCCCGCACTCTCTTCCCACCTTACTTTAATTCATTAAAGGGTGTATAAACTTCGATGAACTTACAGGGTGTGGACAGTATTAGTTCACAATTTTCAACTGCAAATTTTACGCCTTTTTTACCTTCTTTATCGGTCTTTTTCTTCTTAAAATCAATAACATTTTTAGCAGAATAATTCACAATGGAAAATATTTAACTCCAATTTGTGGAAGAGGAATGGAATCGTCCTTGGAATCCGCTGGGAAGGACAAGCAAGTAGATTTCAGAATTCCTCAACGTAAGAGAAGGATGATGGAAAAGATTTGAAATGAGTTCGACCTCTCTGTGTGGGGTGCTGTGGAAAGAGAGAGAAACAAATCCAGCTGCAACGCAGGATGAGCTGAGTGCAAGGAATACCAGGGCTTTCGGTGGCCTAAAACGAGAGATACTGAAGAAGGTCTGTGGCTAGTTCCGAGGTTGCTTGGAGGCTGTCATCGAGGTTACAGGCAGGTTCATGAAGTGAGCTTGAAGACAAAGTTTTATAGCGTTTTTATCATAATTTGAAGGCGAAATATAAAAAAATTAAAACACAAACCATTTTATTAAAAAATGCAAATGATTCGCACAGTCAATATTTTTAATGATTTTCCTTGTTCTTCATGACTGCTTCAATTCGTTTTGACATGTTGATATCTTGGCTGAAATTGTTCACATTTGTTCACTAAACACGTGCAACCTCTCACAATTGAATGGCTTCTGTTTATCAACAGCCGGTTTGATTATCGATTACAAATTCTCAATTGGGTTGAAATCTGGCACATTCTTGAGTCAAGGTCCCAAAGGTTCGTTGTTATTTTCCACCAACTTTGTTATTGTTTTTGCTTTGTGGCAAGGTGGGTCATGCTGAAAAATACAGTTACCAGCCCCAAATTGTTAAAAGAAGGACCTATCAGTAAGCTTCTTGATGGGATCGTGCTTTTTCAAATCTTGTCTCGACTTGACATTTGCCGAAAAGTCTCCGGTTCATCGCCTTGACCTTCATTTGAAGCTCTTGGGCATCCAGAAGAATGCTTCACAGGAGTGTAACCAATCTTTTAAAGTGATTAATGACCCTAAAGATGGTGTTCCTTGATGCAATACACATAGCAACTATTCTCTTGAATGCCAGGCCACTTCGCTGCATATCAACAATTGTTGCACGCTTTTCTTTGGAGAGAAGAAATTTTAGAATTGAAATAGATTCCAACATATGTTTAAAAAAAAAAAGGAAATGGATTATAATTCCTCATCATTCATTTAACCCATATTTGTAATCAATTTACCCTTTTGGTCGAATATCAAAGCTCCAGGGAATGAACTCCCCTAAGTGCAATTTCGGATTCAGGAAAGGAATGCATTGCTTTTATTATTTTTTAAATGTTGACTTTTCAATAAACCTTAGATAACACTGGTCTGCATGATATTTTTTATTGACTGTATGACATTTTTCAAAATATATATGAAAAATGGTGATTTACTTTATTTTTTATTCATCTCTATCACATCACGTTGTCGAGTTATACGGAGACGTTACTTTTCTCTTTTTATATAGCATAAGTAAATATATATATATATATATATATATATATATATATATATATATATATATATATATATATATATATATATATATATATATATATATATATATATATATATATATATATATATATATATATATATATATATATATATATATATATATATATATTAATATTTATATATATATATATATATATATATATATATATATATATATATATATATATATATATATTAATATTATAAATATATTTCTAATATTGCTAATATTTTTTATTTATTTTTAGATTGTGAATATGTCTAGAGGCTGTATAAATTCAGCAGACATATTTAGCTATGTCTGCGGGCACTTCACCCCTTCAGATTCCCGGAGCAATATTACTCTTCTGTTGAAGTGTTGTTATTTAGCTTATTTTGGCTCCAGATTAGGATTCCAAGGCAAGCCATTTGCCCCACACAAAGCTTGGAAGAGTTGCATCAGTAAGCTCCAAATATGGTCAGTTGGAAAACTTAAATGTATGCCCTTTGGAGTACCAATGGTATAGCGAGAGCAGAAGAATCACCATGATGACTGCTACTTTTGTATGACTAAAGTAGCTGGGTTCAACAAGAAGACTAAAGATCGCATAATATACCCAAATATTCTTTCAGCAATAAGGCCTGTTCTACAATCAGATGATACACCTGTGCCTGTACCACCTGAGATAAAGGAAGTTTCGTCAGAGTCCGATACTAGTGATACTAATCAGATGGAAGTAGACTATGAGCCACCAACAAAGGACAATCCCAAACTCTTCAACCAAGTTGAGCTCAACGACCTGGTGCGAGGCCTTAACTTTTCAAAAGAAGGTGCACAGTTACTTGGCTCTAGACTGAAGGAACACAGGCTTCTAGCTTCTGGAACAACATTCGCTTGGTACCGTCATCGTGAAGCGGACTTCATTCAGTTCTTTAAGAAAGAGGATTCTTAATTTTCTGTTCAAATATGTCTGGCCTTATCGAACACATGGGGATGCCATACAAAGCAGATGAATGGAGGCTATTCATTGATTCTTCTAACAGAAGTTTGAAGGCTGTTCTTCTCTACAATGGCAACACATCTGCATTGGGCCAATTAGCCATAGTATCTAAATGTCCGAAACCTACGAAAATTTGAAAACACTAATAACCGCAATCAAGTACCATCAGCACAATTTTCTCATTTGTGGTGATTTAAAAGTTATTGCTCTCCTACTAGGTCTTCAAGGAGGATACACCAAGTATCCCTGTTTTTTTGTGTCTCTGGGATAGAGGGCTGACAGACAGCACCATGAAAAAAAGACTGGCCACCAAGAACCATCTTTTTTTACGGAAATCACAACGTGAGATCTATGCCACTAGTTGACCCCAAGAAAATTCTGCTACCACCACTCCATATCAAATTAGGGTCTATGAAAAATTTTGTGAAAGCCTTGAACAAGAATGGAGCTGCTTTCAAGTACCTGGAGTCAAAGTTTCCTCGTGTAAGTGAAGGCAAGCTAAAGGCATGAATCTTTGTTTGCCCTCAGATTCGGGAATTGATGAAGGACAAGCCTTTTGAGGAAGCAGTAGCAGGTGTCGAGGTGAATGCCTGGTTTTCTTTCAAGCAGATTGTCCATAACTTCTTGGTATTGAGGAAAGGGTGAGGGGGAGTGGGTAAAGAGGGTACGTCGAGGAAGGGTCGCATTCAATTTACGTGTTATTCATTGGATTACATCATTTAATCGACATTTAACAGACATTCATTTGACGATGAAAACTCGCGCCCAAATCCAGGGCAGAATCCCCTCCCGCCATCGCTGAGGAAGGTTAAAACTTTACTAGAATCACAGTGCGACGCGGATGAGGTTTCCCTGCACTTAAGATGATGGGGTTTCCCTTCACCAAAGAGTTATGAGGTTTCCCTTCACCAAAGATGATGAGGTTTCCATTCACCAAAAATGATGAAGTTTCCCTTCACCAAAGATGATGACGTTTCCATTCACCAAAGATGATGACGTTTCCATTCACCAAAGATGATGACGTTCCATTCACCAAAGATGATGACGTTTCCCTTCACAAAAGATGATAAGGTTTCCCTTTACCAAAGATGATGAGGTTTCCCTTCTCCAAAGATGATGAGGTTTCCCTTTACCAGAGATGAGGTTTCCATTTACCAAAGATGATGAGGTTCTCCTTCACTAAAGATGATGAGGCTCCCATTCACCCAAGATGATGAGGTTTCATTTCTCGAAAGATGATGAGGTTTTCATTCACCAAAGATGATGAGGTTCCCGTTAACCAAGGATGATGAGGTTTCCCTTCACCAAAGATGATGAGGTTTCCCTTCTCCAAAGATGATGAATTTCCTGTTCACCAAAGATGATGAGTTTTCCCTTCACCAAAGATGATGAGGTTTCCCTTTACCAGAGATGATGAGGTTTCCCTTTACTAAAGATGATGAGGGTCCCCTTCACTAAAGATGATGAGGTTTCCCTTTACCAAAGATGATTAGGTATCCCTTCACCAAAGATGGTGAGGTTCTTGTTCACCAAAGATGACGAGGTTTCCCTTCACCAAAGATGATGAGATTTCCCTTCAACAACGGTGATGAGCTTTCCCTTCAATAAAGATGAGGTTTCTCTTCCTCAACGAGGATGAGTTTTCCCTTCACCAAAGTTTATGAGGTTTGCCTTCACCACAAATGATGAGGTTCACCTTCACTAAAGATGATGAGGTTTCCTTTCACCAACGATGATGAGGTTTCGATTCACCAAAGATGATTAGGTTTCCCTTCACCAAAGAAGAAGAGGTTTTCCTTCACCAAATATGATGAGGTTTCTCTTCAGAAAAGATGATGAAGTTTCCCTTCTCCGAAGATGATGAGGTATCCTTTCACCAAATCTGATGAGGTTTCCCTTTATTAAAGATGAGGCTTCCCATCACCAAACATGATGAGGTTTCCCTTCATCAAAGATGATGAGCTTTCCCTTCACCAAAGATGATGAAGCTTCCCTTCCCCAATGAAGATGAAGTATACCTTCACCAATGATGATGAGATTCCCGTTCACCAAAGATGATGAGGTTCCCCGTCACCAAATATGATGAGGTTTTCCTTCACCAACGATGATGGGGTTTCCATTCACCAAAGATGATGAGGTTTCCATTCACCAAAGATGATGAGGTTTCCCTTACCAAAAATAATCAGGCTTTTCTTCACCAAGGATAATGAGGTTTCCCTTCAATGAAGATGATGAGGTTTCCCTTCAATAAAAATCGGTTTTCTCTTCCTCACCGTGGATTAGGTTTCCCTTCAGCAAAGTTTACGAGGTTTCCCTTCACCACAAATGATGAGGTTCACCTTCACTAGAGATGATGAGGTTTCCTTTCACCAATGATGATGAGGTTTCCATTCACCCAAGATGATTAGGTTTTCCTTCACCAATCAAGAAGAGGTTTCCCTTCACCAAATATGATGAGGTTTCTCTTCACCTAAGATGATGAAGTTTCCCTTCTCCGAAGATGATGAGGTTTCCTTTTACTTAAAATGATGATGTTTCCTTTCACCAAAGATGATGAGGTTTCCCTTTATTAAAGATGATGAGGCTTCCCTTCACCAAAGATGATGATGTTTTCCTTCACTAAAGATGATGAGGTTTCCCTTCTCCCCAATGACGCTGAGGTATGCCTTCACCACATAATGAGGCTTCCCTTCACTAAAGATGATGAGGTTTCCCTTCACTAAATATGATGAGGTTTCCCTTCACCAATTATGATGAGGTTTCATCGTAGACCAAAGATCATGAGGTGTTCCTCTCAAAAGATTTAGTTGTTTCCCTTGACCTTAGATGCTTTTGCACTCACGACCCAGATTCATGACTTGGTGCTTCGCTACATCGTTCAAAGGACACCTGGCTAATGGTTATAACCAAGTGTTCGACCCCTACCTAACCTTCCATTTATATTATGAAGAAGAATCACATACAATCAGGCCAGTTGACTCAACATTCAAACTCTTTCTTCACATCAATATTTACTGCGTGTGTAAGATTGAACCCACTCCCGGTGCGGTAAGGAAATAATGCTGATTGAATGAAGAAAATTAACTTTGAATTAAAGAGGTGAGATAAAGGGTGAGTTTAAACATACATCAAGAGTAGTACATTGTCTTGAAAGTGATGTGAGTAGTAATGGTAGTAAGAGAAGTTCGCTCTTTCTTTTTTTTATTAGGAAAGAAAAATAAATTCGTAAAATCTATTGAATGATTTCACGGGGTGGAAACAGATGTGGAGGAGATAGATGAAAAGATTGGAGAATTAGAAAGATTAGTTAGAGGAAAGGCAAAAAATCATTGGTAATGCTAAACTTCTTCAACCATAATAGCTGTAGCCAAGGAAATCCTTCTTGGGAAAAATCCAAAATAATATTTACTTTACCGAAGTGCAGGTCATGATGTGACGCCAGCTATCTTGGAACGCCATTCTTCTCTATCTTCTGCCTTCCTGATTAGATCTGTCACAGTCCATCTTCTGTTCATGTTTTCCATGTGGGTCTCCATGAACCTTTTCCTTTGTCTTCCTCTGGCTCTTCTTCCTTCGATTCTTCTCAGCAGGCAATCGCTTTCTCTTCCTCTCGCTCTCAGGATGTGTCTCAAGAACTGCAGCTGCCTTCTCCGGATACTTCTCATTAATCTCCTCTGCACTTCCTCATTTGTTGTTCTTGCTGTCCATGGGGTTCTTTCCATCCTTCTCAAAAAAACACATTTCTGTTGCTTCTAATTTCTTTTCCATATTCTTCTTACTCGTCTATGAGTCACATCCGTATGTTAAAACTGAACAAACATAACACTTTAACTAACAACCTAATTCTTAATGTCATTCCCAAGCTTAGGTTCGATAATAAGTTTCTTATTTTCATTAATGCAATTTTTGCCAATATTATTCTTCTCCTTATTTCTTTCTCACAGTCTGCCTCTTCTGACACAGTAGATTTTAAGCGTAATTGAATTCCCTGACTTGTTTGATTTGTCTCCCTCCAATATATACTCTCACTCTTAATCTCTCTCTTCATTCTGTTACACCCAAGATCTCCGTTTTTTTAATATTTATCCTTAAACCCTCTCTTCACCAGCGTCTCCTAGTTCACCCACAAGTCTTTGTAACTTCTCTTCTGAGTCTGCTAAAAGAACCGTATCATCAGCGTAAGGTATCTTGTTTATTCACATTTCGTCCTCCAATATTCAGTCCTTCCAGGTCTTCCAGATTCTCCATGCATTTTTGTCCATACAAAGAGAAGAGGTCTAGGGAAAGTACACACCCCTGCCTCACTCCTCTCCTTATGTCTATCCATTTTGACTTTAAATCTTCTATTTTTATGGCTGCTCTCTGGTTCCAATACAAATTTGCAATTAGCATGATATCTTTACCATCCATTCCAATTTCTTTAAGTATTTTTCCAACTCTCCAAGTTTTAATGTGTGAAAAGTCTTTTCCAAATCGACAAAACACAAAAATACATCCCTCTGCATTTCTATCGCACTCAAGAATGGTTCTTAGGCAGAAAATGGCATTACTTCTACCCTTTCCTGCCCTAAATCCAAACTGTTCTTGTCTACATTTTCTTCTACCTTTCTTTTTAGTCTGTTTCTTAGTACTCCCAAAATTATCTTTCCCATCTCGCTCATTATGCTTATTCTGTGCTTTCCACATTCTGCCTCTCCTGGCTTTTTAGGGATGGCTATAAATAAATATAGACTCTCTCATGGTTTTCGGTATATATCCACTTTCATATATGCTATTAGCTAGTTCTGTGATTTTGTCCAGAGCCAAATCTCCCTCTGCTTTCACCATTTCTATTACCACTCCATCTTCACCTGCAGCTCTATTACTTTTCATCTGAGCAGGAGTTGCTACTATCTCGCTCTTTAATATCGCTAGTAATCCTTGCCTTGGCGCAAAGTTCAAACAATAGTCTCTTGACAATGACTATTACGGGGTGAACTTAAATCTTGGATTCGAGTAACACGAATCGAGACTAAGCGCGCTGCGAGCGGGAGGAAGCGGATCGAGGTAGACTCACGTGAATTAATGAGAATACCGGGAGCTTGAGAGGTTCTGCGAGAGTTGTGCAGAGTCCAACGAGAGGCGAATAGCGGGTACGAACGGGGAAGTGCAGACGGCGGATATGGACGGGGCAGGGAGGGCGACGGATACTGCCTTCCAACTCTGGCACCGGAGAATTTATAGGGGTCGAATGGGGGTTTTTCCCTCTGTCCGAAGGGGAGGGTTCAAGGGTGGGACACATCGGCAGATGAGAATAATCTAGACCTTTTAGCGCGAGCGCGGGAAGGTTCCTAAGTCGACGAGGCAAACTTTGTCCACTCCAGATGGGCCCTTCTAGGCTCTCAAACTTGTGGCAGCTTCCTGTGATGGCGGCATTTCAGATCACCGCGGCGTCTCATAAATTCGCACCCCCATTAGCGAAGACAAAAAGGGTCGCCCAGGTGGCTGTTGTCTCGATCTCTCTCTCCATTCAAGGGCAAGTCGGCGAGTATCCCCCTCTCTCTCTCTCTCTCTCTCTCTCTCTCTCTCTCTCTCTCTCTCTCTCTCTCTCTCTCTCTCTCTTTTCTTTTTTTTGATAACGAAAATAGAGGGAGAGGTGACGCCCCCTTGTCGCGGGAAGAGAGCTTGTGTGAACCTTGGACTTTTCGAGCTATGTCGGCGGGGGTACCTCTTCTGGGTACCCCTGGTAGGGCTTCCCTTGTCGATTTGGTCGGAAACGAGGTTCCAGACTAAGTGCGTCATTCCTTACTTTTTCTACTCTATCCCTCTCCTTTTTTTTACTTTTACGCTATCTCCCACTCATACAAAAAGAAAAAAAAACAAAAAGAAGCCTACTCCTATCGTGTCACTCTTTCCCTTTCTTCCTCTATCTACCTATAAGGACCTGGCAGCTACCTCATGCGTCAGAAGAGAGGCTTTGGAACCTCTATAAACAACACTAATCGACGCTCACTGGTTGCGAGAGACTAGGACTAGAGGTGTCCTAGGCGTTGGGGCACGATTAATGGGATGAGGGTAGTGCCTCGTTAACCCCTTCCCTGGCGCGTAATTATTGACCGTTCCCAGTGCCCGTTGACGGGTGCTTATGGTAGCATTGGTCCGAGGTGACGGCCCTTTGTTCCCATGTTGGTTGCAGGCCAATAAAAAGCCTTGGGTCGAGTTCCTTGGTGTGGCGGGATATCCATTGAACGCTACTCCGAGATCCTGGCCGTTGTGAAGGAAACTAGTGGGAGTTTAGTACGGGGCGTGCTTCGTTGTTGTTCACCTGGTGAGAAATCGATGGCCCCTTCGGGGACCGTCAGTGCTGCTTGGTTGGGAGCCACGGCACGCCGAGGTTTGACGACTCGGTCGGACGAACAGCAGCACATGGAGCGTGCCTTCTGAAAGATCCGAAACCTCTCCGATCGATAGGCGGGAGCGACTCACGCTGGGAGAACTCACCAACCCCCCTTTTTTATCATTGATTGGTCACGAGTTTTCAGAGAGAGAGAAAGCGCTCAAAATGACAGGCCAAAAAGGACCCGTTCGTCTCAAACACAACTGTGCAATATGCCAGTTAGAAAAGTGGTGCGTTGACTTTCCGGAGGGCTGCTACTCAAAATGCAGCCCTGAAAGTATCTGCACTACTTGCATATTGACGCGAGAGGTGGAAAAATTAAAAGACCTCTATAGAGCCTCAGAGGAGAGAGCTAAGGTCCTTGAGGGAAAGTTGGAGAAGCTCGAAGCCCTTAACGTAGCTCAGGTTCGATGCCTAGAAGAGGCTCCGCCCACTGACGTTTCAGAATCCCCTAGTAATGAAGCGGACATTCCGGCATCATCTGAGGCTAAGCCAGCTGAGGCGAGAGAGAAGGAGAAAAAGAAGAAAGGAGAAACGAAGAAAAAAAAGAAAAAGGTGATAGTTGAAACAAGAGTAGAACCCAAAATAGAAGAAAAACAGATAAAGAAGAAGAAAAAGAAAGATAAGAATGTGGAGAGTAAAGAGGAAAAGGGGAGGCCTCTTCCACAAGGGAAGACCCCGTCTTCAGAGACCAAGTGTCCGAAGGTCACTCTCATTGGTGACTCGCAAACACGGGATCTGCAGCCGCTGCTAGCGGCCCGCCTTCGCACTAGCGTGAAGGTAAGCTGCCTGTCAAGACGGGGTAACCACACCATCAGAGTAGAGGCAGAGAAAGCTCAGATTTCTGAGAATTCTGTTGTTGCTCTGATCGTAAGCGGCAACGACATCTACCTCAGAGGGGGTAAAGTGGGCCTCAGTGGTAAGACCATCCAAACAGTGATGGGAGCCGTGGACGACATAGGGCTTAAAACCCGCAAACGTGTGGTGGTTGGGATGCTTCCGAGAAGAGGTCCATCCCGAACCGCTCACGAAAGAAACGTGACAGTGAACAAAAGGTTGGCGGATCTCTGCACGGCAGAAGGAGTCTTCTTCGTGGACCCCTATCGTACCTTTATCGGTAGAGACGACTTCTACCAAAGGGACGGGGTACATCTCTCCTTTAAAGGGAAGGCCTTTCTCGCCAATCTAATTCAAGATGTCGTGGAACGCACCCAAAGGAGCGTTCGAAACAGAGCGAAAGCGGACGTGCGCCAGCATGCCCGTGTCACTCCTGGAACGACCTTCTCGGAGGTCGTCAAAAAGGGTGTGACCACGAAAACAGAGAAGCCGGGAAACGGAAGAGCGTAGGGAGTCCTACACTAGGGGACTCCCTCAAAGTTCTTCTGTTCAATGCGAGGTCAATCAGGAATAAGTTTCTTGAGCTCCGTGGCCTCGTAGTAACAGAGGAACCTGAGATGGTGGCCATAACGGAGTCGTGGATAAAAACCTCAAGCCGAGATTTTGAAGGTGAATTCACGATTCCCGGTTACCAGCTCTTCCTGAAAGATAGGCCAGACAGAGAGGGTGGCGGTGTGATGTTGTATGTCAAGGATACTCTCAACTCGACGGATTGCAACATCATATCCGACCATGAACTACTAGGTGTTGACCTAGAGATAGGTCCTGCCAAATACAGGACCCTGGTGCTTTATAGACCTCCTGCCCAACTCGTTGAAAAGGACAGAGATCTGTACCAGCTACTAGGAGAACTTTTCGAAGACAGAGTGTGTATCGTCATGGGTGATTTCAACACACAAGTTGACTGGGAAACCAGAGAACCCTGTGGCGAGAACGCACTACTCCTGGAGTTCACGAACAACGAGTTCCTCACTCAATGGGTGAGAGAGCAAACGAGAGGAGACAATATCCTCGACTTGGTTTTCACCTCTGAAGATGACATCGTTGAGGACCTCTCTGTTGGCGAAGAGCTCGGTGGCAGTGACCACCGACTAATTAGATTTGTAGTCAAAGTCCCCAAGGCAGAGCCTGCAACTAGTAAATCAAGGAAACTGGATTTGAGAAGAGCAGACTTTGCAGGTCTACGCGCGGGACTGACTGACGCGAGGCTAGAAGAGTGCGATGCTGTTGAAGACTCTTGGAACAGTTTCAAAACTACATTCATCAGTCTTCAATCGCGTTTTATTCCTCTGAAATGCCCCCGTCGGTCTTCTGTTCAACCAAAGTGGTTTAATCGAGAAATCGGGCAACTGCTTAGGGAGAAGAGAAATGTGTACCGGCAATCGAAGATCTCGGGTGACTTTGACGAATACCGGAGGCTAGCCAGGAGAGTGAAGTCCAGTATAAGGGCGGCTAAGCGTTCTGAGGAACTCCGAGTGGCGAGACTCTGTAAAGAGAATCTGAAGGAGTTTTTTGGATATGTGAACAGCCGTAAACCAATCCGTCGAACGATTGGCCCTTTGAGGAATGAGGAGGGGACATTAAAGCATTCAGATGCAGAAAATGCCAACCTCCTCAACGACTACTTCTCTTCAGTGTTTACTGAAGAGTGTGGTCCCATTCCCCAGCCGACGGATTCCTACTCGGGGGAAAAGCTGGAGGCAATGGACTTCACCGAAGGAGAAATAAAGAAAAAGATCGCTGACCTAAAGACGAATAAGTCCCCTGGACCGGACGGGTTTCTACCTAAAGTGTTGAAGGAAGTGTGCGATGAAGTATCACGACATCTGTGCGCTATCTTTAACATGTCAATCCGGACCAAATGCGTTCCTAGAGACTGGCGTGAGGCGGAGGTGACTCCGATCTTCAAGAAAGGAGACCGTAGCCAACCGTCGAACTACCGACCTATCAGTCTGACTTCGATAGTCGGTAAACTCATGGAAAGCATCATGGTGGACAAAGTGACGTCGTATTTAGAGTCAAACCTGCTACTGAGGAGTTCCCAGCACGGCTTCCGAAGGCAACGGTCATGCCTGACGAACCTTGTAGAATTCTTCCACTTCGTTTTCAGTGAGCACGATCGGGACAAGGCGGTGGATGTGGTCTACCTAGACTTTCAGAAAGCCTTTGATAAGGTACCACACCGCCGCCTTCTCCGGAAAGTGCGAGCGCTTGGCATAGACGGAAAGGTAGCCGGCTGGATCGAGAACTGGCTAAGTGGCAGACGGCAACGGGTGGTGGTAAATGGACAGTCTTCTGAGTGGGTGCCCGTTACTAGCGGGGTGCCTCAAGGTTCTGTCCTGGGACCACTACTATTCATCATCTACGTCAACGACATAAACGGTGACATGGTTGCCAAGATTTCCAAATTTGCCGACGATACCAAGCTTGGTATGAACGTTGCAAAGGATGGAAATACTGCCCGCCTGCAGGAAGATCTTGGGATGATTGGGGAGTGGTCGGACACGTGGCAAATGCTTTTTAACGTGGGGAAATGCAAAGTGATGCATATCGGCCACAGAAACCCCCAATCTCAGTATATCCTTAAGGGCACTGCTCTTGAATCGAGTGACACTGAGAAGGACTTGGGTGTTACTATTACTAGTGACCTCAAGTTCTCGAAACAGTGCATTGAGGCGGAGAAAAAGGCCCAAAGGATGCTAGGCTATATTAAGCGCCAGTTTGGTTATCGGAACCAGGAGATTGTACTGTGCCTGTACAACTCACTTGTCCGACCGCACCTGGAGTATGCCGTACAATTTTGGAGTCCTTCATTGCGAAAGGACATCGCGAGATTGGAACGCGTACAAGCCAGGGCAACCAAGCTGATTCCCTCTATCCGACATAAAAGTTATGAGGATAGACTAAGGGAATTAGATCTGTTCTCGCTGGAAACCCGTAGACAGCGTGGTCAGCTCATCGAAGTTTTCAAAATACTTCGAGGGTTCGACAATGTTGACTATCGGGATATTTTCACACTGAGTGAGAACAGAACGCGCAATCACGGCTTCAAACTTGAACTGAAGCGTTACAACCGCAATCTGTGTGGAAATTTTTTCACTTACAGTATCTGCGGTATGTGGAACGCACTTCCAGTGGAAGTTGTCAACAGTGAATCTGTTGACCAGTTCAAGTCAAGACTAGACAAAGTCTTGAAAAGTGACCGTTTAGGGACGCAAAACAATTGAGCAGCCTTGTGCCCGCTCAATTGCTAGTCCAAAGGTACTCTCTTTGAATGGACCGTAAGGTCTCCTAGGGTACCTTCTTTCCTTGTTGTTACTCTGTCTCTCTCTCTCTCTCTCTCTCTCTCTCTCTCTCTCTCTCTCTCTCTCTCTCTCTCTCTCTCTCTCAGATCTCTGACATAGGAAGCGCTAAGTTTATTGTCCTTAGGGTTTCCCCATCCTCCACCCAGGGGACGCGCCCGGTAGTAGTTTTCTCTCCCCCCCCCCGGAACAATGTTATTACTAAAACAAAATAAAAGCAAAACTGGGACGGACGGACCGACCGACCGCCGACATAGTGCGATATAGAGTCGCACGCGACTAAAAATAACAGTTTCTCCTCATCGAAGTTTTCAAAATACTTCGAGGGTTCGACAATGTTGACTACCGGGATATTTTCACACTGAGTGAGAACAGAACGCGCAATCACGGCTTCAAACTTGAACTGAAGCGTTACAATCGCAATCTGTGTTGAAATTTTTTCACCTTCAGTATCTGCGGTAAGTGGAACGCACTTCCAGTGGAAGTTGTCAACAGTTAATCTGTTGACCAGTTCAAGTCAAGACTAGACAAAGTCTTGAAAAGTGGCCGTTTAGGGACGCAAAACAATTGAGCAGCCATGTGCCTGTTCGATTGCTAGTGCAAAGGTACCCTCTTTGAATGGACCGTAAGGTCTCCTAGGGTACTTTCTTTCATTGATACTCCTTGATACTTGACCTCACCATAAAACCAAAGGTTGACGTTTTTCCCTTTTATTAAGCCTGGCGAGATTTATATATAGACCAATGCGTCACTTCGTACTATTTCCTTTTTCGTGTAGGTATCACCTCATTCTATTACCAAAACGGTTAATATTGCCTTTTCAAGTAGTTTATTAGTTTTTTTTTTATTCTATCTTAACTACCCCGTTTAATGATCGTTTCCAGATGACCAATGAATTCTTATTCAGTGTAGCGGCTCCAGGCTCAAAAAAATGTGTGTAGGGGGATGGGGGGTAACCTAAATTCCTCCCTCTGACGAGTCTGAGCAAAGGGCATTGATGATTAATAATATATCTTACACATCATTAATAATAAAAAACAGTAATTCACACAGGAGTGAGCACTAACTCTCTCAGATCCGAGTTTTTTTTCCACACATCAGAAAATTATGAATTGTAGTTTTTGAAGGTCAGGCTAAGTTTATAATACTGAATTCATTCATATTTTTTTTATATTTCCCTGTATCATATAAAATACATTCGATCGCAACGGTTTAAAAAAAAAAACTGTTTTATATCCATTCTCTATTATTACATAGCTCTTTCTGAATAGCAGAACACAAGTATGGCTTAAAAAGAAAAAAGAAATATAAACATAAACGGTCTTAAATTTGGAGAAGGGTGTCTTCAGCAACCTCTCCCCCCCCCCCCATTCCTCCCACCTGTTTTTATTCTCATAATTAACGCAATTCCTTCCCTTCACAATAAATAGCCAACCAACAATGCCAGATATACCCTAACTCCTTTTTAAACGAGTACTTATACGAAACGTCTTAGCGCAAGTGTCGTCTCTACGGATAGTCATTTGGTGGTTATCTCTGCGCATTTTCGTGAACTATGTGGACTGGTTGAAGGCCAATAGGATAAACAAAGGAATTGATACCTGTTCAATATATCCGGGGGTGTTTGCACAGTACACAATCTATAATATTATATGCAATCTCTTTCGGCATTTATAAATTTCAAAATATGATAGAATAATTTAATTGTTAAATGGGACAATAATACGTATGAGATTTATTTTTAAGTGCTGTGTTGAATTAACGCCCCCTCCCCCCGTCCAAAATTCGAAACTTTATGTAAGATTTGTTAACAAAGGATGGATTTCTCGTTTTTAAGAGCAGGTCCGCTTCTCTTCAGTTCTCTATGCAGAAACTGTGCATTTGTGCTGTGGAAAGGGTGGAATAACATCGCGTGCGTTGAGGTCGTTCTGCTAATAAGGTTAAAACAATGAATTTAAATATATTTATTTTTAATTCTAAACTAGATCTACTTTAGTTTGAAGAATTTAAATTTTGTGCTTTATTATACAAATGGATTTTTTGTGAGTGTTTAGAGATGGAGTTGAGTTTGTAGTGAATTTATTTTATTGATGGTTGAATTAATTCCTGAAAGGATTTTCACTTCTATTTCGGACCTTAGGGGGAGGGGGATTGACTCACAAACAATATACTTGTTTATGGTAGTTTGTTTGAGTTTTCTTCGCATTTCTCTTCTGCACATTCTTAGTAGAAGGAAACGCATGGGTTGTTTGTTTTATTGCTATGGGTTACCACCAATCTGCACCCTGTTATATGTTTTAATTTCTTAGTGGAGATCTACTGACGTGGGAACCGAACCATTGCCATAGGCAACGTAGAGCCCCAACCGGGAAGGTTACCTGAAACGGATTCCATCTGGCATCAAACCAAGCCCAACGTGGCTTAACTTCGGTAAAATCGCAAGCGGTGCCTCCACTAAGCTAAGCCGTAGACCGATTCTTTATTAGTCAAAGAATATATGGTTTTTACCACTTGCCACGCGGTTCGGCTCCCGCGCTAAACCCGAGGTCCCCACGGACAAATAAAGATTAATTTGGGGATTATGCTTTCCCTCGAATTTTTGGATAATATATATATATATATATATATATATATATATATATATATATATATATTTTAATTGCAGACTGTTTTTCTTGGGCAAATTAAAAAAAACTGCTTTGGGGTTGTTTTTTTGCTAGGCTATTGCGATCGCATCATATTGTATTATATATCATATTTGAGGTAATTTCGAAATAGGGGGGTTCGCCCTCCATGCCCCCAACCCCCTGTATTTTTTTAAAAATAAACTCGTAATATTCCTAATTCGAAAACGTAACATTGGATTCAAATTCAAAGGCGATTGGCTGCTGTCTCTAGGCCTCTAGTTTTTCAACCGCGTTCATTTACTT
Source organism: Ceratothoa steindachneri (assembly GCA_963969495.1). Classification (NCBI taxonomy): domain Eukaryota; kingdom Metazoa; phylum Arthropoda; class Malacostraca; order Isopoda; family Cymothoidae; genus Ceratothoa; species Ceratothoa steindachneri. The sequence continues at coordinate 167,142,728 of OZ018318.1, forward strand.
CAGACATACATATAAGCCTCACACCCGAATACTATTTAAATCAATCATAGTTTATTTAAAATTAATTAGTATGAAATGTCCAGATCATATTTTAATTAAAAAAAAGTTCACTTCCAAATGATATATAATACGCTATAATGTGATTCCAAATCACAATGGGTCTCCCAAGATGGAGGTTACTCTATTTTTCGTCATAACATCATAATTAGAAATTTGTCCACATTAAGTAGTGAAAACGCTATATAGAGTATATCTCCGATATACACTCTATAGATAGAGTATATCTACGATATACACTGGTCAAGGAACCACCATGACTTCGTTGGTGAATAATACCCTCCACAGTGCCCCAGTTCATAAAATGGTATCTGCATTTTTGTTCATTTTTCATTCTCTAGAATAACCATTTCATTTTAGACCGCTAGAGCTCAATTCTTATGACGTTGGCCTTATTTTTCTTTGTCCCTAATCGAGGGATTTCTTTTTCCTGTTAGTCTTTGTCCCTAATCGAGGGATTTCTTTTTCCTGTTAGTCTTTGTCCCTAATCGAGGGATTTCTTTTTCCTGTTAGTCTTTGTCCCTAATCGAGGGATTTCTTTTTCCTGTTAGTCTTTGTCCCTAATCGAGGGATTTTTTAGTTAAATTTCGGAAATAATTGCTAAGATAATTGTTTTCTATTCTGAATTATCATTAAGAAGATATTCCTACTTCACCTCAATTCTATAATATTTCTTAGGGCTCTTTAAATATTAACTTAAATATATATAAATCCTTAGACTTGCGTTTAGAACTTGGCGCAAGGTCTTTTTAGAGACTTTTTCCTTGTTTTTGTTTTTTTAGGTTATTGGAATCGCATCATATCATCATCATCACTAACTCTATAATTTAAGAAGGGGATTTTTTTGAGTATTTGAATAATAATTTCATCTTAGTTTGGTTATGACTTATGTTTTTTTTTATCAAAGTTATTCCGAATAATTCTTTTCCCCCTTTCAAAATATCACGTTGCTAAAATATAGTAAAAAGAAGAAGATATATAAAAATAAATTTTATGAACTTCACCATTAATAATAATAATAATCATAATTATAATATCTTAATTTTAGAAAACTGCAAAAACATACCAGGTCATTCATTAACTAATAAAAAAACAAATTTCCATTTTTTCACTTCTTTCGAAGAAATCCCATTCTAAAAATATCGATGAGGAGGATAAAAATGCGATTCTAATTCACAATGTGACTGCCAAAATGGCTGCCAAGCTAATTATAGCACCTAATCGAATTATTTCATCTTCCTGTTAGTCTTTGTTCCTAATCGAGGGATTTATTTTGTCCGTTTAATCTTTCTCTCGAAATGAAGGATTTGTTTTTCCTGTTAGTCTTCGGCCATAATCAAGGGATTTCTTTTTTCGTTAATCTTTCTCCTAAATAGAAGGATTTCTTTTTTTACTGTTAATCTTTGTCCCTAATCGATGATTTCCTGTTACTCTTTGTCCCATAATCAAAAGATTTTTTCGAGTTAATCTTTTTTCCTTATCGAAGGGTTTTTCCCGTTAACTTTTAACCCTAATCGGGGGATTTCTTTTCCCTGTTAATGTCCCTATTCGAAAGATTTCTTTTTCCTGTTAGTCTTTGTCCCTAATCGCGGAATTCATTTTTCCCTGTTAGTCTCTGTCTCTATTTGAATGATTTCTTTTTTACCTGTTAGTCTTTGTCTGTAATCGAGGGATTTCTTTTTCGCTGTTAGTCTCTGTCCCTATTCGAGGGATTTGTTTTCCACGTTGGTCTTTGTCTATTGAGGGATTTATTTTCCATGTTAGTCTTTGTCCCTAATATAGGGATTAGTTTTTCCCTGTTAGTCTTTGTTCCTAATCGAGGGATTAGGTTTTCCCTGTTAGTCTTTGTCCCTAATCGAGGGATTTCTTTTTCCTTGTTAGTCTCTGTCCATATTAGATGGATTTATTTTCCCAGTTAGTCTTTGTCCCTAATCAACGGGTTTCTTTTTCCCTGGTAGTCTTTGTCTTTAATCGAGGAATTTCTTTTTCCTGTTAGTCTCTGCCCATATTAGAGGGATTTTTTTTCCCTGTTAGTCTTTGTTCCTAAATGAGGGGGGGGGGGGTCCCTGGTTAGTCTTTACCCCTAATCGAGGGATTTCTTGAACCATAAATTCATTAATATTACCTAGTTTTACGCAAGACACAATCCACCAGGGCCTACCAAGGGTTGCCCTATAATACAGTCTCTGCACCCCTCTCCCCATATAAACTGCATCGACGGGGATGTGTCCAAAATATCGCCTCAAAGGCATCAAATTTTAATCGCGCATTTTTATAAAATTAAATTAGAAGTGAAAACCAACGTGGGCATACCACGCAGAAACTTTTTAAGGAGAGATCTCATAAGAAAGTGATGGAAACAGAGGAAGTAGAGATGTGTGGAAGATATATCGAGGTAGATTCTTATGTAGACATTGGAGTACGGAACAGGGTTGCCAGATGTTTTTCTAATAAAGTAGCCCAACTAGTAATAAAAAGTAGCCCGGCAAGTTAAAAAGTAGCCCAATGAATAAAATATTTTAGTTTAAAACATAAAATTAATCAATTTAACAGTAAAATTGTGCTTACCTTTAGAAATTAATACTTTATTGCATTTAGTCAATCCGTAGCCACTTCCATCACGTTGCTGTCTTCTATTTTATAAATTTTTGAATCAAAATTTAGTATGGCCTTGTTTGGGAGTCAAATTGACTCAGATTATGTTTTCATTATTTAAGAAAACTGTTATTCTTAAAAGTGAATTTAGAAGGTCCACACTCATTCTATTTCTTAATATGGTTTGGATTGAAGGCACTATAGAGAAAACTCTTTCCACTGTGGCATTGCTAATCAGCCAACCTCAATACGAACTTCGATATTTCTAAAAATGAAAGATTTGCAACAGCTATTTAATAGTTAACAATTTGCACCAAAACTCTGGTGCATCGGTTGGAATATTATCTAAGAAAAGACTTGTCCAATCTACTGTTAATAGTTGATCCCATTATTGGCTCTCAATTTCACCAATTTGGGTTTGATCAACCAAAGCCAAGGGAAGAGTTGAAAATGGAAGACGAGTAGGACTTAAGAAAATACTGGGAGATAGGATTCGAACTTCTTGAAGTACTGCAATATTTTCAGGTATTCGGGTAAGAAGCTCTTTGCAGGCTCTTTTTTTTACAAAAATAAACATATTTCCTTTACTATTAAGTCTTTTCACAAGTAATTTCATTTGATGAAATTTTATTTACCGAAAGGTTTGAAAGTTCATAGCCAAAATCAATTTTTTCATTTGACAAATAATGAGACGCATCATTTAAATCTGTGTCAAGATTCGCAAATTCAGGAAACAAAACTCTTCTAAGTATTGATAATGTGAAAGCTGCATAATTTATCAGGAATCCTTACATGATCAGCCAATATCTATTTGAAAGAGCAAATTAATATTTTCAAATTCCCATAAAACAGGTCTCAAAGAAGTGAAATATAGTCTTTTCGTTTCCTCATTGCATATTTTAGATATTTCCTGGCGCATAATACTTATCACAAGTTGATGAAACCATTTGAAGGTGTAATTTCCAAGCATCCCATTGATCAAGAATCCTAGCTAGCCGACCTGTCCCATATAAAGGTATCATTTTAAGAGGCTCTTCGCCGTCAAGTATAAGCTTATATATTTCGATGTATTTTTCATTTCGAAGAGCTGATCTGCTAAACCAGTTCTAGGTTTCTCTCATTAAGTAGGCTATATTAGCCCTGTATGCCTTGAATTATTTTTTTTAAATTGAAAAACATATTAATTACATTTATCGTTTCTATTAAGTGGTAAATAGTTAGTGGCAAACGGCGCGCAAATCTAATGCAACCCTTGTGTGAACCTAAACAGAACATGTGTCGTACTCGTCACGCTTGCTAGACTCCACGCATGTAATTTCTCTAGCAATATGCCTTTATTTTCTATATGGCGAATTCATCACATACGAGCATAAAGGATTAGAATGCAACTCTTCAGATGCCTGTGAGCAAGATAAAAATGCAACGAATGACAAATTATAATTTGAACAATAATAAGAGCTGCATTATCTTTCTTTATCAGTGTACAATGATTTATTAACTGCAAAGATTAGATGCTCCATCGGTTGCAAGGGCAAAGCAATTTTTAATATTAATTACGATATTACTGAAATATCTATTCAGAATTTCATAAAGTCCTCCAGCTGTTATTATTGTTAGGTTAGGTGTGCTGGTATTATTTAATGATTGTAATCGGTTTAAGGTGTGACGAAGGTTCAGGTTGCTTGGGTTTAGTGGTTTCTATGGGCGAGTTGGTTGTATTTTCTTGATTCTTTGAATAGATTGGGTTTTTTTGTTAACTTTGTATCATGTTCAATGTTTTGAGAAATATTATTTTTGTTAATATTGCCTAACTCAACCTAATTTAACGTGCACCATTAAATCCGCTGGTTAAAATGCATAGTATGAATTCATTCCTAATTCTCACAGCGACCTCCGTTTGCTCTTATAGCAGATACACACACCCACACACTTCTTTGAATTTTATTTAGAAAAAAAAACACAATGCGTGTGTCTGTCTGCTAGAGGGGCGAAAATGGTGGGTGTTGGGAGATATAAGAATATATACATCTTAGGCATCTTCTTTTCGGTGGATTTAATGCTCCATATTTCCTATCGATAGGCCAAAAGCTAAATTTCAGAAGTTATTCCCGATTTTTTTTTTCCAAAAAGATATCGAACTTTTTTGGCGGAGGGAAGGGGGGCGTTATAGGCGTGAAAAAGTTTCAAGTTATTCCCAAGAGACAAAATTAACATTGAAGATGAACCATATGCCCTCAAAGTATCGCTACTAAACAATTTTGTCCCCTAAACCGGGTGTGAGAAGTCAAGGGATGAGAATTAGCATAAATTCCCATTGGGTATTTAATTTGTTTCGGTAAAGATTTGCAAGGATATTTTATATATCAAGAAATGCAAATTTATGCTGTATCTTTTTTAGGGCACAAATTCTGGTTCTAATATTCACGGCCAAAATAAGCGAAAGAAAATAAAATATAGAAATAAACAAAAACTGTTTAATGTAAATAAAACTTTGTGGGTATCTTGAAAGATGAAGAAAAGAATTTAATTATAATAAAGAATGCCTCGGATGTCTTATTAAAAAAAATGAGAACATACAATTTATAGTAAAATACCTATACACCATAAGATATAAACTCAATTTCGCACCTTTTGTTTTAAAGTCATAAGCGTTCGATAATAAATGCAGAATAATCTAAACAATGGCAGTTATTCTTCGAACATAGCTCAGTGTCTATTTTATGCACATACCAAGGGTCAAAGGCTAGGTGAAATCTGAATATCCATCTAACCTGACCTTTAAGATGGTGAGATCTATGGGTAAGACGTACTGCGGAGAAAGAAATGCAAAGGTCACCTCTAATTCTTTCCTCCATTTGCAAAATAATATGATATTTGATCGTCCTAATGCTATTTAAATCTTTTTCAAATAAAATAAAACACTCCCTATTGGGACTTTTTCTCTCTATAGGCTTCCAGCTAGGTTGTTTTCAGTTCAAGTCCGCCCTTTAATTTCTGGGAGTAAGAGAACAACGTGTAAGAGAAGGGGAAAATCCGTCCTTATTTTGAAGGTTCTTTGAAACCAATCAACCTTCTTGTAACTATTTTTAGAATCATGTTTTTATGCTTCGTAATTCCGGAAATGACAAGTTACCCAATAAATAGGAATCAGAAAATGTCAGTTGCTACGGAGAGGACGATTTGAGTAGGGGGGTGAGGGTCTATTTTTTAGAACTGAAAAAGAAATAAACGATTAAAAACAAGTGTCCAGAGCGTGCAAAACACTGAATGCCATTTCCCTCCATTAATTATTAAGAAAGAAAGTCTATTTTGTATTTGAAGTATGGGAAAAATGACTAAACAAAGTGGGATTTTTCACTCATTGGAAAATTAAAGTGACGAATATGCTAAAAACTACTTTATCCATAAAAGTTTAGGTTAGAGAGATATATCCAAAATCTTCGAGGATAAATTTCTTTAAAAAAACATAAGAATTACTATAAAGGAATTTGAACCAATGACCAAGTGTTGGAAAATTTCGAAAAACACCTGCGTCAACACAAGTACAAGAAAACGGGAGAAATCAGACAAACACACAAATCAGAATATTGGCAATGCATGTTTGTTTGTTTTTCTGTTTAATGTGCATTAACCCATATGATCATAAGCAAGTTTAGGGGAAGGAATGTTAGTGTAGCGTGGTGTGATTGAAACTGGACGGCTTATAAGGTCTGCTCGACTCTTCTTTTTTTTATGGGTCTCGATGACTGAGTCGACTAAGTTGTGCGGCCCTCGTCTATACTGGTTCAGGAGTCGCAACTCGCCCCTTGCTCTGTTTTTTCTTTATTTTTCATCGCCATTCTTCATACACACCTGTATCTGCAGTAGACATTATGAACACTTCGCAAAGTATGAAATCAAGTGCCGACATAAAAACAGAAACCTATTTAAAAGGATCGTAAAAAAAAACAGAGAAAATATTAATAACGCCTATATAAATGTGTTAAAACACTGATAATCATCATTCCAAAGAGATTATTACGTTAACAAGGTTAGAATCTCTAGTCGTTGTGACCTTGTTAAAACCTCAAAGAATTTCCCCTTTAAATAACATTTCTTGAGATTCCTTAAGTCGCAGTGCCTAGAAATGGACATAACAACAGTAAACAACAGATATCATTTTTTATTAACTCAGGATCTACCAAAGCCTGGGTCACAGAGGTCAGGGCAATGAGGCTTGTTGAGCATCGGTCGTGACTAAAGCACTTTTCTTCAAGGGCCACTCACTCGCAGTAGTGGCGAAACAAAGTTAAGGGTGAGAGCTCAAGGTTCACTTCAACCTTGTTTCCCTCGTGAGACCCTTCCAATACATGAGTAACGTGGCGTGCGATAGAATTCTTGATGTTTCTGTTTAGGAAGAAATGCTTGTATGTGCGGCATGAGGAACACGCACACGGCCACCCAGGTCGTGTCGTAAAAGGCGACAAAGGCTGGAAAGGGGGTCGCTGGCAAGGGTAGTCGTATCCCCGAAGGCTTTATCCCAGATTGCGACTCGCAATTATGGTAATGGGTTTGTGTGTCGCGGATCCCGTCCTCTAAGGCTGGTTAATCCGCCCCATTGTTGTTAGAATAGAGTGTGTGTGTAGTGTGAGGGGTATATGTGATGTAGGAAAGATGGAAATGGTAGTCAATGCCTTTAAAACGGAGATTTCTGTTGTTTACTCTATATGAGACAAACATGAAAGGGAATGAAGAATTTATGTGGTTCTGGAGTACGATATGGTGTAGATCAGGGTGGTAAGAGTAAAAAGGATGTAGAAGTGGTTGTGAGCGAAGATTGGCATGTTGCATTTGTTGAGTATGAATGTGTGAGCTCGAGAATGATATAGGCGAAGATGAAATTTGGAAGGAGAAACTGTACGTGGTTGTAGTGTATTAACCCTATAATGATAGAAGTGAAGGTGAGAAAGAGACGTTCTGGAATGACTTGGGCGAGTGGTGATTGGAAGTTGGAACATCTGTTGATGGTTGTAGATAGGAATCAACGAATGTGTGAGAGAATTAAAGAGGAGATGACTGGAGCGTTTGATACACCCGGAAAGAGAGAAAAAGGAGAGAAAGTGGTAGGGTTCTGTGGTGAAAGAAACTTATGTGTAGCAAACACATTCTTTCAGCACAAGGTGGTGTATAAATACCCACGGATTGGGCAAAAGAGATGGAGGGGGGGGGGTAAGATTACGATTGGCCAGTACCTAGTAAGTAAGAATTTGCTACGTGAAGTAAATGATGTGAAAGATGTACGGGTATGGCACTATCTGACGTCATGCTTTTGCTCTGTAAGGTTAAATTGGTTGCTACATGGCTGAGAAAAGGTGAGGAAGGTGGAAGGTAGAATCAGAAGTGAAAAGTTATTGAATCAGAGAGAAGGGGAAGAGTATGTAAGAATGCTTGACAGTAGAAGAGTTGAAATAAATGTGAGCGTGCCACAAATTTAGGGAAGTGGCACTAGGTAGTGCAAGGGCTGTATGTGGGTGTCTCAAAATTGGAAAGAGAAATATAAACACTGAATAATGGAGTGAGGATGAGAAGCGTGTATTAGAAAGGAAAAAAGGAGGGATACTTGCAAATAGTGCAGGTGAGGATGGCAGGAAGATGCGGTTGAATTCATACAAGGAGATGAAAAGGAAAGTGAAACAAGGGATTAAAGAGAATAGGAAAACAGCAAATTAAGCGCTTTCAAGGGAGATGAATGAGGATCCCGATGGGAACAGAGAGATGAATGAGGATCCCGATGGGAACAGGAAGATGAATGATGATCCCGATGGGAACAGGAAGATGAATGATGATCCCGATGGGAACAGGAAAATGAATGAGAATCCCGATGGGAACAGGAAGATGAATGAGGATCCCGATGGGAACAGAGAGATGAATGAGGATCCCGATGGGAAGAGGAAGATGAATGATGATCCCGATGGGAACAGGAAAATGAATGAGAATCCCGATGGGAACAGGAAGATGAATGAGGATCCCGATGGGAACAGGAAGATGAATGAGGATCCCGATGGGAACAGGAAGATAAATGAGGATCCCGATGGGAACAGGAATCAATTTTGGAAGTAAGTGAGAAGGGTGAGGAAGCGGGAGAAGAATAGCTGTGTGAATATCAAGGGAAAGATGGGAAGGTATATATGAACAATGAGGAAGTTAAAAGAAGGTGGAGAGAATACTTTGTTGAGTCGTATAATCAGGTGCTGTATTGTAGTATGGAAAAGATGAAGCATACCTGAGATTGTTAGTGTTGTGAGAGTCTGATAAATGGGATTGATTGATTATTGATTCTTTAAGGGCTACGTAACTTCAATCAAGAGTTATTGTCACCCGTAAGGAAAGGGGATGTGAGGAAGGTATGTTAAAAACCCACCATCCCAAACTGGAGCTCAGGGGTTAGGGAACATTGTCCCCTTCCTCCTCAACCCCGATCCGGCATAGTTGGCTGTGGAGAAGGTTAGCATCTACCCTGTGAAATTAGAGGCTGACCAGAGAAAGTTGTGGGAGAGGTTGTAGGGGAAGTGAGGAAGTAGGGGATGAAATACAGGCTGTCTGAAAGAAGGAGAAGAAGTTAAGCTGGGGCCAGACGGGGCGATGAGTCCCGTCAGCACGGCGACCAGGAAGGCAAATCGCCGCGCCCCTTACAGGGTGAAAAATGGGAAGCCAATTGGAGTAGATGATATAGTCGCTGAGATGCTAAAGAGGGATGGTGATTGTGTTATGGAATGGGTCTGGTGGCTGTGTTGTAAGGCCTTTGAAAGTGGAAAAATAAAGTAATAGTGACGGGAGAACGATGAAATAAATAACTGCAGGTGGATAAGTCTGTTGAGTATTGATAGTAAAGTGGATCTAAAAAAAATATGATTGGGTGTATAAGAAGGGTAACTGACAGATTGATAGGGGATGAACAAAGGGGGTTTATTGAAGGTAGGTTGTATATGGATTAACATACAAAAGCTGATAAAAAAAAGGAATGAGAGGTGTAAGATGTTAGGTACAAGCTAGGTTTATGGATGTAGAGAAAGCTTATAATTGTGTAAATAGAGAAGCAGTATGGCAGGTGCTAAGGATGTATAGACTATAGAGTGATTGTTGAACTATTGAAGGGTGTGAAGAGTATTTATGTTGGAAGTACGGCGTGCATCAGCGTGAAAGATATCTTGAGTGAGTGTTTTGATATACGTAGTGGAGTAATGAGAGAAGCATTTGTGGGAATGAGGCAAAGTACTGCGTGAGATCGATGATAGATGGGAAGGGTTCTATCTAAGTTAGTATATGCTGAAGATTTGGTTTAGGTGGCTGAGTGAGAGGGATTCGGAAATGTTGGTTGAAGCTTTGGAGTGTGTGAGAAGAGGTGGCTAAAAGTGAATGCAAAAAAGATTAAGGCAATGATATTTGGAGGATAAGAATGAGGCAGTGTTATCTGAGTCCGTGGTGTCACCCTTGAACAAGTGCCAAGTTTTAAGTATCTATATGCATTGTAAGTAATGGTGGTAGAGATGAATCAGGTTGCCACCACAAGGTTTTGAAGGGTAAGAAAGTCTCTGGAGTTATTAGAGCGTTAGTGGTGCGTAATGGTGTGGGTGTGGAATGTGCTAGGAAGCTGCATTAGGCTATCCTAGTGTCAACGTTGGTGTATGGGAGTAAGAGAAGTGTAAATGGACAACTTAAGATGGATGTTAGGTGTGCAAAAGATGGAATGCTTGAGAGAATGACTTTGTAAAGGATGTTTACGGTGTGAAGAAGGGTGTTAATGAGTGTTCTGAGGTTGTATGGACATGTAAGAAGAATGGATGGGAATAGACTTTTACAGAGAATATAGAAGTGAATGTGAGAGTGCGTGAAGGATTAGAAGACCGTGTAGTAAGAGGTGGGTTAACTCAATGAGTGTGTGAGAAAGGAAGGAGCTGGTGTGATGGAGGTGGATTTTTTGAGGGTCCCAAAGATGCATCCTGACTGGATGAGATGCAACCGCACACAACACCCCACTACTACGAAGAAGCCAAAATGATGGGTGACCTTGTGGTTAATAGGACATAAATTAAGAGGGGAGGGGACCTTACTTTGTGCGAGAAACTGGTCGATGTTGAACTCTTGAAATTGGATAGAAGGTGAATGAATGGGCACCGTACCACCAAACCTAGTAGGAGGATATAATAACGCTTGGTTCTTTCGTTAAGTTGTTCCCACTGATTTCCTTCGTTAAGTTGTTGCCAGTGGTTGCCTTCTTTAAGTTGTCGCCACAAGTTACCTTCGTTATATTATTTCTAATGTTTACCTTCATTAACTTATTGTCATTACTTGCCTTCGTTAAGTTGTTACCACTGATTGTCTTGGGTTAAGTTGTTGCCACTGATTGCCCTCATTAAGTTATCGCCACAAGTTACCTTCGTTAAGTTGTCGCCACTGATTGCCTCCGTTAAGTTGTTGCCCATGATTGCCTTCGTTAAGTTGTTGCCACTGGTTGCCTTCGTTAGGTTGTTGCTAATGATTGCTTTCGTTAAGTTGTTACCACTGGTTACCTTTGTTAAGTTGCTATCATTGGTTGCCTTCGTTGAGTTGTTGCCATTTGTTGCCTGTGGATACCTTCGTTAAGTTGTTGTTATTGATTGGCTTCATTAAATTGCTGCCATGGGTTACTTTCGTTGAGTTGTTGCCTTTGATTGCCTTCGTTTAGTTGTTGTTACTGGTTATCTTCATTAATTTATTGTCATTGGATGGCTTCGTTAGTGAAAGAAATTAATTAGCCTGAAAGGAAATTATCTTAATTGGAAATAAATGAATACAGGATAAAGACGCCCGTCCCCCCTGGAAACATATTTGTTAGCTTCGACGCAATCTACAGAATCAATTTTATGGGTACGCATTATTCAGGATTAAAACCGAGAGCTGAGATGATATATGGCGACGTGTGCTAAAGAAATATATGATCAGACGTGTTCACAACACGATAAATCACTCCTATGTCTAATTGGTTGCGAAAGTTTTTGTATTACCAATGCATGAAGTAATGCATGTATTGTTTACGCCCATTGTTGTCAGGGCCATTGTTGTTAGCACTGCATGAACGAAGCAGAAAGTAGGAAACGGTCATTAGAAAAAAAGAGTGACTCATCGTCGATACGTTAGAGACGGCTGAGGACAGACAGGCCCAGATTAGTAAGATGATATTCACGTCTGCATTTGAGTTAGTCGCTCTTGAGGAAACTTGTTCTCAACAGGTTACCAAGACATTCTTTCTCTCTCTCGCTCTCTTTTATATATATTTATATATATATATATATATATATATATATATATATATATATATATATATATATATATATATATATATATATATATATATATATATATATATATATATCCATTTGTCCTCAACTCATAGTTATTTTTGTGTGTATATATTAGGATAGGAAGTTCACAAGTACCTTCACGGCATGGACCGAAAGGTCTTTTAAGGTACTTGCTTTCCTTTAAATTCCTTGTAACTCTCTCTCTCTCTCTCTCTCTCTCTCTCTCTCTCTCTCTCTCTCTCTCTCTCTCTCTCTCTCTCTCTCTCTCTCTCTCACACACACACACACACACACTCTCTCTCTCTCTCTCTCTCTCACACACACACACACACTCTCTCTCTCTCTCTCTCTCTCTACCTCCTTCTCTCTCTCTCACTCCCTCTCTCTCTCCCTCCCTCTCTCTCTCCTCTCTCTCTCTTACTTGGGAGAAAAGCTGGAGGAAATGGACTTCACCCAAGGAGAAATAGAAAAAAAGATCCCTGATCTAAAGATGAATAAGTCCCTTGGCCCGGACAGGTTTCTACCTAAAGTGTTGAAGGAAGTGCGCGATGAAGTGTCATGATATGTGAGCACAATCTTCAACATGTCAATCAGGACCGGATGCGTTCCTAGAGACTGGCGTGAAGCGGAGGTGACTCATATCTTCACGAATAGAGACCCTAGCCAGCCGGCAAACTACCAACCTATTAGCTTAACTTCAATAGTCGGTAAACTCATGGAAGGCATCATGGTGGACAAAATGACGTCCTATTTAGAGTCGAACCTGCTACTGAAGAGTTCCCAGCACGGTTTTCGAAGGCAACGGTCATGCCTAACGAACCTTGTGGAATTCTTCCACTTTGTCTGCAGTGAGCTTGATCGGGATAAGGGGGTGGATGTGGTCTCCTTAGACTTTTAAAAAGCCTTCGATAAGGTACCACACCGCCTCCTCCTCCGGAAAGTGCATTTACTGGGCATATACGGAAAGGTAGCCGGCTGGATCGAAAACTGGCTAAGTGGCAGACGGCAACGGGTGGTGCTAAATGGACAGGCTTCTAAGTGTGTGCCCATCACCAGCGGTGTACCCCAAGGTTCTGTTCTAAGACCACTACTTTTATGTTAACAACATGGATGGTGACTTGGTTGCGAAGATTTCTAAATTTACCGACGATACCAAACTTGGTATGAACGTTGCAAAAGAAGGAAACACTGCCTGCCTACAAGAAGATCTCCAGAAGATTGGGGATTGGTCGGACACGTGGCAAATGCTTTTTAACGAGAACAAATGCAAAGTAATGCATATCGGCCACCAAAGCCCCCAATCACGGTATATACTTAAGGGCACTGCTCTCGAACGCACTGATACCAAGAAGGACTTGGGTGTAACAATCACTAGTGACCTCAAGTTCTCGAAACAGTGCATAGAGGCGGAGAAAAAGGCACAAAGGATGTTAGGCTATATAAAGCGACAGTTTGGATATCGGAACAAGGAAATAGTACTCTGTTTGTACAATTCACTTGGCCGACCGCACCTGGAGTATGCCGTACAATTTTGGAATCCTTCGTTCCTAAAGGATATCGCGAGATTGGAACGTGTGCAAGACAGGGCAACCAAACAGATTCCCTCTATCAGACACAAAAGTCTCGACGATAGTTTAAGGGAATGAGGTCTGTTCTCGTTGGCGACTCGGATACTGCGTGGTCAGCTTATCGAAGTGTTTGAAATACTTCGAGGCTCCGTCAATGTGGACTACACTGATGTTTTCCAACTTAGTGAGGGCAGAACTAGAAATCACGGCTACAAACTTGAGCTGAAGCGTTACCACCGCGATCTGTGTGGGAGATTTTTCACATACAGCATCTGTGGTAGCTGGAATGCACTTCCAGTGGAAGTTGTCAACAGCAATTTTGTTGATCAGTTCAAGTCAAGACTAGACAAAGTTTTGAAAAGTGGCCGTTTAGGCACGTAAACCGTTGAGCAGAACTGTGCCTGTTCGACTGCTAGTCCAAAGGTACCCTCTCTGAATGGCCTGTAAGGTCTTCTAGGGTACTTCTTATCCTTGTCTCTTTCTCTCTCTCTCTTTCTCTCTGCCCATTTGTCCATAGTTCATAGTTATTTTTGTGTGTATAGATTAGGATAGGAAGTTCACAAGTACCTTCATGGCATGGACCGAAAGGTATTTTAAGCTACTTGCTTTCTTTCTAACTCCTTGTATCTCTCTCTATTGAAGAAAGTAGAGAGAGGGGACGCCCCTTGTCGCAGGAAGAGAGCTTGTGTGTAACTTTGACTTTTCGAGCTATGTCGGTGTGGGTACCTCTCTTCTGGGTACCCTTGGTAGGGCTTTCTTTGTCGATTTGGTCGGAAATGAGATTCCAGACTAAGTGCGTCCTTCCTTTCTTTTTTTCTATTCTATCCTTCTTCTTTTTCACTTTTATCCTACTTCTTCTACTTATTATACAAAAAAAAAATACTTCTATCATATCACTCTTTCCCTTTTTCCATCTATCTACATATAAGGACCTGGCAGCTACCTCATGCGTCAGAAGAGAGGCTTTGGAACCTCTATAAACAACGCCCATTGACGTTCACTGGTTGCGAGAGACTAGGACTAGAAGTGTCCTAGCCGTTGGGGCACAATGAATGGGATGAGGGTAGTGCCCGTTAACATCTTCCCTGGCACGTAATTATTTACCATTCCCAGTGGCCGTTGACGGGTGCCTCTGGTAGCATCGGTCCGAGGTGACGGCCCTTTGTTCCCAGGTTGGTTGCCAGGCCAATAAAAAGCCTTGGGTTGAGTCTCTTGATGTAGCGGGATATCCATTGAACGATACTCCGAGATCCTGGCCGTCGTGAAGGGAACTAGTAGGAGTTTAGTACGGGGCGTGCTTCGTTGTTGTTCACCTGGTGAGAAATCGATGGTCCCTTCGGGGACAGTCAGTGCTGCTTGGTTGGGAGCCACGACACGCCTAGGTTTGACGACTCGGTCGGACGAACAGCAGTACATGGAGCGTGCCTTCTAAAGGATCCGAAACGTCTCCGATCGATAGAATGAACGATCACGCGGGGAGAACTCCCCTCCCCCTTTTTACATACTGATTGGTCAGTAATTTACAAGTATTAAGTGTTCAGAATGTCTGACAAGAAAGGACCTGGTGCGCTAAAATATACGTGCTCCACATGCCGAAAGGACAAGTGGTGCGTGGATTTCCCGGAGGGGTGTTTCTCAAAATGCCACCCTGGAATTATCTGCACGGACTGCGTCCTAAAGGTAGAACTACAGGAGCTTAAAGATCTGTTCAAATCTTCTGAGGAAAAATCTCGACGACTGGAAGAAAAAGGGAAGATCCTCGAATCTAAGCATGCGAGTCAAATCCGTCGTCTCAAAGCCAGGATTGCAGAGATGACAGCCAAGATAGAGCAACAAGAAACTCCTAACGACGCGGGCGGCTCCTCTGTTGAGCCCTCAAGCACCACATCGACAGAGCCAGCTGCTGCTGGGGTTACTCAGGGTGTCAAAAAGAAGAAAAGGAAGACGAAGAAAGGGAAAAAAGAAACAGTAGAAACAGTAAATAAAACAGAAGAGAAAGTAAAAACGGAAGAAAAAACGAAGAAGAAAAAGAAAAAAAGTGGTGAAGAAAGAGGAATCGAAAGGGAATCCTCTGTCCTCTGAACCCAAATGCGTGAGGGTCATCGTGATCGGTGACTCCCAAGCGCGGGATCTACAACCCTTGCTAGCGGCCCGCCTTCGCACCAGTGTGGAGGTAAGCTGCCTTCCAGGAAGGGAGAACGGAGAAAGAAGGGTGGAAGCTGAGAAATCTCAGATCTCTGAGAGCTCATTAGTTGCCATAATGGCAAGTGGCAACGATCTCTACCTACGAGGAGGTAAGGTAGGCGCCAGCGGGAAGATTCTGACCACGGTTATGAAAGCAGTTGACGACTGTGGGATGAAAACCCGCAGACGTGTCGTGGTCAGGATACTCCCAAGACGAGGTCCATCCCGTAATGCTCACGCGAGGAACGTCTCCGTCTCCACAAACTAACGCCAGTGAGATCTTTGTACAGTGGAAGGAGTCTTTTTTGTAGACCCCTACCGCACGTTTTACGGGAGAAACGATCTGTGAAAAAGGGGTGGAGTGCATCTTTCCTTTAAAGGAAAAGCTGTACTCGCAAACATCATCCAGGATGTTGTGGAGCGGACCCAAAGAAGTGTCAGGCCCCGAGTAAAGAAGGACGTACGCCAGTACACCCGTGTTACTCCAGGAACGATTTTTTATGAGGTCACAAAGAGGGGAGTTACCACGCCACAGAGAAACAAAGCGGGAAACGGAAGAGCGTAGGGAGTCCTACAGTCGGGGACTCCCTCAAAGTTCTTCTGTTTAATGCGAGGTCAATTAGAAACAAGTTTCTTGAACTTCGTGGCCTCGTAGTGACGGAAAAACCAGAGATGGTGGTCATTACAGAATCATGGTTGAAACCTTCAAACCGAGATTTTTAAGGCAAATTCACGATTCCCGGTTACCGACTCTTCCTAAAAGATAGGCCTGACAGAGAGGGTGGCGGTGTGATGCTGTATGTCAATGATATATTCAATTCGATAAAATGCAACATCGTATCCCACCACGAGTTCCTAGGTGTAGACCTAGAAATAGGTCCTGCCAAATACTGGACCCTGGTGCTTTATAGACCTACTGCCCAACTCTTTGAAAAGGACAGGGATCTGTACCAGCTGCTAAGAGAACTTGTCGAAGACAGAGTGTGTATCGTGATGGGGGATTTCAACACACAAGTTGACTGGGAAACCAAAGAACGCTGGGGCGAGAACGCGCTACTTCAAGAATTCGAGGACAACGAGCTCCTGACTCAATGGGTGAGAGAGCCAACGAGAGGAAACAATATTCTTGACTTGGTTTTCACATCAGAGGAAGACATCGTTGAGGAGATCTCTGTGGGCGAGGAGATCGGTGGTAGTGACCACCGACTAGCTAGATTTGTAGTTAAAGTCCCCAAGGTACAGTCTGCAATGCGATAATCGAGGCAACTTGATTTCAGAAGGGCAGATTTCGTAGGTCTCCGTGCAGGACTGGCTGATGTGAGATGGAAATGGTGCGATAATGTTGAAGACTTGTGGAACAGTTTCAAAAGTAAGTTCATGAGTCTTCAATTACAATTTATCCCTATGAAAAGCTTACGTCAATCTTCCGTTCAACCAAGGTAATTCAATTGAGAAATTGGTCAACTACTGAGGGAGAAGAGATCTGTGTACCGCCAGTCAAAGATTTTTGGTGACTTTAAGACGAGTACCATAGGCTAGCAAGGAGAGTGAAGTCCACTATAAGGGCGGTGAAACGTGCCGAGGAGCTCCAAGTGGCGAGACTGTGTAAACAGAATCCCAAGGAGTTTTTCGGTTATGTAAACAACAGTAAACCAATCCACCGCACGATTGGGCCTTTCGTAAATGAGGAGGGTGCATTAAAGCACTCGGATGCAGAAAATGTAAACCTCATAAACGACTACTTCTATTCAGTGTGAATTGAAGAGCGTGGTCCCATCCTCCAACCCATTGAGTCTCACTTGGGTGGGAAGCTGGGGGAAATAGACTTTACCCTAGCCGAAGTAGAGGAAAAAATCTCAGACCTAAAGACGAATAAGTCCCCTAGTCCGGATGGGTTTCTCCCTAAAGTGTTAAAGGAAGTGCGCAATGAGGTGGCACCACATCTGACCACAATCTTCAACACTTCGATCCGAACTGGACGCGGTCCTGGAGACTAGCGTGAGGCAGAGGTGACTCCGATCTTCAAGAAAGGAGACCAAAGCCAGCCGTCCAACTACCAACATATCAGTTTAACCTCGATAGTCGGTAAACTCATGGAAAATATCATGGTGGACAATCTAACGTCATATTTGGAGTCAAACCTGCTATTAAAGAGTTCCCATCACGGCTTTCGAAGGCACCGGTCATGCCTAACGAACCTTGTAGAATTCTTCCACTTCGTCTTCAGTGAGCATGATTAAGATAAAGCGGTGGATGTTGTCTACCTAGACTTTCAAAAAGCCTTTGACAAAGTACGACACCGCCGCCTTCTCCGTCAAATGCGTGCGATGGGCATAGACGGAAATGTAACAGGTTGAATAAAGAACTGGCTAAGAGGCAGAAGGCAACGGGTAGTGTTGAATGGACGAGCTTCTTTGTGGGCGCCCGTAACTAGCGGTGTTCCCCAAGGTTCTGTCCTAGGACCACTACTGTTTATCACCTATGTTAATGATATAGATGGTGACGTAATTACGAAAATTACCAAATTTTCTAACGATACCAAACTTGGTATGAACGTAGCAAAGGAAGGAAATACTGCCTGGCTGCAGGAAGATCTTCGGAAGATTGGGGAGTGGTCGGAGACGTGGCAAATGCCTTTTAACGTAAACCAATGCAAAGTGATGCATATCGGCCACCGAAACCTCCAATCTCATTATATCCTTAAGGGCACTGCTCTTGAATCCACTGACACTGAGAACTATAACTAGTGATTTCAAGTTCTCGAGGTAGTGTATTGAGGCGGAGAAGAAAGGCCAAAGGATGCTAGGTTATATAAAGCGACAGTTTGTATATCGGAACAAGGAAATAGTACTCTGTCTGTACAATTCACTTGTCCGACCGCACCTGGAGTATGCCGTGCAATTTTGGAGTCCTTCGTTTCGAAAGGACATCGCGAAATTGGAACGCATGCAAGCCAGGGCAACCAAACTGATTCCCTCTATCAGATATAAAGGTTATGAAGATAGATTAAGGGAATTAGATCTGTTCTCATTGGAAACCCGTGGACTGCGTGGTCAGCTCATCGAAGTTTTCAAAATACTTCAAGGGTTCGACAATGTTGACTACAAGGATATTTTCAGCCTTAATAGGAGCATAACAAGAAATCACGGCTTTAAACTTGATTTGAAGCATTACAACCGCGATCTGTGTGGGAAATTTTTCACGTACAGTATTTGCGGTAGCTGAAACGCACTTCCGGTGGAGGTTGTCAACAGCAATTGTGTTGACCAGTTCAAGTCAAGACTAGCCAAATTCTTGAAAAGTTGCTGTTCAGGGAGGACGTAAGGCAACTGAGCGGGAATGTGCCCGCTCGACAGCTAGTCCAAAGGTACTCTCATTAAATGGACCGTAAGGTCTTCTAAGGTACTTATTTTCTTTGTAGCTCCTTGTAGCTCTCTCTCTCTCTCTCTCTCTCTCTCTCTCTCTCTCTCTCTCTCTCTACCCCAATATCCTATTACTCTCGCTTTGCAAATGAGTGTCATGTGTAGCATTGTAAAGATGCTACCGTTGACATCTATAGGATTGAGTTCATTTCTAACCTAACTGCCCGCATACGGATCTACGGCTATTCATCTCCACACATTTTTACCTCCTCTATCTATCCTAGTTCTTTTTTACGGATCTCTACTTACAAACTTGACGGCGGTGATGCCCTCGTTGATTTTTGCTTCTTAGTTTTAAGTATTGGCAGGTATCGAAAAGTAATGAGGAATTGTTCGTGTGGTATTGTATCCAATAAAAAATCCACCTAAAATAAATTTATTAATAAAAAAACAAAATTTACATCATTAGCAAAGGTAAACAAGTTGTCTGATTACACGCCTAAATAAAACATTTAAAAAAAAACATTTATTTGGTGTTCCAACATCTTCATTGGTTCTGACTGTTTTCCCTAATGGTAGTGTTCAAACTACCTGAAGGAAAAGATTTTTAATTCAGGATTAGCAGCAAACTGTTGGGCCCTAATTTTTTTTTAATTCTGCGAAGACAAATAAAGAACTCGAATCCTTTGTTTATACACGATCCCAAATTTCCTGATACACCTTCGAATAGCAGACCCAGGCAGACTAAGGATTTGGTATGTCTTTAATGTTTTAGCGTGGGCCCTCTTTAACTGCAGCTTTCCCTGTGTCAGTATCAAGAACCTTATAGGTCCCCTTGATCGATTCCCATTGGGGATATCAAAAATCACATTTCTTTAATTTATTAAATCACGTCTGACATTTACCAACACAAGTTCCATCAAGCATACTGCATGTTAGTGATTTCACGTGTTGCATTGTTATCCCTACGAGATTCGTAAAACCTGTAAAGTCAAATTGCACACTCTTTAAATTCTTTGTGGGTTATCAAGATATAACAAAAAAAAAATACTTCAACTATCCGGAACAACAGTCACACTGATATCTGAGATATACACTTCGACCTTTAAACCTGATAACTTCGATGTATCATGACTCTAAACTATTGGCTTTGAAAATACGGCATTATTTTCTGGTACCTCTAATAACAAGTTCCCCGAGCAGTGAAAGTGTTGACTTGACCCAACACACCAAAGCATGGACCCGCATAGTAGCATTATCGCTGACCTAGTTTACTATCAGCTTGCCCCTTCTTATATGGTTAGGTCGTGAAATTCATAATCAGTCAAGGTATGTTGTGGCTACTATGAACACTGCTAGAAATAAACTATAAGTAGGAGCTATTTGCTTTTGCTTTGATTCACCTCTGAAACTAATGAAGGCAATGAGTGTTCGGAGTAAATTTGGAAGAACTTTAGTGAATAAACCACTCTAGAGGATTAATGGGGAAGTATTGTAATTTTTGCTTTATTACAATAAATAATTAGTTTCACGATATTGATTAAATATGAGAAATAATATGGTAACACATAAAGCACGCAATTATTCACCTCGATGAGTGTTGCTATTGAGAATTAAAGTGTTATTATTGCACTAGATTTATTCGCTTCACTTAAGGCACTGTGAAAACATTGCATTTGCAGATGAATTGATAAGTATGCTTTTCACCATATATTAAAACTAATGATAACACCAAGTGAATTAAATTTAATTTTGGTTCGGTGAAATTATACGAGAAACGCGAGTGGAAAACTTGACAATGGAGATGTAGGCTACGATTTGGAGTCGCTCAACAATGAGGCATAAAGTGACAGAGGCAACCTTTGACCTTGAAATGTAAAAAAAAAACGTTTATCATAAACCGTTACCATAGATACCAGCGAGAGATGGGAGCGTCTCAAATTTAAGCAGGTTTCTTTTCGTTTGGGGGGCGTTTTGAGAATGAGATCAACTCGAACTTACCTCGACTGACTGATCTCCGTCTCATCTCAAAAAGCTTGGTTTTATACACTCCAAATTAAAGGAGTCAGGTGTGTTCCCAGCTTGGAGATTAATTGCGTTCCCAGGTAAGTTGCTTCCAGCAAAATGATAAAGGATATAACAAGAATTTTATCCAGTGCGGCGCAAAGGACGATCGCTTCTCTCTCTCCAGCTCGACAGGAGTAGCTGGAAGCTAGACTGGAAGTTTCCTTGGTCGTACGGGACAGCTGAAATGAGTGTATGCAAGTAGTATGGGAAAAGCCATGGATGGTATAGTGTATGGTTATCAATGTGATTTATCTTCGGTTAATAAATCAGCCTAGATAGCGTTTCGAAACCCATAATACATAAATTTTGTTTGATCGAAGATGTCTGCCGTTAGCTTTATGCCTAATGCGACAGCGAAGTAAATTTTAGAATAAAGACTTGGGCTTTAAGAAAGACAATTATATAAATATATTTATAAAATTCAACGAATGTACAGAGATAAGTAGGTTAAGTAAATATGGTGAAACAATATAGAGTGAATGATAAAGTAAATAATAATATAGTAATATAGAGTATAATAGAGTATCTTTGATATAGTAAATAATATTGAGTTGTAAGTAATATAGTGTAGTAATTCAGAGTATTTTAAAATATCTATAATGGACTGTGAATTGTGACTGCAAGGAAAAGTAAAAATAATTAGGACTTACTCTCGTATTGTCGTTTGCAAAGAATGTGAGAGTCGAATTAACTCAGTATGATTTATCTGTAGGTAATTGAATAATTGTAGAAAGAATGGTTACATACCTTTAGACGACGAGAGCGGCGAGTCAAATGGGAAGGTTCGCGTGCTTATTCGGGCGAGCTGGGAATGTGTGTTTGTTCGTTTGTGTGTGAAAAATTAAGATATGTTGTTTGGAACAGTATAAACAGTATACGTTAATTGAATTGACAAGAAAATACATGAATTAATTAATTATTAAGTTTAACATAATGATTTGATTTACAAAAGTTTAAATAAATTAATTTGCAAGATTAAATAGACAAAGTTAAGTAAAATGATTAAATTAACAGTTAAAGTAAAATAATTATATGATTAAATTAATAAAGTTAAAGTAAAATAATTAAATGATTAAATTGACAAGTTAAAGTAATGCATAATGAATTTTACATAATAAAGGATGTATATAGATATTTAAGTTTCCGAGGAGGTTTTTTTTATAGGAATGCCTAGAGGCATTGCTATAATGGTTCCCACCACAAGTATTTAGATTCCTAAATAATTTCGATCTTAGTTCCAATATTTTGTTTCTAGTCCCTTTATTCGGATCGATTAAGGATAAAATTTTCACTTCTTTTTTCAACTTTTCCAAGTGCGTAAGTTTGCCATCCACTTTCATTCTTAAATCCACTTCAAGAGAAGAATCCTTCATAAGAAAGCGCCAGTAAAACGAAAGAACATTTGAGTTGTTTCTGCATGTCGAATACAATCAAAAGTTAATTGTATGGGCTTAAATTTCATATAGGGGACGTTTTGCCAACCATTCAACTTAGTTTACCGCGGGCAGCAGAACCGGTAAAGTCTTATGGATGCAGTCACTCTTTGGGTGAACGTCTGTCCGAATATGCCCCATCTCTCCACTCAACTTCCTTTACTTCATGTTTTGACAATTTCGGCGAGTACCCGTTGTGAAACCCTTATATCCAGGGAGAGTGGTAGGGAGGGGAAGATGGCACTAACGTTGTCTTTTGCAGACAAACAGCTAAAGTGGTGCTGGAGAAGACAATCTCCCTCCGGAGCTAATTTGAGGAAGCTGCTTGGGGTCCCTATGAGGAAAAAATCACTGTAAGGATAGCCGAAGCCTCCCGAAGACAGGCCTCTTGTGGGTATTAGTCGCAGAGTGCGCATTTGCTATGGACACCTTTGAGGACTTATTAGAGAAAGTCCGGCTGAGCACATGAGTCATTTTCTTTTCTTGCTTTGTCTTTCTGCTGGTCGAGCCCCTATCGTTGACATTCCTTCGATTTTTTAAGGGGCCAGCCATTTTCACGCCTCTGCCACTTTAGGTTGGGGATGCCTTCCTTCTTTCTTCTTTTGAGGGGGAGGTTTAGTATTGCCGAGGGGTTATTCATCTCCACTTTCTCGGGTTTTAATTCCTCCAATTCTAACGATTCAGTGAGGAAGCGTGGCCGATTTACCCTTTCCGAAAAGGTTACGGTAGATAGGGGCTCTTGTTTTGGTCGAAACAGGGCTTGCTTTCGACCGTTTCGCTTCTAGCCAGACCAAGTGGTTCCAGGGGGAGGTAGAATACACAGAAAGGTTCCAAATAGGCGCGAGAGCTACCGCACTCATAGTTATTTGGTCGCAAAGACCGCGACAAAACTATCTCTCTATCCTTTATCTCTATAACATGAACGGCCAATGCATCCTTTTTCAACAAATGCGTGTCGCAATGCTTATTGGAAGCAGAAGGCGATCCGCCAGATATCACACACTTGGCCTTACACGAAAGAGCTTTATTGTGCGCATTCTTGGAAAAGATTGCATATATTTTGGGTTGAGCGGATTTAATACGCCAGCAGATTTTATTTGCACGAATGGCCGAAGTGGTGGTAGTGGTAGCACCTCCACGCATACAGCATGAATACCTCTACACGCTAGCGATACCAGCGAGCATGCACGGACTCGAGGAGACTCTCTAGATCGAAAGTGACCTATAACTTGAGAGGGGGGTCTGATTCTCTTCCCTTCATCCTCGACACTCGCTCAACCCTGATGGGCTCCTAGTCAGACACTTCTTCAGTAATGTCTACAAGGGATTTGATTATCAGTTCTTTGGAATAGACGAACCTTTTTTCAATGTTAAATGTAGAGTGTGGAGTCACACATACATATGTGTCGTTGATTTTCCAGAGTCTATTTAGTTTGGCATTCTAGTAGGATTAACCACATTAACCAGAATGGTACGTTTCCAAAATCTTGACACCTTCAGCTTTCTACAACGTTGGGGCTGTTAAGCCCCAACGCTGCATGAGCAAGTGTCTTTCGGACAACCTTGTTCCGTCAGTAAAAGAGATGACTAGAAAACGTTTGAAGCCGGCAGGCTCAAAGACCCCCGACATTTGATAATTGAGGTGGTCTGAGATCTCCCAATCTCCATTCGTTTTTGTTTATTTGTTTTTTGCGGCTCTTCGTCGAAAATGGGGGAGTTTCATCCTTTTCACTCCCCTCCTCCGGTGGGGTCCTGAAGGTAAACAAACCAACCTTGGCTTGATCCTTCGCCGAAATGACTAATCCAGATTTGCAGTTTTCCTCTGAAGAGGAAGATCCCTTGGTCTTATCTGAGTTTTCTTCTTTGGGGGCCTACCATTTGCCCCCCGTCATGATCCATCCCATAAGTGAGATTGAGCTTGGAGGTTTTACCCCAAAATGTATCATATGGGGAACCGATATACCAGCTCCCATAAAGGTGACATATCGTTGAGGAGTTGGAACCAGGCCCTAGTGGTCAGTCTTCCAAAAACTCCTTTAAAATGTCTGGGTAGTCACTAGTGTTTCATGCAAGACTGTGGTTGCGTGGCCCTTTCTTTGGAGAGTCCATTAAGAAAGCAAAGCGGGCGCTGTCTCTTTTCTCCTTTAGGAATAGAGACCCCGGGGGTTGCTCAGAGGAATATGGTAAAGAGGAAATTCCTTTACCGTATGTGGAGGTGGGAGGAGATGCCATCTACCAGAATGGGTCTTTTGAGAACACCCCTCGCCCTTCCTACCAACAAAGTCATCAATTTCGCTCTTTTCCTTAGCTTCCGATTTTTTTTTTCTGCTTCCAGGTGGTAAAGAGGCTGTGGGTTGTCCCTCTCCTTCACCCGCTCTCATTTATCCCATATAGGATTTCTGTCCTTTCACGGGCTCAAACTCTGGGTGCGTTAAAGAGTGGCATTCGTTACCTGTGCGTCACTCACACCGTCGGGAGACTCCCCAGTAGACGGTCATTCCTAGAAGGCCGCAGATCTCAACTGCTAAGTCAGAGAGGTAGGTTTAACAGAGTGAATTTCCTTACTAAGTCCTTCTAGTCCTCGATAGAATGGCCAGGATCTGAATATATGTTATTTGACACACAAACGGCAGGGCCAGAGACATTTATTTGAGCTGGCAACCAACAAGACCCTAAAGTTAGCCTTCTATAAGCAGCACAACCTTAAGCATCTAAGAACGGTTGCAGAAGTTGCTCATCCTATTATACGCAGGGATGGATTTATTGTGGCGGAAACTGCTCATACCGTTAATCACCTCCCAACATCCAGGTCCCGTCAAGCCATATCTCTTGGAACATGCACGCGTCAAAGGTTGTTGTTTATAGCGGTTCCAAGGATTCTCTTCTGATTTGGTATGATGTTAGGCCCTTAATTTTTGTTTCGAAAAGAGGTACAGATTAAGGACCCAAGGCATATCACCTATTTCCCCAAGCAGTAACTGCAGTGTTGACAGTTATCACTATTGCCTTTGCCTTCTTTACTGGGGTTGGGATCGGAAGGGTACAAGGTCCTGTCAACTGTCCTTTTTGCCAATGATATAACTGTCATATGCATGTGCACTGGTGCCAAAAGGGCGTGCTGTTTCTCCAGGTATAATGGCTAATGCTTGTTAATTAGATTTTTATTTATTCATGTCTACGAAACCCTGATATTTTTTGCTCTCCTCCACGCAAAGGTGGAGATGTAAAGTCTGGCTAATGGCACCCAATCCCTCGCAAATATGCCACACATCTCGGTGGCGAGCTTCGTATTGTTTGTATAACGGCTTCGCGGTAAAATACAGCCCCCCCTCCTCTGAAATTCAGATATGGATGTCTACTAATTAATTAATTTACGCCTGCTCGAGGAAATAGGCTAGGACCTCAAAAGACCGGATTTCATGACTTCTTGTTGATTGAGGATATCAAATCTTAATATAAAACCGTTGTCAAAGAAACCGTTTGTGTAATTTTAGCCGTTCATTTATTTATGTAGGGAAAACCCTTATCTTATTGGGGCCTACATTTTAACGTGAGATTCGGACCACGGATCTCTTTAACCTTTAACACATGACAAATTTTTGTATGTAAAAATAAATATCTATTGTATGTAGTAGGCTTTTACACTTGGTACTTGGAGGAGCGGCAATCTATTTCTGTGCAGTATCCCCGATATGATGAAACTAGATTGAAACTATCTGGGTTTTATTCCTTTTAAATATCGCTATTTTACCAGTTTTTGTCGCTTTATTTACTAGCCTCTTCTTACCTATTGTTTTGGCCTGCGGCTGATTTTGCAGGCTAGTAGCCGACTAGTCTTCGTCCACTCATCTGGTCGCGACTGGAGAAGTGGGGGCATTTTACCTTTCCCTCTTAACTCTGGTTGGATGGGGAGAGAGAGAGTATATAATATGTCTGCTTTTTTTACACCCTCTTTCGCTTATACTGCATCCAACTATCTTTTCTATTACCATCCCCTGCAAAGGTGCGTCAGGTGCGGCATTTAAACGATGTTACAGTTTACATCTTAAGGATGGAGTGCCATACCCGTGCAACGCAGTTAGAAGCGTTCCTTCCTGCCCCAATGAATGTAGGGGGATCTGGAGTTATATATCTTCCACACATTTTCAATTCTTCTGTTCAAAGGAGATTGCCTCGTTAGTTTGCGCTTTCAAATTTAGTGGGGAAACTTGCAACTATCTAGGTATTGTTATCCTGCTTAAAAAAAAACTGTGGGGATTTGAACCAGTGTCATTCAGCGCTCCTTTGTTCTCAAGCGCAACGCTCTACCAGTCAGCCAAGGTCCACATGTCTAAGAGATGCTTTGATGTAGCTTTTAAGCCGGGAATTGGAGGCTAAATTATGTTCATGATTATTAGGAATTTCTTGTATTATCATCCCGTTTGTTGCTTCTATCTTCCTTTGTTTCCCAAACTCATATAATACGACACGAAAAACGTGTAGCTCATGACGCATTATGCGGGAACTTAAATGCACAGCTCAGCCGAAGCTGATTTATTCTTCTTCCTAAGCTTTTGGATTTAGCCTAGGGATCTTCATTATGGGGATTGGCTTAGAAGCGTCTTCGCCAAGAATAAGCTAACTTGTTCCATGATTTGTTAGGTAAGACAAAGCATTGCAAAATATAGTAGGCAGATATTGGGCAAATATGGTGAAATCTATGAAATAGTTAAGGAGAGAAAGTTTATTAAATGAGTATGAAAAAAAGGCTCCAGTAAACTGAGAATAAATTAATTGGTACATTTTTACAACTATATAATAATAATTATGATATTCATACTACTATTACAATTAATTTACAGTTTTTATTAATTTTATTATCGAAATATATTATGTTTGGTAGAATTAATATGAATGTTTGGGTTGTTAAAGATTGGTGGTATTGGTTTACTTTTTTATTAATTTTAAGGGCTTGATTAATTATATTTTAATACTTAAATTTATATTTTAATTAAATTTTCTTCCGATAATTTTAAATTAATATTCACAGCATTTCTTTTAATTTAGACTTTCAGAAATGGATTAGTTATTAATTTTTCTCATTTTTCCACAAATAATCAATTATAGAGTATCTTATTTTATTATTATTTTATTAGATTATATTATTATAGTTACTCGTTTATTTCATTTATTAAACACAATTTTCTTTATTCTTCCCTCTTGATTATTTTCTTTCACTTATTTTTGGATACAATTTTGAAAACACTAAACTCATATTATATTAATCTTTTTTTTTTATTCTTTCTTGAGTTGAAGGTCTCCATTTTTACCTTGTTGTTTCTGTTGTCTAATATATAAATAGTTCGCTGATAAAGCTCATCCTCCACTTCATCTTCATCGAGTGGGACGTCATAAGTCCATTAACATTTTCCGTTCACGATACCTCCTAGTAATTTTATGAGGTTCCTCGTCATGCAGGAAATTCCATGGAACAGCGAAGAGGTCGTAGATGAATCCTTTGTCCAATATCACCGAGTCGGTCTTGCAGATGGTCGTCCTTATTGGGCGAGGGAGACTACGTAACGAAATTACTGGAATTTCCACAATCCTGTTTCCTCTTCTGCTTTCTACAAACTGGGAGCGGAAGATTTTCCTTTTCTCTCTTCTACCCCCAGTGGGGGACTCATTACCTCGCCTTTGGGGGCTGGGGTTAATAAATTTAAGCTTGAAGATATC
This sequence comes from Ceratothoa steindachneri, assembly GCA_963969495.1. NCBI lineage: Eukaryota > Metazoa > Arthropoda > Malacostraca > Isopoda > Cymothoidae > Ceratothoa > Ceratothoa steindachneri. The sequence continues at coordinate 167,171,029 of OZ018318.1, forward strand.
TTCTGAAAGGGAGTTAGTGAACAATATTTTTTCTTGATTCCATTATTTTTAAATAATAAATTCAGGATTTTTGAGAATGATCCAGGTTTGCTTGAGTGAGCCACAATATAAAGGTCAGCAACTCATTACTTTCATTGCTACCACGAAGGTAAGGGTTGTTTTTGGCGTGCTCTATTATTTCTGCGAATACTACAAGGAGTTACAAGGAAAGCAAACGCCTTAAAAGCTTTGCAATCTAAACCGAGGAGATGCTTTGTGGCAAGTTCTCTTTCTAATCATTGTTTATACAAATTATGAGAAAATTGGATGGTAAAGATGAAGACACAACCTAAGCGCCTCTCCTATTCGCTAAAGCCAGGAGCGGATCCAGAGGGAGGAGGGGGGTTGAAACCTCCCGAATTTCAAATCCGTTTATGTTTATATTTTTTAAAGCCATCCTTGTATTCTGTTATTCAGAAATATTTATGTAATATATATATATATATATATATATATATATATATATATATATATATATATATATATATATATATAAGTAAAATAACTCAATGGCGAGTTATGGTATATGATAGTGAAGCTATGGAGGGGGGGCATATTTCATATTTCTTGACCGAAGATGCCCCTCGAAACATTGTCTTGTTATCTGACTTAATATTCTTCCATTTATTTGACTCTTCTTATATTCTTATTGGCTGAGTTAATTCTTCATTAAGTTGGCTGGGTTAATTTTTGATCTTCTTTTTTTTATGTATCTTCCTTTTAATGACGATGTGATGATTACTTCCTCTTGTAACGACATGATGACTTCTTGAGAGTTCTTGACGATTTGATGAGGTCTTGATGTGTTGAGACGAGTTAGCCCTTGAAAGTCGATTTTCTTGAGTTCCGTTTTCTTTGAGCGCGGTTTGTTCTTAAGTTGATTTCTTGAGTTGTCCTTAAAGCGTTTTTCGTATCTGTTTTCTTCGAGAATTTTCATTGTAAAAATTGTGGACTTTGGGGTTCGATCTTGGGTCTTTTGAACCTCGAGGCTAGCACTCTACCATTACGCTACGGCGAAGTCCGTGTTGACTTAGTAATTTAATGGGCTATTTATATTCTCGCTTTTTGGAAGGAAATTTTTCTCTTATACATCTTTGCACCCCTACACAGGTCCCTTTCTAGAACGCGGAGTGAATTTGAGGATTGGGGAGAGACTAATATTGGATTTCTTAATCGAGGATTACTAGTAGCTCTCCCTCCCCGGCCTCCGAGTCTGCGGGATGAGTGGAGCTAATTAAGTGGGATTGAGGAGAGCGAACTAAGTTTTCGACGCTAATCAGTAATATCCTTTCCCGGGTCTCCGGTTCCCAGCAGTACTTTTTTTTAATCTCTAGTAGGAGAGCAGGTGCAGTTGTAACGAAGATCAGAAGATTGTTCGGCCTTTTGAGGGTCATCATTAGGGAGGGGGGGCATATTTCATATTTATTTAAGTCTTCACTGAAGATGCCCCTCGAAACATTGTCTTCTAGTAATCTGACTCTTGGTATTCTTATTGGCTGGTGAATCTTCCATTTATCTTGCATTTATCTGACTCTTAACAACGATGTGATGATTCCTTCCAATTCTGATGATGTGATGACTTTTGGATGCTTCTTGACGATTTTGATGCGATGAGATGAGTTGAGACGAATTAGCCTTTGAAGTCGTTTTCTTTCGGTTTTCCTTGACAGTGGTTTTCTCTTGAGTTGATTTCTTGAGTTGTCCTTAAAGCGTTTTTCGTGGTCTCCGTTTTCTTCGAGAATTTTCTTTGTAAAAATTGTGGACTTTGGGGTTCGATCTTAGGGTCTTTTGAATCCCGATGCCAGCACTCTACCATTACGCTACGGCGAAGTCCGTGTTGAATTGGTAATTTAATGGGCTATTTATATTCTCGCGTTTTGGAAGAAAGTTTTTCTCTTATACATCTTCGCACCCCTACAAAGCCACTGTATAGGAGCCAAAAGTTTAATTTACGAGACTAGTTTCAGTATGTAGTTTATCATACCCTCTTCAACCGTATACTGAGAATGCAATTGTTACAAAAGTCTATAAATAGCGTACAGATCAGAAAAAAACAAAAACAAAAAACACAAAGAAACACAAAACAGGGGAAAAAGGTCATTAATCAGGGGGTGTAAGTCTAAGGTCGTTGACTAAGCTGTTCACGATAAGGTTACGGGAATGGAAGCTGCATTTCAATTGCCCTTCTGACAAATTAAAATTGGGAATTTCTCCTATTAATATAGATTCTACTACTTTTCTTTTACGGAAATCTTTACAATTCCATATGATTTGTGCCTTAAAATAGTCAATTTGGTGGATGAAATTGCTAATATGATTAAAAATACTGGATGTGGTACTGCCTCGTCTGACATCACCTTTATGTTCATAAATTCGTTTTGTTAAGGTTCTTCCGGTCCCTCCTATGCAAAATGAGGGACAGTTTGTAGAGCCGCACGGGATTAAATATACACGTTTCATTTGGCTGATCTACGGGTTTGGTCGAAGGGAAAGATTTAAGGATAGAAAAAGGGTATTACTAAATTTGTTTTTATCCTTGGGACGGTAATGAGTAGATTTTGCTCTAGATAAACTTTCTTTGATCGCATGGTGGGGATAATTTCATTCAATGAAACTGCAGGTTATATATGTAATCTCGTCTTCTAGAAAGCAAGGATCACATATCCTAAGTGCTCTCAAAAACATACCTGATGCAACGGCTCGCTTAATGTTAATATCATGATGAAAAAAGAAATGGATATAAGAGTTAGAATGGGTTGATTTTCGGTACACAGTGAAGCTAATTTGGTTAATGACCAACAATTTTTGCATCAAGAAAGGATATACAATTATCTTTTCCCCATTCTACTTTAAAATTGATAGTGGGATGGAGGTCGTTAGGATTTTTAAGGAAATTGTCAAATAAGTTTAAACTATTGATAGACCAAATCGATATGACATCATCTACATACCTATATCAAACAAAATTATGATGGAGAATCACAGAAGCGAGTAATCATACTTCGAAATGCTCCATAAAAAGGTTATATGTAACTATTTTCTGCAGCATTTCGAAGTATTATGGTTACATATTATATATATCCATAACCCTATATTTTAAGAACGAGATTTTTTGAAGGTTTGAATAAGATTTTTTCTTTTAGTTCGGTTGTCACCTAAGTAGATTTCAATTTGGTATCAAAGTTATTTCTAATAATTCCTGTATAAAAAGAAGAAGAAGAAGATAAAGATGAAGACTTAAAATTAAGACTTAAGATGAAGATGAAGATGAAGATGAAGATTAAGATGAAGATGAAGATTAAGATTAAAATTAAGATGAAGAAGAAGAAGAAGAAGAAAAAAAAGAAGAAGAAGAAAAGGGTGTTCAGGGTGTTAAAATAAAGAGTCTATAAAGGGGATTAAAAAATGCGGTTAAGATTAGCAAATAAGGTTCGTAGGCCACACCCCGCAGGGGTGCCTGTGTAACCAAGCTCTTCCTGTTAAGGAAGATAACAGCGGCTTGTATATATATATATATATATATATATATAGTTTCAAACATTTAATTTCCGGACGTTTCGGTCATTCCAATTATAATAGGAATACAACAATTTTTTTTTAAGAATTCCATAACAAAATCCCGTTAAATTTAAACTGATCGTGTTTAAAAGATATGTTGACGATTGCTTCCTCATTTTTAAACACAAATACCATGCTCCTTTATTTTTAAGTTACTTAAATCATCAACATCCTAATATTAAAATTTCAATGGAAGCAGAAACAAGCAATAAAATCTCTTTTCCTGACGTCATTGTTACAAAAATTGGCTCTAAATTTAGTACCTCAGTCTACAGAAAACCTACTACCACCAAACTTGTCACCCATTTCTTCAATTGCATTCCTACACATTTTAAACTTGCCAGCATCAAAATCCAATATACATAGAGCATAAAAAATTTGTTCATTTTTTTTTTAATTCCGAAATAGAATATGTTAGGAACTTTTTTCACTTCAATTTCTTCCCAGACCACTTATCAGTTATTTGACGGACTAACCTCTAATTTCTTAGCCAAACAGTTCTCTCACCAAACTCAACAAATAACAGTCCCTAAACAAAAAATATTCCTGAAACTACCATATCTTCAACATTTTACCACTAAATTCAATAAAGCTTTACTCTGGATTCTCAATGAGTACTTTCCTAAATGTCAGTTCTTTTCTATTAATTCTAATCCTCTTTCTATCAATTCTTTCTTTTGACACAAAGAATCATCCCATTATGTTTGCGATCCTTTATCATTTATAACTTACGTGTTCTACTTGCCAAAGTGGCTATGTAGGCCAAATGACGTCTTTCCACCCAAAATCCTCCACCAAATTCTCCCTGCTGTCCTCCCATTGATTCTTCATCTCAGTAACACTTCACTTAGCACAGAGGTGAGTCCCTCTTCCTTCAAACATGCCTCAATTCGTCCTATCCATAAAAAACACACCTTAACCCCTATGAACCATCTAGCTATCACCCTATCTCACAGCTCCCATTCCTCTCTAAGGTCCTCAGGAGAGTGGTTATCTCTCACCTTAATGACCATATTTCTAATTGCAATATAGATGAAATATACCAGTCGGGGTTCAAAACGGAGCACTTTGCTGAAACCGCTTTTCTTAATGTTTCAGACGGTTTAGGTAGAGCAGCCGATAGGGGTTGTACGTCCATTCTAGTCCTACTAGACCTCTCCTCTGCTTTCGACACCATCGACCACACTGTCCTCCTTGATCGTCTTCATACTTTCCTTGGTCTCTCGGGCACTGCACTTGATTGGTTCCGCCCATACCTCTCCTCCCGCACTCAGTCGTTTGCGCTCGATAACCTCTTCCCCGAGCCCGCGTCCATTCATTTTGGGGGTACTTCAGGTCTCAGTCCCTAGTCCCCTCCTATTTCGCATCTACTTACTTCCTCTTGGCTCCCCTTTTCACCATTTTGGCCTGTCCTTCCACCTCTATGCTGATAACACTCAGATATACCTTTTCTCATCCCCTGTGTCCTTCTCTCAATCAATTACCAAGTTCCGCTTCGATGGTGGGAAAATCTAAAGCCCTTTTTCCCTCCCTTAACCTTGGGGGAACCAATGTCGCCTTCTCTGATACCGTCAGGAATCTTGATGTTATTTTCGACGAACAAGTCTCGTTTAAACCGTAAATCCATCGTATCTGTATGTCTTCCCTCGGTTTCCTCCGCAACTTCTCACGTGTTCGATCCCATTTTGATCGACGAAGCCTTGAGACTGCTATTCATGACTTCGTCATCTCACGTTTAGACTACTGCAATTCTCTTCTAGTGAATCTCCCTTCTTCGTCAATTCGCCCCCTACAACTAGTTCAAAACTATGCTATCCGGCTCCTCCTTCGCCACCCCCTGTTCTCTCCCTCGATGCCTCTGTTACAGGAGCTACACTGGTTACCTATTCGCTTCCATACCCACTATAAAATTCTTGTCATCACTTACAAGGCCCTAAACCTCGAGGCTCCACCTTATCTCTCATCTGCCCTCTCCCGTTGTCAAACTCCTCGGGCACTCCAGTCTAACCTCGCTTCCCTCCTGAACACTCCTCGTTCTGTCCTCTGATCGATGGGTGACCGTTCCTTCTCAGTTTATGTTCCTGGACTCTGGAATGCTCTTCCTGCCGAAGTCCGATCCTCTCCCTCCCCTGCTACTTTTAATCATCTCCTGAACGCTCATCTCTTCAGAATTTCCTTCTCTGTCTTGTAAACTTTCTCTACACTCTCTACACAACCTGCGCTCTGGGAGAGCTAACAGCTCTGAAGGGCGCATTATAAATACCTATTATTATTATTATAAGCAATGTACTAGAAAAAAAATGATGTGTCCAAAATTATCTGAACGCATAGGTTTCTTATATAGAGAAACGTCATTGTTTACTTAGCAACTACAGTTCAATCTCATGCACGTTAGGTCTCTAAGTGATTTTCTTTCCAGCTGTCGTCCAGGTAACATGCCTAAGAAATCTGTCACGTTTCTCTCTCTCTTTCCACGATTTGATCGTAAAGCTGCGTCACCAAGATGGTCTTTCAATTGGAGACATTGCAGAGATTGTCAAGTACTCCAAAAGTGGAGTCAATAATATAATATCAGCCTATGATAAAACATGTTTATGTAAGGTTGGTAAACCAACCGGTAAGCCAAACAAGACCTAAAAAAAGAGAAGACCGAGACATTAACCAAGTTGTAAAGAAGGACCCTTTAAAGGTAACGGCAGTAGTTTCTCAAGAGATCAGTTAAATTTTTGAAATCAATGCTTCATGCTAGGCTGTCACGTCGGCTGGATGGAGGAACGCAATCTTCACGTTCGCACACCCGCAGTTAAGCCATTGATAAGTTCGAAGAATAAGAAATCTCTTCCAACATTCGCCACTAGGAATGTTACATGGACGGGTGTCAAATGGATCCAAGTCAACTTCAGTGACGAATCTAAGTTAAATTTGTTCGGATCCGATGTTAGGAGGTTCTTCCGAAAGATTGTCTAGCTGATTTCTGTATAAGGCACCGGCCCACTTGTGCTATAACAGACATCTATGAATTCTGAAGTGTACAAAGAATTTCTGCGACAACCTGCTTTCATCTGCGAGCCTCCGAGGCCCAATCTACAATTTCCATGCAGGATAACCCCCATACCACACGGTAAACTCAAGAAGACCATCCTAAACGAATAGCACATCACTGTTATGAACTGGCCTGCAGAAAATCCGTACCTGAATTCCATTGAAGATGCTTGGAAGACATTGGGAGAGGGGTCTAAACTCTAAAACGAGGAATCCATAATCAGTTGAAGAAATATGAAAAATTCCTCAAGATGAATAAAGCAAGAGCGTCAATAGTTGGTTCGTTCCTGTGGCAGGAGACGCCAAAATCTCATCGAGAATAAAAAAGGCCTTCACATTAAACACAGTATTTATAAATTATACAAGTGTTTTCCAATGATAACACTGGGGAACACCCTGTATTTGGCGAATTGACAAAAGTACATTTTCCTACCTAATTCGAGCATACTAAATTCAAATCTGAAATCAGATTCTCTCTAAATGCTACAGATTTTTCGTAATATCAATAACTAATATTATACAATAATTTTCATTTTATCACGCCTATCATCATGCCCTGAAGTAATTTTGAATCATCTTTTTGCATTATTCAGAGTAAAGCAGGTTTTTTTGCGCAAACATTTTATTGCATATGAGAAGAAACTTGAACTACACATTAGGATTACAAATACTGTAATCAAATAGATGCTAATTTATTAATGACCGTACATCAGGCTGGAGAACCTCTTCTTGATTTAAATCGGGCAAATATTTGCGTTTGTAACTCTTTCTCTTGTAATTCTTCTCTGGCTGATCTCTTCTAATCGTCCAGAAGTAGTCCGCCATCATGTGTCTATCTCAGTGACCTTGGTAGCGATCTTCCATCGTCATCAAATCTTGATGGAAGCGTTCCCCTTGTTCGTCGCTCACGGCTCCCAGATTCTCTGGAAATCGGTCGAGGTGACTATTTAGGAAATGCAGCTTCACACTCATGTTGCATCCCAGATCACGATATGCATATTAGTAACCAGATCCTCGTAGTTATGCGCTTTTTTATTTCTCAAGAAGTTACGAACAACGGCAGAAAATGAGAGCCAGGCTGCCTTCTCTTTTTCATTCATGGTGTTCACGAATCTAAAATCACTCAGAAGTCTTCGGATTTAGGGACCATTAAATACTCCTGCTTTTATTTTCTCTTATGACAAAGCAGGAAACGCCGATACTAGGTACTGAAAACAATCATTGTCGGTGTTCAACACCTTGACATACTGCTTCATCAATCCCAGTTTGAGATGAAGTGGAGGGAAAACGATCTTCTCTCGACTTACGATTTGCTCATTTACAATGTTTGACATTCCTGCTTCCAAAGTTTCCCGAACTGGCCAATCTTTTGGGGACCAGTGTTTGCCACGGGCTCGACTGTTCCACATAGAGATATAGCATGAAAACTTTGTATATCCCTTCTGCTGGCCAAGGAGGAAGTTGACCATCTTAAGGTCTACACATATGATCCAATTGTATTCATGGTACTTAAGTAAATCTATGACCATTCTTGTCATCGTGAGTTTCTCGCAGATGGACAGTGTGACCGAGAGGAAATACACCAAAGTCATTGCATTATGCAAAAGGACACACTTGAGGCTACGCTTGGAACTATCCAAAAACAGTCTCCACTCAGCAGGGGTATAGGTGCCAAATCCCAACTCGGTAAACAGACCAGCAACATCGAGGCAGTATACAAATTGTTTGTCCTTAGAGAAATACTTAACAAATGTACTCTCCCTTGTTCGGTAATATGATACCCGTACCGACCTGTCAAGTATGTCTTTCACTCAACCTGGAGGCTAAAAGTTCTGCAGCTTTCTTGGAGAGCGCCAAATCACGTATCAAGTCATTCAAATCCTCTTGCTTGAAACAGTGATGAACTAATGACTGTTCAACATCTGATGATGAGTCGGTAGACTCTGAATCCATTCCGTGGACGTTTATATCAGGTACATCATTTTCATCCTCGTAGGAAGCATATCCATTGAAAATCGGAACTGGTAAAGACTCAGAATGAGGTACTAGCCACATCGCCGAGGGAATGTTGGGGTAGTCGATCTTGTGCCGATTTTTCTTGCCAATCCCTTTAGTATTCACCAGACAGAAATAACAGTCCGATCCATGATCCTTTGGCTCTCGCCAGACCATGGGGATTCCAAAAGGAAGACCATTTCTCTTTCCTTTCGTCCACTCACGAAGATGTTCCACACAACTATGACAAACAGCATGCGGGGCCCACTTCTTATCTTGATCGCCAAGAGGAACATCAAAATATGCCTTATAAGTGCGGATCATAAAGTTTGATATATTGAGCCTTTGACGAACTAGCATGTAACAGCCACATATGTAGCAGAAGGTGTCTGGATCATTAACATAATTTCCTCTTGCCGAAGCCATCACCCTAACATGAGACCTGAAAAAAGAAACAATAATGCCAATATTTTGCACAATAACACCTATTACTATCTTACTACTATGTACTGTGAAGTATTTGCTTTCTATAAGGACCCTCTCTGTCCGTCCGGAGGGCAGTTTTCGGGCAAACGAGAAAATAGAAATTACAGAATAATTATAGCATGTAGGTAAAAATGGATTATATATTTGAAATCAGCATAAAAAACGAATTAAAAATGGCAGATAAATCTAAGTCACGAGAAAATGTGATTAAAATTGTTCCCGTGTGTAATTTAATCGTTTAATTTCAATGAAATTTATTTTCACTGTCTTTGAGATCATTTTGGACACCCCTTTTTCTGGTAAATTGCTTATCTGTTGGTAAATTTCGTTTTATTCATCCAAATTTGCATAAACATTATGAAGATGGTACTTGTTATATAGAAATGCGTCAGTAAAATAAAAGAAAGTGCTAAGTTGCATTAATATCCTTCTACCTTTGTGCAATTAATAAATAGCAGTCTCTAACGAATTTAGGTAGGCTTATTCACGGGTTGAACAACGAAGAAAAGGCGAACATAAGACAGATCGAAAAGATTGAAAAGAAAATTATTAACACGAGACTAGCGGTCGCTTTCAATAGAACCTGCCATAATGAAAATATACTGCTCGAATTCACACATACACACACACACACACACAAAAGTGTGTGTCGAGAGAAGAAGTTGCTTTTAGTGATAGGATAGGTTGCTTGACTGTGGCAGGGGTCGCCAGTTCCAAGTTGAAACAAATATTTCTTCTTTGCTATATGAATCCAACCAAGTTCGGAATTTGAGTTTGTTTGAGAGTGTTTACCCAATAATTTCGTATTTGGATTTATAAACAAGTTGAAGTGAAAGTTCATTGATGTGTGTTCAGGATAGAGAAGAGAGAGAGAGAGAGAGAGAGAGAGAGAGAGAGAGAGAGAGAGAGAGAGAGAGAAAGCAGAGCAGAAATTCTCAAAGGAATTTATAGGAGGATAGATAAATAGTGAGAAAAGAATTGATAATAAAGTAGAGAGGAAGTTTGGAAAATGTTTATACGATTTCAGTCTAGCAGATTGGCGTTAATAAACAAATAGAATGAAATGGTTAAATGACGGTTCTTTGTGAATCGAAGTTGTTGTGATTTTAGAAAGAAGGAATGTGACCAAAAGCAAATTCAATGGTCGGTCGGAATATTTGAGCTTGGGAAAAGACCGTGTATGAGAGTGTGTGTGTATGTTTATGTAAATATATTTATACACACACACACACATATATATATATATATATATATATATATATATATATATATATATATATATATATATATATATTATATATATATATATATATATATATATATATATATATATATATATATATATATATATATATATATATATATATATATATATATAAAGAAGGAGCAAATGCAAGTTCTGCGGGGGTAACAACCACTACAGGGCTTTCGCCATATTTATTTTCTGCCTTTCAAAACAATTTTGAAGACAGAAAGAAAGGTGCGAAAACCTTGCATTGCAGACTATATAACAATACAGTACAAGAAAGAGAAAGGAACATTAGAAGAAGAATAGAATCAAAGAGAGCAGAGGGCGGCACAATGAAGGCAATCTTTTACCGAGAAGACAGAGATAACGCCAGGGGAAAAAGTATGAAATTCCGTCTGACATTTGATTTTTATAGAATAGAACTTGTGGTCAATATTCTTGTTTTGTCTCGAAGCAAGAGTCGTGAATCTTCTTTTGTAAATGATCAATATCTCTGTTGGAATAACCGTTGTGAATAAGAATTTGTTTAGTTTTCGATAGTTCTTGGTGGAATGCGTCCATTGTTGATCAGTGCCTGATGCCCGGTGTATGTAGTAGCTTATAACTGACTTGTCTTTTGAGATGCAATCACTTTTAGTATTCATTCATCTGCCAGAATTAGTTTCTTTACGGTAGACACTGGTGTTCTATTTTCCCTCATTGTTCTTTTCCACATCGAGGTCAAGGAACGGCCTACTTCCGTTTACACTTAATCCATACATGAATATAAGAACCGATTGTGATCCCATGGCTTCTTTGAGCTTGGCTGGTTGTTAAAATTGTCGTCGATAAATCACGTGAATATCTTTGGATGTTTTTTTTTAATTTGATTAGGACAGTTTCGTTGAGATTTTTCATTTAAAAATATGCAAATATAGGGCCGAGTAGTGAACCCCCAAGATACTCCACCAATCTGTTGGTATAACTTCCCATCTGAGCTTCGGAATGGAACATCGGTTGTACAAATCTTCCAGATCTGCTGTAGAATTTGAAGCTCTATTCTTGTAGGAAGTATGTCGGTATTTTGGTAAATATATTTCATGATTATTTTTCCTGTTTTCTCAATTTGTATGTCGGTAAATAAGCTTTCCAAATTCAATGAGGCCGGATTGACTTCTGGAGGAGTGCTCCGGAAGTTATCTATTAATTTTTATTGAATTTGATGGAAAACTTTGCTATGACAAACGGTGTGATGATGTTGATCTATCTAGCAATCTCATACGTTTGCGTTGTAACTTGAGATAAAATTGGTCAAGGAGGTGTTTTTTTTCTTGTAAGTTTTGACATTGCCGTAAATATATCCGGGGTTGAATTCTCCTTTGATGGGTGATAGTTGGATTTGGTTGGAAATGCTTTTATTCTAGTATATTATTTATTTTTTCGTTTCTTGAATTCCAAACAAAATTAGCAGTGAGGAACTATGGCTGAAAATCTCCTCGTTCTAACACAAAGTCCCAGCCTTCAGTCAAATCTAAATCAGACACCTCAAAGAAGCACTGGAAAGAGTCCTATGCAGGCTAAAACTTATTTAACTCATCTCTGGCAATGAGATACTTGCCTGACAGCCTGATGGCCTGAAAACTTTGAAAATGATCTTCATTTGGAAGCAGGAAGAGCAAGCGAATCAGGTGACGAGCTACAGGTCGATCTCATTCCTGAATACCGTCGGTATGTTCATGAAAAAGCGCTAAAGAACAGAGTAAGAGTTAACCTCGCGGTCTATTGTCAACTGAACGAGAAACAGGATGGGGTTCGCAGTAAAGCAGGAACGGAAACGGCTATCCCTATCATGTACGACGGGGGTTGCAATGGGTAGGGATTTAAAAGCTTCGATAAAGTCTGAATCGATGGTTTGAAATACAAACGGTCGAGGCTCAGACTCGACCGTTTAATAAAGGAAATTTGTTCTCCTTTATTTGTTCTGTAGTGCATATATATATATATATATATATATATATATATATATATATATATATATATATATATATATATATATATATATATCTGAGAAGCCCTACTCTATCAAAATGGGCAGTTTTAAATTATGAAGTGGTGTGATAAAATTAATTTTTAATTGCTTTTAGAACGAGCCTCTGAATGTAACAAAACAAATTGTTCTTAAACTGAAATTATTCCACTCGACAATCGTGACAAATTTCTTCATTTGTAAGATTACCAAGATGCGCCAAAATGCAATTCTTTCACGGCAATTATAGTTGAAAGTCCTTCTGTAATTTATTTTAAAGAAAATAATAGATAAATAAACCCTTTAATCTTTAAGAAGGATACAAACAAGGAGACCTTGCCCCAAATGTACTACAAAAATAACTTTACGCTAGTTACTAAAAAAGAGAAAGAAAAATATTGAATTTAAAACATAGAAAATATACTATTATTTTTTTTTAAAGTGTAGAAAAGAATATGAATACAAACAATTCATAAGGAATTATTGCAAGAGAGAATATACCTTTAAAATGGGAGACAGTGATCATTTATTCATAACCTTTAAGATTTTACAGCTTCACTAAAATTTGTTTTTCCTATATAATATGTAAATAGATCGATCGAAATATGTGTACGTGTATAAAAGTGAAATGACATCATTGCTAAAATTGTAGTAGGACAATTTATTATAATCTTATTTCGTTAATTATATTAGTCTTGTTTATATTGTGAATGTATGTGATGTTTATTAAGAGGCGACACTTCAACTTTAAACTGAAGTGAACTACCTTAGTTGCGAAATCTTTAGGCCGTACGCATTAATAAGGGCCAAAGTGTATCTAAAGATCTCTCCTACGCTGCAGTTATTCTCATTGTTATTATTAGTTGTTATCCAGCCATAACACTATATTTTAAGAATGCATTTTTTTTAACAGTTTGAATTTTAGTTTGTGAGTCACTACGTATATTTTATCCAAGTTCTTCCTCAGATTTTTTTTATAGTTCGAAAGACAGAGTGGAAGGCCTGGTTTTTCCTATATTTGAAGCTTTTCTAAAAATTCTTTCTAAGAGTTCAGAAAGAATAAATATGATTATCGAATGTTTTAAATTTTTTTTAAACCAAAATAATTACAAATCGTGAAGTTCAGAAAATATATTAAAATTAAGGCACGGCTGTTTTTTTCTGCATTTTTCTCCTATATAAAAGAATTGTTTGTTCCGTATATCAAAAGAATTCCGATAATAGTTTTTTTATTGTCTTTAGGCCCAGAAAATAATAAAAATCTTAAAAACCCAGACCAAGAGTACATAATTAGGAGACAAAAGGAGCGGCTTCGCCACATCTCCTTACAGGAAGAGCTGACACTTGGCAGGCAGACCTTCAATCTGTGGCCTAACGGCGTACCTGGCTCTAGGAACGGGGTTTTGGTCTAAAATAATTTATGTTTCCAGTACATATCATCATCATCATCACTAACTCTATAATTTAAGAAGGGGACTTTTTTGAGTATTTGAATAATAATTTCATCTTAGTTTGGTTATGACTTGTTTTTTATCAAAGTTATTTTTAATAATTCTTTTATAATATCAAAAAACAAAATGGTGAAGTTTAGAAATAAATATAAGTATCTAAATTTTTTGAAGTTTTTAAAACCCAAAGAATTACAAAGGGTGAAGTTCAGAAAATTTATTTTTATATATCTTCTTCTATAACTCCATATTTTAGCAACGTGATATTTTGAAAGAGGGGAAATTTAGTTTAGAGTTCCTTTTGAAAATTATTATAATTGGCGAAGTTCACAAAATTTATAAAATTTAACCCTGGCTGCTTTTTTTTAGATTTTAAATTTTAATCTTAGTAGCGAAGCCATTGCCTGATCTCCAAATAATTTACTCTTGGGCTAAGTTTTGTTTCAGATCCTTGGTTATTTTCTAAGCCTAAACATAAGAATTTTTTATGGGAATTCTTTTTATATACGAAAAAACAATACTCAGAGCTTCCCCCTCCCCCTCATCTAAGTCTGGTTTTATATAAGTACTAAAAAAACAAAACAAACAACAGCCATGGCTTAATTTTAATGCATTTTCTGGAAGATCTCCTTCAATCTCTCTTTTCGAATCCTTTAATTTCAAAAAGTTTCATTTTATTAACTTTTTTTTTAATAAAATTACAATAACATTCAAAGTCACACCTGAACTAAGAGAAAAAAACATTAAAAAAAATTCAAACTGTTCAAAAAATATCCATCCTAAAATATAGTGCTAGGCAGAGGTGGGCGCGAATCGAAAAAATTGAAGTCATATTAGCGATTACCGATTCGCCAGCTCGTCAAGTCCGATTCGATTATCCGATTCGAGTGCCAAAAATCTAAGCCAGATTAGCGATTATCCGATTCGATTTTTTTTTTAATGCGATTCGATATTTTTAAAAGCGATTCAATGTTTTTAAAGCGATTTTCAATGTTTATAAAGGGAATTTAATGCTTTTTTACCCTAAATAAGCCATTTCTAACTAATACAAAGAGAAACCAAGCTTTTAAAATAAAAAATAAACATTTTATTTTAATTAAACTATAATATAACAAAAAATTAAACTATACAGTACATAGTACAAAAAAAAAGATAGGGTCAACTAACAACTTTGTGCCATATCTACCTCATAATATGTAAAGTTTTCCACTCTATTCTACTCTACTCTACTCTACTCTACTCTACTCTAAGCCCGCCAGCTTAGTCTTCGTCTTCCTCCTCCACCTCGTGGGCCTTCTTGAGGAGGTGGAGGTCGCCCTTCATGAAGACTAGGGCCTCAAAGTTCGGTGCAGCCAGGGCTGCCCTCTTAGTCGTGAGGATGTCGATCCAAAGATGAACACGCACTCGACCGAGGCGGAGCTCGTGAGCGGCGTGTTACACTTGAGGAAGAGTGTTACCAAAGCATCACGGAACTCGAGCGGGAAGGGATTGGGTGAGAGCACCGGGTTCCCCTTCAGCGTCTTCCTCGAAAATACGAAAGTGTGAATAGAATAGAATAAAACGAAAAATTATTTACTTGAGAAAAATATAGACAAATTTCTTAAGAAACTGCTATTGCAAAAAAAAAACAAAGACGACGTCGACCTGGATTAATCGCAAATTGCTTTAAATTTTCGGCAGATCGATTACGATTATCCGATTCGTTTGGCGGAGGTTAGTCCGATTCGATTATCCGATTCGAAAATGCGAGTCCGAATAATCGGACTTCCGAATCGGACCGCCCACCTCTGGTGTTAGGGATATGTACTGGAAACCTTTTCGTTTTATTTTAGACAAACACCAGGCTGCTAGAGCCAGATAGGTCGTAGGCTACAGACCGCATGTCTGCCTGCGAAGCGCAAGCTCCTTTCTACATCAAAGCAATGATATTACACCTCTGCAGAAAGCACAAAAACCAGATTGCTCGAAGGATGGAGAAGACACATCCCTCGATATAAGGAGACAACTCAAACCTATTTTAAAGTAAAAACTTTCGATCATAAATCTCGTCTTTCCATCTCCCAAACACTGGTACTTATCCAAGTACCACAAAATCTGGAGGCAAGACAGCCCTCGAAAATGGATACCAGACACATACCCGTCAGGTCATCGGAGCGTTATTTACCTTATATGGGATATGGGGGCAGAAGACCCAGCAGAGCGCCCCTATTAACACCAAGAAGCTAAACGCAGCGCCAAACCTGGGCTTTTGACATAGGCAATTGACCTCGGAGCAATGACAACATAGGGCGGTGACCGATGAGTCACGGGTCCCGTTGTTGCCGGCTGGTTTTAGCGTTTCGGGTGGTACAGATCCCATGAAAATATGTACCCTAGTTATTAACAATGCACAGCAAAAGTTGGTGGTGGTTTCATACTGGTGTTAGGTATGCTCACGTGGCAAGGGGTGATTCTCAGGTACGCCGAGACACGTCATTGACGAGTGATCGCTACGTTGCACTACTTGCTGACCATTTGCATCCATTTATAGACTTTATGTACCCCAACAACGCTAGGGTATTCCAGCAGGATAATATTCGGTACCATAGGGTCCAAGTTGCCCCGAATTGGGTCGAGGAACATTCCGGAGTATTCCGATGAATGGTATGGCCATTAAGTTCACTCGAATGAAGCCATTCGAGCTTTAAGGGACGCGGGGGCCATGTCTCGTCTCTTCGCACTCAGGAACCGCCATCTACAAATCTCAGGGAATTGTGGACAGGTTTCGAGATGGCATCGGGCAACGTGTTTCCGATTTTCTTCCGCCCACTTCTGGAATCGATATCACGGCAAGTTACTGCACTTCGCCGCCAAGAGACAGGTGTCTTACACTAGAGGTGCCCAACCTTTTGTAGGTAAGGGGCTTCAATTCATGTAAATTAAGTGCCGTGGTTGCCACCAATAGATTATTAAGAAAATGATACCTAAATTGCATGATATATATATATATATATATATATATATATATATATATATATATATATATATATATATATATATATATATATATATATATATATATATGGAAAACTCACGAAGTATCGCGTGAGTAAGCAATAGATGCAACAAAGCCCACAGGGAAAATTAATACGAGGATTCCAAGTACTTTCGAACTTTGTTTCGAGTTCTTTATCAAGGAATAACAGAAGTATTGAAAATTGTAATAATTATAAGGATAATACAGAGGAGAGGTAAGGCCCACAAAAAGCAAAAAAAAACAATCAACAAAATGAATTAATATGGAATGAAAACCTTAGGAGGAGCGAAGATAAATACAAAATAAGATCATTAAATCAGGTAAATTCAAAAGACTAAAGGTTGACAAGAGGATTAAAATACCGCCTAAGCAATTAGGGAGGGAGAAAATCTTAACGAGAGATTAACCTCAGAGGTCAGGATCTAAAAACCAAGGTAGAATAAATACAAATGTTCTAAAGACTTGACTCAAATGGAAATAAATACAGACAAAAACAAAAGTCTACATAGATGCACACAAAATAAAATTATATTGTTTATTAAGATTAATATAAATATTTAGTCTCAAATTAAAAGTTTCGACAGTACATTGTGAATATAATTTAAAAAATAACCATCGAGTTTATATAAGCCAGGACTTAAATTAAAATTTGTGAATTTACTGATAAAGGTCGATCCAATGATATTTCGTGAAATTGTATCGTTATTATGACAGATGATTTTAGCAGAATTCCAATCAATATTGTGATTAGGATATGACATATGAACATAAAATGAGCTGCTTTCTTCGCCACGACGGACATTATATTTATGCTGAGAAATTCGTTTTTTTAAACAGTTACCTGATTGGCCAAAGTAATATTTAGAGCAATCGATACACTTTACGCAATATACATTACTAATAAGGGAAGGGGCGTTCTTGACTAATAGTTTAGAGATAGTATTATTATAAATAAATACTATACAAATGCCTAGAGATTTTAAAATATGAGGGAGAGAAGCAAAGGATGAATTAAAAGGAAGTACAAGAGTATTCTTGTTATTAAAAGGCGCGCGAGGTTCAAAACGCTAAAAAGACTTTTTAGCTAACTGAAGGCATTTATTTATCAAGGAAATGAAAAGGATAGCAAAGTTTATTTATGGCCGATGTCAAAAATTTTGGAAACTTCAGAGTAAAATAAATCAGGACTAACTACACGAAATGCACGGAGAAACATTGAAATATAAATATATCTTTTGACTTTAATATGTTGAGAGGAGTAAAAGTGAATATAAGAAGAATAATTAGTTGGTTTGCGATAGACAGAGAATTTGAAACCAGAAGGCGTGCGGTGTATTAATAAATCAAGGAAAGGAATACTTCCATTTTGTTCTATTTCGAGGGTAAATTTGATGAAGGTACAAGGGAATTAAGTTTGTTCAAATAAAGAAAAATATTTTCAGAATTTTGCCAGAAGCAAAAGAATAAAGAACTCGAAATAAAGTTCGAAAGTACTTGGAATTCTCCTATTAATTTTTCCTGTTGTCTTTGTTGCATATATATATATATATATATATATATATATATATATATATATATATATATATATATATATATATATATATATATATATATATAATTTGAAGAATGAACGAAAGGACGCATAAAGGGAAATTCATTTCATTTTCTTAATAGATACAACGTTTCGGGTGAACTTTTCACCCATCTTCGGCTACTGGAAAATACAATTCGTGGAGTAGACAAACAATTTAAGTTAGATTTTAACAGACAATCAAAATGACGAATTTATGGAAAGGGTTTAATATTTATTAATGGAAGATTGCGAAAATTTACAGGTAATTGATATTTTTGGATTATTATGTTGGGAGTTAAAAAATTACCGATTGAAGAAACACTGGAAACACATCGAGATAAACTAATCTTAAACAATCAGCCGTTAGAGGATAACTGGGGAGAAAGGGAGAGGAGCGTAAGAAGAAAGAGAAGGTTAGGAGGTTGGTAATATTTTTGTTTAGAGTAGAAGTAGTGGGTGAGAAGAAGAATCGGAATTTAAGGAAGGAGAAAGGTATTTAATATACATGGATTCAAGAATCCTTAATGATATGGGATCAGGGGTAGTTTTTAAGATTTTAAAATCGTCCGTTGTGATTTCAGTTTTACAATGAATAGAGTGAAGCCTAACAGGTGATAATTCTTTCTTAGAGAGAACCTTTCCTGTCCTGTGGCTAACACCCAAATGTGAACAGAACCTCGCCCTCAACGAGCACATCGTACTGCCTATGTATCTCCCCAGTTTACAATTGGGGAAAGTAAACTCATAAATAACGGAGCACTTCGCTTCAGGCGGGATTCTGTCCTTACAATTAAAGTATAATCCAATGTGGTGTCTATTTATGAAAATTAACTTAAAATTGGTATGGGAAAAGAATTTATTTAATAGAGATTATACTTTAATTGTAAGGACAGAATCCCGCCTGAAGCGAAGTGCTCCCTTATTTATGAGTTTACGAGTACTTGCCCCAATTGTAAACTTCCTCAGAGGACGCACGAGTGAGGACTTAACGTGCAGTATGGTCAGGGAGAACAGCATGGGCTTGTTCAGACGACTGAGATAGTACGGCGCGAAGGTTAATAACTTTATCAGAGAAAAATTTAGAAAGAGTAGAGGGGTTGATGGGGCAAGAGGTGGGGAAATGGGGCTAGGCGAGGAAAGACGAGACAAAAGTTTGCGTGAATGAGCCTCGAGCGTTGATTTTAATTTGGAAGAATAAGTCGAAGTAGCAAGGCGATAGGCAAGTGGGATGGAAGTCGTGTCCTGCCCACGGGAGCGTACTTTACGAAGGGCTCGTTCATGAGCACGTAAGAACCTACTTGAACGAAGGAGTTCCATGGTGAACCAAGGGGCGCAGTGATGGCGGTTTGAAGAAGGAGTGATATGGGGAGCCCGCGCGTCAAGGCAGGCGAGTAATGATTGGTGCCGAGAGTGTAAGGTTTGGTCAGGTGAAGCAGTAGTATCAAAGGAGGTAGGGCAGAAACAACGTCGTTATAGAGAGAAGTAGTATCAATTGACGATAGTCGCCGGAAAGGAGTAGGATCTCGGGACGAGCGAGGAGGTAGGTGGTAGGGAATATAGAATTTAAAATTGACCAGGAAGCGGTCGGAAATCGTATTAGAAAAGTCAGTTACTGTTAGATTAGAGATATGGAGGTTCGAAATGACTAAGTCCAGGGTATTACCATCTGTTGATAACTTTCGTTATATTCACCCATATCTGCCTAACTTTTACGCATACGTAATTTATACCTGTGAGTTATCGTACGTCAATTTTGGAAACCTTAGATTTTCCTTGGCAAAAGTTATGGAAAATATTGTAATAGAAATACCGACGTATTTCTAAGTTCAAGAATTAATTTCATGACCCGAAGCCGAACGCGTTCCAATATTAAATGTCCTTCCGCATATATGAAGACCAAAAATGTACCACATAATGAGGTTTTTCCAGCGCTGTATATAATTGAAGAATAATATCTTTAGATTCAAAGACAAAATATCGAGCAATGTACACTAGAACCTAAAGTCTTGATAAAACCAAATTAAAAGGTAGGAAGAGAATAGTATACACTGATGGTAAATGGAAATACATGAACAAGGAAATAGTAAGAATTGTTTAAAAGGTTTACTGGGTGAGCGACCATCTCCCTACTTACTTATTTCTTTACCTGTCCAAATTTTATAATAATATGAGTTATTAATAATTGGCTCTCACGACTCTGTTTTATTAAAGTTGTTAGGTAATTCATAATTGTAAGTTATCATCCGATGTTTTCTAAGTTCTTCTTGTCTTTTTTGCATATTTAGCTTCTATCTTTGATGCAGTTTAGCATAGGTGGGCGCGATAACGAAAAAATGTATCACGATAACCGATAAATCGATAACGATAACCTTATCGGCGATAACCGATAATCGATAACTGGTGATAAAGTTATCGCCTGATAAGGTGATAACCGATAAATCTATAAATCCAAAATTATAATACAATATTGATTATTGACTATATATAGCGTTATTTTATAATACGATAGTAAGAATATTTGAATACGGTTTCTTAGTTTCTTACCTGGCGAGGCTCTCCTTCATCTCCTCATAGGTTTTGAGGATCCTCCTCCCAGCTCGGACCTACCTATTTCTGCCTCCAAGGCACGCGTGGCTCGCCCCTGTGCTAAACTGGAACAAAAAACTAAACTGAAATTATCGATTATCGCTAGTTTGGAACCAAAAGTATTCGGCGATACCGATGAATTGATAACGCCCCCAAAATATATCAGATAACCGATAACCCGATATCGTTATCGCGATAACGCCCACCTATGCAGTTTAGTAATTATCTTATCCATGATGATGAAAAGGAGATCGATTCTACTTATAAAATGTTTTTGATTTCTAGAAATATTTCTCCCATAATTCACTTTTTGTGACGTTGCAGGGCATTGTTTAGAGAATTTTAGATCACTCGAGATTAAGACCCCTAAATCCTTTTCCATGTTTACTGTGTTTAAAATTGGACCAAATATTATAATCTATTCGGAAGATTACTGTGACTTTATGGGTATTACCTTGCTTTGGATCAGATAAAGAATAATTGCATGTACATTTCACAACGAATGTTGGTACATATTTTGTACTGAAACAATTGAGATCTTAGGGCACAGTTTGTGCCGCGTCCAACCAAGTGTCCTTCAATAATAATAATCATGGATTTTTACAGGGTTGTGTAGAAAAGTTAGACTTGTAAATACATGTAATTAATTTTCCATGGTAGAAACGAATGAAAGGAAAATTGATTCATGGTTTCCTTAGACTAGGCCGACGGTTCCGTAGACTAGGCTGACGGTTCCGTAGACTAGGTCGACGGTTGCGTAGGCTAGGCTGACGTATGCGTATCGCTATGCAGTGCTTACAGGGCCGGCTGAAGCTATCGGTAACTCGAACAGACACCGAGGCAATATTGGCTGGCGGTGCCTCATGCGCTTCAGATTTCCAAAATAGAAATGGGAATCTGTGAACAGAGATATAAAATGAAATAAAAAGAAACAGTATTGAAATTACTTGAAAATAAAAAATAAAGGGGATATAAATATTGTTAAAAATTAACAAGCAAAAGGAATTCGCAACGTATTAAATAGCGTTATATATTAAATAAAGTTATATATGAAATAGCGCTGTATAAAATAGCGTTCTATATTAGATAACGTTATATATTAAATCAATCAAACGTTTATTTCCCGGAAAAACATTTATACTATCTTATATTATCTACCTTGCAAGGGAGGGGGGGGGGAGGGCTCGTGTAGACAGTTCAACTTGTCCACTTGGAGGAGCGGTAAGCCACCCCGACACCAGAGATCTAGACAGCCTCAAACTACATTGATTCTACCTGAGCTTTATTCCTTATAGACATTTCTATTCTACCCTTCATTCGCCACTTTCTTTATCAGCCTTTTCTCTCGTCTATTTTCTTGGCCAGAGGCTAATTTCTCAGGCTAGTCAGCGACCAGCTAACGACCATTTATCCCTGGTCGGGACCAGGAAGGAGGGTGATGATTCAGCCTTTGCTCTTAGTTCCGGTTAGGGTGGGGAGGGGGTTTTTAACATGCCCGTATTGTTCCTGCCCTTTACCCCCCCCCCCCGCGCATCTTTCTTTTCCCAATTTATCCTTTTACTCATCCTCAGGTGGATGTCATGTCTGGTAGAGGCAAATACGCTGCGCCTGCCATCTAAGTGCCCTCCCGGCCTCAGCACCTGCAGTTTGCCTATCCAGTTCCACTGCCTGCAGGAAAATGGGCAGTTATATATCCTCCAGTCATTTTTCACTTCCCCCAATTTCACCACTTTATTTACAGATTCCTCCTTACGAAGTTTCTGCATAGCAATTTTTTTCATAACCAATTAAGTGGCTGAAGGTTAAACAGGGTGTTCGAAAAGTTATGCACTAGAGATGAAGTCTCGTCAGGATTACAGTGAAGTCCAACTCCTAGGGGGTCCGCGAGAGATCCAGCCTAGTAACCTTTCGAGCACCCTGTATATGAAAATCGCAGCGGATCTTTCAATGGGTTCTAAACTGGATCTTTTGGGGACCACCTGAGAGTTGTACTTTACTGTAATCTTGACGACCCTTTGTCTCTAGTGCATAGTAACTTTTCGAACACTCTGTAGAGCCAAATGATAACCATATAATTGATTAAATGTACTTACCCCACCCCCCCTCCCCAAGAAAATGGCAGAAACTTTGCGGCTGGCCTATTTAAAAGTGTTTGCCATGTAATCATCTTTCCCGAAGATAGGTTTTTGGGTCCGAGTCCTAAGGTAGGCTCAAACTCCTCCCCCAAGCAAAAACAACTCTATATCCATCCTTTCCTTTAAGGACATTGGACATATTAAAGAGGTGGGGGGAGGGGTACAAGGTGAAAGGATAGGGGAGTGGTGGGGGGAAATATGAAAAGTAGAAAAGAGAGAAAAAATATCCCTCAGCTGGGTCATGGTAGTAAATAAATTTGATTTTTTTATGACTTGGTACCATGGAGCCGGCCATGGCAGAGTTACCTCTTCAAGACTGAGTTCGCTCGTTGCTAATCGGATTCGTAAGAATTACCTTGACAACGAGAAACCTTGACAACGAGAATACCTTGACAACGAGAAACCTTGACAACGACGAAAATTGGCAAAAGAGAATCCTCTTTCCCCCATGCACCCAACAATGCCATCAGGCCCTCACATCGCGAGCGAGAGCCACAGATAGGATAATGTTATGCACATAAAGATCAGAATGACAACCAAAATGGAGCCGGAATGCCCTCGTGGCAGGTCACTGTTGAAGGGTTGGGGTATTGTGTTTTGACGACACCAACCAGAGGTTCCACATCATGGGTTTGTGGATATGAGTAGCCCCATGGGCGATACTCGCAATTCCCTAAGTAGTGCTGTGAAGACGAGACGGGAATGGTAGCGGTTTTGTGAATGCCTATGTGTAGGATCTACTTACACCCACGTGGATCAGTATCAGTGCATCCGCCCAATGGGCGTCCAGCTTGCCACACCGCCGAACGTTCGTGTTCGCTTAGATTCAACCCGTGCCTAGACGCTATAAATCCAACTCCACATTCACTAGGCTGGCGAGAACTCTGCAATGCACGTCTGGCCTCGTGAAAAGGGTTTTTTGCCTTGGTGAAAATCATTCCTATAGTGTCTGACCCGATTCCCTTCACGACGTTTATGATAAAATGCCGTTCTTGGCATTATTGCTGATGTGCATCACCGGGTGCCCTTCCCGATTCAATTTGTGATGTCTGGTCAGATGTCCTTTATGGTACTATTCGTCACGTGTCTGATCAGATATCCTTCTTGACGTGCCCCATCAGATGTTATCAAGGCCACGCCTTAGTATGTCCTTACTGACATCATTCGTGACGTGTCTGCTGAAAATGCCCTTCCTGTCTGTCAGTTGCGAGGTATATGCTAAATTTGTAATAAATTTATATCTATAGCTTCATGATTTAGTTCTTGACAAGCCTTGATTGGTGATACCCTTGTTTCTGGATGCAATCCTCTGGATGTAGTTTTCCTGAGAGTTTGGGTGCCTTAAAAAAAGAGGCCGTTTGACTCGGATGACCTATGATGAGCCCTTGTGGCTTTTGTCATCTGTTATATTATATTGTGGGGGACTTTGATTTTGTCTTCCCCTGGTGATGGTGCTTTTTGTGGGTGGGTTTTGACGGATGCGGATGACCTTTGATAGGCCCTTGTGGCTTTTGTCATCCGTGAAATTATGTTATGTTATGTTATAGCATTTCTGACGTCATTCGCGAGGTGCCTGACCAGCTCCCCTTCCTGACGTCATCTCCGACCTCACTCGCGAAAAAACACGATTTTTCCACTTATAATACAAAATGGTACCTATTTATATAGAGTGAATTCGTTTCACTTTAGTAATAAAACACGGGAAACTAAACGGGAGAGAAACATTGCAATACACGGGGGGGAGATGTGATAGCATTAAACATTTAAGGAGCAGAGAAGTCAAAACCGTTTCCACGTGGCGCACGTGGCGCACTAAGGATTAAAAGTGAAAGCAATCCTTATATAAACACCGTAAGAGAAGTGAATGAAAATTCTCGGGGAGGAAACATTGAACCTAGAAGAGAGAGTGATAGTCACTAGTTAACGAAATTAGCAAGTGAGAAGTATTATAAGTAAAGGTCTCCCAAGTAGAAGTGGCTAAATTTGTAATAAATTTATGGGTGCGCATAGTAAAATTACACAATTTTGTAATTATTAAGATTAATGGTGCACGATTTTTCTTCGCGATTTTTGCGGTTTTGGGTGGCATCATTTTGTATTTATATATCATTTTGAAGGTAATTTCGAAATGGGGTGCTTCGCTCCATATCCTCCCTTTTATTGTGGGTGGGGTGAATTTCCACCTCCCCACTATTTTTAATAATCTAATAGTATTCCTAGTAGTAATGGCTAACAAAATCGTGCGCCACTAAACTTAACAATTAATTACTCATAATTTCATAGGAGTTAAAAATTATTCATTTTTGTGCTGATAATTTTCAATAATACTGTGATTTTGATTCCGAATATAAATATTACAGATAAATGCCATGGACAACCCAGGGTTTCAGCAGAACTTAGGTGACGGTGGAGTTGCAAAAAATGAAAGTCTTGGAACTCAAAAAAATCAATTTTCTACTCTAGACAAAGAGAAAAAATGGAATTCTTCTCATACCAGACAGGTATTTTGACTATGTTTATATCATTTGAATGCTAATTTTTTTTAAGCTAATTTCCTCAGCCAAACGCGTAATCATCATCACTAACTCTATAATTTAAGAAGAGGATTTTTTTGAGTATTTGAATAATAATTTCCTCTTAGTTTGGTTATGACTTATGTTTCTTTATCAAAGTTATTTCTAATAATTCTTTTATAATATCAACCAGGCAATGGCTCGCCACTCCCCCTTACTGGGGAAGCTTGCGCTTCGATACTAAAATTTAAAATCTAAAAAAAAGCAGCCATGGTTAAATTTTTAGAAATTTTATGAACTTCGCCAATTATAATAATTTTATAAAGGAACTCGAAACTAAATTTTCCCCCTTTCAAAATATCACGTTGATAAAATATAATTATAGAAATTGATATATAAAAATTAATTTTCTGAACTTCACCATTTGTAATTCTTTGGGTTTTAAAAAAAATCACAAAATTTCGATACTTATATTTATTTCTGAACTTCACCATTTTATTTTTTTATATTATAAAGGAATTATTAGAAATAACTTTGATCAAAAAACCTAAGTCATACCCAAACTAAGATGAAATTATTATCCAAATACTCAAAAAAATCCTCTTCTTAAATTATAGAGTTAGTGATGATGATGATGGTGCTAAAATAATATAAGGTGAGACAAATGTTCACTCATAAATTATTTTGATAAAAACTTCAAATTACGAAAAATCAATCTTGCGCTCTAATTTTTTGATGCAACGCTCCTATAGTCTATTTTTTTCATAAAGTTTCCAATAGATATCTCCCATTAATTTACTCTTTGGACTATTTTTTAGTCGCGTGCGAGTCTAGTCGCGGGCGACTCTACATCTCACTATGTCGGTCGGTCTCCGTTTTGCTTTTGGAGGGTAAGGGGGAGGGGGAGGGGGGCAATAACATCATAACTATTCGGCCGATTCTAACGAAATTTGAAACTCTTGAGGTGTTTACATTTTCTTTCGAATCACCACTACCACCACCTACACAACCACCACCTACACCGCCACCACTTACACTAGCTACACCAGCACCGCCTGCACCACCATCACTACCTACACCTACAACACATGTACCACCGGTGACCACTACCATCTACACTACAGCCTACATCAGCACCACCTACTCCACCATCACAACCTACACCTACACCACCTACAACACCACCACTAACACCTACAACACTTACGCAATCACCTACCAAAGGTTATCCCGGGAATTATTTTGTTTTAGGAATAACATCCTAACTATTGGGCCGATACTAACCAAATTTGAAACCCTTATGTTGTTTATATTATCTTTCGAATGATAGAATTGCCAAAGTCCTCCCAACTTTAGTTCGTGAATTATTGAAAGATTTGAAAGTCGTAAGGTCATAAATCAGTATAAGTGTCAATCTAAATTTTCTTTAATAATTTCATTTTGCTTTACTCATTTTTAGAGGCCAGTAGATATTTCATCCTTATAAATATTAAAAGTGAAAATCTATTTTAGAAATAACTTCGATAAAACTTTCGAATATACGAAAGAAAACAAATAAAAAAGTAGCCTTGCCTAAATTTTAATCATTTCTCTCAAATTCACCAAAATTGTAATTCCAAAACATTGGATAATCATATTTATTTTTTCTGAACTTCACCATTTTGTTTTTTCAAGACTAAAGGAACTCTTGAAAATAACTTTGATAAAAACTTAAAATATAACTAGGTCATAACCAACCAAGAGAAAAAAACCCAACTATTATCATTCAAACCATCCCAAAATTCCCGATTATAAATTATAATGTTATGGATTATAGAATATTATTTATGAACTTCACCATTTTGTTTTTTCAAACTCTAAGGAACTCTTAGAATGGACTTGGATAATAACTTAAAATCTACCATGGTCATACCCGAACTAATAGAAAAAAAATGATCTAATATAATTTAAACCTTCTAAAAAATCACGTTCTTAGAATATAGTGTTTTAGAAAAGAAGATGATATAAGAAACTTTTAAAGATCTTTTATTATTTTTTTTACTAAGGGTCGTAATATCTGAGGACACATAAAAAAGTTCCTTCTTTTCTTGGTTTCTTTACAATTTAGAACCATATACCTCACGTGGGTCCTCAGGACACGCGTCTTCTTATATGGGTTATCAGGACACGCGTCTCCTCATATGGGTACTCAGGACACGCGTCTCGACATGTGCGTCTTCAGGACACGCATCTCCTCGTGGTGCTCCTCAGTACAGGTGTCTCTTCATGTGGGTCCTAGGACATGCGTCTCTTCATGTGGGTCTTAGGACACCTGTATGATCATATGGGTCCTCAAGACACGCGTCTCCTGATGTGTGTCCCCAGGACACGCGTCTCCTCGTGTGGGTCATCAGGACCCGCGTCAGTTCATGTGGGTCCTCAGAACAGACGTTTCATCAGGACACGCGTCTCCACATGTGCGTCCTCAAGCACGCGTCTCATCATCTGGATCCTCACGTCACGCGTCTCCTCATGCGGGTCCTCAGGACACGTGTCTCCTTATGTCGATCGTCAGGAAATAGGTCTCCTCATGTGGGACCTAGGGCACGCGTCTGATCAGGTGGGTCCTCGGGACACGCGTGTTCTCATTTGGGTTCCCAGGACACGTGTCTTTTCGCGTGGGTCATCAGGACACGCGTCTCCTCATCTGGGTCTTAGGACACACGTCTCCTCTTGTGGGTCCTCAAGACACGCATCTCATCATGTGGGTTATCAGGATACGCGTTTGTTAATGTGGGTCCTCAGGACACGCGTGTCGACATTTGCGTCCTCAGGACACGCATCTCCTCACGGTGCTCCTCCGTACAGGTGAATCTTCATGTGGGTCCTAGGATATGCGTCTCTTCATATGGGTCTTAGGACACCTGTCTGCTCATATGGGTCCTCAGGAGACGCGTCTCCTGATGTGTGTCCTCAGGACACGCGTCTCCTCGTGCGGGTCATCAGGGCCCGCGTCTGTTGATGTGGGTCCTTAGAACAGACGTTTCATCAGGACACGCATCTCCACATGTGCGTCCTCAAGACACGCGTCTCATCATTTGGATCCTCACGTCACGCGTCTCCTCATGTAGGTCCTCAGGACACGTGTCTCCTTATGTCGATCGTCAGGAAATGGGCCTCCTCATGTGGGACCTAGGCATGCGTCTGCTCAGCTGGGTCCTCAGGACATGCGTCTCCTCATTTGGGTCCCCAGGACACGTGTCTTCTCGTGTGGGTCATCAGGACACGCGTCTCCTCATCTGAGTCCTAGGACACACGTCTCCTCTTGTGGGTCCTCGAGACACGTGTCTCCTCATGTAGGTCCTTAGGACAGGTGTCTCCTTATATCGATCGTCAGGAAATAGGCCCCCTCCTGTAGGACCTAGGCATGCGTCTGCTCAGCTGGGTCCTCAGGACACGCGTCTCCTCATTTGGGTCCCTAGGACACGTGTCTTCTCGTGTGGGTCATCAGGACACGCGTCTCCTCATCTGAGTCTTAGGACACACATATCCTCTTGTGGGTCCTCAAGACACGCGTCTCCCCATGTGGGTTATCAGGAGACGCGTCTGTTAATGTGGGTCCTGAGGACACGCGTTTTGACATTTGCGTCCTCAGGACACGCATCTCCTCATGGTGCTCCTCAGTACAGGTGTCTCTTCATGTGGGTCCTAGGACATGCGTCTCTTCATATAGGTCTTAGGATACCTGTCTGCTCATATGGGTCCTCAGGAGACGCGTCTCCTGATGTGTGTCCTCAGGACACGCGTCTCTTAGTGTGGGTCATCAGGACCCGCGTCTGTTCATGTGGGTCCTCAGAACAGACGTTTCATCCGGACACGCGTCTCCACATGTGCGTCATCAAGACACGCGTCTCATCATCTGGATCCTCACGTCACGCGTCTCCTCATGTGGGTCCTCAGGACACGTGTATCCTTATGTCGATCGTCAGGAAATAGGTTTTCTCATGTGGGACCTAGGGCACGCGTCTGATCAGGTGGGTCCTCGGGACACTCGTCTCCTTATTTGGGTCCCCAAGACACGTGTCTTCTCGTGTGGGTCATCAGGACACGCGTCTCCTCATCTGGGTCTTAGGACACACGTCTCCTCTTGTGGGTCCTCAAGACACGCATCTCATCATGTGAGTTATCAAGACACGTGTCTGTTAATGTGGGTCCTCAGGACACACGTCTGTTAATGTGGGTTCTGAGGACAAGCGTCTCGACATTTGCGTCCTCAGGACACGCATCTCCTCATGGTGCTCCTCAGTACAGGTGTCTCTTCATATGGGTCCTAGGACATGCGTCTCTTCATATGGGTCTTAGGACACCTGTCTGCTCATATGAGTCCTCAGGAGACGCATCTCCTGATGTGTGTCCTCAGGACACGCGTCTCCTCGTGCGGGTCATCAGGGCCCGCGTCTGTTCATGTGGGTCCTCAGAACAGACGTTTCATCAGGACACACGTCTCCACATGTGCGTCCTCAAGACACGCGTCTCATCATTTGGATCCTCACGACACGCGTCTCATCATTTGGATCCTCACGTCACGCGTCTCCTTATGTAGGTCCTCAGGACACGTGTCTCCTTATGTCGATCGTCAGGATATAAGTCTCTTCATGTAAGACCTAGGGCACGCGTCTGCTCAAGTGGGTCCTCAGGAGACGCGTCTCCTCATGTAGGTCGTCAGCACACCTTTCTCTATAATTCCCCATTTCTTATGTATTTTCTCACTCTCTCCCAAATGTGCTTACCCTCACCTCCAATGATCGCACGAAATAATTCGGATTGGAAAAAAATGGGGATACAGGAATAACAGAAAATTCTAACTGTCTCTAAACTTCAACAATACAATGGTGGTCCCTTTAACCTTTTTGGCAAGGTTTAGGCTAATTCAATATTTTCCTTCCAGATCATCTGCACAATAATTATTTCATCAGGCGTTTACGTGATTGCTTTTCTCATTGGTTCAACATCCATGCTGCCAGGACTCTTGAATACATACTCCAAAGAGGCCAATTTCACAGCTGAAGATCTCAAGTGGTTCGGTAAGATTGTCTTGGAAATCCTACTCTCACACTTTGTCATAAACTCACACACACGCCGTCTATGTATCACACTCTTTCTCACAAACTGACACTTTCACCCTGTATGTATAATACTCTCTTTCTCACAACCAAGCTATCTTAATCACACTCACATTCTCTCTCTCTCTCTCTCTCTCTCTAAATATATATATATATATATATATATATATATATATATATATATATATATATATATATATATATATATATATATATATATATATATATATATATATATATATATATACTTGTACGGTGCTTTGCCGTGAAGCTTGCATTTAATGTTGAGGAGAAATTCCAGAGCAACATCATTTAATTGTCCACGCAACGTTTGGAAAACTACAAGTTTCCATTTTCAAGCTAAAATACAAGATAGCTAAAATTAATACATGAAAAGAAAATACAGGGTGAGACGTGGGAACTTCCCTTTTTTTAAATCTAATAAAAAATAGTACATGTTTCAAAACTTTATTTTTATTTTTTCTCTGTCGCAGAACATAAGAGATTTAACTTTACACAGTTTAAAAATAATATAATTTAAATGTCGGCCTCCATTGTTAATCCACTGATTCAGAAGAATAGGAAGTTTTGGTCCACTCTTTCAAGCATGGTGACCGATATATTGGCAATTTCGGTTCTGATGCTATTCTGTAGGTTTTTTAGGTTATGTGGACGATGGTTATAAACCAGGGATTTGAGATAACCCTGCAGGAAATAATCACAGGGGGCTAGATCAGTCACCCGGGGAAGGCTTATCTGAATAAAATCCATTGAAATCCTGGGGTTGTGGGCTGTGGCCCCATCTTGCTGAAACCACACATTGTTCGGTTCCATTTCTTCGAGAACAGGCAAAAAAACCCTCTTGGACCATTGTCAAATAACGGTCTGAATTCACGGTTAAAGTAAGACCGTTTTCTTGAAAAAAGTAAGGGCCAATGATCCCTACTCTTGAAATTGCACACCATACCGTCACAATATCCGAATGAAGAGGACTTCATGAAGTTCCCTGGGAATTGCTTCAGTCCGGTACTGCATATTATGTCTTTTAACACAGCCACTAAGGTTAAAATGGGCCTCGCCAGAGAAGAACACAAGTGCGTTGTTGGGTAAGGTGTCAACCAGCTGCTCATATGATGGTTGTCCGGTTACATAATCGCGTTGCGTCATATGTTGGACCAAAATCATTTTGTATGGGTGAGGATGGACTTCATCGTGAAAAATTCGACGAAGAGAAGATCCCAACATGCCAAGGGAAAATGAAATGAGTTGAAGAATAAGTTCTTGCGGTTTTATCAAATTTATTCATTAACATTAAAAATTATAGAAAAACTTAATTTTTAATTGATAACAATATGCAATTTAATCAATAATGTATTCTCCGTTGTTATTTACGACTTCTTCCCAACGTTCAACTAGTTTATCGATGCCTATGCAATAAAAATCCCTGGATTTTGACTCGAAGAATTCACAATCCCACCACACACACAGCATCGTCTTTCGTCCTTGCTTTAATCGCGGAAGTGGTTTTTATTGGGGCTAAGCCATTTTAGAACATTAAAAAACTGGATGCTTTTAATACTCTTGAAGCGGAACCATTCAAGAGACTAAATGATGGATTTAGACTAGGGGCTAATATTTATAGGTTTCAGGTTCGAAAAAGTAGCACTTGAGAGAGAGGGAAAAGGAGTAAGTAATACAACCAACTAACCAGAAGTAGTGAAAATTTCAGCAATTAATAACTGTACTGCACGAAAATCTTCATTGACAGTAGGTTTGTAGTGTTTTATGTATAATGTTTCAAGGGTTCTTAGGAACTGAAGGTTGTTATTAGAGGCTAGTACTTTAAAATTAGCACTAGAAATATTGGTCGTACAATTTATGGCTTGTTACTTAATAGTAGACTTCTCCTTCCTACTAATATATATATATATATATATATATATATATATATATATATATATATATATATATTGAAATGAAAAACTGACAAAGTATCACGTGAAGGTAGCAAATGAATGCAATGTCCCGCAGGAAAAAAATGAAAAGGTGTTTCCAAGTACTTTCGAACTTTATTATTAAGTTCCTTATCAAGGATAACTACAAGAAATAATATTATAATAGAGGTATATAACCGAAAGAAAAGTATGAAAGACCTCCTCAAAAACAAGAAATCACCAATGAGGAAGACGGAAGGGAAAAGGTAAAGATTCGCATTAAGAATTACAAGAAGCAGGTAGTAAGGTCCTTACTACCTGCTTCTTGTAATTCTTAATGCGAATCTTTACCTTTTCCCTTCCGTCTTCCTCATTGGTGATTTCTTGTTTTTGAGGCGGTCTTTCATACTTTTCTTTCGGTTATATACCTCTATTATAATATTATTTCTTGTAGTTATCCTTGATAAGGAACTTAATAATAAAGTTCGAAAGTACTTGGAAACACCTTTTCATTTTTTTCCTGCGGGACATTGCATTCATATATATATATATATATATATATATATATATATATATATATATATATATATATATATATATATATATATATATATATATATATATATATATATATATATATATATATATATATATATATATATATATATATATATATATATATATATATATATATATATATATATATATATATATATATATATATATATATATATATATATATATATATATATATATATATATATATATATATATATATATATATATATATATATATATATATATATATATATATATATATATATATATATATATATATATAAATATATATATATATATATATATATATATATATATATATATATATATATATATATATATATATATATATATATATATATATATATATATATATATATATATATATATATATATATATATATATATATATATATATATATATATATATATATATATATATATATATATATATATATATATATATATATATATATATATATATATATATATATATATATATATATATATATAAATATATACATCTACCTAACTCTCTAAATCTGCATACCTTTAACTGTCTCTCTCTACCTCTCTCTCAGCCTCTATCTATCTCAATACCTGTAATAATTCTCTTTATCTCCCTCTACCTCTATATACATCTGACTCGACATCGCTCCCTCTCTCTCTACCACTACCTCTATATCTCCACTTCTATCTCGGCCTCAACCTATATATCTACCAGCCTGTCTACTTCTGCCCTTATCTGTACCCCTACATATCTCTCTATCCCTACATCTCTCTACTTCTACCTCTTTCTCTACTTCTACCTCCCTTACTACCTTACCTCTCTTTTTCTTCCACCTTTCTCTCTACCTCTACAATCTTTCTCCATATACCTCTCTTTTAATCTTTACCTCTATCTAACTCTATCTCTCACTCAAAATCTACTTTTCTATTGATCTCTATCTATCTCTCTACCTCTTTCAAAACCTCTAGCTTTCTCTCTAACTCCAACTCTTTTTATGTCTCCTTTTAAATTTCCCTTTACTTTTAAATCTCTCTATCTCTAACTTTCTGTCTACCTCTCGCTCCCTCTTTACCCCTATCTCTCTCTCTCTCTCTATACATCTCTCTCTAACCTTTCTATTTAACTCTACCTCTCACTCTACCTCTTTTTCTATACTCGAAACTCTCTCTCTTTCTTTCTTTTATCTATCTCTACCTCTTCAAGTATCTTTACCTCTAGCTCGCATTCTACACCAACCTTCTCTATATCTATAAATCTCTATCTACCTGTATTCCCTTTCTACCAGTTAATTTTCCTCTCCTTCTACCTCACTCGCTATCTACCTCTCCCTCTCTATACATCTAAGATTCTCTCTACCTCGACCTCTATCTCTCTCTACATCTAATCTCTCTACCTCTCTCTATACATCTACTTATAACTTTCTCTCCTACTGGATCTGTCTCTTAGCTGTCTATCTACACCTACCTATCTTTGTACCCTAAGCTCTCTAACTCAAACTCTCTATCTAACTTCACACTTCTCTCTACCTATACCTTAATCTCTACCTCACCTCTATTTTTGCCTCTCTCTCTCTCTACGTCTACATCTCTCGGTATATTTACCTCTCTTTCTAACTCTCCCTCTCTACTTGTATCTCTTTCCCTACTTCTAACTCTCTCTCCCTCTACCGATGCCTCTCTTTCTACCTCTAACGCTCTCTATTTGCCTCTATCTCTCCCTACCTTTACTCCTCTCTTCATCTACCTCTCTCTACCTCTAACTCTTACAATAACTCCAAGTCCCAAGAGGGGGTCAGTTTCCACGGCGTATCCCCTCTGTTTGAAGTCAGCGGGGCTCTGCCAGGCGCTGCGTCTGTCTTCACGGCTGAACTGGTGGCAATACACCACTCGGTACGGGAGATAACGCGACGTGCCCGGTTCGGATGCCGGATTGTGATCTTTAGCTGCTCACAAAGCGCCCTGAGTGTTCTCATTGCATTGGAATTTCTACCCCCCTCCCCCTGGTCCCCGGTATCCGCGACGCCACGGTTGCTGCGAGCCAGGATTTGACTGTGTTTGTTTTACGTCGCATAATCCAGGGTATGTGGGAGTCCTACCTTTCCCCAGGCGCTGGAACTTGCTTCCTTCTTCTTGTTTTTATTTGGTTTTTTATTATGTTTTTGTTTTCTTGGTTGTTTTTTTGTTTGGTGTTTTTTACTTATTCTAAGGTAACCAAGAATTAGTCTGGAGATTGAGTGAGGTGACTTTATGCATTTGTAGACAGTCGCCAGATAGGCGTTAAAAGAAATCTCTGTTTCTACCTCTCTCTTTATTTGGTACTTTCTCAATTCTTCTACTTCTAACTCTCTATAGTTCTACTCCCTCTTTCTACATCTACCTCTCTCTCTCTATCTACCCCGATCTATCTTTCTAATTCTACATCTCTATACCTCTATCTCTACCACTAACCCTCTCTTTATCCATCTTTGTACATCTACCTCTTTATCTACCTATGCTTCTCTCTATAGCTCCACCTCTTTCTCTACCTCTCTTCCTACGTCTCTCTCTCTCAACATCTCTCTATCCTTCTATTTCTACCTGCACCTCTCTTTTAGATTAAATTTCTCTCTCTTTCTCTAACTGTCTATCTCTCTCCTTGTATTTATAACTCTAACCCCTATCTCTATAATTCAACCTCTAACAATGGCTCTACCGATCTCTCCCTACATCTCTCTTACCTTTCATACCTCTCTCTATCACTATCTCCACCACTTTTTATATCTCTACCTATCTTTACATCTACATTTTTTTACTTCTCCCTCTATCTGCCTTTACCTACTTATACCTCTACAACACTCTCAACCCCTACTTCTACATCTCTCTACCTGTAACTTTGTCGCCCAAAGATTACTGAAAATACACGCCACCAGTCTTCTCTCTTTCATATATATATATATATATATATATATATATATATATATATATCAGGTAATGGCTTCGTTACTAAGATTAAAATTTCAAATTATAATAATTTTAAAAAGGAACTCTTAAACTAAATTTCTCCCTTTCAAAAGATCACGTTGCTACAATATAGTTATAGAAGAAGATATATAAAAATAAATTTTTGGAACTTCATCATTTGTAATTCTTTGGGTTTTAAAAATTTCACAAAATTTCGATACTTATATTTATTTCTAAATTTTGATAAAAAAAACATAAGTCATAACCAAACTAAGATGAAATTATTATTCAAATACTCAAAAAGATCCCCTTCTTAAATTATAGAGTTAGTGAGAAGTGATATGCAAATTTTGTTCAAGACCATGGTTTATTTTGCTTTAGTTAATTTCCTTTGGCAACTTTCTATTCTTCTGTCTTTTTTATTCCATCTTGTAGATGGTAGATCACTTGTCCTGTATTCATTTCTCTTTTAAATAAATGTGTTTGGTAAAAACCAAACTAAATTGCTAAGCTTTCGATCTTATTCGATCATCTTCGGAGCGTCTTGATCTATTCTTTCTTCCTTTACCAATGAAATGTGGAGTCAGAATCGGACTGAATGAAAGAAAACGGTTTTTAGGGGATATTTATTCTGCCTGGTTGATCGTAACGTTAGAGGAAACGAGCCAATCCGGTGAGTGTATTTTTACAACAACTTTAATGTTCGATTCCAGCTTAACGCGTGACTATTGATAGCCGGGAAGATCATCTGGCATGTATATGTAGAAGGACAGCGCCACAGATACCACAAAGAATGTAAGGTGCTTGGACTAACCATTACGAAATCAGGTTATCAAAAGCACGTAACTGAGATGCTTAGTTAACCTAAGCATGAAAAACAAGAGAAAAATCTATCAAGCCATAGTACAGTCCGCGATTATTTATCCAACCATCGTGATGTACACGATCTCGAGAAGTAACCTATCAAGAGTCCAAAAAGTCCAAAACAAAGCTATCTACTCAATAACAAACACCAGAAGAAGAGAAGGAAGAAGACTACGAGACCTGCATAGGGAGGAAAGGATAAAGCCACTTAACAGAATAATTGCAAAAAGAGCAAGGAAAGGCTTAGAAAAGACACAGAATGAAGTAGGAATTGAATTAACCAACCAAATTGCCCAAAGAGAAGGATGGAGATCACACAGATTAGTCCCAACTTTCCAAAGGAGAGATGAGGGAGGAGAAGAAGACGAAGAAGAAGAAATCTACACCTAGAGAAAGAGATTAATACTCGACGAAGAATAAGAGTAATTAATTAACTGAAGCAAACCAGAGAATAGCATATAGTCAATTATAACTAGGAGAGGAATAGGAAAGAATAGATAGAGAGATAGAAACCTACACCGATTTTGAGTAAGAATATTTACTAATAACGGTTTGAACTCTCATAAATATTAACACTACTTAGACATATTAAAAATATATACATATACAAACAATAATAATAATAATAATAATAAATAGAAAATAACACAGCAATGCGGGACACTCACGCAAATACAAATTTTCTAACTTTATCACGCTAGCTATAACTACCTATAATGGACAGAGATAAGCGTGATTGCCAGGCAACTAGCATCTCTTTGCAAACCTCTTACGTCTTTCAACCTTCAAAATCTATTCTTTTTTACTATCACATTCGCACACGGGACTCGCAGCAGATACGTGGGACAGGGGCACGATAAACTGCAAAGTTATAGTTAGAGACAAGCGACACATCGGGGTGCGGATTCCACGTTAAGCTGTAGGTCCCATGACTATCTAAGTCAACTTTTGTCCCCTACTATTTTCTTCACTGTCCTATCCTAAAACTTTCTTCTTCCTTTCCCTCTCAATCCTATCCGCCGTACTCACAGTGCTTAGAGCTTACTTTGGCTCTAGACAGTGTGACTATGGGGGTCTACAAAGGAGTACCGGACCTACCCCTTCCCTCCTTGGCCCCTCCATGAGGGCCAAGGAGGCGGGGGAAGGGTAGGAAGAGCTGTTCTTTGTCTCCCACTTCTCTTTTCATTTCATTTATTTTCTTCGTTAATTAAAATGGCTTTTAAGATGTTCAGCCTAGCTTTATTTCCCTATTTTGTTTTAATTACGGTGTTTTCAACTAGAATATCTCTCGTTAGGTTTATGTTAAGCGCGCTCTCCATATGATTTTTAGGTCCTCCGCTTTGCAGGTGCATCTTTAAACGTCTCGAAAGTGTGGTAGTTGTCCTGGCAATATATTTAAAGTTATTATAAAGCTTGAGGTCTTTATTGGGGCAGATGAACTCGTAAACTACTCGTATGTTGGTTATCTTGAGATTCGAGGAGTTTCGGCAGCTGTTGTTTTTCATAAGGAGATTATTGGCTTTTGCTGTTTTATAGTAAATAATGAGTTGAATTTTATCCATTTGATTCTTAACTTTGATGTTACGGTTAATAATCTCCTTGATTTTTTTTTCATCTATTTTATAGGCCGTGGACATCTGATTTCTGTAGTATAGTTTGATGTTGTTTACTGCGCCCTGAATACTTTTCGTTGTATCCGTATCTTTGAAGCGATTATTTAAAAATGATTGTTGTTATTTGTCAAACATGCTGTTCGAGAAACTGTTGTTTACGAGTGTTTGTTTTACGCTTGAGATCTCTTGGTGGAAAAGTTTCCACGTAGAGCAGCATTTATTTGCTCGGCGGATGTATGAACCGATTACACTTATTTTATACCTTTCAGGGCATTCACCTTCCGCATTGAGGCATCTTCCCATTTCCGTACTTTTTTCTTTTTTTGTGTGATATAACTACCATTGATGTTTTGAACCTCAACGTCCAAGAAAGGAAGTTTATTGCCCGTGTTCAATTCATAAGTGAATTTTAACACGGAGTTCTCCTCAAGTTGGACGTTGAGGTTCAAAACATCAATGGTAGCTATATCAAAAAAGTATATAGAAAAGTATACAGACACCAACGTCATCCTCGGCGTACGAGGGGCGGTCAATAAGTTTTGCAATTCGGATATAAGGAAACGAGATATGTGGAAAAGTGTTTTATTATTTTTCAATATAACTACCCTCGACTTCAATTCACTTGCGTCACTTGTCCCTGAGGCTTCGAATTCCCGACAACCAGAAATCTCCCGACTGCTGTTCAATCCACTCCTGGACGGCGAGCTGGACATCTTCATCGTCCTTAAACCGGCGTCCACGCAGTGCAGCCCTAAACTGGCGGAATAAAAAGTAGTCGCTAGGGGCCAGATCTGGACTGTAGGGGATTTGGTTGAGCTCCTCGAATCCGCACTCGCGCAGGGCAGCTTGTGCAACTCTGGCCTTGTGGACTTTGACGACGTTGAAGTCGATCATGTGGCGTGAGGTTTCTAGGGACCCAACGGGCAGAGACCATGGTCATGGCCAAATTGTCCAGGATGAGGTTGATAACACTTCCATGTGAAATTCCTAGTTCTCGCTCGATTTCTTCGACCTTCACCGGTCGATTTTCGAGGATCATCCTCTCCTAGGAGCCACATTGTCCTCGTTGGTCACGTCTGACGGGCGTCCTGGACGGGTATCATCTTTAAGGGACTCACGACCATGGCGGAACTCCCTGTTCCAGCGAGCAATGGTTGCATAGGAAGGGGCGGTGTCGGTGTACACTGAAACCATGCGTTCATGGATCTCTTTTGCATTCTTGCCTTTTTTAGTCAAAAATTTGATCACTGCGCGATGCTCAACCTTCTCCATTGTTGAAAAATTTGTGACTGACGATCTGCGATCAGCTACTACTTCTTAAATAGACGAAGCAGGAGTGTGCGGCTTCAGGTCCTGACTTGTCATAACTTGTCCTAACACCCCCACAAACAGCCATCCCCCTTCCTCTGTTTTGCCTTACCGATTCGCAAAACTTATTGACCGCCCCTCGTATTTAGGTCCGACTGGGACACAGTCAACACACACAACCCACCCAAACCACACGCGCAAGAGCACTTCCAGGAAGTCCAGAAGTGGTGGCGGGCCCATGCTCACGAGCTAAAGCCCACCCCCCTGATACGAATGGAGCTGCTCGACAACACATCTACACTAACCCCTCTCATCACCGTTGAAGAAACAAAGCAATGCATTAAAACAACACCAAACGCGTGCCAGGCCCTTCCGGACTACCAGCCGCATCAATACACAACCTCCCTGCAAACATATGCCCTACACTTACACACTTATTCAACGCCTCACTAGCTTCAGGCCACTTTCCCAAAATATTCAAAGTCTCTCACAACATACTTCTACACAAAATAAACAAAGACCCCAAACACCCAAACAATTGCAGGCCTATTGCTCTATTAGAGCACCTAGGTAAAATACTCGAACGTATGATCAACTGCCGCCTACGAGACTACCTGGAAAATAGAGGGAGAGGTGACGCCCCCTTGTCGCGGGAAGAGACTTTGTGTGGACCTTGGACTTTTCGAGCTATGTCGGCGGGGGTACCTCTTCCGGGTACTCCTGGTAGGGCTTCCCTTGTCGATTTGGTCGGAAACGAGGTTCCAGACTAAGTGCGTCATTCCTTCCTTTTTCTACTCTATCCCTCTCCTTTT
The DNA here is from genome assembly GCA_963969495.1 of Ceratothoa steindachneri. Taxonomy (NCBI): domain Eukaryota; kingdom Metazoa; phylum Arthropoda; class Malacostraca; order Isopoda; family Cymothoidae; genus Ceratothoa; species Ceratothoa steindachneri. Next base: position 167,211,814 of record OZ018318.1, read on the forward strand.
TCACTTTTATCCTATCTCCCACTCATACAAAAAGAAAAAACAACAACAAAAAAGCCTACTCCTATCGTGTCACTCTTTCCCTTTCTTCCTCTATCTACTTATAAGGACCTGGCAGCTACCTCATGCGTCAGAAGAGAGGCTTTGGAACCTCTATAAACAACGCCAATCGACGCTCACTGGTTGCGAGAGCCTAGGACTAGAGGTGTCCTAGGCGTTGAGGCACGATGAATGGGATGAGGGTAGTGCCCCGTTAACCCCTTCCCTGGCGCGTAATTATTGACCGTTCCCAGTGCCCGTTGACGGGTGCTTATGGTAGCATTGGTCCGAGGTGACGGCCCTTTGTTCCCATGTTGGTTGCCAGGCCAATAAAAAGCCTTGGGTCGAGTTCCTTGGTGTGGCGGGATATCCATTGAACGCTACTCTGAGATCCTGGCCGTTGTGAAGGGAACTAGTAGGAGTTTAGTAAGGGGCGTGCTTCGTTGTTGTTCACCTGGTGAGAAATCGATGGCCCCTTCGGGGACCGTTAGTGCTGCTTGGTCGGGATCCACGGCACGCCGAGGTTTGACGACTCGGTCGGACGAACAGCAGCACATGGAGCGTGCCTTCTGAAAGATCCGAAACGTCTCCGATCGATAGGCGGGAGCGACTCACGCGGGGAGAACTCACCAACCCCCTTTTTTATCATTGCTGGCCACGAGTTTTCAGAGAGAGAGAAAGCACTCAAAATGACAGGCAAAAAAGGTCCCGTTCGTCTCAAACACAACTGTGCAATATGCCAGTTAGAAAAGTGGTGCGTTGACTTTCCGGAGGGCTGCTACTCAAAATTCAGCCCTGAAAGTATCTTCACTACTTGCATATTGACGCGAAAGGTGGAGAAATTAAAAGAACTCTATAGAGCCTCAGAGGAGAGAGCTAAGGTCCTTGAGGGAAAGTTGGAGAAGCTCGAAGCCCTTAACGCAGCTCAGGTTTGATGCCTAGAAGAGGCTCCGCCCACTGACAGGTCAGAATCCCATGGTAACCAAGCGGATATTCCGGCATCATCTGAGGCTAAGCTAGCTGAGGCGAATTAGTACCAAAAATAGAAGAAAAACAGATAAAGAAGAAGAAAAAGAAAGATAAGAATGTGGAGAGTAAAGAGGAAAAGGGGAGGCCTCTTCCACAAGGGAAGACCCCGTATTCAGAGACCAAGTGTCCGAAGGTCATCCTCATTGGTAACTCGCAAACACGGGATCTGCAGCCGCTGCTAGCGGCCCGCCTTCGCACTAGCGTGAAGGTAAGCTGCCTATCAGGACGGGGTAACCACAACATCAGAGTAGAGGCAGAGAAAGCTCAGATTTCTGAGAATTCAGTTGTTGCTCTGATGGTGAGCGGCAACGACCTCTACCTCAGAGGGGGTAAGGTTGGCCTCAGTGGTAAGACCATCCAAACGGTGATGGGAGCCGTGGATGACATAGGGCTTAAAACCCGCAAACGTGTGGTGGTTGGGATGCTTCCAAGAAGAGGTCCATCCCGAACCGCTCACGAAAGAAACATCGCAGTGAACAGAAGGTTAGCGGATCTCTGCACGGCAGAAGGAGTCTTCTTCGTGGACCCCTATCGTACCTTTATCGGTAGAGACGACCTCTACTAAAGGGACGGGGTACATCTCTCCTTTAAAGGGACGGCCTTTCTCGCCAACCTAATTCAAGATGTCGTAGAACGCACCCAAAGGAGCGTTCGAAACAGAGCGAAAGCGGACGTGCGCCAGCATGCCGTGTCACTCCTGGAACGACCTTCTCGGAGGTCGTCAAAAAGGGTGTGACCACGAAAACAGAGAAGCCGGGAAACGGAAGATCGTAGGGAGTCCTACACTAGGGGACTCCCTCAAAGTTCTTCTGTTCAATGCGAGGTCAATCAGGAATAAGTTTCTTGAGCTCTGTGGCCTCGTAGTAACAGAGGAACCTGAGATGGTGGCCATAACCGAGTCGTGGATAAAAACCTCAAGCCGAGATTTTGAAGGTGAATTCACGATTCCCGGTTACCAGCTCTTCCTGAAAGATAGGCCAGACAGAGAGGGTGGCGGTGTGATGTTGTATGTCAAGGATACTCTCAACTCGACGGATTGCAACATCGTATCCGACCATGAACTACTAGGTGTTGACCTAGAGATAGGTCCTGCCAAATACAGGACCCTGGTGCTTTATAGACCTCCTGCCCAACTCGTTGAAAAGGACAGAGATCTGTACCAGCTACTAGGAGAACTTGTCGAAGACAGAGTGTGTATCGTCATGGGTGATTTCAACACACAAGTTGACTGGGAAACCAGAGAACCCTGTGGCGAGAACGCACTACTCCTGGAGTTCGCGAACAACGAGTTCCTCACTCAATGGGTGAGAGAGCCAACGAGAGGAAACAATATCCTCGACTTGGTTTTCACCTCTGAAGATGACATCGTTGAGGACCTCTCTGTTTGCGAAGAGCTCGGTGGCAGTGACCACCGACTAATTAGATTTGTAGTCAAAGCTCCAAAGGCAGGGCCTGCAACTAGTAAATCGAAGAAACTCGATTTGAAAAGAGCAGACTTTGCAGGTCTTCGTGCTGGACTGACTGACACGAGGCTAGAAGTGTGCGAGGCTGTTGAAGACTCGTGGAACAGTTTAAAACCACATTCATGAGTCTTCAATCGCGTTTCATCCCTCTAAAATGTCCCCGTCGGTCTTCCTTCAACCGAAGTGGTTTAATCGAGAAATCGGCCAACGGCTTAGGAAGAAGAGAACTGTGTACCAACAATCGAAGATCTCGGGTGAATTTGACGAATACCGGAGGCTAGCCAGGAGAGTGAAATCCAGCATAAGGGCGGCTAAGCGTTCTGAGGAACTCCGAGTGGCGAGACTCTGTAAAGAGAATCCCAAGGAGTTTTTTAGATATGTGAACAGCCGTAAACCAATCCGTCGAACGATTGGCCCCTTTGAGAAATAAGGAGGGGACATTAAAGCACTTAGATGCAGAAAATGCTAACCTCCTCAACGACTACTTCTCTTTAGTGTTTACTGAAGAGTGTGGTCCCATCCCCCAGCCAATGGATTCCTACTCGGGGGAAAAGATGGAGGATATGGACTTCACCGAAGAAGAAATAAAGAAAAAGATCACTGACCTAAAGACGAATAAGTCCCCTGGACCGGACGGGTTTCTACCTAAAGTGTTGAAAGAAGTGCGCGATCAAATGTCACGACACCTGAGCGCAATCTTTAACATGTCAATCCGGACCGAATGCGTTCCTATGGACTGGCGTAAAGTGGAGGTGACTCCTATCTTCAAGAAAGGAGACCGAAGCCAACCGTCGAACTACCGACCTATCAGTCTGACTTCGATAGTCGGTAAACTCATGGAAAGCATGATGGTGAACAAAATGACGTCGTATTTAGAGTCAAACCTGCTAAGGAGGAGTTCCCAGCATGGCTTCCGAAGGCAACGGTCATGCCTGACGAACCTTGTGGAATTCTTCCACTTCGTGTCCAGTGAGCACGATCGGGAAAAGGCGGTGGATGTGGTGTACTTAGACTTTCAGAAAGCCTTTGATAAGGTACCACACCGCCGCCTTCTCCGGAAAGTGCGAGCGCTGGGCATAGACGGAAAGGTAGCCGGCTGGATCGAGAACTGGCTAAGTGTCAGACGGCAACGGGTGGTGGTGAATGGAGAGGCTTCTAAGTGGGTGCCCGTTACTAGCGGGGTGCCTCAAGGTTCTGTCCTGGGACCACTACTATTCATCATCTACGTCAACGACATGGACGGTGACATGGTTGCCAAGATTTCAAAATTTGCTGACGATACCAAGCTTGGTATGAACGTTGCAAAGGATGGAAATACTGCCCGCCTGCAGGAAGATCTTGGAAAGATTGGGGAATGGTCGGACACGTGACAAATGCCTTTTAACGTGAACAAATGCAAAGTAATGCATATCGGCCACAGAAACCCCCAATCTCAGTATATCCTTAAGGGCACTGCTCTTGAATCGAGTGACACTGAGAAGGACTTGGGTGTAACAATCACTAGCGACCTCAAGTTCTCGAAACAGTGCATTGAGGCAGAGAAGAAAGCCCGAAGGATGTTAGGCTACATAAAGCACCAGTTTGGATACCGTAACAAGGAGATAGTACTTTGTCTGTACAACTCCCTGGTTCGGCCGCACCTGGAGTATGCCGTACAATTTTGGAGTCCTTCGTTTCGAAAGGATATCGCAAGGTTGGAACGCGTACAAGCCAGGGCAACCAAGCTGATTCCCTCTATCCGACAGAAAAGTTATGAGGATAGACTAAGGGAATTAAATCTGTTCTCGCTGGAAACCCGTAGAGTGCGTGGTCAACTCATTGAAGTTTTCAAAATACTTCGAGGGTTCGACAATGTTGACTACCGGGATATTTTCACACTCAGTGAGAACAGAATGCGCAATCACGGCTTCAAACTTGAACTGAAGCGTTACAACCGCAATCTGTGTGGAAACTTTTTCACGTACAGTATCTGCGGTAAGTGGAACGCACTTCCAGTGGAAGTTGTCAACAGTGAATCTGTTGACCAGTTTAAGTCAAGACTAGACAAAGTCTTGAAAAGCGGCCGTTCAGGGACGCAAAACAATTGAGCAGAGATGTGCCTGTTCGATTGCTAGTCCAAAAGTACCCTCTTTGAATGGACCGTAAGGTCTCCTAGGGTACTTACTTTCCTTGTTACTCCTTGTTACCAATATGGGTTCAGGAAGGGGCGGTCCACTCAGGCGGCTGTGACCATCGTTTACGACAGAATACAAAAAAAAACGCCAAGTACGAAAAAAGATACTCTCCATCAGCAAGGACGTGGAGAGGGCCTTTGATAAGGTGTGGCACGAAGGAGTCCGTTGGAAACTCGCTAACAATATGGAGTTACCTCTCTGCACCAGATGGCTCGTCTCGCACTACCTAACTGAACGGAGATGCCACTTAAAATACAACAATACCCTATCACAACCCTTAACACCACGCTCAGGCGTGCCCTAAGGAAGCGTACTGGCACCCACACTTTACATCATGTACACAAACGCCCACCCGAAAACTGCCGTCACACCTACACAGTGTCCTACGCTGATAACGAGACCATTCTCGTCAGCGGCCGCGGACCAGACGAGATCACACACCATGCACAAATAATACTAGACGAAAAGACAGAGTACGAGGATAAATGGCTGATTACCACGAATCCCCAGAAGACACAGATGACACTCTTCGGCGCAAGAGATCACTACATGCATAACCTACAAACTTTCTCACACACACCTGACAGGAACAACCTAAACCCAACAAGGCTCGACTACACACAACAGACAAAAATTTTTGGAGTAACTTTTGACAAGTCCCTTAGGTTCAATATACACCAACACATAATACAAGCAAGAGCCGTACGCACAAACAAAATGTTGCGCAGGTTCTACCCTGCTGGCAGGAAACTACAGTTACACCTATATAAAACATTCGTGCGACCTCTTCTCACGTACGCCCCACTGTTACTCGTAGCTGCGAGTGTCACGTGGCAGAAAAAGACTCAGCGCATTCAGAACTGCTCTGAAGCGCGCTTGCCACTCTCCCATGTACGCAAGAATGTCCACACTATACGACAACAACAAATTAGCACCCCTCAACACGTACGCTCACACTAGACTCACAAAAAACTCGGGAAACTCGCAAGACACCTCATATACACCGCACTACACGCAAGACTGGATGTTGCGATGGCACTGCGATACCCCGCAGCCCATGACTACCCGCAACCCATACTGTTCTACGCATAAGTTAAGAGCATCATGAATAACGCGTTTCCGACTAAGCAGATACGCTCTTCTTCCTGACCACCCCCCGACCGTGGTCCAGTCACAAACACCCCGAGACAAACCCAACTCCACATTTCATTGGTAAAAGAGGAAAGAATATATCAAGACGCTCCGAAGATGATCGAATAAGATCGAAAGCTTACTGTTCAGGCCAACCAAAACACACACAATAATTCTGTTTGGGCAGAAAATAAAAATGATGTTTCGGTTTAACAACGGATATCTTTCAGGGGACAAAAATGCGTTTCCGACTATGCAGACACGATCTCCTTCCTGACCACTCCCCGACCGTCGTCCAATCACAAACACCCCGATACACACCCAACTACACCACGCATCGGTGTCTAGCCACCGACCTATGAACTCTTGCTATCCCCTTTCAAGTTATTTCCGTACCCCTTTCCTCTACGACTACCTGATCGCCTGTGTTACACAGTGATCCCTCTCTGTTTATATATATATACATCGATTCGATCGATCCGTTTTCTTTCATTCAGTCCGATTCTGGCTCCACATTTCATTGGTAAAGGAAGAAAGAATAGATCAAGACGCTCCGAAGATGATCGAATAAGATCGAAAGCTTAGCAATTTAGTTTGGTTTCTACCAAACACATTTATTTAAAAGAGAAATGAATACAGGACAAGTGATCTACCATCTACAAGATGAAATAAAAAAGACAGAAGAATAGAAAGTTGCCAAAGGAAATTAACTAAGGCAAAATAAACCATGGTCTTCAACAAAATTTGCATTCAAGAAAGACTACTATATATATGCAACAAAGCCCAGAGTAGGGAAAATTAATACGAGGATTCCAAGTACTTTCCAATTTTATTTCTAGTTCTTTATCAAGGATTCCTTGATAAAGAACTCGAAATAAAGTTCGAAAGTACTTGGAATCCTAGTATCAATTTTCCCTCTGGGCTTTGTTTCATTTATTGCTTACTCACGCGATACTTTGTGAGTTTTTCACACATATATATATATATATATATATATATATATATATATATATATATAATCATGATTTCAGGTAGGAAAATCCTCTGATAGGAGGGTGACACTTTCTCATTTTCCTGAGTTTTCATCATAAGAAGTTCCATGATGGCCCATTGCAGATTGATAGCTAGGCGTCGCTAGTGAAAAAAGTCAAACCTGGACTTATATTTTTGCCGCGTTGTAATCGAACCCAGGACCTTTGTTTTAAAATCCACATTGCTAACCATTACGTTACCGAGCGAGTTAAAAAAATAAAGTGTAGTCTGTTTCTTACAAGTCATTTTAAATATGTTTATATACCATTAATTAATTACTCTTTTGCAGGTCCTTTCAGGATTTATTGAATTGTATGGGTCAAATTGTAAATTCATGCAAACACTTGTTTACAAATATGACTGGAAAACGTGAAGCAATCGAGTACCTGTATAGGAGCGGGCAGACAGTGGGCGATACTTTCAGTGTTGAATCCACGGTGAGCAAATCTGGAGGTTTAAAACTATCAAACGGCTTTAAGAGACAGGCAGTTGTCTTCTAAGAGTGAAAACCACACCCCTCCATATAAGTGAGGACCCCAACCCTCATACAGAATACGATGAACAAGACCAGGCGGAATCCAAAGAGGAGTGCAAAACAACTTGCTTTGGAGGCCAAAGTGAACCATGTGCCCATTGCAAAAATTGTTGCAAGATGATTTGAAACTTCGTCCATTCAAGAGAACTAAAGGACATCTGCTTTCCAACCCCACCAAAAAGAAGAGAATCGAAAGAGCAAAGTTGCTCTTCCAATGGCTGTTTGATTACTCAGCCTCTGGTTCTGTTCACGGATGAGTTGTTCACTGTCCAGGCCAACCACAACACACACAATGATGGTGTTTGGGTAGAAAATAAAAATGAGGTTTCGGTTTAACAACGGATATCTTTCAGGAGACAAAAGCCAGCTTCTGCGATGGTGTTGGCAGGCGTACCATCAACGAGCCAAAAAACACCTTTCATCTTCATTAGAGATGCGGTAAAGATCAATCAACATATTTATTTAGAGATGTTGAAGGAGAAAATTATCCCCTGGGTGGATGCCACCATAGGAAATGCTGGTGTAAACCTTCAACAATGTGTAGCAACCTTACACAAAAACTTTACCCTCTGAGGTCGCTAGATTTAGATCCCATGGACCTTGGGGTGTGGTCAATCCTTGAGCAGATTTCTTGTGCTAAATTTCATCAAAGTGTCGAAGTTTGAAGTACAAACTGGAAATATCAGCTGAAACCCAGCGTGCCATTTTCGCTCAGGTTATACCAAGACTTCGTCGTGTCATCGATGCCAAAGGCGACACAATTGAATATTCGTTATAACATCTTGTACCATATCATTTTTTTTTCTTTCGTTTTAGTCTAAGTATTATTAAATATTACAGTGTGTTCTGAAAATAATTAACTTAATATTAGTCTACACTTCGTTTTTCCACTTTGTATATATATTTCAACTTCTTGGTACCGACGTTTCGGTTAGGAACTCATTTTCAAGGATATAACATTAACAATATATAGAAACATAAGAAATTTTTAGAATAGTTATCAGATATTTCTAAATCTTTTATGAGGGAAATGTGAAGCAGCAGAGGTGGTCATATTCAAATTATGAAAATGCAGGAGTTTTAACTCATCATACCTCAGTTTCCACAACGAGATCACTTTCCTCACTAACTATTTCCAACAAAACGGATATCCTTCAAACTTATACGACCGAATTCTTCGAAATTTTACCAATAAAATATTTAACCCGAAAGATCCCTCATACAAAGTCCCTAAAGAAAAGGTTTTTGTACCTCTCCCATATATAAGACCCCTCGATTCACTTTTCTGGGCCAAACTCTCACCCATTCTTAAAAATTCCGTTCATGCCACACATTGTATACCAATTTTTCAAAACACACAAAGTACGACATCTTTTCAACATTAAAGACAAAGTACCAACGCTTCTTCGATCATCCATCATATATGGATGATCCGAGGTATATTTGGGATCCACATCGCACACTAGGCATCAGCCACAGAACCGGAGCCCCACTCACTCCTCCTGAATTCTCCCCGACCCGATTACATTACAAAAAACCGTAAACCCAACTTAAACAATTTTTTCAATTAAAGATAAAGCCAACTTCGAACACTTGAAAACCTTTACATTAGATTTACAAACCCCACTTTAAACTCAGACACAAGCTCATTTCCACTGTTACTGCACTTATAAACACTCACGAGACACCCCAGCCCCCCAAACCACTCCCACAATAACCAACCCATATCTTTCCCATATTTTCATTCTTATCTCCTTTTTGTACAACGAAGACGTCCGAAACTTGTTAATCTGTTTTTATTTATAAAACAAAACATATTTCCCATTCCCTAATAATTTGAATACGACCACCTCTGCTGCTTCTCATTTCCCTCATAATTTATTTAGAAATAGCTGATAACTATTCTAAAAATTTCTTATGTTTCTATATATTGTTAATGTCATATCCTTGAAAATGAGTTCCTAACCGAAACGTCGGTACCAAGATGTTAAAATGCCATAATCAACATCCTAAGTGCAGCCTTCTTATATATATATATATATATATATATATATATATATATATATATATATATATATATATATATATATATATATATATATATATATATATATATATATGACTTTATCTCCCTTGCTCTCTATCTCTCATCTATAATCGACAAACAAAGGATTAAGAAATAAAAAAATGGACTTGACACGATAGGTGAAAGTGAATCAAAAAGGCCAAGAACACCGGGGGACGTAACGTGGGGGTTGGGGGTCGGCGTAATTAAAATATTAGTGTGATCACCTGAGAACACTCAGAAGCCGCACTCCCCAACCGCCCCACAGGGACAAACCCGTCCTCTAAGGAACGACAGGATGAACAGACACGAGGAAAAATAGAAACGGTTCGTCTCCTCGCGACTTTCCCTCTCTATGAAAGATGGATGGCTTTATCCTCGATAGTGATTAGAGGAGGGGGGGGGGGGAGGTCATTTTGTTTAGTAGGGTTGGCGCCTTTCGTTCACACCTTTTGTGAAAATGGTTCACTATAATCCACTGCATCCACGTTACCTTTCCTTCCACAGCCTCAACCCCACTCATCGTCTCGATCGGGGTGAGCCCACTGGCAACCTACCTCGCGGGCCTTATCGGACCCACGTACCTCCTCCGAGGGAGCTTGATCGCGAGCTTCTTCATCTTCAACGTCCCCGTTGTTCTTCCGTCCCTCGCCACGATCGGGACGTCCCGCGTCCTCCTTTTCGTCATGGTCAGCATGTTTGACGTCGTCTGCGTCCCGCTCGTCACGGAATTGAGCGAACCGGGCATCCGAGGAATGACCGGGGGTAGGTACCCACTTTACTCATAGTTGCGCTCTCAATTACACACCTGTTGTAGGGGCGGGGGAGGGCAGCAGCAGCGAGGCTCCCACCAACGGGGTGTAGCAGAATGGTACTAAAGGATACAACACCTGGACAGAAACTAGGGCAAAAACCACCTGATTAGGAGATTTCTCTCGCTCCTATAACGCGCCCATGAACAAGGTCATTGACCTAGGCTTGGGTTTCGAGGACTAAACTACCTCTACCTCAGTTGTGGTATAATTCAAAGCGAAAACTAACAAGGGCATCTTCCACTGTTTGCAAGAAGAAATCTGCAAATAGGGGAAGTGGAGCATGGTTGGCCATACTTGACCTGACTAATGGTGTTGTTGAGATGTGTAGTCAATGTGTGACAAACAAAATTGTGAAGTGTCTGATAAAGTAATATAAGTATGCCGAATTACTCTGCTGTGTGACTGAAAAGGTATGGTATGGGCAGAGGGAGGGGGTGATGGGCAGGGAGAGTTTAGATATGGAAGAGCATGGGTAGATCAAGTAAGGTTTGATGAGCACTTTGAAAAAAAGAGTGCACAGGTGTGTGTATCTGATGAGAGGTGGAGAAGGGGGAGGAAAAAGCAGTGAATGAATGAATTTATTTAGAGAGAGAACTTGAGAAAGTGTGAAATGGGTATGGTCGGAGACGATGGGCGAGGAGGGAGTGTGTGTGTGTTGGGAGCAGTAAAGTTTGGGAGATGAACCCCTCACACGACAAGACGCCAAGTCCCTATCCGATGTGGCTAAGTCCCTATCCGATGTGGTTACGCCCCTATCTGATGTGGCCAAGTCCCTATCCTGTGTGGTTATGTCCCTATCCGATGTGGCCAAGTCCCTATCATGTGTGGTTATGTCCCTATCCGATGTGTCCAAGTCACTATCCGGTGTGATTAAGTCCCTATCTGATGTGGCCAAGTACCTATGCGATGTGGTTAGTCACTCGATAGACTCCCGATTCGGGTCAACTTTGCCGAGCTACAATAGAGGGAGCGAGACACGTTTAAATCAAAGGCTGATTTGAAGTAGAAAAGTCGGGTCCAAAATCAAAAAGGTCCGTACTCAATCAATGACATTCGCAGTAATTAGGATGAAGGTTATGTATGTGTATGTATGTGTGTGTGTTATACATGAGTGTACGCAAAATTGTATTCTGGGTTCGGATTTTCTTATAATTATGGTTTCTATGGCAACGGAACTTTGGTTGATTTATCTAATATACATATACTGTAGCAATATGTTGTTTCTATGGCAACGTAAATTCGGTTGATTTTTCGAATATATATATATATATATATATATATATATATATATATATATATATATATATATATATATACACTAGCGGCCATAATATAAGGGTTAAAAGGAACAAGTGTATTTAAATATTTATTATAGAAGTCTAACAAAACGTTGAGACTATATATTATACATTAGGGTGATGACAATTTTACAACCTCATAGCCCTGTGTCATAATTTGATGAGATTAAATTAAAGATTATATAAAATCTTACTTTCAAGGTGATTTGATAAAAAAAAACTCACGCACAAAATGATTTTAAAAATTTTATTTGTCAGCTTTTTTGTCCAGTTTTTGAAGTCACTGGCAGCATATACAAGATTGAACACAAGCTTATGAGTCACATATATATAACATTATATAGGGTCATTAAACACACAAGGAAGTAAATTAGTTACAATAATGTTATTGGGCAGGATGAATCTCAGTGATAGGTTGTCCTTGTTGCGGCAGGACCCGTGCAAGTCTTGCATAACTTTGACCGCACGCTCACAGCACTGGTTGCTTCGGGCAATATTGATTGGAGATTCGTCTGTTTTCCAGTGGGTTTTCAAGCATTTGAGACCTGTTGGGTATTCATTCAGAGCTGCAGATAGTTCATAAAAATCTTCAGCGCGGAACAAGTGGGTGCTGAACCAATGGTCAGCCCATGAGTAAGAAATGAATGAACAGATTTTACACAGCCTGCTCCGGGTGTCAGGCATCAGAATGAACGCAAGAAGGGCTAAAATGGTACGAGAGTTCCAACGTGCATTGCTGATGTTTGGGATCTTTTGAAACTTTACAAAGGGGACCTCATTCATCTCAGTGAAGTGAGGGAAGATACGCGTGAGGTGATAGAGAAACTTCATGTCGTCTCTCCAGCCGCCTGTTTCCTTAATCTCAGTTTTACTGTTGCTGAAGGCTGCATTCAATTTATCATAATTGCTCATCAAATCCTGCACAAAGAAGTACTCTATGTTTGGTGATTTAGTCAACCCATGTAGTTCATCGTCCATGACAACGCGAAGAATCCGACTCAGGACATGGTGCTGGCAACTGATGAACTTGGGCTCGGCGTGACCTTTATCTTCGAACATTTGCTGCAGTCGAACAACAACGCCTGTCCTTTTGCCGGTATTCACGCTTGTTGTGTCGGCGACAAGCATAACAATTGATCCCAACAGACTGAACTCCTCTAAAACACCCTGGAGCCCTTTTGCAATTGTTACAGCTTTCCCATCCTTCAATTTGAGCGCAGCCACCTTTATTTCTTTCGCTTCATTCTCGAGGACCACGACCTGAAATTAAAAGTCCTCAATGCGTTTGCCGTCAAAGTGTAAGCTCCACTTTTCCAGATGAAGCGTACTCACCCAGTGCTTCTTCAACTGAGCAACTCTCGTGTAGATTGCCTTGTGGATTGCTGACTGACATGGGGTTGGGATTTCAATGCCCTCACCAGAGAGCTGGTGACATACCTTTGCTGCTCTGTGGGAAAACAGTTTTGAGCTTGTAGCAAGGAGTCTTGCTAAGCCTGTTGGGTTATGCTTCCTTTTCCTTGTTGATGCTGCATTCTCATCCTCCCAAGAACTGTCTTCGCTGTTATTGGATGAGTCCATGCTAGTTTCGGAACAATCAGGTATGCTGAGCTGGAAAGTGGGGACACAGTCGCTTACATTGCCTTCTTTCGCTTGGATAGGTGGATGGTCTTGGCACTAGCAAGTTTACCAGTGGAATAACCAACCTGGCCTTTGGTCAAAATTTGCTGTTTATAGAGGTTCTCATCTTCTTTGCACAACCAGTTGCCTTTCACCTTGGTCACGTCAAACAGTTCATTCAAAGTTATTAAAGTTTTGTTTCTTTCTGCAGTACTCATAGTCTTTCAAAAGGTTTTCTAGTTTTGTACAAATGGCTTGATCAGATACATGCGGGAAGTTTAATTTTTTGCTCCAGAGGGCTTTTAGCTCCACAACAATTAGGCCAATCCTCTCCCTCCGTTCTTTGGCGGTGGATTCAAGAAATTTGAATCGTCCAATGATGTGGATTTTTAGGGGCATGCGACCCCGTTCACTTAAGGGTGCTTCATAAACTGCCACGTTGCCTCTTCTTGATGGTGCTTGAAACTGGACTAAGTTATTTGTCCAGGTTGTCTTGTTCTTCTCCGTGTTAAAAAAGCTCTTCTTGAACGACATGTTTTGTACTCAGCAGCTGAAATATAAAATAAACCTAAATATTAAATAGGTAACAAATTAAAGAAACTGTTATTGAGATTTATATATTTTATTAAAAAACAAGCAAATTACAATTATAAAAATAAGAGAGAAGGCAGCCACTAATAAAATATTATATGCTATTATATTATATAATTAGTGAGATAGTTAAATGTAGCTTACCAAATAATATCAGAATCTCTGTACAATAGACGTTGGAGAATACACAACAATTATAATAAGGCAATAAGAATATCAACGCCGTTAAAACTGAACTAGTAACTACCCATTTTAACAACTCGCTATTATACCGCACGCGAAATGGCTGAAGAAAATTCTGGAACTCTACGTGATGATTTTCTGGAAAATTCTATACAATTCTACGGTACATAAATTATTGCACAACTCTGTTTGATGACTTATATATTTAATATAAATATTTTTACCACATATAAAATGCTAAAATGGCCTTTTTCAATATTTCAATGGAATAAAAGTAATTTTTGTCATTAATAGGCAAAAGTTCATTCATTCGTGCTACAGGAAATAATTTTTGATAAAAAAAGTCAAAAAGTCATCACCCTATTATACACATATTTAGATATATCTAATATCTATCTTTCATAAAAATTTCAAGTGAATGGAATAAATACTTCGTAACTTATGAGGAAATAAACAAACTATCTTCCAAATTGCAGCGGCCAAAAGTTAAGGGTCACGTAGAAAAAATTAACTACCAACCAAGGTATTTGTGTTTAGGAGATAGTTGACGGGCTAACAGTTACTTCTTTTGATCATACATTATTGGAACATTCAACTGTCCATATGGCGGCTTGTGAGAGACGACCGTTATCATGTGGTGATAAAGAAAGGATTGTGTGCCTTCACCAAGAGATGTAGGAAGGTCTAGAAGTGTTGGTCAACGAATTGTAGCTCGTTTTAAGTCATCAGGATCGACAGATGCTAAACCGAAAACAGGTAAACCTCGTAAAACGTCACTAAGACAGGATCGTATTATGGTTAGAATCTCACTGAAGGATAGGTTTACGAGTGCTGATGAAATATCCCGCCATTTCAGCTCCACTTCCGATGTCAACGTATCGCGCAAAACAGTTTCCAGGAGGTTATGAGGTTCTGTGTTGCTTGCTCGGGCACCGGCAAAGAAACCTCTGATCACCAAGAAGAGGTAGGCAGAAGAACAGTAGGCACAAGTTCATTTTAGCGATGAATTGAAGTTTAATGTGATTGGTTCCGATGGTGGGATGTACGTCCAACGAAGATGCGGCGAAAGGTTATCTCGTGCATGTGCGAAGAAGACAGTGAAATATGAAGGAGGCGGTGCTGCTGGTCCCGGTCCACTTATTCGCCTACAAGCGACTGTGAATGCTGAAATCTACAAGAAGTATCTTAGACAGCATGCCCTTCCACATCTCCGATCCTCGTCAGTTCAACCTTCTATCTTCGTGCAGGACAACGCTCCCTGCCGCACTGCGAAGAGAGTCAAATATTTTTTGAGTGATGAAGGGGTTGATCTCGTGGACTGGTCACCTCAAAGTCCCGATCTCAAACCTATAGAAAACGTTTGGAAGATTATTGGAGATGGGGAGCGAAGGAGAAATCCGAAGAACCAAAATGAACTCTGGGAATTAGTAAAAAACGAATGGAACAATATTACCTCATCATTTTTCAAGAAATTAATTCAGTCTTGTGGTAACAGATTGCAGGAGGTCATTGCTAGTAAAGGGATGTTGACAAAATATTAATAGTAAGGGTTTATTTTTTGTTCTTGTTCCATTTTACATTGTTTTTCTAAGCGACCCTTAACTTTTGGTCGCTGCAATTTGGAAGATAGTTTGTCTATTTCCTCATAACTTACGAAATACTTATTCCATTCACTTTAAATTTTCACGAAGGATAGATATTAGATATATCTAAATATATGTATAATTTATAGACTCAACGTTTTGTTAAACTTCCATAATAAATATTTAAATACA
Organism: Ceratothoa steindachneri; assembly: GCA_963969495.1. NCBI lineage: Eukaryota > Metazoa > Arthropoda > Malacostraca > Isopoda > Cymothoidae > Ceratothoa > Ceratothoa steindachneri. The sequence goes on from OZ018318.1 coordinate 167,227,558, forward strand.
CTTGTTCTTACTGACCCTTATATTATGGCCTCTAATGTATATAACGCGATGGGTACGCAGTGTTGTTTCTTTGGCAACGGTAAAAACAAACTAAATTGCTAAGCTTTCGATCTCATTCGATCATCTTCGGAGCGTTTTGAAATGTTCTTGCCTCCTTTACTGATGTAATGAGTGGAGTGTGGATCTGGCAGAAAATGAAAGAAAATGATTTTTAAGGGGTATTTATTCCTCCTTGGTTAAACGTAACGTTAAAGGAAATTAGCTACTCCTGTGAGTGGAATTTTTAAAATAGTTTTAATGTGCGATTCTAGCTTGTCGCTTGACTGTTGATGGCCGGCTTATCTATATTTATTAATATGGCTTCTAAGATGTTAAGCCTCGCTTTATTAACCTCTTTTCTTTTAATAATGGTGTTATCAACGAGCATATCTTTCGTTAGGTTAATATTATGAATACTCTCCATATGGTTCTTATGCTCCCCGCTCTGTAGATGCATAGTTAACCATCTCGAAAGTGTGGTAGTTGTCATGCCAATATATTTAGAGTTTTTCTAAAGCTTACAGTCTTTATCGAAGCAGGAGAGCTCGTAAATTATGTTGGTTGACTTGAGATTCGAAGAGTTTAGGCAGAATTTATTTTTCATTAGAAGATTGCTGGCTTTTGTTGTTTTATAATAGATGATGAGGTGGATTTTATCCGTTTGATTTTAACTTTGATGTTGCGGTTATTAATCTCATTGATGTTCTTTTCATCTATCTTATAGGCAGTGGACATCTGGTTTCTGTAATAGACTTTGATGTTGTTGACTTCTCCATGATTACTTTCAGTTTTATCCGCATGTTTGTAATGGCTATTTAAAAATGATTGGAGTTGTTTGTCAATCATGTTGTTTGAGAAACCATTATGCAAGAGTATTTGTTTTACTCGTGCAATCTCTTGGTGGAAAAGTTCCCACGTAGAGCAGCATTTATAAGTTCGGAGGATGTATGAGCCGATTACTCTTATTTTGTATCTTTCAGGGCATTCACTCTCTGCATTGAGGCATCTTTTCCATGTCCGTACTTTTCCTGTGTACTTTAGTGATGTAGCTGCCATTGATGTTATTAACCTCAACGTCCAAGAAAGGGAGTTTATTGCCTGTGCTCAATTCATAAGTGAATTTTAGCACGGAGTTCTCCGCAAAATGTTGCTTGATGTTAACGAGATCTAACAGAAGAGTTAAAAATGAAAATAAATGGACAAATAACTAAAGCTAATTCACTCATCGGGGGACTTCACTTCCAAAAGATCATCGGTGATTACACACCAGGTTATCTGTATGGCAATGTAAAAATTCATAAGCCGCACAACCCATTGAGGCCCATCATCTCTCAAGTCACGACTCCTACGTACTGTTTAGCTAAAACCGTAAATGCATTAATAAAACCGTACATCCCTTCGAAATATAGCATAAAATCCACGGAGGAATTCATCGACATACTCCATGCTACATGACCGTCAGGACTAATATCATCCCTTGACGTAGAAACCTTTTTACGAACGTGCCTATCGCTCAGACCGTCGACATCATTATAAAAAAACGTGTACCACCATCCTACAATGTTTCCTCCAAATCTTGACCAAAACATCTTAAGAAGCATGTTACGTTCATGCACATCAGAGGCGCCGTTCAGGACACTGGGCAGTAATCTATACACGCAAGTGGATGGAGTGGCTATTGGGACACCCTTAGGGCCGACCTTCGCCAACTATTACATGGGTCAACTCGAGGAGAGATTATTGGATATCATGGAAAATAAGCCACACACATATTACCGATACGTAGATGACATCTACATCAACGTCCAAAACGAAGAACATCTCGTTAACATCAAGCAACATTTTGAGGAGAACTCCGTGCTAAAATTCACTTATGAATTGAGCATGAGCAATAAACTCCCTTTTTTGGACGTTGAGGTTCATAACATCAATGGCAACTACATCACTAAAGTACATACGAAAGGTACGGACATGGGAAGATGCCTTAATGCAGAGAATGAATGCCCTGAAAAGTACAAAATAAGTGAAATCGCTCATACATCCGCCGAGCTTATAAATGCTGCTTTACGTGGGAACTTTTCCACCAAGAGATCTCAAGCGTAAAACAAATACTTGTGAATAATGGTTTCTCAAACAGCATGATTGACAAACAATTCCAATAATTTTTAAATAACTATTACAAACATGCGGATAAAACTGAAAGTAATCATGGAGAAGTCAACAACACCAAAGTCTATTACAGAACCTAGATGTCCATGGCCTATAAAATAGATGAAAAAAACATTAAGGAGATTATTAACCGTAACATCAAGGTTAAAAATCAAACAGATAAAATCCAACTCATCATCTATTATAAAACAACAAAAGCCAGCAATCTTCTGTTGAAAAATAACATCTGCCTAAACTCCTCGAATCTCAAGTCAACCAACATAGTTTACGAGTTCATCTGCCCCGATAAAGACTGTGAGCTTTATAAAAACTCTAAATATATTGGCATAACAACTACCACACTTTCAAGTCGGTTAACTATGCATCTACAAAACGGAGGGCCTAAGAACCATATGAAGTGTTCATAATATTAACCTAACGAGAGATATGCTCGTTGATAACACCATTATTAAAAGAAAAGAGGTTAATAAAGTGAGGCTTAACATCTTAGAAGCCATATTAATAAATGAAGATAAGCTGGCTATCGACAGTCAAGCGACAAGCTAGAATCGCACATTAAAACTATTTTAAAAATTCCACTCACAGGAGTGGCTCATTTCCTCTAACGTTAGGTTTAACAAAGGCGGAATAAATACCCCTTAAAAATCGTTTTCTTTCACTTTCTCAAATTTTTTAACAGAAAAAATAACCTGCGATAACTAGTTTTGTTTTGTTGTGGAAAGGTGTGGAGTGCAAAGACGGACGCGGATAAAGGCGGTCCGCAATAAGTAATTAATTTTATTCGTGCAGGAGAAAAAACTATTTTGCGTGTTCTCTTTTAACAAAGAGCTACAAGAAGAGGGGCCCCAGAATGGGGGCAGTCCCCCAGGACTGCAAGAGGATCCCCCTCCGTACCATAAGGGACATCTAAACCGAGAAAATGGCAGTGATTGGAACAATATACAAAAACATCAACGTGGTGGTGATCCACCTCTTCGACACCCCCAATAGGTATGCAACCATCTACAGCACCATGGGGGACGTCGAGAGGCTGGTTTCCAGCAAAGCTCAAGCACACTTCAAAAAAATTGGGCTTGAAGCAAGCATCCCACAAGAGATCCTGGCCCAACGTACCATCGTATTAAGAAGGCTAGACCCGCTCTTCACAGATAACACCTGTGAAGAGATAAAAGAGGAACTTACGGCGAAGCAAGAGCGGGCCTGCATCACAGCAGCCTACAAGTTCGGGAAGGAAGCGGCATGGTGAAGGTGGTCTTCAGCAGCATTGAAATAGCAAACCGGGCAAAAAACGAGGGGCTGCTCGACTTTTACCTTAAAGTAATCCCCGAACAAATAGAGAAGGAAGAATACATCCGCATCGACTGCTGCTTCAAGTGCTGCGCACTCGAACGGCACGCTACAAAGGACTGCACAGCCACCGACCCTGCATGCCCCAACTACATCAAAACCGGAGACGGTTGGAAAGAGTGCAGGGAAAAGGATCAAAAGTGCGTCAATTGTGGGGGTGACCACAGGGCTTTGGCCAATGAGGTGCCCATCCGAAAGAGGCGATCTGCAAAAAGCGGGAGCAAATTAAGAAGAAAAAAGAAGAAAACACAAAAACTACATACGCGGATACAGCGGCGAGAATGACCATACCTACAAGAACAAACGCAACGAGGTTGGTCATGCCCAAGGAAGGGCAAGAAATCATGGCTATGGTCATCTTTGCCCACCTGGCAAATCTGACAAACTCCGGTTCTTTTTCATCTCACCTCAACCTTCTTCTTGAGAAGAATGGTTGTAACGAGAAGGTCTGGTTTCCCGAAAACCCAGACTCGGCGGCCCTTTTCAATCTCGAATTCATCGAAGAACAAAAAAGGGCACCATCGAGTAATGGGGTAAAGGAAACCGCACAAGAAGAAAAGGGAAAAATACAAACACCTTCAGAAGGAGAAGAGGAGAAAAAGGGCGCAAAGAAGAAAAAGAAGAAGATTACCGAGGAGACGCCGCAGCAACAACAAAATACTTCGGACGAGGAAGAAGAGGAGAAATGAAAATACGAAGGGGTCCCCTTCACCGAGAAGAAGCAAATCCTTGAAATAGGCCTCTTCTTCGAAGGGAAAGACGTGGGCCTCCGTGTTTTCGCCCCCTTCCCCTTTGTCCCCGGCCCCCAAAGACGATATGAAATTACTCATCCTCGGCCTAGCTGTGGGTGAGTACAAATGGACGTACGAGGGACCATACTCCAGGAAAGTGGCGGCGGCTCTACTCCTAAAATCCATAATGTCCATTAACCCAAGAGACGTCCATAATGTGAATATGACGATATTCAAGGCAAGACGGAGTGGACAAAAATATCAGAAATTAAATAGTGAATATGAAAAACTGAATAATTAAAATGAATAATAAAAGTGAATAAGTAAACAAATAAATAATCTAATCATATTTAGTGAAACTAATCTAATTTAGTGAAAATTAATCTAGTGAAAATAGTGTAGTAAATAAAATAAGTATAAATATAGCAAAAAGTGAAAAATTAGTAAATTAAATATAGTGATAGAAAATCAAAATTTAGTGTAAATTAATTTAATGAAAAATATTAGTGTGTAATATAACAAACTGATTTAACAAATCATCAAAAACTACCAACAAAATTAAATGTGAAATTAAATTTAAAGTGAATTATAATAAAATAATTAAATGAATTATAACTAATGTATTATAATAGGTATTAACTTTATGTAAATATAAGCAGTAATATTGATAATTTATAGTAAATTATCCTTAAACTTTTTATATTATTAGAATTGTATTTAACTTAGAAATAAATTAATAGGTAATGATTTCCATGTCTCCGGGAAGCTATCATTTCCTACTTCTACTCAATACTTTTACCTCCTCTGCTAAAATCTATTTTCACCACTTTTTTTCGATCTAGATTACTACAATGTTATAATTAATGTTTTAATTATGCTACAATGTATGTCTTTACTCTTTTTATTTATTTACTTAATAAACCGTTGAACCGTTCGTTCTTTCTACAGCCAACAAAAGAAAACTATACATCAGCTTGGTCAGATCCAAGCTGGTATACCCCAGCATACCACTCAATGTAGCATGCAACAGTAACATGTCGATGCTACAAAGAGTGCAGAATCAAGGACTCAAATTTGTTACAGGCTCCAAGTGGTACGACTTCCGGACCTCAAGGAGCCTGCACGAACAAACGGAAATTGAGCCAATTAATGTATACCTCTACAAAAGAGGCAAAAGCATCTGGGAGAAACTGGAAGGGTTTCTCCCAAACGAGACACTCGTTGCTCTGGATCCAGAAGCGGGAGGTTACATGAGTTACCTCCCAAACACCAAAACTGAAGAGCCAGAACCCAGATTCAAGTGAGTTGAACTAAAAAAAAAAAAAAAAAAAAAAATCCCATATATACATACTCATATATGGAAGATCAAACAACTTAAATGTTTGAGGAAAAAACAATGATAAATAAATAAGATAAAAAAGTTCAATCAACACACTTAAGAATCTATACAATGGAGATGGCCCGTACACCGGGCAACTACACTGTCAACCTAATGCTTTTTTTCATTTTCGCATCTTTCGCCCCCCCCCCCCTCTCTTTGCTCACTATCTACCCCCTCTTTTTCATAACTTTCTACAACTAATACTAAATACTCGTTCTTTCACTTTCTGTCAGACCTTTACTCCACTCATTACATCGGTAAAGGAGGCAAGAACATTTCAAAACGCTCCGAAGATGATCGAATAAGATCGAAAACTTAGCAATTTAGTTTGTTTTTTACCAAACACATTTATTTAAAAAAGAGATGAATACTGGATAAGTAAGCCACCATCTACAAGATGGAATAAAAAAGATAGTTAGAAGAAAACAAAGTTGGCAAAATACACAATGGTCTTCAACAAAATTTGCATTCAAGAAAGACTGTTACCCAACTGCACACACACACACACACACACACACATATATATATATATATATATATATATATATATATATATATATATATATATATATATATATATATATATATATATATATATATATATATATATATATATATATATACTGTATAACGGTATGTATTGGGGGGGCATAATCTAGGACAGTGGTTCCCAAACTTTTTTCTGTCATTTTCCTCTGCACCCAGTTCAACCATCCAGATTTCCCCCTTCATGTGTACCAGGGAAAGAGTAGTCAAAACACACTGTAACTATTTGCTAATTTATTTTCAAAATGTACAAATAGACTGATAAACATATAGTTACATAGTAAAGCGGATAGATAGCGGTTAGTAACAACTAACCGCATAGCCATAGAGAGCGGTTAGTAACAACTAAAAGGACTTTTTTTTGCTCTTCTACTTTAGAATTACATTAGTGAGAAGGGTGAGGTTGATTCTTGTGCACCAGTGTATCAATATCAGGGTTAGTTTTGGCAAGAGCGCAACGTATGTCACATTCCACCTCAAGTCGGTTTCGTGTTTTGGGCTTAATTGTGAGTAAAGTAGAAAATCCAGACTCACAAAGGTAGGTTGTGGAAAACAGAATGAGTACTTTCAATGCGTTGGTGCTCAGTTGTGAGTATGCTCCACGAACATTAACCCAGAAGTTTTCAAGATCTTGTGCACGAAACTCATCCTTGGCAGAAGAGTCATGTTTGAGCTCCAAGAACTCCTTTTGCATTTCCTCAGGGACATCATCCACCTGACATATAAATGGATTCCTTGTCAGCCTCATTGAAATGTCTTCAGTGTTGATACCAGGGAAATATCGTTTGAACTCATCCCCCAAATGATCAAGGTGAGTGATAATTTCTTCCTTTAATGGGTCATCGATGTCTTTCTTACCAAGTATGTCACTCAAACGCTGAAAGAATGCTGTATTTCCTTTTTTCATTTGTTTTCCCCAAAGTTGGAGTTTTGCCATGAAAGCATTGATGGCGATAGTGTGTACAATCACGTTGCTCCTTTGTCCCTGTAATATCTTATTTAGTTCATTCAGAGTTTCAAAAATATCAGCAAGATAAGCCATTCGTGCTACAAATCCTTCCTTGTTGAAGGCAGAGCGGCAGGTCCACCTTGTTGTTGTAACTCAAAAACAACTTTACTTCTTCCCGCAGTTCAAAGACCCGCGCCAGCATGTTTCCTTTTAAAAGCCATCACACTTTTTGCGAAATAAAAGAGCAGTGTGTTCAGCATCCATGTCTCGGCAGAGCTCGCGGAAGAGACGAGTTTTCAATGCTGATCCTTTCACATAGTTAACAATTTGTATGATGACAGTCAAGTCCACATGAAGGTTCTTTAGAATTGTCTTTGAGGCGAGAGCTTCTTTATGGATCATGCAGTGTGTTCACTTCAAACCAGGTTGTTTCTGCTTCACAAGAGCAATGAATCCTGATCGTGAGTGAACCAAGCATATTAGGGCCACCGTCTGAGCAAACCCCTTCCAGTTTGCTCCAACTAGGTCCCGACTCTTCAAAGAAATCTGCAACTCCTGCCATTACATCAACTGCCTATGTTGCCATCTCTAATGGTCGGCAAAAAAGAAACTCCTGCTCAATTCCTTTGTTAGTAATGTAGCGGCTAAAAATAATAAGTTGTGCAATGTTGGTAACATCCGTAAACTCATCAATTTGAAGGGGGAAAAAGGGCGATGACATTACCTTTGACACCACATTTTCCTTAATGTTTTCATCCATTTCGGCAATTCTGTTCTTGATGGTGTTGTTGGACAAGGAGATCTGAATCATCTTCCGTGATGCCTCCTCTCCTAACACAAGCCTCACACTCTCAACGATACATGGTTTCAAAAGACTTTCACCAATCGTGTGGGGTTTCTTTCCCCTGGCCACCTGAAGGGCAATCACATATGAAGCCCGCACTATGCTGATGTTGGTTTGCTGATACGTCCCAGATTCATCTATCTTCATCCTCTTCAAACTGGATAACTTTATCTCAAAAAAGCTACGATTCTTATCTTTCAACTGCGGATGAGCATTTGCCAGATGTTGCTTTAGTTGGAAAGGTTTCATGATTCTATTAGAGAAGGTTTTCAAACATACAACACACTGAGGGATGTGTGCACCGTCCTTGACAAGATAGGTGAACCCGTAGTCCAAATAACAATCTTGATACAATCTTCTCTTCTGTGACATCTGAAATCAGACATAAAAAACAAGGCCTATCAATTTGGGAGAAGAAAAATAAGCATATGCAAATCCTAATTCTGTATAAAAATAACAAAATTTTCCATTCCTCCCCTCTCAAAAATAAAATAAATAAATACTAGTAGACAAGTGCCACTAATGCGGTATTATTCGAGACAATACCGCAATAGCGGTTCGAATATATTAAATTGTTTTTGTCTCCTATCTCCATAATTTCCATGATCATAGCCCTTTTCACTAGCCTAGTTGGGGTTAGGTCGGGGGTTAATGCATCTAAATATTGTTGAATAATTGTGCCCAAGGTTTCAAACATGGAAATAGACTTGGTATAAATTGACCCCAACAAAAAGAAAAACATATACCGTATATATTCAAAAACAAACTTCCAGTAATAAACACACATATATGAAAAACATAATTTACTGACAACTACCAGTAGTCACACATACTACCATATTTTTAAAAAACACAAGTACTTTAATAAAAAATCTCTTGAGTGCTAACAATCTCAGCCATATCATAAAAAATTATCAATGAATTTTGACATACGAGTATTATTAAGTTAACAAACTCAATTAAAACTATAATATTATTCCCATACCTTGTACTTATATAGAAAACAAACTTGAGACACTGAATCAATATAGGTCCCCGTATGTGTATGTCAGATGGGCGCTGCCCATCTACAACAGGCATACACTCTCTCTCTCTCTCTCTCTCTCTCTCTCTCTCTCTCTCTCTCTCTCTCTCTCTCTCTCTCTCTCTCTCTCTCTCTCAAACATGAGAAAATCCATCTGAGATTTTTTTTATTGCTAGTAGACAGTGTAATTACTTCCCCCCTGGTAGCTTCAAATTTCCCCCAGTTTGGGAATGACTGATCTAGGAAATGCATCGCAATACGCACCTGTTAGCCATCATCTCTCCTCATTCCCTTCTGCTGCGGAAGATTAATTAAGTTTGGGTTTCTTGCTCTCTATGAGTTCACTTTAATGCACGACTCGGGGGGGAGGGGGGGGTGTAACTATAGATACACGTCGTGCTGGTTCCTTGCTAGGGAGAACTCAGTTCGGGTGTCAGTTTATCAGGCGGCTTGCTTAAGGGGCGGAGCCTAGACCTGGGCCTACATCATCACCATCACGAATATTAAGATGACTTACATTAAAAATAAATCGACTTTGAACACATCTTTTGCGAGGTGCCAGTTGCTTTTAAGGAATTTACGGCCATTTAGTACCCCCCCCCCCCCACACACACACACTTTGCGTTGAACTGGGTAGGATCTGAGCAGGATTTTTTAGATTTTAGAATGATAGGCTAAAAAATTTTGTTTCCTTTTCAGTTTTCCCTGGATTGACGGGGTCGTTTGGAATCCTTTTTGTGTTCATAACCTTCACTTTCTTAAGCGGTCGTCTGGCTATCATGTGTTCATCTATCCCTCTCCTTCTCGGATTTGTGGGGTCACTTTTCGTCCCTCAGGTGATATATTTTGTTTACTTTTTCAATTCGTAATTAAACCCGTGCTAGGTTACAGATTTGATGAAAACCCTTACGAAGGCGGTGAATAATCAGGGTGAATAACAAGGGTGTTTTTTCCCTTCGGAGATTTTTTTTTTCTCCGTCATTTAAAGCGCAATAACACCGAGGACGTCTCCCGCGGAAAGCTTCTAAGAGGAGATCTTTAAAGAAAGTGGTGAGGATAGAGAGAAGAAAAATGTGTAGAAGACATACACTTGTAACAGTATTCATACATCTAATACCACAAATTTTCGACATAGTTCATGAACCGTTTATGCCAGGGTATTGAAATTTGGGAGCATTAAGAGGAATGTAATAATAAACAGACAAAAAGCTTCAATAAATTTGATAGAAAAATAAAGTGGTAATAACACGTAGGAAATTCGCAACTCAGAATTATTCATACGATATAATTTTCACATCCTTATGTATAATTTATATGGTTTAAATTGTGACACAGTTTCGAAGAGTAGTTTCTGTGACCTATTTATAATTTGGATGAGTCAGAAATAGTCTGGATCGTTCTAACAACCTTCTCTTCGGCATCGCAACGTCGACAGTCTTATTCTTCAAACAAGCATCATGGTGCAAGATCACGACGGGTGAACCGTTTTCCGACATCAAGTCGAGAATAATTACAAAATTCAAATCTCAAAATGAGCTACAAGAAGATTTTTTTATGAATTATTGTCTCTAAATCTACAGTGAAGTCAGTAATAAGAAACTTTAAGGAAATGGGGGACAACTACACATCTCTCTCGTTCGAGTCATCCTCGGAAAATACAACTCCGCACGCTCAGAAGATCCTTAAATTTCTTAAAATTACCCCAAAGATGACTAAAAGGAAGATGAAAAATCAGTTAAGAGACGAAGACAGCGTTGTTACTTCGAACACAGTGTCGAATATTTGCATAAAGCGAAAATGCATCGACGTCGTCCGAGGAAAACACCTTTATTGAAAAAAAACCCCGTTTATTTGAAAGCCCGCCTGAACAATACGCCATCCATCATTTGGAGCCATGTGATATGGTCAGATGTAACGAAGAATGGGTTGTTCAGCACAAATGATGTCAGTTATGTTTGGCGTAAAAGTGGTGAAGCCTATCTTCCCAAAAAACACTGTTCTCACAGTAAAACAATGGAGGTGAATCTATTATGTTATTGGGAAGTTTCTGTGCCACAGGCGGTTGTGTAGTTGGTCGAATCAACGGAACGATGAATAAAGAATACTACAGAAATATTCTTGAAGATTATCTGAAAAGTGATGCTCACAATCTTAGCAGAGGAAAAATATTGGTTTTTCAATAGGACAACGACCCCAAACACAGAGAAATTGGTTTCTTCCTAATTGAATGAAGATAAAATGGAATAATCCTAATCACCGAATGTCAGCCCGATAGAAAATTATGAAGTTTAGGTTTTCAAATACGAGTGGGACAAAATTCCATCCGGTTTGTTTGAACTCGTCAAAAAATATAATAATCGGTTATATTATTGAGTATTAGTTATAAAATTCTATAGACTATGAATACTTTTTATGGATATTTTTTGGTAAAAAGTTATTTTATTTGCATATCAAACTTGTTAACATTTTGTAGGTGCCTATTAACACATTCTTCTTAGTGCCTCCAAATTTCAATACCCTGCAATAAACATTTCATAAATAATGGCGAAATATTATGGTATTTAGTAGTGCTAGGAATATTTTCATCCTGCAGATATTTGGGGCCTGCACGCACAGTCCTCTAGATGTTAACCGGAGCCAAGTTGCGCTTGCTAGATCTAGCATCCATTTATGGGTTCTAGAGAAGGAATTAGAAGATAACAAAATAAGTGTTTGAATATATGAAACAGGTTAAGGACGACAAAGTGCAATAACAAACCTCGCCCTTCTTAATCATTGGAAAGAGAGAGGCCTTATTATTAACTTCCCCGAACAAATTTGGGGGGATCTTGCAAAGATGAGACATCCTTAACGTTTTTTTAGACCCTACCTAAAATAACCTAACCTAACTAAACATAACATAACCAACCTAATCTAGAATAGGTTAGTTTAGGTTAAGTTAGGTTAGTTCATATTAGGGTCGAAAAAAACATAAGATAATCACATATGCCTCTCTTAACCTGCAAATGGAAGGTTGGGGGTTGTTTCCTGATTCTACCTACTTTTTTATCACCATTGAAGTATGCCTATATTCATGTGTGTACTACCAATGATGTTTGGAAAGAATAAAAAAAAAGCTTCTTTACAAATGCAGTCGCCCTACTGGCTAATTCAACGTGGCCGAAAAGCAGAAGCAATTAACTCCTTCACTAGGGTCGTTGGTGCATGGAAAAGGGAGAAGGTGGAAAAATTACTTCAAGAAACCATCTCAACTTCCGAAAAGAGTAAAGGAAAATTATCTACGATACATCAGGTAGTGTATGTGTGAGACTTGCACTACTTTTGTCCTATATGATGTGAATATCCTCCAGATCATTAGAATATAACTTAAAATTGATATGCACGTATCACTCACATTTTGTATAAAATTTGGCCTTTTACGTTTTTGAAAACTTATATTTTGTATAAATTATCTTCTTTCAGATAAAACTTTTGACCAAAAGTAGAAATTGGAAACCTCTTCTCTTCATGATAACTATATTTGGTTTACGCGAATTTGGAGGACATGGAGTTATATTCTTTTACGCACTCCAGATATTTCAAGAAGCAGATGTTTCAGTTGATGCCTTTTTCTGTACAATTATAATAGGCGTAGTAATAGTTATCAGTACATTTTTGGGCAGCTTTATTCACGACAAATTTGGACGGCGAATTATTCTAATTGGTACTTATTTTGTATCGGCTCTATGTCTATTAGTTGGAGGTTTAACTCTTTATTATAAAATTCCTGTTTTAAAAATAGTTCCTCTCGTTTCAATAATTGGGTTGATTATAATGACTGGTATAGGAATAGGACCACTATGTTTTACCCTCATGGGAGAATTAACAACTTCGGAAGTGAAGTTTATATCTACAGCTATCATTTATTCAGTTTTTAATCTTTTCCAATTTACTGTGGTCCAAACTACACCGAGTCTTTTACGCATAATTGGAATAGGCCGTCTTTTTCTGGCGTTTTCGGCCGTAAATTTTTTCGCCACATTTCTATTATATTTTGTTTTGCCGGAAACGAAATATAAAACGTTAACAGAATTGGAAGCTTTGTTTTCGTAGTTATTTTATAAGCCTATTTCATGAATTCAAGTAGGAGGCTCAGGCTGATAATATATGGGATTAAAACTGTTAGACCAGGCGAGTCAGGTACCAAGGAATAGGCCTTGCCTAAGTCGGCCACTATTTATGTAAACACTCACCCAAATAGCTTTTAAATACGACAGGGGAGTCTATTTCAGTGGTCGACTATTTAGTACTACCTGGAAGAATCTTCACTTGTTGTTAATATTAATAGCATTTTCTTTTGTTTGTAATATAAATTAAATGATTTTGTCTTTACTCATAAGTTATTCGAATTGGCAGTATTTGAAACGAGGGGAATTCATATGAGTGGTATAATCGCCGGAATCAGGGATCGAACGAGTACCATGAGACAGAAAACTCATGTCAGACCCACTGACCCTTCACGGGACGCGAAAGAAGACTGGATTACCTTCTTTCTTTTTTTAAACAAAAACTAGGGGAAGGGGTCGAGGTTTATAAAGGGGTATTGGAGTTTGTAGGTAGTAGGCCTAACCTTGATCTTCCAGTCGAGTTTGCTCTGACTCCTAAAGTTTCTCACGGAAAATCCGCTTCTAGGCTGGGTTCCAGAAGGTACCTTGGTTATAACGAGGTTAAAGGAAGGGACTCGAAAGGAAAGCGGCGATAAGTAGGCTTTATTCTTGGCTTGGGTCTACCTTAATTGTAGCAAGCGAAATAGTTTGAGTCCTACGCGACTCGTGTAAATGTTTCCACTAATGTTAGGTAGATGGTGCTAAGGCGGCAGGACTTAAGGACGAGGAACGGACTCGTGACGCTAATAATAACAAATGGCAAATAAGTTATACTGACAAATGACTTAACTGATTCTCTTTCTGTCTCTTTGCATAATGTTTAAGTCCGTTTTTTATAGGATCCCTACTTCAACGGGGCGTGACTTATCTTTTTTCTAATCTAGGCGCGAGGCAGAGCTAATGATCATAAGTATGCTCGTTTGTTCCTTTGTTGACTGTTGAGCGGAGTCAAAAGAGGTGTGTGCGTTTTTAATGTACTCGTAGTTATACATATTTTTCCTCAACCGGGCTGCCACACCCTATCAGTAGGACCGTTTATATTTGTCGTTTCACAGATCCACGAGAATTTAACCGGTCAAAACACATACCACTCTATATTTGCTTGGTTTACCCCTGTTATCATAGCATTGAGATCTTTTCGTCTCGCAGCTGTTTCCTTGCGTGTGTATGTATGTTTGTGTGACTGCGTGGGAAACTCCAGTTATTCGCTGCTTATCTAATGTTTCTCTTAATAAATATACAGTTGTGATGTAAGTATTTATATGTATTTTACATTGGTTCATTATTTATTACATGACATATTATTTCAGTAATTAATGCGTGTGCCCAATTTCAGGATTTTATAGGTCCAACATGGTGCATATTTGTGAAGTTCCTCGTTGGGTCTACTCAACCTTGCAATTTGGGTGCCACAAAACTACCAAGGGCATCTCCCAAAAAGTTTGTAAGGAGAGATCTGTACAGTGGCAGATCCCCCGATAGGCATTGGGGCCGGAGGGGATTTTTTTTACTCCAATTTAAAGCACAATAGCAACGAGGCCTTATCGCGCGGAAAGTTAATAAGAATAGATTTGTAAAGAAATTGGTAAAGATGGAGGAAGTGAAAATAGTGGAAGATATCTAGACGCAGGTCCTCCTGCAGGTAGTGGGGGCAGTAAGGTCCACAACTGCAAGCACTAGAGCTGGAATGACATTGAAGCCTGGGGGAGAGTGGATCACCAAAATGGGGGCTGAAATGCTTCTTGACTCGGATTGACGAGGAAGGTCACATTGGAGAGGTTGGTAAGAATAAAAGTCCAGGAATGATGAGTAAATGAAATGTCGAATGCCACGCTCTGATTATGAGAGGTATGAAGGTATCTTAAGACCCCCCCCCCCATCCACTTTATTGCACAGAAATACCGAGTATGAGAATGAATCAATGCGACCGAGGTGGAGAGAATTCGAACCAAAGATAGCAAACCAGCCCTTGGCTACCATAGAAACCGGAAATAACCTCTTACTCGGAGATGTGAAGAAAAGAACTACTGAGGTCGGTATCGAGTGATATATCTGGCTGATAGTGGCACCCTAATTGCTATCCTGAAGCAGCCGCAGCACCCAAATATAATATCAGAGGTGGGCGCGATTCGAAAAAATTGAAGTCCGATTTGCGATTACCAATTCTCCAGCTTGTCAAGCCTGATTCGATTATCCGATTCGGGTGACAAAAATCTAAGTCCGATTAGCGATTATCTGATTCGATTAAATTTTTCAAATGCGATTCGATATTTTTAAAAGCGATTCAATGTTTTTAGAGCGATTTTCAATGTTTCTAAAGGGAATTTAATGCTTTTTTACCCTAAATAAGCCATTTCTAACTAATACAAAGAGAAACCAAGCTTTTAAAATCAAAAATAAACATTTTATTTTAATTAAAATATAATATAACAAAAAATTAAACTATACAGTACATATTACACAAAATACACACAGTAATAGTAATATATTATTCTCTCAGAAAAAAAGATAGGGTCAACTAACAACTTTGTTCCATATATACCTCATAATATGTAAAGTTTTCCACTCTATTCTAACCTAAGCCCGCCAGCTTAGTACTCGTCTTCCTCTTCCACCCCGTGGGCCTTTTTGAGGATGTGGAGGTTGCCCTTCATGACGACGAGGGCCTCGAAGTTCGGTGCAGCGAGGGCCGCTTCGAAGAGTTACTTTGAAGCGTTCACAAGTGGTGGCAAGGAAGCAGCGCAGCAGCAGCTTGCTCTCACGACGACTGGCTCTAAGCTGGTGCGGCGGGTCACTTAACCGATATGAGACGCGTACGAAAAACCAAAACTAAACACGTATTATACCTACTTTATACTTGTAAAATATAACTTTTATATTATATAGGATTTAATAACTAATCTTGATATTTTACGCATTATATTATAGATAAAATACGAAAGTCTGAATAGAATAGAATAAAACGAAAAAATATTTACTTGAGAAAAATATAGAAAAATTTATTAAGAAACTGCTATTGCGAAAAAACAAAGACGATGTCGACCTGGATTAATCGCAAATCGCTTTAAATTTTCGGCAGTCCGATTGCGATTATCCGATTCGTTTGGCGGGGGTTAGTCCGATTCGATTATCCCATTCGAAAATTCGAGTCCGATTAATCGGATAATTGGACTTCCGAATCGGACCGCCCACCTCTGTATAATATAATTTACGTATAAATACATAATTACGTGGAAAGAACTTCAAAATTAACCAAGAAAGACATTTTAATTGAAAAAAGAACATCAAAATTCGAAAATAAATAAATCATACCTTTAAAAGTTTAATGGGAAATTTGAGCTTTAATATTAATACGTAATGTTGATAAGGCAACTCATTTCTTCCTTAACTATCTGCACTTTCTCTTTTCGTTGATTTTATGTTGCACAATGCAGAAAAGCTAGTTTCAAAATATTTTCAAGTGTCTTTATATTTTTTAGAAATGTTTGAAATACCCTTTTTTTGCAATTTAGGCTTTTAAAAAAATATTTTTGGGGTGCTCCTGCGGCACCTTTAGTTGGCTTTCACGGTACCCTTGGGTGCCGAGGCCTCCCAGTTGAAAACCACTTATAAGGAGTAACATATCCTTGTTTGTCGGAATTATAGCGACACTCAATGCTAGTGATTATGGACCTAGCAAATGCCTGAACATAAACTAGTGCCTGGGTAAAATGCCTAATTAGTTAACGCAGCCTGTTTATGAGGGACGTGGTTCACTTGACAGATAAAGGTCGTGGGAGCCTCAGAAAAGCTATCATTAGGGGCCTAATATGGGTAAACAGTGGCAACGACAAGCAGAAGCCTACGTGGAAGGGAATGTCTCAAGAGCCTCCATCTAAGGAGGAAGATCTTCCGCGAGACCTCTCCCCATATCGCGAGGCACCCGGCGGGGCTTTCACCGTATCGGAGAGGACTCTGGCTGAGGCTTGTTTTTCTTTCTGGAATACGGTCCATGTTGACTGAGAGATAGGGGGGGGAGCATTCGGGAAACGGGTCAGGCGAGGAGTCGCACCAGAGGGAGCCTTCCTAAATACTCTTTATTTTCAACGCCAGGTCGATCCATAACAAGTTGCAGGAATTTGTTGCTCTCCTAGCTTTGGAGGGATTCGACATAGTCTGGATCACAGAATCCAGGATTAATACCTCGAACAGAGCTTTCGAGGGTGAGTTTTCTGTCCTTGGCTATGCCATTTATCATAGATATAGAACTGACAGCGGTCGGATGGATGCTATATGTACATGTATATCAATAAATCTCTGAAGGTGCGCAATCGCATCGTTGCTTTTGAGCACAAGCTTTTAGAGTCAACATCGTTATAAAAGGTGAAGTTTAGAGGATTCTAATCAGGTAAACACTTGTTCCTCAGCTTGCTGAAAAGGTCAGGTAAATTTAGGATGAATTGGTATCATTTGGGGGCAAGAAATTGTGTATCGCGATGGAAAATTTCAAGTTATGTAAACTTGGAAACCAAGGAATCGCCACTTGACAGCGGACTTGTCCTCGAGTTTGTGAATAATAATTTCCCTCTCAATTTGATGAAAAGAGCCAATGAGAGGAAATAATATCTTTGACTTGGTTCTGACCTCAGAGGATATTATCTCGGATCCATCACTCGGAGAAGAATTAAGTAGAAACGACAATAAAACGGTTATTTTTTATTATATTTTGTTTTGCCGGAAACGAAATATATAACGTTAATAGAATTTGAAGCTTTGTTTTCGTAATCCCATGCTAGGTGTGTGTTTATGTGGGGGTGGGGTGGAGTCAGTATCCAGAAAACTTGACATCCGGAGAGTTGAGTTCTCTGGATTCCACACCAACCTGGCGCTGCCGAGTCCTGGTATTGGTTGATGAGTAAGTTCATGGATGGACAGTCTTTATTCGCCCCCCTTGAACAAGCAAGGCCGTGTTCTGTTGAGCAGAAGTATTTGAATAAAGAAGCCATCAGGCATGATGACAAAATATGGCAGGACAAAGACAATTGGAGACTTTGGAGAACACAACCAACTTAAAAGATCAGGACATCAAAGGATAACGAAGAGATGATGAGGCTAACCATAGTTAACAAAGGGAAGGGGTTAGACTTTGTAGGGGAATCGTCACTCCCCCGTTCTCTCCCAGTGGAGACACGAGGCGGTTACCGCAAAGACATCCGGCCCCGGCACCGTGGGGTCAAGCGAGTAACCACAGCGCCTCGCCTCTCGTCGCTAGGAAAGGCCTAAAGGTTAAAATGCAAGATCTCCCCTACGAGAGTGATATTCAATGCCACCTCAAGTAAGAAATTGGAGACGCTTTTCTCTCAAGTTCGAAGGCTAACGAGGAGACGATGTAAGACTAGGTGAGAAAAAGCGTTTGGAATAAGAACCCTCCTGGGCCCGTCCCTAAGCCCCCCCCCCCACACCTCTTACCCCCCCCCCCCCAGTGGGGTGACGAGGTATAAATACGAAACACTGAGGAAAATCGGGGTAGAATACGTCAGTCTCCAGGTGACGAAGTCCCAGGATTAAGACCCCGGGCTACCGAGACTGGATAGGTAGAATACGTCAGTCTCCGGGTGACGAAGTCCCCGAATTAAGATCGGGCTACCGAGACTGGACAGGTAGAATAATTGGGTCGTCAGACTACGAAGTCCCCTGCAAGAGAGGCAGGGCTACCTTAAGGGGCTAAGAAGCAGCTCATCCTCGAGCTAGTCCCTGGTTATCAAACCGAACGTTAAGTTAACTTGGTCAAGTTCAACTTACTCTCGTCAGAGAGACTTCTAATATCCTGGTGCATCGTACACGCCAGGGAAATTCCTCGCCCTTAAGGAATTACGAAAAGAAGAGGAAAAAGGCTCCACCTCGAGCCCATTACCCGGTGGCCACACCAATTTCATAAGTTAACTTGGTTGAGGAACCAAGTTCAACTTATTCTCGTCAGAGAAACCTGCCTCTGTTATCCTCACCCTTGAGGAAGACTGGAACTAAGAAGAAGCTCATCCTCGAGCTAGTTCCTGGTTACCAAACCGACCTTTAAGTTAACTTATTCAAGTTCAACTTATTCTCGCCAGAGAAGCCCCCCCTCCTCGATCCTCGCCCTTGAAGAAGACCCTATCCGAGTACAGATTACAGTCCTCGCCCATGAGGAATTAAGTAACGAAGGAGAAAAGCTTCCCCTCGAGTCGTTACTCGGTGGTCGCACCAAACTCTAAGTTAACTTAGTTTATGAACCAAGTTCTACTTACTCTCGCCAGAGAGACCACGCCTACCTTGGTGCCGCCTAAAGCACCGTGATTGTTCTCGTCCTTGAAGAACTCCCCCATTGAATACCGTGTGGACCCCCATCTGCTACCCTCGCCAAAAATACCTCGTGATCCCGCCCACCTACATCTGGCCGGTTGGCACGCGTCGTGGAGGCAATAACATTCCTGAGGTATTTAAACTCCAGTAGAGTCAATAAACCTAAATCTTCTATATTAAAGTGCGTATCGAATTTAGCAAATTTTAGAGGGTCAAACTAATCGAATTAATTATTGTGTATTTTAATATTCGGAGTATTTCTATGTTAATGGTTAATTTTTGTGTATTAAATTGTTAAAGTTAAAATATAAGTTTATTTTGGGAATTATTGTGCTCTTCTTTAAAACAACAATACTAGCACTCATATTAGCACTCTTAGATCAAAGCCTACTTTATCAAAGAAGTATATCACTACCACAAAGTATACCACGACAAAAGTGGTTTGTGTGTAGAGAAATGAAAAAGGGGCATTCTCCTACATAAACGTGGTATCAGGTGTGGAGTGATAAAAAAAAGACCATTATACGACATTAAAAGTGGTGTCAGGTGTGGGGTGATCAAAAAGCTGGGGGGGGGGGCATCCTACGACAGACTTGATTACATGTTTTGCAGAGGATGTAACCATAATGATAGGGAGACTTAATAGATTTAGGTCGCCAGATGTTGATAATTTCCTCTCAAGGGCCCTAAAGGTTGTCATGGGGGAGGTGGTGACACCTCTTGCCATGATCTTTAAAAGGTCTCTGGAAACTCGTGAGGTACCAGGTGACTGGCGGGAGGACCTGTAAGTTTTACGTCCATCCCTGGTAATCTTCTTGAAGAAATAATAGTAGAAGTGATAGTTGACTATCTAGAATCACACGACTTTCTGAGTAGTTCTCAGCATGGATTTAAGCGTCGCGAACTTACTTGAGTTCTTTGACGAGGTATTCACTAAGAAATACTAGATCAAGTCAGTAGATGTTACCTATCTAGATTTTTGAAAGTTTTTAAGAAGGTACCACAATACTCACTGATGTCCCAGGTTTGTGCGTTGGGAATTTCCGGTGAGGCTACTCGTTTGATTGAGAAATAGCTCAGTCACACGAGACAAAATATGGTGGTCAATGGCGTAGTATCTGAGTGGGTCCATGTTACAAGCGAGATCCCTCAGCCTAGTCTCCGAGATCTCCAAATTCGGTGACGATACGAAGCTGTGAATGAACACCTCGACTAGAGAGGGAGGAGAAAGCCTTATATAGATAAGAGAGTCGTCCGACAAATGGAAAATTACATTTAATGTTGGAAAGTTATGCATACAGGCGACAAAAATCCCCGATCCAATAGCTTCAGGAACGGACTTGGGCGTCGTCATAACTGATGATCTTAAGTTCTCGAAGCAGGACATTGAGGTGGAAAAAAGGGGTTCGAAGGCTGCTAGAACACACCCAAAGGTAGTTTGGCTATCGAAACAGGGAGATTGTGTTTACTCTGTATAATTAACTTGTTCTTCCGTATCTGGAGTACGCAGTCGAGTTTTGGTGTCCAAGCTTACAGGGACAATATAGATCGGATGGAAAGGGTACAAACCAGGGCAAATAAACTAATCCCAGATAGTAGGCATAAGTCATATAATAAGGCTTGAAATAGTTGTTTCTTGAGGCTGAAAACTAGGAGACTGCGTTGTCAGTTCATCCAGATATTTAAGATACTTCATGGGTTTGAGATTGTGGACTGCCGAAGTATGTTCCAGCTTATTTGAGCATGGACTTGAAACCAGTGTTGAAACATTTGTGCTGCTATTTCCGTAGAAGTTGTTAATAAAAACACTGTGGAACAATATGAGGCACAACTTGACAAGGTCATACATATGCTTTAGGTCCACTGAAGCCAAATTGTGACTGCTTCAGTCAACAATGTTCCCAGGTCCGTAATGTCTTCTAGATTAGTGGCAATTCCTTGTAACTCCTTGTTAAATGTAATCACATCCATGAGTGCAATAGCCAAAGATGCAGAGTTATGAATCTGCTCTCGAGTATAATAATTCCACGAATGCGTTTAATAAGGACGTGAACAAGACGATTCGGATCTCCTTTGCGGTGACGTATTCTACAAGGTTCTATCTTCCTTTATTTTCCCCATTTTATGGAGTTGACATATCTGAGAACCCAGTTTGAGGCGGGGGAGGGGGGGGGGTTACTGACACTGACGTGGAGCGATTCGGTTTCATCCATTTCGGTAATGGGTGGGGTTGCCCCGTACCCCGTGCAGTTGATTCACGCGATGGCGAGAATCTTGGGGATGTATGGAATATGAGGGGGGGGAGGGGGTACGTGACGTGAGAAAGATAGGAGAGGTAGTGAATGCATTTAAAACAGGGGTAGCGGATGACATGCGTTATGCAAGACGAACACGAAGGAGAAGGGAGAATTTGTGGTGGAGGGTAGGGGTGGAGTGCTATCAGGTGTGACTTATGAGTATAGGAGTAAAGAAGAGGTAGCTGTACCATTGATTGTATGGATGTGAGAGCTTATGAATTATATTTGTGGCGTTGAGATTTGCAAGGATATGAAGCGGAAGAGTAGGGAGGAAAAAGACACGTCCCTGGAATAAAGTGGGAGGGAAGCTCAATCCACTCGCCCATCACTGAACCTAAAAAGACTGAGAGGGTGCAATGGCCGCAACAGAACTTGACCATCTTCCGTCAGTCTCATCAAGACCAAAAAAAGGGGTGCATTACCACCCCCCACTTCACGTTATAAGCATTGAGGAGAACGCCCAAAGTGCACATTGTGATGTTGGAATCAGGACAGAACTTAGACCAACACAAAATTTAAACCAATAAATAATTTAGACCAGCACAATATTTACGCCAACAGAAAATTTAGACCAACACAAAATTTACACCAATGCTAAATTTACATCAAGACAAATTTTACATTTCAAACACAAAATTTACACAAATGCCAAATTTAGACCAGCGCAATATTTAGGCCAACAGAAAATTTAGACCAACACAATATTTAGGCCAACAGAAAATTTAGACCAACACAAAATTTACACCAAGGCAAAATTTAGATTAATGCCAAATTTAGACAACACAAAATTTAGACTGACACAAATTTTAGACTAATGCTAAATTAGACAAACACAAAATTTAGACCAATGCCAAATTTAAACCAATGCAAAAACGAGAAAAAGACAAAATTTACAAGACAAATTTTACACTAATGCAAAATTTAGAGCCACGCAAAATTGAAACAAATGCAAAATCAGACCAATGCAAAATTTATGTAGCCCAATGCAAAATTTTAGACCAAGACAAAATTTACACCAATGAAAAATTTAGACCACCCCAAAAATTCCAACAATGCAAAATTTGACAGGTGGAATATTTACACCACCGTAAAATTTAGATGACTGCAAAATTTACACCAATGCAAAGTTTAGACCAACACAAAATTTAGACCAATGCAAAATTTACACTAACACAAAATTTAGACTGACAAAAAATTATACCAGTACAAAATTTAGACAAATACAAAATTTACAATGCAAAATTTAGACCAACACGAAATTGAGACCCCGCAAAAATTAGATGAACACAAAATTTACACCAACACAAAATTAAGACCAATTCAAAATTTGGACCAAAACAAAATTTAGACAAATGCAAAATTTAGACAAATACAAAAATTTAGACAATACAAAATTTGCACAATGAAAAATTTAGACTGACACAAGATTTAGACCAACACAAAATTTGCATCAATGCAAAATTTAGACCAATATAAAATTTAGACAAATGCAAAATTTAGACCAACACAAAATTACACCATTTTAAAAATTAAGCCAACACAAAATTTAGACCAAGGCAAAATTTTGACCAAGACACAATTTACACCAATTCAAAATCTAGACACATGCAAAATTTAGAGCAACACAAAATTTAGACTAAACAAAATTAAAACAATCACAAAATTTAGACCAATGCAAAATTTAGACCAACACAGAATTTATAGTATACAACAAAATTTACACCAATGCAAAATTTACACTAATACAAAATTTAGACCAAGACAAAATTTGATGAGCAAAAAATTTACAGAAATGACAAATTTACACTAACACAAAATTTAGAGAACACAAAAATTTAGACCAACAAAAAAATTACACCAACACAAAATTTACATCAACTCAGAATTTAGACCAAGACAAATTTGACCATAATGCAAATTTAGACAAATACAAAATTTACAATGCAAAATTTACACCAACACAAAATTGAGGAAAAAATAGATAAACACAAAATTTACACCAATGCAAAATTTAGGCCAACACCAAATTAAGACCAATTCAAAATTTTGACCATCACAAAATTTAGACAAACACAAAATTTAAACCAATACAAAATATAGACAATACAAAATTTATGCAATGCAAAATTTAGACTGACACAAAATTTACACTAACAGAAAATTTACACCTATGTAAAATTTAGACCAACATAAAATTTAGACAAATGCAAAATTTAGACTAAAACAAACTTACACCAATGCAAAAGTTAAACTAACAGAAAATTTAAAACAATGCAAAATTTTGACCAACATACAATTTACACCCACTCCAAAATTTAGACACATGCAAAATTAGAGCAACACAAAATTTAGACTAAGCAGAACTAATAACATCACAAAATATAGAGTAACACAAAACCTAATTCAATACAAAATTTAGACAATGCCAAATTTACACCAATGAAAATTTTTAAACCAACACAAAATTTATATCAATGCAAAATTTAGACCAAAACCCAAAATCAACCAATGAAAAATTTAGAAAAAAATTAAACCAACAGAAAATTTATAACTGCAAAATTTAGACTGATACAAAATTTAGGCCAACACAAAATTTACAAAACATAAAATTTGCACACACAATATTTACAACAATGCAAAATTTATACTGATACATAATTATACATCACAAAGATTAGACCAACACAATATTTAGACCAACACTAAATTTAGGCTAACACAAAATTTAGGCTAACACAAAATTTACATCAATGTAAAATTTAGACCAAGATAAAATTTACACCCAAACAAAATTTAGACAAACCAAATTGAAACCAATGCAAAATTTAGACTAACACAAAGTTTACACCAATGCCAAATTTAGACCAGTGGAATATTTACACCAATGGATATTTTAGACCAACACAAAATTTACAACAAGGCAGAATTTAGAACAACACAAAATTTAGACAATACAAAATTTAGACAATGCAAAATTTGGACCAACACAAAATTTAGGCGAATACAAAATTTACACCAATGCAAAATTTAGATCAACTGAAAATTTACACCAATGAAACATTTAGACCAACACAAAAATTACACCAATGCATAGTTTAGACCAACGCAAATTGTACACCAATACAACAAACGAAAAGAAAAACATGAACAACATGACCTAAATTCAGGCAAGTAAAGAAATACATTATCTACATCTACAAAGAGTACTCTCAACACTTTCCGAGGGTTGGGAACACAACCTCGCATCTACTCATCCAACAAATGACAAAACAACGGCCGTGCCCCTCAAAATACAAGTTGGGCCACCGCGGTTTTCAACACAATTTCACTTCCTCCATCTCCGTCAGTTTCCTTCTTAGAAACTTTCTGACCAATCCAAAACACCCAGTAAGCCTTTTCTAAACGACAATTGAGGTCTCAATGAACACCCATTAACCCCTCCATTAACACCCATTGAACCCTCCCCTCACACACATTGAGGCCTCGCACGAACATCCATTAAGCCCTCTCTGAACAAGCATTGAACCCTCTATTTTTTCTTTTAGTTCTTTTTCTGTTGAGAGAAGTTTTTGAGCCCCTGCCATTCGAATTTGCCTAATTGTTCCTACACATTGAATGGCCATACTTCTTAGTTCTTTTAAAAGTGCCAAAAGAGGTAAAATAGTTATCAAAAAATACTTTGAAATTTTTGTCTTTCTCCAGATTCGAGCACAAGCGCCTAACAGTATCACCTATCACCCCTAATTTTGATGCAGAAGTGTCTGAATTTCTTCCTGTTATAAATCATCCCACAAACCCCGCATCTAGTCAACACTTTATCCCCCCTCCCCCCACTTATTTGTTTTGGGGCGAAGATATTGCTTTAGAGCCGAAGCAGACTTTGAAGGAATCATTTGTTTGTCTACTGAATTGAATTCTTCAGGTTCGATACTTTTACATTTCCCAATTATTGAATCGATGACAGATCTGACTTCGTAGAGTTTATCCTTATTTGGGAATTGTAGTCAGGCACATTTGAATTATCGTTAAGGTGCAAAAATCTTTTAAGTCTTCAAAACGATTCACCCCACTTTGCGGAGCTTCTGTAATTATAGGAAGCCTGACATTCGGCTTCCAGTACAGCCTAGACTGAGAGAGAGGAAAAATGCCCATAGCGGCAAAATTCCAATTAACGGTTCTATTTCATTTGTGGTTGTTTCTTTAGGTTTGCATCTTAGATTTTTTTTCGGCATTTTGTTGGATACCATATAAGTTAGTCTGGTCAGAAATTAATTTAATGAGTTGATCATGAAAAAAGTACTTAAAATACTGTAATAGGCTCCATTTTTGCTTGATATTTTAAAAGGAAGAACCTAAACAGTATGATACTACTACACCAGCTGTGTTTCTTTTTCTCCAGCGAGTCTGATTCCCATTTTCTGGATTCTGTTCTTGCAATTGTAAATGGTTATCAGCATCATTTTCAATTGGACATTCTTAAAGACCATGAGAGAAATTTGTAGGAGCTTCAATTTCCACAATGTCGTCATCATTTACTTGAAGATGTTTACATTCTTGAAAAAGTAAAAAGAAAAGGGCACAAACATCTTGTTGAATTTGAATCATAATAAAAACAATTGGTTTATATTCTCTAAAAACTTTGTTGTTACCTTTAATTCAGCTAGTTCGTCATTTCCTAGTTCCCTTTCGTCTTCAATGTCATATCTCCATCTTCAGGAAAATCATAAAATATGTTTGGTGGAAGCTCACAATTTCCTGAATGTGGTAAAATTCTAGTTCTCTTTGGGCCATAAAAAGTTGAAGACTCCATCAAATACCTATAAAAGAATTTCTATAATTATAAATGAAATATATGAAACCTTGATAATGGGGTAAAGCCATGTATACATATAAATATGTAAGGATGTTTATTACATTTCATAATTTATATAATTATCATATTACTCATATATATTATCATCATCATAATCACTAACTCTATAATTTAAGAAGGGGAACTATATTGAGTATTTGAATAATAATTTCATCTTAGTTTGGTTATGACTTATGTTTTTTTTTATCAAAGTTATTTCTAATAATTCGTTTATAATATCAAAAAACAAAATGGTGAAGTTCAGAAATAAATATAGGTATCGAAATTTTGTGAATTTTTAAAACCCAAAGAATTACAAATGGTGTAGCTCAGAAAATTTATTTTTATATATCTTCTTCTTCTTCTATCTATCTATAACTCTATATTTTAGCAACTTGATATTTTGAAAGGATGGGGGGGAATAGTTTAGAGTTCCTTTTCAAAATTATTATAATTGGCGAGGTTCATAAAATTTAAAAAATTTTAACCATGGCTGCCTTTTTTAGATTTTAAATTTTAATCTTAGTAGCGAAGCGCAAGCTCCCCCGTAGAGGGTAGTGGCGAAGCCATTACCTAGTTATAATATAAAAATACCACACTAAAATATTTGCATAGAGAAAATACATTCCCACTAATACATGATGTTGTTCAGGAACAACATTTAAGAACAGTCCTTCTATTTAGAAACAAATATATTATATACACGTACTATTCTATATTTTAATTTTTTGCGTTTCCACTAAAATGGACACTTGAAATAAAAATAATTGAAATAACAATAATTAAAATATAAATATTTCAAGAAATTATGTACTGACCTATGATATGACGTGGAACAACTCAAACTGAGATGGGATGATGTAATCACTGGTAGGGATTTTTCTCTTCCGTTGACTCATATCGTTGTTAATAAACAACATTCGACAGGAACCTTCTGTCTCTAGAATGCCAGCTGGTAATCTTGAAAGATTTGGCGGAGGCGGGGGGCGGAGGCGGGGGGCGGGGATTTTGTTTCTAAACCACGTTATGAGCGAAAGGATGGATGCAAGTAATGCCTCCTGTTTTTAATGGAAAACGCGCGGCAAATACAAAGTTGGTTCCTCGGGCGCATTAGCTAGTTATGCACGTGACCCAAGTGATTGCAATCACCTTAAATTGAAAAAAAAACAGTAGCTAGTTAGACTTTAAAGCCAAATAACTTTAGAGGGTTAGGTGTTTTCTATTTGAGACAGTGTTCGGATTAGCCTTTAA
This sequence comes from Ceratothoa steindachneri, assembly GCA_963969495.1. Lineage (NCBI taxonomy): Eukaryota > Metazoa > Arthropoda > Malacostraca > Isopoda > Cymothoidae > Ceratothoa > Ceratothoa steindachneri. The sequence continues at coordinate 167,255,451 of OZ018318.1, forward strand.
GCCTTCAGAAGCCTGAATTAATTTAGTATTTGGAGGCCTTCAGCTCGATTTGATATTAATTTATCATTCATTAAACTTTCCGCTCCTGGCTCCTGACAACCAGGAATTTCATTTTGAGTAACGTAGGATATTAATTTAAATATTAGATTTACTTTTTCGCTTCATTGGCAGTGTAGGGGTCACATGATATGGAATGAGAGTCAAAGAAAACTAAAAAATGTTCACTTTAAAGTGTTTTATATCTAATGGGTTCACGTCGAAACAAAATAACATTTAATGTAAGAGAATCCGAATGGATAAGTCATCTGAAAAGAGCACCGTTCGCGTATAGTAATACAATTCAATAAAAAAAAAATTAATCGAGGAATTCAAAGAGAATTGTGCTTTGAGCACTGAAATAAGAGATATGGTGGCATTTAGGAACAATTGAAGGGATGTTTTCCAGACGCCAACATGTCCACTAATTAAAAATATAAATTTAGCTCTTAAATGACTTTAATCTTATAGAAAACAATTAAAATAATAGCTTTGTTTTATTTATGTTAAAATTAATATATCTTAATTAAAAACAAACCATATATGGATGTAGCACCTGACATCTTTGCAAGCTCCTACAAAGTTCGTAAAGAGGCAGTTGGCAATTTCCTGTCTGAGAAAATTATGTATCTAGCTCAAAATCCATTTTTGTACAACCTTTGATACCAATACGGTTACCTCAAAATCAAAGTACGACTCTTCCCAACCACCGACCAATCAAAACCTTTGTACAACCCAATTCGAAATTAACCGATCAGAATAGACTTTCCCGTTTTCGGGTCTGGGCACCATTTTATGGTATTGCTTATTAGTGGGATCGATTGTAGTTAATAAATCAGCCTAGATAGCTATTTGAAATCCATTACTATAAATTTGTTGAATTGGATGGAATAGTCGTCTGCTAATATTTAGTCCTAACGACTGATGTGAACTGAATTTAGAAAACCTGGGGCACTAAGGTTATAAGAAAACGGACGATGAACAAAATATATATTTATAAAATCAATGAATGCACAATGAGAGAATTGAATTAGGAAATAACTAGTGAGCTGTAATTACAATTATACGAATGAATGATATAATTAAATTAAGAATTGTTAAGGAATACAAGGTAAATATAATTGAAATATGGATCACAAGATGGTATTGAAGGATGAGATTATCGGATGGCATTACAACTATAATTAACTTGTAAAAAGGATGGGAATTGTAGGATAGTATGGTTGATTTGTGGGTAAGGCAGTGAAATATAACGTAATGTAATGAAATGTATGAAAAGTATGGATTGAAATGTAAGGTGAAGTGAGGTAAGGTAACTATGATGGACTGTGAATTGGGATCTGCAATGAGAGAAGTAACCAGAATTAGGACTTACTCTAGTATGGCAGTTTGCAGAGAATAAGTGTGAGAGGATTTATAACTGACCTTGATTCGAAGTAAAATGGAGCACGAATGGAGTGGTATCAAAACTTGCTGGCAAATCACACTTGGTAACGAAACCACTCACAACATCTATAGTATAAGTTGACAGTTACTACACATATAACGAAGTACGTTTTTCCTACTTTCTTTAGATATGAAAATTATATTCATCTCATTAAGTTACTCAAGAGTTCAGAATTGGCTTATTTCCCCTCGGGTCCAGAAACAAACATTGCCTTCATTTAAAATAGCTTTTTGTTGACATATTGAGGCCTTTAGCCAGGCTCTAATATTTAAAACAAAGAATTTGCTTCCAATTGGAGAAGTTTCACCTTATGTTTATCGGTACTTCATTGCGTGAGCGAGTCTCCGCTGTGGGTACCCGGTGTAGCCTATTACATTTGGTGGTAATTTTGAATGAGAATGGCTCACGCGTATTTGGCTACTAAAGCCTTTAATTCTTATTCGTATCGTTGCAATGGTTGTAAGAAGGTATTTAAATATCTTATTACCTTTAATTTTCCGTTAAAAAGGAAGTTAATAATTTATCCGAGGCAATAAAAAGTTTATGCATCAAAGTGAAGGCTTAACAAATTCGAGAAGTGAAAGTTGTGAGCAACGATGTATACGGTTAGGAGTAGCAAGTAATCTAAACATGTTTAGTTTTGATAATTCTGCAGATTGCGCCACAAAATCTCCAACAGAGAGTGTTACTAAACATGCTTAAATAACCTATTGCCCATAACCTTCTATATCGTTCAGAAAATTAAAAACAATACTATTAACATTAAAAACAAACACGAGGAGGTGAAATAGGCTGTCTAATGGCATTGACCTTTTGTGACTTTATAAAGGGTAATAAACCATTTCTGCCATCAAAATATTACTCCTAGGTCAATATTACAGTGATACAAATACAGCAAGTATTACAGGCCGGCTCATGGCATTTCAAGATGGCGTGGTGAAAGAATTGAGTTTCAGAATCAGTTTGAGATATTAATCTTTTGTGAGTTTATAAAGGGTAATAAACCTTCTCCGCTATCAAAATATTACTCCTAGGTCACTATTACAGTGATACGAATAAATATTACAGGCTTAGTAGCCTAAAACGCGCGCGGGACTCTTATTCAAAATTACCTTTTTTCTTACTCGAAGACCCTCCACTTTTTGTCTTCTTGCACTTGGTACTAGGAAGAACTGTTTTCACCAGGACAGAGTGCAAATTAGGAAGCCTCGTTACTGGGTCGAACTGAACTATTTGATATAGACTGTGGAAGAAGATGTTGGTGCGATTCCTCCACGGTCCCTCTCAGTGCTACTTTTTTTTCTACGACTAGCTCCTCAACCTTTATTCTACCCGCAAGGAGGTCGATGGTGTATCTCGGAACGAAATGCCCCTGCCGCAACTGAAACCATGAGGAGAAACACGGCCGCTAGTTTCCAGTACGCCGTAAGAAAGTACCCTACTTTGTACCTGGAGGAGCCCACAAGGATAGACGCACTCTACCATTAACTTCGTGAAAGAGGTGGTTTATGCGAGGGAACTTGTGGACTAATCCTTATAAGAGATCACCGAATAGCTGGCTAACCAAGGAGCGGTCAAAGTCGAACGTGTGATAAGAAAACAGGGATAGTCTTCGAGACCCACCCCTACACTTTTCATCATGTTTAATCGTAACAGGCTCCCTGAGTCGGTGCGTGCCAGTTGGGATCGCTACCGCGTGAAAGCATTCGTGCTACTGCTGCTGAGGTACTACTGTTTCCACCGCTTCGGCCATACGAATTGCTCTTGTAGACGTGCAATGTCTGGTTTACCTTGAGTCTGTGTAAGTTGGTCCTGGCGCGCCAATCGCTGCTTGGGACGTCTTATGCCTAATTTTTTTTTAAAAAGGCACCATCTGCTCCTGTCCACTCCAGACCTACGAGCCCGGTCACTTCCGCGCTCATTGGGAACCCTTTCGTGGTTTCTACCCCCCCCTCCCCCGTCCTTTCGGGCGCTCTTCTGATAGAGCTAGCTGCACAAAGGGTTCACACTCAGACTCTGCTAAAACCAAGGCTCATCGGCTCTCCTTCAACCTGACCGTCTCCAGTGAAACGAAACGTCCGCGTGGTTCAACCGAGTCGTTAGACTCACAAGAAGCAAACCCATCGAAGGTGGTCGCGAGGCCGTCTTCCGGGGTTCCTAAAGCTCCCGCGCCAGGCGCGCCAGGGACATCGCATTTTTCATGCATACTGGCTACACCTAGAAGGCAAAATTTGCCTGTAGCCAGTCGAAGTCCCAGATTCAGAGTGTGATCAAGGTGACAAAGGGTCGGTGTTCATGCGGATTTGTACACCGCAAAGCTAAAGTGCATTTTGTACTGGACCAGAGCACTAAAGAGGCGAAGCAAAGTGCAGTTCCCGACCAGCCGAAATTTATTCACGATTTTAGAAATATAGACTGGGAATTGATGAGAGTTCACATGGCAACAATTCAATGGCGACAAGTACTGTTGCCGCATGTACACGACTGTAATACGTTTTGGAATAACATTAGAAACATCATATATAATTTGTATAATGAATATATCCCTGTAATTCGTGTATCAAGAAAAAAGAATACTCTCTGGTTCAATCGTAAGCTCAAAGCAATGACACGAACTAAAAAACGCAAATGGAACTCAAACAGAAGAAACAAGACGGAAAGAAGACTACGTGAATATAGAAACTATTGTAAACAGGTTCATAAAGCTGTTTTTAATACCCGCAGTAATTATGAGAAACAAAAAATTCGGTGATCACCAAGCAACGCTACGAGAATTTTATAAATTTGTAGAAAATTACACGAAGCATAAAAATGGTGTTCAAAATCTTGTTGTAAATGATGAGCTTATTACAAACGATTTGGAAAAGGCCAAGGCCCTCTCTCAACAATATAGTTATGTCTTCAGTAGAGATAACAACACCATACCAGAGCTGCCTGACCTAAATCTTCATTCTACGATGGATACTTTCACTATCACGGAAAACGATGTGGTGGTGGCGATAAGATCAATGAACTTGAATAGCTCACCTGGTCTTGATATGATTCAGCCAAGATCATCAAAGAACTGTCTTGTCACCTGATACTTCCCCTAACCATCCTGTTTCAGGCCTGTGTGACTATGCAACCATTTCAGATGAATGGAAAGCTGGTGAAATTATCCTTATATACAAGCCTAAAAGTGATGCCGGCTTCCCAAGCTCGTACATACCCATATTTTTAACAAGTGTAGTGAGCAAATTTTTGAGCGAATTATACACGGACAACTTCCATCCCATATTTTTGCGAACAATGTCATGTCTGAAAAGCAACACGGATTTTTAAATAGACGGTCAACAACAACTAACTTGATGTAGTGTTGGGATGATTAAACTAAAATGAGGGATAATAAGGAACAAGTTGATATCATGTACGTAGACCTGAAAAAGGCATTTGATAGCGTGGTACATTCATAACTAGTGGCCAAACTGAATCATATAGGAGTCGTAGGGCAAGCTCTTAATCTACTGAAGAACTACCTATCGAATCGAACCCAGACTGCGAAAGTAAATAATGAAAGATCGCAACTATCGCATGTGTTGAGCGGAATACCACAAGGAACGTTATTAGGTCCACTAATGTTTATCATCTATATAAACGACCTAACTGACATTTTCAGCGAGCAAACCCGAATCACATTATGTGCAGACGATTCAAAACTATACAGAAAATGTTTAAGTATACAGGACTGCCTTGAACTCTATGACGACATGATCAATATGTGCGAGTGGTTCGAAACATGGCAGCTACGGGTTAATTGCAAAAAAAACGAAGTCCTCCACATAGGCCCCGGAAATAGGAACTTCAACTATTTTATCCAGCACAATCACATCGGTAACGTGGAATTTTGTCGAGATCTGGGAGTCTGCATGACGAATGATCTTTCAGTCAGCCACCACTGCTCAAACGTAGCGAGAATTACATACTTTCGGTTATATCAGTTCAAAAGAGTTTTCGTAACTTCGGATATGTGGTTCCAACTCTTTATTTTCCAAACCTACATAAGGCCATTATTGGAAAGTAACACCGAAATATGGAGCCCCTCAAAGATCCAGGATATTGAATGTATCAAGAGAGTACAGCGAAAATTAAAAAAAAACAAAAACTAGCAAATATGAGAGATACGCGTATCTCCAGGGCCTTGATTTCTTCCAGATTGAATCACTTGAAATACGAAGAATAAAATCTGATTTAGTCTATTTATATAAAACCATTCATAGGCTGGTCGAAATAGACTTCAACTCCATGTTTATTTTCAACCGCAGACCAACAAGAGGACACTCCTTTAAACTAAATGTTGAATTTGCTAGAGCAAATTGTAGAAAATATTCCTTCGCATGTAGAGTTTTGCCGATTTGGAATCAACTACCAGAATCTGTAGTAATTGTTAATGATGTTCAAACTTTTAAAAGATTATTGGAAAATGTAAACCTGACTTTTTTTTGTATGGGGCGCACTTACACAGCTCCTTGAAGCTTTGTGCGTGCTGGATATTATGCATAACTATTAAATGTGTATATCATGTCTCTACCTTTATGCCACGTAAGAGTTTTTATGTAGTTTTCCGAAATAAATGTTTTGTTTGTTTTTTGTTTGAGTCCCATACATTGTGGCACTGATGACTCAGAAAGTCAAGAATGGACCGGGTGGTAGTAATAAGGTGGGAAACGTTTTGCCGGTATTAGGTTCTCCAGTTATGAGTAAGGTTGGAACATTGAGGTGTTTGTAGTAGCTGGGATGAAATAAGACGCAGAATTACTTATGTGATGATAAGAAGAATCCCTGAGAAGTAGCATGCTCAACAGCTGCCCTCTTGGCGAGTTGAATCTTTCTGGCAACTGTGGGAGAGATCTACCACCGTATTGGATCACTAGGTTGTTAGTGTAGAGTATGTTGCTAATGGGTCATGAAATAGAAGATAAGAGCGCGTCCGTCCATCCAAGAAAGACGCTTCAGACAGCCCTGGGGAACGCTGTGCTCCAGTGATAAGAGGCTGAAGACGGAGTAGAAGGAACCGATACAAACATGGAAGAAACATCCACGCAAAAACTAGGAGATAAAAGTGGGTGTGTAGGACACAACAAAGTCCAGGGTACTGCAAACTAGAGATGACAGATGAGCGAAATTGGTGGACGCCAGCCTGGCAGTCATGGGATAATGAATAGGACTCTTGATCGAAGGACAGACACGAAGTCATCATCATCCAAGATCTTACATGAACAGCACTTCGTGTTATGTGACGTTAGGATGAAACGTCTGAGGGTTGGAGTCTGGCATGAGAACAGGCACCAGACTTGACTTATGCCAGACCGAGAAGAAGCTACATTCCAGCTAGATCCAGTTATAAAGATCCAGGAGAAGATGAGCACCGATACGCAGGGAAGGCAGTGGGGAATTCCATCAAGGTCCGGAGCAGTAGGGTGATAGGAGGAAAATGCATGTTGTAACTCTTCTATAAGAAGAGCAGGTTGTAGTCATTACCAATAATTGTGAGGAGGAGATGCGAAAGTGGGCTTCAAACCAGAGGGTGTGGAAATTCGAAGGCATCAAGAGCCCTTAGCACGCTCTGTGAGTCTCGATGAATTTCAAATCGGTCCCAGAACCGAACACGGTGCGTAATCCTCTAAAACGACTGGTGTATTGTAACCAGCTCGGTAATGAATACAGGCGAAGAGCCCCACGGAGATAGGTGGGCGTTATCGCGATAACGATATCGGGTTATCCGATATTTTTTTCCGCGTTATCGATTAATCGGTATCGCCGATACTTTTGGTTCCAAACTAGCGATAATCGATAATTTCAGTTCAGTTTTTGGTTCCAGTTTAGCACAGGGGCGAGCCGCACGTGCCTTAGAGGCAGAAATAGGTAGGTCCGAGCTGTGAGGAGGATCCTCAAAACCTATGAGGAGATGAAGGAGAGCCTCACCAGGTAAGAAACTAAGAAACAGTATTCAAATATTTTTACTATTGTATTATAAAATAACGCTATATATAGTCAATAATCAATATTGTATAATAAATTTGGATTTATAGATTATCGATTTATCGGTTATCACGCCCACCTATGCCCACGGACTTCAAACACTGGAGATAGCGGAAAAGATAACTTCATATTCGAACTTGGAATCTTTCCCTTTACACTGGCATGGCTCCAGTGTGACACAATATGTACTTCAGGAAATACGAACCCAATATTCCCGATGTTGTAGATGCTTTAGGAGAGGAGGCGGTGGGACAAACATTTAAAGAAGTAGCGCCAGTGTGGCTTCCTTGAAGAACCTCTGCATTACGGCACATAGGGTTTCCTTAGTCATAAAAAACCAACGAGTTAAAAAACGCCAGGTAGTCTCTGAATGGGAGACCCCAACGTAATCAAGGTTCCACTTAGCGCACTTGCGACTTTAGTCTTGATTTGGGACTCCCCGCCAGAGGGCGCCTCGAGATCGGACGTACCGAAATTGGCCTGGTCGCTTACCGAAGCGGCAACAGATTTATCTTTTCCCGAAACACCCGCGGAGGGAGAGGAATCCCTAGTCTTCTTGCCTTTCTTCTTCTTTAGAGAGGAGGGCGGGGAGTCAACCCATTAGTTTTCTTCACCCCTGGAAGGGTCCCCAAGTTAGGACTGATAAGCCTGGGCAAGATCCTTCTCCGAAGTCCAGCTTATGTGAGGGCTCCAAGTGAGCCTCCTCCCCAAGGGAACATTTCCAAATTCTCCAAAGGGAGGACATTGGATATACGAAAGGAGGGAAAGGGCCCCCAAAGGAGGACACTACCACGGCCTGCAGGCTGCACTATAGATAAATAAGGATATAACATAAAAAAATATACAAATAATTTTTTTTATAGTTGTCAGATTTTAAAAAATCATATGGGGAATGTGAAGCAGCAGAGGTGGTAGTAACTAGTATTCAAATTATGAAAATGTAGGGGTTTTAACTATTCTTTAATCATACCGCCGTGCAATATCCTCCTGGAATTCGGCAACCATGGAGCGCCACCTATTTCTTTGGCTTCTTTCCATGGTTATGCTTGGATAATATGCAGTAAGGATTCCAATTCTTTTCTACGGCCGATTACCTTCTATGTGCCAGACTCGCCCTAGATGTGTCACCCATCTTACTCTCACACTAAACTCACCAAAGGCCTAAAATTTATGCCCATAGACTCATCTTGCTGCTTGAGACTTCTTCTCATAGAGCTGACAAGACTCCATGTCATAGGAGCAAAATAACCCATATGGCTTTCTCCACTTGGTTCAGCCCATCAGCTAAGATGGGAATGGGAAATGTTTTTTTGTTTGAATAGAGCCACCTCTGCTGCTCACATTCCCCATATGATTTTTTTAATCTGCTAACTATAAAAAAAATCGTGTTTGTATATTTTTAATGTTATATCCTTGAAAATGGGTTCCTACCCGAAACGTTGGTACCAAGCGTTAAAATAATATAATGAACACCCTAAAAACAGCCTTCTTATTTATCCTAAAAATACGTATATATATATATATATATATATATATATATATATATATATATATATATATATATATATATATATATATATATATATATATATAATGTGAAATATAGTTTTTGAAGCTATCTGAGAAAACGCCTATTTTAAGTGTTACCTTCTCGTACATATGAGAAGAGCTCCTTCCGAAGACTGTGTTTGCCTAAAATAGCCTTTTAACCGCATAATTAATTGCGTTACTGCAATAATTTTTCTTAATTTATAAGGTGTGGTGAAGATGGAGATTACAAACAAATTTTCCATTCTCTTCGAAAAGCTAGGGTGACACTTAAAAACGCCAATCGAAAGATAGTTTTTTGGCTATCTGAGAGAACGCCTATTTTAAGTGTTACCTTCTCGAATATGTGAGAATAGCTCCTTCCGAGGGCTTTGAGGAAGACTGGGTTTGCCAAAAATATCCTTTTAACCGCATATATATATATATATATATATATATATATATATATATATATATATATATATATATATATATATATATATATATATATATATATATATATATATATATATATATATATATATATATATATATATATATATATATATATATATATATATATATATATATATATATATATATATAATTCATTAAAGTCGACAGCGAGGGCTGCATTGTTTAATTTAAATTGCAGCTTCTTTATAGCGTTAACTATAATTTCAATTGATGGATTTAGGCGAGGAAAACTACTCGGAAGAGGCATGACTTTATTTGCCTGGATGTCTTTCGACCTAGTAGTAGGTCATGTTTGGGGCAGAATGGTGAAGATAAGATTTATTAAGTAATGAAAATACAAAAAGAACATTTTACATTAATCACGTAATTAATTACCAAATACATGATCAATTGCAAAATATAAGGATAGTTATAGTGGAGAAATGGGAAATTGTGTGGAGAAGAGAAAGATATGAGTCAAAGTAGGAGTATTAAAGCTTTCAGGAGTCAGTGGAAATAAGCGATTTAGATATTATATGAGAGTAATTCTAATATATATATATTTAAAGTAAAAAAATTACAGTTTTACATTATAGAATTATGATTTTTAAAATGATTGTTAAAAAATAAAATATTCATTTAAGTTTTGGTATCTATACATTTTTGTTGTTATTATTTAAATTTTCTGTTTAATTCGAATAACTTCTTACTTTACACTTTTAAACACTATGACTTTCAAAACACTTTTAATTTACTATTTGAATTTTATTTATTTATTTTATAATTAGTCCAAGAAAAGTTTATTTACATTTTAGTTTATTATTAAGATTTCAATTTTACGCAACTTTATCGTTTTAGGTTAATTCGTTTTTACTTTAATCTCTGTTATTTTTAGACGTTTTATATTAAAGATGAGCATAATATTTAAGGTAATATATATATAGGAAATATTTTAAACATAATCGTGAGATAACCGACCAATCCGCTAACTCAAAAATGTAAGGCTAATTTCTTATGTAAAATTTAATACTAGATTCTTGGTTTCGAAAACAAAAAGTTAAGAGTTATGTATTTTTGGAGATTATACAAAAAGATGCAAATTTATAAATTTTTAGATGAGTTCTGGTTCCATTCGGGGGCGTGCAGATTCTAGCGGCGACTCTTTGGGAAGATACTCGTAGTTTCTGGCTGAAGTTGTTTGTTAATTGAAGGTCTGCGTTCGGAGATCATAACCGCCTCAGCTATTCGGAGCCTTCGACGGTCAGAATCACGGAAAATAATGGAGGTGTTCTGGACTAGCATTTCTCTTGTGATTAATGTATTATTCGTTGTAACGTAGCGCTTAGTAGCCCCATACTGGAGGTACCTTGTCAACCTGCGCGACAAGATTGTGGAAGTCATTCCTATGTAGAGTTGCGGTGAACGCAGTTACCGTCATTGCACGAGTATTCATACAATAGGTTGGCCTCTTGGATGGGGTCCGTCGCGGGGAGACAACTGATCTTTATGACGAGGGCTTGTTTTTTTCTGGTCTTTTAATTTATGACCAAGTTTATTTTGTGGTCGAGGTTGACTGGGGAAACGTTACGGTGGATAATGTCTGAGAGAATCTTCTCGTCTTCCCGGTAACCTGTGTTTATTGTTGTTTCATTAAACATGTCTATCAATATAGGGTTTTCTGGTTTCTCCTTTGGAAGGATGACAGAATTCATCTTAATTTTAACGGTTGAGTCAATTAAAGTTTGTGAGTAGCCATTGTTTACGAGGAGCTGGTTTACTCTTTTAAACTCAACATCAATCGCTGTCCAATTGGAGGAATGTGAAAAGGCTTTGTTTACGAGGGCACTGATCACCGATCTTTTGTACCTATCGGGACACGCTGAGAAACCATTCATGAAAAAACCTAAATCGGTAGCCTTGATGTACATTTCGGTCACGAAGCGCTCTTGAGAAGAACGAACGAGAAGGTTGAGGAATAGGAGCGCAGACTGTTCTCCATTTTCGTGGGTAAAGATAAGTGATGAATTATTTCTGAAGGTCTGGATGATTGTAGGTAAGTGTTCGGGGTTCTTCAAGTTCAAGAAAATATCATCGATAAAACGGACATAGATGGGAGGTTTGAGGGGGAGAGATTATTTTTAAAAATGTAGTTTTCTACTGATCCCATGTAAAAAATGGCAAACAGAACTTCAAGTGGGAAACCCATGGCTATACCGCCGATCTGGACGTACATGTATCCACCAGGGTCATAAACGGAGTCTCTTTGGTTCACGCCTGTAGTAATGGTCGTAGAGTTGATTATTGGATAGGAAGGGATGCTATTTCTAAGGTGTGATAAATTTTTCTGCAGATAAGGTTTACAGTTTCATCCAATGGAACGTTAATAAAAGGCGATTCATCCTCCATGGATACCATGTGACCAGATGGTTTGGAAAAATCCTCGGATAAGCGTAAGCTATAGGATGATGGGACGTAGGGAGTGAGAATAGAGTTGAGGAATTTCGCAAGTTTGTAAGTTACAGTTGTCGTCTGACTGATGATAGGGCTAAGGGGGTTTCCATGATTATGGGTTTTAACGTTTTCATGAGCATATCCGAGTTTGTAGTCGCCGTCGATGAGTGACATTTTTAGGCGCGAGAGGGCATTGTGCCGTCAGATAAGTTCGTTTAGTTTTAATTTTAGCTCATTTGTTTTTTTTTTATTTTCTTAAATTTCATTCTGTAATCGAAGATTGTAGCCATCTTAGAGAGGTATTCGTCTTTGTTTAAGATGACGTAGATGGAAGATTTGTCTGTTCGACGGATAGTGATGTCAGGATTTTCTTTCAATTCTTTGGCTGCGTTGCGAAGTGGTTGGTTTAGGATAGCAGTTTGAGTGGTTCTTATGCATTTGTTGGCTTATGTAGAAGGCTCATCAGAGAGATTATTGTCCAGGTGTAGTTCAATATCAACTCTTTTTGACAGGTGGTGTGGTTTGGTCATAAACTGGCAATTGAGGTCCAAATCAAGGAATTTTGGGGGGTCTGACGTGAAATGTACGCCTGAGGTTGATAAAATATTTTTTTTTCTGTTTGGTGTTATAATAGGCACACCATACAATCTTGCTAGTTTACGTGCGATTCGGCGTCTGCTCCTCAAAAGATAACGATCAGAAAAGTCACCCAAAGCATCTCTAACTGCAGTAGCTGTATCTTCGGCCAAGGTAGAATTCTTTAAACTTTCGATAAGTTGGTTCAACTCCGCACGGAGACGAGATAATAGCACCCTTTCCCACCCAAGAATCAACATAGCACAGAAAACAATGAAGTCTGATTTGCATTTCTTAGATAAGTTTGAGGTAAGCTGGCTAAGCTTGTTGTTCACTGCAAAGCCAAAAAAGTGGTCATGTAATCTTTCAATTTTACCTCTCAGTTCAGCCATTAACTTATATATTGATGTTATGTTGGATGTTTTGGAACATTTCTCTTCACTCAAACTCTGGAAATAGCTTGTTATGACTTTCGAGTACTTCAGTATTCTGTCAATAGCTGGTCAAAGAGACAACAATTTAGTCACAACATGCAGCAACAGATTGCAGTCATCAGCCTCCATGAATTCACAGAATTCTTTCAACTGAGCTCTACTTTCAACATCAATATCTAGCTTTCCAGAAGCAACTCTTATTGCATTTTGTAAAATATGAGCTAAACCGTTTGCAACAATAACATTCTCTTGAGCTATTTTCAGTAATTGATATACACTATTGTGTTTTTTTTATATAATTAACACTTGCATTGTGACCGGAGTATGCATACATTTTATTCAGATCAACAAATGAAACCTCTAATTTGGAGAGTAGCTGACTTGTTATACCATCTGATGTTTAATTGTCATCACTATAAAAGTCAAATAATACATTTTTAATTCCATCTTCAAAATGAAAGTACCTTAAGAGGATTGGAAAACACTTTGTAGCGCATTTGTTTGAAGCGTCAGTAACTATTGAAAAGTGTAAACATGTTTCTGTACAGAATAGGGAGCTAAAATATTTTAACACAGTGTCCCTCGTTTAGTTTTCCCACATGACACACCTTTCAATATGGAGGAGTCATTATAGATTTCTATGTCAACTTTTACTCCACAATCAACATTTATGTATGAATTATGATGTTTCACAACATGATACACTTTATAAATCTCTGCAGCCGCGATTCTGTCATCTTGAGATGACCGAGCCTGTGAAATAAATGGTGCTAATGATGATGAACCAGCACTGCGAGTGAGTGTTAAGTTTATGTTTGTTTGTTGAAGCATGTCCGATCAATGGTACCTTTTCTCCTTCACTCCCTATCTCCACTTCATACTTGCATAATGTACAAAAAAAACATGATTTTCGTCTTTTCTGCTCTTGGCAATAAATACACTAGCCAACAAATTTTAACTTTGTCTCTGCTACTTGTGTAAATACTGTTGTAACTAACTAATTTTGGTGCACTGATTCCAAATGTGCTCATATTTTTCCTAGCACGTAAGGTTCCTGAGTTATGAAACTAGGCTATATGGCTCACACTGTCACCTTGGATCAATTAATGATATAATTATTACGAGTTTGAGAAGAATGAGACATTTATGGGCAAAGGTTTGGAATCAGGGCACCCTATTTGGCATTATGTACGTCCTTTTGCAGACCCAGACAAGATATGTATTACATATAAAGAGGTAGTACTCACCTAACTATAAATTTCTTCAAAAATGTTTGAGACTCTTGCTTTTGCGCTTGTACGTGGATATAGGATCCTCCCGTTGTAGGAACTAGCAGTAGTTACCCATCATGTTTTCGTTGAAGAGGCCTTGATACCTGCTTTCTATCATTGCGATATCTCGGTGGAACCTTTCCCCATGTTCGTCACTAATATCACCCATATTAGATGGAAAAAAAAATTAGATGCGAATGCACGAAATGCATCTTAAGAGACATCCGACACCCCATTCGTTGATAGGCATTTAGCATGTTGTCCACTAGTTCTTCATAGTTTTCAGCCTTATGGTTACCAAGGAAGTTCTGCGCTACATAGACAAATGAATCCCATGCTGCCAACTCAAGTGAAGTTAGTTTATTTCTGAACTCCCTGTCACATAGCAATTCTCTGATCTCCAGCCCTACAAAAATGTCAGCTTTAAGTTTAGCATCGGTATTCTTTGCACCAAATTTCTCTTTGAGATACTAGAATCCATCAGAATCATTGGCCATTGCTTTAATAAAATTTGTGATAAGGCCAAGTTTGATATGAAGTGGTGGAAGGTAGATCTTCTGTGGATGTACCAAAGGCATGTGCTTCACATTGTATCGGCAACTATGTGTTCTTCTCTTTCGGGTCACTTCTTGACAATATAATGATTCCTGTCGTCACGGCTGTTCCATAGGCATAAGAGGAACATATTCTTTGTATATCCTAGCTGCAGTCCAAGAAGTAAAGAAATTACCTTATGATGCGAGTAATGAACACCTTCTAAAATAAATTTCACTAAGTCATATGTCTCTATCATCCCAACAATAAGTGCGACAGGAATTGGAGTTTTTTTTGTTACCATTGTGTAGCAACACAGCTTTGAGGCTAGCAGTGCTTGCATCAATGAATAGTCTCCATTCATCACGTAAATGCTCGTTTCTTAGTTGATTCATGAGGCCATTAACATCAGTACAGAAACAAGCACCATCTTCTTATTTATAGAAGGTAGCTTAGGCCTCATGGTGTTTACGGAAAGTAGATATTTTTGCACCGTCCTCTAGAAGATTCCATTGCTGTAGTATGGAGCCCAACAGTTCTGCGTTCTCGTTTAACAATGACAAATCCCTCAACAAATCATTCAATCTTTCTTGATTTATCAACTGGATCTTCCTTTCCTTAGAATCATCCTCATACATTTTATCGTCATTGTTATCCTCCTCTTCAGGCAATGAATTATCTTCTTTAATTGCACTAGCTGATGGAGGAACTGGGATTGGCATCTCCATATTGTGGGCGACTGGTTTTATAGCTGACTTACAATCTGGATATACAATTTTTGACTTGTTCATATTTGAGAATCCAGCAACATTTGTCATACAAAAGGAGCAATCAAAAACATGATTTGTTAGCTCACGCCACACCATTGGTACAACAAAAGGCATACCCTTTCGTTTGCCAAATAACCACTGTGAGCCCAGTATAACACACAGTACAAGATTTGTGAGGTGCCCAGGGCTTGTCTTGGTCACCAACTTTACAACCAAAATAATAATTGTATGCAGTTTTCACCCTTTTAGCTAAATTTTTCCGCTAGTTGCTTGGAGTATATCTTCCACAAAAGTTGTCTGGGCTATTTATACATCCTCACCGATTCATGTTTTCAATTTAGTTTGTATATAACCTGTTATATACTTTTGTACAATCTTATCTCATTTACAAATTAATTGAGAGATAAATCTGAAAGAAAAATGCAATTAATCACTGTAGGTATGTAAATACTGTTTCAACACCACTACTATAATGGCTAAATTTAACGTGATAAAGCAGGAGTGTAACGCAAGAACCAAACACACACAACACATCCTCTCACTATGGTAGCCGAAGCAACACTGCCCATATGTGTAACTAAAGTCTGTAACTAAGGAACCTTACGTGCTAGAACAATTCTGATTACAATTTCGGAATCAGCATACTCGATTTAGTATAAATCACAAGCTAATACCCAAGTAGCAAAATTATTGTTGACTATTGTTATGCACCTGTACGCGCGAGCCCAGTGCCTCACTGGGCTCGACCGAACCGAACTCCATGATGCCTAGGGTGCGGCTTGTTGAATTTAATTAATTTTTCGTTCGCGAATAAAAGAGCGCCTCTGAGCGTTCTACCTAGAGGGTGGCGTCATGACCTTTGACAATTTGTCGCCACGCTTCTGTCCCTACAGGTTACATACACCGCACCGGGAGTATTGCATTCGACCTTTTTGTAGCACAGTTCGTATCACGCTGGATCCCTGCCAGTGTACACGGATGGCTGCAAGTCCCATGAGGTTGTCGGTTTCCTCGCCGTATCGCCCCTGTTTGAAGTGAGTGGGCCTCACAGCCGAGCTGGTTACAATACACCACTCGGTACAGGAAATAACTCGTTGTGCCAGGTTGGGAATGGATTGTGATCTTTAGCGACTTTATCTGGTGTTGATATCGTTTCTGAGCCGGGAAAGGTAGGCCACCCCTATACACCAAAACGTGCTTCTTTAATGTTTTTTCTTTAATCTAGCATAGCATTAAGCTGCAGAATAATTACGGCGACCTATACCCTAGTAGGCAGTCGCCAGATTAGCGCTGAAATAACACACACACAAAATAAACAAACCCAAGGTCCCATCGTTTCCAATCGAGGACTATTTAGTCTTGTCGTCGTGGATCGGCGAACCGATCTCGATTAGGGAAGAGAAGGGGTGGCACACCGGCCGCCTTAAGTTCGAAACGCATGTGTGCAGGACTAAAGGGTTCCCGGTATCACTTGTACCTTTAAGGGGTTATCTCTATCGAGCAGCTCTCCGCGGGAGCGGTTGATTCTGGGCGACATGCTTGCCTTTATTGGTCCCCTATGAAAGGACAGGGGAAACTGCCGCTGGTGTAGAGATGAAGTCACCCTTGGGGCACTCGAAAGGTGGAATTCACCGTATATTTCGGAGAGGAGTAAACCTTCTCTCCAAAGATGGCAAAGGGTAAGTCCTTTGCCGCATATGCGATGAGAAGTCCCTCCACCCCTTGATGGGGTGTCTCGATTTACCTAGTTCTCCCCAATACCAACAGCGCTTGGTAGCGGATCTCCATGCGCGTGAGGTCGCCTACTATTTATTTCTGTGGTAGCTATGAGTTTAAAAAAAAGGGGGGAAAAACAAAACAAAATTCATGGAAAGCAGATACTCTGACCTCCCAATGCCTTGGGAGGTTAAGAGAAGTTTCTATAGAATCAGAAAATTCCAGAATGTGATCATTTACACAAAGTCGGCCCACAGCTTCGAGCTATGATGGGACTTGACAAACCGACCAACCATTCAGCTGAATTTACCCTAGAGCTTTGACCATAAAGGATGGTGCTGACGTAGCCACCTTATATGTGTAATCGAAGGAGGTGAGCAGAGTTGACCGACCAGTATACCGCGTGATTAATACTTGCCTCAGACGGCGGGCTTTCGTCCCCCAGGATGGCATGCGGACCACCCATACACCATGCCTAGCGAACCAAACTCTGTCCAGGTGAGAAGAGCTCTTCATAGTGCAAATTGCGGTTACACAAGACGTTTATGGGATAGTCATAATAAATGAATAAAATAGCGCTGAGAGGGAGCGAGGAGGAAGCGTACTAACAACTTTGCCAGGCCTCATGCCAACCTGGGACAGTGCTTCCCTAATTTGCAATCAGGCTGGAAGGATATGCAGCTCCTCCACGTACCAAGTGTAACAGGCTACCCAACTGCCGGCGTACACATGTAGGGATAGCGGGGAATGAGCACGCTGATGAGGTGGCCAGAATCCGCGAGAACTAGGCGACTAAACCAGCGTTTCGTTCTTTACACCGACTACATGGCAAGAATCAGGCGAGCCTTCTGGGCTGCCTGGTAAAGATGGAAACATAAATTTGCACCCCTCGACTATTAACTTGCCCCCGCCACCCTGCATTGGCGGCTTCATGTCGCTTTCTGTCGTCTCCGAATTATTGGCCCCTCTCGCGGGACGCACTGCCATGATGGAGCGATCCCCAGCACCTTACCTCGGTGACTGCGTTTAATCCTGGCCGAAGGCCCATGATTTTCTTCGAATGATCTTTCGTCCTACTTCTCAACTTCTCCCTTTGATATAATTGCCCATTTGTTCTTCCGCTCTCCCTCTATACTGATAAATGGACGTTAAGAAGCAGATGCGTTAATAAGCAACCCCTCACACCCTTTCAAACATAAATCTAAAAAACAATAACCTGTCCGACCGAGTGTGATGGAATCAGTAGTCATAATTAAAAACTTCCCACAAGTTCTCCACGTTTCCTCTTATAGCTCTTTTAGACGAACATGAACGAGCTGTAGAAATGCAATTAATACGAGGGGGGAGCAATAAGTTTTGCGAATCGGTAGGGCAAAACAGAGGAAGGGGGATGGCTGTTTGTGGGGGTGTTAGGACAAGTTAGGACCTGCAGCCGCACGCTCGTGCCTCGTCTATTTAAGAAGCAGTAGCTGATCGCAGATCGTCAGTCACAAATTTTTCAACAATGGAGAAGGTTGAGCAAGAATGCAAAAGAGATCCATGAACGCATGGTTGCAGCATACACCGACACCGCCCCTTCCTATGCAACCATTGCTCGCTAGAATAGGGAGTTCCGCCATGGTCGTGAGTCCCTTGAAGATGACGCCTGCCAGACGTGACCAACGAAGACAATGTGGCCCGTGTGGAGAGGATGATCCTCGAAAATCGACGGGTGAAGGTCGAAGAAATCAAGCGAGAACTTGGAATATCACATGGAAGTGTTATCAACATCATCCACGACAATTTGGCCATGACCAAGGTCTCTGCCCGTAGAGTCCTTAGAAACCTCACGCCCCATGATCGACTTCAACGTCGTCAAAGTTCAGAGGAGCTGCTGCTCCTGTATAATCAAGGCCCGGCGGGATTCGAGTCACGCATAGTGACAGGTGATGAAACGTGGGTCCATCACTGGGATCCCGAGACCAAGCTCGAAAGCATGGCCTGGAAGCACAGGGGCTCTCCGACCCCCATCAAGTTCCGGACCCAACCCAGAGCCGGGAAGATCATGGCCACCACCTTCTGGGATTCTGAGGGAGTGTTGATGGTGGACTATGCGCCTCGTGGAAGGACCATCACAGGCCAATATTACGCCGAGGAACTAGCTGGGTTGAAGAAGTGCATCCATCAGAAGCGGCGCGGCAAGTTGACACGCGATGTCCTACTCCTCCACGACAATGCCCCTGTCCACAAGGCCAGAGTTGCACAAGCTGCCCTGCGCGAGTGCGGATTTGCGTTGCTCAACCATCTTCCCCTACAGTCCAGATCTAGCCGCTAGCGACTTTTTATTGCACCAGCTCAAGGCTGCACTGCGTGGACACCGGTTTGGGGACGATAAAGATGTCCAGCTCGCCGTCCAGGAGTGGATTGAACAGCAGTGGGGAATTCGAAGCCTCAGGGACAAGTGGCGCAAGTGCATTGAAGTCGAGGGTAGTTATATTGAAAAATAATAAAACAATTTTCCTCATATCCGAATTGCAAAACTTATTGACCGCCCCTCGTATGCCAAGGAGTTGATGCCGAAAGTGAAGAATGAATCGAGTACAATGCGACGATATACTCGGATGCTGTTGTTATTAATCTCTCTGGATTAAGGGAGAAAACTTGGATCCTACAACCTGTGCTGTAGCCTCCGCTAACATTACTACAATTAAGTGAGACCGCGCTACAATGGAAGGAGGGTGTTGCATGCTGTGAGAAATTTATAGCCCTACTCTGTGCTAGCGGTCCATGCAACTGCTATACCATTTGATTCCACTAAACTTGTAGGAATGAGCAATATCCGATTTGAATCACTTTTAGAGGCCATGAACACTGCCAAAATATAATTATTTATTATTCCTCAATTCAAGAAATACAAGAATAACCCAGAAAGTAGTGCTCACTTTCAAATAATGAACAGTATTATTTTACAAAGCCTACTGATCGATCCCTCGGTAATGTATATCTTCATCGGATCTAGTCTTTGATCACACATTCGCATCATGTCACTTCTTTCTTGATAGTACAGCTTTCTGCCGTATCCCCTATGTACCCCCAAGTCCCAATGTCTGACGAAGGATTTGCGGATATATATCTACCACTATTTTCAGGTTGTCTACCTTCACATATCTCTCCTTGCTCACTTTTTGCGGGATACGACCTCGTTGCTATTTCGCTTTAAATTTGATGGAAGAAAAGAAGCATATACCCGACTCTCCTCCTTCTTTCATCACATATACACCTCACATGCCACCCATTGCCTTGTTTAACACCTTGACACGGATTATCTGGCCGGGTTCGGCGACAGTACCGCCATTACCGAAGTGGACCGATAGGAGCACATAGCCAGACTCGGACAAGCGGCTTTGCAGACCAGCGACGCTTCTTCCCAAAAAGCTGACCAATTTGTGGGATTAAAAACGCTTTTAAGGTGTGGCTGAAAGGAAGCGGTCATCGAGTGTTAAAATAGAGTGAACAAAAATGTTTAGGATCAGTAAAAGAAAAAGACCCTAGCTGGTATTAAAAAAAACAACACCTAAATGCTCAATTTCTTATCTAAAAGTCGGTACTACTTTCGGGATAATCCTAGTAACTGAACGATTAACGCTGTACACAATATCACAGAAGTTGATAACGGGGAGGTTGCTGAATATGATCATCAATGCTTCATATTCCAAGGCACCCCTAAATTGCTTCTACCTCCAGCGCAGATTTAAGTTTTTCTGCTGGAATTTTAAGAACTTTTAGCTTATGGGACTTTGAAGACTGGCTTAATTGTATACACCACCGGTGACCAATCGTGGGAAAAAGCTTTTCGACAAAACGAGACCAGCCGTTTTTCACCAAAATGTACGAGTGAGGGTATGTTCAATGGGAAACCCTTTCTTTTCAAAGAGTGAATCCGTTAATTTCTTGAAGATTAGGCTCTTCTCATCTGAATACTCAGTCACATGACACACATTATCTTTGATCCTTTGAATAGCATCGAGGCAAAACAAGTTGGCCATACAAGTCTGCCAAAGAGAGGTTAGATAAAATATTATATTTAAATACTAGCATAAAGCTTTATGGTAAACTTCATAACTGACCACTTTGGGTACGAATTGGATCTACTTTTAACAAAAGGTTCGTTTTACTCATCGGACGCAATGGTTGGTCCATGACCTACAAGGTTCCGCTTTTAATCTTGTATTCGCCTTCAACAGAAAGGGTACACTCGTCGAGGTCATTGAGGCCAGGACCTACAGCTTAACGTGGAAGAGAAGCCACGAGCTGCTGCTATAAGGCAACCGCTCAAACTCGACCCAAATCGGGACGCCATCTGGCGACTTAACCACACAAGATGTGTACAAGGTTCTGTCTATAAGGTAAAAGGGGATCTACAAATTTAATATAAGCAGAAGGAATAGTTTCCCTTCTCCTTTACTACTTCCGTTCTGTTCACTATCGTTTCCCCAACACTCGGACCTACCCCATCTTTTAGATAAAAAAATAAACATACCTGCACAAAGAATGAACCCCCCCCCCAAAAAAAAAGAGAAACCCTTTAATTTCTTCTAAATATCATAGGCTACGTTATTACTTCGCAGTAGACAATTGGCTACAGCTAGTAGTTAGCAGCAACCAGTTATCCGATACCCACCAGTCACCATACGCAATCATAACATCGCTGTCTCTTACTTCCCGTCTTTACACATACAACATATCCACTCTTCCGTCCGGGATCCCACCGAAGGGGTCTACATATCCCAACTCTCTTGACGTGGCACGAGTGCCCCCCCCCCCCACACACTTTTTGTCAGGAAAGCATTTACCCCTTAGAATCCTTGGGACAAAGACCAATCAGTACCATTTGTGGATCCACCCCCCTGCTGGCGTGGCCTT
The DNA here is from genome assembly GCA_963969495.1 of Ceratothoa steindachneri. NCBI lineage: Eukaryota > Metazoa > Arthropoda > Malacostraca > Isopoda > Cymothoidae > Ceratothoa > Ceratothoa steindachneri. The sequence continues at coordinate 167,277,589 of OZ018318.1, forward strand.
CCAGTGGAGCGTGAGCCCCTCCCCCCTCCTGAATGCCAGGGGCCGGGACCTTCTCCCTCTTTATCCTAGGCCAACACTCAGTTAGAGGAGATATTTAGGCCCTTGTTGCCATAGCCAGTCAAGCTCCTGACTAGATAACGAAATTCGCATAAAGATAAGAAAGACAATCGCTGGAAAGCCCAAGGGTACCAGTGGCGGCTTTTCGTTGCGGAGGGGAGGGGGGGTGCAGTCATGGCCAAAGGTTTAGAGATTATATTTTTACATATAAGAAAATTAATAAAACTAATCAAACGCAATTAGTTTTATTATATTTGTATAATATTTTGAAGATGAAATAAAAAATAAATAAATACAGTCAATTGATGAGCGCAGTTAATATTGACAATGGTGTCGCTTGATCTTCGGGACTGCTTCAACTCACTTTGGTTTGCTGGAGGGCAAGATTGTGATGATATATTGACTGATATCGCTCCATTTTGGTTCAATAAGCACCGCAACTGCTCAAAATTGGGTGGCTTCTGTTTAACAACCACCAGTTTGATTATATCCCACAAATTCTCTGTTGAGTTCAAATTTGGCCAATTATTCATTGGGCAAAGATCCCAAAAGATAAATATTATTTTCATCCAAGAACTTTTTATTGCTTTTGCTTTGTGACAAGGTCCGCCATCATGTTGAAAAATAGTTATCCCAAAATTGGTCCTGAACTGTTGGGAAAAGATGCTGATGAAGCATGTTTTGGTGCCATTTTGAGTTCATGGCAGTGTTCTTGGGCAAAATTGTTAGAGTTCCAATTTCCTTAGATGAGAAGCAGCTCCAGACATGAAGAGTGTCCGGATGCTTCACTTTGGGCACGACGCAGGACTCGTGAAAGCGCTCACCCTATTTCCTCCTAAAGAGGGATCTTCCAGAAGCTCTAAATAAGCGGAACGGAGCTTTATCACAGAATATCACTTTGCCCCAGTCTTCAACAGTCCATTGTTTCTCTTTCCTACAAAGTAGAGCCTATGCGCAAAGTTCTTCTTGGTTAGATGAGGCTTCTTCGCCGCCCTTCTCGAAAAGTCTCTCCGCCTCAGTGAACGCGCTGAAGCGTTCACAATTGCTTCTTTCCAATCGCGAGCAAGCTTGGCATCGGAGGCAACCCGATCCTTAAGCTGGGACCTTACTAGGAGGAGATCTTGGCGTTCATTTGAAGCTCTTGAGCACCCAGAAGACTTCTTCACAGGACTCTAATCTGTCTTTTTAAAGTCATTAATGATCCTAAAGTCTAAAGATGGGGCTCCTGGATGCAAATACCCTTATCAACTATCTCCTTGTATTTCAGGCTATTTTGGTGTAGAGCGACAATGGTTGCCGCTTTTCTTTGGAAAGAACCATTTCTGGAATTGAACAAAATTTAAACATTTACTTTTACAAACAAATATAACGAAATAGATTATAATTACACATAATCATTTTATCCTTTTGATCTAATAGCAAAGCTCCAGGGAATGAAACTCACCTCTTACAGAAACAGAACCAGAATGCAATTTTGGATTCAGTGAAGGAATGCATTGTTTTTTTTCTTATTTTTAAAATGCTCACTTTTTAATAAACCTGCAATAATTTACATATTAGAATAATGATTCCGATCTCAAAATAAAAATATAGGTCTCAAAGCTTTTAGCCATGACTGTAGGGAAGGGGGGCAACCGTTTCGCGTCAGGGATGTCTGGATAAAGAGATCCCATCGGTAGGTTCTGGGACCGAAGCGTGAAATGTTTATATAAAAGGGGAGGGGAAGGGGGGGGGGGTCGGCCTGTGATTGGTTATGTGCAAGATGACGGATGGAGCTACCTGTGCCCGCCAATAGGCGGCAGCACCTTACGTACGCTATGTTTGCTCCCAGTCTCGATGAGACTGAACCCGACAACTAGACGCTAGTAATGCAAAATCCGGACCCATTAGTCTAATGGGAGTTCACCGAGTGGCTTGATCAAGGAAGCCTTCGAGGGGGATTAAACAATGGAAGCCTACGACTGGACAAGAATGGCCTAGATGAAAGGGAAAGGGGCCGTGATTTGGCATATCAAAAGGGATCCCTTTGAAAAAAAAGGAGAGAATGATGAAAGAGGGCTGAAAAAAGGGGACTGGCAAAACCAAAGAGAGCATTTCTGCACACTAGACTAAGATAGACAGAATAGCAAGAAAGGGCGTGGGGGGGGAAGATACAAGCACTGAGAAAAGGATTATAGATGACAGTATAAGCCTCAGGAACAAGTTAGAACAACGATTACAGGCGTCTTAACAGTACGAACCCCCTTTAAAAGAAGATAAATGGGAGGGAATATTGAACAAATAAAGAGAAGCAGTGCGGTAGCAAATCTCAAAACTCCCGAAACTCTAGGCGGGAATGTGTGGGCACAAATAATAGGTAGAAGATACATGGGGCAGTAAAAGGGGAAAGGAGAGGGATGAATGCAGGCGTCTTACCCACCCCATGGTTAGGGTAGCTACCATACGTTAAAGATAGCTGCGGTTCGGATTCCACGCTAAGCAGTAGGTCCCAACCACAGAAATAAAAGGCATTTTCAATGAGAGGGTAGATCGGGGGTAGAAAACCCACCTCTTGCTCGCTGTTGTCGAATTCCATGTAACACGAGCGCGAAGCTCTCCCGATCACGGCGGTCATGGCATACATATCAATGGCAATTTCTGCCATTCTCTTCACATTCAGCTGATTCGATGGCAAAACGACATTTTTACCTGAAGATGGAGAACCCCAAACCTTAATGTTTGTTCCTTTGTATAACCACTCGCATTATTTTCCCATGATGGGGTTAGAAGATGCAGAGCTCCCCAGCTTATTCCTTTTAGTGATGCCATCTTTCAGCAGCCAATGAGGGCATAGCCTCCGAAACCAAACCACTTTGTGGTTTGAGGTTACTTTTATTTTTTTTTGGTTTAACATTGTTTTTTTTATTTGTATTTTTGTTTTATTAAAATAGCCTATTAATAGACTGAATGTAATTATGGTGACTATTCCCTTGGTGGCAGGCGCCAGTAGGATGCATTAGAAACAAAATGGTGCTCCTGAGAAGGGCCGCTCCCTCCAGGCACCCAAGCGTCTAGTAAATAGTCTAAAAATGAATAGATTTATGGATCTTCCAAAACTGATATCAAAACCCGTCCCAGCCCCAAAGTGACAAGGATGAGCGACACAGCGTCACTGTGCAATGCCGAGCCATTTACTACACCCCCCCCAGATGGCGTCCAATCGGGGAGGAGGGGGGGGGCAAGCAGTCTTCACAGAAAGGTCCAGGGAAGCGCTCCATCAGATGGCGCTGCGCAACGCGAGTGTATCCAACTCGGAAACGGCAGAAAATGACACCGCTGAGGCGTTGGGGGATAGACCCACGGACAGAGGCGGGGCAAAATGGCACGCTTCTACAAATTACGGAGCACCGTCTCTCATCTGCTTTGCCATTTGGTGGTGGAACAGTTTGGCATCCCTAAGAACCACCGCTCCTCCCAGTGGGCATAAATATCAGGTAGAAGATACATGGGGCCAGTAAAGGGGAGAGGAGAGGGAAGAATGAAGGCGTCTTAGCCCCACCCCCTACCCCGGTCAGGGTTGAAAAAAAAACTGGTCGGTGACTAGCCTACGAAATTACACACCAACCAAGATAATAGATGAGAAGAGGTGGTATAAAGACGATGTGTACAAATAAAGCCTGGGTAGTTTCAATCTAGTCTGAGACTGCCAGGGATAGCCCTGAAACTCCTTCAGATGCCAGGCGATAGTCTAAATAGAGGCACCCACTTAGGGGTGGCTGTGTGAGCTACTCAGCAGGGGGTGAGGACTGACGTAGGAAGACGTGGATGTATAGTGTCTGGTAGGTGTGTGTGTGTGGAGGGTCCTTGGGTACAGGGGTGAACCCTGACGTCCCTTTCGGTGTGGACAAAATGATGGGTGGCTTTGTGCTTGATCGGCCATGATGGGGTCAGGGTTACTTTTTATGAGCGCTGACGCGTGCCAACCCCACGGGTGGGAAAGTTCCCTAAAAATCCGGCGACACTTTGATGGTGTCATGAAAATTGAGAGGAACCCGAATGGTGAGAGGCACCCAGTGGGAGAGAACGTGGCAGTAACTAGGTGTACGAGGGAAACCATAACCATCAATGGCATATAATGAATAGAGGGGGTTCGCGATCTAGCGTCTATCTCACGCATGGGTGTGGCGGTCAAATTCAAGTCGTCTACGACGCGCGGCTGACACTACAGCGGGGTGATTCTAACTCCATAATCACATGGAAGAAATACAATGGATAATGGAGTTGATGCCAGACACAAGTTGGGCAGCGTCTTCTGTGAGGTTGTGCCGAAGGACCAGGAGCCGATGAAAAAAACATGGAAAATATCAACACTGAGTAGCTGATATAGACTACTTGCTACCTTAAAACGAAAACCAACGAAGGCATCTCAGCTTGGTTTATGAAAAGATCACAAAGTGGTGAATTGGGGGAGTGTGGAAAACACACAACCCGAATAGTCTAAATAATAATAGGTATTTATAATGCGCCCTTCAGGGTTGTTAGCCCTCCAAGAGCACAGGTTGTGTAGCGAGTACAGAGAAAGTTTACAGGGGAGAGAAGGAAATTCTGAAGAGATGAGTCTTCAGGAGATGTATAAAAGTAACAAGGGAGGGAGAGGATCGGACTTCGGCAGGAAGAGCATTACAGAGTCTAGGAGCACAAACTGAGAAGGAACGGTTACCCATCGAGCAGAGGACAGAACGAGGAGTGTTCAGGATGGGAACGAGGTTAGACCAGAATGCCCGAGGAGTTTGCCGACGGGAGAAGGCAGACGAGAGATAAGGTGGCAACTATTTATAACGTTTGTGGATGTTCGACAAGGGAGGGGGGGCAGGTCAACCCCAGCGCAAGCAACCCTACCCCAGCTTACCTTCCCTTCCTAGTAATTCCTCGGTGGCAATTCGTAATATGTTGGTGCCGTACTCAAGTTCATCCGCGGACGAAGACAACGCCAAATGTGCGCACTCGTTCAGTCCAATCTTGAGTTTGGGCTGGTGTCGTGGTTGTCGAACGCGCTCGTAGCACAAATTCAGAGTGAAATATGGATGCAATAATGGATTGCGAAGTTTGTCCACCAGATCGAAGATTTCCTTGCCAGCAAACTCTAGCCCTGCGCCGGAAGTTGAAATGAGTTCGGGACATTGCCTAAGATAGTGCTCCTCTAGGAGTAAAATACATTATTCTCCCTAAACAAGTATTTATGAGTGAAAGGGTTAGCTGCTATGGTGAGAAAGCAGATCTCATTAAACAGAGAAATACCCTGAAACAGATCCGATCACCAATAAGTCAATATAAAAAATACTGTATTTAAACACCCTAATAACAGACTTAATCGACATAGAAACCAAATAATTGGAAATGTTATGTAGAAAATACAAACCTTCAAACCAATACACCCAACTTTACTAAACTGAAAAATATACACAATAACCGGAAAAACTCACCTTCCCACACACGAAACTCTTACAACAGGCAACAAAACTCCCTCAGGCAAACAAAACTACAACACCCTCATGAACCATTACTCAAGATTAGCCACAAACCAACGATCCACACAAACAGAACCATACTAAACAAAGAAAATTAACTCAGACACAAATGAAGAACTAGCAAACTCCATTCAGACATAAACCACTCTCCAAAACTTGAAAAAAAAATAGCAACATGCCCAGACCACATATCCAGCTATCACCCAAAACACCTAGGCCCTTTAGCTATCCAAGCCCTTGCAAACATCTTAAACTACTAGTGGCGACACAACTCCAACCCTACCATTTGGAAAAAAACCCTAACATTGTACCCATTCTCAAACTCAACAAACACCCCTACCTAACCATTACCATACATACCCATATCTATTTGTTCAACACTATCCAATTAACAAGAAAACGAATCAACACTACCACTTGACCCTTCACAACATTGTTTCCCCTAAAAAAACATTTGACACTACTACCAAACATAACGCACTTACTAGGTTTGAACCATACCCATAACCACAAATAATGACAGTCCCCTGACAAACCCTAATTCAAAAAATAATAAACACACGCATCAACCTAAACAAGAAATGTTTTACCAACTTCCTTTCAAACAGATTTGGAAGTCATTCACAACACACCTCAAAATACATGTTATTATGGCATAAGGGGTCATCCTCTGCCCCACTACTCTTCAAATGCTTCATGCACACGATATACCCACCCCCAACACTCCTCCCGTAAGAGTACTATCATATGCAGATGACCTCACAATAACATCCCAACACAACAACATAAAGCCAAAAAAAATGAACATCACACAATTATAACTGGCTCCAAAACGACACAGCGCTCCCCCCCCAAAAAAAAAAAATCCCCATATACACTATTCACCTTAAAGGCACGAATCAAATCACAACCTTAACATCATTACAAACTCACCGCATCCCATTAAATAATATACCTACAATACACATACGACCTTTACACATCAATCATTGTCGTTGTTAATTTGATTGGGTTTTATGTTTTTTTTGAGGCCTGTCTTGTCCCAACACTGATCTTAATTATGGGGCTATCTCGATCAATCGTATATAACCGGATGGGGCTATCCTCCCCCGTCGAAATCGGTCTACTCGTTCCCAAGATTATATCCTGACCGCCCCTCACTTAAAAAGGTGGGACTCTCGGTTTTTAAAAATTATCAGAGTTAAATCCGATTCATGCCTCGTTTAACTTCCTGTTTTCCCATTTTATGGGGTTGGACGGGCGATGACTATTCTCCACAGCTGTTGATCTTGTGCCATATAATCCTCTATTTCCAAAATATCCATATTCTTCCTCACAAATCTGTTCCACGTTTTCCTTGGCCTTCCCACTGGCCGTCGTCCCTCAACCCCTCTGCTGCCCTTTTCACATGTCCAAATCATCTCAATCTTCTTTGCTCAACTTAACAGAAAGGTCTTCAACCCCAACTGCTGCATATGTCAAAAACGTCTGCAGCCAAATGAACAAAACCCAATGCCCACCGCCCTCTAACAGGCACCAACATTCGGACAACAAAATGAAACAATAACTACCCCTATACAAACCATTTATCCATACCACACTTTACCCATCACTCATCCCCACCACTCTTAAAGCTAACACACACACTGGAAACAGCAGGAAACAAAGCCCTTGGGCTAATTATCAGGTGCACACACACTGCCTCCATAATCCACCTACACTCAGAAACCAAAAATTCCGCCCTAAATACACACTTGATAGGCGCGCAATTTTACATCAAAACATGCATCCAATCGCATCCATGTTACAGTGTCAATACAAACCCACTCCCTCAAAGGACTAACAATGAAATACCTTCAGTAGACTGCCAGCATACACCTCACTACCCCCTACATCCAGTAATCAATTACACAACCTCCTAAACAACACCTCTACCCTCCCAAGAAACACAAGATGACTCTCTCCGGATTCAGATTAGGCCACCACCCAAAACTACAATACTACACACACCTCATAAACCAAACAGACAACAACACTACCCATGCTGTAACCACCTCAGCCCCTTGTATCAACATGCCCAAACCTTGAACCCACCCAGATAGATCCACAGCATATCTTGAGTCTGAGAATTGTGGGCTCGTCCGTTGATGGTAGTGGTGTGTGTGTGTGTGTGTGTGTGTGTGTGTGTATGTGTGTGTGTGTGTGTGCGTGCGCGAGGGGGCGGGGGTAACAGTAAGTATCCTATGTCTTAATTTTTTCCCTTCTCGCATTCTTTTTTCGTGTTTAATTTCCTTATTTCTTTAATAAAAGAGGCGGGAAAAAAATAGCGAACATCTCAAACCTTTAGTTTCCACCCTAGCAAGGTCCTGATGGCATCACCACCCAAAACTCAACCAGTACCAGCACCGCATCAGCGAGATCAACAGACACCCGCTGCCACCAGAAACCAAATAGCTCAATACATTCACACATGATAAACACTCGTACAACTGCGACAAAATCTGGAGGGACGCAGAGTATTCCATCACCCAACTCAACACCGGCTAGACAGACACAGACACCTGCAGTCGTTATCAACGAGTACCAGATATATTTCAGCACTTATCCAGCAGCTCGACACTCGCACACATCCGAAACAATCTGCACTTAAACGGATTTATAGTGGATTGTTTTCCAAGACAAGGACAAAGAGGTATTTTGAGTTTTTTTATTATGTCTCCATACAAAGGCTTGGGGAATGAGTGGGAACTAAAAACACACTACGGTTTTCTCAAAACCATTGATTTGACTTAACGCCCCCCACTCAAAGCACGATAAGCTGCTAGACCAAAAATTAAGGTGGGCAGAGTACTAGTATTTACTTGTAAACTCCGTATGAAATAGCCCGAAAGGGTGGACTGAGAACCAGTTTTATGGCATAGTAATCTCAGGGAGACTTTAAATGAACTTAGGGTCGAGGAATGCGCCGGTCCTGTCCTGCTTTTGTGCCCCCTGTTCTATCTAATCTTTCGATTCTATGGCAGTGACCCCAACCTCCAGTTATGGTTTAATGTGGGTAAGATCAAGAAGCGATTCCTTATCTACTTGCCAGCGAGTCCGATGTAGAGCTTGGTGATATCGTTGGTGCCATCGCACTGGTCAAAGATGCGACTGTCTTTGATGGCCCTTTCGAACCACGGGCTTTCAAGATGACGACTGTCACCTCCGAGCATTAGGAGCAGGCGGGAGATGTGCTCCGCAACTCTCTCACTGGAGAAGACCTGACCGAAGAAGCGGGTAAAATGATCTCGAATTTGAAGCCTTTTAGTCTCTGGGACCGAGGGAACAAGGGCGGAATTGGGTTGGGATGAACCACGTCACTTGGGAAAGGTATAGAATATGACAGAAAAATGTGCCCTCTCGGAGCGATAGGGTAGATGGCTGGTAGGTTTAGTAGCATTAGTGGTTGAAGCTAAAGAGATGAAAATTAAAGCAAACTTCTTGGGAATCGGGAAATGTTTTCCTCGGCGAGGTGGGTGGCCCCTAGGAAAGCTACCACGTTCCGGGGGGGCAGGGGTCCACAGATCTATAAGAGATATGTGGGTTTGTGTGAGGTTTATTCTGTGTCTGTATTGTTGGAGTGGAGTGGCCAGTGGAGCATAGTTGAGTCGGTGGAGTTAGGAAAAGATTACTCTGTGTTCTGTGCAGTGATTTATCTGTTCTCTGATTGGTTTATTAAGATGTTTGGTGGAAATGTATTGCAGTCTCTTTGGGGCGAAGGTAGTGTGGATGTTTAAGTTAGGGTTTGGTGTTGAGGGAGGAATGTAATTGCAAAGGTGTTGAAAGTGGTGTGCTGAGGCTTCTTTCTTGTGCCTGGGTGGTTGGGGCTTTGCTGTAGTGAGGAGGTGGTTGGGGTGGGGAGGGGGTCAGTACTCTGCTCAAGTGTTGGGTTCCAATAAAAGAAAGAAAAAGAAAGCAAATAATGGGATTCAGAGGAGTTAATATCCCCCCCCCTCCCGACGTGTAACGAGATGAAAACAATGGCACTTTTCTCATTAGAGATGAATAGGAAGGAGTACATAAAACAAGGTTACTAGTGAGTTCAGTAACCAGGGCACCAACATCCTGGGGGCAACCAGCAAAGGCATCACAGGGGCTTCCTTTTCAAAGTAACTTTGCTGCCCAAAGATTTGGGTTTAGTAGGTATCAATACCAAGGAACTTTGCTAGTTTTAATTTTTTTTTAGAGGACCATCTGGCAACTGCCGCAAAAGTCCTTAGACGCCGCAATCAGTTTAGCCTATGTTAAAAACATAACACAAAACAAAACCAAGAAAAAGAAACAGCAGGTATACTAACGCGTCGGTAAGGGGCCCGCCTCACCCAGGCGCCCGAACACGCACCCAACACTAAAAAAGGCTAAACAAAATCAAGGTCAGTATCCTCCAAAAAGTCAGTCAGTGCACGAATCTGTCCCGAGTAAGAGGGACAAGCGGTAGCGAACAAGCTCGTCCCGGTACCGGGAGAGTAAACATGCGCGGCGAAGATCCTCCAAACTGGGAGACCTGACAAGAATGTGCTAAACAGTCGGGGGGAAGGGATGGGGGAGTCCTCCGAGTAAGGTGCAGGGAAGCGCTCCATCAAATGGCAGTGCGTCCCACGAGTGTGTTCAATTCAGAGACGACCGAAAGCACCTGAAGCCGTCGCGACTTTGGGGAGGGGGGAGGTCTACGGGACGGCCTCTTGGGGGCAGGAGAGGCCCGTCACACTCCCTACGCGGAATCAACCATTTCGTAGGAATTCAGAAATGAAAATTGTGAGGCGTCCCCTCGCCCCCATCGTGCGGAGGGTCTCCATGATACGGTATCGCCATGCGGTATCATAGGCCTCATCCAGATCGAAAAACACCGGCAGCTGCCAATGAAAGAAGACCTCGCAGAGCATCCGAAATGGACTGGAACTTGCGGAAGCCACACTGTGCATAAGAAAGGCGGCAACGGGCGGTCCGGGGATATTTTTTTTTTTAGAGCCCATCTGGCGACTGCCCACTTGGGCATAAGTCGCCGGAAACACGAAAGCCTAGAACTAGGCTACTTTAAAATAAATTATGAAAAAATAACAATGGTAAATATTGGAAAAACTTAACAATTAGGAAGCAATCTTCGGCAGCAGGGGGAGGACCCCCTCACCCCGGTGCAGGAGCGTGCAACCTACAAAGAAAACAAATAAAAAACAAAATAAAAACTACTTAAATAAAGGGGAGAAGCCCGGCCTCCCCCCAAAAGTCAACGTGCACGAACTCGTCCCGAGTACAAGGGACAGGCGGTAGCGACCCCGCCTATCCCGGTACCGGGACAGGTAACGTGCGCGAAGATCACCCAGACTGGGACATTCAACAAGAATGTGCCGAACAGTCTGGGGGACGAGACGCAGTCGTCACAATAGGGCACAGGCGAGCGCTCCATCAAATAGCGATGCGTCACATGTGTGTCCGATTTGGAGAGGACAGAAAACGACCTGAAGCCGTCGCGGAATTGGGGGATAGGTCCATGGGAACAGTCGCGGCGCAATGGCACGCAACTTTAAGTTCCCTTCGACCGTCTCCCATCTTCTTTACCAAGCAGTCCGAAGAGCTACCCGTATTCCTGCCATGTAGTCAGTGTGAGGAAGAGCGAAACGCTGGTTCGGTCGCAGAGTCCTCGCGGACTCTTTGGCGCGCTCATTCCCCGCAATTCCTACATGTCCAGGAACCCAGCAGAAGATAATCTCGACATCCGCCCGGCTCGCCAAAACCGTGGCGTCACGGATATCGCGAACCAGGGGATGCGGAGATTACAATGCTCCGAGAGCACTCAGGGCGCTTTGTGAGTCGCTATAGATCACAATCCGGTCTCCGAACCGGGCACGTCGCGTATCTCCCGTACCGAGTGGTGTAATGCCACCAGCTCGGCCGTGAAGACAGACGCAGCGCCTGGTAGAGCCCCCCTGACTTCAAACAGAGGGGATACGGCGTGGAAGCCGACCCCCTCTTCGGACTTGGAGCCATCCGTATACACTGGCACGGTTCCAGCGTGACACGAGGTGTGCTCCAAAAAGTTCAAACGCAATACTCCCGGCGCTGTACAAGCTTTGGGAGCAGAGGCGTGGCGACAAATAGCCAAATGTGGTACACTCCAGGGTGGCGTCCTGGGTAGAACCAGGGGCGCCACCGGCCCGAGAGATACATCTAGCTCTCGAAGGAGTTTCCTGGCCCTAAACCCAAAGAGCCTAGGGTATGACTGGCGTCACTGTGCGGCATAGACACCGTCGAGATCAGCGGCGGATGCAGTGAAAGCTGTTGGCGACTGAGGGAGGCGGCGGGCTCGCGCGTACAGGCGAGTGATGCACTGCCCGCGGCGCAGAGCGAGTGGCATCTCCCCAGCATCGACCAACAGGCTCTCAATGGGGGAAGTGCGGAAGGCACCGGTCGCAAGGCGAAGGCCGGTGTGGTGGATCGAATCCACCTTCCGCAATAAACGCTCGGCTGCGGATGCATAAAACTCGCATCCGTAGTCGAGCTTCGAACGAACAAAGGATCGATAAAAAAGTAGGGCAGTAGACCAATCAGCGCCCCAAGCGCTGAACGTCACGGAACGGAGAATATCCATGGCGCGGGTACAAGAGACCCGGCGGTCCGGGAAAAAAGGCCAATCTAATATTTACCAATTTCTCCATCAACTTGAATAGACAGTAGGTTAAAGAAATTGAGCAGAAATCAGCAGGGATAGAGTGATCTCAACTCGGTTTGTAAAAAAAAAACCCAACCCACAGTAGCCATTCGCCAAGAGTCTGGGATGGTACCCTGTCAAGATTCTGTTTAACAAATCTAGCAAATATGCCAAGTCTCGCTCACCTAGGTGTCGAAGAATGTAAAAGGGCACATCGTCCGGACTAGGGGCGGTGTCCCCGCATCAAGCGAGAAAGGAACACCTTCAATGTAAAACTGTTGTTCAAGAGTTCTCCGCCTCTGGAGCCAAAGTCCAGTCGGTGGCCTTCAGCGACATCACGACGTGCATTGAATGCTGGCGGAGCAGCATCTCGGCTAGAGAATGTGGAGAAAGCAGTCGTAAAAAATTCCGCCACTGACGCAGGGTCCGAGATTGCAGTCCCGTTATCCTGGAGAACAGGAGGGGGTCATGAGAGAACTTGACCCGAATCTTTTTGACTAGCTTCCACGCCTCTCCTACAGGGGTGTTCCGTTAAGCGAGTGAAGACACGTATGCTCGCCAGGAACAGAGGCGGACGTGCTTCGAAAAATACCGAAACCCAGCCCTAGATCGAAGAGATTCACCGACTGTGAAGTCGGTCGGGCGGCGTTTATAGCGTATGCAAATCATATTGCTTCTGTCTGAGGGTCATCGCACTCTCGACCGACCACGAAGGAAGCGGACGGCGTGCAAAACAACCAGACGTTCTAGCAATAGTAGTTAGGCCCGCGGTGATGAGTTTGCCGCAGAGAAACTCAACGGCCTCACCCACCGACCTGAACTCCTCTACTGTGACACAGAAATAAGTAATTTCCTGAAATGCAGTCCACCACGCTCGTTCCAAACACCACAGGAAAGAGGCAGGTTTTACGGCAGCAGCTGCCCCCCAAATGATATTTGAATGGGAAAGTGGTTACTACCATGAAGGTCATCAACTATCCTTCAACCCCAAATCAGGTTGTGCATCCAGAGAGCAAAGGAATAAATCAAGACATGGAAATGAAGCTGTTCTCGAGAGGTGATGCGTAAACTCATCCACATTTAGGGCACCTATCTCCAGCTCTTCAATCAGGTTGGCAAGGACCTTAGTTCTGGGATTGATCGTATAGTCTCACCAGAAGGGGCGCCTACCGTTCAGATTCCCAAGCAGGAGAAAAGGCCTCGGCAACCGTACTCTGAAGCGGCGGAGGTCCCTCGCGTCTTTTGCTGACGGTGCAATGTACGTAGACATTACAGTATACCTTCTATTGAGGTGTAGCTGTACTGCCACTTCCTGAAATTATTTATAGCAAATAGAAGAACGGAGACATCGTGCCGGTGTAAATGGCGAATCCTCCTGCCTGGCCCCATCCAGTGGTGGTGGGTTCGCAAAACCCTTATACCCCGGAACTTATGCAGGGGGCAAGCACCCCCCCCCCCATCGTCTCTTGTAAAAAGAGATCGGGGAACGGGAGGAGGAGACTCCTCAGCTCCTCCCAGTTGGGCCGGAGTCCATAACAATTCCATTGAATGAATATGCCTTCCAGGACAAGCTCATAGGAGATGCCGGGGCCATCTTTGATTTAAAGAGCTACACAGGAATGGCCGTACGCTTCTCAGAAGCAGAACACCGGGAGGTCGTGGCTTTCCAAGTGCTGTCACCTCCGACGACCTATCGGGGTAGGTGGGGTTCGCCATGCTACTTTTTACATCCCTCTGCTTCGGAACCTTTGGCGAGCGTAGCTGGTACCGTTCAGATTCCCAAGCAGGAGAAAGGGCCTCGGCAACCGTACTCCGAAGCGGCGGAGGTCCCTCGCGTCTTTTGCTCTGCTAAAACCAGTGACCGTTTGCCCTAAGGCGAAAACGACGCGCTCCTCAACTGACTCTAACGTTAGATTAACACGAGGCATACCACCTGAAGGTGGACGTGAGAGCGTATTCGGTAATTTCCAAGGCTGTCCTCCGAAAAGATGACAGCACGAAGGGAGCCTAGCTCCCACGCAGGGTGCGGCTCGCCACAATTCAGTCACTTGGCATTGCACAATACAGATTTAACATGCAATTCCTTTGAGTAGTTTGCACAGATTTCTGGTTGACCAGACTTAGCGCGTTTGCAAGTTCGAAGCGGTGGCAGTGGTAGGAATGCCATTAAGCGGTAGTGATAACAACCGACACGCATCGACTCATGAGTTTATCACGATCGAAAGTGACCGAGTGTAGGTAAGGGTTGTTCTCGAGCACCCCGCCACCCGTTTTCTCATCACACGTTCGACCTTAAATGCCACTTGGTCGGGAGTTTATCGGTAATATCTACTCACAAGTTCCTTCGCATAAAACGCCATTTTTACTTGCATAGGTGAGTCATACAATATGCGAAGAACAGTCACCATGGGCACGTGATTAGGGTCTGACGCATTCGCTAGAAGGGTCCTGTCCGAGAAACGGGAGATCTCCTGTTCCCTATTTAGAACCCTAACTAATGCTTGACGCTGATCGAGCATGTCGTCATCAAGGCTCCATTCATCTTATCTGCAACTTTCGTCGTATTCGCCTTGGTGTGGGTCTCCCTGACAGAGGGCGACTTGAGGCCGGAAGTGAGAGTTAAAGCTTTGTCGCCTACTGAAACGGCAGCGGATCCGTCCGTCAACCCCTTCCCCCCCGAAGGAGAGGAACACCTAGTCTTCTGTCTTGTTGTTCATTTGAGGAAAAAAAAAAAGGGGCGAGGATTGAGTGAGTTCTCTATTGCCCCCGGAAGTGGTCCTAGGGCCGAAGGGACCAGCCTCAGCCATGTCTTTCCCCGAGATGGACAAGTCCATGGCTGAGGTAGCTGGTCAGGTCCTTAAGCTAGACAAAGGTTGAAGGGATACTCGTAGGGAAAAAAAAAGGAATGCTGAGGAGGAACGAGGAGGAAGCACAACAACTTCCCCAGGTCCACTCAGGGTACCCCCTGGTCGGGCTAGTTTTAGCAAGATTATCATCATCCAATATCTCCTCCCCCCACACACAATTTGGAAAGGGGTTCTACCATCGATTTGCACTCATTTAAGATGCCTTATATTTCTCAGTCGGTCTTAGGACCTACTGATTAATGTGGGATCCGAACCACAGGTATCTATCTATCTATAACCTATGGCAACCGTGGCGAAGGGAACCTGTTTCGGGCCTCTATCCAGTGACTTACTTATGCCGATGTGGCTTAACTTCGCTGTACTCCCCCCCCACAATATGGCACCAGTTTTCGACATCTAAAGGGCAGTGGCTTCGTGTCAGCTCGGTTGAAGCAGTTCAATCAAAGGCCGTTAGAACCCAGCAATGTGGGTGTGAGGTGCCCTTCCGGTCCCAATGCTCGAAGGAGGATCTATGGCTCTATATCTTCCTCACATCTTCACTTTATCTGCGGCGGATTTCTTACAAGCCGTATCAGCGAGAAAGTGAAGATATGTTGAAGACACACAACCATACATCCTCAAAAAGGCAATGGGGCCAGGAAGGCACTCACTGCCCCAGATGTCAGCAGCAGCTGATAACCTCTTGCAGAGGGTCAGTAAAAATGCGTGACGTGAAAGATATATCACCCGAGTATACATCTCGGTCATTCGGAACCCGGAGTGTCTCCCAACTCCCCCGCCATTCTGCCATTGAGGTTTGAGAGCCAAGAAACCAACGACTAAAACTCGAGCAACAACTCCTTGAGCGGAATTCGAAGGGCGAGACTCACTTTGACTATGGCCAATTCCGCACCGACGTCCAGCCCATCGTCGAATATATCCATCGACCCCGCCGTGAGGTAGGTCATGGATTCCATGGCGTAGAGATCGAAAGACGCTCGAGCAATCACGTCCATGACCACGCTAGAGTGTGATAGTTGGGGGTCGGCGCTGTCTGACGTTGAAAGGAACTCGAGCGTCGACCGCAACAGCTTCTTAAAAACACCTGGAAAATATGAGATCGCACCCGTAGGGAAAATAAGGCACAAAACGTATCACCCTTGAAATAAAAATGGCGCCTATAAAGGAATAAGGAGGGAACAGGGACGGAAAAATCCTATTAATGGGATGGTTCGACCCGGCGAAAATCGACGACGGCATATGCACCGTATCAGAGACGGGAGGTAATTACAAACATGCAAACTTAAAGCACCCACGCATCATTTTAGCAAACACCTGTCTGTGTCACAAATGAATGCATAACTAAATTTCCGCCAACACAGACACAAAGAACAGAAACTAAATCAAAAATGAAGACTGGCAGGAACCACATTCAGGCAATTCAAGGAACCTATCATTCACACCTCCAAGCAGTACATTCGTCACACACTCACCTAGGCAGGTAATGCCTGTGCACCCGATCTTGCATTCACTTATTACAACACGCTGATAAGAAGACAGCAAAAAGTACCTCACTACGGGGTGTGTATGCAACACCCCACTTAATCACTATACACTCGTACCCTAAAAAACACCTCTTTGCAACGCAATTTCTCCATGCAACACGAAACCGGAGCCACTCATGCCGATATACACAAAGAAACCATCACCCTGTAACCCCCCCCCCCCCATAAAACAATTTATACACAGAAAACAGCGTCCTCCATCCTCGCAGATATCGACCCAAAAGGAAGATCTCTCGCATGTCATAAAGGGGTCGCCCTGACAATGCTTCGATGCGGACACCATTCTAAACTAAACACAAACACTGCACAGGCCTGTCCGATACAGGCATTGGTACCCTCTAATACAAAGGGGAGGCCGAAACAGCTCAACATGGATTCACATGTCGTTGCCATATAAGATGGACATTAGCAAAGTGGTAATTAAGTTACGACGATTTAATTGAGTAGCTTTGTCAATAGTTAGGCGATGCTCTGGAATTCATCTTTCAGCCAGGCTTCTGCCAGACAGTGGTAAGCAATCATTTGGAGTACTTTGAAACTAAAAGGTTCTAACTCGATATAATTTGACTTAAAAATGCAAAAATTAATTATATTTCGAGGTAACAACAAGGAAAGAAGGTACCCTACAAACAAATACTCACCAGTATAAAAACTACCCAAAGCAAGTCTTGCCTTTCTGCTGACACTCAAGGCCAACTTAAATCCGTCACCTACTTGCCCCAGGACATTTTCAGCGGGTACGAATGTGTTGTCAAAGTGTACCTAGAGAAAGCCAGATTTAGAAGTGCAAAAAAATCTCTACCATCCAGGTTGTTTTTTTTAAAATTAAGAGCCCATCTGTCGACTGCCTACTTGGGCCAAAGTCGCCGTAATCACGCTACAGCCTAATAGTAGGCTAGATTAAAAAACATGGTAAATAACAAAGATAAAAAACGGGAACAAAGAGTAGGGTAAGAAACAAGCTAAAACAACGAATAAAAACAAGAAAAAAAGCATCAAGAAGGAAGCACGCTCTGGCGTCGGAACATGCGATCTACAACAGAGTGAAATAAAGTGGAAGAGGCCAGCCTCCTCCAAAAAGTCATATAGCCCGCAAGTGTGGGTGCACGAACTCGTCCCGAGTACAAGGGACAAGCGGTAGCGAGACCGATCGTCCCTGTACCGAAACAGGTAACGTGCGCGAAGATCACCCAGACTGAGACATTCAACAAGAATGTGCCGAACAGTCTGAGGGACGACACAGTAGTCGCAATAAGGTACAGGCGAGCGCTCCATCAAATGACGTTGCGTCCGGCGAGTTTGTCCATTCGCGGCGGACTCCTTGGCGCCCTCATTTGCAGTAATTCCCACATGTCCAAGAACCCAGCAGAAGATAATCTCCACATCCGCTCGCCGAAACCGTGGCGTCAAGGATATAGCGAAGCAGGGGATGCAGAGACTACAATACCCTGAGAGCACTCAGGGCGCTTTGTGAGTCGCTATAGTTCACAATCCTGTCTCCGAACCGGGCACGACGCGTTATCTCCCGTACCGAGCGGTGTATTGCAACCAGTTCGACTGTAAAGATAGACGCAGCGCCTAGCAGGGCCCCGCTGACTTCAAAAAGGGGATACGGCTTGGAAACCGACCCCTACTTGGGACTTGAAGCCATTCGTATGCACTGGCACGGTTCCAGCGTGACACGAAGTGTGCTCCAGAAAGGCGGAACGTAATACTCCTAGCGCTGTAGAAGCTTTGGGAGCAGAGGCGTGGCGACAAATGGTCAAAGCTGGTACCCTCCAGGGTGGCATCCTGGGCAGAAACAGGGGTGTCACCCACAGGCCCGAGAGCTACACCGAGCTCTGGGAGTTTCCTAACCCTATACTCAAAGGGCTTAGGGTATGAGTGGCGTCCTTCCGCGGCATCAAGGTTGAAGCAAGGACAAACATCAAATTTCTGGTCAAACTTGGTTATTTGAAGAATAAGATTATTGATGCATAATAAATTTTTATGGAGACAGTCCCCCACCCCAAGTGGGGATGGCACGCATCAATGTCACTAACACATACTACATTTTTTTAGGACTATTATTTCCCAGTAGGTCCCATCATTTAACATGGGATCCAAACCATGGGCATCTATCTACATGACCTCCACCCATGCCAAGTAAATGCTAATCGGGAGTCCATCCAATGACTAACCACAACCACTGTAACTTAACTCAAACTGTAAATGAGTAGGTTGGGAAGAAGCTACCTTGGGTAATAATCCCATGAATGCATTTAAAGAGCATGGACTAGGTCAGAAGACCTGCCTCAATGCAACCATTATCAAGGTAAACCAACCTCGACAAAATGGGGTCAGCGCGCATTAATGCCACAAAAAGAGCCAAACCTTCCATGCCCATAATCGCACCCCCCCCCTCCTTTTCCTCCAGCTGCCCTTGATCAGTCTCCTTTCTATTTAAACGTCGCATAATCCATGTTTTCCTATGTTTCATACAGCCTGGACACACATTCCCTTCTCAATCCAGTCTTCTTGCATGCCTACACCACTTCACAAAATTCTCAGTCACAACCTCGTCTACACCTTTGTTCACACATACCCCATACCCACTGGTGTGTGGAATGTACGGA
The DNA here is from genome assembly GCA_963969495.1 of Ceratothoa steindachneri. Classification (NCBI taxonomy): domain Eukaryota; kingdom Metazoa; phylum Arthropoda; class Malacostraca; order Isopoda; family Cymothoidae; genus Ceratothoa; species Ceratothoa steindachneri. The sequence continues at coordinate 167,296,864 of OZ018318.1, forward strand.
GAGAGTAAAGAAGTGTGAAACAATAGGAGTGAAAAAATTTATGTAAGATATTGACAGAGATTGTGAGGGATGGGCGTTCGTAAAAACAAGGGAGAGAAAAGGTGGTATGTACGTTTTATGTATTTAGTATAGAGATAAAAAAACACTAAGCACCACGGTCACTCCACCTAAAAGGAAAGAAAAGTGAAAATGTGTGGAAGAGGCATAAACCAAGTAGCCAAAAGAGGAGGTTCCTAACGGTGCTGATGACAAACAATTGAACATAGTCGATTCAAATTTCAATTCAAATGGAAACTGAATGCACTCGTAGGGTGTAGCAGATTGAGATATAGCATCTGGCATGAATGCGGGGCAGATGAAAATGTGTTAAGGAGTCCCTAAACCCTTATGGAGAATCCATACTTCTCCTTCTAAATGTATCCCTAAATCCTACCTCCATGACATCAGAGGTCTGTGCACCCCACTTCTCAACTTGGGGGCCACTCTTCACGCCTCCAAAGCTTCTCTCAACGAGGAAGAGTGTCAGAGTACCAACATCGGCAGCAGATGTCTCACTCGGAGACTATTGAAAATAAACAAAAATGTCAGGAATTTTCAGCATCATCACGAGTCTGATGCATTGTAGTTTGCAATGCTAGCAATCAATGGTAATGCAGACCTTTGCTGCATCCAGGGCTTAATTCGAGGAGCCAGTACACGAGAGGCCATGCCCACTGGCATAACACCATTGGAGCCATACCTACATCTTTCCAATTAAAGGTTATTGTAATTCAATTGTTCATAGGGCATCTTCTATACATTTTTAATGTGGCACACTAAGAGGCATTCTTCCAACTAGATGATGCCTATACTTAAGCATAACTTTGATGATGTATATGGTAATCTTTTTTGCATCAATCATATATTTTTAGCTTTGTAAATGCTTTATGGCAGTCCTATTTACTATTTTGGTTGAGTTATGGTTTGCTAAGTCCAATATAACAATCATACTGTCCAAAAGAATTGATTGACCGCAACAAATACACTCAAACTTCACCATCCACTCCTTCTTCTGGGCATTCTCTATATTTACTTCAAACCCTAAAACTTACCTTGACACGAGCAACAACAGTCAGCAGGTCTGCAGTTCCTCCATTTACTACTAAACTTTTGGTTCCAGACAGACGATACCCCTTTTGGTCGTCTGTGGGGACAGCTGTCAACTGGATGGATGTAGGGTCAAACTCGCCATTTTCTTCAGTAACGCACAATGCAGCAGTCCACTCACCGGAAGCAAGCTTGGGCAAATATTTGCACTTTTGTTCCTCATTTCCAGCAAGTAGCAGACCCTGAGGTTACAAAGTAATTTTAGAATACCAGAATCTCTTTTAATTTGCAAAGCTCCATATAAGGTAGAGACAATTTGCCATTCTACCTTGCAGTTACAAAACAATCTTAGGGATATCAGAATTTACACACAGGAGCGATTATTAGGACTGATGCAGTGGCAGTAGTAGTGGACACTTAACGGCATGCCCTTAAGTGTCTGAAGGACCCTAATCATGACCACTTTGGAGGAATCTGATGCATTCACTAGAAGCCTTCTGTCCAAGAAAGGGGACACCTTCGGCTCTAGACCAATCAGGCTAGCATATGGTCTCCTATGATGGATCATGTTGCCCTTGGCCAACATGCTACCATCAGTGGAGCAAATAACCAGAAAACGTTTGAACTCAGTGGGCTCAAAAACGCCAGGTAGTGTCAATGAGCCCCTATAGAGGCAGAGGAAACCCTAGACCTCTTTGGCTTCCTCTTACTTTTTTTTTTTAGACAGACGAGGAGGGTTGCGAATAAACCTGCTTTTCTCCACCTATGTAATGAGGCCCTAGGCAGAATGGACCAACCTCAGCAAGATCCTTCTCCAAAATAGAGGTTTTAGTTGTCAAAGGGGCACCAGCTGGATGAGGAGGTCCCTTCTCTCCTTCGGATTCCTCGGGTCCCAAGCCAGATAAAGAGAAGCTTGCACAGGGGCAGATTCAGGTTCATAGGTTTATACCCATGGAAGATCCTGCCATCTGTGGATGAGTCACTCCTGGGATCATGTTCAACTCATGGAAGCCCTTCACCCCACCCCTAAAGGCATCAAGGATCTTAATGAAAGACTCAGTCTTTTTGTGGTCCCTCTTTTTGGCCAGCAAGCCCCAGTCCATCTGGAAAGAGAGAGGGACGGGCACACCAACCCCTTGCATACTAGAAATACTTGACTGCAAGACTGCAAAGGGTACAGACTGATGGGCCCTGCTTTTCCTCTCTTCCCTAAGGAGGTTGGCCCTATCAAGCCGCTCCTACAGGTAATGGGCAATTTTGAACCACATGCCCTTCCGAGCCTCCAAAGCAGGGGTGAAGGGGTAGATTTGGGAGAGGAGTAAACCTTCTCTCTGGTGGAAGAGTGTTTGAGGGGCCCCTGAGAAAGCACAGGGAAGCTACCTTTTTTTTCAGAGGTGGAGTTGCCTCGGGCAACTCAGAAGCCCCTTTTCCGAATGGAAATGGGGAGAGGGGAGCCCATCCACAAGTAGAACATGTGTCTTGTTTTGCCTCATCCTCCCTGACACTTGGGGAAGATGAGGCTGCGCTTGGGGGCGGATCTCCATGTGCCCCCAGTCACCCCCTATTTCATTCAGTTTTGGCCATGATTAAAGTAAAAAAGAAAAAAAAACATGGAAAGTAGATACCATGACCTCCCAATGCCTTGAGAGGTTAAGAGAAAAGTCTCTATAGGATCAGAAAATCCCAGAATGTGATCATTTACAGATACTTGATCCACAGGTCCAGCTAAGATGGGTTTTGACAACCCAGCCCATTATTCAGGCAAATTGTCCTCAAGCTTTAACCATAAAGGATGGTGCCAGCATAGCCACATTTAAATAAAATCTTTCTTACAAAGTGTAATCTGAAATTTTGCCATGAACAAACAAATGCACACAAAATTTTGGAAGCTTGTAACTATAAAAAGAAAAAGGAGTTGGTGGGCTATATCTCACATCCAGCCACCTTCACCTAGCCATTTTAGGTTTTCGGATCCTTCAGGTCTCCAACCTGGGTGCATTAAAGAGCAGTGTTTGCAACTCAACAGTGATGCACACTAACCAGAAGTTGACCAATGGATGGTCATTCTCCAAAGGCTGAATCTACAAACTGAGTAGACAGAGAGCCAGGATGACAGGCTGGATTTACCTATTACATTGTACTATTCATCGACAAAATGACCAGGATTTGAAAATCTATTGTGGCAGACCCTGAAACGGGACCTCCCCCGAGACTTTTAGTTGGCCTAGCAGCCAACAAGGTGGTAAAGCCTTATGCACATGAGAATGGCCTCATAGAAGTAGTCAGCCCATTAGGTACAGGGAAGTGGTTATTGATCTACCCATTAATCTAACCCAACTCCTGGTCTCTTGCAATCTGTGGGCATTGTTTATAGAGCAACAAATGCATATCTATAGGAAAGAAGAGAACAATGACATTTAAATAACCTTAAGCAGTTGCCAGATTCTCCTTAATAGGAAATGTTTGCAATTGAATTTTAAGATTCTTGGAAACCACCATTTTCTTCATTCTTGTGGGTGTCTTTTCTTATATAAATAGGTAATGATGGTCCTTGTACTTATAAGAATTTTGGAGGCCCAATTAGCCTTGAAGATAAGGCATTAGATTTCCATGCCTGGGTACTGGGGGCAATCCCCATAAGAGACGAAGCAAAAAATAAGTCCCACACACTAAGGACACAAGGATGCAGAAGCTCCCTGAAAGCTGCTGGAAGAATTAACATATTCACAATCCCCTGATGCAGAATATGGGTTCGCCAGGAAAAACATCATTACGAATTTTATCAGTTAAGCCACATCGGATGGAGTCTCATATTAATTGCTAGTTCACCAGATCAGTGGTCAAACCCCTACAAATTCTTTATTACTCCCTTGATGAGGAAGAGGTGACAACCTTCGGCCACAAAGGGTACCTTGTCTACTGGTCCATGGCAAAACACAATCACTGCTCTTCCTGCACTGTTCCCAGGCCTACAGGCTTGCCAGTGATTGGGATTTTGATCTTTTATGTAAATTTCATTATCTAATTGAGGAATCTCATGTAGGATTGAAAAGGAACAGGTGGCATAATTACCCAACATGATTTATTTTAAACAAGTACACACATATTCCCACATTATCCCTGCAATTTCCCTATTCCTTTTAGTCTTCTTCAACTTCTAAGCCCCTTAAAATGAGGTCAGTGCGCATCAATGCACCATCAATGTTGTAGTGCCGAGAGGTTTCAAGGCATACCTGACCAGAACCCCAATATTTCAACCTTTTACAATTATGAACCCCCATCTCCAGAGAAACTAGTTACTGATAGTGGTCAGGGAAATATAAGAGTAAAGGGTGGGGCAGGGAGAGGAAAGAGATGCAGAGGAGATAGAGTGGAAGGTATACATTCTAAAAGAGGTGCTTCAGGGATAGGAGGGCTGAGTTGTCTTTATACCAATGCTCATAGTCTTAGAAATAAGAAAGATGAGTTATTTAGTTATATTATTGATGAAGATATAGATATAATATGTGTAATAGAATCATGGGTTAATGAAAATAAATTTAATGACACTGTGAGTGAATTTGAACTACAGGGTTATGATATGTACATTAGTCAAAGGAGAGATAGGATGGGGGGTGGGTTGATTATTTATATCAGAAATAGCATTTCTTCAAATCTAAATAATTCTATAAAGCAATATAAATTGAGTCAATGTGGATAGATATTAGGGTCAGTAAAAATAAGATAATACATTTAGGAGCCTTTTACAGACCACCCGGACAGACTGACTGTATTGATGAGCTAATGATCAGAGAAATAAGGAAAGGATGTGAAGTAGATACAGTTATTCTTGGTGACTTTAATTTTAATTCTGTGGAGTGAGAAAATATGAAAGGAAGGAATAGAGCAGGTTGTAAGTTTATAGAATGCTTTGAGGATAATTTTTTGACTCAATTTGTCAATAAGCCAACAAGGGGCGCCAATATATTAGATCTGGTTCTTTCAAATGATGATCACTTGGTTCAGGAATTGACTGTCGAGGAAGCATTGGGAAATAGTGATCATCAGATGGTTTGTTTTAACTTGGGAATAGAGAAAGGTACAACATCAACAAACTCCACAAAAACTCCGAATTTTTATAGGGGCAAAAAACAATAAATTATGAAACTTGCTAAATCAGATTAGGTGGGATATAGAATTCAGGGGGAAGAATACTTATGAGATGTGGAACACTTTTAAGACTATACTAAACATAGTCCAGGAGCAGTGTATTCCAATGAAGGCTATTAGGAAGAAATGTAGGAAGCCGTTGTGGTGGAATCATGAGATAGCTAGGAAAATTTCTGAGAAGAAAAGGGCATACCATAGATTACAGAGGGAAAGTACTTTTGACAATTTAAATCATTATAGGTTGACCAGAAAAGAGCTAAATAAGATTATTAAGAAGAGCAAAAGGGCGGCAGAAATTAAATTAGCTCAAAATAATAATAAAGAGCCAAGAAAATTCCTTAGCTATTATAAAATTAATAACAAATCTAACAGTGATAAAATAGGGCTTATTAGATATGAAGGGGTTTTGTAAGAATCTGATGACGAAATAGTAGAGGTTCTTAATGATCATTTTTCTTCAGTATTTACACAAGAAAATCAAGATAGATTAATTGATGATAATTCTAGGTCAAGGAGAGTAGTGTTGAATAGCGTTAATGTGAACATGGAAATAATTAAAGACAACATTCATTACAGGTTAATCAAAGAAGGTGTAGATAGTATTGCAGTAGCTCTTGAGAAGATATATACTAGATCACTAGAGTTTGGAGAAATACCTAATGATTGGAAATTAGCAAATGTAGTGCCAATTTTAAAAAATGGAAGTAAAGAGGACCCGAATAACTTTAGGCCGGTAAGCTTAACTTCTATCATTTGTAAAATTCTTGAGAAGATAGTTAAGGGGATTTCTGACTATCTAGAGTGTGGTAGGTTAATAAATGATGCTCAGCATGGGTTTAGAAGAGGCAGATTGTGTTTTAACAAATTTACTGGATTTTATGGATTATGTTACTAAACAATTAGATAAAGGAGATAATGTTGATACAATTTACTTAGAGTTTAATAAGGTTCCACATAGGAAACTAGATCACAAAATAAAAATGCATGGGATATGTGGTAAAGTTTTGAATTGGATAACTCAATGGCTGAAAGACAGGAAACAGAGAGTTGTGCTGAATGGGGTGAGGTCACAGTGGAGGGATGTTATCAATGGTGTACCTCAGGGATCCATTCTAGGCCCTTTATTATTCAGAGTTTATATAAATGATCTTGGGGAGGCTGTAAATAGTAAAGTGTCAATTTTTGCTGATGACACTAAATTGGCAGCTGTAGTCAAAGAAGTTGAGGGTAGCTTTAAAGTGCAGAGTGACTATTAACCATAAAAAATGCAAAGTTCTTAATAGGGAATTTAGCCTTAGATGGATGGGCATTGGCTGAATTCAGTTGAGGACAAGAAGGACTTAGGTGTAGTAGTAGATAGGTCACTGAAGTTTTCAAAGCAGTGTATTGTGGCAAAAAATAGAGCAAATAGGGTGCTAGGATACATTAAGAAGAATGTTAGCTACAAGAGTAAAGAGGTTATCCTTAAACTATACAACTTGTATGTTAGGCCACATTTAGAGTACTGTATACAAGCATGGTCACCACATTTTAGACATGACATCAACCTGCTGGAGTCAGTACAAAGGAGGGCAACAAAAATAATACCTTCCCTGAAGCACTTTGAATATAAAGATAGACTGAAGGTACTAATATGTTCTCATTTGAGAGAAGATGTGTGAGGGGAGATATGATTGAGCTTTTTAAAATCTGTACTGGGATGGATAAGTTGGATTTTAGCAAGTTATTTGAGTTGGAAGGTAGTAATAGGACTAGGGGTCACTACTTAAAAATAAAAAAAAACAGAGGTGCAGGTTGGATGTTAGAAAATAATTTTTCACCAATAGAGTGGTAGATTACTGGAATAGTTTGACATCTGAGACAGTATGAGACGGTAGACAGTCCAAACTTGAATGTTTTCAAATGTAGATTAAATGATTATATGGAGAGGGAGGGTCAACTTTGTGGGGGTATTCTGGATTCATTCATCTGGCTGTAGTTTTTTATTATTGTATATTATGATTGATTTGGATTTTGACAAGTCTTGATGATGATACTTTTTGTTTTTGACACATTCCTGTGTATGGTTCTAATTGTTTATTGTAGATGCATGATCTAACACAATCCTATTGATTATTTAAATTGTATATTGTAGATGCATGATCTGACACAATCCTATGATGCATTTTGTAGGTGGGTTTTGACAGATATGGATGACCTTTGATAGGCCCTTGTGGCTTTTGTCCTCCGTGAAATTATGTTATGTTATGAGAACAGCACAGGCATTCTCACAACTCTATACAAACATTCATACTTTATCTTCAACTGCTTTCACATAAATTGAGGTTGGTGTGCATCAACAGCAATATAAAAAAATACTCACCCTTTTATAAATGCCACTCAACATTTTGTCCATGCTGAATGACCCTTCTCACTTGAGACTTATCCTTCTCTTTCCATAAACCAACATTGGCATTAGCATACTCTCACGCAGCTTCCAGGCACATTCCATACTCAAATGCTTAGTATTCACTAGCGCTCTGATCGCCCCAGGGACTATTACCATCATTCAAAATCTTGTGGTTGCCAACTGCTTCATCTTTATCACTATCATTCATGACACATCATTGATAAAACATCACACTTGACTAAATGCAACATTGCAGACTCTAATATTACACCCCTCTAATAAAATACAATGAATAATGACATAAATGGGAAGGCAAATGAGCAGAGGGATTGGTTGAGGAACACTGTACCGGTACACCGAAGGACTGATGTCCTAGAAGAGTCATAGCGAGAGATCCATCATGAGCCAATGCTTCTACTATCCTCGCATACTCCATATTTTGAAGGCCAAGTCCACCATACTCTTCAGGAATTTGGAGTCCATATAAGCCCAAATCTTTTAAACCTTTTGACACTTCAGCAGATATAAGTCCTTTATTTATCTTCTCAATGTAAACTGAAATGTTTGAAATGACTGGATAATATAGTTTGAAATGAATGGGCAATACAGAAAGTTTGAAATGACTGGGCAGTTATTAAACATGCAGCAAATGAGCAATACAGACTGTTCAAAATAACTGGGCAATACAGATGGTTCAAAATAAGCAGGCAATACAGATTGTTTGAAATGACTGGGGATAAAACCACAATGTAAAATGAAAATGTACATTATCTAATTGGTCAGTTATTAAGCATGCAGCAAATTTCTGAATTTATTGCATCAATTCCTGTTTTAAATACTGGTGTAGCAGCATCACAAGTAAAGAATGAAAGGAAGCAGTTGCAGAGGAATCCCTCACAAACACAAGGTCCAATTGAGTGGTGCCACCTTCCTGGAGAATAGGAGGGTGGTTCAAACTGGACTTTCCCCAAATCTTTTTGACACACCACAGCTATTCAAGAGGAATCGTCCCATTAAGTGAAGGCATGTATGCCCAGTAAGAGGATAGGTGAGTATGCTTCATATTGAAACAATCTGGCCTTTGCTCAGTGAAAATCACATTGGGTGAATGAGCATGGATGACATTTGTATCATTTAAAGGCAATTCACTTAAATCATTGTCTCACAATCAGGCAACTACTGTAGAAGTCAAGCCCACAGTGATGCGAGTGCCAGTCAAGAACTCAATGGTCTCATCTACCAAACTAAATTCCTCAAAGGTGGACCACTGAGCCTGATCCAAGCACCACTAAGGTAATCTTACACACAGCAGTGGCCCATTTAAAAGAGAGCTGATTGGGAAAATGATCACTTCCAAGGAGGTTGTCGATCACCTCCCACTCAAAGTCTGCTTGTGTATTGGGAGATCACATGAAGAGATCAAGAGAGGAAAATGAAGTGGTTTTAGGACAGAGATGAGTGAAACATCTAAATTAAGGTCTCTCATCTCCAGCTTTTTAATTAGGTACATTAGGATCTAGCTATCTGTGACTAACAGTACAGTCTCCTCCCCCCATAATGGATGTCTATCACTCAGGTCCTCAAAGAGGAGATAGGGCTTCAGCCTCGTCTAAGTCGGCAGACAGTGGAGGTACATTGTAGCAACCTAATATCTTTGTTCAGATGCAGCTGGACAGCATGCTCCTGAGGGAGGTGCTGAGAGAAAAAAAAAGAATGAAGACCACATTGAATGTATAGTCCGCACCCACTGGCCTAGCCCTCATCTAAAGATGAAAGGGTTACAAAACCATGATACCCTGGGAGGATGGGTGGGAGTCAGCCATTGGAGAATGAGAGGAGATGATCCTCCACAACTGCTTAAAATTAGTCTGGAGTCCAAGGTAATTCTATGAAAGAAAATGCCCACCAGCTCTATTTAAAAGATGTCTAGGTCCTTTGTGAGGAGAAAACCCTCAAAGGAATAGCCATAGACTACTTAGAGGAAGGTCTTTGCTTTTGGCACTACTACCTTTGAGGGTTTATTGGATAAGATTATATTCTGTACAAAAGCCTTCCTCTCCTCTTGCCTCAAATCCTTCAACTGGTGTGACAGCTTTGGGCAGAGCCGAAGCGCTGTCGTTGCTGACCTCTTTTCTGGAGTGCAGGCTTTGAAAACCCTGCCTTAAATGGTTTTGACTCTTGAGTCTAGTGACTCTGTGGAGGCATATGCAGCCCCCCCCCCTCCCCTCTCTGCACTAAGGTGGGATGAGGTGATTCCACTATTAACAACATGGTAGTGGGTGGAGGTCCCCCCGGCGCAGGAGCGTGCAACCTAAAGGAAAAAAAAAACCAAATGCAAAAAACAAAAAACAAACCCTGCTTAAATAATAGGGAGAAGGCCGGCCTCCCCCCAAAAGTCAACAAGTCGATGTGCACGCACTCATCACGAGTACAAGGGAAAGGCAGTAGCGACCCCTCCCATCCCGGTACCGGGACAGGTGTCGTGCGCGAAGATCACCCAGACTGGGAGATTCAAAAAGAATGTGCCGAACAGTCTGGGGGACGACGCAGTTGTCACAGTAAGGCGCTGGCGAGTGCTCCATCAAATGGCGGTGCATCCCGCGAGTATGCCCAATTTGGAGATGACAGAAAGCAACCTAAAGCCCTGGCAGCATTGGGGGGGTAAGTCCATGGGAACAGTTGCAGTGCAATGGCACGCAACTTTAAGTTCCCTTCGACCGTCTCCCATCTACTTTGCCAAGCAGTCCGAAGACCTACCCTTATTCCTGCCATGTAGTCGGTGTGAGGAAGAGCAAAACGCTGGTCCGGTCACAGAGTCCTCGCGGACTCTTTGCGCCCTCATTCCCCGCAATTCCTACATGTCCAGGAACCCAGCAGAAGATAATCTCGACATCTGCCCGGCTCGCCAAAACCATGGCGTCACGGATATCGCGAACCAGGGGATGCGGAGATTCCAATGCCCCGAGAGCACTCAGAGCGCTTTGTGAGTCGCTATAGATCACAATCCGGTCTCCGAACCGGGCACGTCGCGTAATCTCCCGTACCGAGTGGTGTATTGACACCAGCTCGGCCGTGAAGACAGACGCAGTGCCTGGTAGAGCCCCGCTGACTTCAAACAGAGGGGATAGGGCGTGGAAGCCGACCCCCTCTTCGGACTTGGAGCCATCCGTATACACTGAAACGGTTCCAGCGTGACACGATGTGTGCTCCAAAAAGGTCGAACGCAATACTCCCGGCGCAGTACAAGCTTTGGGAGCAGAGGCGTGGCGACAAATAGCCAAATGTGGTACCCTCCAGGGTGGCGTCCTGGGCAGAATCAGCGGCGCCACCGGCTCGAGAGCTATATCTCCCTCTCGAAGGAGTTTCCTGGACCTAAACACAAAGGGCTTAGGGTATGACTGGCGTCTCTCGGAAGCATAGGCACCATCGAGATCAGCTGCGGATGCAGTGAGAGCTGTTGGCGACTGAGGGAGGCGCCGGGCTCACGCGTACAGGCGAGTGATGCACTGCACGCGGCGCAGAGCGAGTGGCATCTCCCCAGCATCGACCAACAGGCTCTCAATAGGGGAAGTGCGGAAGGCACCGGTCGCAAGGCGAAGGTGGATCGAATCCACCTTCCGCAATAAACGCTCGGCTGCGGATGCATAAAATTCGCATCTGTAGTCGAGCTTCGAGCAAACAAAGGATCGATAAGAAAGTAAGGCAGTAGCCCTATCAGCGCCCCAAGCGCTGAACGTCAAGAATCGGAGAATGTCCATGGCACGGGTACAAAAGACCCTAAGGCTGCAAATATGAGCCTCCCAGGTGAGGCGTCGGTCGAATACAAGACCAAGGAAACGGTGCGACTCAACCACATCCAGGCGCACCCCATCAAGAAACAAATCTGGGTCGGGGTGAAGCCGTGGATGGCGGCAGAAATGCACCACCTTAGTATTGGCCAAAGAAAACCGAAAAATGTGCGCTTCGGCATAGCGAGAGACGCGGTTCAATGCCTGTTGGAGTCGACGCTCCAGAGTTGGCATCTGGGCCGCGCCCAAAGAGATCGAAAGGTCGTCCACGTAGAGCGTAGCGAGAACATCTTCCGGCAGCACCGAGGTGATGCCGTTGATGCTCAGGGCAAAGAGTGTGACACTGAGGACACTTCCCTGCGGGACACCCTCTTCCTGCTCCTTTGGGCCGGAAAGGGCTCCCCCCACCCGTACGCGGAATCGACGATCTCGCAAAAATTCAGATATAAACATTGGGAGGCATCCCCTCGCCCCCATCGTGTGGAGAGTCTCCATGATACCGTATCGGCATGCGGTATCATAGGCCTTCTCCAGATCGAAAAACACCGTGGCGTAGTGCTGTCTACGAAGGAAAGCCTCGCAGACGGCATTTTCCAGTCGGAGCAGAGCATCCGACGTGGAGTGGAACTTGCGGAAGCCGCACTGTGCGGAAGACAGATGGACTCCGCTGTCCAGGAAAAAGGCTAATCTAACATTTACCAATTTCTCCATCAACTTGCACACACAAGAGGTTAGAGAGATTGGGCGGAAACCAGTCGGAGTAGAGTGATCTCTCCCTGGTTTGCGAAAGGCGAGCACAGTAGCGATTCGCCAGGAGTCTGGGAGAAGACCTTCCACCCAGATCCTGTTGAACAAATGTAAGAGAAAGGCCATGCCTCGCTCACCCAGGCGTCGAAGCATGGCGTACGGGACATCGTCCGGACCATGGGCGGTGTCCGCGCACGAAGCGAGAGCGGAACGCAACTCACTCACAGTAAACTTGTCGTTGAAGGGTTCTCCGCCTCTTGAGGTAAAGTCCAGCCGGCGGCCTTCCGCGACATCACGACTAGAGAATGCGGAAAAAGCGGTCGCTAAGGATTCCGCCACGGACGCGGGTTCCGAGATTCCGGCGGGCGTGCTTCAAAATATACCGGAACCTAGCCCTAGCCCGACGAAATTCAGCGACAGTGAAATCGTTCGGGCGGCGCTTATAGCACATGTAGGCATAACGCTTCTGTTTGAGGGCCGTCTCACACTCGGCTGACCACCATGGGAGTGGTAGGCGTGCAAAACGGCCAGACATCCTAGGAATAGTAGTCAGGCCCACGGCGATGAGGTTGCCGGAGAAGAACTCAATGGCCTCATCTATCGACCTAAGCTCCTCGACTGAGATAGAGAATTCAGTCATTTCCTGAAATGCAGGCCACCGCGCCCGTGGCAAGCACCACCGAGGTGGTCTCTCAGGCGGCAGTTGCCCTGAAAATGATATTTGAATGGGAAAGTGATCACTACCATGGAGGTCATCCACCACCCCCCAATCAAAATCAGGCTGTGCATCCGAAGAGCACAAAGATAGGTCAAGTCAAGAAAATGAAGCGGTTCTCGGACAGTGATGCGTAAACTCATCCACGTTTAGGACACCCATCTCAAGCTCTTCAATCAGATCGGCATGACTTGTCCCCTGGGATTTATGGAGTAATCTCCCCAGAGAGGATGCCTGCCATTCAGATCTCCAAGCAAGAGAAAGGGCCTCGGCAACCGTGCCACGACGCGGCGGAAGTCCCCCGCGTCGAAGTCAGCTGACGGTAGAATGTACGCAGAAATGATAGTATACCTCCTATCCAGGTGCAGCTGCACAGCCACTACCTGAAAGGAGGTATCTAAAGAGAAAGGAAGAACGGAGACATCATGCCGGGTGTAAACCGCGCATCCCCCAGCCTGGCCATCCTGCGGTGGTGGGGTCGCAAGACCCTTATACCCTGGGAGGGCAGGCAGGGGGCACGCGCCTAGCATGGTCTCCTGCAAAAAGATAGCTAATGGGGAACGGGACGAGACGAGCCTCCACAGCTCCTCCTAGTTGGCCCGGAGTCCACGGCAATTCCATTGAAGGAATATGCCCTCCAGGCCTAGATCGGAGGAGATGCGGGGTCCCCCCTCGAACTGAAGACCCTCACGGGAATGGCCGTACGCTTCCCGGGGGCAAAACCCCGGGCGCTGTTGGCCAGACAAAGCGCTGAAGGCGCTGTCACCTTCGAGGACTTATTGGGGGAGGTTGGGCTCGCCATGCGAGTCTTTTCCTCCCTTCGCCTCAAAACCTTAGGCGGGCGTTGCGGCTTCGGAGCGGGGGGGGGGCCCTCTTTTCGAGGAACCACCGTCTCCGGGCCACTCGCTCCACCTCGAGGCGTGGGCGAAGGAGCCGAAGCTCCTTTGTTGCTGTCCTCCTTTCGGGGGACAGCTTTAGGAACCCCCGAAGATGGCCTAGCGACCATCTTCAGGGGTGTTGCCTCCTGTGAGTCTAACGACTCGGTGGCCGTTTCACCTTACGGGAAACGGTCACGCTGGGGTAGGAGGGGGAGCGCCCTGGTTTTAGCCAGGGTTGGGTATGAACCCTTTTTGCCGCCAACTTTACCAGGGGAGTGCCCAGGTTGGGTAGAGCCCGCAGAAGGGCTCCGAATGGACGCGGAAACAACCGTGCTCGTTGGCCTGGATGGGCCAGGAGCAGAGGGTGCCTTTCTAACTATTGAGGCATATGAAGTCCCAGGCAGAGTCGGGCGCGCCAGGACCAAGTCCTTAGCCTCGCAGAATGAGAGTCGATCCTGGGCCTGAACGGCCAGGATTTCTTTCTCAAGGAGATATGCACCACATTGCTTCGAAGAAGCGGGGTGCGGCTCTCCGCAATTGACACACGATTTGGATTTAACGTGTGCGACCTTGGAGCAATTTACACATACTTCGGGTGACCCCGACTTTGCACGTCTACATGAGCGATTCGTATGGCCGAAGCGGTGACAGTAATAGCACCGCCAAGAAAGTGGCATGAATGCCTTCACGCGGTAGCGGTGCCAAACGGCACGCACCGACTCAGGGAGCTTGTCACAGTCAAACGCGACGAAGAGTGTAGGGGTGGGTCTCGAGGCCCCTCCCTGTTTTCTCATCACACGTTCGACCTTCACCACCCCGTGGTCGGCCAGCTCTAGGGTGATGTCCTCAATGGAGTAGTCAACGAGTTCCCTCGCATAAACTACTCCTTTCACAAAGTTCATGGTAGAGTGAGGCGTCAAACTCACCGCCTCGGCGGGATTCGCCGCATTTGCCAGAAGGCTCCCGTCCGAGAAACGGGTCACCTTCGGCTCTCTACCAATTGCACTAGCTAATCCTCTCCTCTGATGGATCATGTTGCCCTTGGACAACATGGTGCCATCAGTGGAGCGAATAACGAGGAAGCGCTTGAAGCCAGCGGGCTCGAAAACGCCAGGTAACCTCTGAATGAGGGGCCCTGATGTCATTGAGGCTCTGCCCTGTGCACTCTTGGTCTTCGTCTTAGTCAGGGGCTCCGCACACGGGGGGGTAGAGAAGCCGGATGTGCCGATCTTGGCTTGGTCGCCTACCAAAGTGGCAGCAGACCCATCCGTCCCCACAGCCCCCGTGGATGGAGAGGAGCCCCGAGTCTTCTTGGTCTTTTTCTTTTTATTTTTTGGAGAGGAGGGTGGGGAATTTACCCACTTCTCACCTCCGCCGACAGAAGTCCCCAGGCCAGATGGACCGGTCTCAGCCAGGTCCTTCTCCGAAATGGAGAAGGTCCTGGTGGTTGCAGGGGCATCATCCAGAGGAGATCCCTCCCCTCCTTGTACTGCCTCAGAATCCCCAGCCGTTTGAGGAGGACCTTGCATAGGGGCGGATTCGGGTTCCGTGCTTGGCGCCAAGCCCGGATTTCCCCCCATGAAAGGCCCTACCGTCTGAGGCTGAGTTTCCTCAAGGACCATGTCTATCACAGGAGGGGCCTCCAGTTGGCCATCCCCTCCCAGGAATTCGCAGGTCCCCTTGCAGCATCATGAGTCTTTTGTGGGGAGGCACAGGCCTTGACCTCGGCAAGGTTTAGTATTCTTGCCAGCAGGTCTTTTGAGGGAAGCGACCGAAGGGGCCTGGCTTCCCTCTCCCCCCTAAGGGGGTTTGCCCTACCGAGCCGCTTACACGAGGGGCGGTCGGCAATGGGCTGCCTGCTGGCTTTCTTGGCAGTCCCCTTAGAAAGAAAAGGAGGGACTGCCGCTGGGAATAGGAAGGTGCCTGAAAGCACCTCCAGAGAAGGGGGGTGAGGGGGAGTCCCCTTCACCCTTAGGCGTAGGAGAGGAGTAAGCCTCCTCTCCGGTTGAAGAAATATGGAGGGTCCCCTGTGCAAGGAAAGAGGGGGGACCTCCATTTTTTCGGTGGAGCTGCCCAAGGGCGGCTCCGTTGATGTTCCAGGGGAAGTTGGGGGTTGTGTTTTATTTTTTATCTTCATTATTGGGCATGACCCTCTTTTTTTACACAGGACGCAATAGCTCACCACCTCTCACAGTTGCCCGCACTGCAAGAGGTGCTTGCAGGCCCGGCAGAGCAAGGCGCCGCCATTTGGGACCACCCCTCCCGCCTGGTGGCCTGGCAGTCCATCGGCATAGCGGCTCCACCTTAGACACGGCGTAAAAAAGATAGATTTTGAAGACGAGAAGAAAAGGGATGTGAGGAAGGTATGGGTTGGGATGAAGCAGGTTGTTAAAAACCAACCACCCCAGACCGGAGCTCAGGGGTTAGGGAACATTGCCCCCTTCCCCCTCAGCCCCGATCCAGGACGGTTGGCCGAGAAGGTCAGCATCTACCCTGTGAAATTAGAGGCTGACCAGAGAAAGTTGTGGGAGAGGTTGTATGAAAAGAAACAAGGTAGAGGAGAAATACAGGCTATCTGAAGGAAGGAAGAGAGGCTAAGCTGGAGCCGGACGGAGCGCTGGATCCCGTCAGCACAGTGGCCAGGATGGCAAATCGCCGCGCCCCTTACGGGGTGGTGTTTGTGGATTTCTGGGGTGGTGTGAGTAGGAGAGCTGAGAGAGGCTGCTGAGTGGCTAGCTGATAGGGTTGTTATGAAGACTGCAGGGGCTTATGCATGTGATAGATATGAAGTGTATGTTGTGTTTGTGGGTGAGAACAAAATCAGAAACTACCACTGAATGGCAGTGGGACCAGCTTACACAGCTGATTTTTTTTTTTAAAGAGTACCCATCTGGCAACCACCACCAATGACATGGTCACCAAGGAGCACAAATCCTTAAAGAAACAAGACAAAAACAGCTAAGCTCTAACAACCAAAATAAAACCAAAAGGCAGGCTTCGGCAATGGACATGGGACCCATCCGACACCGCTGCTGAAATCTAATTAAATATTAAAAAAGAAAAATTGCTTTATACCTTTTTGAAGGAAGCCTTCAATTGGATCCAAGATGTTGTTAAGCATTTTATACCGTTCTGGATCACTTATTTGAGGGTACTTCAGCACATTTCTGTCAAAGCTAAAAGTATTGTTTTTAGAAATTCCATCATATGCAAATAACCATCATTCATTGAGACATAAGTACACAATAATTGTGTATTGGTAATCTTGATGATATTGGGTTGGAAAAAAGTATCTTAGTTGCCATTTTTCATCTGAATGCTTAATTACAATCAAAGGCACCTTGGTGCCTTTTAAGGTTAGGTTTGCTAACAATATAAAGATTCAAATATTAGAAAATAAAAAACAAATTTAAAACACAGCAAATATCCCCAGCCAAAAGTAAATAAATATGCTTTGAATGACATTATCATTGTTTAGTTTATTCCCCACTAAGTGAAGTCAATGCATATCAATATCACCCAAAATACCCTGCCCAAGAGTAAGTGAACTTACTTTCCAATAAAAAGATTTTTAATAAATGGAGTTCTTGGAGGTTGTTTTGTTGAAGCCATACTTCTGATTGATTTTCCTTCAGCAAGCTTGGAAAAATTTAAAAATAAAATTTAATATCTGATATAAATTGAGCACAAGGCTAAAATAATATTAAAGAGTAAGTAGTAACAAAATATCCATGATTAGATTTGCCCTTATTAAAGGCTATGAGAAATAACTGTTGAAAGATGAAGTAAAAAAAATATATCAAAGGATTAGAATACTTTAAGTGCTAAAGAAGTATCAGAAAATTATCTTGAATGTGTCTGTATCCATTTACCAGATAGTTGCCCTCTTGCAGGGAACAATGAGAAAAATAATGGGAAAATATACAAAGGGACTTCAAAAGTTTTAGAAAATAAATATTACAAGAAAATGAGCAAACTCATTGAAAATTCTAATTACATTGATTTAAACTTCTAACTATGTGCTACTAGTCGCATACACAGAAATTACTTTGTTTAATTTTGAATGGCATAGCAGCTTTAAATTTGGACCATGCAGTGATACCATGGATTCCATCAAAGTTGAAGCAAGGGCAAACATGAAATTTATGGTCAAATTTGGTTGATGGAAGAGAGAGATTATTGATGCATTAATACATATTTATAAATGGATCAATTGCTTTGCAGTTGGAAGACAAGAGTTAGAAGATGACATTCGGAGTAATAGACCGTCAACACCAGTAATGTAGGAAAACATTAATTTTGTCCGTAAATTAATTGAAGTGTACTGTCAATTAACAATAGAAATGACAGCAGGCACATTGAACATATCGGCAGGTTAAGTTTATTCCATCTTGACTGACATGCTGAAGCTCAGTAAGCTTTCTGCTGTTCCATGGGTGCCAAAATTGTTGAGTGAAAATCAATTGGGCCTGAGGATATTTTGCCAAGAATTGTAACCAGGGATGAGACTTGGATTTAACAATATGATCCGGAAGATGAAGAGCAGTTGAAACAATGGTTGCCAAGAGTTGGAAGATGTATCATCAAAGCAAAGCTGAATGATCAAGGAGTAAAGTAATGACTAGTTTTGGGGAATACCATAGGTGTGATACTTGTTGACTTTCTTAAAGGGTGAAGAACCATCAATGGTACCTATTACAAAAGTATTTTGAGAAGACCACAACGGTATAGCAGAATAGTACCCTGGAAAATTTCACAAAAGAGTCCTCTTTCATTACCATAAGGCCCCCCCGCTCATTCTGCTTCTTTGACAAAGTCAACTTTGTGAGAATTTCAATGGAAGAAGTAATGAGAGCAATGGTGACTCAGGGTTCTACTTGTTTGGTGATTTTAAATTCAAGGACTTTTCAAGGATTTCAAATACTTTTTAAAAATAATCAAGGACTGGTTTTAGCCATTGTTTTTTTTCTTTAAATTATAGGTTACACAACCCTTGTATGTTTTATTACATTTATGAGACATCATTTTTTTAATTAAATAATTTCTAGCATCAAAAACTATCCATTTCATGAAAATTTAGTACCTATATTTGGAAATGCTTCCATTTTCAGGTATAAAAATATATTTTAAGTAATTTATTTTTACTCAGCCACACAATTACCTAAATTATACTTAGCAAAAATATCCATTACTTTCCACTCTTCATAACATATTTGTTTCGAAATGACCCCCAAACACTGAATCATGAAGCATTTAGGGAAAAATCTGAAATATTTCAATTGAAAATTAAATGCATTACAAAACAGAATGAATATTCAAGATTCTGAGGTTACCTTTTAATTTAATTTTTTATTTAATCATGCCTGATAGTTACAATTTCCTTATCAAGAAAACTCATTTTTGCTTGAAAATCCATTTTTAGTCTTTGTCTCTCATTTTCTTTTTCTTTGATCAGCGCATCAGTACATCTTTTCTTGGCTTCCATGTCTGAAGACTTTTGTCCTGCTTCCTTTTCTTTTCAAGATCTTCTTTGTACAGGCGAGAAGAATCCTAACTGCGTGCATAAGTGACTTAGTCTCTTTAAACTCAGTTAAAGGCTTCTCAGGTGCAACCAAGGCATCGTGTACAACTCTGAGCAATCATAGACTTCTGTTGAAAATTTTTGTCTAAGATTTCTTTCTTAATATTGAAACCCCGTTTGACAGCTGCTTCAAGAGGGAGGTTACTTTGAAATTCGCTATCTGGAGAGCATCAAGATGAGTTTCTCTGGAGAATTTTTTAGTAGATTCGCAGACATTATTGTGAGTGACAAATCACTTTTACTCTGTTTTGATGTCATCAGCAGCTTTTTTGGACAGTTTTTCTATAGATACAAGTTCTCTCAGAAGGATCTCAATCCTGGACTCGTACTTGGATGCATTCAACATCACGCTTGGATTCAAACAGCTGAAGCCTTTAACAACCAAATACTTAAGAGAGTTCATCTCATTGATTTTTTTTACTACAGCTACGAAGAAGTTCACTGCTTCCTTCTGAAACTGAAGAATGTCAGTGTGGTCAGTTGTTCTCGAGCTTTTCTAATCTCTTCTTTAACAGCAAAGCCAAGATCCACTTTTTAAACAGGTAATTGGGGAGACAGATTGGTTAAATCCAGACAACTCAGCTGCTTGAAAGATTTTCCCTCAACTAAATCTTTCTTGATAAAACGTAAAAAAAGAGTCAACAGCATAGCACAAAAATCATTGAAAGGAATGGCATCATTGGGGAGTCAGTTTGATACCAGGCCAGAAATCCTTCCAATTCCAATGAAATCTTGATAAAAAAAAGTGATCTTAGCAGATATAAGCTTATTGCACAGAGCCTCTTTCATCGTGACATATGATGCACTTTTTGGTTCCTTGTGACTATTCTTGATTGTTTCAACAAACATCTTGACTTTAAGGAGAAGACTAATTGCCCTTTGTGCAACTCTTGTATTTTCTACTCATCTTGTTGAGGAAAATTGGGTTGATGAACTTCATTTGCTTGCAAAAACAATGTTTGTCTCATTGGAGAATCTTTGAAAACATAATAGAATGTAGACAAAAATTTGCCAACATTCTAAAAAATGTTTTCATCAGCAAACTTGAAGCTGCCAGAAAATACATGCAATGAGCATGTGCCACAATCAAGTAGAGGAGGAGAATTGCCACTTCTTTCAGCATTCAACAGCCTCAGAAACTTATGGTTAACGTTCGGGCCATCCATTGATACATGAATAGTTTTGATTGGTTGAGATTTGATACCCCTTCATTAAAAGCTTCTAGCAAGTCTTCAGCTCTTCCTCTGCCTAAAAAAACTGAAGAATGGAGAGGGGTCTGACAGGACAGCAGAGGGCAGGTGAAATGAAAACAGAAAAAGACCTAGGCTGGGGCCTGAGTGGGCGCCAATCTTCACAGTTGACTAGAAAGCCAACTGTACCCCACACAGGTAAAATTATGCAACATAGAATAACAAAAAATAAAAAAGTGCAATAAACATTATGGGACATTGACAAAGGTGAGGTATTTAAGGGAAAAATGGGTTATAAGCAAAGCATAACCAAAATCAACTCACCAGTGCAAAAAAACAAGAACAAGGTATCCAAGCGACAGTCACAGAAGTATAGCGAGCATCCATCATAAAATACAATGCATCCAAAGCATACATATGTTCATTCACATTAGTGAGTAGATTAACTTAAATATTACTATTTTCCTAATAGACATTAAAAAGTATATAAATAGTGAATTTGAAAAATCATTTGAACAATCACTCAATAATTTATTTTTTAAATTCAAAGACCATCTACCTTTTTCATCAAATTCAAGGATTTTTCAAGGATTTCAAGGGCAAAAAATCAATTCAAGGGCAGTAGACACCCTGTGACTGAGGGTCTCGGGCCTGCACATACCAGCATATAATCCACTGTGTAAGGCAGAGCAAGCAGCATCGACAAGCAGCCACTCAATAGGGGATGTGCAGAAGGCACTGGTCAGCAAATGGTGGATCAAAGCCACCTTCTGCTATTCACAATCAGTTACAGATGCGTAAAACTTGCATCCATAGTCACACTTTGAGTGAACGAAGGAACGATAAAACAATAAGATAGTAACCCTATCAATAACCCTATTGATGAATGCTGTGGAATCAAGAATATCCATGGTGTGGGTATAAGAAACCTTAAGGCTGCAGAGTTGAGATGGAGTGCACCAAAAGAGATTGAAAGGTCATCTATGTAGAGTGTTGATGCTCAAAGCAAAGAGTGTTACTGAAGACACTGCCCTGCAGGAAACCCACTTCCTGGTCAGGTCTCTCCACGCCTGTATGATGACAACAATCTTGTAAGAACTCATTTGAAAATTGGAGAGTGTGCCCTCAGCCCCAAGGTGGGACAGTCCCCGTTACTGTATTGACATGGGTGATAATAGGCCTTTGCCAGATTGATAAACATTTGCATATTTGTTGTCAATGAAAGAAGGCCTCACAGATAGCATTTTCCAGCTGGAACAGAGCATCCAATGTGGTGAAACTTGCAGAGGCCACACTGTGCAGAAGACAAGTGGTTTCTACTGTCTGGGAAAAGGTTAACCTAACATTTACTAATTTTTCCATCAACTTACACACACAAAGTTAGAGAAATTGGCCAGAAAGTAGTCTGGGTTAAGTGATCCCTCCCTGGTTTTCAAAAAGTGAGCAAAGTAGGCATTTACCAGGAATCTGTGAGGATACCGTCAGTTCAGAACCAATTGAACAAATCTAGTAAAAAGACCAGGCCTCACTCACCTAAATGTTGAAACATGGCATACAAGTAAGTGTCCAGACTGGAAAAAGTGTCCCCATATAAAGCAAGAGTGAAATGAAACTCATTTGCCATAAACAAGTTATTGAAAGGTTGTCTGCTTCTGGTAGTTAAGTCCAATTGGTAGCCTTATGTGATCTAATGACATACAATGAATGCTGTCAGAGCAGCATCTCAGCAAAAGAAAGTGAAAAAATCAGATGAAATACAGGGCAATCAAATAAACTTATTTTAACATTATTTATCAAAATAAAACAATACCCAAACCCTATCACATACTCTCTTAATTCAGATATGACAAAGGAAACAAAGTAAAAGAAAAAAAAACACTAAAGGGGAGAATGGATCCCACATGTAACCTCATTCATCATCCACCAGTGTGGGTACAAGAGACCCTAAGACTGCAAATATGCACCTCAGGTGAGGCATCAGTTAAATCCAAGACCAAAGGAAGAGGTGTGAGTACACTACATCCTAGTGAGCCCAATTTAAGAACAGGTCCAGGGCAGGATGATGTTTGTGATGATTGCATAAGTACATGACCTAGTTCATGGCCAAAGAAACCAAAACCTGGGAATTTTGGCACAATGAGAGAGGCTGTTCTGAGTTTGTCGGAGCTGGTACTCCAGGGTAGGCACCTGAACTGTAAAAAGAAATTGAAAAGTCATGTACACATAGTGTGGTGAGATCTTCTGGAAGTAGTGAGGTGATATTATTGACACTCACAACAAAGAGAATGACACTGAGGACACCCTCTTCTCCCTCTGCAGGATCAGAAAAAGCTCTTGCTACAAGCAAAATCTAAGTCTTGTAGCATGACATCTTCATGTCGCACAGACACTTTGAAGTTTGTCCCTATTGCACCACCCCATGCAATGAAGGCATGGTCCTGCCTCCTACAGTATTACAGTGTAAAAAGTGATTTCAGTATTGTTTTATGTTATGGAGAGATCTCCATCTTATTCTCCTGTTTATTGACTTGTGTTTTTCTTTTTTACAGATGTCTTCCATGAAGTCTGCTGACAAGTTATGGCTCCGAGGACCCCCAGCAACTCAACAGCTGCCATCGAGTGTTCTCCTGAACCATGAGGAAGTCCTGTGTGTTTTGCAGTACCACGCAAAGCTAAACCTGCGTGATTTGACATTCTCAGTTCAGCAGACAGCACTCAAAGTTCAACATCAGTACTCCAAGGCAAATATTCCAACCATTGATCCATGTGATATCCTCAAGAAAGTATGGCATCTTCACAAAGAGTACAATGGATGGAAGAAATCAAAATCCTCAACAACAGGGCAAGCTGAGGAAAACCAAGCCAATTTTGTTGCTTCCCTGAAGAATTTCTTTGATGTAGCACAATGTGATGCCATGTACTTGATCAAGATCAAGGAGGATTGCGAGTTCCTTGAAGTTCAGAGGAAGCCGGGCAGGCAGGGAAAGATGGGCGATGTGGATCCGACCTGGGTGGAAGATTTTTTAAAAAAGATTTTAGGAGCCTATCTGGCTACCAACTTATGCCCACTTGGGCATAAGTTGCTGGAATCAAAACAGCCTAGCACTAGGCTACTTTAAAATAAGAATATGAAAATACAAGAACTATAAAAAGGGAAGATGGCAACAATTAGGAAGCAAGCTACGGCATGCGACCTACAAAGAAAACAAAACTGGAAGAGAAATGGACACAGCAGTGGGGCGATGATGAAAGAAATTGTGCTGCAAAGGAAAGGCAAGCATTCAAAGAATGCTAGTCTTTGACCTTGACCGCTTTGTCTGAAGAGTAAGGTGTGATAGTAACTCCTCCACCAAAATGATCCCGCCGTGCACCATCACAGAAGAAAATCATCCCCCTGCAAGTTTCTGCTGCTCTGAACCAGACAAACATAAGTGACCATCAAGCTGCACACGTGCTGCTTCCATTTGTGGAGGAGCTAGGAGCGAATGCTGGAGAATTGTCATTGAGTGTGGGCACGATCAATTAGCAGCAAAGACGTCATCGCCAGGAAAAGGCTGCAGAGCTGAAAGAAAACTTTGCTCCTGATGTACCACTCACACTCCACCGCGATGGGAAACTTATGCCCTCCCTCACAAACGAAGGTGTTGTAGACCGACTGCCGATCCTCATTTCTGGGGAAGGCGTGGAAAAGATCCTCGCAGTTCCCATCACTGATGGCAAAGCGGAGCCTACGGCAAATACCACCCATTTTGTTATATCTGAGTGAGCTATTTCCAATCAAATTTGAGCGCTATGCTTAGACACAATGGCGATGAATAGGGGATCCAAGGGTGGAGTGTGCGTTCAACTGCAGCAAATCCTTGGTCTAAGATCTGCTGCATCTGGCCTGTTGCCCTCATGTACTGGAAGCTGTTTACTTGACCCTCATCCCAGAAGCATCTCAAAGCATCTTTGTCCATTTCCGAGAGTTCTGGCAGTTTGTTGACCAAGACCAGTACAGGATAGCAAACAAAGAGCTCAAGCAGGAATGGGTGGATGACTTCCTCAAACTCTGAGAAGGCTACCTCCAACAGTACCACCCACGTGATGACTATTGGGAACTGCTAGAACTAGCTGTTGTGTTCCTTAGTGGAATCCCTCATGGATACAAGATCTCTTTCCACAAGCTGAGAGCAGTCCATCAGCCTCAATGGATCACAAGAGCAATTTACACTCTGAAAATGTGGATCTTCGAGCCTCAGTTCGCAGAATACAACAAACAGCAGCCACCCACTTCACGTGCATTAAAGGCCGCAGTTCCTCCAAAGCTAGGTGAGTCCTGCATCATCCTACTCTACTACAGTTGAGCATGGTTCTCAGCTGCATGTTCAGCAAAAGCCCCAAGAAATTATCTTAACCTTTACAAAGCCCTTGTGAAAGAGATGAACAAGGCGATCAGAGAGTCAGGGCTGAAAGCAGTGGGACATCGCATGTGGTACCTGTCAGAACTGACAGTTGGTCTTATACTTTTTGCCAATGAGCTGTCCCTAGAGCAGAAACAGAATGTTGCTGCCAACCTCGGAAGCATGGGGGCATCAGAGGAACCTCCACCCAAGGTTCACATTGAGAAGAATGACTTAGACAACAAAACTGTTTCCTCCATCGTAAGAAACACTGAGAAATTCCTGGATCTGATGGAAATCGACCAGGGGTTCCTTGATGTCGATCCTGTCCTGTGGGGGAGAAACCCCATATACCAGGCCGGGGTGAGTAGGTGGCCTTTGCATCACCCTGGTGCAGGATTTCACTAAGAACGCTCACACAAAGTTGGAGGACCAGCTGCAATGCCTCCTGCATGTTGTTGAAGAGCACCAGAAAATGTATCTGACAGCAAAGAAAGGAAGACTGATGAAGTCAAAAGAATGATTGCTGATTTGTGTAATATGATGCAATTTCTCCCGTTCATGAAGAAAAAAAGTATGGTGACTGGGCAACATGAAGTTATCATCCAATCAAAAAGAAATTTCTCTCATTTTGTTCTGTTAGAAAAGGAAAAAATAAAGAGTTGTATGTTAACATCATTTCATTTTGAAATTCCACCTCTATTGACGTGACACACTCTAATGCCCACCATTGTTTGAAATCATCTCAAGAATCTTATGAAGTAAAAGAGTTCATATTAAGCTATAATAGGTGTTAAAGATTGTGGTTATGCACCCAAACCAAAATATTTATTCATTTACATTTAAGGATTTATTATCTTTAAAGCGGTGAGTGTAGCTAAAAAAAAACAAACTGAAACCTACCTCATTAACCACATTTCTATGAAGATTTTGATGGTAATTATCACAAAGTCTGAGGGAATATGAAGGAAAACAGGTATATGGTAATATCCCTAACTTTGTTAAGTTAATGCTTGATCTAAACATATTAATTATTCAGCTTTTACTATTCTTTTACTGAAATAAAATAGCATATTGTTTAATAGTTTCAATGTTATAATCTGGTTTTAGTAAAAAAAAATACTAAAAAAAAGAAGGTTAAACTCCAGAAGACCTACGCCATGTTTTTAGTAGTAAAAACAGTAGTAATGGTATTTTTAGGTATTCTAGTCATCATTTTCAGCTTTGGTTAGTTGCAGAAAGCACTTATTTTTAAGATACTAGCACTCTGAGTATGACTATTTGCAGTGATACTATCTTAGAAATAACTGCTTTCTGGGCCTAAACAAAGCTGTAAATGGTGACTAAGATGCCTAAAAACACTATTAGTACTATGTTTTACTACTAAAAACATGGTCTTTAGTAACTGGAAGCTGTTATCGAGCTGTGCTATGGGTTGCCATTATAGGGGGGCTGGGGGGCTACCACCCTATACCCTCACCACCACTTTGCTCACGCCTCAGGAACAAGTAGTATACAATTTGAAAGCCTAGCAAAAGTAAATACACAAAAAGCAAATGATATCATTCATAATCATGAACATTTAAAAAACAGGTTTTGGCGCTAAAATCAAAATCAGTGTCATTTATAAGTGCTTGCATCCAGGATTGCCAATGTGTGGATTAAGTTTGAATTTAATAATACCAATATGTGAAATTCATGGTTTCTTGTCACATCAGGAGAAGGTAAGGTGGCTTATTTTAATTTCAATATGAACCCCATAAATGCGTTATGACTAAAAAAAAATGTCTACTTTCCGCACCAAAATACAACCATATATGCTGACTGGAATGCCTTAAAAGACCATTAGTACTTTTTTAATGTTAAAAATAATGTTTAGGTTTTCTGAAGTTTAAGCCCCCCAAAATAAATTATTGGCTAAATATTTGTTTTAACACAATTTCTAATGAATTTAAAAATATGTTTTTCTTATGCAGTTTTGTGTACATTTCAGATCTAATACTTGTTTTCCTTGGAAATGCATACTCTACTCATAATATAACTGCATAAGAAAAACACTTTTTTAAATCCATTTAAAAGATCCAGAACCAGACCTAACCTAACCCTATCAGTAATTGTTAACATAACATAATTTCACGGATGACAAAAGCCACAAGGGCCTATCAAAGGTCAGTTGCACATGATTTTTCTTAGCAATTTTTGCATTTTGGGGTTGCATCATATTGTATTATATATTATTTTGAAGGGAATTTTGAAATGGGGGGCTTTGACCAATACTGCCCTTAGCTGTGGAGGGTTATACCCCCCACAATTTTTAATAATTTAGTAGTATTTTCTCATAGTAATCGCTACCAAAATTGTGCAAAACAAATCTTAACAATTACCATGATATTTTCCTTAGCTTCTTGCTGAAAAAAAGTTTTGCGCAGATAAGTTTATGAATCTAGTGCAATTATATTACAGTAAAATAAATTTCAATCTTGGCTAAATTTACAATTCCTGCAGCATGTAAGACATTAAATAACTCACAGGATTATACTGTGAGCCCTATATATTTCTAAGACTTGAATATCAGCATCAAAGAATTCATATATTATTTGTTATTGTGACTTAAAACAACCACTACACACCATTGTAATAATTAAACTGAAGACAGAGCCCCTCATGAACTATCTGAAATATAACAAAGCATGCTATTGGCTAATCAGTAAGAATATGCATGCATAGATTGTCTGCAAATATAACATAGCATGCTATTGGTTAAGATGTGTAACCATAACTGACTTCATCAGAGACCACTGGTTCTACTCCCTCCTTCCTCTTGTGGGGGCATCCCAAGGCCTTGGGCCTAACCGTTTACTGTGATGCCTCACTGGAAGGAATTGCATTTACCACAGGGTTTGCTTTGATGCCATCGATACCATGGGCCTGTCAATGCCTAAATATGTGTTCATGTATGAGTCAATCATCTTATAGCTGACTCTTATGATCTTTCCCTGTGCACAGATTCTGTCTGATTATATTCCTGCCATTCAAGCCTCCTGACTAATATAGTGGTTAGCGCGCTTGCCCAGCAATCGTTTGGTCGGCAGTTTGAATCTCCATCTGGAGTCTTTTAAAAAAAAAAGAAAGAAAAAAAGCTGACACTATTTACTAGGGAGGTTACCTCCATGGCTGGGTATCATGGTGGTAAAGGGTAGGTGGAGCTCGTAGCCATGGCAGGCAGTCTACCTAAGAGAAGGATAACTCTGATTTCAAAACCCTATGTTGAGCCGGGTCTTTACCCTGATGAGGGTCTCCCCCCTCATCAGTCTCCGCTGCATCTTCGAACCAGGATAACAGAATGGATTACAAGTAATTTAACCATAGGTTGGCTAATTTCAGATGCAGAAAGACCACCAATAACAAGATGGAACCATCAAAACTAAAAAAGTAATGGACCCAGAAAAGTTTCAAGTTTGCGCTTAAAAATATGCACAGAACTCTCAGAAACAACCTCTTCAGGCAAAGAGTTCCATAAATTGACAGTTCTAAGTGAGAAGAAGCAAGCTCATCAGTATTGTGAGGAGGGACAAAGATTTTTTTTACTATGACCTCTAGTTCGATCAAGACCTCTGCATTTGAATAGGTCAGCAAATTGGGTGCAATGACCATTTAGAATCTTCCAAACCATTATTAAGTCAGCACAAATAAGACGGCCTTTGATTGAGAATAAACCCAATCTTGATAATCTTTCAGCATATGGGAGATCCTTCAAGCCACTAACTTTTTTAATCCAATTTCTTTGAACTGATTCAAGAAGGTGCAGATCACCAATATAACCGGTATTCCATACAACACAGCCAAAGTCAATAATTGGATGAATATGTATAATGAACAATTGACACATAAACTGACTTGATCTACAAATGGTACCTCAAAGAATATTATTAGCAACACCATAAGCTTTAACAAAGACATCTCTAACATGAAGATGGAATTTTAGAGTTGCATCTACCAAAATGCCAAGGTCCTTAAAGGAAGATTTAAATGGAATAGGACTATTGCCCAACTAGTACACACTCATAGGGACAGCAAGTGAAAGACAAAAGTGGATGTGGGCACATTTATTTACAGAAAAGGAAAGGCCCCAGGATTTACTTTTATTGTAAATTAGAGAAACACAAGCACCATTGTTAT
The DNA here is from genome assembly GCA_963969495.1 of Ceratothoa steindachneri. NCBI lineage: Eukaryota > Metazoa > Arthropoda > Malacostraca > Isopoda > Cymothoidae > Ceratothoa > Ceratothoa steindachneri. The sequence continues at coordinate 167,325,948 of OZ018318.1, forward strand.
TAAACTTGCTCAGATCTACATGTGGGAGAGCCAAATACAATTTCAGATCATCTGCAAACAAGAGAATTTTACTGCTGAGACCAGCACAAATGTGAGTAAGAGGGACATGGAACCTCTTAGGTTGACTAACAGATTCAATGCCCTGAGAGAGGATTTGTCTGATGTGGTTGTGGCAGAAAGTAAAAATAAGTGGTAGTTTGAATGAGAACAGGAGGGAGGGTAATGCTAGGCCAAGGGGGGCTAGGAGGATGACTGAGGTGCTTGTGATGGGTGACTCTCAGATTAGATATTTAGATAGGAAGTTGAGTGCAAGCAAATGGAAAGGAGTGAGAGTTTGTTTGCCAGGTGCTGGTGTAAATGATGTGTCTGAGAGGTATGATAGTCTAATGTCTGGGTATGAGAGGGATGCAGTTGTAATTACGCATGTGGGAGTAAATGATGTAAAGAAAGTGGGTTTGTGTGAGTTACAAGAGAGGTACAAAAGGTTAGTTGAAAGGATGAGTGAAAGTAGAGTGAAAGGCATTGTTTCAGGTGTGCTTCCGAGATTGGATGTGGGGCTGGAATGGTTGTCTTGTACAATTGGACTGAATGAGTATGTGAAAGGCCTGTGTGAGGAGTCGGGATTAGTGTTTACATACAATCCAATGCATTGTATGGACTCCATCTAAGCTGGGCTGGGGTTGACGTGTTGTGGCAGGAGTTAGATAGTGTCGTTGGGTCTTTGCAGGCGGGAAACTAGTTACTGATAGTGGTCAGGAAAATATAAGAGTACAGGGTGGGGCAGGGAAAAGAAAGAGATGCAGATGAGATAGAGTAGAAGGTATTCATTCTAAAAAGAGGTGCTTCAGAGATAGGGTGGCTGAGTTGTCTTTATACCAATGCTCATAGTCTTAGAAATAAGAAAGATGTTATATAGTTATATTATTGATGAAGATATAGATATAATATGTGTAATAGAATCATGGGTTAATGAAAATAAATTTAATGATAACGTGAGTGAATTTGAACTACAGGGTTATGATATGTACATTAGTCAAAGGTGATGGGTTGATTATTTATATCAGAAATAGCATTTCTTCAAATCTAAATAATTCTATAAGGCAAGAAGTTGAGTCACTGTGGATAGATATTAAGGTGAGTAAAATAGTATAATACACTTGGGAGTCTTTTACTGACCACCCGGACAGACTGACTATTGATGAGCTAATGATCAGGGAAATAAGGAAAGGATGTGAAGTAGATACAGTTATTCTTGGTGACTTTAATTTAAATTCTGTGGACTGGGAAAATATGATAGGAAGGGATAGAGCAAGTTGTAAGTTTATAGAATGCTTTGAGGATAATTTTTTGACTCAATTCGTTAATAAGCCAACAAGGGGTGCCAATATATTAGATCTGGTTCTTTCAAAGGATGATCACTTGGTTCAGGAATTGACTGTCAGGAAAGCATTGGGAAATAGTGATTGTTGGATGGTTTGTTTTAACTTGGGAATAGTGAAAGGTACAACATCAACAAACTCCACAAAAACTCTAAATTTTTATAGGGGAGATTACGATAAATTATGAGACTTGCTAAATCAGATTAGGTGGAATATAGAATTCAGGGGAAAGAATACTTATGAGATGTGGAACACTTTTAAGACTATACTAAACATAGTCCAGGAGCAGAGTATTCCAATGAAGGCTATTAGGAAGAAATGTAGGAAACCATTGTGGTGGAATCTGGAGATAGCTAGGAAAATTTCTGAGAAGAAAAGGGCATACCAGAGATTACAGAGAGAAAGTGCTTTTGAGAATTTAAATCATTATAGGTCAACCAGAAATGAGCTAAATAAGATTATTAAGAAGAGCAAAAGGGCGGCAGAAATTAATTTAGCTCAAAATTATAATAAAGATCCAAGAAAATTCTTTAGCTATTATAAAATTAATAACAAATCTAACAGTGATAAAATAGGGCTTATTAGATATGAAGAGTTTTGAAAGAATCTGATGAGGTAATAGTAGAGGTTCTTAATGATCATTTTTCTTCAGTATTTACACAAGAGAATCAAGATAGATTAATTGATGATAATTCTAGGTAAAGGGAAGTAGTGTTGAATACCGTTAATATGAACAGGGAAATAATTGGAGTTAAATACTGGTAAGTCATCTGGCCCAGACAACATTCATTCTAGGTTACTCAAAGAAGGTGTAGATAGTATTGCAGTAGCTCTTGACAAGATATACTAGATCACTAGTTTGGAGAAATGCCTAATGATTGAAAATTAGCGAATATAGTACCAATTTTTAAAAATGGAAGTAAAGAGGACCCAAATAACTTTAGGCCAGTAAGCTTAACTTGTATCGTTTGTAAAATCCTTGAGAAGATAGTTAAGAAGGGGATTTCTGACAATTTAGAGTATGGTAGGTTAATAAATGATGCTCAGCATGGGTTCAGAAGAGGTAGATCGTGTTTAAGAAATTTACGAGATTTTATGGATTATGATGCTTTTTGTTTTGGACACATTCCTGTGTATGGTTTGAATTGTGTATTAACATAACATAATTTTACAGATGACAAAAGCCACAAGGGTCTATCAAAGGTCATCAGCATCTTTCAAAACCCACCCACAAAATACATCCATTGGACAACCTACCAACCCCAGACACAGAGTTTCTATTACTAGGGGACTTCAACTTCCCTCATGTGAACTGGGATACACTAGAAATAGAGGGTGGTAGCACAGAAGAAAAATACCAAGCAAAGAAACTAAAAGCCCTCACAGAGACATAGTTCTTAACACAATTCTTAACAACACCAACAAGAGGCCTCAACATCCTGGACCTGCTGATAAGTAATAACCATGGTATATTATACAAATACATACTCATGGAGACTAGCATGTCAGACCACAAGATCTGCGAAGCCACACTCATAATTAATGCACTGGTAAACAAGCAGGGACAACAAAAATGAAGAGCCAAGGCAGGTTTGGGAAAACTCAACTTCCATGACAAAAACATAAACTGGGCTGAACTAAGGAACAACCTAAATGTCGACTGGAAGGCACTCCTGACAGAAGGCAGTGCTGAACTCACGCTCTCCACTTTTTCAAGAATTTGCGAGGGATATGTGAAGCACATAACATAACATAATTTCACGGATGACAAAAGCCACAAGGGCCTATCAAAGGTCATCTGCATCCGTCAAAACCCCCCCACAAAAAGCACCATCACCAGGGGAAGACAAAATCAAAGTCCTCCACAATATAATATAACAGATGACAAAAGCCACAAAGAACATCAAGGAAAACCAGGAATATACTAAGAAATAGACGCATTCTAATGAGAAAGAGGAGCCTCATTAAAGCTAAACTGGCTAGGATCCCCCACAACATAAAGCAGGCAAACTACAAGAAACTCTCCAAGAGATAGAGAACTACTAAAATCTCATGAAAACCAGAGAAAGAAAGAACTCCAGGCAGTTTAAAATATAAAAGTCAATGCAAAGTTCTTCTTTACACATACAAATGAAAAATAAAGAAACATATCAGCGGTTGGGCCACTAGAAAATGAGGAAGGAGATCTGGTGAGCGACCCTCAGGAAATGGCAGTACGAGTCACAGTACGAGGGCATCTTTAGTATACCAACACCCTGACAAGACAGTGGATAACCCATCAGCATTCTTTGAGGTACATGAAACTGCAATGTATACGCTAATCTTGTCGGAGATAGATCTGGAGACCGATGACATAATCAAAGCCATCAATGCTATTGACTTTGACTCTGCGGCATCCCAGATGGTTTTAGTGCACAATTACTGAAAAAGTGTAAGAATGAACTGGCACTGCCACTGAAACTAATACCAACTAAGTCTCTGACTACTGGCATCGTCCCCCCATCTTTGAAGGAAGGAATAGTGACTCCAATACACAAAGGAGGTAATAAAGAACTGGCCAAAAATTACCAGCCAGTGACCCTAACTTCACATATAACTAAAATAATTGAGCGGATCATCAGAAAAAGACTTGCCACGCATATGGAGGACATTGAAGCATTTAACGAGGGCCAACGTGGATTCAGAAAAGGCCGATCATGCCTGTTACAGCTCCTTACCCACCAAGAAACCCTACCGGAGAACATCAGCAAAGGAAAGAATGCCGACATGATCTATCTAAATTTTGTTAAGGTGTTTGATAAAGTGGACCGTGGCCTAGTGCTCCATAAACTGAGAAACCTCGGTAAATGGATGCACAGCTTCTTGACAGACAGGAAACAGAGAGTAGCTGTCCAGGGACACCTCTCAGATCCAAGTGCCGTAAAGAGCGGAGTTCGCCAGGGGTTGGTGCTGGGACCCTAGTGTTTCTGATCATGATCGGGGACATAGACAAAGAGCTTCAGCACTCTCAGGCCACATTGTTTGCCGATGACACAAGGGTGAAGAAGAGGATAGATACTGAGGACGATGTGACCCTGCTACAGAATTACCTAAATCGAATCCAAGACTGGGCAGACACTAACAATATGAAAATGAATAGCGAGAAATTTGAGCTGATGAGATATGGCCGATTGCAGGACATCAAACTGGGAACTAGCTACCAGGCACGCCAAACTCCCATAGAAGCTAAAGACCATGTGCGGGACCTTGAAATTACCATGAGTGCAGACAGAACGTTCCCTGAGCATATAAATTGCATCAGCAAAACAACTAGTAGACTGACCGGGTAGATCCTCAGGACCTTTCAAACAAGAGAGAGAACCGGCATGCTGACCCTGTGGAAGGCCCTAGTCCTCCCTAGGTGAGAATACTGCTCCCAACTCTGGTCTCCACACAAGATGGGGGACATCATCAATCTGCAAGCCCTACAAAGAACATTCACAAGCAAGATCTGCGGCCTCCAAAACCTGAACTACTGGGAGCGACTAAAAGTACTGAACCTGTACTCTCTACAAAGGAGATGCTAGCGCTACATGGTGATTTATGTGTGGAAGACCCTAGAGGGGCTGGTACCAAATGTAGGGCTGAAAGTCAACCACATAAGAAAAGGAAGAATGTGCTTCATCCAGAGAACAGAGGCCGCATCCCAGAGAGCGGCAACAGTCATTCATAACTGTTTCACAAGGAACAGAGCTCGTCTCTTCAATGCAACACCAAAAGCAGTTAGGGAGCAAACAGGGGTCACAACTGACACATTCAAGCGCCACTTAGACAGATGGTTGGCTGCAATTCCCAATGAGCCCCCCACACCGGTAGCAACTCTCTGATAAATTTCCAAAACATAAAGAGAATCAGAGCTGCCTGGCTACAGTGGGGGCCCACCTTAGCTGCACCCACCAAGGGTGAAATTCTACAAAGTAAGTAAGTAATAGGACTGTGTCAGATCATGCATCTAAAATATACAATTTAAACAATCCATAGGATTGTGTTAGATCATGTATCTACAATATACAATTGAAACCATACACAGGAACGTGTGAAAAACAAAAAGCATCATCATCAAGACTCATAAAAATCCAAACCAATCGTAATATACAATAATAAAAAACTGTATCCACAGGAATTAGCCCAGAATACCCCCCAAAGTTAACCCTCCCTCCCCATATAATCATCTAATCTGCGTTTAAATATATTCAAGTTTGGACTGTCTACTGTCTCAGATGGCAAACAATTCCAGCAATCTACCAGTCGATTGGTAAAAAAATATTTTCTAACATCCAACCTGCACCTCTGTTTTTTTATTTTTAAGTGGTGACCCCTAGTCCTATTACTACCTTCCAACTCAAATAACTTGCTAGAATCCAACTTATCCATCCCAGAACAGATTTTAAAAAGTTCAATCATATCTCCTCTCAAATGAGAACATATTTAGTACCCTCAGTCTATCTTCATATTCAAGGTGCTTCAGGGAAGGTGTTATTTTGTTGCCCTCCTGGGTACTGACTCTAGCAGGTTGATGTCATATCTAAAATGTGGTGACCATGCTTGTATACAGTACTCTAAATGTGGCCTAACATACGAGTTATAGAGTTTAAGGATAACCTCTTTACTCTTGTAGCTAACATTCCTGTTAATGTATCCTAGCACCCTATATTTTGCCGCAATACACTGCTTTGAAAACGTAAAATGACCTATCTACTACTACGCCTAAGTCCTTCTCATCCTCAACTGAATTCAGCCAATGCCCATCCATTTCATAGCTAAATTCCATATTATCCCTTCCCATTTAAGAACTTTGCATTTTTTAAAGTTAAAAGTCATTTGCCACTTCTGAGCCCAAGCTAATAACTTATTTAAGTCACTCTGCACTTTAAAGCTACCCTTGACTTCTTTGATTATAGCTGCCAATTTAGTGTCATCAGCAAAAATTGACACTGCTATTTACAGCTTTTAGAAATGGCCAATGACAATTACCGGATCTTCCAATGTGCATTACCTTACATTTATTTTCATTTAATTCCAATAACCAATTCCTACACTAGTCATGAAGTTTGAATAAATCTTCTTGTAGAATGTCTATCTAATGTGGACTCCATCATTTTGAATAACTTTGAAGTCCTCTGCAAAAAACTTTCCTCCAGATTTAAGACCTTCCAACATAACATAACATAATTTCACGGATGACAAAAGTCACAAGGGCCTATCAAAGGTCATCCGCATCCATCAAAATCCACCCACAAAAAGGACCATCACCAGGAGGAGACAAAATCAAAGTCCCCCACAATATAATATAACAGATGACAAAAGCCACAAGGGCTCATCATAGGTCATCCGAGTCAAACGGCCTCTTTTTTAGGGCACCCAAACTCCCTAGAAAACTACATCCAGAGGATTGCGTCCAGAAACAAGGGTATTACCAATCAAGGCTTGTCAAGAACTAAATCATGCAGCTATAGATATATACAAACAATATTAATATATACAAAACTTAGGAACCATCACAACCTTCCCTCCCCATAAACTCATCCAACCTACTCTTAAATACATTTAAATTTGGACTACCTACTACCCTCCGCAGTAATTTGTTCCAGAAGTTTACCACTCTATTGGTGAAAAAATATTTTCTTAAATCCAACCTACACCCTTGCCTTTTAATTTTCAAGTGGTGACCTCTAGTCAGATTTCCATCATCTAACTCAAAAAACTTGCTAACATCCAATTTATCTATCCCAGAAAATTTTTTAAAGAGCTCAATCATTTTCCCTCTCACACACCTCCTTTCAAACAAGAACATATTTAATACCCTCAGTCTAGCTATATATTCAAGGAGCCTCAGGGAAGGAATAATCTTTGTTGCCCTCCGTTTGCACTGACTCGAGAAGGTTAATATCGTGTCTAAAATGTGGGGACCATGCCTGTATACAGTACTCTAGATGTGGTCTAACATAAGAGTTATAGAGTTTAAGAATAACCTCCTTACTTTTGAAACTGACATTTCTCTTCTCTTCTTTTCTTATGCTCTTAATAAAAAAGAAAGATGCAATGAAGATGGGAATAATAAAAGAACCTTAAAAATATACTACACAAATGGTCGGAGTATAAGGAATAAGATAGATCTCTTAAGAGCGTCAGCGAGTGAAGAGAATTTTGATATAATTGCGATAACAGAGTCATGGCTTGATTTGGCAGGTAATCACTTTAAACCTGAGGTTGAGATTGAGGGCTTTAATATGTTCCATACAGATAGGAAGAACATAAGAACATAAGAAAAGAAGGAGACTGCAAAAGACCATTCATGGCCTACACTTGGCAGCTCCTGTTCCAGTCAACACACAAAAGATTTCTTACCAGAGAAAAGTCATCAACATTGTCACCCTTTACAGGAGTTCGTCAGATCTAATCTACAATATACATAAAATGCATCCAGAGGATTATGTCCATTCATGCAACCGCAAAATAATCTCCCCACTCCTTAGAAAAATATATACATATGTACATAAAAAAGTCAGTCCCATCTAGCAGCTTCATTCATATATTTATCTAATCTATTCTTAAAACTACCCAGAGAGGAGGCTTCTATCACATGTCTAGTGAGCCTATTCCATTCATCTACCACACGATTTGTAAACCAATTCCTCCCAATCTCCTTACTAAACCTATACTTATCAAGCTTAAACCCATTGCTACGTGTCCTGTCATGTTCACTAAGTATAAGAACCTTACCCAGATCCCCTTTATTATATCCTTTTACCCATTTGAAGACTTCAATCAATTCCCCTCTGACTCTTCTCCTTTCCAATGTATGTAGATTTAGTTTTCTGAGCCTTTCACCATAAGGTAAGTTCCTTAGCCCACCAATCATCTTTGTCATCCTTCTCTGCACAGACTCAAGCAAATCAATATCCTTCCTATAATATGGTGACCAAAATTGTACTGCATAGTCTAGATGAGGCCTAACTAGCGCCAGATACAGTTTTAGAATGACTTCAGCACTCTTATTGCTTACACTCCTTCTAATGAATCCCAATATCCTATTAGCTTTATTCTTAGCATTTAGGCATTGCTTTCTAGGACGAAGGTCTGAACTTACCAAAATACCCAAGTCCCTCTCACAATCGGTCCTCCCTAAATTTCTCCCATTTAATTTATAACTATTCAGTGGATTATTTCTACCTATACTAAGTACACTACATTTGTCTATGTTAAACTTCATTTGCCATTTCTCAGCCCAATTGGACAGAATGGTCAATTCCTCCTGCATTACAACAGCATCAGAATCAGCCCTAATGGCCCTACCTAGCTTAGTATCATCAGCAAATTTACTCAGGTCACTACTTATACCTATGTCAAGATCATTAATATAAATTAAGAATAGCAAGGGACCCAAAACAGATCCTTGCGGAACTCCACTGCGAACACACCCCCACTCAGATTTAATTCCATCTATACTAACTCTTTGCTGTCTGTCACTAAGCCATGACTGAATCCACCTAAATATACTGCCATCGATCCCGTGTGCTTTAACTTTGCTCAGAAGCCGTAAGTGTGGCACTCGATCAAAAGCCTTACTAAAGTCCAAGTATAAAATATCATAGTTTTCATCCTTATCTGCTGCTTCATACACCTTACTATAAAAAGACAGCAAATTAGTCAGACAAGATTTACCCTTACTAAAGCCATGCTGTGATTCTTTTATCAACTTATGCTTATCCAAGTGATCCCTAATATTCCTTGCTATAATAGATTCCATCATTTTCCCTACCACTGATGTCAAACTTACTGGTCTGTAATTAGACATATTTGTTTTATCCCCTTTCTTAAATATAGGTATCACATTGGCTTTCTTCCATGCCACTGGCACAATGCCACTCTCCAATGATTTTCTAAAGATGCATGCTAGGGGCTCACTTAACACATCCTTACATTCTTTCAAAATTCTAGGAAAGACCTCATCAGGACCGGGTGCTTTACTACTTTTGATTTTATCAATTTCCTTTGTCACTATCTCCTTTGTGATCAAGATATCCTTTAATTTCTCTTCATCATTACCCCGAAAGATCATTGACACCTCGGGTATATTTAGAGTATCCTCCTGTGTAAATACTGAGAGAAAAAAGTCATTTAGCATTCCAGCCATTGAGTCCCTATCACTCACTAATTCTCCATTGGAATCTATAAGTGGGCCTATTTTATCTCTAACCTTAGTTTTGTATAATTGATAAAAACTTTTAGGATCTTCCTTTGCCCTATTTGCCACTTTAATTTCATAATTTCTCCTTGCTACTCTAACTAACTTTTTAACATTTCTTGCTAGTTCATTATATCTCTGCCTTAAGTGATCCTCTCCATTTTTTATTTTCCTATAAATGCCCTTTTTAATGCCAATATAATGCTTAATTTTATCTGTCATCCATTTTGGGTCATTATTTTTAGTCCTAATCTTCTTATAAGGAATGTTAATCATCTGACCTGTAATTAATTGCTCAATTATTCTTTCATACTCCTCTTCAATTGTAATCTCTTCCTCCTGGTGATTATTGTCTCCACTAACTGATATCATTGAATCTATTCCTGAATTGATTTCAATGCCTGGTTTCTGTACAACTGCCTCCAGGTAAGTCCTTAGCCCATTATAATTTGCTCTTCTAAAGTCAGGAATTTTAACATTGTTCATGCTACTATCAATACCATTCCATTTCATCTTGAATCTAATTTCACAATGGTCACTATTACCCAAATTTCCTCCAATCTCAGTATCCTTAATAACTTCTTCCCTATTTGTCAGAACTAAATCCAGTATATTATTACCTCTAGTGGGTTCGTTAATAATCTGCCTCAGAAAATTATCTTGGACAACATTCAAAAATTCCTCAGCCTCCTGATCACCCACAAGAGCTTTCCAGTCTATATTTCTGTAATTAAAATCGCCCATTATACACACATGCTTACTTCTACATGCCCGTTCAATCTCCTGCCACAGAAGATTTGAAGCTTCCTTACTAAGATTTGGTGGTCTGTATAATAATCCTATGACAAGCTTGTTTTTACCTTCCTTTACATTTAGCCATAATGACTCTGTGTTATCATCTAATTTAATTGTACTGTTTACACAACACTGGAGATTATCTTTAATATAAATAATAACCCCTCCTCCTCTCTTCCTATTCCTATCTGTATGGAACATGTTAAAGCCCTCAATCTCAACCTCAGGTTTAAAGTGATTTCCTGCCAAATCAAGCCATGACTCTGTTATCGCAATTATATCAAAATTCTCTTCACTCGCTAACGCTCTTAAGAGATCTATCTTATTCCTTATACTCCGACCATTTGTGTAGTATATTTTTAAGGTTTTTTTATTATTCCCATCTTCATTGCATCGTGCTTTTCTATTCCTAGTTATCTGCTCATTCACTTGTGCATTAGTCCCCCTATAACGCATCAGTATGCCCTCTCCCTTAGCTATTCCTCTATCTCTGCATCCCTTCCATTTCCTACACCTGCCCTCTATTCCTGTTATTCCCTTACCTCTAACAGCTTCTAGTTTCCCACCCGTAAGGACCTAATCACACTATCCAGCTCCCCCCATAGAACCTCAACACCTGCCCGACTAAGATGGAGCCCATCCATCGCATACAACCTCCTATTCCCGTAAAACCCTCCCCAGACATCTACAAACACCAATCCTAACTCCTCACACAGTCCTTTCACAAATTCATTCAAACCAATTGCACGCGACAACCATTCTACCCCCACATCCAATCTCGGAAGCACACCAGAAACAACACCTTTTACCCTGCTTTTACTCATCCTTTCAACTAACCTTTTATACTGCTCACGTAACTCACATGTACCCACCTTCTTTACATCATTCACTCCCACATGCGTAATCACAACTGCATCCCTCTCACACCCAGAAACCAGCCTATCATACCTCTCACAAACATCACTTACACCAGCACCCGGCAGACAAACTCTCATTCCCTTCCACTTGCTATCACTCAACTTCCTATCTAAATACCTAATCTGAGAGTCACCCATCACTAGCACCTCAGTCATTCTCCTATTCTGTCTTGGCCTAACATTACCCTCCCTCCTGCTCTCAGTCACACTACCACCCATCCTGCTTTCATCCACAATCACACCAGGCAAATCACTTTCACACTCTTCCTCTCTCAGGACATTAAATCTGTTAGTCAACCTAACAGGTTCTATGTCCCTCTCATTCACACACCTAACCTGTCCTAACTTATCTATCCTATCCATTTTTACCCACCATTCATCATCACTCACAACTTCCACACTGTTCCCAGTCCTAGCCCTATCTTCCACCCTCTTAGAACTAATCTCACCCTTCAATCGCACACTTGCATCTCTTCTCACCTCAAACACCAAATCATTCAACCTCTTACATTCCCCACTCAACCTCCTAACCTCCCCTTCCAGAAAACACACACGGCATTCAGTTACATTCACTCTCCTTTCAACTCCACATGCATCACACACCACATACACACTACTTTCAAACGGCATGCTCTCACCATCTATACAAACAGCCATACTCTCAGAAATTTACTAAGGAAAAAGTTAACACTCACCCAAAAAAATTCTTGCTCAGGATTGCTGCCAGTTATCTTCCCCAAAAGTATTAATCACTCATGTATTTATTACACAGTGATTGATGTATTAAATAAATACAAGAAAAACTATACACCCAAATCAGTATTATATCCCAATCTTACAATGAGAATCAAGAGCTTCCTGCAAGACAACCTTCCAGAACAAAGCCAGACAGCCAGGGGTTATTATTTATATTAAAGATAATCTCCAGTGTTGTGTAAACAGTACAATTAAATTAGATGATAACACAGAGTCATTATGGCTAAATGTAAAGGAAGGTAAAAACAAGCTTGTCATAGGATTATTATACAGACCACCAAATCTTAGTAAGGAAGCTTCAAATCTTATGTGGCAGGAGATAGAACGGGCATGTAGAAGTAAGCATGTGTGTATAATGGGCGATTTTAATTACAGAAATATAGACTGGGAAGCTCTTGTGGGTGATCAGGAGGCTGAGGAATTTTTTAATGTTGTCCAAGATAATTTTCTGAGGCAGATTATTAACGAACCCACTAGAGGTACTAATATACTGAATTTAGTTCTGACAAATAGGGAAGAAGTTATTAAGGATACTGAGATTGGAGGAAATTTGGGTAATAGTGACCATTGTGAAATTAGATTCAAGATGAAATGGAATGGTATTGATAGTAGCATAAACAATGTTAAAATGCCTGACTTTAGAAGAGCAAATTATAATGGGCTAAGGACTTACCTGGAGGCAGTTGTACAGAAACCAGGCAATGAAATCAAATCAGGAATAGATTCAATGATATCAGTTAGTGGAGACAATAATCACCAGGAGGAAGAGATTACAATTGAAGAGGAGTATGAAAGAATAATTGAGCAATTAATTACAGGTCAGATGATTAACATTCCATATAGGGAGATCAGGACTAAAAATAATGACCCAAAATGGATGACAGATAAAATTAAGCATTATATTGGCATTAAAAAGGGCATTTATAGGAAAATAAAAAATCGAGAGGATCACTTAAGGCAGAGATACAATGAACTAGCAAGAGATGTTAAAAAGTTAATTAGAGTAGCAAGGAGAAATTATAAAATTAAAGTGGCAAATAGGGCAAAGGAAGATCCTAAAAGTTTTTATCATTTATACAAAACTAAGGTTAGAGATAAAATAGGCCCACTTATAGATTCCAATGGAGAATTAGTGAGTGATAGGGACTCAATGGTTGGAATGCTAAATGACTTTTTTCTCTCAGTATTTACACAGGAGGATACTCTAAATATACCTGAGGTGTCAATGATCTTTCGGGGTAATGATGAAGAGAAATTAAAGGATATCTTGATCACAAAGGAGATAGTGACAAAGGAAATTGATAAAATCAAAATTAGTAAAGCACCCGGTCCTGATGAGGTCTTTCCTAGAATTTTGAAAGAATGTAAGGATGGGTTAAGTGAGCCCCTAGCATGCATCTTTAGAAAATCATTGGAGAGTGGCATTGTGCCAGTGGCATGGAAGAAAGCCAATGTGATACCTATATTTAAGAAAGGGGATAAAACAAATATGTCTAATTACAGACCAGTAAGTTTGACATCAGTGGTAGGGAAAATGATGGAATCTATTATAGCAAGGAATATTAGGGATCACTTGGATAAGCATAAGTTGATAAAAGAATCACAGCATGGCTTTAGTAAGGGTAAATCCTGTCTGACTAATTTGCTGTCTTTTTATAGTAAGGTGTATGAAGCAGCAGATAATGATGAAAACTATGATATTTTATACTTGGACTTTAGTAAGGCTTTTGATCGAGTGCCACACTTACGGCTTCTGAGCAAAGTTAAAGCACACAGGATCGATGGGAGTATATTTCGGTAGATTCAGTCATGGCTTGGTGACAGACAGCAAAGAGTTAGTATAGATGGAGTTAAATCTGAGTGGGGGTGTGTTAGCAGTGGAGTTCCGCAAGGATCTGTTTTGGGTCCCTTGCTATTCTTAATTTATATTAATGATCTTGACATAGGTATAAGTAGTGACCTGAGTAAATTTGCTGATGATACTAAGCTAGGTAGGGCCATTAGGGCTGATTCTGATGCTGTTGTAATGCAGGTAGAATTGACCATTCTGTCCAATTGGGCCAAGAAATGGCAAATGAAGTTTAACATAGACAAATGTAATGTACTTAGTATAGGTAGAAATAATCCATTGAATAGTTATAAATTAAATGGCAGAATTTTAGGGAGGACTGATTGTGAGAGAGACTTGGGTATTTTGGTAAGTTCAGACCTTCGTCCTAGAAAGCAATGCCTAAATGCTAAGAATAAAGCTAATAGGATATTGGGATTCATTAGGAGGAGTGTAAGCAATAAGAGTGCTGAAGTCATTCTAAAACTGTATCTGGCGCTAGTTAGGCCTCATCTAGACTATGCAGTACAATTTTGGTCACCATATTATACGAAGGATATTGATTTGCTTGAGTCTGTGCAGAGAAGGATGACAAAGATGATTGGTGGGCTAAGGAAATTACCTTATGGTGAAAGGCTCAGAAAACTAAATCTACATACATTGGAAAGGAGAACAGTCAGAGGGGTGATTGAAGTCTTCAAATGGGTAAAAGGATATAATAAAGGGGATCTGGGTAAGGTTCTTATACTTAGTGAACATGACAGGACACGTGGCAATGGGTTTAAGATTGATATGTATAGGTTTAGGAAGGAGATTGGGAGGAATTGGTTTACAAATCGTGTGGTAGATGAATGGAATAGGCTCACTAGACATGTGATAGAAGCCTCCTCTCTGGGTAGTTTTAAGAATAGATTAGATAAATATATGGATGAAGCTGCTAGATGGGACTGACTTTTTTTTATATACATATGTATATATTTTTCTAAGGAGTGGGGAGATTATATTTTGCGGTTGCATGAATAGACATAATCCTCTGGATGCATTTTATGTATATTGTAGATTAGATTACGAACTCCTGTAAAGGGTGACAATGATGACTTTTCTCTGGTAAGAAATCTTTTGTGTGTTGACTGGAACAGGAGCTGCCAAGTGTAGGCCATGAATGGTCTTTTGCAGTCTCCTTTTCTTATGTTAAACCCAGCACTTTATTTGCCCTATTTCTTGCTTCAATACACTGCTTAGAAAACCTTAATGACTTATCTATTACTACTCCTATATCTTTCTCATCCTCTACTGAGCTCAGCCAATGCCCATCCATTTCATATATCAGAAAAGGGACAGGGCCTAAAACACTACCCTGGAAAACACCACTCCAAACTGGGAGTGTGTCTGATGGGACACTCTTAACGATAACTCTTTGAGATCTACCATTTAAGAAGCTTTTTATCTATTTCAACACTTTTCAGACTATACCATAAAATTTCAATTTTTCAATGTCTTTTATGGGGAACATTATCAAAAGCCTTCTTATAATCCAAGTATATTGCATCAACTGGGTCAGCATTGTCTATTATGTCATGTATCTCTGTAAAATATTCCAATAGCTGGGTTAAACATGACCTACTTGATCTAAAACCATGCTTGTGCTTACTCAAAAGGTTATTGTTTTCCAAGTGATCAACAATCTTATTTCTAATTATTTTGCAAGGGACAAACATCAAGCTTATGGGAAGATAGTTGAGGGTTTGATTTGTTACATTTTTTATATATAAGTATAACATTGGCTGATTTCCAGTCCAAAGGTAAAATGCCCTCACCCTGGGGTACACAATCACACTGCAGAGCCAAATCCAACTCAGTACCCGACCAGGTGGACCTGACATTAAGGGGCGCCGAGTTCGGATTCAGCGGCGGAGTACCACCGCTCTGAAAATCGCCAAAAGGGACCTACTTTGGTTCTTTGTCCTGGGTATATTCATATGGTTTGGGGGAGGTAGTGCCGGAAGGGTTGACTAGGGCCTTCACCTGCCTTTAACACCCTTAGTAAATTAAACTTGATAGTTAGCAAAATTTCTGATCGAAAATATTTAGTAATTAGAAAAACGTTTAACTCGGAAAAACGAGAAAAAATTGGGTATCGGCAGGAACAAACAAGACTGATAACGTGGCGCAACTTAGGTCGAAGACAAAACGAAAAACAAAACAAAGACCCTTCATGATTTATTTACATTTGGGTAGTTCGCCCATCAGCTACTTCGGTGGAATAACATAAAAAAACTAGATTTTAATAACGGAGTATTAAATGTGGTTTATTGATAACAAACATAGGATATTTCAATACTCTGTTGCGTACTGACGTGTTTTGGAATGCTCAATTTCTTATTTAGGTGGTCTTAAGAAAGGAAGAAGTGTGCAAAAGCGAATCAATAGCCTATACGAGGCAGCTCATAACATAACATAATTTCATGGATGACAAAAGTCCTTAGGGAGATAATCAAGAAGAAACTTGGGTAATTGTGTAGACTATGGGCAGATGCGATTCTAGTTTATTTTTTGGGCTACTTTTCATTGTTTTTCTGCTATCGCACTGGCCAACCACAGATCTGGCTTTATTTTCATAAATGACCAATCATAAAGCTCTATTTGTTTCAAGGCTTTTTGTGTTTTTCTAATAATCAAAAATTGGTTTATCTTATATTTTCGATGTTTTTCCCCCCTCATTTCTTTTCTATATATCCTACCTACCCTATGCCTGACATTTTTTAGTGTTTTTATTTACTTTTTACTTAATTTCCCATCCTGTCTGACGTAAGTATTAACCATTATTTTGAGCGTCGGCTCGTTGTTGGGTACGGCTCGCCGCGGGGATAACACTGCGATGACCCTGAGTTTCAATCCTTTGGGGGGGGTCTGGGGGGCACAGCCCCCCCAGTATAAAAACGAAAATCGCCATAAAATTCTTCGATTTCATCTCTAAAAAAGTAACAATGAAAAGTAGCCCAAAATAGCCCCCAAAAAACTAGGCCTACGATCTGCCTATAGTCTTCACAATTACCGAAACTTGAACGTCTGGAAGAAGAGATGTTAACATAACATAACATAATTTCACTGATGAAAAAAGCCACAAGGGCCTATCAAAGGTGTCCGCATCTGTCAAACCCCACCCACAAAATGCATCCATAGGATTGGGTCAGATCATGTATCTACAATATACAATTTAAACATTCCATAGGATTGTGTTAGATCATGTATCTACAATATACAATTAGAACCATACACAGGAATGTGTCAAAAACAAAAAGCATCATTATCAAGACTCATCAAAATCCAAATGGGCACCTGGGATTTATTGTTAAACAACCCCTAAATAGAAATGGTAAATATGTATTGGAATTAATGGAAAACCTTAGTTTAATTTTGCTATGCAGATGAAAAATGTGAAGGAATTATCACTAGGAGAGCAACAAGATGAAGTTCAATAGATTTCTGTTTAGTTAATGAAAAATTATACCCATTCTTTGAAAATATGTTTATTGATGAAAAAAAGGAAATGTTTGATTTATCAGACCACAACTTGATAAAGGTAACACTTCAGTTTCTGGGTGCACGGTAGGTGCCACTGTTTATAGGCTACAATTTTGGGCTACAATATATGTCTTATGATGTCAGACTGTAGCATCAGATGTTAACAATTACGGCTATATTTTTTTGTATATGAGTATATACTGGGGGGCTGCACCCCCCAGACCCCCCCAAATGATTGAAACTCAGGATCATCGCAGGGTGGTCCCCCCGCAGTGATATCTCCCCCATGAGCAGTCCCCTGAATTTACCAGGTTTTTTTCCCCAACAGCTTTTTACTGGCAGAAAAACCTAACCTAATAACAAACAATACTTACTTTTATAGGTTTCTTGATTAGTTTATGCTCCTCTAGATAATGTAAAAGTTTTTCTTGATTATACAAAATAAAGCCGAATTCAAATAATGAAGAAGCACATGGAGAGCACAAAAATGCCATAACAAAACAAAAAAAAAGATTTGCAAAACGGGTCCTATTTATAAACTATGACATTGCCAGTAAGAAGCTGTTATCGTTCACAGCAAACAAAAATATGAAAACAAAACAAAAAAACAATAAAAGACATCAAGAAACCTTACCTAACTTAGAAAAAACTATAAACGAGCAGAGGCGCAGATATTTAGTAAATAATACAAACTAAAAGTTACAAATCCCCAAAACAAAACAAAAAAATATAACGCCGTGATTGGTCACATCTGAAGCTACCGTCTGATGTCATAAGAAATATATTGTAGCCCAAAATTATAGCCTACTAAGAGCGCCACCTACTGTGTGCCCTGAATTTGAAGTATTACCCTTGATAAAAATGTGTATTAAGATGGAAGCTAGAGCAAAAAAACACAGCAAAAAAGGATTTTATATGGATTGAATATTATGATGTAAAAAGAGAACAATATAAGAAATTTTTTTTTTAATTCTTTAGAAGAGGAAATAGAAAGAGATCCTGAAAATACTTTGGATATAGAAATATTATAAAACTTAATACATATAAATAGGAGAGAGTATAATAGGAAGAGGAATGCAAAGGATAAAATGGAGGGGGAACATTATAAATCTCTGTATGAAGTTCAGAAAAAATAAAGGAAGCAATAATTAAGTATGAAGTTAAATTAACATCAGAAATAAAAGACAAGGGGAACACTGGAAGGAATTTATGGAAAAATATAAATAATTTAAGAGGAAAAGATCTGAAAACTAATAATATTAAAGTCCTATTATGAGTATAATGAAGAATTAGAGGGACAAAGGTCAATGGAAAAAATAAGAAGATTCTAGGAAGAGATCTATTAATAAATGATACTCAGCATGGGTTTAGAAGAGGTAGATCGTATTTAACAAATTTACCGGATTTTATGGATTATGTTACTAAATTAGATAAGGGAGAGAATGTTGATGTAATTTACTTAGATTTTAGCAAAGCTTTTGATAAGGTTCCACATAGAAAACTAGTTCACAAATTAAAAATGCATGGGATATGTGTAAAGTTTTGAATTGGATAACAATGGCTGAAAGACAGGAAACAGAGAGTTGTGCTGATTGGGGTGAGGTCACAGTGGAGGGTCATTATCAGTGGCATACCTCAGGGATCCTTCTAGGCTCTTTATTATTCATAGTTTATATAAACGATCTTGGGGAGGCAGTTAATAATAAAGTGTCAATTTTTGCTGAAGACACTAAATTCGCAGCTGTAGTCAAAGAAGTTGAGGGTAGCTTTAAAGTGTGGAGTGAATTAAATAAGTTATTAGCTTGGGCTCAGAAGTGGCAGATGACTTTTAACCTTAAAAAATGCAAACTTCTTAACATGGGAAGGGATAATAGGGAATTTAGCTATGAAATGGATGGGCATTGAAGTTTTCAAAGCAGTGTATTAAGGCAAAAAATAGAGCACAGGGTGCTAGGATACATTAACAAGAATGTTAGCTACAAGAGTAAAGAGGTTATCCTTAAACTCTACAACTCGTATGTTAGGCCACATTTAGAATACTGTATACAAGCATGGTCACCACATTTTAGACATGACATTAACCTACTAGAGTCAGTACAAAGGAGGGCAACAAAAATAATACCTTCCCTGAAGCACCTTGAATATAAAGATAGACTGAAGGTACTAAATATGTTCTCATTTGAGAGAAGATGTGTGAGGGAAGATATGATTGAGCTTTATAAAATCTGTTATGGGATGGATAAGTTGGATTTTAGCAAGTTATTTGAGTTGGAAGGTAGTAATAGGACTAGGGGTCACCACTTAAAAATTAAAAAACAGAGGGGCAGGTTGGATGTTAGAAAATATTTTTCGCCAATAGAGTGGTAGATTACTGGAATAGTTTGCCATCTGAGATGGCAGACAGTCCCAATTTGAATGTAAATGTTTCGAGTATGGGTGGATGCGATTCTAGCTCGTGGTGGGTTGGGCCTATGATGATCCTGAGATTTCATTCATTTGGGGGGTCTGGGGGGGCACAGCCCCCCAGTATATATTCTGAAATTGCCATAAACTTTGTCCACATAGATTTCAGCTCAGAAAAAGTAGCTAGGAAAAAGAGCCCAAAATAAGCTTGGACTTGGATCTGGCCATACTCTAAACAATTGCCAACTTTTGGCGTTATTCTGGACTCATTAATGTGGATGCAGTTTTTTATTATTGCCTATTACGATTGATTTGGATTTGACGAGTCTTGATGATGGTGCTTTTTGTTTTTGATATGTTCCTGTGCATGGTTTGAATTGTAGATGCATGATCAGACATAATCCTATGGACCGTAAGGTCTTCTAGGGTACTTATTTTCCTTGTAGATGCATGATCTGACACAATCTTATGGATGCATTTCTTGGGTGGGTTTTGACAGATGCAAACTACCTTTGATAGGCCCTTGTGGCTTTTTTAATCCATGAAATTATGTAATGTGTTATGTTATCTTAAGATCTTACAGATGCATTTCAGTTGAAATTCTCCTTTAACTGTCCAAGCCTGGCTGAACTTCCATGAAATTAACATTCGCTTTAAACATGGTTATCAGCACAGTTTCAAATTACGAAGAATCTCTAGCCCAGCATAATGATCCTAAGAGACTGCATTGTTGTTTGAGGAATAAAAAGACTGACAAGCATGCTGTGGAACCTTTGATTATTAATGGTTCCTGGGTGTATGATAACTTCAGTAGCCAACCATTTGACTGACTATTTTTCTTCAGTTTTTGTGAGGAAAGCGCCCTTAGATCTCTTTCCTAACCAGTTTTCTATTTCAAAGTTGATGTTTGAAGATCTTACAATCATTGATGAGCTAAATGTATTAAAAAATTCTTTAAGCTGTGGCCCTGACAATATTTCTCCCATTGTTCTGAAAAACTGTGCTACTGTTTTATGCTATCCTTTATTTCTTCTCTTTAGTAAAAGCTCTCTTCAATGACTGTTCCTTCACTGTGGAAAGTTGCTCATAGGCTTCCTTTATTCAAGAGTGGCATTCACTCCAATCCATCCAACTATAGGCCTATTAGTATGACGTCTAATTGTTGTAAAACATGGGAGGGTTAACTTTGTGAGTATTCTGGACTCATTCTTGTGAATGCAGTTTTTTATTATATATTATGATTGATTTTGATCTTGATGATGATGCTTTTTGTTTTTGACACATTCCTGTATATGGTTCTAATTGTATATTGTAGATGCATGATCGGACACAATCATATGGATTGTTTAAATTGTATATTATAGATGCATGATCTGACCCAATCCTATTGATGCATTTTTTGGGAGGGTTTTGATAGATGCGGATGACCTTTGATAGGCCCTTGTGGCTTTTGTCATCTGTCAAATTATGTTATGAAGTATGGAATGTGGATGTAAGAAGAATATATGAAACAAATCTATTGAGTAATGATATTTAAATAAACATATTCTTTGATGAACTCCATCCAATAGTATTCCCAAAAATGTTAGAGGAGCATTATGCTGCTGTTAAAGGTAACATGGAACAACTCTCCCATAGGTGGATCAAAATACAAGTACCCGAGGAGGACCAACTTTACCAAAGAATTCATGAAGTTTTAAGGGAACATTTTGACATGACACAAGGGGAAATCGAAGAGAGGAGCATAAAGAAAATGAAAACCATAACATTCACAGAACAAGAAATTAAGGCACAGTTAAGAAAAATAAAGAATAATAAACAACCAGGACCCATTGCCATAAAAACTGAAATGATAAAATGGTTTATAAAGAGTGACAAAATGGTAAGAGTGCTAACATATAGCATGAATAAAATTCTCTTTGATGGAAAACCTCCACAAAATTGGAAAGAATCTAAAACAGTGTTAATACCAAAAACAAATAAACAAAAAGTAAAAGATTTTAGACCCATTGCCCTAACAAACACGGGTTATAACTATACATGAGTCTGTTAAAAGAAAAAATTATTGAACATTTAATAACCAATAATGAAGTAAATGTACAAACAGGATTTACAAAAGGAAGAAGACTGGAAGATAATTTATTTTTGCTAAATTATTGTATTGGAGATGCTAAAAGAAGAAAAGTGGAGTTAGTGTTGACAGCTATTGACTTCATAAAGGCTTTTGACTCAGTCAATGGGAGGAAACTCGTACAAGCACTAATAAAATATAAATGTGAACCAAATGTAATAACCAGCATATTAAAATTATATAGTGGTGAGGAAACATCTTTATATTTATATAACAATAAGATCTGTCAAATACCAGTTACTAGTGGTATACGTCAGGGTTGTACAGGTTCCCCACAGCTATTTGCACTTGTGACAAATTTAATAAAAAAAAATATGTGAAACAAGGATTGGTTACAAAACTGAGACAGTATATCTGCCTGCACTTTTTTATACTGACGATGGATTCCTGATGACAAGTTCAATCTTGGAGATAGAGCAGTTGGTGGAGGTCTTGGTGAGAGTGGCAGTGAACTTTGGATTGAATATTAATAAAGAAAAAGTAAATGTATAATTTTCCATGGAAGAAATAAAACTGAAAAAATAAGTCATATTAAGGTTGTAGAGAGCATAAAATATCTGGGGGGTAACTATAAATGATCAAGTATATTGTTTTAAAGAGCATAAGAAGGAGAAAATTAATTTATGCAGAAATATGGCAAATATGACTTGCTCAGTCATATTTAGGTCCTGTAATAAATTATTAATTTGAAAAACCTTTTGGAAGTTGGTAGTTCTGCCTTGTGTGTTGACAGGTTCATCACTGGCCACATGGAATCAGCGGGAAATGGATATACTACAAAGAATAGAAAACTTGGTTTTTAGGAAAATTCTTGGTGCTCCATGTTATGCCCCAACATTAATGTTAAGAGGAGAGATTGGTGCAACTACAATGTTTATAAGAGACATGAAACAAAAATTAAATTATTTAAACTATATTATGATGAGTGAAAATAGATTGCTTAATACAGTAATGGAGGAAATGTGGAACAGCCCTAGATATATCAGATGGATAAAAGTAATGAAAAATTATATGAATAAACTTAATATAACCAATATCAATCAGATAAAATTATTGACTATAAATGAAATTGATAGAAGAGCATATAAATATGATAAGACAATTTGGTTGCAAGAGCTAGAAGGAAAAAGTACTTTAAGTATATATAAGCAGCATAAATTGGATATAAAAGAAGAAAATTTTATGATAATACCTATAAATCTGTTTTAATGTATAAGGCACAGAGCAACACATTGTAACTTGGATGGAGGAAGAGGTAACATAACATAACATAACATAATTTCACGGATGACAAAAGTCACAAGGGCCTATCAAAGGTCATCCACATCTGTCTAAACCCACCCACAAAAAGCACCATCACCAGGGGAAGACAAAATCAAAGTCCCCTACAATATAATATAACAGATGACTAAAGCCACAAGGGCTTGGGAGAAGATGTGATGTGTCAACTGTCAGGAGAGAAGAAACTTTGGAACATTTCATGAAGGAGTGTAATGTGCTGGCAGTGATAAGGGCACAGTTTGAAATACAGGATGTGCAACTAAGGGAAATTTTATTATTTACAGGAAGTGAAAAAGCTGAAAAATATAAGGAACTCGTATACTGTCTTTGGAAGGGAAGAAAACAAATGTTGGAAGAGACTGAATAGCCTGAAATAAGATCAGAAAAATGTACTAGTCCGGTGCTGTAGAAAAGGCTATACTGGACACCTTCATCTGATCTGATCTGATCTATCAAAGGTCATCCGCATCTAATATATACAATTTGAACCATCTACAGGAATGTGTCAAAATAAAAAGTGGTAATTGTGAAAATTTGTGGCCCTTGATTTCCCGCGCAATTTTGGAGGCTACTTTTCTAGCTACTTGACAGACTGGCTAGTTAGATTAAATCTATACTCTATAAAAGGCAGGATCTCATTTATTACTACCAGATTTTTCACAGCATCAGTATTATTACTTCCTCAGATTTATTTACCATGTATCCCTCAGTTGGCACTAGGGGACATAGATTCAAGATCCAAGTTCAATATACTTAATTGGAGGCTCATAGATGTTATTTTTCTTGCAGGGTGGTTAATAGATTGAATTCCCTGCCTCATGAAGTTGTGGATTCACCCAGTCTTCCTGTTTTTAAGTCCAGACTTCAGCGCTTCCTTGGCAAGGAATTCTTCTCCTTTTGAATGAGTGATTTTTGTTTTGGATTCTTTTTGATTATTAGAGAAATATTCTTCTTGATAGATACATAAAACCAGTCACATTGTAATTTTTGTACCGTCTGACTGGAGTATCTGTGTGCGAGTCTTGGGCCTCTCCTTCCCATGTCTGATCCTTGCTGGACTCTGGTTGGTGGGCCCTACCAGGTAATAAACTTTCTTTTTGCCTCATTCACTTCATTGTTTTGAGTCGTTATTTTAAGATGAAAATAAAAATAAAATTTTTTTAGCCAGTTTTGAAATAGGCTTTGCCCCCTATATCCCCTACTTAATTGGTGGGAGGGCAACTTTTAAAAAACTTGTAATTCTAATTTGAAAGCCAAACATGAGATTTAAATACAAAAGTTGAGTGGACACTTTGAATTTGCACCATTTGTGCTTGCCCCCAGTGCAAAAAATATTTTGTTAACTGTATTTTTAGAGTTACACTCAATCTTGTTTTAACTGATGGTTAATTAAAAATTTGTTTATTCTATTGTGGTCAGTTAGAACCAAAGATAATGAACAAACAGTGCATGCACTTTCTATTTTGAAACAACTGATAATAAAACACACAGGGAAGCTGGGAAAAATAAATGGCTAATGCTTTTCTCAGGTGGCAAACTATTCCAGTAATCTACCACTCTATTAATGAAAAAATATTTTCTAACATCCAACCTGCACCTCTGTTTTTAAATTTTTAAGTGGTGACCCCCTAGTCCTATTACTACCTTCCAACTCAAATAACTTGCTAAAATCCAACTTATCCATCCCAGAAGAGATTTTAAAAAGCTCAATAATCATATCTCCCCCTCACACATCTTCTCTCAAATGAGAATATATTTAGTACCCTCAGTCTATCTTCATATTTAAGGTGCTTCAGGGAAGGTATTATTTTTGTTACCCTCATATGTACTGACTCTAGCAGGTTGATATTATGTCTAAAATGTGGTTTGATTAACTATTTAATGAATTTTTGCAATGGTAGAGAGGTTGTAATTTTTGGTGACTAACTTGAGCACCATTGGCTAGAGGAATTCTGACAGTTTTAAAATTTAGCCCCCTGTGATCTGAGTTTCTACTATTGTTTTGTTGAACCGGGTCTTGTACAGTATGTTGAGGAGGTGACTTATCTCAGATCAGGGAATATTCTTGAGCTTGTTTTGTCTTATGAGATAGAATCTTGCTTTATTGAATTATTTGCTATTTCTTATATAAATAATTATCCCTTCACCAATCCTACCTGTCCTTTGACTAACGTATGTTATAATCATATAAATCAAATTCACATATATTCTCTAAATTTTATTTCATTAACTCAGGATTCAGTTATACATATTATATCATCGTCATTTATACAGTGATTTTCTCACCTTGATGAGGGTCTTCTCCCTCACCTGTCATGACAGCATCCTCTAACCAGAAGTTCAGAAATAAAGGCAAGTAGAATAAGAGAGAAAAGAAGAGAAAAGCTAATTTTAATCAAAGAGAACATTGTCAAGGGACACTTCCAGATTCCTCTTAAAGACAGACAAGGAGCATGATGATACAACAGACATAGGCAAATGAGTTCCAAAGCTCAATAACATGAACAGAGAAAAGGTGAGATCTAACATTAGTTGCAAAATGTGGCATAAAGATCTTGCTATAGCCTCTAGTGCGGTTGTAAGCTGCTTGCATGAATAGACCATTTAGGTGAGGACTATGACCATTTAAAGTTTTCCACACAACAATCATATTCCAAATCAATCTCCCCTTAATTGAGTACAAGTTAAGATATGAAAATCGCTCAGCATAGGATTAAAATGAGAGTCCAGCAATCTTTTTTGTCCATCTTTTCTGAACTGATTCAAGCAATCATGAATCACCCAAATATCCAATGTTCCACAAGACACTACCAAAGTCAATAGTTGGTCTAATAAGAGAAATTAATATTTGAGTTGGTAAGACTTGCTCCTTGGGCATGTCTTACCAACCAAGTATCTATTTGCCTTAGCTGCTGAAATAAAGGAGATTTGTACCTCTTTTTCTACCAATGTTGTGGCTCCTTCTGGTCCTAATCAGGCAGACATAATACAGTTTATTCATGAAGAAACTAAAGAATTACATGAGAAAGACAAGAGGAAGGACAGCATTGTCATTAGAAGTGTTCCTGCTGACTTATTTACTGACAGATTCAAGGAAATAATTAACCATATTTGCCCATACATTCACAATTAAACTGTCTCTGATGTAATAGTCCTTAAAAATAACCTTATTAGAGCCAAGATCTCCAATATTCTTTATCATTCCTCCATTTTATCCAAGGCCAAAATGCTTGCTCGCACGATTATTCTAATATATTTATCAACCGCAATCTTACCTATAAATACTGTTTAGACTAAAGAGAAAAAATATCTAAATTAGCAAATGTACTGAAGTCAATGGGTAGAAGTGCTCCTGTTTCATTTTTCCAATGCCCTTCCTTTAATCCATCCATGAATAATACTTCCCCCTACTTCAACTCATCTCTCATTGAAGTTGGAGGTGTTCAGTTGTGCTCTCGTATTCTCTCTGATTTCTATTTGTTTAATTGCTACTTAGTCTCCTGTCAGCTAAGTTGATTTGTTTAGTTCATATTTTTTATTGTTGTGTTATAATGTTATATTGTTTGGGTTAATTATGGTGTTAATGTGTTAATTATTAGGTATTAGCTTTTTTTGTGTGTGTTTTTCTTGTAGCTTTATCGCCACCATTGTTTGTTTACATATTTAGGTGCTGCCGTTTTTTATCCTGTGACTGATTCTTTTGTTGTTGTGTTATTAGATTGTCTTATATTGAGTGTTAGCTTGGTTTTCATTCCGTTTGTGTTCATTTTTAGATTAATTATGGTTGCCTGGAAAAACTCCTCGGGCTCAGACACAAAGTGATATCCTCCCATGATCATGAACACCTCTATCATATCTCCCCTCTTTCTTCTCTCCTCAAGGGTAGTCCACCCAAGTCTCTCCACTGAGCTTAAGGAGCTTTGGGCTTCCCTTACAGCTGGGGTATCATCCTTTGTCATAGATGGGGAGATTGTTGTGAATCCAGACATGCAAAAGATTTTCACATCAGAGCTCCATGAGCATGATAAGAGGCGGGACAGCGTCATTGTTCATGGCTTTCCTTATGAGGGCTTCCAGACTTCCTTCAACGACATTATCTCATCAATATGTCCTAATTTGGGAACGTTTTGGTCTCCGATATTGTAACTTTAAAGACCAACATAATAAGAGCTAAAATTATAAACCAAGAACATCGCCTAACTATCCTCTCCAAGTCCAAATGTTTAGCTGGCTCAAGATTTAGTCATATCTATATCAACCACGACTTGACTTATAAATGGAGGATGGAAAGGAAGGAGAGGAGGGAGCGTGCTACTGCTGGGCATCAGCCTGGTGGTGGATCAGCACTGGGGGGGTCAAAGTGTACTTTCTCCTCCACCCTTGGCTAACACTCCTGGTGGCTCTGTCCGCACAAAGGTGGCAAATTTTCAATCAAGAATTTAAACCCTGTTGTTGAGTCTGTTTTGTTTTCTTGCTAGTTAATTTAAATAGTCTGTCTAATAAAGTTCATTTTATACATAATTTTTGTATCACTAATATTGATTTAGTTGGCATTACTGAAACTTGGCTCTCGCACTCCATTAATTCCTCCGTAGTTGATAGTTTTATAGAAATGACTCTCCCTCTAATTCACCAAAACATGGTGTTGGACTATATGTTAATAAATCATTTAAAATCTCCCAAATTTATAATACTCATCCAAATGCACTTGGTTTCTGCTTCATGATTTCAATCTTCATGTTATAGTAGTGTACAGGTCACCTAGTTATTCTCTCCTAGAAAATGTAGAGTGTTGTCCTTCTTGGATTCTTTTTGCACTGGAAGGGATGTGATTTTTATGGGTGATTTTAACCTACCCGATATAGATTGGTCTGGTTTGGTGCCTCTGGCTCATTCCTTCCTCTCTCCTTCGTGTACATTGACTTGTGGACTTGTTGACTTTTGGGAGGAGGCCGGGCTTCTCCCCTTTATTTAAGGTTCCTTTTTTTGTTTGTAGGTTGCATTCTTCTGCACCGGGGTGAGGGGGACCTCCCCCCGCTGCCGGAGATTG
The DNA here is from genome assembly GCA_963969495.1 of Ceratothoa steindachneri. NCBI lineage: Eukaryota > Metazoa > Arthropoda > Malacostraca > Isopoda > Cymothoidae > Ceratothoa > Ceratothoa steindachneri. The sequence continues at coordinate 167,354,240 of OZ018318.1, forward strand.
CTTCCTGATTGTTAAGTTTTTCCAATTTATATCATTGTGTTTTCATATTTTTATTTTAAAGTAGCCTAGGTCTAGGCTGTTGTGTTTTTCGGCGACTTATGGCCAAGTGAGCAGTTGCCAGATGGGCTCTATAAATTTTTTTTTTTAAATCTCCTTCATTTCTTGATACATTTAATTCTTTGGGACTTACTCAGTGAGTTATGTTCTCTACGTTTATCCAATCTAATAATGTGCACAGATCCCCTCCCTGACTGCGAACACATTGATGTTGAGTTCCTCTGCTCAGTAGTTTTGAATCATGTTATTCCTGACATCCCTGTTAAGCTGTTTGATTGGTATCATGGTAATTATCGATTGCTCAATGACTTTTTTCACTTGTTGACTGGGATTCTGAATTCTTTGATTGTGACATTGAGATGTGCTACGATAAATTCTTGTCAGTTCTTCACTCTGCATTTAATGAATTCATTCCTTTGAAAAAACATCCAAAGAATACAAACCCTCCTTGGTCTCGGACCATATCTGGTGTGATTGTTGTGCAGAAGTGTACGGCTTGGAGAAGTACAAACACCTTAGAAGCCACTTTGGTCGTAGAGCCCCACCTACTGTTCAAGCTTGGTTGACCCTAAAAGACTTCATTATTACCTAAGAAATAAGAAAGTTGACAAACCATCTGTAGGTCCTCTCTTAATTAACAGTTGTTGGGTTAATGATAATGGCTCCATGGCTAATCACTTCGCAGATTATTTCTATTCTGTCTCTGCGGATAATGTGCAGGTCAATCCCTTTCTGCATCAGAGTTCCCACTCTCAATTTGTATTCAAAAATATATCTATTAATGATATTCTAAAATCAGTTAGTCATTTGAAACACTCTTCTAGTTGTGGTCCCAATAATCTTCCTTCATTAGTTTTCAGCAATTTTTCCTCTTCTTTATGTTATCCCTTGCTCCTTATCTTTAATAAAAGCATTTATTCAATGAAAGTTTCCTCTGCTTGGAAGGTTGCACATGTTTTACCTCTGTTTAAGAAGGGCATTCATTCGGACCCTTCAAACTACCGGCCTATAAGATTGACATCGATCTGTTCTAAAACTCTTGAGATAATAAGTTTCGCAGCTTTATGCCTGCTATCAAACTTTGAGTTTGGTTTTCATGCAAGTTTATCAGTTACTGATTAGCTATTGTTTGCCTATGATTATGTTAGTAAACACTGATTTTGGTACTGTTATTGATGTCCTGTATTTCGATTTCTTCAAGGCATTTAATGTTGTTAACCATCACTTGCTCTTAATCAAACTGTCACATATTGGCATTGGTAACCAACCCTCTGTTTGGCTGCTTAATGACTTTTTACAGAACCATAAACTCAGTGACGTTTTACAAGGCTCATCTAGTCATTTTGTTCATGTTACAAGTGGAGTCCCACAAGGTTCGGTGGTTGGTCCTGTGCTTTTCCTTATCTTTATCAATTATGTTGCTGCAGGTTTGTCATGCAAATTTGCCCTGTTTGCGGACAATCTTAAATTATATCTTGCTCTTCCCATTACTGAGGTAATCACTGGTACAGGCTTTAGTCTTTCTCTTCAAGAGGATGTTACTTTGCTTTTTCATAGGAGCAGATCATGGGCCTTTCTTTTTCTGTTAATAAATGTGTTTATATTCGGTTTAGTAGATTGATTTCTATCCCTATAGGCGAGTACTTTATTAGTGATTACCTTATTCCTTTAAAGATCTCTGTTGATTCTTCACTAAAATTTCACCTGCATGTGAATGAAACTTTCTGTAAGGCAAATGGAGTAGCCAATAATATTCTTAGAGGCACAATTTGTAGGTTAGCTAAGTTCATGGTCCAAGTGTTCATCACTCATATTTGGCCTATTATTGATTTTGTCTGTGCGGTGTGGAATACTGGCTATGTTGGCAACTTGAACTTGTTGGAGTTTATACAAAGGAGATGGACAAAAAAGAATTGGGGATTTTCTGATCTTTCTTATGGTGATAGATTATCTAATTTCGGCCAGTTCTCCATCAAAGGACGCCTTCTCCGTGCAGACCTAATTATGGCTTGGAAGATCCTATATGGTCATTGTCCCCACTTGTTTGATTTTTTTTAATGTAGAAAAGGCAACAGAACTTATGGTCACAGCAAAAAAATCCTTCTACCCCACTCAAATACGGATGCTCGCACTTGCTTTTTCTCTATACATGTTAATCTCTGGAATTCTCTCCTGGATGATGTTGTTAGTGCAAGTTCAGTTGTTTTTAAGTGGAAAGTTGAACTGTTTCTTGGCTCCCTACTTTATAAGTTTGTTTATTTCATTTTTCCTTTGTGGTTCTGTTCTGCATCTGTAATTAGCCAACCTTTTTGCTTGCCTTAAGTCTTATTCCTGCTCTAATGGTTGGAAGATGCAGCAACAATTGGTGAGGGATTGAAGACACTCATCAAGGTAAAGACCCCTACAATTCCTTTTGTTGCTCACTGACAACTAAATAATTCAGTTTTGCCCCAAGTTGCCAATTTTCAAAACTAACCTACATAAGCCTGTAAATAGCTTTCTTATGTTTTGGTTACTTAATGTTAATTGTCTGCCAAACAAAATTACTTTCATTACCTGATTTCAATCTTCTCGGTATTGACTGGTCTGGTCCAATTCCATTGTTTAAATGTAGTGTCCTTTCCACATCTCTCTTACCGAATCCTGTATTCTATGCCTAGTTTTATTGTGACTTTGGTGCTCTCTCGAATTATTATTTTTTTTATTGACTGAGAAAGTGAATTCTATGGTTTTAATTCTGATATGTTTTTCTAAATTCACTAATATTTTGTTAAACTCTTTTAGTACCTTTGTCCCAATTAAGTCGTCCATGTCAGCCCAAAATACCATGGACAAGAAAGTTTTCTGCCTTACAAGGCAGAAAACTTCTGCATAGTGACACTATAAACATGTCAGGTCTTTGTTTGGTTATAATTTCCCCCAAGCAGTACAGGCCTGGCTACAGTTTAGAGATGCTAACATATCATACAAGGATAATGTAGGAAGAGCACTATCTGAATATGAATATTCCTTGTTAACTAATAATCATCCCAAACGCTTCCATCCATACTTGAGAAAGAAGAAAGATAATTAACCATCGGTTGGTCCTCTTCTAGTGAATGGATCTTAGTTCAGTGATGCTGAGGTGATGGCCAATCATTTGGTGACTCACCTTTCTTTGGTGTTTGTGGAAGGTTTTCCGCATGACCATTTTGCTCACAAAGTAGCTCATAGCCGTTTTGTCTTCAATGACATATCAGTAAATGATATTTATTCTGCCCTCAACAACTTAAAGCCCTTCTCTAGTTGTGGTCCAGAGGGTCTTTCCCCCCGGAAGACCCTTATGTTTTCTTTTATAACTTATTTTTAATTCAAGTATCTCATCAATGCATGTACCAATTCACTGGAAATCAGCCAATGCTATGCCTTTATTTAAAGGTGGTATGCACTCTCACCCTACTAATTACAGGCCCATGTCTAACATCTATTTGCTTTAAATCGTTTGAAAGGATTATTGTTGGCTAACTATATAATTATTTAGATTCAAATTCTCTTATCTCACCTATGCAATTTAGTTTTTCTGCTAGTTTGTCAGTGACTGACCAGTTATTGATTACATATGATTTTGTGAGTCAGTATATGGATTCTAGTGTAGCTGTTATTGTGCTTTACTTTGACTTCCCAAAGGTATTTGATGTAGTCAATCATAGAATTTTGATGCATAAGTTGTCCTTACTTGGTATTGGCAATCCTCTTCTTGGTTGGATTGGTGATTTCTTAATTGGAAGAAATTTCAAGGTAGTGGTCCATGGTTATTCTAGTCATTTTATTGATGCTGTCAGTGGTGTCCCACAAGGTTCAGTGTTGGGCCCTGTTCTATTTCTCATTTATATTAATTATGTTACCGAGGGTCATAATACTAATATGCAGTTACAAAATTATATTTCTTTACTGTATAACAGAAGTAAGTCTTGGGGTTTAAATTTTCTGTTAATAAGTATGCTAGGGGTAATTTTTGTCAATTTAATTTGTTTCCTGTTTTTAATTATTACCTTCGTGATGATCCAATCCCTAGCAAAGACTCCTTCAAAGATCATTGCATATTGGTTAACTCCTCACTCAAGTTTCACTTACATGTTAGAGAGGTATATATTAAAGCCAGTGGTGTTGCAAATTCCATTCTTAGAGGTACAATCTGTCACTCCCCTGAAGGGATGACCCAACTGCCCTTGAAGGCAGTTAACAAATGGATAAATTAAAAAGAAAATTGAATCAAAGCATTCTATAAGCCTACAACTTCATCTCATCTTGTCATATTTTTCCTGTCCACAGAGTTTAAATTAGTCTCCAAGAATAACTGTATCTCCCTCACAACTTTTACTAATTTTTGCTTAGCATTAATTCAGCAGTAGTCCCAGTCTGTCCCAGTGGTCTCTAAAAGACTCCCAAATGATTCATGGTTTAAGGAATTTTCCTTACGTTAGAAAGAAGAAGAGTTTGAGGGGACTTGATTGAAGTCTTCAAATAGGTAAACAGTTATAATAGGGGAGATATAGTTAAGGTTCTCATTTTTCATGAACAGGATAGGACATTGGTAGAAATTGGTTTACAAATATAGTGGTAGATGAATGTAATAAGCTCGCTAGTCATGTGATAGAAGCATCTTTCCTGTGGAGTTTTAAGAATAAATTTCATAGATTTATGAATGAGGATGCTAGGTGTGACTGAATGGAGCGATAGAAACAGGAGCTGCTTCATATAGGCTATTGATTAGCCTTTTGCAGACTCCTTTTCTTTCTTATGTTCTTATGTATCATCCTATTTTAACTGATCCTAACATTTATCCACAATGACTCAATCTCATCCTGCTTTATTAAATTATTTGCTTTTTCTTATATAAATAATTATCCCTCCAGCAGTCCTACCTGTCCTTTGACTAATGTATGTTATACTCATATAAATCAAATTCACTTATATTATCTCTAAATTTTATTTCATTAACTCAGGATTCAGTTATATATATTATATCATCATCATTAATTTAACTAAACAACTCATCTTTCTTGTTTCTAAAACTACAAGCATTTGTATAGAGATAACTTAACACACCTGTCCTAGAAGTACCTCTTTTAATCTGAATGCCATCACCTCTATCCCCTCTGCACCTATCTCCCTTCCCCGCTTCACCCTGTCTACCTTCACTGCAATGATATCTTATATTTCCCTTACTTCTATCATTATCTAGTTTTCCATCTGTGCTAACCTAATAACACTATCCAACTCCTGCCGTAACACTTTACCCAAGTCCTGCTCACTGCTCAAATATAGTCCATTCATTGTGTATATTTTCCTATTTCTATAAAACTGATTCCAAACATTCACAAGCACCAATCCTGACATCACACACAGGCTTCTCACATATTCATTCAGCCCAATTGCATGAGACATCCATTCCATCCCCACATCCATTCTCATAAGAAACCATGTTATTTGTTGGCCAGGAGGTGAAGTACTTGTAATTACTAGATAACTTGTTTGGATTGGGCAGCAACCCACTGGTAACTTACCTTAAACCTTACTAGATAACTTAAAAACTTTATTTAGCTATACCAACTTTGAATTAAGAGAGTTGTTTTCAATTTCAATAGGATATTGATTTAATTTTCTGTAGGACCTTGTAATCATAATAAAGCGCCAATACCTTTCTCTAGGCTTTATTCAACTAACAAAACATCAATACAGTCTGAAAATAAAAGGGAAACAATATAAGTAAACATACCCATTCTAATCAGGTTAACAAGCACAATTAGTTATAAGTAAACAAAATAATGTAGTGTAACCCATTAGGCAATTACACATATAAGGTTACATGAAGCTTAGATCACCACAGATCTCTTTAGCAGAGAAATGTGTACATATGAATTTCTCTAGAAGTTTTGACAGTCAAAGTGAGTTATTTCAATATTTATTGGGCAATACTCGTATAGTAATTGTTAATTCTCAGAGATTTGTGTGTGTTGGTTGTCTTATCCTTGCATCTTCATTATCATATAAAAGAGGTGGCTTTAAGGCCGGTACTCTTACTTAGCCCATCTTGAAGAGTACTGTCTGTAACTCCCCTAAGTTTGAGTTTTTATTGCACATGTTTGACTTTTTCTTCACTTTGCTTCTATAGTATAGACTAAGAGAACTAGTTGATGGTTTTGATCATCTTTCCATAGACTTTTTTGGTTGGATTTGTTTTCTTTTAAGGGTTGGTCATTGAAGAGTGATTTGATTGTGGGAAGATGCTACATGGTTTATTCTTCCCTTGATGGCATTTTCATTTGTGATAGATGAGAAATAACCCATGGACATTCCCTCAAGCTTTTTGTTCATTGATATTCCACCATGGTTAGGTCCAGTGTGTTTTCCCTGGGGATAATTTAGTTGTGAAATGGTTTGCCCCAGATTGTTGTCTCTCTACCTAGTTTGGAGTTAAGAGCCAGCTTGCACTTCATTTGGGTCAATTGTTATTTAAGTTTGACTAGTGTGTTGTGTTTGGGAGTTGCATCAGCCCATCATTTTTTTAAGTTATTTTTTGTCATCCTGTGACTTTTTGACTGGAGGCTCCTCTGTATGCTGATGAGGGTTGGTCTCTCTTCATGTAAGAATCTAATTGTAGCAAAGCTAAGCCACATTGGGGATGGTAGGTCATTGGATTGAGTCCTAATTGTAGATTAGATACCTGTGGTTTAAATCTCACATTAAACTCTAGCTCCACCCAAGAAATGAAAAGTTTAAAAAAAGTGCAGATGAGTGGCAAATTCCCTACCAAACTATTTTCAAGACCACCTAACTGTACCATGACATAATGAAAATTCTAAGACCTGTATCAGTTGCAATCTGACATCTCATGGTTTAGTTTGAACACTGGCTAAGCTGCTCATAGTAAGGGGACAGGAATGATTAGAGTTCAAACAGGGCCTGATAATGGGTGCCAATGGATGGGACATTCAATTTCTAAAATTGTGTAATGGACATTCAATATCCCTTGATCTATGCTATCACATGTGTACTGAGAATACCTCATGGAAGGCATTACTGCCCACATTGGACAGTGTAGGGGCTGACCACAGATTCTTAATGATCATGACCAGCTGTGTCTGGTTAAAATTGTCCATATCCCCTCAATGGGATATGAGAAGAAGACCCACTAGATTGCTCCACCTGGGCTCATGTGCATGGTCCAATGAGTCATGGTTACAGTTGTTTCAGGCTCATGTAGAGTTTGGTCCAGACTAGTGATGGAACTATACCCAAAACAAATTTGATTCTGATACCAATAAAAAGTCCTAATTTTGATTCTGATTCTTCCATTTGAAATAAAAATTTGCTTACAGATGAAAAAGAAAAAGTTATATTGTTTAAAATAATTTTGCTAAGCTTTATATAATGATAAAAATGGCATTAAAGGTCACATTAGCTTTTTTAAGCTCTGTAGACTAAGAAGGGCCTAGAAAGCGTGGTGTTGATGAACTGGACATAGTTCTGAGGAGAAGAAGATTGAGATAGTTTGGAGATGTGAAGCGAAGAGATGAAGAAGAGGCACTCGGTAGGGTAAGAGAGTTAATTGAAAGGGGATGGAAGAAGGCCAAGAGGTAGACGTAAGAAAACATGGGAGAAGAATATAGAGGAAGACAGCAATGTTAGGAGTGCAGAAAAATGAGGTGTATGTATAATAGAGAAAGCTGGGAGCAAATCATCAAACATCTAACCTGATGAAAGCAAAATTGAGAAAATCTGACACTAAAAAGAATAGGTAAGTAAGTTAAGTTTCCACAGAAGGTGGTGCACTTGGGTATTTGCTAGCAAGAAGGCTCATCTCTGGAAAGGAATCTTTATTTGCTAACTACCATTTTATTGGGTCAGCAGGATTCTTTTAATGATGCTTAAGTTTTGGTATCAAATCATTTCCAATTTTATAGTGCTGTTAATGTTTTCGTCATTTGGATCAACTTTCTTTGCTTCATTCTTTTGGTTGTCTTTCTTTTTTTCTTTTAGTTCTAAAAAGCAACTTGCAAAATTGAAGTTAGTCATTTTCATTTTCAAGTTCACTATCACTCTTGCTATCACTGATTGAGATGATTCTGAATCTTGTGATAGGGGGATTGAAACTGCTTGCCTATTTATTGTAGGATAAATATCTTCAACCATCCACCTTTTAAGAATTTCTTCAACCTTTTGACCATTATATTCTTGTTCAAAAAATGTAGTCTTAAAGAGGAGATCAAGATATGTTGCAATTATTAGATTTTTGTCATTGAAGTACAAGTCAAATCTGCATTTGATAGAAGCTTGCCAAATAATATTAACCCTTGTCCTGCAAAGAGTTCCTTCTCCTTTTTAAAAAAAAATGACAAATTACTTTCATGTTTGGAATTATGGCTGAAGCCACTGCATTACGACTACTTAAGAACTTTGTACAATCCTCAAAATGTGAAATATCTTTAGAAATCTTTAGAAGATTTTCCAGTGTTTTTGCTTGTAGATTCATTGGATGCCATAATGAGGGTAGGCTGAAAGGAATAAAAGAAATAATACAGTATTTAATAAAATATTTTATCTGCTGAATTTGTGCATTAAAAATATCATTATTGATAAGATTATAATATAAAAATTTATTGATTAATATTAATTTTTAAGTAATTGAATTTATTAATTAATTAATTACCTAAAATGATCAAGGATGTTTTATTATAATATGGATATTAATCATAAATTATAGTTTCAAAATCTTTAATGATGATAATTTGATAATATTAATGCAAGTTAAGAAATTAAGACCAATAAAATATTGTTATGAAAAAAAACATCAAAAGTTGTTTTACTTAATACATTTATAAAAATACTTAAATTAGTAAGAATTGTTTTCAAGAATCATAAATCTCATAGAAAATCTCCCGATACTGATGCTGATTCCTAAAAAAATCAACGATTATTCCATCACTAATGCAGACCCCAATTGTGTTCACATAGTTTGGTTTGTGTTTGCTTCTCGGCCTGAACACATCATTGATCATTGATTGCTATGTTGCACTGCTTGGTGACCATTTGAATTCCTACATTCATTGACTTCATGTACCCAACAATGATTAGATATCCCAGCAGTCTTCATGGTCTAAGAGCTTCTCCCAAAGTAGTCTTCAAGTTCTTAAAGCTTTTCTCAAAGTATTCTTCATGATCTTAGAGCTTCTCCCAAAGTAGTCTTCATAATTTTAGAGCTTCTCCCAAACTCATCTTTATAGTCTTAGAGCTGCTCCCGAAGTACTCTATAGTCTTAAGAGTTTCTCCCAAAGTAGTCTTCATGGTCTTAGAGCTTGTCCCAAAATAGTCTTCATGGTCTTAGAGCTTGTTCCAAAGTAGTCTTCATAGTCTTAGAGCTTCTCCCAAAGTAGTCTTCATAGCCTTAGAGCTTTTGTATTATCAGGCTCAACTTACTCAGAATTGGTTTAGGGATCATTCTCGAGAGTGATAACAAATGGTGTGGCCACAATATTCACCCAACATAAACCAAATCAATCATTTATAGGACATGGTAGCCAGGTTTATTCACACCCAAGATCTGGTACCTAAAATCATCAGGGAATTGTGGACAGCTATCAAAATGTCATGCATCAACATCTCTCTAGAGGTTTTCCATCCATTTGTGAAGTTGATGACACATTTTGTTGCTGCACTTCACCCGACTAATAAGAAGGTTTTTTTCTAGATGCCTATCCCATTACTTTTGTCACTTTATTGTATATCTTGTGTCTGAAATTCTTTTTAATTTAAGGGTCCTGAGGCATGTGATAATGACATTTGATTCTTTAAATATTTAACATAGTCTATTAGCATACCTCATGGCATATTTTGGCCAACACCAATTAGGACATATATGCATCTATCAGTGGTCATCCTGCTGCAAACGAAATCTTTCACTTGACTTTCAAAATTCATAACAAACTGACACAGGGACACCCCAGTTGCACTATGCACCGTCGAATTATATGCGCATAACACACTACGCAACCATTCATCCCAGTCATTCAAAGTCATACTCATCATTCTCAACATCTCACACAAGGTCCTAATTGTATGTTCAGCCAACCCATTCGAAGACGGTACATACAAAGTCATTCTTACATGTTCCACACCATTCTCTCTCAACATTCATCAAGCACTTCACTCGCAAACTCAGGCCCATTATCACTCAGACATCTCCTAGGCTTCCATACACACATAGGAAAAAACAACTATTCAACCACATGCGCAACAGTCACACTCCTTTTATCACTCACAGGCGCTGCATATACAAACTTACTTTTATGATCCATCATAACAACCATACCAACATTCCCAGCACTTGTATGTGGCAAAGAGACACAATCAATCACTACCAATTCAAACGGTTCTTTTGCATCAACTTTCAACATCGGTGGTTTCACTTGCACACCTTGCACCTTTTGCTTCTGACACCTTTCACAAGTAGTCACAACATCATTCACAACAGTTCTCAGAAATGGATGGAACACACGCTCCTTCATACACTCCCACAGCTTAAACTTACTCATGTGCCCATAATTATCATGCACAGCTTTCACCAGACCAATCATACTAACCAAGGACATCACAGGTACATACATATCATCACCACCCTTCACATGCCTCACAAAATATACAACATCCATACCAACAACAAAATCCTTAGCATACCTTTTAAAATCACTTAAACACTCAGGCCATTCATTCAAATCAACACGCATCATCACACACCTCTTCAACTCACTGACAAAAGGACACATCTCTTGAATATCATCATCACTTAAAATCTCATTCTCATCATCTATGACCAATTCAATCATACCACAAAATTTGACAACATTCTTCGCACACTCATTCAACCTCATCACCTCACATTCAACTTTCATAAGACAATCCTTATCAGCATCCAAAGACAAATCATTCAATCTAATAAAGTCCACATTAAGCAAGAAACAACACAGCATTTGCTCATCTTTCAGAATCACAAAGTCATGCTTCACATTCACACCACTGCCCAAACTCACTCTCAGATTAACCTGTTCCCATGCCACTATCATTTCATTCCTGAATTCAATTATTCGTTATTTCACCGGCTTACATTCACAACATCTAAACTCATCGTACTTAGAATCTGCTCATTCACTAATGACACTTGCACTCCAGTATCAATCAAACCACAGAAGAACCTTTCACCAACTTTTGCTTTGCTGCATTCATAGACTTGGATACATACTCAATTATTCGCCTGATATTCTCTCTATTCAAACACTGTTCTTGCATCAGAAAACCTCCCATACAGTACCCACTCGCATCCGTATACAATTAAAGCATCTTAGCATTCACACTATAGTCCGGGTATGCCAATTCAACATCTTCAGCCGCTGCCTCTTTCAGTCTTTTATACGCTTCATTCATCTTATCATTCCATCTGACAATCATACTACCTTTCTTGCCCATCCACTCAGTCAGAGGCTTACTCACACCCGAACAATCACATATAAACTTTTGTTTAAACTCAATCAAACCCAGAAATGACTTCAGCTGCTTCACAGTCACCGGTTTCGGAAACATTTGCACCTTCTCAACCTACTTTGGTGACTTTCGTAACCCATTCTCACTCACCATATGCTCAAGGAATTCCACTTCTTTCGCAAACCATTCACACTTTGCTACTTTCACCTTCATGCCAACACACTCCAACATTCTCAACACATCATTTACCGATCAAAACTCTGTCATAATCAAAATATTATCTATAAACGCAATCATATTCTTACTTGCAAACTTACTCAACACAACATTCATCACCCGCTGGAAGGCTCCAGGAGCATTAGCTAACCCAAAGCTGAGGTTCCGGAACTGGTAATACCTTTTTGTAGAGGAAAAGGCAGTCACTGGCCAGCTCTCTTCAGAAATGGGCATCTGGTGATATCCCCATACCAAATCCAGCTTCATAAACCACTTCATCCCATGCATACTATACACACACTCAGATACCACACACATATCAGAAACCTTTCTTTCACAGTTCTTCTGTTCACCTTTCGATAATTCACACACAGATGCAATCTTCTCTCCAGCTTACATACAGGCACAATCAGACTATTCCATGCACTCTCATTTTCTTCAATCACCCCCAATTGTTCTAATTCCACACAGTGCTCCTCAATCTCATCAGCAACCGGATGCGGGAAATGTCTTAGGCGCCCCCGTAAGGGGCACGGCAATTTGCCATCCTGGCCACCGTGCTGATGGGACTCAGCACCCCGTCCAACCCCAGCTTAGCCTCTTCTCCTTCCTTCAAAACACTTGTTTCCTCGCTTTTCATACAACCTCTCCCACAACTTTCATTGTTCAGCCTCTAATTTCACAGGGTAGATGCTGACCTTCTTCTCAAGCCAACCGTCCCGGATCGGGGCTGAGGGGGGAGGGGACAATGTTCCCTAACCCCTGAGCTCCGGTTCGGGATGGGTTTTTTTTAACAACCTGCTTCATCCCCACCTATACCTTCCTCACATCCCTTTTCCTCTCCTCTTCACATTCTATCTATTTTTACGCTGTGTTCAAGGTGGAGCCGCCAGGCCACCAGGCGGGAGGGGTGGTCCGAAATGGCGGCGCCTGGCTCTGCCAGGCCTATAAGCACCTCTTGCAGTGCGGGCAACTGCAAGAGGTGATGAGTTATTGCATCCCGTAGCACAAATAAGGTCACCATGCCCAATGATGAAAATTAAAAAAAAAACCTACCCACAACTTCCCCAAGAACATCAACGGAGCCGCCCTCGGGCAGCTCCACCGAGAAAATGGAGGTCCCCCCCCTTGTACTTGCGCAGGGGATCCTCCATACTTCTTTAACTGGAGACGAGGCCTACTCCTCTCCTATGCCTACGGGTGAAGGGGACTCCCCCTCACCCCCTTCTCTGGAGGTGCTTTCGGGCACCTCCCCATTTCCAGCGGCAGTCCCTCCTTTGCTTTCTAAGGGGACTGCCAAGAAAGCGAGCAGGCAACCCATTGCCGACCGCCCCTCGTGTAAGCGGCTCGGTAGGGCAAACCCCCTTAGGGGGGAGAGGGAAGCCAGGCCCCTTCGGGCGCTTCCCTCAAAAGACCTGCTGGCAAGAATATTAAACCTTGCCGGGGTCAAGGCCTGTGCCTCCCCACTAAAGACTTATGACGCTGCCAAGGGGACCTGTGATGTTCTGGGAGGGGATGGCCAACTGGAGGCCCCTCCTGTGATAGACATGGTCCTTGAGGAAAACCAGCCTCAGACGGTAGGGCCTTCCATGGGGGGGAATCCGGGCTCGGCGCCAAGCACCGAACCTGAATCCACCCCTATGCAAGGTCCTCCTCAAACGGCTGGGGATTCTGAGGCAGTACAAGGAGGGGAGGGATCTCCTCTGGATGATGCCCCTGCCACCACCAGCACCTTCTCCATTTCAGAGAAGGACCTGGCTGAGGCCGGTCCATCTGGCCTGGGGTCTTCTACCGGCTTCTACGAAGAAGACTCAGGGCTCCTCTCCATCCGTGGGGGTTGCGGGGACGGATGGGTCTGCTGCCACTATGGCAAGCGACCAAGCCAAGATTGGCACATCCGGCCCCTCTGCCCCCCCCGGTTGAGGAGCCCCTGACCAAGACCAAAAATGTACAGGGTGGAGCCTCGATGACATCGGGGCCCCTCATTCAGAGGTTACCTGGCGTTTTCGAGCCCGCTGGCTTCAAACGCTTCCTCGTTATTCGCTCCACTGATGGCACCATGTTGTCCAAGGGCAACATGATCCATCAGAGGAGAGGATTAGCTAGTGCAATTGGTAGAGAGCCGAAGGTAACCCGTTTCTCGGACGGGAGCCTTCTGGCGAATGCGGCGAATCCCGCCGAGGTGGCCAAGATAAGTGCTCTTCGGACACTTCATGGCCCCCTGGTGAGTGTGATGCCGCACTCTACCATGAACTTTGTGAAAGGAGTAGTTTATGCGAGGGAACTCGTTGACTACTCCATTGAGGATATCACCCTAGAGCTGGCCGACCATGGGGTGGTCAAGGTTGAACGTGTGATGAGAAAACAGGGAGGGGCCTCGAGACCCACCCCTACACTCTTCGTCACGTTAGACTGTGACAAGCTCCCTGAGTCGTGCGTGTCGGTTGGTACCGCTACCGCGTGAAGGCATTCGTGCCACTGCCGCGGCGGCGCTATTGCTGTCACCGCTTTGGCCATACGAATCACTCAGGTAGACGTTCAAAGTCGGGGTCACCCGAAGTCTGTGTAAATTGCTCCAAGGTCGCACACGATAAGTCCAAATCGTGTGTGGCCGAGTGTGTCAAATGCGGAGAGCCGCACCCTGCTTCTTCGAAGCAATGTGGTGCATATGTCCTTGAGAAAGAAATCCTGGCCGTTCAGGCCCAGGATCGACCCTCATTCTGCGAGGCTAAGGACTTGGTCCTGGCGCGCCCGGCTCTGCCTGGGACGTCATATGCCTCAATAGTTAGAAAAGCACCCTCTGCTCTTGGCCCATCCAGGCCAACGAGCACGGTTGTTTCCACACCCATTCGGAGCCCTTCTGCGGGCTCTACCCAACCCGGGCGCTCCCCTGGTAAAGCTGGCGGCAAAATGGGTTCATACTCAGCCCCAGCTAAAACCAGGGCTCCCCCCTCTTCCCCCAGCGTGACTGTTTCCCGTAAGGCGAAACGGCCACGCGCCTCCACTGAGTCGTTAGACTCACAGGAGGCAACACCCCTGAAGATGGTCGTTAGGCCATCTTCCGGGGTTCGTAAAGCTGTTTCCCGAAAGGAGGACAGCAACAAAGGAGCTTCGGCTCCTTCGCCCACGCCCCGAGGTGGAGCGAGTGGCTCGGAGACGGTGGTTCCTCGAAAAGAGGGCCCCCCGCCTCCGAAGCCGCAATGCCCGCCTAAGGTTTCGAGGCGGAGGGAGGAAAAGACTCGCATGGCGAGCCCAACCTCCCCCAATAAGTCCTTAAAGGCGACAGTGCCTTCAGCGCTTTGTCCGGCCAACAGCGCCCGGGGTTCTGCCCCCGGGAAGCGTACGGCCATTCCCGTGAGGGTCTTCAGTTCAAGGAGGGCCCCCGCATTTCCTCCGAGCTAGGCCTGGAGGACATATTCCTTGAATGGAATTACCGGGGACTCCGGGCTAACTGGGAGGATCTGCGGAGGCTCGTCTCGTCCCGTTCCCCGTTAGCTATCTTTTTGCAGGAGACCATGCTAGGTGCGTGCCCCCTGCCCGCCCTCCCGGGTTATAAGGGTCTTGCGACCCCACCACCGCGGGATGGCCGGGCTGGGAGATGCGTGGTTTACACTGGCATGATGTCTCCGTTCTTCCTTTCCCTTTAGATACCTCCTTTCAGGCAGTGGCTGTGCAGCTGCACCTGGATAGGAGGTATACTATCATTTCTGCCTACATTCCACCGTCAGCTGACTTCGACGCGGGGGACTTCCGCCGCGTCGTGGCACGGTTGCCGAGGCTCTATCTCTTGCTTGGAGATCTGAACGGCAGGCATCCTCTCTGGGGAGATTACTCCATAAATCCCAGGGGACAAGTCCTTGCCGATCGGATCGAAGAGCTTGAGATGGGTGTCCTAAACGTGGATGAGTTTACGCATCACTGTCCGAGAACCGCTTCATTTTCTTGCCTTGACCTATCTCTGTGCTCTTTGGATGCACAGCCTGATTTTGATTGAGGGGTGGTCGATGACCTCCATGGTAGTGATCACTTTCCCATTCAAATATCATTTTCAGGGCAACTGCCGCCTGAGAGACCACCTCGGTGGTGCTTGGCGCGGGCGCGGTGGCCTGCATTTCAGGAAATGACCGAATTCTCTATCTCAGTCAAGGAGTTTAGGTCAGTAGATGATGCCGTTGAGTTCTTCTCCGGCAACCTCATCGCCGTGGGCCTGACTACTATTCCTAGGACGTCTGGCCGTTTTGCACGCCGACCACTCCCATGGTGGTCGGCCGAGTGTGAGACGGCCCTCAAACAGAAGCATTATGCCTACATGCGCTATAAGCGCCGCCCAAACGATTTCACTGTCGCTGAATTTCGTCGGGCTAGGGCTAGGTTCCGGTATATTTCGAAGCAGGCCCGCCGCTCTTCTTGGCGGGCATACGTGTCTTCACTTAACGGGAAGACCCCTTTAGCTTAGGTGTGGAGGCGAGTCAAAAGGATTCGGTGCAAGTTCTCGCAGGACCCCCCTCCCGTTCTCCTGGAGAATGGGACCGCAATCTCGGTCCCCGCGTCCGTGCCGGAATCCTTGGCGACCGCTTTTTCCGCATTCTCTAGCCGTGCTGCTGCTCCGCCAGCATTCAATGCACGTCGTGATGTCGCGGAAGGCCGCCGGCTGGACTTTACCTCCAGAGGTGGAGAACCCTTCAACGACAAGTTTACTGTGAGTGAGTTGCGTTCCGCTCTCGCTTCGTGCGCGGACACCGCCCATGGTCCGGACGATGTCCCGTACGCCATGCTTCGACACCTGAGGGAGCGAGGCATGGCCTTTCTGTTAGATTTGTTCAACAGGATCTGGGTGGAAGGTCTTCTCCCAGACTCCTGGCGAATTGCTACTGTGCTCGCCTTTCGCAAACCGGGGAGAGATCACTCTACTCCGACCGGTTTCCGCCCAATCTCTCTAAACTCTTGCATGTGCAAGTTGATGGGTGGAAGGTCTTCTCCCAGGCTCGCTGATTGAGCATTGCAAATCTTTGGATAATCATTTATTTGTTGAGGCGCACCTTGACACTGACCCCTGTGGTGTTTCCCTCTGCTAAGCTAACATATTTAGGAGTGCATATTGACCTGTGTTCAAAGCAGGTTGCCCTGACCAGTGAGTTGCATAGAAAGGTTGTTAAGACCTTGAAATTTGTGGCGGTTTGACCAGTGGTAAGGTGTATGTAAACACTCGGCCGCCATGTGTCTTTGCAGCCATGTTCGTGTTAATTGCCAAGACCATTTGCATTATGCAAGGGCTACCACACAACCCCATGGGCAGGTGCGTAAAATCGAATTTCCTTCCACCGACTACAATGCTGAAGTAGTGGCATGCCTTCGGGTGGAGGGGAATGTGGTAAAACCCATCCTTCAAGTTAAGCTTAACCGCTCTGTCCTTGGGCCTGCAATCCTGAAGAACTTTTATTATGCTGGGAAGTTTGAAGGATGGGGGGATTGAAGGCCTCCTGCACTGGGTTCATGTCATAAATGAGCCTTGCAGTGCTGTTGGGTTTTGTTATACCAAACACCCTGTGCACTGACCTAATGTCTAATGATTCTTCCACTATGTGCGCCAGTTCTACCAGAGGAAGGGTTGAATCGTTGGATGCAAGCCAACATTGGTAATTCCTGCGGAGAAAAATGTGCACTCCTGTAGTCTGCACCAACCTAAGAAGGGCAGATGAGCCAGGGACTCTACCGAAGTTACTTGGGGGTTCTATGTCCAGTCTGGCATCAGGGCTAAGCGACCGATCCTCAGGCTCTAGGGGGGTCCATTCCGGGGTAGACTCATTCATTTCATTTGTTGGGCTCTTGTTGGCTGTTGTACGCCGCATTTTCACAGGGCCTCATGATATTGGGAGGGCTGCTCATTATGCCTCGAAGGACATAGCTGTGTTCTGACGGTTGGTCACTAGCTGAGGATGCGGGAGGAGGTCGTGGGGTGGGGAACAAGATGACTGGGGACAGGCAGGCCCGGCATAGGCAGGGCCGTGATACTCACAGTTGCCTCTGGTTCCGCAATGTGTAAGGTGCCCAAACCACGGGATGCGTCCTCGAAGTCCCTGAGGCTGGACAGTGCCTCGTTATCTGTCTGACAGGTGAGGGGTCCAGGATTAGGTTGTGGTCTTCAAAAATTTCCAGCACCTTGTGGTCGTCTACATTGACATCGATAATCTCACTGACATTGTGGACCAACAGTAGAGATGGGCAGAGGAGAGGGAGGCAAATTCCTCCAACGTCGAGGAGTGTGGTCGTGTGTCTAGGCCCATTCGTCGTCTTTCACGGTTGACATGTATGCAACCTTTCCAATCCAAATCGTCAGCGATGTCGCCGAGGATTTCTTGTGCGTGAGTGAGCCCCGCGCCTATTGCCGCTTCGAATTCGGCTACCCACCGGTGCATTCCACGATCCTTACTGTGTTGGGGCGCCCAATGGTCTTTGGCAGGATCTTGCTTCTTCTAGAGAATGGCTGCTTAAGACTATACCCGTAGATATGGCCAATTGCTCTCAACTATCTTGAAGCACTGGCAAACAACCCTATGTCCACACAGTGTGGTAGAGTCTGAGGCGCGTGTGGAACCTGATTTATTCTTCCCTCAGCAATTGGGGCCAAAACTGGTATAGAGAAACCAAAACTTGAATTTCCTCTGTCACATGTCTTAATGAAGATGAATGGAAATTGTCATTTAAGTTCGCAACCACCTGATCCCAATGGACCTGCATAAAGGTCTCAACCTCAACTGGGAGCAGGCTCCAGGCGAACTGGCGGTCGGGGCTCCGACCTGGGGTCTCTCCACTATAAGTGGATGAACTGTTGGTCTATATGGCGGAGGAGTGTCCTCACTCCCTTTGAGGATGGCATCCAAAAGATCTGAGGTGATGGCCGACAGACCCCTGTCATGGGTCAAATCACCTCGTTCCTCGGCCAAGAGGTAGCGGCCTGATGTGCTGGCTTCCGATGCTGGTTCTGAACCTCCTGTTGTGGTCTTAGAGTTTATCCAAAGTAGTCTTCATGGTCTTAGAGCTTCTCCCAAAGTAATCTTAAGGGTCTTAGTCTTTCCCAAAGTAGTCTTCATGGTCTTAGAGCTTCTTCCAAAGTGGGCTTCATGGTCTTAAAGCTTTTCCCAAAGTATTCTTCATGGTCTTAGAGCTTCTCTCAAAGTAGTCTTCATACTCATAGTCATCTCCTTACTGCTGCTGAGAAGAAGCATCTTTACCAACCCTTCAACACTAAGTCCCAATACTGTAATGAGCTGGGTTACTAATGCTTATCCTTCGTTCTGGGTATGATGGAGATTCCAGAGCAGTCAGCTTCATGCTAATTGATTTTTTTTTATTATTGTTGGCTTCCAGCTTGGGTCCCTGAGAGAGGTAGTTCTTCCGTAGGGTACTGAGTGTGCCTTGTGTTTGTTTTTCTATTATTTTTTTGTTTGTTAATATTGTTGTTACAATTTAACCTTTTTAAATCAACCAGTTATTGTTTTTTTCCTTTGTCTGCTACCTGTATCCTCATAGCTGGCTCCAAGATTGGCTACATAAAAATAATTGAAGTTATTTTATGGTATAAAAAAAAGTAGGCTTCTTTGACAATTCTTGTAATATGTTTTTGCTGGATTTTTTTTATTGAAGAGAGATTTTTGAAGAACTAATTAAATATTAGTCCATTTAGGGACGGGGGAGTACCCTGTATATATTTCTATCTTTTTTCATAACCTCCACATACCTTAATGAGTTATATTTTATCTATTTTTTTGCCTTATTGATCTTGCAAAAAAGAAATCTTTGTTTAATGTGTGATTTGAAAGTTTTCCTAGCTTTGCTTCTGCTGTGCACTTATGCTTCAGTCCCTTTTTTACTCTTTTATTGTCTCGTTACTTTTTGTGCCCCTTTTAATATTTAAGTTGAACAATAAAAGAACCCATGAATATCTAGTGTTTCAAGAACTCGTAAAGTTATTCCATTATATCATGTCTTAAGAAATATTTTTTCTGATTTAATATTATAATGTTTTTCTTTTGCAGATTAAACAGCAATATAGTATAGTCAACTTTGTAATATTGAATCTAAAGTACAATATAAATTCAGTAATTTTTTTCTTTGAATATGTAGCTGTAGAGTACATTAAAAGATTGAGATATATTTAAAATTGATCAATTGGTTATTACTCTAACATGGAAAATTGGTCTGAATATCCACATATGACTTCAGAGCAGCAAGTTTCTGAAATGTTAAAACAACTTCATGTTAATTCTACAGATAAGTATTGGCAGTCTCCAAGACAATCAACTATGGATTATAAATCCAAACAATTCTCAGATTTCAAGATTGAATCTTCAAGTATTTCTCAAGCTCAGGCTCTTGATTCTCTATCATATGAATCTCCAACGAGTCAACAGAGTCCTGCACACAAAAGCAGATTAGGTTTAGGTCTGTATGAACAATCATTTGAAAAGTGTTCAAAACCTACATCATCTTATTCAAATTCAATGCAGTATGTACCTACTTCTTCTGATGGACATCCCTCTACAATTATTGCTTCTACTTCTCAACAAGGTGGGACTAAAACGCCACCTGAATTTTATTTTGAAAGAAAGAAAGAGCAAGAAAGTAAACACTCTCATGAAAGACTTATAATAAATGGAAATGTACAACCCACAATCTCCGTACCTTCTTTTTCTAACTCTTCAGAGTTGCTGAAAACTTTACCTGGTATAGATAGTTCATCTTATTCCAGTCCTAACGAAAGCCTTTCAAATGAAATCTCTTTTGGTAAAGCAGTTTATCCATCATATCCAGATGCTAGAGTTTTCTCAAATGAATCTAGCCCATGCAGTAAAAGTAAATATAGTCAACATGGAAGTAAAAATAGTTTATCTCCTAATTATTTGTATAATGAGTCAGCGCCTTATCAGAAATCATCCTATCTTAATTACAGACCATCAACAGATAAAACTAATGGCAGTATGAATGGTTTTATGTATGAAAGCCCAGTCCATATCCCCAAGTCAGATTTATTAAATATTTCAGAGGACTGTGAATATCCTTCTGAATTCTCTTCTTTATCGATGCTCAGTACCAAAGAAACTGTTGAAGTTCTTGGACCAGAAGAAGTGAGATGGTTCTATAGAACTGAAGGGGATAAAAAATGGACCCCTTTTATTGGCTATGATTCAATCAAAATTGAATGGGCTTACAGAGAATTTGTTCATAAATCTATTACAGAAGACAGAAGAGATAATGCCCAATGTGCAACTCCAAACCCAGGCTGTGATAGCATAAGTGATTTTAAAATACCACAAAATGAACGACCAGTTGTTTGTGGTGGTTTATATGAAGTGGATGTATCAACTCTTAAAGGTTATAGCATCTACTGGAAAGGTAAGAGAAGCAATAATTTGTTTAC
This sequence comes from Ceratothoa steindachneri, assembly GCA_963969495.1. Taxonomy (NCBI): domain Eukaryota; kingdom Metazoa; phylum Arthropoda; class Malacostraca; order Isopoda; family Cymothoidae; genus Ceratothoa; species Ceratothoa steindachneri. The sequence continues at coordinate 167,375,448 of OZ018318.1, forward strand.
CCTATTATTAATGTCTGTAGCTACTACTATTTCTATTACAGCATAGAGTTTTACTAATCATGACAAATATACTGCAACATTTTGCTAAAAAATTTATATATTATTCATTGCCATTTTATATAATACCAATTTTAATTCCTCATTAAATCTTCTCTTAATATATCTATTGTACATGACTCTTTCCACGTATTTGAGTAATATACCTCTTCTGGTTAAAAAAATACATCTCAACACCTCTCCTCCCCCAAAGGAATGAGGACACATCCCTTATGCCCTCAGGCTTACCAAAAATTGTCATGCTGATCTCTTATATTGGTTTCATTACTTGTTTGGGGAGTGTTCTCGTTCACAAACAAAAGATGGATGGTGCAACATAGTAGTTAGTACCAGCCTACTTTTTTATTGCCCTTATACCAGTTTTCGTTGTTTATAGCTCCCTTGGAGCAGATGGAATACTGCTCTCTCTGGGTGCTTAGGCGATTAAGAGAGAAAGTTTTGACTCTACAGCCGGCACTGTAGGATCCGATCCCTGCAACATTACCATAATTAAGTGGGGCTGAGCTTTCTGTGAGGTGGCCCTGAGGGACCAGGTCAGAGGGGCGCTGTTGCATCTGTGGGAATTTTATAGTCCCCCCCCCCATGTGCTAGTGGTCCATGCAACAGCTAGGAAGTAGAAGTTCTATTGCAATTTAACCTCTGCTGAATACATCCATGTGGAGTGGTTCCATTCCAGGATTCCATCGAGGTGGGCAGGTCATGTCATATCCACTTGCAAATGATGTGACCACTCCACAACTTTTCCTTTTGTCATACAGGGGACTAGAATTTAAAAAACCACAGCCTTACCTGATGGCTGCTCTATTACACCATGGACCGCCTGAGGTATAAGCAAACTAAATATCTGCCTAGTGCCCTTGTAGGCACCAGGAGGCCCCCAAGAGCACTTGAAATGCCTCAAATAAGTTCCATTATCATTCATGCCTCCAAATGCTTCCCGAAATATCACATTCACAATACAACCCATATCTATCAATGCAAATATCTCTCACCTTCCACATTTAACTATATCACATTTATTGTCTCTCACCCAAATACACCATCTCTCGAGAACCTTTCTCTGACATTAATCGCACTCAATACTCACACACCAAGGGGTTCCACAGGTAGAACCTTCTCACTTCTCAATTTTCCTGCTCTACATTTTCCCCAGCACTCACAGGATTCATTCTTTCATTTCCCACACATGTTTTCCACTCTCATTGCAATCTGACACAACCTTGTCAAGTTACCAACCATATCATACTTCTCACATATACTTCTTACATAATGTCCCGTTTGCCCACAGTTTCCACATACTCCAAGCGATTTCCATTTACTATTCCTCCTTCAGCACAGTTTCAAACCTAATGGCCCATCTTCCCACTCTGATAGCACCAGATCATTTGGCATTGGCATTCTGGCACTCGTTGATCAGGTGACCCGATTGGCCACAGCCAAAACTAGGTTCAGTATTAATGCCTCCTTGTATGATTGAAACTCAGGCACACTTTTATTCCTCTTTCCCCTGCTTACACTGTTGCTTCCTCTCAACCATACCCTTTAAACTTGCAATGTTCCACATTCTCCCACAACAATCTTTCACCCATTCATTGCATTTTCTCCTTCCTTCTTTCTCACATATTCACACAAATCACTCTGGACTATACTCAAGAACTTTCTGATTAACTCCTTATTTTCATTTATGCCATCATTGCCAAACTTCTTCCTCTTCTCAAACCTATGAGCATACAAATCAACTCTTTCATTCTTCCCCATACTCATTCATCTTCTGATATTTCATGCCAGCTTTTCCCCTCTTCACCTGATTCATAATTCACTCCTTCACCACCTCATACCTTGGCTCACCTACGCTCACAAGTCTTGTCCAAATCTGGTAATATATCTTTCTCCGCCCCCCCCAAAAATCCAAACTTTTCTCTACAATAACTTCTATATTCCTTAAAAAGTTCCTTAGTATCTTTTGGCCCTTACACACTATAAACTTACTCACCTTCAGGACCTCTTATTTAAACATTCTTGTGCACTTCAACCTTACTCCCACTTTCTCTCTCATACTTAGATCCATCGCTTCTTTTTATACTGGAGTATAGAGAATTTATACTCTTGACAACTTCATTTGTATTTGTCTGTCCCTATGTCACTTCTTAGAGTTCTTCTTCTTTCCCTTCTTATTGACCCTTGGCTTCTCTATATCAGACATTACTTCCTTATCTGTTCTTTCTGACCCCTCCTGTTACCGGAGTTGAGGCCACTGCCATACTAATTATGCTCGGTTCTCCAATTCTCTCTTCTCTCAACCTTGTCCAGTTCTCCATTTTCATTTCTATTTACACTGACATTTTCTCCTCAATGTAATATTCCCTATCCCTGATTCTCTTTTCCATCCTAGCTTCCATTTCTCTTATTTTCCTTTTCAAATCGTCATTCTCCTCACTCAGCTGCACATTCTCACTGTCTTTCTGATGTAACACATCCTGCTATCACTTCAGCTCCAATTCCATACTTTCATATCTTCTTTTTTTATTAAGGGTAAATATTACTAACAATTGCCCCTGGTCTCCTCCAAATCCAACACCACCGAGGTCAGCTCACTCACTCATGAGATGCCTGGCAGACTGGAAGGAGATGTGGATACTTAATATTTTATTATAATATATCCCTAACACCCAATTTTAATAATGACTATTATATATGCACCCAAATCTTCCTATAAATATATTTACAGCCAAAAATATTCAAGATCATATATATATATATATATATATATATATATATATATATATATATATATATATATATATACCATCCCTCTAAAAAAAAAAGTGGTACACAAAATATTCCCTCTCAATTGCAGTAACAATAAATTTGCTCTGGTACTGGGTGTCAAACATGTAGGTGACCAAACGCTGATCTATGATTAGAGTAAACTCACATTTCAGAAGTTCAGAAGGAAGTGATGTGATTGTTTAACTGATTCATAATGATTACATAGGCTTCTTTCTTTGCTGCGCAGTACCTTCTCTCAGACGAACTCAGGGCTTGAGAGAAGAATGCAACAGGCTACCCACTATGGTTGAGAGTAGTTCTGATCGCTGGCTCAGAGGCATCATTTTCAAAAGTGAATGGTTCTTTTTCAGCAACTGCTTTGACTGCTGAGATAACCATTGGACCCATTGGGCATAGTTGCAAAGAGGCTGAGCAGCCATAACACAGCTTCCTATGAGATGGTACTGGCATGTCACAGAGAGGGGTCAAGCAAGTACCATCTGAACTGGAAAATTTATCTGTCAACTTTGAAGTCAGTGTAGATTTTTATCTTCCAGCTGTAAAGGGGATGCAGTGGTACTCACTATGCAAGTCAATAGTGCTAAATACTTATAGTCCAAAATCTTGTTGACAAGAGCATCAAGGTTCGGCAGTGGTGGTAGGCATCTAGGTAGGTAAACATATTGATAGTTTGAGAATAGCCGATGACCAACCTTTTCTTTTCTCTTATTGATGACATGCACGTGTGTGCTCCAGTGCAAATCTAATGACTAGATGATCCCTTCTTTTTGCATGCAATAAATCTCTGAATATGGATGAACCTGTGATCAAACTCCCCAAACTGCCAGGACTTTGTAGCACTGGGATGACAATTGGGAGATAGATGCAAGAAGTCACAAGGATTCAGGGCAAGTTCTCGCAGGACCTGCCTCTTCTCCAGGAGAATGGGACCGCAATCTTGGACCGCTTCCTCCGCATTCTCTAACCGGGATGCTGCTCCGTCAGCATTCAATGCACGTCATGATGTCATTGACTGGACTTTACCTCCAGAGGCGGAGAACCCTTCAATGACAGGTTTACTATGAGTGAGTTGCATTCCACTCTTGCTTCGTGCGCGGACACCACCCATGGTCCGGACAATGTCCTGTACGCCATGCTTCGACACCTGGGTGAGTGAGGCATGGCCTTTCTCTTAGATTTGTTCAACAGGATCTGGGTGGAGGGTCTCCTCCCAGATTCCTGGTGAATCACTACTGTGCTCACCTTTCGCAAACCGGGGAGAGATCACTCTACTCCAGCCGATTTCCACCCAATCTCTCTAACCTCTTGTGTCTGCAAGTTGATGGATCTACAGAGTGAATGCTGATGAAGAGTCAAGCAGCTTCTGGGGAGGTCAGAGACACCTCTAGCCTTTCAAGCCACAGACACCTGCCCAAGTGCGCCATCTCAAAGTCAATTAAATTGTCAAGACTGTTTCAAAGCCACAGTGGCTTCAGGTTACTTTCTGTCATCTCTGAATTGGGCACACTTGGAGGATGCACTGTCATTTGATGGAGACTCGCCTTTACCTTAGTGTGACTAAGGCATTGTCCCCCACTCTGTCTGACACATTCTTGTTGAATGTCCCTGTCTGGATGATCTTCATGCATAGTACCCTGTCCCTTATACTCTGGGTGGATTGTGTACACAGACTTGCAAACTATAGGACTTTTTGGAGGAGGTTGGCCTCCTCCACTTTATTTTACTGCCCGTTGTAGGTCACATGTTCCTGCGCTGGGAGGAGGCGGGCCTACCCCCGATGCCGGTGTGCACTTCCTTCTTGTTGCTTTTTTTGCTTATCTTGTTTATTTTATTTGTTGCTTTTATCCTGTTTCTCAGCTTTTTTTCCTGTTTTTTAATTTTATTTGTTATTCACTTGTTTTATAATCTAGTCTAGTATTAGGTTGTAGCGTGATTAGGATGACTTTTGCCCTAGTAGGCAGTCACCAGATAGGCTCTTAAAAAAAATGTTGGGACTGTTCAATTTCACCTGAATGAAGGGATGGGTTGTCAGGGCTCATCTTAGCTTGTACCCATGGGCCAAGTATGTGTAAATGATGACATTCTGGAATTTTCTGATCCTATGGAGACTTTTCTTTTATCCTCCCAAGTCATTGGGAGGTCATAGTATCTACTTTCCATGCATTCTTTCATTTTTATAAGTTACAGTTACCATAGCTAGAATAGAGAGGAATAATGGGTGACTGGAAATGTATGGAGAGCCACCCCCAAGCATGTCGTTGCCCTCCCTATGTGTCAGGAAGGATGGGGTAACACAAGACACCCTTTCAACTGGTGCAAGGGCTCCCCTTTAACTATCCTTATGTGTCAGAGGGGCTTCACCTTTGTCATCTTTGGAGCTGCCCGTGGGCAGCTACACCTCAAAAAAGGCAGTGCCCTCCCCCCCTGCTTTCTCAGGGGCACCTCTAACCCTCTTCCACCGGAGAGGAGATTTACTCTTCTCTGAAATCTATGGATGCAGTCGCTTCTCCCTCACCTCCTTTGTAGGTGCCTCCATCTCTGCCTCAATGGCAGTCAACCCTTAGCTCTCACACATGGGACTGCCAAGAGAACATATGTGCAGCCCCAGCGGAAAGTCGAGTATGTGATTGAGAAAACAGGGATGGGCCGTGAGACTTGACCCCTACTCTCTGTTACCTTCGACTGTGAAAGATCACTGAGTCTGCACATGCCATTTGCTCTTGCTACCTCGGGAAAGCATTCAAGCCACTTTCCACATTTACCCCAAATCTAAGTTGCTCCAAGGCCTTACACAATAAGTCCCTATCGTGTATGACCAAGTGTATCAATTGTGGAGAGCCGCACCCCACTGCTTCAAAGCAATTTGGTGCGTATCTCCTGGCTGTTTAAACTATGGACCTACTCTAATTTTGGTGCATGAGGCACTGCATGGGACATCTTATGCCTCAGTTTTTAAAAAAGGCACCCTCTGCTCCTGGCCCCTTCAGACCTATGAGCATGGTGGTTTCCACACCCATTTGGAACTCCTGCAGGTTCTACCTTCTCCCCACCCAGGCACTCTCCTGGTGGAACTAGCAGCACAAAGGGTTCACACCCAGCCTCAGCTAAAACCAGGCCCCCTCCCTTCCCCAGTGTGAACGTTTCCCGTAAGGCAAAATGCCCACATGCTTACACCAAATTGTTAGACTCACAGGAGGCAACACTCCTGAAGGTGTTTGTGAGGCAATCATCTGGGGTTCCTAAAGAAGCCACCCCCTGAAAGAACATCACCAAGCTGGACTGGGTGGCTCAGAGACTGTGGATCTTCCAAAAGAGGCAGCCCCACCTCTGAAGCCCACAGAAGGTTTTGAGGTGGATGGAGGAAAAGACGCATAGCAAACCCAACCTCCCCCTATAATTCCTCGATGGCAACAATGACTTTTTCAACAAGCATAGAGTTCTGTCTCTGTGAAGCTACTCCTGTGATAGTCTTATCTTCAAAGAGAGCCTTCGCATCTCATCCAAACTATACCAAATACATGACAGGAAACAGGGCTACCTGGCAAAGAAGATGGGTGACAGCTGAGGGGAACTTAAGTTGAGTCCCATTGCAATGCGACTCCTCCCATGGACATACTCTCCAATGAGGCAATGGCTTCATGTCACTTGAATTGGGCACACTTATGGGATGCACCGCCCTTTGATGGACCTCTTTCCTGCACCTTACTGCATTGTCCTCCGTACTCTGTCACATTTTTGTTGAATGTTCCAGTCTGGGTGATCCTCATGCATGTTAGCTGTCCTGGTACTGGGATGACTTCTTGTCACTTGTACTCAGGATGGATTTGTGCACACAGACTTGTTGAATATCTGACCTTTTTTTGAAGGAGACCAGCTTTTTCCATTTTATTTCACTCCCTTTGGTGTTGGTCATATGTTCTGCCCTGTGGGGAGGCAGTCTTCGCCCTGATGCCAGAATGTGTTTCCTTGTTTTTTATTGCTTTGGTTTGGTTTTGGTTTTTGTTTAGTTTAGTTTGGAATTTTAGAGTAGCCAATCACTAGGCAGATATTTTAATTACAATGACTTATGCCCTTGAATGCATTCACCAGATGGGTGAATTAAAAAAAATTTAAAAATCAATTATCACCACCATTGGGAGATTAAGGAAACTCCATGCAACATTTTGCTTCAATCAATATTGAATCAATTGCCTTCTCTTGTTTCATGCATGGACACTACCCATGGTCCAGACTATGTCCTATATTCCATGCTTCAACACCCGGATGAGAGAGGCATGGCATTTCTTTTAGATTTGTTCAAAAGGATCTGGGTAGAGACTATCCTCCCAGACTGCTGGTGAATTGCTACTGTGCTCACTTTTTTATAACTGGAGAGATCACTCTACCCTATCCTGTTTCATTCAATTTCTCTAACCTCCTGCATGCACAAGTTGATGGAGAAATTTGTAAATTTTAGATTAGCCTTTTTCCCGGAGGGTGGATGCCACCTGTCTTCTAAACAGTATTGCTTCTGCAAGTTACACTCCATTTCAGATGCTCTGCTCCAACTAGAAAATGCTGGCTACAAAGCCTTCCCTCATAGACAGCACTCTGCTATGGTCTTTGATCTGGAGAAGGCCTATGATACTGCATGTGATACAGTATCATGGAATCTCTCCACATGATAGGGGTGAGGGGACACCTCCCAATCTTTATTTATAAACTTCTGTGAGATTGTCAATTCTGTGTATGAGTTTGGGAAGCCCTCTCCGGCCTAGATGCCAACTCTGGAGCATCAACTCCAATAGGCATTCAACTGCATCTCTTGCTATGCTGAAAGGCACATTTTTCAGTTTTCCTTGTTGCACTTCTACCACCATCCATAGCTCCACCCCAACCAGGACTTGTTGCTAAATGGGGTTCACCTGAAATTGGTGGATTCACAGCCTTTTCCTTGGTCTTGTTATCAACTGATGACTCAATTGAGAGGCTCACATTTGCAGCCTTAAGGTCTCTTGTACCCGCACAATGGACATTTTTCATTCTGCTCTGTGATGTTCGGCACTCAGGGTATCTTACTTTTCTACTCCTTTGTTGTTCGAAGCTTGACTACATATACAAATTTTGCACATCTGCAGTAAAACATGTACTGAGGAAGGTTGAATCAATCCACCACACTGGTCTTCACCTGCCGACCGGTACCTTCTGCACATCCCCTATCGCCATCTTACCTGTCAATGCAGAAGAGATTACACTCACTCTGCATTGCACAATGCATTACATGCTTGTATGTATGAGCCCGGTGCCTCCCTCAATTGGCAATGGCTATCAATGCATCCAGAGTTGATATTGGCGGTGCCTATGCCATTGAGAGACTCCAGTCATACCTGAAGCCCTTTCATTTTAGGGCCAGAAAACTCCTTCAGAGCTCGAAAGTATTACATTCGGCCTTTTGGAGCATACTCCATGTCATGCTGGATTTGTGCCAATGTACATGCATGGCTCCAAGTCCCAGGAGAGGGTCGGCTTTCATGCTATATCACCTTTGTTTGAAGTCAGTGCGGCTCTACCAGGTGCTGCGTCTGTCTTCACTCCCCAGCTAGTTGCAATACACCACTTGGTACAAGATATAATGCATTGTGTCCTGTTTAGAGAGTGGATTGTGATCTTTGGTGCTTCACAAAGCATCCCTGGTTCATGGTATCCATGATGCCACGGTTGCCATAAGCCAGGTAGATGTCAAGATTATCTTATGTAGGGTTCCAGGACATTATGGAATTGTGATGAATGAGGGGGCCAAAGAGTCTGCAAGGAGTGGGCAACCAGACCAGCATTTCAGGTCAGCCCTCTGTATAAAGAAGATAGGAAATGACGGTGAACTTAAAGTTGTGTGCCATCACGCTGCAACTGTTCCCATGGATCTGCCCCTAATGTTCTGATGGCTTCAGGTTGCTTTCAGTCATCTTCAAATTGGGCACATTTGATGGAGTGCTTCCCTGCATCTTATTACGATGACTGCATTGTCCCCCACACTATTCGGCGCATTCTTTTTGAATGTTCCAGTTTTAGGTGATCTTTGTGCACGTTATCTTTGTCAGTACTGGGATAAGCAAAGTTGCTACCACTCGTCCCTTGTACTCAACGCGAGTTTGTGCGCACAGACTTGTGGACTGTCTGACTTTTTGATGGGGTTGGCCTCCTCCATTTTATTTGATTATCTTGAGTGTTGGTCATTTGTTCCTGTGCCAGGGTGGGGCCCATCTCCCCCCCCCCCAGCTGAAGAACATGCTTCCTTCTTGCTTGTTTTGTTTTTTATCTTTGGTTTTTAGTTTTGTTTTTTGTTGTCTTTTACGTATTTCTTTTTTTTTTTTTTAATCCAGACTAGCATTAAGCTATAGATAATTACAGTAATTTATCCCCTAGGAGGCAGTCACCAGATTAGCTCTGAATCCCCTCACCCCACCTAATCAAAAACTTACTGCAACCCCCAGGACTATTATGTGTGGGGTATGGTTGAAAGAGAAACCAACAAGTCCCTGTGAACCACCAAGATGGAGCTTAAAGTCCAGAATTACCACAGTTGTTAACCAGTAGGCCTGCAGCAGATTTCAAGGCTGATTGCTACTTTTTTATTTTTCTTTTATTTCATGTTGCTATTTTAAAGCAGCCTAGTACTAGGCAGTAACAAGAAGTAACAAGAAAAGAAAGTACCCTAGAAGACCTTATGGTCCATTCAATGAGGGTACCTTTGGACTAGCAGTCGAGCGGGCACATCTCTGCTCAAATGCTTTACGTCCTTAAACCACCATTTTTCAAGACCCTGTCTAGTCTTGACTTGAACTGGTCAACAAACAGATTCACTGTTGACAATTCCACTGGAAGTGTGTTCCAACTACCGCAGATACTGTAGGTGAAAAATTTTCCACACAGATCATGGTTGTAACACTTCAGTTCAAGTTTAAAGCCGTGCTTTCTTGTTCTGCTCTCAACAAGTGTGAAAATATCCCTGTAGTCAACATTGTTGAACCCTCAAAGTATTTTGAAAACTTCGGTTACTGACCATGTAGTCTACAGGTTTCCAACGAGAACAGATCTAATTCCCTTAATCTATCTTTATAACTTTTATGTCTGATAGAGGGAATCAGTTTGGTTGCCCTGGCTTGCATGCGTTCCAATCTCACGATGTCCTTTCTAAATGAAGGACTCCAAAATTGTACGACATACTCTAGGTGCAGTCAGACAAGTGAGTTGTACAAACACAGTACAATCTTCTTGTTCTGATATCCAAACTGGCGCTTTATGTAGCCTAGCATCCTTTGGGCCTTTTTCTCCGCCTCAATGCACTGTTTTGAGAACTTGAGGTCACTAGTGATTGTTACACCCAAGTCCTTCTCACTGTCAGTGGATTCAATAGCAGTGCCCTTAAGGATATACTGAGATTGGGAGTTTCGGTGGCCGATATGCATCACTTTGCATTTGCTCACATTAAAAGACATTTGCCACGTGTCTGGCCACTCCCCAATCTTCCAAAGATCTTCCGGCAGGCGGGCAGTATTTCCATCCTTTGCAACGTTCATATCCAGTTCTCTATCCAGCGGGCTACTTTTCCATCTATGCCCAGCGCTCGCACTTTCCTGAGAAAGTGGCGGTGTGATACCTTATCAAAGGCTTTCTGAAAGTCTAAGTAGACCACATCCAGCACCTATTTCCCGATCGTGCTCACTGAAGACGAAGTGGAAGAATTCCACAAGGTTCATCAGGCCTGACCGTTGCCTTCAGAAGCTGTGCTGGGAACTCCTCAGTAGCAGGTTTGTCTCTAAATGCGACGTCATTTTGTCCACCATGAGTTTACCGACTATCGAAGTCAGACTGATAGGTTGGTAGTTTGACGGTTGGCTACGGTCTCCTTTCTTGAAGATAGGAGTCACTTCCGCTTCACGCCAGTCTCTAGGAACACATTCGGTCCGGGTTGACATGTTGAAGATTGCACTCAGGTGTTGTGACACTTGATCGCGCATTTCTTTCAACACTTTAGGTAGAAACCCATCCGGGCTAGGTGACTTATTCATCATTAGGTCAGTCATCTTTTCTATTTTTCCTTCAGTGAAGTCCATATCCTCCAGCTTTTTCCCCGAGTAGGAACTCATTGGCTGGGGGATGAGACCACACTCTTCAGTAAACACTGAAGAGAAGTAGTTGTTGAGGAGGTTAGCATTTTCTGCATCTGAGTGCTTTAATGTCCCCTCCTCATTCCTCAAAGGGCCAATCGTTTGACGGATTGGTTTACGGTTGTTTACATATCCAAAGAACTCCTTGCGATTCTCTTTACAAAGTTTCGCCAGTCGGAGTTCCTCAGACTGCTTAGCCACCCTTATGCTGGACTTCACTCTCCTGGCTAGCCTCCGGTATGCATCATAGTCACCCAATTTCTCGATTAAACTACTTTGGTTGAACAGAAGACCGATGGGGGCATTTCAAAGGAATGAAACGCAATTGAAGACTCATGAATGTGGTTTTGAAACTGTTCCACGAGTCTTCAACAGCATTGCACACTTCTAGCCTCGCGTCAGTCAGTCCAGCACGAAACCCTGCAAATTCTGCTCTTCTCAAATCAAGTTTCCTCAATTTACTAGTTGCAGGCCCTGCCTTCGGGACTTTGACTACAAATCTAATTAGTCGGTGGTCACTGCCACCGAGCTCTTCGCCAACAGAGAGGTCCTCAACGATATCATCCTCAGAGGTGAAAACCAAGTCGAGGATATTGTCTCCTCTCATTGGCTCTCTCACCTATTGAGCCAGGAACTCGTTGTTCGTGAACTCCAGGAGTAGTGCGTTCTCGCCACAGGGTTCTCTGGTTTCCCAGTCAACTTATGTGTTGAAATCCCCCATGACGATACACACATTGTCTTTTCCAAGTTCGCCTAACAGCTGGTACACACTCCTGTCCTGTTCTTAGAGTTGGGCAGGGGGTCTGTAAAACACTAGGGTCCTGTATCTGGCAGGACCTATCTCTAGGTCAACACCTGGTAGTTCATGGTCGGATACGATGTTGCAATCTGTCGAGTTGAGAGTATCCTTGACATACATCACACCGCCACCCTCTCTGTCTGGCCTATCTTTCAGGAAGAGGTGGTAACCGGGAATCGTGAATTCACCTTCAAAATCTCGGCCTGAGGTTTTTATCCACGACTCCATTATGGCCACCATCTCAGGTTCTTCTGTTGCTACGAGGCCACGAAGTTCAAGAAACTTGTTTCTGATAGACCTCGCATTAAACAGAAGAACCTTGAGGGAGTCCCCGACTGTAAGACTCCTTACACTCTTCTGTTTCCCGTTTTGTTTCCCTGTGGCGGGGTCACTCCCCTCTTTGTGACCTCAGAAAAGGTAATTCCTGGAGTAACATGGGTGTACTGGTGTATGTCCTCCTTTATTCGGGGCCTGACACTTCTTTGGGTCTGCTCCACAACATCCTGGATCATGTTTGCGAGTACAGCTTTCCCTTTAAAGGAAAAATGCACTCCATCCCTTTTATACAGGTCGTTTCTCCCGTAAAAGGTGAGTATAGTGATTTATGCCCAAGTAGGCAGTTACCAGATGGGCTCTTTAAAAATAAAATCAAGGCTGATTGCAATTTCATTGAATAAAATGAAGAGTACAGCAATCATTCAAGCCTTTAATATGTGACTTTGGTCAATATATTTCTATAAATGAACTGTGTTATTTTCTTTTATATTCAAGTTAGGCCCAAATTTACTCAATGCACCCTGTATGTTTGCTCTTATAAAAGAAAAAAAAGATAATCTCTTCTGTATCATCTTTACTTCTTTCTTATTCAGAAATAAAGTCATATTAATTGAGGGCAGACCAGTGGTAAAACCCCTTACTATTAATTACTATTCATAAATGCCTTAAAAAATTTGACTTCAACAGTTGGAAATCATTTTCTGTTACATGAAACCCATGAAGATCTTTTATTCAGATAAAAGGTCCAGATAGATGTGACCCATTTTCTGTTCATCCCACAGTGACACAGACCCACCGCTGGCTGGACCTTTTGCGTGATGGCGGTCGATTTGTTACTTTCTGTTTGGTGCCAAGCCATACAGGGATTTGGTGTAACAAGTTGGCTGATCATGTGGCTAAGGCGATCATTGTGGACCCAAACAAGATTATACCCCATCCTCTACTGAGTAGGGATTATTACCCTTACTTCTATACATTTCTGCACAGATGATAGAATTTGGCCTGGGCTACTATCTGGCCCAATAAACTTAAGACGATCAAGGATAGTGTGATGGTGTGGGGTACTTCCTGTCATAGGACCCAGCAACACAAGGTCTTGCTCACAAGGCTTCTCATTGGGCACACACACCTAACACACAAGTTCTTGTTTGATGGTGAACCATCTCCTTTCTGTGATGAATATATTGTCCCTCACAGTTGAGCACCTCCTTGTTGAGTGCCTGAAGTATGCCGATGAGTGGGTGGCCCACTTTGGTGTGCCAGCGGAATCAGTCAGCCTCTGAATATTCGCTTGATCCTTCAGGATGATGAAGCTGCTGTCTCAGCAGTTCTCTCATTTTTAACTGTAACAGGCAATTCCTCCGACCTCTGACACATGCATGACTTCATCATGCATCATCTATAATTGTGGTCTTCGTACTATACATTTCATTTTAAATGTAGGACTAGTTTGGCCTATGTGCCTCATTTTACATTGTGTGTGGCCTGCTTGCCACATATTTTATTTATGGACTACGTGCCACCTTCACTCACTGTGTAATGTACTTAGTACATCATAGAGTACCTGATAGATATGCTCAAATACCTCCTGACACAATTCAGCATGATATAGCCTTTAGGGGTTGAAGTGCTAGCTAACTCATCTGTTGTAATAGACAGGCACCGATTATAATAATAATTATTCTGCCAGATAAAAGTCAGAATGAGTAAAATTGGTGCACACAATTCTGTTGTGAGACGGTCTTCTCTACAGTTTAAAGCAAGAATCAAAATGGTACAAATGGCTCACAAGATACATATGCATCTTTTGATTGAAATGAAATTAGTTATTTCAGTATTCAAAAGAAAAGTAAAAGGAACATTGGAAATCATTAATGCTGATCAGTTGGAAGTTTTATATTTAATTTGTTAGAATTTATCCAATTTGCTCTTAAAAACCATGCCAAATTTTCCTTATTCCTGATATTTAAGTCTGCATATTTCTTGCACATAGTCATTGCTTAATCTCACTACTTTACTCTCACCAAGTTTTTCATTTGAATTATTCTCACCCTTGATTTTTCCTCTTTTTTTTTATTTCATTATAAATCTGGTAATTCTAAAATGTGTGTTAAAATCATCTTATGTTTTAAAAGATTTGGTTCAAGTATTCAAGAGTTTTTATATTTATATATCCTCATTTTCTTTTCTTTTTTTTCTATATTATTTTGCTCAGTCAGATTTCGAGTAACCTTAGCTTTTCACTTTTTGTTCTTCATTTCTTCCTGTTTGGACCTTGCCAGAGGAGAGTCTTCCCTCTTTAATGGTGGTGGCTTTTCCTATGTTAGTGACTGCTAGATAAACATGCTAAAAAAAAAATTATCCTCTTTAAAAAGAGGCCTTCACCCTCTCCCATACTATGTGGCATTTGTTAATTAAATACTATATAGCATAGCTGAAGTGGGTGTATATATTCCAGGAAATAGGAGCTGCCTTGGGCTATCTTTGTAATAATTATAAAGGATCCTATCTACCCATGTTATTGTATCCCTATGTCCTTTTTTAAGCCTCTTTTAAGTCTTCATTTATGCTTCAATTTGATAGTTGCATTTTACTCTTTTTTTATGTTGGTAAAATAACTATTTCTGGAATTTTTAACCATTTTGATTACAATCAATAACAGGTTGTTAATCCTTTATATACATTCTAATACAATATTCAAAGATGAAATTAAGGTAGCAAGGCTTATCATAGGTTATTCAGTTTCAGGGAAAGAGATAAAGTAAATGCGTCTTCATTCTCTTTATATTCTCTTTTCAAAAATGCTAACTGTATAGATCCTACCATTGTTGCTCAAAATCTTTTCCCTTATTCAATCACAGCGGAAGAATTCATCATAATGAGAGGAACTTGGTTTTATGAAGGCAACTGGTTGCCTGTTGAAGCAAATATCGCAAGACAGATTGAAATGGAGCACCTGATTCATTTTCAGGGGAGCACAATTACTTTGAATTTCCTTGAAAAAGATGCTCAGCAAAAAGGTAATGAATGATAAATATATTTGGGTTTTGGTATTATTTGACAGGGTATTATAGGGAATTCAAGCTAAATTTGTTTTCAGTCTGATTTAGACTAAAAAATGCCCCAATACTGGTTCTGGTCTCAGTATAATTACACCATTTCAACAAAAGATCTTATTAAATCATCAAGTTTTTTCAACTGATTTAGGACAACTTTTAACCACTGAATCCAAAAATCACATCCATTTCTTGTGATCAGGTCAGGTTTTTGTGCTAAGTTGATTTTTAAAAAATCCAGTCTTATAACCAAATCAATTTCATTTTTGTGACATATTTGGTTAATTTTTGTTAATATTTCTCATCTTAAATAGATTAAGATAAAAATAACCCATTGTTTTCTAACACAATTTATGAATTAAATGTTACAAAAATATCTACACTGAATAGTAGACATTGATAAAGGTAAGTACATATAAATTGGATATTGGATATTAGGTCATCATTGTTCAAAATTCAGGGCACAAACTTCTATTTCTTTGAACTCCTAGAATGTTCAGTAGTAGGGATGTCTCTCTTCAGAGTTGACCAGTAATCAGCCATCATGACTGCATCCCAATGTCCCTGATACTTGGTCTCCATCTCTTTCATGTCCTGATCAAATATCTTTCCCAGATTATCAGGAAGCCAATCCATATATCAGAATAAGTAAATGCATTTTGATGATCATCCTGCATCTGAGGTTTCTGAAAGCAGTCAGCATATTGCAACAAGTTCTGTGTAGTTCCTAGCCTTCTTGTTGCCAAAAAGTTCTTCACAACCAGAACAAAAGCCTTCCATGCTTCAAGTTTCACTTCATTCATTGAGTTTTCAAACTTTGGAACTCTGATGAGCTGACAGAGTTGAGGACCATCAAAGATGCCAGCTTTCAATTTCTCTATGCTTAATCCTGCAAATGCATGGTGCAAGTAAGTGAAGCAATCACCATCTTTGTCCAGAGCTTTGGTGAACTGTTTGATCAAGTTGAGCTAGCTCTATGTGCTGTGGTGAGAACAGTATCCTGTCTCTGTCCACCAGAGGGTTGTTTATTATGTTCATTGTTCTGCAAGGCACCAATTCCTCCCATACAGGCCAGTCTTTCATGTAATACTGAGCTTGGTCCCTCTTATCACACGTGCACTGAAAGCATGTGTACTTGGTCAACCTTGACTGTTATCCTAACAAAAGGTTTACCATCTTCAGGTCAATACAAATCAACCACTCATACTGATCATAACAAATTTTCTCTAGCATGTACTTCACCACTTCATACTTCTCCTTTAGGGTAGTTGAGTGAGTGAGGCCTACAGAGGCAAACTGGTTGCCATTGCGCAGCAGAACACACATTTCAATGATTGCTTGCTGCTGTCAGTGAATAGTCTTTTATCTTTGGGTTGGTACTGTGGCACTCCAAATTGTGCAGAAGCTGCGCAATATATGTACAATACACCAAGTCCTCTTTAGAGAAGTATTGTCAGAGAGCAGTTTTTTTCTTCAATCTGGATGCCAGCAGTTCAGTAGAGGACTTTGACAAGCCTAGATCGCAAACTAGATCATTTAGCTCCTTTTGGGAAAAAAGATGTGGAGCATTATCATCAAAAAACTTTTCTTCATTTTCTTCAACACTGAATGAATCTTCTTCACTAATGTCAGCAAGTTCTCCAAAGACAAGTGCTGGACTTTCATTACAATGCGCTCTAGGATGATGTGCTGTTTGAAGATCAGGATACTTGAGGCAGCTCCATTTTTTTCTGTTGATCCCAGTCAAATCAATACCAGAGAAGTAGCAGTCAGTGCCATGGTTTGTCAGCTCCCTCCAAACTTCCGACAACTCTTCTCACCCTTGGTCCAACAACACACGATACTCAGTGCATGGCTTGCATGGCACCCAAGCTTTATCCTGGTCACCAATTTTCAGACCCAAATAAGCCTGGTCATTATGCTTTATCAAACTTGTAACTGGATTCATGTTAGGAACAATGGTGTATTTGCCGCAGATATAGCAGAATGAATACATTAGGCTTAAGTTTTGTAAGTTCTATCCAAATCCATTTCATTCACCTGCAAAGGAAAAATATCAGTTAGTCAAAAATTGACACCTGTAAACTCTTTAGAATTAATTTATTTCAATAAATATGAAAGATTTTTGTATCATATAAATAGAAAATACTTGTACATGTAAAAATATCATGTGGCGATAAATAAAAAAGCTGATGTGATTGAGCAAAACTAATGTGGTTTTTGATATCTGCACATCAAAATTGTCCTAAATCAGCTAAAAAAAAATTAGACAATAAAGTTGGTGTTGGTCAGTGTTATTAATAATTACATTTCAGGCCATATTACTAATATCATTAATTTTTCCTTGTAGAATTGAGTATACAAGTCTACATTCTTCTAAACTAGTATCCCAATAAATTGCTTGTGAAAATAATAATTTTTCTGATGTTATTCCTATATTACAAAGTATTCTCTGTTTAAATTATCAGAGAAAACTAATAAGCAATTATGGCATCCACCATTTTTTTTCATGCCAACTGGCCCTTCATGATAATGCCATTCAGGCAGGATTCATCCTCAGGCAGAATCTCCCAAGTATGGTTCCTCACAAACCACTTACATGCACTATATTATCTGACGGGACTCAGCACCCCGTCCGGCCCCAGCTTAGCCTCTCTTCCTTCCTTCAAAACACTTGTTTCCTCTCTTTTCACACAACCTCTCCCACAACTTTCTCTGGTCAGCCTCTAATTTCACAGGGTAGATGCTGACCTTCCTTTCAGCCAACCGCCCCACATCGGGGCTGAGGGGGTGGGGGACAATGTTCCCTAACCCCTGAGCTCCGGTCTGGGGTGGCTGGTTTTTAACAACCTGCTTCATCCCCACCCATACCTTCCTCACATCCTTTTTTCTCTCCTCTTCACAATCTATATATTTTACACCGTGTCTAAGGTGGAGCCGCCATGCCGATGGACTGCCAGGCCACCAGGCGGGAGGGGTGGTCCCAAATGGAGGCGCCTGGCTCTGCCGGGCTTGTAAGCACCTCTCGCAGTGCGGGCTACTGCGAGAGGTGTGCGCGATTGCATCCCGTTGAAAAAAGAGGGTCACCATGCCCAATGATGAAGATAAAAAAAAAAAACCTCAACCCCCAACTTTCCCTGAAACATCGACGGAGCCGCCCTCGGGCAGCTCCAGCCAAAAAATGGAGGTCCCCCCTCCCCTGTGCTTGCACAGGGGACCCTCCATATTTCTCTAACCGGAGAGGAGACTTACTCCTCTCCTTCACCTACGGGTGCAGGGGACTCCCCCTCACCCCCTTCTCTGGAGGTGCTTTCAGGCACCTCCCTTTTTCCAGTGGCAGTCCCCTCTTTTGTTTCCAAGGGGACTGCCACCAAAACCAGCAGGCAGCCCTTAGCCAGCTGCTCCACATCGAAGCGGCTCGGTAGGGCAAACCTCCTTAGGGGGAGAGGGAAGCCAGGCCCCTTCGGTCGCTTCCCTCAAAAGACCTGCTGGCAAGGATATTAAACCTTGCCTGGGTTAAGGCTTGTGCCTCCCAACAAATGACTCTTGACGCTGCCAATGGGACCTGCGATGTCCTGGGAGGGGATGTCCAACTGGAGGCCCCTCCTGTGATAGACATGGTCCTTGAGGATACCCTTCCTCAGACGGTAGGGCCTTCCATGGGGGGGAATCCGGGCTCGGCACCGAGCACCGAACCTGAATCCGCCCCTATGCAAGGTCCTCCTCAAACGGCTGGGGCCTCCAAGCAGCACAAGGAGGTGAGTAATCTTCTCTGGCCGGTGCCCCTGCGACCACCAGGACCTTTTCCATTTTGGAGAAGGACCTGGCTGAGGCCGGTCCATCTGGCTTAGGGGCTTCTGTCGGCGGAGGAGAGAAGCGGGTTCATTCCCCACCCTCCTCTCCTAAAAAGAAGAAAAAGACCAAAAAGACTAAGAAGACTCTGTGCTCCTCTCCATCCGCGGGGGCCGTGGGGATGGATGGGTCTGCTGCCACTCTGGCAAGCGACCAAGCCAAGATCGGCACATCCGCCCCCCAGTTGCGGAGCCCCTGACTAAGACTAATACCAAGAGTGCACAGTGCGGAGCCTCGATGACATCGGGGCCCCTCATTCAGAGGTTACCTGGCATTTTGAGCCCGCTGGCTTCAAACGCTTCCTCGTTATTCACTCCACTGATGGCACCATGTTGTCCAAGGACAACATGATCCATCAGAGGAGAGGATTAGCTAGTGCAATTGGTAGAGAGCCGAAGGTGACCCGTTTCTCGGATGGGAGCCTTCTGGCGAATGCGGCGAATCCCGCCGAGGCGGCCAAGATAAGTGCTCTTCGGACACTTCATGGCACCCCAGTGAGTGTGACGCCGCACTCTACCATGAACTTTGTGAAAGGAGTAGTTTATGCGAGGGAACTCGTTGACTACTCCATTGAGGACATCACCCTATAGCTGGCCGACCATGGGGCGGTCAAGGTCGAACGTGTGACAAGCTCCCTGAGTCGGTAGGTGCTGGTTGGTACCGCTACCGCGTAAAGGCATTCGTGCCACTGCCGCGGCGGTGCTATTACTGTCACCGCTTCGGCTATACGAATCGCTCATGTAGATGTGCAAAGTCAGGGTCACCTGAAGTCTGTGTAAATTGCTCCAAGGTCGCACACGATAAGTCCAAATTGTGTGTGGCCAAGTGTGTCAATTGCGGAGAGCCGCACCCTGCTTCTTCGAAGCAATGTGGTGCATATCTCCTTGAGAAAGAAATCCTGGCCATTCAGGCCCAGGATAGACTCTCATTCCGCGAGGCTAAGGACTTGGTCCTGGCGCGCCTGGCTCTGCCTGGGACGTTATATGCCTCAGTAGTTAGAAAGGCACCCTCTGCTCCTGGCCCATCCAGACCAACGAGCACGGTTTTTTCCGCGCCCATTCGGAGCCCTTCTGCGGGCTCTACCCAACCCGGCCGCTGCCCTGGTAAAGCTGGCGGCAAAAAGGATTCATACCCTGCCCCGGCTAAAACCAGGGCTCCCCCCTCTTCCACCACTTCATTTTCTTGCCTCGACCTATCTATGTGCTCTTCGGATGCACAGCCTGATTTTGATTGGGAGGTGGTCGATGACCTCCATGGTAGTGATCACTTTCCCATTCAAATATCATTATCAGGGCAACTGCCACCTGGGAGACCACCTCGGTGGTGCTTAGCGCGGGCGCAGTGGCCTGCATTTCAGGAAATTACTGAATTCTTTATCTCAGTCGAGGAGTTTAGGTCGGTAGATGAGGCCGTTGAGTTCTTCTCCGGCAACCTCATCGCCGTGGGCCTGACTACTATTCCTAGGACGTCTGGCCGTTTTGCATGCCGACCACTCCCATGGTGGTCGGCCGAGTGTGAGACGGCCCTCAAACAGAAGCGTTATGCCTACATGCGCTATAAGCGCCGCCCGAACTATTTCACTGTCGCTGAATTTCGTCGGGCTAGGGCTAGGTTCCGGTATATTTCGAAGCACGCCCGCCGCTCTTCTTGGCGGGCATACGTGTCTTCACTTAACGGGAAGACCCATTTAGCTGAGGTGTGGAAGCGAGTCAAAAGGATTCGGGGCAAGTTCTTGCAGGCCCCCCCCTTCCGTTCTCCAGGAGAATGGGACCGCAATCTCGGACCCCGCGTCCGTGGCGGAATCCTTAGCGACCGCTTTTTCCGCATTCTCTAGCTGTGATGCTGCTCCGCCAGCATTCAATGCACGTCGTGATTTCGCGGAAGGCCGCCGGCTGGACTTTACCTCCAGAGGCGGAGAACCCTTCAACGACAAGTTTACTGTGAGTGAGTTGCGTTCCGCTCTCGCTTCGTGCGCGGACACCGCCCATGTTCCGGACGATGTCCCGTACGCCATGCTTCAACACCTGGGTGAGCGAGGCATGGCCTTTCTGTTAGATTTGTTCAACAGGATCTGGGTGGAAGGTCTTCTCCCAGACTCCTGGCGAATCGCTACTGTGCTCGCCTTTCTCAAGCCGGGGAGAGATCACTCTACTCCGACTGGTTTCCGCCCAATCTCTCTAACCTCTTGCGTGTGCAAGTTCATGGAGAAATTGGTAAATGTTAGATTAGCCTATTTCCTGGACAGCGGAGGCCATCTGTCTTCTGCACAGTGCGGCTTCCGTAAGTTCCACTCCACGTCGGATGCTCTGCTCCGACTGGAAAATGCCGTCTGAGAGGCTTTCCTTCGTAGACAGCACTACGCCACGGTGTTTTTTGATCTGGAGAAGGCCTATGATACCGCATGGCGATACGGTATCATGGAGACTCTCCACACGATGGGGGCGAGGGGACGCCTCCCAATGTTTATATCTGAATTTTTGCGAGATCGTCGATTCCGCATACGGGTGGGGGGAGCCCTCTCCGGCCCAAAGGAGCAGGAAGAGGGTGTCTCGCAGGGAAGTGTCCTCAGTGTCACACTCTTTGCCATGAGCATCAACGGCATCACCTCCGTGCTGCCGGAAGATGTTCTCGCTACGCTCTACGTGGACGACCTTTCGATCTCTTTTGGCGCGGCCCAGATGCCAACTCTGGAGCGTCGACTCCAAGAGGCATTGAACCGCCTCTCTCGCTATGCCGAAGCGCACAGGTTTCGGTTTTCTTTGGAGAAGACTAAGGTGGTGCACTTCTGCCGCCATCCACGGCTTCACCCCGACCCAGATTTGTTTCTTAATGGGGTGCGCCTGGATGTGGTCTAATCGCACCGTTTCCTCGGTCTTGTATTCGACCCACGCCTCACCTGGGAGGCTCATATTCGCAGCCTTAGGGTCACTTGTACCCGCGCCATGGATATTCTCCATTCAGTGACATTCATCGCTTGGGGCGCTGATAGGGCTACTGCCTTACTTTTTTATCGATCCTTTGTTCGCTCGAAGCTCGACTACGGATGCGAGTTTTATGCATCCGCAGCCGAGCGTTTATTGCGGAAGGGGGATTCGATTCACCCCACCTGCCTTTGCCTTGCGACCGGTGCCTTCCGCACTTTCCCCATTGAGAGCCTGTTGGTCGATGCTGGGGAGATGCCACTCGCTCTGCGCCGCGTGCAGTGCATCACTCGCCTGTACGCGTGATCCCGGTGCCTCCCTCAGTCGCCAACAGCTCTCACTGCATCCGCAGCTGATCTCGATGGTGCCTATGCCGCCGAGAGACGCCAGTCATACCCTAAGCCCTTTGGGTTTAGGGCCAGGAAACTCCTTCGAGAGGTAGATATAGCTCTCGGGCCAGTGGCACCCCTGGTTCTGTCCAGGACGCCACCCTGGAGGGTACCACATTTGGCTATTGGTCGCCACGCCTCTGCTTTCAAAGCTTGTACTGCGCCGGGAGTATTGCGTTCGACCTTTTTGGAGCACACATCGTGTCACGCTGGTACCGTGCCAGTGTATACGGATGGCTCCAAGTCCCAAGACGGGGTCGGCTTCCACGCTATATCTCCTCTGTTTGAAGTCAGCGGGGCTCTACCAGGCGCTGTGTCTGTCTTCACAGCCGAGCTGGTGGCAATACACCACTCGGTACGGGAGATTACGCGACGTGCCCGGTTCGGAGACCGGATTGTGATCTATAGCGACTCACAAAGCGCCCTGAGTGCTCTCGGGGCATTGGAATCTCCGCATCCCCTGGAGCGCGATATCCGTGACGCCACGGTTTTGGCGAGTGGGCGAATGTCGAGATTATCTTCTGCTGGGTTCCTGGACATGTAGGAATTGTGGGGAATGAGCGCGCCAAAGAGTCCGCGAGGACTCTGCGACCGGACTAGCGTTTCGCTCTTCCTCACACTGACTACATGGCAGGAATACGGGCAGCTCTTCGCACTGCTTGGCAAAGAAGATGGGAGACGGTTGAAGGGAACTTAAAGTTTACGTGCCATTGCGCCGCGACTGTTCCCATGGACCTATCCCCCAATGCCGCTGCGGCTTCAGGTTGCTTTCTGTCGTCTCCGAATCGGACACACTCGTGTGACGCATCGCTATTTGATGGAGCGCTCGCCTGCGCCCTATTGCAACGACTGCGTCGTCCCCCAGACTGTTCGGCACATTCTTGTCGAATTTCCCAGTCTGGGTGATCTTCGCGCACGACACCTGTCCCGGTACCGGGATGGGCAGGGTCGCTACCGCCTGTCCCTTGTACTCGGGATGAGTGCGTGCACATCGACTGGTGGACTTATTGACTTTTGGGAGGAGGCCGGCCTTCTCCCTATTATTTAAGCAGGGTTTGTTTTTTTGTTTTGCTCTGTTTTTTGCATTTTTTTTTTTTCCTTTTCCCCATTTAGGGTGTTTTTTTTCTTCGTTTAATTTTATTTTAAAGTAGCCTAGCACTAGGCCAGTTTTAATACCGCGACTAATGCCCATGTAGGCAGTCGCCAGATGAGCTCTAATAAAAAAAAAAAAAAATGCACTATATCATCAATTTCTCCATCTTTCATTTCCCTTTCTCACAGATAATCACTAATATAATCCATTTTCCGTACAGTCTTCCAACCTTTGGTGCATCTCAAGTCTATTGTCATCCATTTTTATTCCAAGCCACTACCACCTCAAAATCTAAAAATCCAACTTCATTTCCACTTAACATTCAGTCCTCACTTTATCTACCCATCCATTTTCACTACTCTTACCATCAATTTTCCCATTGTCCATACCTCATTTTGATTCCCATACATTCCATACTCAATGCTTTTACCACTTCTGAGACTTCTCTACCATTCAAAATCTAGTTGATGCAATCTGCATCATTCATACCTCAATTTAATATACACTTTTGATATATAAAAAGTTGTACTTGTTCAAAATGCTGGTTTTGTTCTATGGTATCACATCTCATCTGATTCTCAACCTCAAGCACCATATCGCCTTATTCATTTTTCCACTTGATTTCTAACTCCCTACAACCCCCCCCCCCCACCCCCCACCCACCCCTCCCTCAAACTCTTTGATCATCATTTCAAAATCAGCCACTATCAGGTTATGAGTATATTCCAACATAGACACCACCCATCTCCCACTCATATTTCCATCCATGTAGTTATTGAACACATCCACTTTCTGGTCACCTTCCTGGCAGCTGCCATATGCTGTAGATACCCAGGTTTGGCATCTTAAATGAGAGCAGCTTGGTGCTAAAATCCCTATCACTTAAAAAAAACAAACCTGTGCATCATACAACCATAATATATATATATATATATATATATATATATATATATATATATATATATATATATATATATATATATATATATATATATATGTATATATATCAAACTTTTCACTCCTGCCATCTTTCAGTGGAATGCATGTCTTATTTCTAACAGGAAAACTTTTTACCCTATCCATCAGTTTAGCACCATGCCCCATACCCCATACCTCATTAGAACTGACCATAATGCTTCTCTATTGAAACGATCATGCACTTTTCCAGATCCATAAACTTGGGTACATAGTTTATACTTATCCCTGACTGGATGAAGATGCTACAGTGCATAGTGTCTCATTGTTATGAAGATACATTTTCATTCCCAAAAGAATTTTTTGCATTGATGTTTGTCCACCTCACTTTTTTCTGGGAGAGAATGGTAAAGGTGATGACTCATCCCCCCCATCAAATGATTGTCTTCACTATCCTATCCCAGAAGCTTTCTAATGAAGAACACTAAATCAAAGTGTTTATAGTTATCCACAGCTTGACCCTAAATGAGGGTGAAGTAGACTGGTACTCAGGATGTGATGTCTTCTTCTCCCATGATGCTACTCCATCTCGTCTAATGAGATCTGTCAGCAAGAAATTAGGCTTTCAAAAAAGTAAGCATTTATAATCCCTGGGTTTTCATATATAATTTTAGTCGGCCTTGATGGCTTATTATATTTTATTCAGCGTGTAGCTTGTACTAATTTACTGTAATTTTGCATGCACTATTTTCTAAATATAAATATCTAAGTGTGTCCTTTTCAACTATAATCCTAAATAATGGAATAAGCCAGTAGTTTAGATATGTGTGAATTGTTTAATTGTTTCTATTACAGAAGCCTCATCACCTCATTGCTAAGTATAAATGACTATAGTCGATGCAGCAAGAAATGGACGTTTGGGTGTGGCCGAATCCTGAACACGTGATCTCCACAGATCAGCTGCTCTCCTTCCTTTCGACCCTGTTTCCCCACCTTTCTCTCTCTCTGTATGTTGTTTTTTCTATTTCTATCAAAATTAGTGTATTTCCAAAATTATTTTAACTTTTGTTCCACACCACCATTGAGGTAAAAATCTAGGCGCATTTTTTGTATAAAGGTTTCCCTATTAAACATAATTGTAGCATTTGTGCGGGCATGTCAACAGAAGCGACCTGGAAAGTTCAATGATAATGGCAACATCGCACTGCCCTGCTGATATGCCATGTTTAATGGGGAAACCTTTATACAAAAAATGTGCCTAGATTTTTACCTCAATGGTGGTGTGGAACAAAAGTTAAAATAATTTCAGAAATATTTCACTTTTGATAGAAATAGAGAGAAAGAACAAAAGACAGAGACATAGAAAAAGGTGGGGAAACAGGGTCGAAAGGAAGGAGAGCAGCTGATCTGTGGAGATTTGGCAACTGTGTGAGGACACGTGTTCACAATTTGGCCACAACACCCAAACATCCATTTCTCGCTGTGTCTACTATAGGAAGAATATTGATTGTGTCAGTTATAGTGGATGAAGACCCAGTAGATAGTCTTGGGTATGAATGACATCTATCATTGGTAGTTTTAGTTATTGGAAATGAAATTTTCCACATATATTCTGAATATATTCTAAAATGCTTTTTTCTCAAGCCTATCTATGAATATCTTAATTAGTGTTTATGTATAGACAATTTTTCTGTCAATTCTTATCACACATCTATTTGGGCTACCACTTAGATGAATGGATGTTATTTCCCATCCCACTAACTTAAGCCCCATTGAGTATACCAAGTCACCGGATTGGGATCCCACATTAAATTGAGTGTCACCAGTAATTCACCAAACTATGCAAATTCTCTTCTAAATGCATCCTTGTTCGTGACCTTTCTTAGGCTGGCTGTGGGTGGACTTCCACCTTGACATTGAAGGGTATTAGCAGGCTTGCCTGTGACAAAGGGAACTTTGATTATTCCCCCTCCCCCACACACTTTTTCCCCTTACACCCCTGCTCATTATGAGGAGTTTGTGGTGGTCTTATGCTCTTGCCATTGGTGTTGATAATCAGGTTGCATTGTTTTGTGTTGGTTGGGTGCCTGTTCTGTCAGTTTTGCAATCTTCTGGGATACAGAATGGCTCATCTCAAGGGGTTGAACCTCATTATTTCAGGCAAAGTGTCTTATGGGTGGGTATTGATGCAGCAATATCCATGTTGCTATGGCTGCCAAGAGCCGGGAAGATGTGGAGATTTTCTTCTGCTGGGTTCCTGAACATGTAAGGATTATGGGAATTGAGCATGAGGATGAGGGCAACTAATAGTCTGACTATATGGTCAGAATCAGGTCAACCTTTCATGCTACATGGCAAAGAAGATGGGTGATGGGAACCTACATGCAATTGCACTACAACCTTTCCCATAGGCCTACCCCCCAATGCCCTGATGGTTACCTGTTATTTTCTGTTTCATACAAATATTAGACACACTTGCAGGGTGGTGCGTCATCTGATTGAGCACTCCCCTCAACCTTATTGGGATGACTGCTTAGTTCCTCAGTCTGTAGAATCCTCATTCGCATTACCTGTCCCAGTACTGGGATGAGCAGAGTAATTACTGCTTGTCCCTTGTATTCAGTACAGGGACTCTGGACTCTCAGAATTTCTGGATGAGACTGGCCTCCTCCATAGTTCTTTTGTGGGTTTTGGGTGTACGCTCAGGACGCCTGAGTGGAATGGAGCTCCCTGCCATTGCGCCGCGACTGTTCCCATGGACCTATCCCCCAATGCTGCGACGGCTTCAGGTTGCTTTCTGTCATCTCTGAATCGGACACACTCGTGTGACGCATCGCTATTTGATGGAGCGCTTTCCTGTGCCCTATTGCGACGACTGCGTCGTCCCCCAGACTGTTCAGCACATTCTTGTCGAATGTCCCAGTCTGGGTGATCTTCACGCACGTTACCTGTCCCGGTACCAGGATGGGCGGGGTCACTACCGCCTGTTCCTTGTACTCGGGACGAGTGCGTGTACCATGACTGGTGGACTTGTTGACTTTTGGGGGGGAGGCCGGCCTTCTCCCTTGTATTTAACTTCTTTTTTTTTTGTTGTTTGTTTTGTTTTGTTTTAGTAGGCCGCAGGCTCCTGCGCCGGGGGGAGGGGGACCTCCCCCCGATGTCGGAGCTTGCTCCCTGATTGTTATGCCCTTTTTATTGTTGTTTCTGTTAAAAAATTTATTTTAAAGTAGCCTAGAACTGGGCTGTTTGTTTGCGGCGACTTATGCCCAAGTGGGCAGTCGCCAGATAGCCCCTTGAACAAAAAAAAAAAATAGCACATGAGTTTGCCTTTTCTATTTGTTTGTTTCTATGCTTTCTTTTTCATTTTAGGTGGTGTTTGCTGTGTTTTTTTGTTGGTTTGAGTGTTGTTTTTTCTTTTTTTAATAGCTCATTTGGAAGTTAAAATATAAGTAATAAATGGAAAATTTTGGCAACCTATTTCCTTGATGGCACTCACCTGATGGCACCCCCTTTAATTAAAAAAGAAATCCCCTCTGTCCAAAGCTATCCTTGAGTAAAAAAAATAATGCAATTCAAACAAATTGCATATGTTTCAATTTTCCTTCTTATTTCTTTTCTTTGCTTTATGTTATCTAGTCTAATCTAAGTTGGTGTAAAGAAGTGTATGGCAACTTTCTTTATTCATGTCGGTGTGTAGGATGTGTGATTGTGGCTTATTTAGTTGACACTTTATATCCATCCTTCAAAAATGGCAGGTCCATCTAAGAGAGCTTGATTGACACTGATGTAGATGAGGATGAAATTAACAGTCATAGTAAAAGTAATACTCAAAGTGTTTCTGATAAAAAAGTGATTTTGACAGTGATTTGAGTGATGCTAATATTATATCTGATGATTGGATGCCATAAGATAGTGAAAGGCAACCATTTGCTCAGGACCGAAGTCAGTGGAGAAGAGTTATACGACCATCCAACCCTGCAGAAGCGGGACCAAAAGGATGAAAAATGAAGATGATTTGATGTGAAGTATTCAGTGAACTTACTTGCCATGCTCCATGGTTAAGTCCACATGTCCACCATAAGAGAAGAGATATTGTGTAGTGTGTGCTTGTGTGAGGTTTAGGCAGTGTAATAGTAGGCGTGTGATGTTGTCTAGGCTTTGGTTGCATCTGGTGCATGTTGGTGTTGGGGCGAGGTTTATTCTGTGTTTGTATTGTTTTAGTGGAGTAGAGTGGCCTGACTTGAGTTGAGATAGGATTATTCTGTGTGTTTTATGTGGTAATTTAGGATATTGTATGGTGGTAGTGCATTCAGGTGTCTTTAAGTTTGGGTTTGGTGGTGGAGGAGGAAGGTTATTGTAGAGGTTTAGGAAGTAGTGTGCTGAGGCTTCTTTCAAGAGTAAAATATAGATAAATTATTAATAAAATTGAATATAGGCAAATATTCACCAAAATGGAAAATTATAATGATGATTTTAGATGTTGCACACAAACATGCAATGATATTTTGGAGAGCCATGTATTCATATCCGGGTGCCACTTAGCAGGCTCTAATCAAACCATCTCAAAATAATTTATTTCACTGCTCTTAGGATAATATTATATATAACTTTTCCTTTATATAGCCATTACATTCTCATAATCACCAGTAATAATTATAATTCGATTCCTCTGGCATATTTCCCATGAGCATATCCTCTAAAGTCCTAAACTCATTATTATGAATTTAATCCAAAAGATATGAAAGTTGACTTTTCAATTCTAGCAAGTTTGGCTTCCACAATCCCCTTTTAGAGAAGCATGAAAAAAATTAAAATGTAGAACAATTTAAAAGGAGATTTACTTGGTTTTTTTTTATACATGTGCCCCCCCCCCCTAAAAAAATCTGTTTATATTCTTTTATATTTCTCTTTTATCCTCTCTGCCATTAAATAATCTCACTGGCCTTCATTTTTCTGTTAATTTGCTTTCAATTTTTATTCATTCAATCTCTCCATCTTTGCTCTTTTTTGTAGTTGAATGACATCAAGTTGCTTCTTTCTCATTTTATGTATTTACCTTGCTTCTTTCTCATTTTATGTATTTACCTTCCTGTAAGGGGTGCAGCGATTTGCCATTCTGGTGGCCGTTCCGACGGGACTCAGCACCCCGTCCAACCCCAGCTTAGCCTCTTCTTCTTTCAGACAGCCTGTATTTCTCCCCTACTTCGTCGCTTTTCATACAACCTCTCCCACAACTTTCTCTGGTCAGCCTCTAATTTCACAGGGTAGATGCTGACCTTCTTCTCAGCCAACTGTCCCGGATCGGGGCTGAGGGGGGAGGGGACAATGTTCCCTAACCCTTGAGCTCCGCTCTGGGGTGGTTTGTTTTTAACAACCTGCTTCATCCCCACCCATACCTTCCTCACATCCCCTTTCCTTCCCACTTCACACTATTAATTTTTTTTACGCCGTGTTCAAGGTTGAGCTGCCATGCTGAGGGACTGCCAGGCCACCAGGCGGGAGGGGTGGCCTTAAATAGCGGCACCTGGCTCTGCCAGGCATGTACGCACCCCTTGCAGAGCGGGCAACTGCGAGGGGTGATGAGCTATTGCTTGCCGTCAAACAAATAGGGTCACCATGCCGATGGATGAACAAATTAAAAAAAAAAAACCTCAACTTCCCCTGTTCCATCGACGGAGCCGCTCTCAGGCAGCTCCACCAAAAAAATGGAGGTCCCCGCCCCTGTGCTTGCGCAGGGGACCCTCGTATTTCTCTAACCGGAGAAGAGGCTTACTCCTCTCCTGCGACTACGGATGTAGGGGACTCCCCCTCACTCCCTTCTCTGGAGGTGCTTTGGGGCACCTCCCTATTTCCAGTGGCAGTCCTTCCTTTTCTTTCTAAGGGGACTGCCAAGAAAGCCAGCAGGCAGCCCATTGTCGACTGCCCCTTATTGAAGTGGCTCGGTAGGGCAAACCCCCTTAGGGGGGAGAGGGAAGCCAGGCCCCTTCGGTCGCTTCCCTCAAAATACCTGCTGGCAAGAATACTCAACCTTGCCAGGGTTAAAGCCCATGCTTCCCCACACATGACTGGTGATGCTGCCAATGGGACCTGCGATGTCCTGGGAGGGGACGGCCAACTGGAGGCCCTTCCTGAGATAGACATGGTCCTTGAGGCAACCCAGCCTCAGACGGTAGGGCCTCCCATGGGGGGGAATCCGGGCTCGGCTCCAAGCACCGAACTCGAATCTGCCCCTATGCAAGGTCCTGCTCAAATGGCCCGGGTTTCCAAGCCAGTACAAGGAGGGGAGGGATCTCCTCCAACCGGTGCCCCTGTGACTAGCAGGACCTTTTCCATCTCAGTGAAGGACCTGGCTGAGGCCGGTCCATCTGGCCTAGGGGCTTCTGCTGGCGGAGGGGAGAAGCGGGTTCATTCCCCGCCATCTTCTAAAAAGAAAAAAATAAGAAAAAGAGTAAAAAGACTGGGCTCCTCTCCATCTGTGGGGGGCTGCAGGGATGGATGGATCTGCTGCCACTTTGGCAAGCGACCAGGCCAAGATCGGCACATCTGACCCCTCTGCCCCCCCGGGTGCGGAGCCCATGACTATGACTAAGACCAAAAGTGCACAGGGCGGAGCCTCGATAACATAGGGGCCCCTTATTCAGAGGTTACCTGGCATTTGCGAGCCCGCTGTCTTCAAATGCTTCCTCGTTATTTGCTCCACTAATGGCAGCATGTTGGCCAAGGGCAACATGATCCATCAGAGTGGAGTATTAGCTAATATAATTGGTAGAGAGCTGAAGCTGACCCGTTTCTCGGACGGGAGCCTTCTGGCGAATGTGGCGGATCCCTCCAAGGTGGCCAAGATAAGTGCTCTTCGGACACTTCATAGCACCCTGGTGAGTGTGACCCCGCACTCTACCATGAACTTTGTGAAAGGAGTAGTTTATGCAAAGGAACTCGTTGACTACTCCATAGAGGACATCACCTTAGAGCTGGCCGACCATGGGGATGGTCAAGGTCGAACGTGTGATGAGAAAACAGAGAGGAGCCTCGAGACCCACCCCTACACTCTTCGTCACATTTGACTGTTACAAGCTCTCTGAGTCGGTGCGTGCTGGTTGGTACCGCTACCGCGTAAAGGCATTTGTGCCACTGCTGCAGCGGTGATATTACTGTCACCGCTTCGGCCATACAAATCGTTCTTGTAGACGTGCAAAGTCGGGTTCACCCAAAGTCTGTGTAAATTGCTCCAAGGCCGATTACGATAAGTCTAAATTGTGTGTGGCCAAATGTGTCAATTGCAGAGAGCCGCACCCCGCTTCTTCGAAGCAATGTGGTGCATATCTCCTTGAGAAAGAAATCCTGGCCGTTCAGGCCCAGGATCGATTCTCATTCCGCGAGGCTAAGGACTTGGTCCTGGCGCGCCCGGCTCTGCCTGGGTCGTCTTATGCTTCAATAGTTAGAAAGGCACCCTCTGCTCCTGGCCCATCCAAGCGCCCATTTGGAACCCTTCTGCGGGTTCTACTCAACCTGGGCGCTCCTCTGGTAAAGCTGGCAACAAAAAGGGTTCACACCCAGCTCCGGCTAAAACCAGGCCTCTCCCCCCCCCCTTTCCCCAGCGTGACCGTTTCCCGTAAGGTTTAACGGCCAGGCGCCTCTACTGAGTCATTAGACACAGAAGGCAACCAACCCTGAAGTTGGTCACCAGGCCATCTTCCGGGGTTCCTAAAGCTCTCTCGTAAGGAGGACAGAAACAAAGGAGCTTCGGCTCCTTCGCCCACGCCTAGTGGTGGACTGAGTGGCTTCGAGACGGTGGTTCCTCGCAAAGAGCCCTCCCCCTTCCCACCTCTGAAGCCGCAATGCCTGCCTAAGGTTTCGAGGCGGAGGGAGGAAAAGATTCGCATGTCGAACCCAACCTCCCCCAATAAATTCTCGAATGCAACAGCGCGTTTTCAGCGCCCAGGGTTCTGCCTCCGGGAAGCGTACGGCCATTTCCGTGAGGGTCTTCTGTTCGAAGAGGGCCCCCGCGTCTCCTCCGAGCTAGGCCTGGAGGGCATATTCCTTCAACGGAATTGCCGTGGATTCCGGGCCAACTGCGAGTTGTTGTGGAGGCTCGTCTCGTCTTGTTCCGCGTTGGCAATTTTTCTGCAGGAGACCATGCTGGGTGCGTGCCCCCTGCCCGCCCTCCTGGGGTATAAGGGTTTTGCGACCCCGCCACCACGAGATGGGGGCCGGGCTTGGGGATGCGCGGTTTACACCCGGCATGATGTCTCCATTCTTCTTTCACTTTAGATACCTCCTTTCAGGCAGTGGCTGTGCAGCTTCACCTGGATAGGAGATATACTATCATTTCTTCATACATTCCACCGTCAGCTGACTTCGACGCGGGGGTTTTCTGCCGCGTCGTGGCACGGTTGTCGAGGCCCTTTCTCTTGCTTGGAGATCTGAATGGCAGACATCCTCTCTGAGGGGATTACTCAATAAATCCCAGGGGAAAAGTCCTTGGCGATCTGATCGAAGAGCTTGAGATAGGTGTCCTAAATGTGGATGAGTTTATGCATCACTGCCTGAGAACCGCTTCATTTTCTTGCCTCGATCTATCTTTGTGCTCTTCAGATGCACATCCTGATTTTGATTGGGGGGTGGTCAATGACCATGGTGGTGATCACTTTCCCATTCAAATATCATTTTCAGGACAACTGCTGCCTGAGAGCCCACCTGGTGGTGCTTTGCGTGGTGGCCTGCATTTCAGGAAATGACTGAATTCTCTATCTCACTCAGGGAGTTTAGGTTGGTAGATGAGGCCGTTGAGTTCTTCCCCGGTAACCTCATCACTGCGGGCCTGACTACTATTCCTAGAACGTCTGGCCGTTTTGCACGCCGACCACTCCCGTGGTGGTCGGCCAAGTGTGAGATGGCCCTCAAACAGAAGCGTTATGCCTACATGCACTAGAAGCGCCGCCCGAACGATTTTCCTATCTGTGAATTTCGTCGAGCTAGGGCTAGGTTCCGGTATATTTCGAAGCAGGCCCGCCGCTCTTCTTGGCGGGCATACGTGTCT
The DNA here is from genome assembly GCA_963969495.1 of Ceratothoa steindachneri. Taxonomy (NCBI): domain Eukaryota; kingdom Metazoa; phylum Arthropoda; class Malacostraca; order Isopoda; family Cymothoidae; genus Ceratothoa; species Ceratothoa steindachneri. The sequence continues at coordinate 167,408,783 of OZ018318.1, forward strand.
TCACTTAACGGGAATACCTCTCTATCAAAGGTGTGGAAGTGAGTCAAAAGGATTCGGGGCAAGTTCTCGCAGGCCCCCTTCCCATTCTCCAGGAGAATGGGTCCGCAATCTCGGACACTGCGTCCGTGGCGGAATCCTTCGCGACCGCTTTCTCCATTCTCTAGCCGGGATGCTGCTCCGCCAGCATTCAATGCACGTCGTGATGTCACGGAAGGCCGCCGGCTGGACTTTACCTCCAGAGGCAGAGAACCCTTCAACGACAAGTTTACTGTGAGTGAGTTGCGCTCCGCTCTTGCTTCGTGCGCGGACACCGCCCATGGTCCTGACGATGTCCCGTACGCCATGCTTTGACACCTGGGTGAGCGAGGCTCACTTTTAGTTAGATTTGTTCAACAGGATCTGGGTGGAGGGTGTCCTCCCAGATTCCTGGCGAATCGCTACTGTGCTCGCCTTTCGCAAACCGGGGAGAGATCACTTTAATCCGGCTGGTTTCCGCCCGATCTCTTTAACTTCTTGCGTGTGCAAGTTGATGGAGTAATTAGATTAGCCTTTTTCATGGACAGCGGAGGCCATCTGTCTTCTAGACAGTGTGGCTTCCGCAAGTTCAACTCCACTTCGGATGCTCTGCTCCGACTGGAAAATGCCGTCTGCGAGGACTTCCTTCGTAGACAGCACTACGCCACGGTGTTTTTCGATCTGGACAAGGCCTATGATACTCCATGGCGATACGATATCATGGAGACGCTTCACACAATAGGGGTGAGGGGACGCCTCCCAATGTTTATATCTGAATTTTTGCGAGATCGTCGATTCCGGGTACGGGTGGGGGGACCCCTCTCCGGCCCAAAGGAGCAGGAAGAGGGTGTCCCGCAGGGAAGTGTCCTCAGTGTCACACCCTTTGCCCAGAGCATCAACAGCATCACCTCGGTGCTGCCGGAAGATGTTCTCGCTACGCTCTACGTGGACGAACTTTCGATCTCTTTTAGCGCGGCCCAGATGCCAACTCTGTAGCGTCGACTCCAAGAGGCATTGAACCGCGTCTCTCGCTATGCCGAAGCGCACAGGTTTCGGTTCTCTTTGGCCAAGACTAAGGTGGTGCAATTCTGCCTCCACCCACGGCTCCACCCCGACCCAGATTTGTTTCTTAATGGGGTGCGCCTGGAAGTGGTTGAATCACACCGTTTCCTTGGTCTTGTATTTGACCGACACCTCACCTGGGAGGCTCATATTCGCAGCCTTAGGGTCACTTGTACCCGCACCATGGATATTTTCCGTTCCGTGACGTACAGCGCTTGGGGCGCTGATAGGGCTACTGCCTTAATTTTTTATCGATCCTTTGTTCGTTCGAAGCTCGACTACGGATGCGAGCTTTTTTCATCCACAGCCGAGCGTTTATTGCGGAAGGTGGATTCGATCCACCACACCGGCTTTCGCCTTGCGACCGTTACCTTCCGTACTTCCCTCATTGAGAGCCTGTTGGTCGATTCTAGGGAGATGCCACACGCTCTACGCCGCGTACAGTGCATGACTCGCCTGTACGCGCGAGCCCAGCGCCTCCCTCAGTCACCAACAGCTCTCACTGCATCCGCAGCTGATCTCGACGGTGCCTATGCCGCCGAGAGACGCCAGTCATACCCTCAAAGGGCTTAGGGCCAGGAAACTCTTTCAAGAGCTAGGTATAGCTCTCGGGCTGGTGGTGCCCCTGGTTTTGCCCAGGACGCCACCCTGGAGGGTACAACATTTGGCTATTTGTCGCCACGCCTCTGCTCCCAAAGCTTGTACAGCGCAGAGAGTATTGCGTTCGACCTTTCTGGAGCACACCTCGTGTCACACTGGAACCGTGCCAGTGTATACGGATGGCTCCAAGTCCCAAGAGGGGGTCGGCTTCCACGCTGTATCCCCTCTGTTTGAAGTCAGCGGGGCTCTGCCAGGCGCTGCGTCTGTCTTCACGGCCGAACTGGTGGCCATACACCACTCGGTACGGGAGATTACGCGATGTGCCTGGTTCGGAGACTGGATTGTGATCTATAGCGACTCACAAAGCGCCCTGAGTGCTCTCGGGGTATTGGAATCTCACCATTCCCTGGTTCGCGATATCCGTGACGCCACGGTTTTGGCGAGCCGGGTGGATGTCGAAATTATCTTCTGCTGTGTTCCTGGACATTGTAGGAATTGCGGGGAATGAGCGCGCCGATGAGGGCGCCAAAGAGTCTGCGAGGACTCTTCGACCGGACCAGCGTTTCTCTCTCCCTCACACTGACTACATGGCAGGAATACGTGCAGCTCTTTGGGCTGCCTGGCAAAGAAGATGGGAGACGGTCGAAGGGAACTTAAAGCTGTGTGCCATTACGCCTTGACTGTTCCCATGGACCTATCCCCCTATGCCGTGACGGCTTCAGGTCGCTTTCTGTCGTCTCCGAATCGGGCACACTCGTGTGATGCGCCGCCATTTGATGGAGCGCTCGCCTCTGCCCTATTGTAACGACTGCGTCGTCCCCCAGACTGTTCGGCACATTCTTATCGAATGTTCCTGTCTGGGTGATCTTCGTGTACATTACCTGTCCCGGGATGGGTGGGGTCGCTACCGCCAGTTCCTTGTACTCGGGACGAGTGCGTGCACATTGATTGGTGGACTTGTTTACTTTTGGGGGGATGCCGGCCTTCTCCCTTTTATTTAACCAGTTTTTTTTTTTCCTTATAGGTTGCATGTTCCTGCGCCGAGGGACCTTTCCCCCGACACAGGAGCTTGCTTCCTGCTCGTTGGCTTTTCCTTTTTTTTAATTTTTTCGTTTAGGTTTTTCTTTGTGTGTGTTTTTTTTTAATTTGTGTTTAAAGTAGCCTAGTACTAGGCAATTTTTTAATACAGCGAGGCGACTAATGCCCAAGTAGGCAGTCGCCAGCCACCCCACCATGCTTTGAATGGTTATTATTAATTTTCAATGCTATTCCTTTTCTTTGGCTATAATCTCAACCTAGATTTTCTCCTGATTGCAGCTGGATACAAGCTTCACCGTGGCTATTGCCTTGATGCCTCTTCTGATGACAAACCTCCTGATACAACACACATCATCTTTGTCATTCATGGTATTGGACAGAAAATGGAGACAGGGCGAATAATCAAAAACTGCACCAGGTGTTGTCTCATTTTTTCTTCCCTCAAATTGTTTGGGAGGGTCTGCTTTATTGCCGAATGGGAAGGTGCAGGAGAGTAAGTGTGCCATTGTAAGTTGCAATGTCCAAAGCAATCTTTATTTTTGGCTTTTGGAGCATGTACCTTCCACATATTTTTGTTTGTAAACCTCTTCAAAAACTTTCAAAGATGTATGTTCTTCTTAATTTTTTATTAAGAAACTATCTTAAGAGGGATTCTGAACTTATATAACCATGGTGAGTTTATTTCTGAACTAGCTTTTAATATGGTGTTTATGTGAGTTCAGTATTCTGCTCCTGTAATTTGTCCTTTATCCTTTATATTGCCCAAGTCTAGGTGTTTGTGTGAGTTAAGTATTCTGTTCCTGCAGTTTGTCCTTTATCCTTTACATTACCCAAGTCACCATCCTAATCATTCTGCAGGTTTCCCATAATCTATATACATCAGGTGCTCCCCTTGCTCAAAACTCATATTTTTCAACTAGTCATATCTCAATAACCTGTGGACCTATGTTAAAGATATTCTAACTCAATTTACAACAAAGTCATGTATCACAATGGTTAAAAATTTATACCTTATCATTTATACTTTCTCAGTATAAAAATAAACTTGTGGTTTATATATATAAACTTACGTATGGCAGCCTACATTGATAGGCTATAGCTTATGCCATAGCCTAGTATATACTTAATCTTATTTTTAAAATTTATGCCTACATATCTACTTTTTATGTCTCTCAATAGTAAAAATGACATTGTCACAAAAAGACTGTTCTAACTGAAGCATATAACATTGACAAAGGATGGAAGAGTGGAAGATTATTACAAGAGATCCCTAGAAGAGGTTGGAGAAGTAGTACACAAGAAAAACTGCTAAAAAAATACCCACAATGAACGAACCACCATCAAGAAACCACAAAGTGGCAGGCTGAAATCAATAACAATTCACAAAAATGTGAATAACCTAAAGGATAAGATTTCCTCTCAAGAAAATGTAATAAAATCCCGGAATCTAAAGGCATTCAAAAGGATTCCCACATTAAGAAGAAGCAATAATGAGATAAAAACAGGTAGTAGACACAACTTGCTTGATCATTTTTCAGTTGATTGCCTTAAGATAATATTCACTCATTGGTGAATATTATCTTTAGTTAAAAATAATCAAGCAAGTGTCTAGTACCGGTTTTTCTCTCATCCTTCACATTCTCTTTTTTTATGTTGTGGGAATCCTTTTGAAAATGCTTTTAGATTCTGCCATTTTACTACTTGTTGTATAGAACTTCTCTAAATATTAGAAATTCCACAACATGGCCAAAGTGATGTCTACAGACATGGTAAAAGATGGGATATTCCAGTGAATAGGTTGTATCATGAGACATTAATATTTAAAAAATGAGATGATATCTACTGGAGCTTCTTGCAACAGTAAAACTGGCATTCATTTTATTCAAACTGAAATCACAAAAGTGAATCCTTTACATTACAGGAAACTTTTATTAACTAAGTTATTGCCAGACTGTCATCATCTTCAAGAAAATGATCTTTGTTTTGAACAAGATGGACACAAGCATTTCTAGATGATAATATATCCAAATTTATTACAAATGGAGGAAGATTAGCCGCCACAAACCCAATGGATTATTCATTTTGGGAGTCAAAAAGTTTACTGAACCTGAATATAAAAAAAATTTAGAGTCCAAACCTCTTTTATTAATAAATACAGTTAATATTACAATCATGTCTCTTTTTCTTCAGGACTGCTTCAATTCGTTTTGGCATGCTGGAGACCAAATTTGTGATGAAATCTTGACTGATATTGCTCCATTTTTGTTCATTAATCACCCAAAACTGCTTATAATTAGATGGCTTTTGTTTATTAACCGCCAATTTGATTTTCACCCACAAATTCTCTATTGGGTTCAAATCTGGTAAATTCTCTGGCCAAGGTCCCAAAAGTTTGATTTTATTTTCAGCCAAGAACTTTGTTATTGCTTTTGCTTTGTGACAAGGTTAGTCATCATGCTGAAAAATACTGTTATTGTGCCAAAATTGGTCCTGAGTTGTTGTGAAAAGGTGCTGATGAAGCATATTTTGGTACCATTTTGAGTTCATGGCAATATTCTTGGGGAAAATCGTTAATGCACCAGTTCCCTTAGATGAGAAGCAGCCCCAGACTTGGAGAGTGTCAGGATGCTTCGCCATAGGCATGACACAAATCGTGAAAACACTCGCTTTTTCACCTCCTGATGAGCAATCTTCCAGAAGTTCCAAACAAGTGGAAGGGACTTCATCAGAGAATATCACTTTGCCCCAGTCTTCGACAGTCCATTGTTTCTCTTTCCTACAAAAGTAGAGCCTTTCTGTAGGATGAATGAGATGAGGCTTCTTTGCAGCCCTTTTCAACTTGAGATCTTTGTCAAAAATTCTCTGTCTCACTGTGTGCTGAAGCATTGACATCCACTTCTTTCCAATTGTGCGCAAGCTTGGTACTGGAGGCAACTAATCCTTGAATTGGGCCCTTACCAGGAGAGGATCTTGTCATTCATTTGAAGCTCTTGTGCATCCAGAAGACTTCTTTGTAACTAGTCTTTTTAAGGTCATTTATTCTCCTAAAGATGGTGCTCCTTGCAGTAATACCCTTAGCCCTTATCTTGTATTTCAGGCCACTTTGGTTTAGAGCAACGATGGTTGCAAACTTTTGACCACGACAACTTGTCAATGCTGGGGAGATTCCACTTGCTCTGAGCTTTACACAGTTCATTATGGCCTTCTCTGTGTGGGCCCAGCATCTCACTCTCTAGCAAATGGCTCTCACTGCATCCACGGCCAATCTCACCAGTCCCTATGCCGCGGAGAGACTACAGTCATCCTAAGCCCTCTGGGTTTTAGGGCTAGGAAACTCCTTTGAGAGCTTGGTGTAGCTCACAGGCCAGTGGCTTATCTGGTTTTGCCCAGGACGCCACTCTAAAGGGTACAACCATTGAATATTTGTCGCCATGCCTCTGCTCCCAAAGCTTCCACATACCGGGCACCACAGTTTCTGTGAGACGGGCATATGTCGAGATTATCCTATTTTGTGTTCCTGGACTTGTGGGGAAGGAGCGTGGTGATGAGGGCGCCAAAAAACCCACGAGGCCTGTGCAACCAGATCAGCGTTTCACTCTAACTACATGGGAGGAATCAGGTCAGGCCTCCGAGCTGCCTGGCAAAGAAGATGGGAGATGGCTAAGGGGAACTTAAAGTTGGACCTACCCCTCAAAACCGCCACAACTTCAGGTCTCTTTCTGTCATCCTCGAATTGGGCAGCTCCCTGATGGAACACCTTACTGCAACGACTGCATTGACCCCAAGACTGTTTGACACATTCTTTTTGAATGTCCCATTTTGGGGGATATTTGCACATGTTACCTGTCCCAGTACCGAGACAAGCAGGGTCGCTACAGCTTGTCCTTTGTACTTGAGATGGGTTCATGCACACAAACTCTTTGGCGGGCCTTCCTCTGATGCTGGCACATGCTTCCTTGTTTTGTTTTTTTGTTTCTTTGGGGGGGACTTAGTGTTTTTACTGTAGTCCCTATTGGGTTGAAAAGTAATTGCAGTGACTTGTGCCCTTGGTGGTAGTTACCAGATGGTTGCTATAAACAAAACAAAATGTCACCACACTTCTGCCCCCAAAGCTCCCACAGCACCAAGTGTATCGTCTTTTTTCTTAGAGTACATTTGTCACATTGGACCCATGCCTCCATACCCAGATGGTTCAAGACTGAAGGAGTAGTTGACTTCTATGCTTGCATCCGGAGGGTCTTTTCCATCTGCACTGGTTGCAATTCACCATGGAGTACTCTGGTGATTAGGCTCCACAGCCCCTGGTTCACAGTATCCATGATGCCATGGTTGCTGCAAGATGGAATTAATTAGAGATTCTCCACTGGTGGGTTCCTGGACACTCAGGGGTTGCAGGAAATGAGCATACTGACAATGGTGTCAGGCTGTTGCACCGAGTGAGCTACCAGACGGCGTCCTGCTCTTCCCCACTTTGACCATATGGCAGGAATCAGGACAGCTCTTCAGGTTGCAAGACAAAAAAAGGGAATTAAAAGTTGTGTGTCATTGTGCCCCCAACTTTTTGACACACCTACCCGCTAATGCCTTGATGCTATCGGCTAATTTTTTGTCACCTCTGAATCAGACACACTCGAGAAACGCAATGATAGAGCATTCCCTGCACCTCTGTCAGATTACTTGGTCCCTGAGAGGAGAGCTTTGTGAGTTGCACCTGTCCTTGTACTGTGACAGGTGTTGTCCATACTACCTGGCCAATTCCTTGAGATGGACTCATGCACACCAGAGTGTAGTGTGATTGAATTGGCTGCATGCTCAGGCCCTTGAGGGTAGTGTGCCTCCCCCAGGAACTTGAGTGTGCCCTATAGATATCTATTCATTATTATTGCCATTATTTGGGTTTTATCTTTCTTATTTTATTTATGTTTATATTAACCTCTCCGTCAATATAGGGGTTTTGGGCAGCTGGCCCCTCACTGGCTGCCCCCAGAGGAAGCATAAAATATAATTTGAAAAAATGTTATCTACCCTTGCATCCATTTATTGATCTAAATTTGCCTTCCCATTAACTGTCTTTTCCCCTAGTTTTTTGCCTTCCCATTAACTGTCTTTTTCCCTAGTTTTTTGCCTTCCACCTTTCTGTGAGTGTTCATATTTATATATTTGGCTGCTAATGTTCTCTGGGTGAAATTCTCATGCGAGTTTTTAAATGCACCCACTCAGAACCCCCATTTAGGAATTGAACTGTTATTATGGTCCTTTTCTGCCATAATTCTTTTCACTGTATTCTTTCTGTTTCTTCACCATTTCTGTTTCCCCATTCTCTCTGCTGCCTGAATGTGCCCTTGTTGAACACAAGTTTTGCTCTCAATAATCATTATCTTTTTCCTTTCTTTTGTAAGGGAATTCATGTTTGTATCTCTTTCATTCTCAATATGAAATCACTCAAAATCACCCCTCAGCTGAAATAAATATTCATACTCATTTATTCTTTCACTAAGTCAAGGCTTATTAATTAATACCAGCTTGCGTGAAAATGTGAAGTGGCTGAAAGAAAAGCAGTTCCCAGATTGTGACTTTGCGCACCAAACTGTGGAGTTCTTCCCAGTGGAGTGGCGGTCCACCCTCACCCTGGATGCGGGAATCATAGAGTCCATTACTCCACACAAGATCTTTGGTCTGCGACAAATGCTCAATGCCTCATTCATGGACATCATGTACTACAACAGCCCACAGTACAGGGAAGAGGTGAAGAACTACTTTTTGAGGGGTTTATTGTTATTACTTGAGACTAAGAAGCAAAAACAATGAAGGCATCTCTGCCAGAAAGTTTGTGATGAGAGAAATCTGTAGAAGGTGGTGGTGATGGTGAAAATTTATAGCCTTAGATCCACCTGCAGGCAATGGGGCTTGGTTGTGAGCATGCAATTCTTAAGATGTCACATGCAGCGTGGGTGCCCTTACTACACCTTTACAGGATTTAAAATGATTTAATCGGTATTTTGAGAGTTAAAAGAAAAGAACTGGTAGGGGTTTACTCCTGATCTGCAGCACTCATTTAAATTGCCTTTTGTTTTTTGTGGAGAACTACAGTTTAATGAGGTATCCGAACTGTAGGTATCTATAGCATATAGCAGCTGCCATAGAGAGTCAAAACGTGACTCTATCTTGAGACTTGCAGCACCTAATGTGGCTTCACTTTGCAGTAATCGGAAGCAATGTTTCCAATCGCCTATACCATAGCCCACTTGGAGAAGTAGAAGAGAAAGATGATGTGGAGTCAAATATGGCTGTCTGGAAACATTTAACACAGGTTTGGGGACACTAAGGCTCCCCTCTAGCCCCTTGCAGAGAGGTTAATTTTTGTGCCTGTGCTCTATGAAGTTCCTGGGGTTTATATTACACCCAACCAATCCCAATGTTTAAGCGTGGCTAGGTTTGAAAACCCATAGTTTCAAACTCACTTTAAAATATGTCCCACTGAGATATGCACTAGAGTGACAAGATGATGCTAATGATATTATGGGCAATGGGCTAGTTCATCAAATAATATAGCATTTTAATTGAAAAGAATTATTTTATTCATCTAATTTAAAAATTAATAATAACCTTCTACATATTTAGAATTATGATTGATAATTCTTGGTTGTTCCACAAAACTTCTTTTGACTCTCAAGGGCTAAATGCTTTTTAGATCAGTTACCACCTTAAAACTGTTTTCTATTTATAGGAAACATTTTTATATCTTAAATATTTTGAAATTTATGTTCAGAACCTATTTTTAACCTATAAGGCTCTATATTTTAGACAAAAAGGCTTTCTCATTCGTATGCTTTGAATAACATGCTAACCTAAGGCATTTCCTTATTTTAATTGGGTGAAAAACAAAAAAACATAAGTGTGTTGAACAAAATAAAAAGAAGAGTCATCAAAAAATGGGTGTTTACACACATTTTTGCAGTCTCCTTGTGGTGTGGCCTAGAACCAAGTCAAGTTACTCTCATTCATAAATCTTGGTTTACAAACAAAAAAACACTGACCTAAGTCATTTATGTATTTAAATTGAATGATTAATCAATAACATAATAGTTTTAAAAAAAAATGATGAATCATCATAACAATCTGGGTGAATACAAGTCTAAACATAAAGGCCCTTCTGCTGGGGGCTGGGCGATTACATTTATGATTACATTTACATAGCCCTAAAGCGACTAATGGGCTAAAGTGAAGGTCCGTGCTGATATAGGTAACAGAAGCTCTGAATTAATGTTCTATGCCTTACCAAAATAACATGTCTGTAATCTAAGAAATTTATAATGGGAGACTTGAATTTGAATCTCATTAACTCAGAAGTCATGTACACAAATTACAGACCAAGTCAGGAATTTATTGAATTTTAAGATCTTTGGGAAAGTAGTCCATGATCTAACCAAGGTGAGGTGGGGATATTGTTGACTTAGTTTTATCTAAAACCTCACTGTTTTTAGAGATTTAGAAGTACTTGAACTCCTTGTTGACTATAATAAACTGAAATTTTAATGAGATTCTGAGGCTTATGCTCCATACCATGGAGTAGTTGACTAACACATGCTGCTTATGAGATTTGGAACAAGTTCAAATGTGTATTCTTATGCTGATTGTTGTTGCTGATCCTCAAACTCTGGCCGAGCAGCCGGGATACCCTGAAGAAGGAAATGCCATGTAGTGGGTTTTGCTGCAGGCCTCAAGCAGTGTATATTGTGTGTGATTGTGTACAGGACAGTAATCCATTGTGTTTGATTGTGTAGTGTTGTATCCTGGACAGACATGTGCAACAATTACATCCAGACTCTTCTGGTAGATAAGGAGGGCTGGGTGATCTCCACACCACAGTCTGGCCAAATGAATCTGTCCTCACAAGGAGGGAGGATTCAGAGGGGTAGATGTCAGGGGGCTGTGCATGCAGTAGGGTTTTGTGTGAATGAGACTGGATAAAGCAGTAAGTGTAGGAATGTTTATGGAAGCTGGTTTGGGGGGGGGGGAGGGGTGATAGAGTTGACAGTTTATTCTAATGTCTAAATTAAATGTTTTAATGTTTCTTTGTGGGAGCCCCGTAAGGCCTACGGTGATTTGCTTCCATGGTCGCTGTGCTGATGGGACTCAATGCCCCGTGTGGCCCCAGCTTAGCCTCTTGTCCTTTCTGACACCCTGTCTTCTTACCCTGCTTCCTCACTTTCCCTAGAACTTTCTCTGGTCAGCCTCTAATTTCACAGGGTAGACACTGACCAGCTTCCTCTCACCAAAGCATGCGATCGGGGCTGAGGGGACAACACCCCCTCAACCCTGAGTTCCAGTTTAGGATAGTGGGTTTTTAACAAACTGCTTCACCTTCCTCACATACCCTTTCTCTCTCCTTTCATGGTCTATCAATTTTATGCCCAGCCCAGAGTGGAGCCACCATGCTGAAGGGCTGCTTGGCCACTGGGTGTGAGGAATGTTCCCCAATGGCTTGAGGTGGTTTTGCTGTTCCAATATTCACCCCTCGCAGAGCGGGATACTGTGTGTGGTGATTGGCATTTGCATCCTGTGATACTAATGCAGTCACCATGCCTAATGATGAGTTTCTTCAAAATACTCTCCTCTACCATTGTCGGAGCTGCTCTCGGGGAGCTCAAAAACAGAAAAGGGGGTCACCTACCCACCCCCTGTGCTTTTTCAGATGCCCCTCCAAACCTCTGACTGGAGAGGAAGCTTACTCCTAAGCCTACGGGTGCAGGGGACTACCCCTCACCCCCTTTCTTTGTAGTCACCCTTGGACGACTCCTTCTTAGTAACGGCAGTCCTCCCTTTACTTTCCAAGGGGATTGCCAAGAAAGTACGAGGAGACCAAAAATGACCCAGAGTGCCTCAATTGAGCCAACCCCCTTAAGGGGGCAAAGGATGGCAGGCCCCGTCAGTCAGTGAACCTAACATCCTGCACTCTTGCATGCAGAGTCTAAAAGGAGTCACTGTACTTCCCCCCCTCGCCTTTGCGACTCGTGTCGGTTCGCTGGCCAAAGACGATAGGAATGGTTCCTCAAATGGGATCTGTAATATCTTTGGGGGGGATGGCCACATGGAGGACCCCCAAGAGATGGACTTGGTCTCTGAGGTGACCCAGCCTCAGACGGTAAAATCTTCCATGGGGTTGAACCTGAGTCTCCCCATGTACAAGCTTCTCCTGAGACAGCCCAGACCTCCTAGGATCCACAAGGAGAGGAGGGAACTCCTTCCCTAGCTGGTGCCCCTGTGACAGCCAAGACCTTCTCCATTTCAGAGAAGGATCTGGCCTAGGGGCAACTACCTGGGGAGGAGAGAAGCGGGTACATTCCCCACCCTCCTCCTAAAAAGAAAAGGAACAAGAAGACTCGGGGCTCCTCTCCTTCTGTGGGAGCCGTGGAGACGGACGAGTCTGCTGCCGTTTCGGTAAGCGACCAAGCCAAAATCGGCACGTCCGGCCCTGCTGCTCCGCCGGGTGGGAAGTCCCAGACTAAAACCAAAAATAGGCAGAGTGGAGCCTCGATTACGTCGGGACCCTCATTGAGAGGTTACCTGGCGTTTTCGAGCCCGCTGTCTTCAAACGCTTCCTCGTTATTCACTCCACTGATGGCAGCATGTTGGCTAAGGGCAACATGATCCATCAGTGGAGAGCACTATCTAGTGTGATTGGTAGAGAGCCAAAGGTGACCCGCTTCTCGGACAGTAGCCTTCTGGCGAAGGCATCGAATCTCTCTGAGACGGCCATGATTAGTGACGCCGCACTCTACAATGAACTTTGTGAAACGAGTAGTTTATGCGAGGGAACTCGTGGACTACTCCATAGCTGGCCGACGATGGAGTGGTCAAGGTCGAGTGTGTGATGAGAAAACAGGGAGGGGCCTCGAGACCCACCCATACACTCTTCGTCACGTTCGACTGTAACAAGCTCCCTGAGTCGGTGCATGCTGGTTGGTACCGCTACCGCGTGAAGGCATTCGTGCCACTGCCGCGGAGGTGCTACTACTGTCACCGTTTCGGCCATACTAATCGCTCCTGTCCACGCACAAAGTCGGGGTTACCTGAAGTCTGTATATGTTGCTCCAAGGCTACACACGATAAGTCCAAATCGTGTGTGGCCAAGTGTCTCAATTGCGGAGAGCCATACCCCGCTTCTTCGAAGCAATATGGTGGGCATCTCCTTGAGAAGTTAATCCTGGTTGTTCAGGCCCAGGATTGTGTCTCATTTTGCGAAGCTAAGGACTTCTTGGTCCTGATGCGCCCGGCTCTTCCCGGGACGTCTTATGCCTCAATGTTAAGAAAGACACCCTCTACTCCTGGCCCCTTCCGGAAGGCGAAACTGCCGCGCGCCTGCACCGAGTCGTTAGACTCACAGGATGCATCTTCTGGGGTTCCTAAAGCTGCCTCATCCCAAAGGATGACAGCACTAAAGGAGCTTCGGCTCCTTCGCCCACACCCAGTGGTAGGCTGGGTGGCTCAGAGACGGTGGATCCTCCAAAAGAGGGACCCTCGCCTCCGAAGCCGCCCTCCTCACCTCAGCTTTCGAGGTGGAGGGAGCCCAACCTTCCCCGATAAGTCTGCGAAGGCGACATCGCCCAGGGAAGCTACGGCCATTCCCGTGACGATCTTCTTCTCGAAGAGGGCCCCCGCATCTCCTCCGAGCTAGGCCTTGAGAGCATATTCCTTCAATGGAATTGCCGCAGGCTCCAGGCCAGCTGGGATGAGCTGCGGAGGCTCGTCTCCCGTTTTCCCTTAGCTATCTTTTTGAAGGAGACCACGCTGGCGCGTGCCCCCTACGCACCCTCAAGGAGTATGATGGTTTTGCAACCGCACCACCATGGAATGGGGGCCGGGCAGGAGGATGCGCTATTTACAACCGGCATGATGTCTCTATACTTCTCTTTGCATTGAATACCGCCTTTTAGGCAGTAGCGATGCTGCTGCACTATGATAAGAGGTATATGTACTGTTATTTCTGTGTATATTCCACCGTCAGTTGACTTTGATGCGGGGGACATCTGTTTTGTCATGGCACGGTTGCCGAGGCCCTTTCTCTTTCTCGTAGATCTGAACGGTAGACACCCCCTCTGGGGAGACTACTCGATTAATCCCAGGAGTCAAGGTCCTTGCCTACCTAATCAACAAGCTTGAGATAGGTGTCCTAAATGTGGATGAATTTACGCATCACTGCCTGAGACCTGCGTCATTTTCCTGCCTCGATCTATCTTTGTGCTCTACCGATGCACAGCTTGATTTTGGGTGAGGGTGGTCGATGACCTCCATGGTATTGATTACTTTCCCATTCAAATAACATTTTCTAGGCCGCTGCCGCCCGAGAGCCCGCCCCTGTGGTGCTTGGTGTGGTAGTCCACATTTCAGGAAATGACTGATTTCTCTATCTCAGTTGAGGAATTTAGGTCGGTAGATGAGGTCGTTTATTTCTTCTCCGGCAACCTCATCGCCATGGGCCTAACTACTATTCCTAGAACGTCTGGCCATTTTGCATGCTGACCGTTCCCGTGGTACTCAGTCGAGCGATTCAAAAGTAACAAATGACATCCACACGGACTCACCGCTCCTAGTAGACTGGTCGCTGGCGCGAGCTCGCAAGCCAGCGCTGACGATGTCACATATGCACGTGACTTGCATAATAGTACAGACGCGCACCGTCGCGCATAGTGATTAATATAGGTTAACAAAAATGATTCGGGGTAAGTTCTCCCAGGACCCCCCTCCCGTTCTCCAAGAGAATGAGAACGCAATCTCGGACCCCGCGTCCGTGACGGATTTCTCTGCATTCTCTAGCCGTGATGCTGCTCCTTCAGCATTCAATGCGCGTTGGGATGTCGCGGAAAGCCGCCGACTGGACTTTACCTCCAGAGGCGGAGAACCCTTCAACGACAAGTTTACTTTGACTGAGTTACGTTCGGCTCTCGCTTCGTGCGCGGACATCGCCCCTGGTCTAGACGATGTCCCGTACGCAATGCTTCGATAGCTAGGTGAGCGAGGCATGGCCTTTCTGTTAGATTTGTTCAACCGGGGAGAGATCACTCTACCCCGGCCGGTTTCCGCCCAATCTCTCTAACTCGTGCGTGTGCGAGTTGATGGGGAAATGGGTAAATGTTAGATTAGCTTTTTTTCTGAACTGCGGGGGACATCTGTCTTCTGCACAGTGCGGCTTCCGCAAGTTCCATTCCACGTCGGATGCTCTGCTCCGACTGGAAAATGCCGTCTGCGAGGCCTTCCTTCGTAGACAGCACTACGCTACTCTGTTTTTCGATCTGGAGAAAGCATATGATACCGCATGGCGATACACTATAATGGAGACTGCACACGATGGGGGCGAGGGGACGTCTCCCAATCTTTATATGTGAATTTTTGTAAGATCGTTGATTCCGGGTATGGATGGGGGAGCTCTCTCCGACCCAATGGAGCAGGGAAGTGTCCTCAGTGTCACTCTTTGCCCTGAGCATCAACGGCATCACCTCGGTGCTGCCGGAAGATGTTCTTGTTACGCTCTACGTGGACGACCTTTCGATCTCTTTTAGCGTGGCCCAGATGCCAACTCTGGAGCGTCGACTCTAACAAGCATTGAATCGCGTCTCTCGCTATCCCAAAGCCACAGGCTTCGGTTTTCCTTGGCCAAGAATAAGGTGGTGAACTTCTGCCTCCACCCATGGCTCCACCCTGACCCAGACTTGTTTCTCAATGGGGTGCGCCAGGAAGTAGTGTATTCGCACCGTTTCCATGGTCTTGTATTTGACCGACGCCTTACCTGTGAGTCTCATATTCGCATCCTTAGAAGTTAGGGCCTCTTGTACCCGAGCCATGGATATTCTTCGTTCCGTGACATTCAGCGCCTGGAGCGCTGATATGGCTACTGCCTTACTTTTTTACCGATCCTTTGTTCGTTCGAAGCTCGGCAGGTGGCGCCCCTGGTTCTTTCCTAGGACGCTACCCTGAACGATACCACCTTTGACTATTTGTCGCCACGCCTCTACTCCCAAAGCTTCTACAGCGCCGGGAGTATTACTTTCGGCCTTTTTTGGAGCACACTTCGTGTCACTCTGGAACCGTGCCAGTGTATACTGATGGCTCCAAGTCCCAAGAAGGGGTCGGTTTCCACGCCGTATCCCCTCTGTTTGAAGTCAGCAGGGCTCTGCCAGGAGCTGTGTCTGTCTTCACGGCCGAGTTGCTTGCAATACACCGTTCTGTACGGGAGATAACGCGACGTACCCAGTTCGGAGACCGGATTTATAGCGACTCACAAAGCGCCCTGAGTTCCCTCGGGACATTGGAATCTCTGCATCCCCTGGTTCGCGATATCCGTTACGCCACCGTTTTGGCGAGCCGGGCGGATTTCGAGATTATCTTCTGCTGGGTTCCTGGACATGTAGGAATTGCGGGAAATGAGGTCACCAAAGAGTCCGCGAGGACTAGGCAACCAGACCAGGGATTCGCTCTTCCTCACATCAATTGCAGACATCTCTCTGGGCTGCTTGGCCAAGAAGATTGGAGACAGTCGAGGGGAACTTAAAGTTGCATACCATTGCACGGCGATTGTTCCCATGGACCTATCCCCCAATGCGGCGAGGGCTTCAGGCTGCTTTCTGTCATCTCCGAATTGGACACACTCGCGGGACGCACCGCCATTTGTTGATGTGCTCGCCTGCGCCTTATTGTGATAACTGCGTTGTCCCCCAGACTGTTCGGCACATTCTTGTTGAATGTCCCAGTCTGAGTTATCTCCGCGCACGTTACCTGTCCCGCAACTGGGATGAATGGGGTCGCTACCTCTCGTTCCTTGTACTTGAGATGAGTTCGTACACACAGACTAGTGGACTTTACAAGTTTTGGGAGACCTCCTCCACTTTATTGACTTATTGGTGTTTCTTTTTGTAGGTCGCATATTCCTGCGCCGGGGGAAGGCGGGCCTACCCCCGACGCCGGAGCACGCTTCCTTCTTACTTTTTTTCTAGTTATATTTTTTAGCCTTTGGCCTTTTTTATAGTTATGTGTTATTTAGATATTTTTGTTTGTTTTTTTCCTGCTATTTGTTTTTTAATATAGCCTAAAGTAGGCTGTTGTGTACGGCGACTTATGCCCAAGTAGGCAATCTCCAGATGGTCTACCACAATGAAAAAAAAAAAACTGCAATCTCTAGCCGAGATGCTGCGCCGTGATGTCGCGGAAGGCCACCAACTGGACTACTTCCAGAGGCGGAGAACCCTTCATCGACAATTTAACATTAAGTGAGTGGAGAAATTGGTAAATGTTAGATTAGGCTTCTTTCTGGACAGCGGAGGCCATCTGTTTTCTGCACACTGCGGCTTCCACAAGTTCCACTACACGTCGGAATCTCTGCTCCGACTGGAATCATGGAAACTCGACACGATGTAGGCGAGGGGACGCCTCCCAATCTTTCTATCTGAATTTTTGCGATATCCTCGATTCCGCTTACGGGTGGGTGGAGTCTTTCCTGCTCAATGGAGCTGAAAGAGAGTGACCTGCAGCGAAGTTTCCTCAGTGTCGCATTCTTTGCCCTGAGCATCAACGGCATCATCTCGGTGCTGCTGGAAGATGTTCTTGCTACGCTCTACGTGGACGACCTTTCGAGCTCTTTTGCCGCGACCAGGATGCCAACTCTGGAGCGTCGACTCCAACAAGCATTGAACCGCGGCTCCACCCTGACCCAGACTTGTTTCTAAATGGAATGTGCCTGGAAGTGGTGGACTCACACCGTTTCCTTGTTCTTGTATTTGACCGACCCCTCATCTGAGAGGCTCATATTCACAGCCTTGATGTCTCCTGTACACGCGCCATTAATATTCATCGTTCGGTGATTTTCAGCGCCTGGGGCGCTGATAGGGCTACTGCCTTATTTTTTATCGATCCTTTGTTCGTTCGAATCTCGACTACGGATGCGAGTTTTATGCATCCCGAAGTGTATTGCTTAAGATGGACTCGATCTACCACACCAGCCTTCGCCTAGCGTCCGGTGCCATCCGCACGTTCGCCATTGAGAGCCTACTTGTCGATGCTGTGGAGATCCCACTCGCTCTGCGCCATGCACAGTGCATTATTCGCCTTTACGCGCGAGCCCGGCGCCTCCCTCACTCACCAACGGCTCTCACTGCATCCGCAGCTGAATTCGACGGTGCCTATACCACCGAGAGATTCCAGGCATACCCTATCTCCTTGGGGTTTAGGGCTAGGAAACTCCTTTGAGAGCCCAGTATAGCTCTCGGGCTGGTGATGTCCCTGGTTCTGCCCAGGATGCCACCCTGGAGGGTATCACCTTTGACCATTTGTCGCCACGCCTCTGCTCCCAAAGCTTGTACAGCGCCGGGAGTATTGCGTTGGACTTTTTTGTAACTCACTTAGTGTCACGCTGGAACCAGGCCAGTATATACGGATCGCTCCAAGTCGCAAGAAGGGCTCGGTTTCCACGCCTTCCAGATTATCTTCTGCTTGATTCTGGGACATGTAGGAATTGTGGGGAATGAGGGCGCCAAAGAGCCCGCGAGAACTCGCCGACCAGACCAGCGTTTCGCTCTACCTCACACCGATTACATGGCTAGAATACGAGCTGCTTGGCAAAGATGATGGCTTAGGGTAACTTAAAGTTGCGTTCCATTGCGCCACGACTGTTCCCATGGACTTGCTTTGTGTCGTCTCCAAATTGAACACACTCGCGGGACGCACCGCCATTTAATGGACCGCTCGGCTCTCTCCTCCCCCCAACTTCGGCACATTCTTGTTGAATGTCCCAGCCTGGGTGATCTTCCCGCACGTTACCTGTCCCCGTACTGGGATGAGTGGGGTTGCTACCGCTTGTCCCTTTAATTCGGAACCGGTTCGTTCACACAGACTTGTGGACTTTACGAGTTTTAGGAGGAGGCTGCCTTCCTCAACTTTATTTGAGAGTTTGTTGTACGTCGCATGTTCCTGCACCGGCAGAGAGGGGGGTGGGGGCTTCCCCTGCACGCCGAAGCGCGCTTCCTTCCTGCTGCATTTTTGCTTTTCTTTTTTATTTCTTCATGTTTTTTTCGCCTGTTCTTAGCTTTCTCTTTTTTTCTTTTTTTTCTTTGTTATTTACATCGTTATTTGTTTTTTTAATCTAGCCCACTGGTAGGCTGTGATGTGAGTACGGCGAATTTTGCCCTAGTAGGCAGTCGCCAGATGGGCTCTTAATTTTTTTTTTTTTAATTCCTATATCCTTATGCAGTACCCAGCTTACACTTTAAAAGGCAATCATATTTACAGTTGCCTCATCTTCCTTACCCACATTATATCAACTCATCTTAGTGTACTCACCATCTAATTTTTACTTCATTGCTCACAAGTAACCTGTCATTCTTATTTACACAACTATTATTCTCTCTTGGTTTCTTACTACCAGTCTCTCTTCCTTGTTCCGATCCTTTCATTCATCTGTCCAGATGTTTCATTTGCTGCTGTCTTGCCTTGATTAATCACTCTCTTCACCATGTACGCATTCATCTGCATCTCTCTTGACATTCTCATTTATAATTTCTAGAAAAAAGTATCTCCATTTTCTGCCATTTGAAAAATGCTCGTTTTTATATAAAATACTTTCGTCCCTGATGCAGATCGTGACTGGGTTGGCGGAAGAATTGAACCGCTTGTACACGATGTTCACAGCACGCAACCCGTATTTCGAAGCCAATGGCGGCAAGGTCTCTGTGATTGCTCACTCCCTCGGCTGCGTCATCACCTACGATATTGTCACAGGGTGGAGCCCCGCTCCCCAGATGAGCCAAAGTTTCCTTCAAGCGTTGGTTAGTATCGTTTGAGGATTTAATTACTGTCCCTCTCATTCGCTATGTAAAAAGCAATTAGCGTCAAACCCTCAATACTCATTAATAATGTATAGACATCCATCAATATCATAGGAGGGTGTAAAAAAATATTCTTGTCTTATACACCTACTCTTCGTCGTCGGCATGTACTCGTATCCGAGTGTCATTTCTTCAGTCCATCACAGAGTTTAGTTTAAGATCTAGTTATTGTTGGTTTGGGGGGTGAGCTCTCTTATGGCTTAAGAGCCCAATGCGAGCTCTACATAGACGTGGGCATTGGTAGCATTGAAATGTGGGTTCTGGATGGGCTTAATTTGCCCTTTCGGCCCATTGTTGTCGTTTGGCTTACAGGCTTGCTTTCCTATTTCCTCAAATAGGTCAGCACCTACTTTTAGTTTGTTTCTCCATTCTGTTATGTTGCCGGCAGATAGTTCAAAGGCGTTTGGGTCTATGTCTGTGTCTTTGAGGGATTTCTTCAGCTGGTCTTTGTATCTGAGCAGGGGGCGGCCTTTAGGGCGGGAGCCTGTGCTCAGTTCGCTGAAGAGAATCTTGGGTAGTCTTATGTCATCTATGAGTACCACATGACCTGACCACCTCAAGCGGTGTCTCAGGATCATTGCCTCGATGCTGATGATATTTGCCCTTTCAAGGACAGTGCTATTTGTGACATAGTCCTCCCATTTAATGTTCATGATGGTACGTAGCTTTTTGGGGTGGAATCGTTCCAGTCTTTTGAGGTCGTCTATATATGGTCCAGGTCTCACATGCGTATAAGAGCGTGGATGCTACTATCGCTTTATAGACCATTATTTTAGTGTGTATGCTTAAGTCTTTATTTTTGAACACTCTGGTGGATAGTCTCCCAAAGGCAGTGCGACTTGCCAACAGTCTATTTTCCATCTCTTTGGATGCAGTGCATTGAGTTCAGAGGATACTTCAGTAGTGAAAATGCTCCACACATTCAATGGTGATTCCGTCCATGGTGATGTTCATTTGTGGCTGGTCCTCGCCTGCGCTTGGTTGTGCCAGGATTTTAGTTTTAGCCTTATTTCAGTCATGCCAAAGCGGGTATATGCAGCATGGAAGTTATCTACCGACTGCTATAGTTGTTCCTGAGAGTGGGCAGGGGTAGCATTGTCATCTGCGTACTGCATTTCTGTTACAGTGGCAGTATTGGTGTTACGACGGGACTTGAGTCTAGACATTTTGAAGTCCACCATCGTACCTATACTTGATCTCGACCCCAGATTGTCTAGGGGGATTTCATATAACAAGGTAGCCAGATATAGAGCGAAGAGAGTGGGTGCAACTACACATCTGATAGGTTATTTTGGTGGATGACATGCAGTCATACCATCATGCATTGTCTGTATCATGTTTATTAAGGGTTTATGGATTCCAAATCGGTTAATAACTGACCACATAGCAGTTCTAGGCACAATGTCGTATGCCTTTTCAAGGTCATAGGAAATGAAGAATAAGGACTTCTGTTGCTCTTTTGCCTTTTCCTGCAGTTGTCGGGCACAGAAGATAATAAAAATGGTTCCTCTGGATGGGCAAAAACCATATTGAGACTCGGGTAGGATGGAGACTGCGATTCGTTGCAGTCTGTTTATCAGGATTCTCGCCATGACCTTTCCTGCAATTAACAGCAGAGATATTCCCCTATAATTTCCATACACTTTTCTGTCTTCTTTTTTAAAGATGGTAACAAGGAGTGCGTTTTTCCAGTCGTCTCGTACACGTTTTTCTTCTCACATTCTCAGTATGAAGGTATGCAATCGTGTTTTTAGAACTATACCTCCATGGACAACGAGTTCTGTAGGGATGTCATCAGGTCCAGCAGCTCGCCCTTGAAGCATTTGTTTTAGGACTATGCAGAACTCTTGATAGGCTGGTGGTAGGGACATCCATACTTTGGGTGGCTGTTGGGGTACGTTTCTTAAGAAATCCTGATGGGTTGATGCGTTTCGATTCAGAAGGGCGTTAACATAACATAACATAACATAATTACACGGATGACAAAAGCCACAAGGGCCTATCAAAGGTCATCCGCCTCCGTCAAAACCCACCCACAAAAAGCACCATCACCAGGGGAAGACAAAATCAAAGTCCCCCACAATATAATATAACAGATGACAAAAGCCACAAGGGCTCATCCTAGGTCATCCGAGTCAAACGGCCTCTTGTTTAAGGCACCCAAACTCCCAGGAAAACTACATCCAGAGGATTGCATCCAGAAACAAGGGTATCACCAATCAAGGCTTGTCAAGAACTAAATCATGCAGCTATAGATATATACAAACAATATTAATATATACAAAACTTAGGAACCATCACAACCTTTCCTTCCCATAAACTCATCCAACGTTTTTGTATATCTGCGTTTTCAGTTAGAGGAGTGTTGGTTGCTGATAAAAGTGTAGCTGCTGCAGTGTGTTTAGGGCAAAAAAAATTCTTTGTACCTGCCAACAAATTTTTAAGGTCTCCAGCATCAGCATAATTTTGAAGCTCTTCTGCCGTTTGTTGCCACCAGTCATTCTGGATCTGCCGGAGTCTATTTTGGTACTGTGACTTTAATTGTTTGTACTGGGCCTTCTTTTGATGAGAGTTCCGGTCTTGTTCTAGAGTTATTCGGGCCTTGCGTTTGGCATCAAAGAGAGACTTAATTACCTCATCATTGTTGTCAAACCAGTCCTGAGATTGTCTACCCTTATAGCCGATTGTGGTTCTCGCAGCATTGTTGACTGCTTTTCGGATTCTGGCCCATTCAGAATCAATTCGTGGGTCTGGGTGGTCTGATTCTAGATTTTGTTGAACTACCACTTGGAAGGATTGTGCTATTCTCTGGGTTTTTAAGCTTTTCTGTATCATATCCTGGCTTCATTTTGTGGGCCGTTTCAAGGTTTTTTTTAAAGGTTAGCCTTAACTTTGTGATATGAAGCCGATGGTCTGTCTAGCAGTCAGTAGCCCCTGGTATGCTTCTGGTGATGAGGACATCTTGTTTGTACTGTTGTTTGCTAATGGTGTAATCTAAAATATGCCAGTACTTTGATCTGGGATGTTTCCATGTGATCTTCAGACGGTTTGGGAGTCGGAATTGGGTGTTTGTGATGAACAGTCCATGCTTAGCAGAGAGGCCAAAAAGTAGTAGGCCATTGTTATAGAAGTTTCCCATGCCTTCTTTGCCACTGTCATTAGACCACGTGGTCTCTCCCTACTCTGGCATTAAAGTCCCCTAATAGAAGGAGACGGTCACCAGCTGGGACTTATGATATGGTAGTGTCTAGTTGTTGATAGAATGCCCCTTTGACACGGTCTTCTGTGTCTAGTATTGGGGCGTATACTGATAAAAGTGTGATAAAATTCTCATTAGGGAGTGATATACGGAGCGAGATGATTCTTTCATTTAGGGCATGAGGTGTCAGGTTATGGGCTCTTACTAATTGGGTTTTGACAGCAAAGCCTACACCTTGAGAGCGGTGGTATTCTGGGTTTTTGCTCTTTCAGAAGAAGGTATATCCTGTTCCGATTTCTTCAAGCTGTCCTTCTCCAGGTAGCCTCGTTTCGATCAGAGCAGCAACATCCACTCTGAATTTGGCTAACTCCAGAATCTAGGGCTGTTCTTGTCTCGAGTCGATTAGTGTCTCTAGCATCCATCATGGTTCGTATATTCCAGGCCCCAACTTTTAGGCATGTTCTTTGTTTTGTTCTATTTCTTATTTCTCGACTGCTTTTAACGGTGTGCCATTGAGCGCAGTTACCCAACCTGACCAGGGGAAAGGGGCACCAATTTTTAGCCTTTTATAGGGCCTTTACCATTCGGAGTGAGCAGCGGTAATCCTGAAGACACCTGCTCAGACACAGGACTGAGTTCCTGTGTGGTCACGAGTCACATGGAGAACGGCCATCTCACACCTGCCGCCAGTGTGCAGGTTAGGGCTAAGAGTTTCCAGCTACACCAAGCCTACTCCCATCGCCACTGGACTTTTAAATTTCAGGTTGTAGATTGAAGAGGAGAGCGGGAATACAGGTGCAGGGGGGGATTAAAGGAAGTCAGATTAGATAGGGCCGTTGGTGTGAGTTTCTTTAGGGTGGACGACAATTTGCCAAAAATGAAACCCACACACTTTGGCTCCACCCTTGTCTTGCGGCACACAGGTGTGACATGCTAGATTTCGGGTTGGAGTTGCATCGGTCTGCCGATGATCCTTCCTGCAGATCTCGCCTCTTTCTGTCAGACCGACTGGCATGGTTTTATATCGGAGTTTCCTCCTCCTAGCCTTTGCCTGAAGAGGCACACCCTACAAGGCAGCAGGGTGATTTGAAATCAGAGTTACCTTCTAGCCTTATCCCACCCAAGGGCCAACAAGGCAGTGGGTCAGGGCGTGTTCTGACACAAGATCTCCAAGGTACCTTGAGGAACACCACGTCCTCCAGGCCTGAGTACAAATTAGGGAAGCCCCGTCACTTGGTTGACTCGAACTATCTGACGTGGCCATGGCAAGTTGTGGTTCCCTCTTCTTCCCTCTCACCATTTCTTTTTCTCCCCTCTACCCTCTGTCTAGGCTTAAGGACCTGACCAGCTACCTTTTCCCGTGTCAGAAGAGAAGCTTTGAAACCTCTCTAAACAACGTCCTTTAAAACTCGTAGGTTGCAAGAGACGAGGACTGGAGTCGTTTTGAGCCTTGGGGTGCGATTATTGGGGATGTCGTTTTTGCCCCAATAACCACTTGCCTGCGGGTAATGGACCGATGAACACCTTCCCGCGGCCGTTCTTGGGTGCATAAGGTTGTACTGCATATGGAGGACAGACTTTACTGCCCTTTTGGCTGCCAGGCCAACTAAAAGTCTCGAACCCGTCTCTGGGTTTGCCACAACAGATCTTGAGATCTTGGCTATCCTCTCGAGCATTATTACGTCCTATTAAGGATATCCGACCTGTCGCCCTGCCTCTCTGGCTGCTCAGTTGGGAGCTGTGGCTTTTGAGGGGAGAGTGGTCCACTGGGCAACTTCTGGTCGGTGTCTGTCGCTGCCCAGGGCGCGAAAACCGAAGTTAACGCACCCGGAATGGAACCATGAAAAGTTCAAAACCTGAGACGGGATATGCGGAAGCGACTGGACGCGGAATATAGCCAATAAACTCCCTTTTTTTATCAGTAGCCACGAGTGCAGGAATTCCTGTGTTAGCAAGTCTTCAGAAGTTTAGCAACATTCCGGATTACGTTCCTCTTTCTAAATACTCTCCCGACCTTGGTGTTAGGGTGGGCGAGGTATTTACAGACAGCACTACTGTGACTGGTGGAAGGGCTCCCCTCATATTTGAATCCGGTGACGGGGTTTCCCCTCTACCATCTTTGGAGCCACCCCTGGGCAGCTCCACTTCTGTGACGGATCCCCCCTCCCCTCGCCTTGTGCTTTCCTAGAGGCCCCTCCAAGAATCTTGAAGCGGAGAAGGCGTTTCTTCCTCTGCACTTCTGGCGGGCTCGGGGGTTTCTCCCTTTTGTAAACTCGCCTCCGGGTGACTCTCCATTTGCGGCGGGTCTTCCTTTGCCCTCTGATGGGCCGAGCAAGATGAAGGAGTCGCCGTCTCGGTACCCGCCCCTCCCGCTGGGGTCAGGCGATCCACCATAACCCTCTTAGAGGGGGTAAGAGGCGGCCGCGTCCACGGGGTATTACCACGACACCTCTTGGACCCGAGGTTTGTGACTAATGGGAACCAGCATGCACGCTACCCCTTTTTCCCCATTCAGGTCGGCATGCCGGCCCCAGTCACGTTTGTGACGGGGCATAGGCCCTATGTGTCTCCGGCCGGGATACCCGACACCTTAGGGTGGATGGCCAGTGGGAGACCCCTCCCAAGGTGGAGATGATCAGGGAGTGCCCCCGCCCCAGATGGCAGGATCTTCCGTGGGAGCGAACCTGAGCTCGGTCCCAGACACCGAACCTGAGTCCGCCCCTGGGCAAAGTCCTCGTCGGGCGGCAGAGGCCACCGAGGACTCACAAAGAGAGGAGGGCTCCATTCCCTCGCCTGGTGCTCCCTTGAGACCCAAGGTCTTCTCCATTTTGGAGAAGAATCTAAGGCGGCCCTGGGGCCCCTTTCGGTGGTGGAGAGAAGCGGGCTCACTCCTCTCCCTTCCTTCTAATAAAAAAGGAAGAGTAAGATGAAATCAAAGAGGACTAATGGTTCATCTCCCTCGGCGGGGGCTCCGAGAAGAAACAGGTCCGCTCCCGTTTTGACAAGCGACCAGGCCAAGACAAAGACCAAAGTAGTTTCAAGTGTGGTGAGCGGCGTCTCGATCACGTCGTGGCCCCTCATTGAGAGAGACTACCTGGCGTTTACGAGCCCGCTGGCTTCAAACGCTTTTTAGTTATTCGCTCTACTGTTGGTCGCAAGTTAGCCAAAGGTCACATGTTCCATCAAATGATAGTATTAGCTAACTTGATCACTTCATCACTGAACAGCTGGTTGACCAGGGAGCAGTTAAGGTCGAGCATGTGATTAGAAAACGGGGGAGGGGGCTCAAGACCCCTCCTCACTTCGTCACGATCGCTCGTGACATGTTCCCTAAGTCGGTGCGTGCCGGTTAGTATCGCTAACGTGTGAAGGTGCTCCTGCTTCTACCGCGGAGGTTCTACTACTGCCACCGTTTCACCCCTAGGAATCGCTCGTGTCGCCGTTTAGAGTCGGGTTTGGCGGAATTCTGTTCGAAGTGCTCCAACACCGTACACGATAAGTCCTTGTCGTGGAACGTCAAGTGCGGAAAGCCGCACCTTAGAGCAAGCTTCCTCAAAGTAATGTGGCTCCTATCTCCTGCAGAAGATATGAACTGTTCAGGCTGCGCACTCTCTCTTTTTTCGCGAGGCTAAAGACTTAGGCCTGTCGCGTCCAACGCTACCGAGAACGTTTTATGCCTCAATTTTTAAAAAGGCACCCTCTGCTCAGGGCTCCTCCAGGTCTCCGAACACGGTTGCTTTTGCTTCCATTCGGAGCACTTCTGCGGGTTCTACCCCAATCCCCCTTCCCCCCGCGTTTACTGGTTAAGCTGGTCGCACCCAGCCTCGGCTAAAACCAGGGCACTCCACCGACCTGCTAGGCTCACACGGGGCGCACCGCCCAAAGGTGGTCGTGAGACCGTCTTCATGGACTCGTAAAGCTGTCTCCCTGACGACTCGGACACAAGGTCAACCGATAGGAGCTTCAGAAGCGAATCTTCTCTCGTTCCCCGTTAGCTATTTTCATGCAGATTATGCTGGGCACCTTCCCCCAGCCCACCCTCCTGTAGTAATGGAGTTTTGCCACCCCACCACCACAGGATGGGGGCTGGATGGGAGTATGCGCGATTTACCCCCAGCATAGTGTCTCCATTCTTCTATTTCCAATAAATAACTCCTTTTAGGCATTCACTGCGCAGCTACACCTGGATATGTTATTTCTTCGCGCCTTCCACTGTCAGCCGACTTCGACGCGGGGACTTCCGTCGGTCTTTCCCAACTTGATAAATGAGCTGGAGATAGGTGTCCTAAAGAGAGCTCATGCTAGCCGAGTGGATTCTGCGTTGGTCTCCCAAAGATTGTGGTACTGGGTTCGATCCCGAATCCCGGCATGAGCGGACACAAACGTCAGCGTACGGAGAGATTTCTGTCTACCGATTGGTGGACGGACTCTGCTCATCCTTGTATTCGGGTGGGTAGATCTTATGCTTCTCACCACACGCATAGCCAATTACAACACTGCTTTCTTTCCTCCTGTCTTCACAGCACAACACATACACACTCTCTGTTCCATGGTATGCTGTCGATGGGTATCTATATCCACGTACTTCTGACGCGGAATATGTGCCTCTGCCCCCGGGCGACGAAGGTTCCACCTGAACGCTGTTTGGTGTCAAAAGCCGACCAGCGATTGTCATACTGACCTTTATGTAGATTTCATCATCCGGTCTCCCGTAAGGGCCGCGGCGATTTGCCATCCTGGCCGCCGCGCCGACGGGACTCAGCACCCCGTCCGACCCCAGCTTAGCCTCTTCTCCTTCTTTCAGGCAGCCTGTATTTCTCCTCTACATCGTCGCTTTTCATACAACCTCTCCCACAACTTTCTCTGGTTGGCCTCTAATTTCACAGGGTAGATGCTGACCTTCTCAGTCAACCGTCCCGGATCGGGGCTGAGGGGGGAAGGGACAATGTTCCGTAACCCCTGAGCTCCGGTCCGAGATGGGTTTTTTCTAACAACCTGCTTCATCCCCACCAATACCTTCATCACATGCCTTTTCCTTTCCTGTTCACACTATCAATTTTACGCTGTGTCTAAGGTGGAGCCGCCATGCGGATGGACTGCCAGGCCACCAGACGGGAGGGGTGGTCCTGAATGGCGGCACCTGGCTCTGCCAGGCCTGTACGCACCCCTTGCAGTGCGGGCTACTGCGAGGTGTGATGAGCGATTGCTTTCCGTGGGAAAAATAGGGTCACCATGCCCATGAATGCACACCAGAAAAAAATAAAAATCCCCATTTCCCCTTGTTCATCAACGGAGCCGCCCTCGGGCAGCTCCACGGAAAGAATGGAGGTCCCCCCTTCCCTGTGCTTGCGCAGGGGACCCTACAAATTTCTCTAATTGGAGAGGAGGCTTACTCCTCTCCTTCGCTTGCGGGTGTAGGGGACTACCCCTCACCCCCTTCTCTAGAGGTGCTTTAGGGCACCTGCCTGTTTCCAGCCGCATTTCCCCCTTTTCTTTCCAAGGGGACTGCCAAGAAAGCCAGTAGGCAGCCCATAGCTGACCGCTCCCCATTGAAGCGGCTCGGTAGGGCAAACCCCCTTAGGGCGGAGAGGGAAGCCAGGCCCCTTCGGTTGCTTCCCTCAAAAGACCTGCCGGCAAGAATATTGAACCTTGCCGGGGTCAAGGCCTGTTCCTCCATACATGTGACCAGTGACAATGCTGCCAACGGGACCTGCGATGGCCTACTGGAGGCCCCCCTTCCCCTGAGATAAACATGGTCCTTGAGGCAACCCAGCCTCAGACGGTAGGGCCTTCCATGGGGGGGAATCCGGGTTTGGCGCTAAGCACCGAACCCGAATCCGGCCCTATGCAAGGTCCTCCTCAAGTGGCTAGGGTTTCCGAGGCAGTACAAGGAGGGGAGGGATCTCCTCCGACCGGTGCCCCTACGACTTTCAGCACCTTGTCCATTTCGGAGAACGACCTGGCTGAGGCCGGTCCATCTGGCCAGGGGCCTCCTACCGGCGGAGGTGAGAAGCGGGTTCATTCCCCGCTTTTCTCTCCAAAAAAGAAAAAGAACAAAAAAAAGACTCGGGGCTCCTCTCCATCCGCGGGGGCTGCAGGGAAGGATGGGTCTGCCGCCACTTTGGCAAGCGACTAAGCCAAGATCGGCACATCTGGCCCCTCTACCCCCTCGAGTGCGGAGCCCTTGACTATGACTAAGACCAAAAGTGCACATGGCGGAGCCTCGATAACATCGGGGCCCCTCATTCAGAGGTTACCTGGTGTTATCTAGCCCGCTGGCTTCAAACGCTTCCTCGTTATTCGCTCTACTGATTGCAGTATGTTGGCCAAGGGCAACATGATCCATCAGAGGAGAGCATTAGCTAGTGTAATTGGTAGAGAGCCGAAGGTGACCCGTTTCTCGGACGGGAGTCTTCTGACGAATCGCTCCGAGACGGCCAAGATAAGTGCTCTTCGGACACTTGATGGCACCCCGGTGAGTGTGACGCGGCACTCTACCATGAACTTTGTGAAAGGAGTAGTTTATGCGAGGGAACTCGTTGACTACTCCATAGAGGACATCACCTTAGAGCTGGCCGATCATGGGGTGGTCAAGGTCGAACGTGTGATGAGAAAACAGGGAGGGGCCTCGAGACCCACCCCTACACTCTTCGTCACGTTCGACTGTGACAGGCTCCCTGAGTCGGTGCGTGCCGGTTGGTACCGCTACCGCGTGAAGGCATTCGTGCCACTGCCGCGGCGGTGCTATTACCGTCACCGCTTCGGCCATACGAATCGATCTTGTAGACGTGCTAAGTCGGGGTCACCCGAAGTCTGTGTAAATTGCTCCAAGGCCGCACACGATAAGTCTAAATCATGTGTGGCCAAGTGTGTCAATTGTGGAGAGCCGCACCCGACTTCTTCGAAGCAATGTGGTGCATATCTCCTCGAGAAAGAAATCCTGGCCGTTCAGGCCCAGGATCGACTCTCATTCCGCGAGGCTAAGGACTTGGTCCTGGCGCGCCCGGCTCTGCCTGGGACGTCATATGCCTCAATAGTTAGAAAGGCACCCTCTGCTCCTGGCCCATCCAGGCCAACGAGCACGGTTGTTTCCGCGCCCATTCGGAGCCCTTTTGCGGGCGCTCCCCTGGTAAAGCTGGTTGCAAAAAGGGCTCACACCCAGCCTCGGCTAAAACCAGGGCTCCCCCCCCCGTAAGGCCAAACGGCTACGCGCCTCCACCGAGTCGTTAGACTCACAGGAGGCAACACCCCTGAAGATGGTCGCTAGGCCATCTTCCGGGGTTCCTAACGCTGTCCCCCGAAAGGAGGACAGCAACAAAGGAGCTTCGGCTCCTTCGCCCACGCCCCGAGGTGGAGCGAGTGGGCCAGAGACGGTGGATCCTCGAAAAGAGGGCCCCCCCCGCTCCGAAGCCACAACGCCCGCCTTAGGTTTCGAGGCAGAGGGAGTAAAAGACTCGCATGGCGAGCCCAACCTCCCCCAGTAATTCCTCGAAGGCGACAGCGCCCGGGGTTCTGCCTCCGGGAAGCGTACGGCCATTCCCGTGAGGGTCTTCTGTTCGAGGAGGGCCCCCGCGTCTCTTCCGAGCTAGGCCTGGAAGGCATATTCCTTCAATGGAATTGCCGTGCACTCCGGGCCAACTGGGAGGAGCTGCGGAGGCTCGTCTCGTCCTGTTCCCCGTTAGCTATTTTTTTGCAGGAGACCATGCTAGGCGCGTGCCCCCTGCCTGCCCTCCCGGGGTATAAGGGTCTTGCGACCCCACCACCGCGGGATGGCCGGGCTGGGGGATGCGCGTTTTACACTCGGCATGAGTTCTCCGTTCTTATTTCCACTTTAGATACCTTCTTTCAGGCAGTGGCTGTGCAGCTGCACCTGGATAGGAGGTATACTATCATTTCTGCGTATATCCCACCGTCAGCTGACTTCGACGCGGGGGACTTCCACAAGGTCGTCGCACGGTTGCCGAGGCCCTTTCTCGTGCTTGGGAATCTGAACGGCAGGCATCCTCTTTAGGGAGATTACTCAATAAATCCCAGGGGACAAGTCCCTGCCGATGTGATAGAAGAGCTTAAGATAGGTATCCTAAATGTGTATGAGTTTACGCATCACTGCCCGAGAACTGATTCATTTTCTTGCCTTGACCTATCTTTGTGCTCTTCGGATGCACAGCCTGATTTTGATTGGGGGGTGGTCGATTGCTTCCATGGTAGTGATCACTTTCCCATTCAAAAATCATTTTCAGAGCAACTGCCGCGTGAGAGCCCACCTCGGTGGTGCTTGGCGCGGGGGCGGTGGCCTGCATTTCATGAAATTACTGAATTTTCTATCTCAGTCGAGGAGTTTAGGTCGGTAGATGAGGCCGTTGATTTCTTCTTCGGCAACCTCATTGCCGAAGGCCTGACTACTATTCCCAGAACGTCTGGCCGTTTTGCACGCGGACCACTCCCATGGTGGTCGGCCGAGTGTGAGACGGCCCTCAAACAGAAGGGTTATGCCTACATGCGCTATAAGCGCCGCCCGAACGATTTCACTGTCGGCGAATTTCGTCGGGCTTGGGCTATGTTCCTGTATATTTTGAAGCACGCCCGCCGCTATTCTTGGCGGGCATCAGTGTCTTCACTTAACGGGAAAGACCCCTCTGGCAGAGGTGTGGAAGCGAGTCAAAAGGATTCGGCCAAGTTCTCGCAGGACCCCTCTCCCGTTCTCCAGGAGGATAGGACCGCAATCTCGGACCACGTGTCCGTGGCGGAATCCTTCGCGACCGCTTTCTCCGCATTCTCTACCCGGGATGCTGCTCCGCCATCATTCAATGCACATCGTGATGTCGCGAAAGACCGCCGACTGGACTTTACCTCCAGAGGCGGAGAACCCTTCAACGACAGGTTTACTGTGAGTGAGTTGCGTTCCGCTCTTGCTTCGTGCGCGGACACCGCCCATGGTCCGGACGATGTCCCGTGCCCTATGCTTCGACACCTGAGTGAGCGAGGCATTACCTTTAGTCAGATTTGTTCAACAGGATCTGGGTGGAGGGTCTCCTCCCAGATTCCTGGCGAATCGCTACTGTGCTCGCCTTTCGCAAACCGGGAAGAGATCATTCTACGTCGGCCGGTTTCCGCTCAATCTCTCAAACCTCTTGCGTGTGCAAGTTGATGGAGAAATTGGTAAATGTTAGATTAGCCTTTTTCATGGACAGCGGAGGCCATCTGTCTTCTGCACAGTGCGGCTTCCGCAAGTTCCACTCCACGTCGGATGCTCTGCTCCGACTGGAAAATGCCGTCTGCGATGCCTTCCTTCGTAGACAGCCCTACACCACGGTCTTTTTCGATCTGGAGAAGGCCTATGATACCGCATGGTGATACGGTATCATGGAGACTCTCCACACGATGGGGGCGAGGGGATGCCTGCCAATGTTTATATCTGAATTTTTGCGACATCGTCGATTCCGCGTACGGGTGGGGGGACCCCTCTCCGGCCCAAAGGAGCAGGAAGAGGGTGTCCCGCAGGGAAGTGTCCTCAGTGTCACACTCTTTGCCCTGAGCATCAAGGGCATCATCTTGGTGCTGCCGGAAGATGTTCTCGCTACGCTCTACGGGGACGACCTTTCGATCTCTTTTGGCGCGGCCCAGATGTCGACTCCAACAGGCATTGAACCGCGTCTCTCGCTCTGCCAAAGCGCACAGGCTTCGGTTTTCTTTGGCCAAGACTAAGGTGGTGCACTTCTGCTGCCAACCACGGCTCCACTCCGAACCAGATTTGTTTCTTAATGGAGTGCGCCTGGAATTGGTGGAATCGCACCGTTTCCTTGCTCTTGTATTTGACCGACACCTCACCTGGGAGGCTCATATTCGCAGCCTTAAGGTCTGTTGTACCCGCGCCATGTATATTCTCCGTTCCGTGATGTTCAGCGCTGATAGGGCTACTGCCTTACCTTTTTATCGATCCTTTGTTCGTTCGAAGCCCGACAAGGGCTGCAAGCTTTATGCATCCGCAGCCGAGCGTTTATTGCGGAAGGTGGATTCGATCCACTACACCGGCCTTTGCCTCGCGACTGGTGCCTTCCGTACTTCCCCCATTGAAAGCCTGTTGGTTGATGCTGGGAAGATGCCACTCGCTCTACGCCGCGTACAGTGCATCACTCGCCTGTACGCGCGAGCCCGGCGCCTCCCTCAGTCACCAACAGCTCTCACTGCATCCGCAGCTTATCTCGACGGTGCCTATGCCGCCGAGAGACGCCAGTCATACCCTAAGCCCTTTGGGTTTAGGGCCAGGAAACTCCTTCGATAGCTAGGTATAGCTCTCGGGCTGGTGGCGCCCCTGGTTCTGCCCAGGACGCCACCCTGGAGTGTACCACATTTGGCTATTTATCGCCACGCCTCTCCAAGCTTGTACAGCGCCGGGAGTATTGCGTTCGACCTTTTTGGAGCAAACCTGGTGTCACGCTGGAACCGTGCTAGTGTATACGGATGGCTCCAAGTCCGAAGAGTTGGTCGGCTTCCACGCCGTATCCCCTCTGTTTGAAGTCAGCGGGGCTCTACCAGGCGCTGCGTCTGTCTTCACGGCCGAGCTGGGGGCAATACACCACTCGGTACGGGAGATTACGCGATGTGCCCGGTTCGGAGACCGGATTATGATCTATAGCGACTCACAAAGCGCTCTGAGTGCTCTCGGGGCATTGGAATCTCCGCATCCCCTGGAGCGCGATATCCGTGACGCCACGGTTTTGGCGAGTGGGCGAATGTCGAGATTATCTTCTGCTGGGTTCCTGGACATGTAGGAATTGTGGGGAATGAGCGCGCCAAAGAGTCCGCGAGGACTCTGCGACCGGACTAGCGTTTCGCTCTTCCTCACACCGACAACATGGCAGGAATACGGGCAGCTCTTCGGACTGCTTGGCAAAGAAGATGGGAGACGTTCAAGGGAACTTAAAGTTGCGTGCCATTGCGCCGCGACTGTTCCCATGGA
This sequence comes from Ceratothoa steindachneri, assembly GCA_963969495.1. Lineage (NCBI taxonomy): Eukaryota > Metazoa > Arthropoda > Malacostraca > Isopoda > Cymothoidae > Ceratothoa > Ceratothoa steindachneri. The sequence goes on from OZ018318.1 coordinate 167,442,531, forward strand.
CCTATCCCCCAATGCCGCGACGGCTTCAGGTCGCTTTCTGTCGTCTTCGAATCGAACATACTCGTGTGACCTATCGCTATTTGATGGAGCGCTCGCCTGCGGTCTATTGGGTCGACTGCGTCGTGCCCCAGACTGTTCGGCACATTCTTTGTTGAATGACCTATTCTGGGTGATCTTCGCCCACGTTATCTGTCCCGGTACCGGGATGGGCGGGGTCACTACCGCCCTTATCCTTGTACTCGGGACGAGTGCGTGCACTTTGGTGGACTTGTGGACCTTTGGGGGGAGGCAGGCCTTCTCCTTATTATTTAACCACGTATTTTTGTTTTTTTTTCCCTTATAGGTTGCACGCTTCTGCGCTGGGGGGACCTCCCCCGACGCAGGAGCGTGCTTACTACTCATTTCCTTTTCTTTCTTTTTTAATTTTTGGTGTTGTTTGGGTCGGGTTTTTTTTTTTTATTGCATTAGATTATAAAGTAGCCTAGTACTAGGCAGTTTTTAATACGGCGACTAATGCCCAATTAGGCAGTCGCCAGATGAGCTCTAAAAAAATAAAAAAATCATTATCTGGTCGGGGATCCTCCTAGATTAAGGAAGCTTGGCGTAGACTAACTAACTAAGTGTCCTAAAATGTGGATGAGTTCCTAGAACCGTTTCATTTCTCTGCCTTGATCTGTCCATGTGCTCTCCAGATGCACAGCCTGATTTTGGATGGGATGTTGCCAATGACCAAGGTAAGGACCACTTTCCCATAAAATTATCATTTGGGGGTCCACTGCCGCCTGTTGCTTTTCGCTGGAGCGGTGCTCCGCATTTTAGGAAATGCCCGATGAGGCAGTTGAGTTCTTCTCCGGCAACCTCATCGCCGTAGGACTAACTACTATTTCTAGAACGTCTGATTTTTTTTGTACGTCCACTGCTTCCGTGTTGGTCCGCCGAGTGTGAGACGGCCTTAAGGTAGAAGCGATATCCCTATATATGCTATAAGCGTCGCCTCAACGATTTCACCGTCGGTGATTTTTGTCGAGCTTTGGCTAGGTTCTTGTCTGTCTCGAAGCACGCCCGCCGCTCTTCCTGGGGGTGTGGGTATACGCTTCTTCACTTAACGGGAAGACCGGGTACGCACGCCGTGATGTTGCTGAACACCGCCGACTGTACTTTACCTCCAGAGACCGAGAACTCTTCAACGACAGATTTACGTGAGTTGCATTCCGCTCTTGCTTCATGCGCAGACACCGCCCCTGGTCTGGACAGTGTCCCGTATGCCATACTTCGACACCGAGGTCATCGAGGCGTGGCATTTCTGCTAGATCTGTTCTAGGCCAGCTACATCATGCCGTGTCAGAAACGAGGCTTTGGAACCTCTATAAACAACGCCCGCAAGGTGCAAGAGAACAGGCCTCGAGGGATGATAACTCTATTTTTCAGCCTGATGGCACATCTTGTCATAAAGTAAAAGCAATAACAAAGTTCATGGCTTAAAATAACATCGAACTTTTGGGACCTTCGCCCGGGACTTTGCCAGATTTGGACCCAAACTGGCGGTTGATGAAGAGAAATCATCCAATTGTGAGCAGTTGTAGGTGTGCTTTTTGAACAAAAATGGAGCAATATCAGTCAAAATATCATCACAAATTTAGTCTCCAACATGTCAAAACGAATTGAAGAAGTCATGAAGAACATATTGACTGTATTCATTAATAAAATGGGTTTGGTGGGCTCTAATTTTTTGTATATTTTACCTTCAAGTTATGATACAAACATACTAGAACAAAATGCAACGTTTGATGAGTTCTTTTAATTTTCTTCTATGGAAAAATTTAGTAGTCTCAAACTTATGGTCATGCCTATGTTAATATTAATGATCTGCACCAAGTGAATGAAATGGTCTTTTGGTTATGTGAAGTTATACATGAATGCATGTGAAAAACTTGCTGAGCAATGGAAGAAGTAGGCTTTGATTATCGAGTCGTTCATTGATGCAGAAAAAATGTAGATTAGTGGCATCCTTTTCCCTGGAATGTACAGATATGTGATTAGACAAGGAGTGCGATTGCTGAAAACCATTACCATTGATACTAGCAAGAGATGGGAGCATTTTGTTAGGCAGGTCAGTTTGGGGAGAATGGTATGAACTCTGACTTAACTGAACAGATTTCGACAAGCCAGTTTTATTTCCTCCAAATTGGGGGAGCTTGGTGTGTCACCTGCTCTGGTAAGAATTGCATTTCCATGAAATTTGTTTCTGGAGGAAATGGAAGGTAGATAGCAATAATCTTATCTGCAGGATGTGGAAGGTTTGTTTCTCTCTTGCTTCACAAGTCAGGTCGAAGCTCAACTGTAATTTTGCCTTGATTGCATAAGAAGACCTCTCTGAGTGTGGGAAGGTCATGTAGGAAAAACTGAGGTCAATGTCCCCCACATAAATACAGACCTCCCATGTGTGGTTTGATTCAGAAGATGGGCAGAAAGTTTGTTTTTGTGAAAGTATCTCTTTTGGGGTGCAAATGGTTGATGGTGAAAATTTATTTTTTAGTTGATATACCCCTCTCTAGTGTAGTTCGTTTAGGGCATCAATAACACTGATTGGACAGGATTTTCCCCAGAAATCCAGCGCTGTTTATTGCAGGTGTGCGAACATTAAGTATGTTCTGAAAATGTCAGATTTTAAATGTGTTGGATAAAGGAGAGGGAATCACCCATTCACTCGAGTGATGTGTAGTTGCAGAGAGTTGGTTGAATGAGATATTTTCCATCTGAGCCATGGTTTGAGAGACACCCCCTTGCGGGGGAAGAAGAGTGGCGGCGGTTTTGCTAGGGGCACTATTGGCTGGAAGTGGATGTGATCTGGATTGCATCCTCTTCCCGCAGCCTCTCTTGCTTATGGATATTATTGGAAGGCATTTTATCATCCACATCTTCTCCTCCTGATTTCCAGATTAACCTGACGCAGAGGAAGGCGAGTGCCGGGGCAGAGGGGGAAACGACGCTCAACTCGTTCCAGTCTGCCCTCCAGCATGTTCTGCAAAAACAGCTCGATAAATCTACTCAACCACGACTCAAGTTTCAGGTTCTCTCCATAAGTTCTGGGGAAAATAGTTCCTTGAGATTGTGAGGGGGGCGGGAGATAATGCTTCTGGTTAATTCACCACCAGGCAACTTGCATTCTTTACACCCTCTGAAGAGTTTTGCACCTTCACTGTCCTGAATGCCCAAAAGCTGTTTATTTATACCCCCTGCCCCAGGTAGTCTCGAACTAAGCTGAACTTTATTTGTTCTAGGTATTTCCATTTTACTAGGCGCGGGGGGGGCGGGCTAATTTTGCAGGCTAGTCACTGACCAGGTTTCATCTATTCATCCTTAGGAGTGGGGGGCCACCCCTCTCTCTTGCCTCCGGTAGAGGTAGTGGGTTTTAACATGTCTGCATTCTTCTTGCCCCTTTGCCATTTTACATACCTGCAAGAGCATGTCAAGTGGCATCTGAAGGTTGGCGTGCCCTCCCAGCCTCAATGTCTGCAGGAGAATCTTCAGAAAAAAAATCTTCCACACATTTTCGTTTCCTCTATCTTCACTTTCATTAGAGATCTCTCCCCACAAACTGTGTGGTACAGCTCATTGCTATTGCACTTTAAATTTGAAAGAGAGAGAAAAGTTTACTAAATCTATGTACCTTCCACACATTTTCACTTCTAACATCACCACTTTATTTTTTTTAATTTCACACTTTTTGGTGTAAATTCCATTGCTGGTTTTGTCTCTTTTTTTTTTTAATGGTTCCCTTAAGGTACACAAGTCTCAAGGTCAGATAGAGTGCACCTTACAGGACTTGCTGTGGTCATCACCAATCACTTAATATAGACAGTACCCAAACAGACATTTGCCCTCTTTGGCAAGCTGACCCCCGCACTGTCACGCATCTCATTTTAAGATTGCATTAGCTTGGCAGCTCTCAGACAACACATTAACATTAACAATGTCCTATAGCTTTGCTAAAGTCCAGTGGATGTGGTGGCCTACCTACATGGTACAGGCTTCCCCGGATAACCAGTCCCGGGGAGCCACAACAATACACGCTATATCTTTTGGTTTCTGGTTGATTCTTTTTACCACCAGGAAGATTTCTTAGCTTTTTTTTTTTAAGCCACCTCCCTGGCATTTGCATAGGTTGGGGAATATCACCAAAATATTACGTTGTCCAGAAATTATTGTTTTTTCTAAAAAAAATAATAAATTGGCATGGTTTATACCACCTATTTTCACTCAAATATTTAAGATTCTTTTTATTTCTCATTGGCAACCTTAAAGTTACCATTAGTATTAAGAACTATCTCACAATGGTTAACTAGGCAGCTGATGTCTGACTTAAAACAATCGTGCGTTTTGATGAAATATATGATATGCATTGATATCACTCTCCACCTCATTCATACCATCTTCTGTTGAAATATTGCTGTAATTACTGACTCACTTAAAGGCACAGGTCATAACGACCCCTTGATCTGCATCTGCCTGCTGTCTCTCCCCCTCAGGCCACTCTGTTCTGAGCCAGCTGTTCACACTCCTTCAAAGGCATCCCAACATCCACAGGAATCTGGTCCTCCCCATTTCTTGGGTGGCCTACCTTTCAGTCTCCTACCTTGAAAGTCACCTGTATAGGCTTGTCGTACATAGCTTTCTAGCGGTCTTCTCATAACATGTCCAAACCACTTGATTCTCTCTCCGTAATGGTCTCCTCCATATTCAACTCTTTTCTTACACTGGTATTTGTCCTTCGCTGTCTCCAGTTGGTGCCGATGATACTCCTGTGCCACCCACCATCACTGCACACTGCATTGTCATACAAACTTTTAATTATCTTCACTATCTTCCTGCTGCAATGATCAAGTAATTTTCACATTTGTGAGAGGATATGGGGGATGAAACCCTGGAGGGAGACCACCCCACTTGGGTTTATCCCTGCATGAGGTTAAATTGAAATTGAACTTCCACTTTATAGCACAGGCTATAAAATTCCCCCATCATGCGACAGCCTCCCTCTACTATAACCTGACCCCTCGGGTCAGTTTCACAGAAGGCACAGCACCACTGAATTGTAGTAATGTCGGCGGGGCTTACTGCACAGGCTGTAAGATCTAAGGCCTTCTCCCAAGTGTTTGGTAGATGGAGCAGAGATCACCTCCTCCTAGGGACCCTAGGAGGCAGTCGTCAGATGGGCTCTCAAAATTTAAAAAACAAAACAAAAACAAAAGCCACTTGCTCCTGGGAAGCAATTAACAACATATGGAGGATGAAGGAGGACTTCTTGCCCGTGGTCAGTTATCATTTCCCTGGTCATAATATGCCACATGTGGGTGACCATGAAGAAGAATTAATCTTGCTTCCTACATTCACTGATAAAAGGTTATAACGGATAATGCTATATACTACCAGAGCTTCTTTGAAATATTTCTATTGGTCTTGCAACAATTTGACATATTTTTTAAAGTTCTTACGCAGCATAGTCAAAACCTCAATTTCTTGGCAATTTCATATTTAGACATCATTACATTTTAGGACTCCTTTCCTCCTGTCATCTTGACTTATAATGATGTAGGAAGTCTTCCTATGGTAATCCTACTGGATTATCTTCTTTAGGTAGGTTCAAGAAAGTTATACACCCTCAACCCCACCCTCTTTAACCCATTAGTCACCCTGCTTTTTTTCTCATACTCACCCTCTGCAAAATTACAAATGGTGCATGTTATCAAAAATCATTAAAATAAAATATTTAAATGCTTTTTTATAAATCAAATAATATATCATTTTAATTGAAAAGAATCATTCATTGATATAATTAAAAACTATTAATAACCTTCTACCTATTTATAATTCTGATTGATAATTCTCAGTTTTTATAAAAATTTTCATCAACACTCATGGTTGTTTTATGCTTTTTAAATCAGTTACGCTTTAAAACCTCTATCTAATTATAGAAAACAGTGCTGCTCTTCATGGGATACTATTTTACATCCTAAATTTTATGAAAATTTTGCTCAGGGCCTATTTTTTACCACCTATAAAACTGTATTTTCCAGACAAAATAGGCTTGCTAGTTTGTGTGCTTTCAATAACATACTAATTTTAATTGGATGAAAAATGAAAAACATAAGTGTATTTAACTAAACAATAATGAAGAGTCATCAAAAATGGCGTGTTTACACAGATGTGCTTAATAAATCAGCCTCTTTTCGCTGTTATGTTATGGTGAGGCTTATAACTGAGTCAAGTTACTCTCATTTATTAATCTTGGTTTACAAATAAAGAAGGCCTGACCTAAGCCATTTATGTATTTTAAATAGATGCTTAATCACTAACAAAAGAGTTTGGAAGAAAAAATTGCTAAATTATCATAATTATCAGGGCAAATGCGAGTTTATACATGAAAGGCCACAAAAGGCCCCCGGGCAATTACGTAGCACTGAATTGAGGACCTATAAAGCCCATCAAGCGACTGATGGGTTAAGCTAGTCCTGTTATGTAACTACCATACCTTTCCACTTTATTAACATTTGCTCATAACTTGTGGTAAGATGCTCTTGTTTTTGTTTTATTTTTTTCTGGTTTTAAGTAATAATATTATGGTGGGGGGGGTGCTTTTCCAGATTGAAAATTTCTTCTGTCTTGGGTCTCCTTTGGCAGTGTTCTTGGGTCTTCGAAGGATACGGCAGGACAAAGGTCCCCCGACGCCCTTCTTGACCCATAGCAGCTTTCGTAGGTTATTCAACATCTTCCATCCTGCAGATCCTGTGGCATACAGGTAAATTTAACTTCTTGATTTTTATCATTTGAGAAGAGGAGAGAAGGAATTCATTAGTATTCTATCTAGTACTCTTCCATATTCCACCATCTCCTTTATTTTTCTATCCTAGGGCCAAGGACTCAGTTATTGGGTAATACGTTTAAGCTCAGGAAGACTATTTTTATCTTTTAGCTTTTTAAAAGCAGCGGTCTTTTAGCTAGATGAATCTTTCTTTTAATTAAGATAAGAATACACTAGAATTGCAATTAAGAATTTTCATTTGTTCAAAACTACCTTGATTGCCCCTGGCTAGAGCTCCTCCTCTAAGCCAGCAACCTCAATGAAGTCTGCTGACTGACCAGAGGAATTCTCCTAGAAATCCTACACTCAGTATATCTGGAAGTTTTGGGCTTGTTATGAACAGGTGTTGAACTGTGCCTGGTTCCTGGTGGCAGTAGAAGCAGATGGCTGTCTCAGTCAGGCAGGTGTAGTATGTGTTTAATTTAGGGTGGTGACCGCACTGGAGCCTTGTCAGGATGAACCATTTGTGGAAGTTGTTTGGACGTAGAGATTGTATGGCTTGCTGTTGTGTGTGTTGTTAGTTTTGTGGATGATGAAGGCTTGGGTTTCAAGGTAGATGGATTTCTTGGACTATCTTGCGGTTTATTTTCTAAAATTGTCGTGTTCTGTCATAGGTTCAAGTTTGCCCCCATCTTGTAATAGTTTGAATTAAATAGTGAACAATTTTTTTACTTTACTGTGAACAGAACTTCAGCTTTTCCCTATATATAGTCATCTACTAATTGTTTACACTTTTTGTTTTTATTTGAATATTTTGAGTTGTTTAATGTGTTACAGAGGTTAAGTTAGGTCATTTGAGTTGTGTATTTTCATATGATGATCATGAGTTATTCAACTTAATCTGTAGGTCCCCACTGAGAAATAAAAGGCATCTTAAATAAGTTTGAATCAATATTAAAACCCCCTACCTTTTTTTCCTCTCTTGATTATGCAGGACATTGGTAAAAAATAACTTTAAAACTGAAAACAAAATTGCCTTGCAATGGCATTCTGAAATGAGCAGGCCTGAGTCACTTTCATCCTTTCAAAGATGGCAATCAGTGGTCCAGGAATAATTGAAATTGGGTGTCTTTACCCACCTTATGCCCTGATTTAGTAAGCTTTTAAAGTGGTGATAGTCACTTTATTTATGAAATTTGCAAAAAAAAAAAAACATCTTTGGCAAAATTTACAAAAAAGGTAGGTATTTTTTACAAATTTGTACACAAAATTACTATCACCACATTGAACATCATACAACACATCACTGAAATGAAACCAGATGTGGATCTATGTACATATTTAACATTATGTTGTATTGTAACATGGATACTGAGACCCTATCTCCTGCTTGGGAATATGAATGATAGATGCCTCCTTGAAAGAAGTACATGATCAGTCCTAAAACAGCATCATTTTTACTTTTAGATGTCCCTGTTATCTCTTGATTCACACACATACTTTGGATGGGAGGTGATTGATAGCCTTGATGCAAGCAATTATTTTCCCTATTTAGAGCTCTTTTGATGGGACACCACCACTTAAAAGATTACTTCGGTGGTGGTTTGATCCGGCAGGGTGGTCCATCTTTGAGGAAATTATTGATCTCTCTCTGTCTCTTGAGGAATTTAGTTAGGTCAGTAGATGAGGCTGTTGGGTTTTACTCCAGCACCATCATCACTCAGTTTGACTACTAGTTCTTGAGCATCTGGCCATTTTTCATTCTGATTGCTTCCATAGTAGTTGGCTGTGTATGCTTCAAGTGTTGCAAGCACCGGCATTGTGCATTCATCCTGTGTGAATTTTACCAGGAGGATTCAGGGTAATACCACCCTCCCATCCCCCAGGAAGGCGGGACCACACCATATCATACCCTGTGTCCATAGTGGAGTCATTCGCGACTGCTTCCTCTGCATTCTCAAGAAGGGATGCCGCCCCACCAGCATTTAAATTTAAAACATGGTCACTGATGAGTGCCACCGACTGGGCTTCAAGTCTAGAGTAGAGAGCCCTTCAATGACTTCTCGCGAGCTGCTTTCCGCTCTCACTTTGTGCATGGATACTACCTCTGGTCCGGATGATTTCGCGTACGCCATGCTTCGACACTTGAGTGAACGAGGCTTGGCCTTATTGTTAAGCTTTGTACAACAGCATCTCGATGGGGAGTATGTCCTTGGAATCTTGGCTACTGTACTTGCTTTTTGTAAACTACGGGGAGATCACCATCCCAGGGAGATTTTGCCCAATTTCTGTAACATCCTGGAGACACAAGTTGATGGAGAGATTGGTTAATGTTAGGTTAGCTTAATTAATGGACACCGGAGGTAACATTACCTGTGCTGCTTTCATAAGTCCTACTCCATTTGGGTGATCTGCCCCTGCTGGAGAGTACTATCTGTGAGGCATTCCCTCATAGACAGCATTTCACCATGGTTTTTCGATCAAGAGAAGGCTTATGATACCGCGTCGTGATACAATATCTCGGAGACCCTTTATTCTATGTGGGTAAGGGGCGCCTTATTATCTTTCTGAGTTCATAAGGGAGAGAGCGCTCTCCGATATTTCAGGGCAAGAGAAGGGCATGCCACAGGAAGTGTCCTCAGTGTCACTCTCTTTGCTTAGAGCATCAACCGTATGAACTTGCATGCTCTTTTATGCCGCAGCTCAGATGCCTACACTTGAGCGCCAAGTGTAGGTATTTGGACCTTATCTCTCTTGCTGGCATCCGCAGGTTTGTTTTCTTTGGCTAATACTATGATAATGTAATTTTGACACATGTACCCTTGTGGCATTCACCAGGAGATTGGGTTTATTATCTCTTGAAGAATAGCTGCGTGGTGGCAGGCTCTAGATCCTGCACTACCATACCTGCTGCTCCAACAGAGCCGCCTGGGTGTTTGAGGGGAGGATAATGAGGGGCTAGTCTAATATTTACTTTATTTAAAAAAGATGGTAAATAACGAAGAAAAATGTCAACCCCAAACCTTTGCAATACTGAAATGTGTACAATACCCCAAAATATATACAGCCTTACAATGTCAATATTGGCCAATGGCGAAAAAGAAACCATACGAAAAATAGATATATAGAGGATCCAGTAAATAAAAATTACTAAATAATATAGAAGGCCTCCCACAGAGAAATCGAAATCGTACACGATAAGTACTGGGTGTACCCCCAAACTCAGGATAAAATTCGCCTAAATCGGGAAGGAAAAGGGAGGCCGGCCCGCTTCCTTTGAGGAATTCCTTACGGTCCCAAACTCTGCGAAGCGTTCTGCACTTAGGGAACTAGGACGTGTGGGTTCCAACCACTTTGTTGGAGACTGCGAGATGCTAGTCCCAACTACCCACACTTTAGGATGTCCTTTCTCAGTCACTGGAATGTGAGTGAGGGTCAAGGCTGGCTGCCTCTGCCTCTCAAGCCATATATTGATAGACCGCCCGTACCAAGGAGCTGGAAAGAAGGCATCTTCAGTCACAGATTCACTGCCACACTCAAACATCATTAACGCCAACATATATGCACACACCCAATCACACTTACTTTTACCTGGATGACTGTCCAGCTAGCTCTTCTTTTCACTTCCACTAAGATCACAAAAACACGTAAAAAAAAACAATACAAAAGTCTCATCTATTTCAATAAACGTCCGTGGCGGAGTCCATCGCGACCGCTTTCTCCGCATTCTCCTGCCGGGATGCTACTCAGACAGCATTCAATCCGCGTCGCGATGTCGCGGAAGCACGCCGACTGGACTTTACCTCCAGAGGCGGAGAACCCTTCAACGACAGGTTTACTTTGAGTGAGTTGCGTTTCGCTCTCGCTTCGTGCTCGGACACCGCCCCTGATCCAGACGATGTTCCGTACGCCATGTTTTGACACCCGAGTGAGCGAGGCCCGGCTTTTATGTTTGATTTATTCAACAGGATCTGGGTGGAGGGTCTCCTCGAGACTCCTAGCTAATCGTTACTATGCTTGCTTTTCGCAAACCGGAAAAAACTCATTCTACCCACGCCGGTTTCCGCCCAATCTCTCTAGCCTTCTGCGCCTGCAAGTTGATGGAGAAATTGTTCAATGTTAGATTAGCCTTCTTTCTTCTGGACAGAGGAGGCCACCTGTTTTCCGCACAGTGCGGCTTCCGCAACTTCCACTACACGTCGAATGTTCTGCTCCGACTGGAAACCCCGTAAGGGGCGCGGCGATTTGCCTTCCTGGCCGCCGTGCTGATGGTTCTCAGCACCCTTTTCCGCCCCAGCTTAGCCTCTTCTCCTTCTTTCAGACAGCCTGTGTTTCTCATCTACTTCCTCACTCCCCCTACAACCTCTCGGGGCTGAGGGGGGGGGCGCGTTTAACAACCTGCTTCATCCCCACCCATACCTTCCTCACATCCCCTTTCCTTCTCACTTCACTATCTATTTTTTTTTATGCCGTGCACAAGGTGGAGCCGCTGCCAGGTCACCCAGCCGGAGGGGTGGCCTAAAATGGCGGCACCTGGCTCTGCCAGCCCTATTGCAAGGGGTCATTAGCGTTTGCTTCGCGCAGAAAGAATAGGGTCATGCTGCCCGATGATGTCAAACCCCAAAATAAAACTTCCCCTTTTTGCCCTCACCATCGACGGAGCCGCCTTCGGGCAGCTCCACTGAAAAAAATGGGGGTCCTCCCCCCCCCCTCCTCTGCCTCTCAGAGGACCCTCTAAATCTCTTTAACCGGAGAGGAGGCTTACTCCTCACCTTTGCCGATGGGTGGGGACTCCCCCTCACCTCCTTGTCTGGAGGTGCCTTCGGGTGCCCCCCTCTTTCCAGCGGCAGTTCCCCCTTTACTTTCCAAGGGGACTGCCAAGAAAGCCAGCAGGCAGCCCATAACCGACGGCTCCCCATTGAAGCGGCTCGGTAGGGCAAACCCCCTTAGAGGAGAGAGGAAAGACAGGGCCCATCGGCCGCTTCCCTCCAGAGACCTACTGGCTCGTATACTAACCTTAGCGGCGGTCAATAAAAACTATGGTCAATTTATATAGTTTCTTTTATAAAGTATGTACTAAGCATTTTGAAAAAAAACAACCAGTTCAACTAGGTGAGCCTGGTATTACAATACAAGTAGAAGAGTCATGCTTTTTGCACAAACCAAAACATCACAGAGGAAGATCTCCCCATTTTACAAATTTGGGTTTTGGAATTGTAGATACATGACAACACCAGCCATAGGCTAAATGGAAATAGTCCAACAACCCGATGCTGATACTCTTTTACCAATAATTGTAAAGGTAGTTATACAACGTTCGACTGTGCACTCAGACGAATGGAAGGCCTACCAAAATATCAGTAACCTAGGATACCTACATAAAACTGTAAATCATTTGTTATATTTTGTTGATAATAGAACAGAGGTTCACACTCGGCGTGTAGAATTCTATTGGAACAAACATAAAGATGTATGGATTGCCAAAAAAATTATTACACTCCGATTTGCAGGAATTTATGTCATGAATGGCATCAGGAAAATTTATTTGATTATTTTTGTGCTCAAATTTTGAAACAGTATTTGTGCAATTTTTAAATTGATTTATGTAATAAAGTATTACTAAAGTATTTTCTTGTGTAATTTTTAATACGATTTACTCTATAAAGCATTAAGTAAAGTATTCATCCTTGTTATTTATTTTACCCTATATTTTTTATAATCTTCATTGGCCCTAAACTGGGGCTCCTCCTCTTCAAAAGGCCGAAACTGGGACCTGTGTTGTTAAAAAAGGTCATGTGGGACTGCTATTCTCCAAAAGACCCTTTTTTTTTAAATACAGACTTTTTGCAGTAGATCCCTTCCTTGTTTTTTTTTTAATCTTATTTGCAAACTCCTTGGCTCCTTAATTTCTATTGAGGTTCGTGCTCTGTCTCCACTAGAATAACCCCCTCCTTTTAACCCATCTATTTTTTTATTGCACCACCCATTTGTTTTCAATCGGGGATGAGATGTCCAGACTCAATAATGAAATTCATATAAAGATCAGAATGAGAATCACTGCAAATTTTAAGGCATGGGCAGATTTGCCGGCCAAAGGAGAGTCCCCCATTCCATGGTGGGGGGAGTCTGGATATGGAAGCCCCTTTTGAGACTGTGGCGTTATGATATGCTAAAGGGTAAATAGTCTATTGTACGACACTGTATTTATATGCATATGTTTGTGTTCCTCTTCATGTAATGACTAAAAGAGTAAGCATTAGATTTTGCTGCGGTGATGCTCTCGTTGGTTGCCGGCATTAACATAATAGCAAAATCCTGAGGGAAGGAATCTCTCGCACGGAATTCCACTCTTCCAGAATCGAACCTCTGATCTGTCCGAAGTTCTCGTCCGTGGCACCAATGACCATCCATTCCTATACAACCACTGATAAGACTGCCTATGACGAGGTACCTCTCGAGCCCTTGAGTCTTACACCTCGACCCACCTCCAAAGGCACTGATGCTTCAGTGGAGCAGCTTGAAGTGGACCCTTCTGCCCCCTCTGTAATGCCTACTACCCCGAGTAAAGGTAAATAAAGAGGTCATTGATGTGTGAATTTTACATTCTTTTCTCAGCAGCGTCTTTTTATTTTAATAGTTAGTTTTCCTTTTTAGCGTCTTTCCAGTCTCGCTTCTACGAGGTAAGACGTGCAACGGTGGACCGCCATTCCCCTCTATCCAGAGGGGAATGGCACCTTGGTCCCAACGCAATCATAGGCCTCACAAAAACTTAAACCTCCTCCTTCCCTCCGCCATCTGACAAAAAGCAAACATTGTCCACATACTTAAAAAAAGAAACAAACCAAGCCTCAGCCTACCGCCATAGCTCCCTTCTATCCACACTATCCAAAATACTTGAAAAACTAATTCTAAAATGCATCCCACTGTCCCCTACCCAACACGCTTCAAACAAGCCCTCTCCACAACCACCCTCCTCACAAACATGACAACACATCTTAGATGGCATCAACCATAATCCCCCCCCCAAGGGTAATCCTAGTTACCATCAACATCAAGACATGGTCCCATGTCATATCTTAACCCAGAAAATCCTTAAATTAGTTACTCCAAGGTGACAAAAAGTCAGTTTGGACCCTCGCCCCCCCCCCCCGGGACAATTTTCTTTCCCACCCTCTTCAACCCTTTCATGCACAACCCCTTAATTACCATTCCATCCTACAGGGGCGACAATACAGCTACTAGAAACATGCAAACATACCTCTTCAAACTCTAGCAGTGGACAAATGAAAACAGAATGGCTGTCACACCTCAAAATTCTTCCATGACCCTGTTTGCTTCACTCAAAAAGAATCCCGCAGACACATAACAATCCGTATCCCACTCAACAACAACAACAACCTCCACAATACTTGGCCTCACCTTCGACACAGATTACCTCGCAACATGGCCGAAACCTGCAACAAAGCACCACAAAAACTACATGCACTCAGTGGCTCTTACTTTGGACAACAGAAAGAAACACTCATCATGCTATACAAGCAATTCATCCATTCCACATTTAACTACTCTTCCCCAGCCACCCACCCATCACTAGCTTCCTCCAATGCTGGCACACTCCAAATCACATAAAACAAAGCCCTCCACACAATCACTAGATGCACCCAATCCACCCCCCAATAGATCACTTGCACATAGAAAATAGAGGAAGAGGGGTGACGCTCCCTTGTCGCGGGAAGAGAGCTTGTGCCTACCTTTGACTTTTCGAGCTATATCGGTGTGGGTACCTCTCTTCTGCGTACCCCTGGTAGGGCTTCCCTTGTCGATATGGTCGGAAACGAGGTTCCAGACTAAGTGCGTCCTAGTTTTTTCTACTCTATCCTTCTTTTTTTTCACTTTTATCCTATCTCTTCCACTTACTATACAAAAAAAAACCAAAAAAATCCTACTACTATCATGTCACTCTTACCCTTCTTTCCATCTTTCTACATATAAGGACCTGGCAGCTACCTCATGCGTCAGAAGAGAGGCTTTGGAACCTTTATAAACAACGCCAATCGACGCTCACTAGTTGCGAGAGACTAGGACTAGAGGTGTCCTAGGCGTTGGGGCACGATGAATGGGATGAGGGTAGTGCCCCGTTAACCCCTTCCCTGGCGCGTAATTATTGACCATTCCCAGTGACCGTTGATGGGTGCCTCTAGTAGCATCGGTCCGAGGTGACGGCCCTTTGTTCCCAGGTTGGTTGCCAGGCCAATAAAAAGCCTTGGGTCGAATCTCTTGGTGTGGCGGGATATCTATTGAAAGCTACTCCGAGATCCTGGCCGTCGTGAAGGGAACTAGTAGGAGTTTAGTACGGGCCGTGCTCCGTTGTTCACCTGGTGAGAAATCGATGGCCCCTTCGGCGACCGTCAGTGCTGCTTGGTTGGGAGCCACTGTACGCCGAGGTTTGACGACTCGGTCGGGCGAACAGCAACACATGGAGCGTGTTCTGAAAGATCCGAAACCTCTCCGATGGATAGGCGGGAGCGACTCACGCGGGAAGAACTCACCAACCCCCCTTTTTTATCATTGATTGGTCACGAGTTTTCAGAGAGAGAGAGAGAAAGCGCTCAAAATGACAAGCAAAAAAGGACCCGTTCGTCTAAAACACAACTGTGCAACATGCCAGGAAAGTATCTGACGCGAGAGGTGAAGAACCTGAAAGACCTCTATAGAGCCTCAGAGGAGAGAGCTAAAATCCTTGAAAGTTTGAGAAACTCTAAGCCCTTCACGCAGCTCAGATTCGATGCCTAGAAGAGGCGCCGCCCACTGACTTGTCGGAATCCCCTGGTACCCAAGTGGAGACTCCGGCATAATCTGAGGCTAAGCTAGCTGAGGCGAGAAAAAAAGAGAAAAAGAAGAAAAGGGGGGATAAGAATGTGGAGAGTAAAGGGAAAAAGAGGAGGCCTCTTCCACAAGGAAAGACCCCGTCTTCAGAGACCAAGTGTCCGAAGGTCACCCTCATTGGTGACTCGCAAACACGGGATCTGCAGCCGCTGCTAGCGGCCCGCCTTCGCACTAGCGTGAAGGTAAGCTGCCTGCCAGGACGGGGTAACCACAACATCAGAGTAGGGGCAGAGAAAGCTCAGATTTCTGAGAATTCAGTTGTTGCACTGATGGTGAGTGGCAACAACCTCTACCTCAGAGGGGGTAAGGTTGGCCTCAGTGGTATGACCATCCAAACGGTGATGGGAGCCGTGGATGACATAGGGCTTAAAACCCGCAAACGTGTGGTGGTTGGGATGCTTCCGAGAAGAGGTCCATCCCGAACCGCTCACGAGAGAAACGTCGCAGTGAACAGAAGGTTGGCGGATCTCTGCACGGCAGAAGGTGTCTTCTTCGTGGACCCCTATCCTACCTTTATTGGTAGAGTCGACTTCTACCAAAGGGACGGGGTACATCTCTCCTTTAAAGGGAAGGCCTTTCTCGCAAACCTAATTCAAGATGTCGTGGAACGCACCCAAAAGAGCGTTCGAAACAGAACGAAAGCGGACGTACGCCAGCACGCCCATGTCACTTCTGAAACGACCTTCTCGAAGGTCGTCAAAAAAAAGTGTGACCACGAAAATAGAGAAGCCGGGAAACGGAAGAGCGAGGGAGTCCTATACTAGGGGACTCCCTGAAAGTTCTTCTGTTCAATGCAAGGTCAATCAGGAACAAGTTTCTTGAGCTCCGTGGCCTAGTAGCAACAGAAGAACCTGAGATGGTGGCCATAACGGAGTCGTGGATAAAAACTTCAAGCCGAGACTTTGAATGTGAATTCACGATTCCCGGTTACCACCTCTTCCTGAAAGATAGGCCAGACAGAGAGGGTGGCGGTGTGATGTTATATGTCAAGGATACTCTCAACTCGACTGATGGCAGCATCGTATCCGACCATGAACTACTAGGTGTTGACCTAGAGATAGGTCCTGCCAAATACAGGACCCTGGTGCTCTATAGACCTCCTGCCCAACTTGTTGAAAAGGACAGAGATCTGTACCAGCTACTCGGAGAACTTGTCGAAGACAGAGTGTGTATCGTCATGGGGGATTTCAACACACAAGTTGACTGGTAAACCAGAGAACCCTGTGGCGAGAACGCACTACTCCTGGAGTTCGCGAACAACGAGTTCCTGACTCAATGGGTAAGAGAGCCAACGAGAGGTGACAATATCTTCGACTTGGTTTTCACCTCTGAGGATGACATCGTTCAGGACCTCTCTGTTGGCGAAGAGCTCTGTGGTAGTGACCACAGACTAATTAGTTGCAGGGCCTGCAACTAGTAAATCAAGGAAACTTGATTTGAGAAGAGCAGACTTTGCAGGTTTTCGTGCTGGACTGACTGACGCGAGGCTAGAAGTGTGCGAGGCTGTTGAAGACTCGTGGAACAGTTTCAAAACCACATTCATCAGTCTTCAATCGCGTTTCATCCCTCTGAAATGCCCCCGTCGGTCTTCTGTTCAACCAAAGTGGTTTAATCGAGATATCGGCCAACTGCTTAGGGAGAAGAGAAATGTGTACCGGCAATCGAAGATCTCAGGTGACTTTGACGAATACCGGAGGCTAGCCAGGAGAGTGAAGTCCAGCATAAGGGCGGTTAAGCGGTCTGAGGAACTCCGAGTGGCGAGACTCTGTAAAGAGAATCCGAAGGAGTTTTTTGGATATGTGAACAGCCGTAAACCAATCCATCGAACGATTGGCCCTTTGAGGAATCAGGAGGGGGCATTAAAGCACTCAGATGCAGAAAATGCTAACCTCCTCAACGACTACTTCTCTTCAGTGTTTACTGAAGAGTGTGGTCTCCTTCCCCAGCCAACGAGTTCCTACCCGGGGGGGGGGGGAGGGAAGCTGGAGGATATGGACTTGACCGAAGGAGAAATAGAAAAGAAGATCACTGACCTAATGACGAATAAGTCACCTGGCCCGGATGGGTTTCTACCTAAAGTGTTGAAAGAAGTGCGCGATCAAGTGTCACGACACCTGAGCGCAATCTTCAACATGTCAATCCGGACCGAATTCGTTCCTAGAGACTGGCGTGAAGCGGAGGTGACTCCTATCTTCAAGAAAGGAAACCGTAGCCAACCGTCGAACTACCGACCTATCAGTCTGACTTCGATAGTCGGTAAACTCATGTATGTAAAGCATGATGGTGGACAAAATAACTTCGCATTTAGAGTCGAACCTGCTACTGAGTAGTTCCCAGCACGGCTTCCGAAGGCAACGGTCATGCCTGACGAACCTTGTGGAATTCTTCCACTTCGTCTCTAGTGAGCACGATCGGGACAAGGCGCTGGTTGTGGTCTATTTAGACTTTCAGAAAGCCTTTGATAAGGTACCACACCGCCGCCTTCTCCGGCAAGTGCGAGCGCTTGGCATAGACGGAAAGGTAGCCGGCTGGATCGAGAACTAGCTAAGTGGCAGACGGCAACGGGTGGTGGTAAATGGACAGTCTTCTGAGTGGGTGCCCGTTACTAGCGGGGTGCCTCAAGGTTCTGTCCTGGGACCACTACTATTCATCATCTACGTCAACGACATGGACGGTGACATGGTTGCCAAGATTTCCAAATTTGCCGACGATACCAAGCTTGGTATGAACGTTGCAAAGGATGGAAATACTGCCCGCCTGCAGGAAGATTGGGGAGTGGTCGGACACGTGGCAAATGCCTTTTAACGTGAGCAAATGCAAAGTGATGCATATCGGCCACCGAAACCCCAATCTCAGTATATCCTTATGGGCACTGCTCTTGAATCCACCGACTCTGAGAAGGACTTGGGTGTAACAATCACTAGTGACCTCAAGTTCTCGAAACAGTTCATTGAGGCGGAGAAAAAGGCCCAAAGGATGCTAGGCTACATAAAGCGCCAGTTTGGATATCGGAACAAGGAGATTGTACTGTGTTTGTACAACTCACTTGTCTGACTGCACCTGGAGTATGCCGTATAATTTTGGAGTCCTTCATTTCGAAAGGACATCGCGAGATTGGAACGCGTGCACGCCAGGGCAACCAAACTGATTGCCTCTATCAGACATAAAAGTTATGAAGATAGATTAAGGGAATTAGATCTGTTCTCGTTGGAAACCCGTAGACTGCGTGGTCAGCTCATCGAAGTTTTCAAAATACTTCGAGGGTTCGACAATGTTGACTACAGGGATATTTTCACACTTGTTGAGAGCAGAACAAGAAATCACGGCTTTAAACTTGAACTAAAGCGTTACAACCGCGATCTGTGTGGAAATTTTTCACGTACAGTATCTGCGGTAGTTGGAACGCACTTCCAGTGGAAGTTGTCAACAGTGAATCTATTGACCAGTTCAAGTCAAGACTAGACAGGGTCTTGAAAAATGGCCGTTTAAGGACGTAAAGCATTTGAGGAGAGATGTGCCCGCTCGACTGCTAGTCCAAAGGTACCCTCTTTGAATGGACCGTAAGGTCTTCTAGGGAACTTTCTTTCCCTGTTACTCCTTGTTACCTCAACAGGCTCGGGGCCCAGTTTTACACAAGAAAATACAATCCTTCCCACCCATGCCCCAGCCTCAAAACAAACCCAGTACCACCCAGGAACACCCTCATCTCATCATTTTCTCCTTCCTAATCCCATGCCCACCCAGCAGAGACAACACACACACACACACACACACTGTTGCACGCCATCTCCGAAACCTGCCAAACAACACAGTACTTTGGACACGCCCGCCCCAAATTGTCAAAGAGGATGAGCATCTTCCCAGATAAACCAGTCACCCTCTCCAGGCTTAAGTCAGGCCCATCCCTACAATATTATAAGCACCTAACAAAGCAAATCAACAATGCAACCTGCCCTAGGTGTAACTATCACACTGATAATACCAAGCACCTAATGGAACACTGCCCAATATTCGCACTCCTCCGACAAACACACAATGTTTCATCAGTCAGATGATACCTGTTACTCCTGACTGCTGTTGTGAAGAATTCTCCAGGACACAGAATTTCCTTGATACCAACCCAGGAGGGAAAAGAAATTAAGTAGGTAAGAGTGGATAATTGGAGCTTGTGGTATACCTGGAGAGAATGAAATTGGAGAGATAGTGTATGTGCTAAAAGAAATTAAGTATAGCAAACACATTCAGCACAAGGATATGCAAAAACACATATGGGTAGCTCCTTTGAGTCTTTGTTGTCACACCTCTGCTCCCAAAGCTTCCACAGAACTGGGAGAATTTCGATTGTATTTCTTGGAGTATGTATATCTTAACACATGGAGCGATTCCCGTGCACACAGATGTCTCCAAGTCCAAAAGGGTAGTCAGCTTCCATGCTAGTTCCCCTTTGTTTGAAGCCGGTGGGCCTCTTGCAGATGCTGCGTGTCTTCATGGCCGAACTGGTTGCAATACTCAATATTATGCACCATGATTGGTTTGGAGACCATTTTGTAATCCATAGCAACTCACAGAGCTCTTTATTGCCCTTGAGGCATTAGAATCTCCACATCCTCTGGTTCGTAGTATTCATGAGTCTTCTGCCTTCTGCGAGTCAGGAGTACCTCAAGATTGTTTAATGCTGGGTTCCAGGACATATAGGGATTGCTAGAAATGAGTGTGCTAATAAGGCGCCGAGGCTGTCTGCACAGACTGATCAGCTGAACTTGGCTTTTGCTCTTTCCCACACTGACTATGTGGCAGAGATCAGGTCAACCCCTTTTGGCTGCATGGCAAAGAAGATGGGAGATGGTGCAGAGGAATTTAAACTTGCGTTCTATTGCATCCCGATTTTTTCCAATACCTCGATGGTATAAAGTCCTCTCTTTTTTCGCCTCCAAAATTGTACACACGTGCGGGAGGGGCAGGGCCATCAGATGGAGTGGTCACCTGCACCTTGATCTCCCAAACCTTTTGCCACATTTTGGTTGAATATCTTGGTGTGGGTGAGCTTCTTGCTTGGTACCATGATGCGTGGGGGTTACTAGCACTTGTCCCTCAGGCTCCTCACCCCAGACTGTGGTGTGAAGGATTATTGGATTTCATTATTGTTTTTCCTTTTATTAGTTTTGTTTTCTGTTCCTTTTTATTTTTTAATTAGCCTTATCTTTGTAATTTCAACATATGTGCCCTTGATGTTGGGCGCCAGTAGGGAGCCTAAAAATAAAATAGGGATTTTATTATATTTACCAACTTAAGAAGTGTTTTAGATTCCCTTTCTCAATCCCCTCCCTCCCCTTGTGGTTAATGAGGGATCGCTTCAGATTTAAGTTTCCTTTGCGTTAGGCTTCCAGTCATATCTCAATCCTGGATAATGAGTAGGAGAACCAAGCTGCTCATTCAGTCTTGGATATCACAGTAACCTTACTGTATATGGACTTTATTTCCCTACTTTGAGAATGTGTAAGGCATGTTTTTACAGGCGTGGGATGACTGGATTGCCTTTGAATTATAGACTGTTAATCAAACAGTTTGGCCATAGAATACCCAAAAGTCTCGATCCTCCGACTTAGAGAATTATGAAACAGCAGAAACCCATAGATCCACTCGAGACGAACTCAAAAATGAGTGGAGGGCTGCAGGGGGTTACGCTGCGTAGCCTGTTATACCTTGGTCCATAGGGGAGCCCCACATCCTCCCAGCCTGAGTGCAAATTAAGGAAGCCCTGTCCCAACACCTTTCCCAGGCTCTGATGGAGCCTGGGAAAGGTGTTGGGGCACTTTCTCCTCACCCATTCTCAGCACTACTTTACCTTTTTATTAGTAGTAATATTAGCATTATTATTATTATCTTTATTATATTTATTAGTAGTATTCATTATGATAATTGAATATTATTATGTATTATAATTCTTATGTATCATTATTAGTGTGTATTATTATTATGGCGATCCCCTCAACCTTTTCTACTCGCCCTTTTTACAAAGAGGACTGTTCCTATCTGGACAGAGTTCCGTCCAGTAGCCACGTTGCCTCGGTGGACTGTATGCCATCCTGGGTTTACCTAGCACCAGGTCATGATAATAATAGATGGTTCATCCACCATACTCGTCAGTGAGCCCGCCTATCTCTACTCCTCTTTATTACATACCCTCCTACTCCTTTCTAAACCCTTTCTATTATCCACAGAGCTTCTGACTGCCCGGCGCTCTTTTATCCTCTTATGAGCCTTAGACAAGTGGCAGTGTATATTGTGAGGTTCCTACCTGGTGCGAGGCAAGTATTAGGTACGGGGTGCGTTGGACTATCGACTCTGCTCATCCTCTTTCATTTCACACATAAGGTGGCTACGCCGGCACCATCCTTTTAGGTTAAAGCTCGAGGACAATTTTGCCTGAATGGCGGGCTCGGTCAGCAAAGCCCACCAACATTTGAGCCGTGCACCGAGTATGTGTAAATTATCACATTCTGGAATTTTCTGATCCTATGGTGACACTACAAGGCAAAAGTGGGGATTCTGCTCCAAGCACGGCTTCGCCCTCCCTAGGTGTCGGAGAAGATGAGGTAACAGGAGACACCCCTTTGACTGGTGGAGAGAGTCCCCTCTTACCATCCCCATGCGGCAAAGAGGGGACTCCCTCTTTGCCATCTTTAGAGCCACTCTCGGGCACCTCTGAAAAAGTGGTCCCTCCCCCTGTTATTTCTCAGGGGACCCTCCAACCCTCTTGTACCGGACAAGAGGTTTACTGCTCTCCTAGGCCTATGGGTGCGTTGGCTTCCCCCTCACCCCCTTATTTTTAGGCGCTCTCGAGTGACTCCATCTCCCTAGTAGCGGCAGTCCCTCCTTTCCGATCACAGGGGACTGCTAAGAGAGAAGGCAGGCGGCCCAAAATTGACTCTTCCTGTGTGAGTGACTCGATAAGGTCAACCCACTTAGGGTGACAAGGAAGAGCAGGGCCCGTCGGTTTATGCCCCTTAATGTCATGCAGTCCTGAATTTTAACACTAGGGGTCGACGAAACACAAGACAGAGTCCTCGCTCGGGATCTGTGATGCCTCTGGGGGAGGATGAGATCGACATGGTCCTGGACCCAGCCGCGTATTGCAGGATCTTCCATGGGGGCGAACCTGGAATCAGTGCCAAACACCGAACCCAGATGCGTCCTCGTTCATGCTTCTCTTCTCATGGCTCAGGCCCTTGAGGACTCACAAGGAGAGGAGGGACCTCCTCCCCAGGCTGATGCCCCTTTGACAGCCAAGACCTTCTCCATCTCAGAGAAGGATCTTGTTAAGACCGGTCCGTCCGGCCTAGGGGCTCCTTCCGTATGATGGAGAGAAGCGGGTTCATTCCCCACCCTCTCTCCCCAAAAGAGAAAGGACAGGAAGAAGGAAATAAAGAGGACTAAGGGTTCTTCTTCCTCCGTAAGAGCACCGGGGAGCAGTCAAGATTGAACGTGTGATGAGAAAACAGGGAGGGACCTCAAAACTTACCCTTACACTCTTAGTCACGTTCGACCGTGACATGTTTCCTGAGTCTGAGTCAGTGCGCGCCGGTTGGTACCGCTACCGCGTTAGTCATTCGTCCCTAGCAGTCAGAGGGAGTATTTAACAACAACAAGGCTACCATACTAAATATATTGTTATCGATTCTCGCCACTATTAATCAGTTTCATTTAATAGTAGTGGTGATGCTGCTTATGATTTGGCCATAACCGACTGCCCTACCACTATTTGACTTTGGTTAGAGATCAATTGCCATTCCTCTGTGGCCCCTACTGTGAAGGAAGCTGTTCAGGCACCCATTATTTGAGCGACTCCCGCATATCATGTATCCAGTGTCAGGAAGGTGCCTTCCCTATTGCAACTCCAGCAATTTTTTCCTTGGAGTGAATTTGTACACCGCCTTGATTCAAAAAGCTCAAATTGGACGTTCCTCTTTTATATTTTTCTCATGTCTTTTCCCACTTTTATTGTCTTTTTATGTTTTTAGTTTCGTGCAACCAGGCATGCGCCATCTGTTGATTAACTTTATATTCTTAATTTGTCATGTTTGAATGTGTTTTTCTCTATATTTGCTCCTAGAATGTGAAATGATCGATCTCCTTTATAGGTTCATCCCCGTCCCTTAGTGCTTCAAGTGTACCTTTATGACGTGCCTCTTCTCTCTCATTTTTCTTTAGTTGATAGACGGGCGCTCTCTGAAAGCCCATGGCATTAAAAAGCGCCATATAAAGAATCCATATAATTTGTATTATATTGAGACTGAAATGACGTTCACACTTATATTCGATTCCTCCCATCTCTGCATTCAAACGCAACCCGAAGTTAAACGATATTTCACGCGGTTAGTCCTTCAATAGAAGACACATTTTGGGTCAGATTTGCAGCAGCCATATGTTAGAATGTTCTTATGGACTACAGTCTTTTGAATGGATTCCTCTTGAGAAGACGCTTCCTCTCCCTTCCAGGAACAACATCGTGGAACTTTTGGAACTTCATGAAGCAGCCGAAAAGGGGGGCGGATGCTTCACCCCCTACCAAACCGGTTGAAGATGACTTATCCGAAAGTAAGTCGAAATTTTGTTTCCTAATCTTTGCCTATCTGTAATTAATAAATTTTATAATGATTGAAGAGGATAAAAGCAAGGCAAATTAGAAACTAAGGAGGATAAATAAGAAATCAAGAACAGGTGAGCATGAGTAAAGAGCCAAAGAACTGCGTACGATTTTGCTACGAATGGTAACCGAATGGTGTTTGTAAGAGGTGGAAGTCATTAAAGGGGGGCATGAATTCTAGTTAAATGTGCAGCAGAATTGAAATGTCGAGAGAAGAGATTAATGTTTGAAGAGAAGCTAAATCAATATTAGTAAAAATTGTTTGAAAAGAAATATCATCATCAACTCTCCCCCCCCCCCCCGGGACTTGCGCGCATCATCTCCACTACCCCCCCAACATCACACACACACACACACACACCTCCACCAAACCCTCGTATGCGCCATATCAAGCACAAAGCCATGTATCATTTTCATCTTGCCATAGTAGCCCTTCAGAACGGGAAGGTGTTATATTGAGGCAAATTGTCCATAACACTTTCAAAGGAGGGTGTTGACTTCCATGCTAACTACCCCTGTTTGAAGCCGGCGGTCCTTTCGGGCGCTGCGTCCTTCTTGACACCGAGCTAGTATTCATATACTGCTCGATACAGGAGAGTCCGAGCCCTGCCCGGTTTATTGACCATTTTGTAATCCATAGCAAGTTAGAAAGTGCACTAATGCCCTTGGGGCATTGGAATCTCCACATCACCTCCTATGATACCGCATGGCGATACGGTATCATGGATACTCTCCACACGATGGTGGCGAGGGGACGCCTCCCAATGTTTATATCTGAATTTTTGCGAGATCGTCGATTCCGCGTACGGGTGGGGGGAGCCCTCGCCGTCCCAAAGGAGGAGGAAGAGGGTGTCCCGCAGGGGTGTCCTCAGTGTCACTCTCTTTGCACTGAGCATCAACGGCATCACCTCGGTGCTGCCGGAAAATGTTCTCGCTACGCTCTACGTGGACGACCTTTCGATCTCTTTTGGCGCGGCCCAGATGCCAACTCTGGAGCGTCGACTCCAACAGGCATTGAACCGCGTCTCTCGCTATGCCGAAGCGCACAGGTTTCGGTTCTCTTTGGCCAAGACTAAGGTGGTGCACTTCTGCCGCCATCCGCGGCTCCACCCCGACCCAGATTTGTTTCTTAATGGGGTGCGCCTGGAAGTGGTTGAATCGCACCGTTTCCTATGTCTTGTATTTGACCGACGCCTCACCTAGGAGGCTCATATTCGCAGCCTTAGGGTCTGTTGTACCCGCGCCATGGATATTCTCCGTTCCGTGACGTTCAGCACTTGGGGCGCTGATAGGGCTACTGCCTTACTTTTTTATCGATCCTTTGTTCGTTCGAACTCGACTACGGATGCGAGTTTTATGCATCCGCAGCCGACCGTTTATTGCGGAAGGTGGACTCGATCCACCACACCGGCCTTCGCCTTGCGACCGGTGCCTTCCACACTTTCCCCATTGAGAGCCTGTTGGTCGATGCTGGGGAGATGCCAATCGCCTTAAGCCGTGCACAGTGCATTTTTGAGCTGTACGCGCGAGCCCGGCGCCTCCCTCAGTCGCCAACAGCTGTCACTGCACCCGCAGCTGATCTCGACGGTGCCTATGTCGCCGAGAGACGTCAGTCATACCCTAAGCCCTTCGGGTTTAGGGCCAGGAAACTCCTTCGAGAGCTAGATATAGCTCTCGGGCCGGTGGCGCCCCTGGTTCTGCCCAGGACGCCACCCTGGAGGGGACCACATTTGGCTATTTGTCGCCACGCCTCTGCTCCCAAAGCTTGTTCAGCGCCGGGAGTATTGCGTTCGATCTTTCTGGAGCACACCTGGTGTCACGCTGGAACCGTGCCAGTGTATACGGATGGCTCCAAGTCCAAAGAGGGGGTCGGCTTCCACGCCGTTTTCCCAGTTTGAAGTCAGTGGAGCTCTGCCAGTCGCTGCGTCTGTCTTCACGGCCGAGCTGGTGGCAATACACCACTCGGTACGGGAGATTACGCGAAGTGCCTGGTTCGGAGAACGGATTGTGATCTATAGCGACTCACAAAGCTCCCTGAGAGCTCTCGGGGCATTGGAATCTCCGCTTTCCCTGGTTCGAGATATCGGTGACGCCACGGTTTTGGCGCGCCGGGCGGATGTCGAGATTATCTTCTGCTGGGTTCCTGGACATGTAGGAATTGCGGGGAATGAGCGCACCAAAGAGTCCGCGAGGACTCTGCGACCGGACCAGCGTTTCGCTCTTCCTCACACTGACTACATGGCAGGAATACAGGCAGCTCTTCGGACTGCTTGGCAAAGAAGATGGGAGACGGTCGAAGGGAACTTAAAGTTGCGTGCCATTGCGCCGCGACTGTTCCCATGGACCTATCCCACAATTCCGCGATGGCTTCAGGTCGTTTTCTGTCGTCTCCTAATCGGACACACTCATGTGACGCATCGATATTTGATGGAGCGCTCGCCTGCGCCCTATTGTGACGACTGCGTCGTCCCCCAGACTGTTCGGCACATTCTTTTCCAATATCCCAGTCTGGGTCATCTTTGCGTACGTTACCTGTCCCGGGACCAGGATGGGCGGGGTCGCTACCGCCTGTCCCTTGTACTCGGGACGAGTGCGTGCACATTGACTGGTGGACTTGTTGACTTTTGGGGGGAGGCTGGCCTTCTCCCTTTTATTTAACTAGGTTTTGTTGTTGTTGCTTTTGTTATTGTTTTCTCTGGGTAGGTCGTACGCTCCTGCGCCGGGGGAGGGGGACCTCCCCCCGACGCCGAAGATTGCTTCCTAATTGTTGCAATCTTCACTTTTTATCGTTGTTGTGTTTTCGTGTTCTTATTTTAAAGTAGCCTAGTGTTAGGCTGTTTTGATTCCGGCGACTTATGCCCAAGTGGGCAGTCGCCAGATAGGCTCTTAAAAAAAATCCACATCACCTCATTCGCGAGTATCCATGACGCCATGGCTACTGCAAACCGAGAAGTGGAGTTGACATTGTCTTCTGCACCCCTCCAGTGGAAGGATTCGAGGTAGGAGGACAACAAAAAGGCTCTGGGGCAAAGCCACTTTCCTCCGTCGTATCTGTCAGTATTCTACCGTCCATTGACCTCTGTCGTATCTGTCAGTATTCTACCTTGCGTTGATCTCTGTCGTATCTGTCAGTATTCTACCGTCCGTTGACCTCTGTCGTATTTATCAGTATTCTACCGTCCGTTGACCTCTGTCGTATTTATCAGTATTCTACCGTCCTTTGACCTCTGTCGTATCTGTCAGTATTCTACCGTCCGTTGACCTCTGTCGTATCTGTCAGTATTCTACCGTCCGTTGACCTCTTTCGTATATGTCAGTATTATACCGTCCGTTGACCTCTGTCGTATGTCAGTATTCTACCGTCCGTTGACCTCTGTCGTATCTGTCAGTATTCTACCTTCCGTTGATCTCTGTCAGTATTCTACCGTCCGTTGACCTCTGTCGTATTTATCAGTATTCTACCGTCCTTTGACCTCTGTCGTATCTGTCAGTATTCTACCGTCCGTTGACCTCTGTCGTATCTGTCAGTATTCTACCGTCCGTTGACCTCTGTCGTATCTCTCAGTATTCTACCGTCCGTTGACCTCTGTCGTATCTGTCAGTATTCTACCGTCCGTTGACCTCTGTCGTATCTGTCAGTATTCTACCGTCCGTTGACCTCTATCGTATCTGTTAGTATTCTACCGTCTGTTGACTTCGATAAGGGTTCGTTGCACGTTTGCCAAGGCCTTTTCTCCTGTTTGGAGACTTGAACAACAGCACTCTTCTGGGGTGACTACCAAGGTTGGTTGGGAAAAACCTATTGACCCCTTTTCCCCTCTTTTTCTCAGGTAAAACTGGGTAAAACTAGGAAAAACAGGGAAAAACATACAAACATAAAATTTCATGTAAGTATAATATATGATCACAGAATCAGCCTCAGTGGTTCCATAGGTTATCAACTTGAATTTTTAGTAATATTTATTCCAAAATTTTGAAATTTTACCTTCTTTTTTTTTTACCTACCTCAGGTGCCTATGTATATTTTTTTTTATTTTAGAATATTTAATATGCCAAAATATACAGATTTACAGAGAAATCATGGTGTTTTTGATGGATGGCCAAAGAACCCATTGTGGTCTGAATATGAAGATATTTCTAGCAATAAAGTTTGTTGCAAAAAATGTTTAAGAATAATAGCAAAAAGAATTGATCGAGTAAAAGACCATCCTAAAAAGTGTTCAGTAAACGCCAAAGCTATTAATCCTAACCAAGAAATTAATATAAGCAGCATTACTCCCATGGATTGTCAATATGCTAATAACTGCACCACCGATGATATGAATGTTACAAATGAAAGCAATGATCAAACAAGTTCTACTAGAGAAATTGAAAACTCACACCCAGTTTCAACAGCATCCCTCTCAGAAACGTCTGATTCTGATATACTGGCTTCAATCAACCACTCACAAATTAGTTTAACTCCAGTGAAAATTTGTAGTAATTCTGATGTAATTTCAAAGCCAAAAATTATTAAAAATAGAAGGCACAAAGGAACTATTAATCATATTGACAAATTGATTCAGACAACAAGTGATGATGAATTTAAAGTGATTCAACAAAAGTGGGCTCAATTTTTCTACAAGGTAAGTTTCCAAATTATGTATTTTTATTATCAATGTCTTAGATTATCTGGAGCTGCATTATAAATCACTAATAGAGTTCCTATTATAAGTTTTGATTTATAGTTCAATTAGAAATTTGGTTTGCTTAAAAGATCACCCAAATATATCTATACATTAAATTTTGTATGAAAAATAGAGTAAAATTCATTATTTTTGTTTACCTATAGAATCGTATTCCTTTTCGAGTTGCTGATGATGATACATTCCAAAATGCATTAAAAGAAACGATGTGGGCTGAAGCACAGACGAGTGCTAACTAGGAAGCAGCTTGCTGGTCCACTGCTAGATGAAGCTTATACAGAAGTAAATACAAAAATGCTACAATTTAAAAAAAAAGATGTGTGTCGTTTCACAAGATGGGTGGTCACAAATAAAAAAAAAAGATGTGTGTCGTTTCACAAGATGGGTGGTCTAATATTCACAATGATCCAATTATTGCCAGTACTATACATTGTGAAGGAAAATCATATCCACTTGATTGTGTCTGTGCAGGAAGTCAGAGCAAAACTGCAGACTATTGTTTTAAACTAGCAAAGATCAGCATTTTAAAAGCAGAGACTGAGTATGGAGCAATTGTTGTTGGATTTGTGTCAGATAATGAAGCA
The DNA here is from genome assembly GCA_963969495.1 of Ceratothoa steindachneri. Lineage (NCBI taxonomy): Eukaryota > Metazoa > Arthropoda > Malacostraca > Isopoda > Cymothoidae > Ceratothoa > Ceratothoa steindachneri. The sequence continues at coordinate 167,472,132 of OZ018318.1, forward strand.
AAAATGAAACCTTTGTAAGGTTAGTATTTCCTAAACAAAGCTAAAATAATTTTCTTTGAAATATTTATTTATTTAAAGCAACTATCATATATGCAGGTATAAGTTATGATTTCATTTATTTATAGATGTAAATATACTTATGTAATTGCAGATGCTTGTTGACTGGAGGCCGACTATAATAGCATATGGTTATAGTGCACATTATTTGAATATTGTGGAAAGTGTAACAACTCAAACACCCGTTTTGGCTGCCATAGAGGATGTTCAGAGGTACTTCCATGAGCACCACCAGCCAGCAGGTTGGTTGAAGGAATTGAGTGGTGTCTTACCACAACTTTACAATAATACAAGGTATATTCATCATTCTAATTCCTAATTAAAAATTGAATCAAGTTAGAAAAATATTTTTTTATTCCCAGTATGTAAATTTTCATGTTAACATATTCTTGATATTACCTCTTAATTTTCAAAATGTTTTGCATGTTTAAAGATAACATTAGTTACACTTTTAGAAAGTATTGTAACTTCTAATCGTAGTTGCTTAAAATAAATTATTACAATATCAAAATCTTAAACAGTTTATTTACTTGTCAATAGTTGAATGATCGCATGGGATTACAATAAATATAATTTCATTGCAGATGGTTCAGTCAAAGAGCAGCTTAGAAACATTTGCGAAAATTCATCCGAAGTATGTAGAAATACGGGCAGAGAAGCTCATAAAATGAGTAGAAATATCATCAATCATATTGACAACCGGCTTCTACTTGTGGAAGCAAGAAACCTGCTGATGCAGCTTAAGACAATTTCTATTGCTCTGGATTTCTTCCAAGTGAGTTTCTAAACGAATACAGTAATTATCAATAGAAAAAGTCAATGCTATAAAAAATATCATGCAAAGCATTTTCTTTAATAATATTTAATTCAATTTCTAGAGATTAAAATAATTTTTTAAATATTACAGTAATTAGCAATTGAAAAACTAAATATAAAAATTAATAAAATGCAAATAGGTAATATTTATTATATTTTTTAGATCAATAACATTTAAATACATTATAAATTATATTTTATTGACAGGATGATCACAACAACCTGTCAGACTGTGTTACCACTTGGCTTAATCTCATCGCCGATAGCAACATCAATGAAGAAATAAGAACTGAAATAAAGAGAAGGTTCAATGAAGTTGTAATTCCACAACACCTCCATGCTTATTTAATTGATCACTGAAGACGAGATGCCATTGAAAAAAATGAAAAATGGATTGCTTTAACACGGATGAACAAGATATTGTACGTAACTATGTTGATCATTTGGATGAACATTTAATGGTTGTCCTGGCAGCATATGAGACAGAAGACATCACATTATTTCCAAAAATAGCTCTCCAGAAATCTATAGCAAATTATTACCTCAAAAATATTGGCAGTATATGATAAAAGTTTCTTCATTAGATCTAGTTAAAAGATTCTGGTCCCTTATGTTATCTATTTCATCATGTCCACCTTCTAATGCTGGGATTGAGAGGTTGTTCGGCACAGCAGGCCATATTCATATAAAGCTAAGAAACAGACTCAACAATGAATGTGTTGCTAAGCTTATTCACTAATACAGGCACTTTGGATGGAAGGAACCAAAAGATAATGAAGACTAATAGCATCATAAGTGAAAGCACATGCCAATCAACTTCTAGATATTCAGAAGATGACCTTAATGAATTCATGGATTTCTGATAATCAGAATTATGTGTATCTTTGTTTGTTAGAGGCACCATTTAATTTTTCTAACTAATAATGAAACCTATGTTATGCCAACTAATATATTATAATTATCAGTATTAATATTATTATGAAGCTACAGGTATATAGTTTATTCTATTTGTTCTAATATAGTAAATATATCAAACTTAAGTGTATACATTTATCAGCAATCAATTAAAAGTTCAATTCTTCCTTTTTTATCATTTTTACTAGTTTTCTACAAAAAAAATCAGTTTTTTCCAGGGAAAAGCTTACCCTTTTACCCGTTTTTTCCCAGAGGTTTTTTCCGGGCGAAACAAAAGTGGGAAAAAAAAACTTACCTTGCCCACCCTCGTGACTACACGGCCATTACCAGGAACCGGGTTCTAGCATACATGATTGAAGAGCTGGAGATTGGTGTCCTAAATGTGGATGCTTTTACACATCATTGTATTAGGACTGCTTCATTTTCGTGGTTTGATCTTTTCCTGTGCTCTCTGGAGGCACAGCCTGATTTGGGGTGGGAGGTGGTCACTGGCCTCCAGGGTTGCGATCACTTTCACATTCAACTATCTTTTTCTCGGCCACTGCCGCGGGACATAGCGTCATTGGATGGAGCGCTCCCCGGACCATTTCTGTAAAATTACTTGGCTCCCCAGACAGTTTGGCTCATTTTGGGGGGAAGGGGGTCCTAGTCCCGATCCAGAGCTCTATGAACAGTACTTGTCCAAGGAGCACGACAAGCGGCGTCTACCTCTTCTCCCTCGTACTGGCATCAGTCTTCTGCCTACAGGGCTGTTGTAGTTGAGGTTTTGGAGGGCGCGGGCATCCTCCATACTATTTTACTATTTGGGTTGTTAGTTGCATGATCAGGGCTCCCGCACAAAGGTAATGGCCCTCCTACAACGGTACCCTCTCCCGTCCCCAATGCCTGCTGGAGGACATGTAGTTATATCTCCCCCATTTTCGCTTCGTCTACCTTCACCTTTTTTACAGATTTCTTATTACTAGCTGCGTGATACGACCTCGCTGCTATTGCGTTTTAAATTTGGAATAGGAAAAAAAAGGCATTCTCAGGCCCTTGAGAGAGTGTGCCTCCCTCCCGATTCTCGATCATTCCATTTTGCCTTTTTCTTTGGTTGTCTTTTGTTTTGGCTTTCGTTTGATGATTTGTTTTTGTTTTTTTCTTTTTGCTCTTGTTGTTTTTATTTTGGGGTACCCTGTGTAGACTGTTATACTTGGTACCTGGAGGGGCTACACGCCTCTCCACACGCGGAATACATTTATGTGGGAGGGGGGGAGCCACTGGGTTGAATTTAACTGTTTGACGTGGCCGGGGTAAGTTGTTGCGCTTCTTCCTCGCTCCCCCTCAACATGGGAGACTGGGCAGTCCGTCAGGGTACCGTGTTCGGTTCGCTAAACATGGTGCCTGGGTGGATTGCACGCCATCCGTGGATAACCTAGCGCCAGGGTATGATCATAATAGGTGGATCACCCACCCTACTCGTTAGCGCATCTACCTATCTCTACCTCTCTTTATTACATACCCGCGTACCCCCTTCCGAACTCGTTCTTCTATCCAAGGAGGTTCTGGCTGCTCGACGTACTCTCCTCCTCCTACCAGACGTTAGCCGAGT